>OX419748.1:0-2500000 GCA_948477245.1 Thumatha senex
TCCTCTGCTTACAGAGGAGCGCTCGAGAGCGGTGGAGGTGCGGGCTAGTTCTTCAGCTCCTTAGGGAGCTCCGGGGTGGTCGCTTATCGACCGCCCCGAGACGGACCCCTCCGTTCTGGGGTGCCCCTTGCCGGCTCGCAGTGATTTAACCTCAGGCCTACCCTGCGAGTCGGTTTTAAGGTGAGGCGGAACACCGCGGGGTTTAGTGGGTAGGACGGCCCTCTCTCTCGGGCCGGGAGCCCCACACACCGTCCCTGCTGCCCCCGCAGTAGGGATGACGGTGCGTAAATGCATTCCCCGCGAAAACAAAAAAAAAAAAAAAAAACCTCCCGACCTGAGAGCCACGAATTTTTGCCGCTCCGTATTTTAAAAAATCGAAAAAGTGGGTTTTTCGCAACCGAATAGCGCGTGTGTTACATCAAAAGCTGCGTCTTGTCGCGCCGCACACGCCCCTCTATAGCACCGATTTTTCGTGTTAACGCAGTGAAAGTTATTAACCAAAAAGTGCTAAAATTAGAGGTTAAGTAGATGAAAAAAGTGTATAAAAATTAAAATAAAACCGTGAAAAGTGAAGGTATAATAGTGGAAAAAGTGTCCAGTGGTGTGGCATAGCGGCCTTCGTCGAACTACGGCTTCGGTCTCGCCGAAAAACTGTTGGTTTTTCCGGCAGAGGGCTGAAAAGCAATTTTCCACCACGTGGTTTTCACCACGAGGTGGCAGAAATATTCGTCGCAGCCCCACCAAAATCAAGAGGACTAAAGAAGGTACCGAAACATTGAACAATCTAAAGAAAATAGAATTTTAGGACTTACCGTTTTTAATTAAAATTAATTACAAAAGTAAAACTTTACATCATTATAAATTAAAAACCAGAAAAAATTAAGAAAAAGCTGAACTGCTATTAGTTGCGCGCTCCCTTGAAGAATAGACCTACCAAGTTTCAACAGTTTTGGACAATATTTAGTAACTTTTAAAATTAAAAAACCAAAATTTTTACATTTTTTAAAAATTTTTTGTCAAAAAATTTAATTCTTTTTAAAATTTTAATTGTATTTAATAGTGGCTTGTTTCTTGTATTTTATTTAATTTTTTGTGTATTTTTAGGTATAACCGTTCTCGAGTTGTCGAATTTTTTATGTTTTTTGTATATAAATAAGAAATAAATAGATAATAAATAAAATTAAGGCCAGAATAGTGTTTAGATACTACAAATTAATATTAGTAAGCCCAAACTAGGGTCCTGTAGGCCTTAAAACAAAAGATCTCGGCGAAATCCGCCATTTTGTTTTTTATAGGTGCAGATTTCAACATTAAATAACTCGAGAACGGAGAGACTTGGAACTGCGAGGTTTTGAATACAGATAAGCCCGGGAAAAGGACTTTCACTTCCACTAGGTTTTGAGGAGTTTGGAGGAAAATTTTTGTTTTCACTCCAGACCCCTCCAGGAAGGTTCCCGGAGAGGCGCCTAGCCTGCCAAAGAAAGTCCGAGTCTTCTACGACAAACGGTTGCCGAGTAATCACATTTTCAAAATTGATTTTGACAGCTCGGCGGCCATCTTTGTTTTCTTTAAACCCTCGCAGTTCCTAAACTATAGACCGTAGAGAGTTACGGTTTTTTAATTGTAGGTTGGGAGGTGGAACTCTACCTGCTCCTCGAGTTACAGGGCGTTTGGAGCCAAAAATTTTTAGGGGGCCGAAAGGCATTCGGTGAGGTAGAGGGGGTCGGGACGAACAGGGCGGACCCAAACTTGGCTGCTCTGCGACGTCTGGGACCGGAGATACAGGCGATCAAAGTTCGACTTTGACAGCTCATCCGCCATTTTGAAAAACTTTGATCGCCTGTAATTTTGGAACGGGGAGTCGTAGAGGAGTGTGGTTTGTTTTGGGCGTCTCGGCGGCCTCTGCCCTACCGGAAAAAGGGGTTTTGGAGGGTTTTGGGGGTTTCAAAATTTTTTATTTCAAAAAGGCTACCGGCGGGTAGGTCTCGTCGCGAACTTTAAGATAGACCCAAACACGGGTGAAATCGGCCCGGTGGTTCGGGAGAAACGGAGGTTTTAAAAATTTTGGCGGCCATTTTGGAAAAGTTTGGACCTCCTTTTCTTGGGAACCCCTTGGGCTAGCGGTGGCGTGTTTGGGTTTGTTAAGAAGGGCTTGGCGGGGGCTACCAGTTGGGCCACTCTACACAGCTCTACATAGAGTGTGTAGAGTTCTGGGGCTAAATTTCTATTGTTTGGATATAAATTCTATTGAGAGGTACAAATTTCAGGCAAAATTATACACGGGAAGACTCCGAGGGACGGGTGGAGAGACAGTTTTAAACTGTAGCCCATAAAGCTGGGCAGCAAACCACTCTTTTTTAAATAATTAAGTTTTTATATTAGAATAGATACCTAGAATAAGACAAAGGCTTATTGGCCAAACAATTAGTATAAGACGTAGCTGGTCTACAGCAAGTAGATAATTGTAGAGTAAGGACAGCTCTAGATAGAGTTCTAAATCGTAACTACAGTGACTGTATTTCTTTCTTCTCTGTATTTTCTGTATTTCTTTTAAAAACAGACCAGAGCCCTATTGGCTCTACCAGTAAATAGCCAAGAGACTGAGGGTAACGTTTACCCTATTTACTACCTCGCGATACGGCTGCTGACCAGAAGAAGGTAAAGTACCTGCGCATTCACGACACATAAGCAGCTACACACACGCACACCTTACTCAACGCGCTCATTACACACACATACTTCAGACGTAGACAAGCAATACACACAGACACATATCTACACCTACGAAACATACATCACACACCACATTACACAATCTGATAGGGTACCCTTTACATACCCTTCAGAAAACTCTATACAGTAACTACGCGAGTGAGGTACCTTTACATACCTCATAAGCATACACGGCAGTCAGCAGACTGAATATACCCCCAATATGTTTATCTCACAACGTACCCCTGTTAAGAGCACGGAGGAGGACAGTACTCGCATATCACCGACAAAAACCGTAACGAAGAAATCAATAGTGCGTAAAAGCTTGGAAACTTTCGAGGGTAAAGCAAGTACGTCAAAACAACCGCAAGTTGTATCTGCGGTAACTCAAGCCAACCCGTTGAAACCAACGAAGAGGCTTGAATACAGTCCCCCAAAAAGAAACAAGCCGTCAGACAGTGCTCCCGAAATGGAGAACTCAAAGAAACAAAAGGTAACGCAACCAATTGAGCATAGTCCTATCTCCGGAAAGAGCTACCCTGATAGGACAACAGAAGCGAGAGATATCGCTAAAAAAGCGAAAAGCTCACTTGGTTTGGCGAGAAACTTAAGATCGGAAATCAAAATCGATGTCACACAGTGGATCGACAAACTCGTCGAGTTGGTGAAGATTATGGAAGAAGCGAAGCCAATAGAGGTATTGACACAGAACGACCCATCCATCCAAAAGTCAGAAATAGATGTGCTGACTAGAAAAATTAAAGAGCATTCGGAGCTCCTGGCAAAAAACACCGAGCAGATGCAAGAGCTCAGGTCTGCAATCCAGGCAAATTCAGAAGCTCAGGCAAAACCAACCTATGCCAGCATTCTTGCTGCCTCGCCTCGAGTGAAACAGCAAAGACCAGCACTGCACTCCATAGTGGTGTCCTCCAATAAAGAGGACGAGACAGGGGAAGAGGTATTGGAGAGAGTCCGAAAGGCCGTGGATGCAAAGGAGGGATGGGTAAAGGTGGAAAGAGTCAGGAAGGCAAAGGACCGTAAAATCATCCTCGGTTGCCCGACTGTGGCGGATAGGGATGGAGCACGCAAGAGATTGGAGAAGGTTAGCCTAATTGTCGAGGAAGTAAAGAACAAGGACCCCATGGTCATTCTGAGGGACGTCCTGAGCATTAACTCAGATGAGGAAGTGCTCGGGGCGCTAAAGAAGCAAAATCGGGAGGTGTTCGACGGCCTCGGCAAGGAGGACGATCGTCTCGTAGTAAAGTATAGGAAGAAGGCAAGAAACCCTCACACCAGTCATATGGTTTTGTCAGTTTCTCCAAAGTTATGGGGGAGAATGACGGCGTTGGGAACCCTTCATGTGGACTTGCAGCGGGTTAGAGTAATGGACCAGTCACCGCTGGTCCAGTGCTCACGCTGCCTTGCATACGGCCACATAAGGAGGTTCTGCACGGAAACGGAAGATACGTGTTGCCATTGTGGTGGACCACACTTAAAGACGCAGTGCGAGGTGTGGGCAATAAATGCCATACCATCTTGCAGAAATTGCACAAAGGCAAAAATGGACCGTGTAGAGCACAACGCCTTCAGTAACGAGTGCCCAATCCGCAGGCGTTGGGAATCATTGGCGAGGTCAACCATAGCGTACTGCTAAGGGCACCGCGGTGGAGAACTCTGTCTATAACGTGTTCCAGGCAAACCTAAGAAAAAAGAAAATTGCAACGCAGGAACTTCTCATTGAAGCAACGAAGCGCAAAGTTACGGCAGCCTTAATCCAGGAACCATATGTTGGTGCGGCTCGAGTGATGAGGAGTTATCCAGGAGTGAGAATATACCAGAACAACGCGCCAGGCGAAGACTCAATAAAGGCGGCAATAGCTGTCTTTGACCCTCATGTTGACGTCATTCAACATACTCAACACACCACTAATAACATCGTCGTGGTGAGTCTAAAGACTGGCGCATGGGAAATCACACTGGCCTCCTTCTACCTCGAGCCGGACAAACCCATAGGTCCGTACTTAAGCAAGCTAAAGAGCATTGCAGCAAATCCTGGAGTGGGTAAACTGATAATGGGGGGAGATGGGAATGCCTGGAACACGTGGTGGAGCAGTGAACTTACAGACTCCCGCGGAAAGGATATGCAGGGAATGATCGACGAGATGGGCCTCCAGGTGCTAAACACAGGAAACATCCCAACTTTTGACACGATACGAGCTGGACGTAGATTCAAAAGTCACGTGGACATCACTATCTGCTCTGCGAATGTGCTAGATCTGGTGGTAAACTGGAAAGTGGAGGAAAACCTGACCAGCTCTGACCACAACGGGATAACCTTTGGCATCAAGCTCAGGAGGTCGAGGGGTATGGACATCAGTCGAACTACGCGAAAATATAACACGCGAAAGGCAAAATGGGAAAAATTTAGCGAGGAGCTGACTAATATTAAAGGCCGAAAACAAATAACTATAGGCAAAATAAATGGCATAACAACAAAGCCACAAATTGACGAGTTAGTCAACGAACTCAATCAAGCCATAACTGAAGCGTGTAGTAGTGCCATCCCTGAAAAGACCAAATGCCAGAGGTTGTCGGTACCGTGGTGGAGCGAGGAGTTGGCCAAGATAAAGCAGGAGGTTACCACAAAGCGGCGTCGCATCAGATGTGCTGCACCGGTCCGCAGAACACGTGTTGTAAACGAGTACCTGGAGAGCAAGGAACGTTATGAACTTTGTAATGTATCATTTTTTACTTACTTTTTTTTGATTAAATGTTTCATTATTCATTCTTTCAAATTATCTGCATGACCATTATCTGTAGCATTCATAGGCCTTGATAATTTAAGAGTTTTTATGCTCTCTTAATGTTTGTTTACCTTTTGTAATTTTTAATGTCAGTTAATGACAAGCCTAGATTTTATTTTTAATTTATTGTTAGAACTGCCAGTAGGTTAGGTTGTATAGATATTAGACCTTGTTATAAATATAAATTCTAAATTTGTATTCTAATATTGTTTCAATTTTGAAATGCTCTGAAAAAGAAGGAAGCCGGGGCGGTCAGATCAGTCTACTTTTGGTGCTCACCTTGAGAGGTGCTGGGAATAAGTGCTGAGTGTGAGGGTTGTGCTCTCCAGAAATAGTGAAGTGATGGTCTGCAGTGTTGTGTGTTCTTAACCGGCTCTGTGAAAGACGCCGACCGCTCGTCAGTTTCAGCTCTCTACCTGCCTGAGTTCGCGACCAGCTTCTCCGAGGTCGGTGACGTAGAGGCCTTGAGGGGATTTGAGGCCCCCTTCTCAGCGACGTAGAGGCCTACTCGAGGCCCCCTCTTCCTAACAACGTGGAGGCCTACTCGAGGCCCCATCTTAGCGGCTGTACTTGAAGAATCAAGACCTAAATTTACTCCCGGCTTTCCTTGCTTTTATTTTCTTAACATTTTTATATTATATTAAATCAACTTTACCTTTTCTCCTTTTTCTTTTACTTTTCCTTTTAAGCCAGGACTCCTCCAGTCCTGGTGACAGTTTCCTCCTAAACTTTACTTTTTCCCCTCCCGGAAAGTAGTAACGTTACAGTTTGGCGCCCAACTTCTTATTAACCCCCCCCTTTTTAATTATTTTCAGGTTCTCTAAATTCCAAAACAACTTGCTCAAGAGATTTTTATTTGGTAAGCTTATATTTTCATCACCTCATCCACCTCAACCTATACAATACTTCTTTACACTCTACTTATACATCACTATACTGCATCCCACACACTTGCACACCACGGCGGTTACCCAATGGTAATTGTCATCCATTCTTCGCTTGCAAGTGTTTTTAAAACCATTCGTGGTCATTTACAAGTTGGGGTTTGGATTCTCTACGACGTACTAAGGACAATATCCTATAGTCGTTATCACCTAGGCACATTATAACACTCTACTAATACATCATTATACTGCATCCCACACACTTGCACACCTCTGCGGTTACCCTCTGGTAATCGTACCCAGTCTTCGCTAGTGAGTGTTCTTAAAACCATTCGTGGTCTCTTACTAGTTGGGGGCTGGGACACTTCACGACGGCTGCAGGACAATATCCTGTGGTTGTTTATACAAAACTTTACATAAATCAACACTTTGAACATTAATTCATTTAGTTTTGCTTTGTTTCCACGTCTAGTGCAACCTGTATGAAGATTACTTGAAAATTTATATAAACCTAGATTAAACTAATAAACTCGTTTAATATTTTAAAATCTTAATCATAGAGAGACCAATAAATACTTGTACCTAAAATAAACGAACACATCGGTTTTTCAGTGCAGACTAATTTTTATTTATTTGACACATAACAGATAAATGTTTAGTTACCATAGCAACACACTATATTTTGCTAGTGTCTATATAAACCTAGATTAAACTAATAAACTCGTTAAATAATTTTTAAATCTTAATCATGGAGAGACTAATAAAATACTCGTACCTAAATAAACTTGAACTTGAATACGAAGTGTCCATCAGAGCTGAAAGACCTGCTGAAACTTTGACGAATCTGAGAGATCAGATGACTAAACTATGTCATGTTCTATCACATGACATAAAATCCTCACCTATACCTCTTCAACTTGATCTGTCACAAGCTGAAACTACTCTCAACTATATTGAGAGTAAAATTTCGCATATTGAATTATCTAGGGATCGTAGTAGTTTAAAAAAGATAGAGTCGTTTATAAATCATCTTTATTATCGTCTAGAACGTATAAGTGCTGTTCCACCATTGATCGAGTTGTGCTCAAATCTTAGATCTCGGTTTTACTTACTTCAAAAACGATTTGAAGTTCTTGTTTTGAATCATACTGAAACTGAGGAGGACGTGTTGGTGGAAGTATACAACCCTCCTACTCTAAACCAATCTAACCCTCTTGCTCTGAACCAATCTGACCCTCCTACTCTGAACCAATCTAACCCTCCTGCTCAAAATCAAGCTGAACTTCTCTTCAGGCCTCAAATTTCCGAACCTTCTGAGGTTCTCGCTTCTTCTCAACCGATTTCATATCCCGCTGCGGTTTGGAGTATGCCGCAATATTCCTTGGTAGACCAGAATTGTCACTCGCCGTACAATTTTGTTAAAGATTTTAAAAGGTTTTCATATGATGGTAAAACATGTCCTAGGTCTTTCCTGCAAAAGTTAGAGGAATTCCGGATCTCTAGAAATATATCAGAAGTAACTTTGGTTAAACATGCCTTTGAAATTTTTGTCGGAGATGCACTACATTGGTTTAGATTTCAACATAGTCGAAATCCCTTGTTGACTTGGAATCAGATCCATATTCTACTTATTAAAGATTTTGGAATTCAGGACTATGATTACAAATTATTAGAAGCTATTAGGAATCGCACTCAAGGGGCTACTGAGACTATCATTGTCTATGTGTCTATTATGTTCGGTATGTTCAATCGTCTTTCCAAAAAACTTGGAGAAAGCGACCAATTGGAAATTTTACTTCACAACATAAAACCTTGTTATTCAGTTTTCGTTGCGCTTAAAGAGATTAATTCAATCGATTCCTTGATCTCAACCTGTCAGAGCTATGAAAGGATTTCAGAAAGAGATCTAAATTTTCATGAACCCAGATATTCAGATACCCCTTCTTGCGCTGCGGAGTTCGCTTATCGTCCGTTGACTCTTAAAAATAATTCTAACCTTAGTCACTCTAACGCGATATACAACAAGCAACCACATTTTACTTCGAAATTGCCCTCTTCCTCGCAAACTCCTTCATATCCAAGTCAAGATAATCCCAAAGAAGATTTTTGTTGGCGTTGTCGGGTTAAGGGTCATTCTTTGAGAATGTGTACTCAACCGAGGTATTTGATCTGTTTTAAGTGTGGTCTGAAAGGAGTGAAAATTTCAAATTGTCCTAAATGTACACCGGATTCTCAAAAAAAAAACTAAATAGTGACTTGAATAGTTTTAAGACTCAAAATTTTAACCTTAGCGATTGGAACCAATGGTTAAACACTATCCGAAATTTTATGTTTTATTATAAAACAACTTCTGCAATCTATGACAAGGAAAGGGACTATAATAGACCTTTTATTAACGTTTCTATTAACAATGTAAGTTTTTCAGGTCTTTTAGATAGCGGAAGCTGTTTTACTATTTTAGGAAATAATTCTCATAAGGATATTCAAAAGCTAGGGTTTAAGCTATTCAAGTCATCAGCTCAAGTTATGGTTGCTAATAAACAAAAATCATCGTCTTCTGGTTATTTTCATTTACCGGTGAGTTTTAATAATCAAACTCGTATCATTAAAGCTTATGTTTTTCCGGAGATATATCCATCTTTGATTCTTGGCTGGGATTTCTGGAAAGAATTTGATCTGTGTCCTAAGTTACTTTCGCTTAAACTTAATCTTGATAGTAGAGATTTTAAGAACTGTGCTATTGAAAACAAAATCATGTCTTTCGATCACCTTTCCAATAACCAAAGTATTATTGCTAGGGTTATGATTGAACGTTTTAAAGACATTTCTTTTGAACAGAAAGGTAAATTAGGTCTTACTAGTCTAATTTGTCATCGAATTAATACCGGTAATGCTTTGCCTATTAAGCAACGTTGTTATCGTCTCTCTCCTGAAAAACAAAAGATTCTTATTGATGAAGTCGATAAAATGCTTGAATTAAAGGTCATTGAAAAATGCGAAAGTCCTTGGTTATCTCCTGTTCTTATAACCCCTAAGTCGAATGGAGAATGGCGTTTCTGCGTTGATAGTAGGAAATTAAATTCAATTACTCGTAAAGACGCTTATAGTCTTCCTTTTATTTCTGAAATACTTGATAATCTTAAAGGCTGTAAGTATTTGTCTAGCATAGATATTGCCAAAGCATTTTGGGAAATCCCTTTACATCCTGAAGATAGAGATAAAACTGGTTTCTATGTGCCTGGCAGAGGTTCTTTTAGGTTTACGGTAATGCCGTTCGGTCTAACTAACAGTCCTGCGACCCAACAAAGACTCATGGATCACTTATTTACTCCTGAATTCGATAATAAAGTATTCTGTTACTTAGATGATATTGTAATCATCAGTTCCACATTTGAGGAACATATCTCTTTGTTACTTAAAGTTCATGAAAAGCTTTCTTATGCTGGGCTTACTATTAACTTTGCGAAAAGTAAGTTTTTTCGTAAAGAACTTAAGTACCTTGGCTATGTAGTTGACGAGCTAGGACTACGAGCTGATCCTAGTAAAATTGAAGCTATTTTAGCTTATCCTATTCCTACGTCTAAAAAAGAGGTAAGGCAATTTTTGGGTACATGTAGTTGGTTCCGTCGTTTCATTCCCAATTTTAGTTCTATTGCCTCGCCTCTCTGCAAATTAACTGCTGCTGGGAAGAATTCTCCAAAATTTGTTTGGAATCCGGACGCAGACTTAAGTTTTACCAAACTAAAAGAATGTTTGACTTCGACCCCGATTCTAGCTTGCCCTGACTTTGACCTTCCTTACTTTGTTCACTGTGACGCTTCTAATTATGGTATAGGAGCTATGTTGACTCAAGAACAAAACAATGTTGAAGTGGTTATTGCTTATATGAGCAGAACTCTTAGTAAACATGAGCAAAATTATTCTACTACTGAACGCGAAACATTAGCTGTTATAGCTGCACTTGAACATTGGCGTTGTTATCTTGATAATGGTAAACGATTTACGGTTTACACTGATCATGCTGCATTGAAATGGTTTCAAAATTTATCTAATCCTTCTGGGAGATTAGCACGTTGGACTCTTCGTTTGTCATGTTTTGATTTTGATCTGAAACATAAGAAAGGTAAAGATAATGTAGTCCCAGACTTACTTTCTCGTTATAAGGGCCCTGATACAGAAATTTTAGAAGGGGTTGCTCCTGTGTCTAGAGACAACGCGTCTGAGTTAGAACATTTCAATAAACTTTTTAACAGATGTCGTGATAACCCTGATGATTATCCTAACTATAAAATTCGCGAAAATAAGTTATATCGCTATTCTAACACAATAGATGATCTTAATGAAGATTTTTCATGGAAGGAAGTTCCTCCTCCCTCTGAGAGGCTTGACCTTATCAAATCTTGCCATGGCTTGATAAATAATAATCCTCACATTGGTATTTTTAAAACTTACAAAAAACTTTCCTTAAGATACTACTGGTCTGGTATGTTTAGAGAAGTGGCAAAAGTGTGTTCTACATGCGAAACATGTCTTGCCTATAAACATTCGAATCATTCACCTTATGGCCTTATGGGTAAACCAAAAATTTGTTCGAGGCCTTTCCAGAATATATCTTTGGACCTCATGGGTCCTTTGCCTATGACGAGGCAACGTAATCAATATATTCTCGTAATTACGTGCTCATTTTCAAAGTACTGCCTTATTTTTCCTATTAAACGAGCTACTACTACTATTATTAAACGACATCTTGAAAACTTTGTATTTTTAGTACATGGTATACCACAAACCATTATTATGGATAATGGCTCACAATTTCAATCTAATGAGTTCCAACGATTTTTAAATAATTATAAAATACCCTTTATATTCTATTCGCCTAGATATTGCCCTCAAGTTAATCCAACTGAACGATATAATAGAACGATTATTACGGCGCTATCGCAGTTAGTCGGGGATGATCACCGTTCATGGGACGTTCCGTTACAAAAGATTCAATTAGCACTAAATAGCTCTGTAAATGCTGCGACAGGATTCTCCCCATCTTTTCTTGTCTTTGGCCGTGAAATCATATCATGTGGTTCACTCTATTCTAGTTGCTCTAACCTAGACGAAATAATTTTCCTTCCTCGAGATGTTTATGCCGCTAATATAGGGTTATTATCTGTCATCTTCGATAAGGTACAGGTTGCACTATACAAGGCACATTCAAATAATGCCTTTCATTATAATACTAGGCACAGTTTTAAAGAGTTCAATATCGGTGATACCGTCTGGCGGAAAAATTACGTTCAAAGTAATGCCGGCGCCTATTTTAGTGCCAAATTAGCCCCTAAATACATAAAATGTACAGTTGTGGAGAAACTGTCACCACTTGTTTTTATTTTAGAAGATCAGAATGGCTTAAGAGGAAAATGGCACATTAAAGATTTTAAAGTATAGTTTCATATCTGTTGTTTTTGTAAAAAAATGTTTTGTTTTAATGTCTTATAATATTTTGTCTAACTTAACGTCTCAACAATTGTTAATTAACTTAGTGATTATTTTATTATTTATTTCCTTAAACTTGAATTCTCCTTGATGTCTTTAAAAATATTTTTACTTAGCATTTAACATTAAGTTCATTGTAAATACTTCACAAGTTTTACTTTCTCCAAACACTTTTGGCATTTTTCCTTTCTGTTTTTTCTTTTTTCTTCATAGAGCGGTACACAACTCTTAAAATAAGCCATTGTGTATCGTTTGTAATACTTCAACTTAGCTTCTTGAAAAAGCAATTTTGTTTTTAACCTTGACTACTTGAAAGCTTTATTTTTAATACTTGAACTACTTGAAACTTGAAGGCTTTTCTTAAGCAATTTTGCTTTTAACCTTGACTACTTTTCGTAAGCTGGAAAGCTTTATTTTTAATACTTGAACTACTTGATACTTGAAGGCTTTTCTTAAGCAATTATGCTTTCAAACCTTGACTGCTTTTCTTAAGCTGGGAAAGCTTTGTAAATATTTCTTTTAATTTTAACGGGTTTTAAAAAAGGTGCGGGTTACGACACCTAATTTAAATAAATAAGCCATCGTAATTAAAAAAAAAAATTTTTTTTTTCCTTGTGGAGTATGAGTCATAGAATGTGAACCATATCCCCTAAGTATGTTAGTGATGTATGATTAAGGGAGTACGAAATGTGGGTTGATGAAAGGTGTATGAAAGAGCAAGGTTTTTCTATTACATCATCGAAATTTTCTCAGTTGTTAATTTTCAAGGGTTATCGGGGAAACGTAATTTTTATCTTTTGTAAAACTTTCTGTACCACTGTAAATAGTCATATAGGTTAATTTTCGCTGGTCAATGCCTTCTTTCTTATATACAAAATTTTTTCATTACAATCAAAAATTTTCCGGGGTTGTTGGGGAAATGTAATGTATCATTTTTTACTTACTTTTTTTTGATTAAATGTTTCATTATTCATTCTTTCAAATTATCTGCATGACCATTATCTGTAGCATTCATAGGCCTTGATAATTTAAGAGTTTTTATGCTCTCTTAATGTTTGTTTACCTTTTGTAATTTTTAATGTCAGTTAATGACAAGCCTAGATTTTATTTTTAATTTATTGTTAGAACTGCCAGTAGGTTAGGTTGTATAGATATTAGACCTTGTTATAAATATAAATTCTAAATTTGTATTCTAATATTGTTTCAATTTTGAAATGCTCTGGAAAAGAAGGAAGCCGGGGCGGTCAGATCAGTCTACTTTTGGTGCTCACCTTGAGAGGTGCTGGGAATAAGTGCTGAGTGTGAGGGTTGTGCTCTCCAGAAATAGTGAAGTGATGGTCTGCAGTGTTGTGTGTTCTTAACCGGCTCTGTGAAAGACGCCGACCGCTCGTCAGTTTCAGCTCTCTACCTGCCTGAGTTCGCGACCAGCTTCTCCGAGGTCGGTGACGTAGAGGCCTTGAGGGGATTTGAGGCCCCCTTCTCAGCGACGTAGAGGCCTACTCGAGGCCCCCTCTTCCTAACAACGTGGAGGCCTACTCGAGGCCCCATCTTAGCGGCTGTACTTGAAGAATCAAGACCTAAATTTACTCCCGGCTTTCCTTGCTTTTATTTTCTTAACATTTTTATATTATATTAAATCAACTTTACCTTTTCTCCTTTTTCTTTTACTTTTCCTTTTAAGCCAGGACTCCTCCAGTCCTGGTGACAGTTTCCTCCTAAACTTTACTTTTTCCCCTCCCGGAAAGTAGTAACGTTACAACTTTCAATAAAGAAGGCACAAGTGGCATCATGGAAAGAATTCTGCCACAAACAGGATAGGGAAGGGATGTGGGAGGGCATCTACAGAGTTATTGGACGAACCGCGGGTAGAGCTGAGGACGTACTCCTGGAGGTGAATGGCGTGGCTCAAAACGAGGAGGGCTCGGCCCGGCTGTTGGCGGAAACATTTTACCCAGAGGACTTGGAGGGGCACGACACGCCGGAACAGAGGAAAGTAAGAGCAGACTCGGAGATGGTGGCTGAGAGGCCATGCGGGGAACTGCGTGACCCCCCATTCACCCTCTTCGAGCTCGAGTTAGCAGTGCGGTCTTTTAATCCTAAAAAAGCACCAGGAGCCGATGGTTTTACGGCAGATATTTGTAGCCACGCCATCACAAACGAACCCGAATTGTTCCTTTGCCTGACAAACAAGTGCCTCGCGCTGCAATACTTCCCGAAAAGCTGGAAACAGGCAACTGTGGTTGCGCTGCGGAAACCGGGGAAGGACAGCTATTCACATCCAAAATCTTATAGACCAATAGGCCTTCTCCCGGTTCTGGGCAAAGTTCTGGAGAAAATGATCATGACCAGACTTCGGCATCATCTTCACTCCAGAATCAGCCAAAACCAGTACGGTTTTATGCCGCAAAGGAGCTGCGAGGACGCCCTCTATACCCTAATCCAGCACATCAGGAGTAAATTGGATCAAAAGAAAATCATCACATTAGTATCCCTGGATATAGAGGGCGCCTTCGATAGCGCTTGGTGGCCAGCAATGAAAATGAGACTGGTGGAGGAGAGGTGCCCGGAAGGTATTAGGAGGATTATAAATAGTTATCTGGATGATCGATGGGTACACGTCAGGTACGCTGGCAAGGAACACACAATCAGAACAAGAAAGGGCTGCGTCCAGGGCTCTATCGGCGGACCAATACTCTGGAATTTGCTCCTCGACCCACTACTGAGGAGCCTCGAGATGATGGGGGAATATGTGCAGGCATTTGCGGATGATGTCGTCCTGGTTTTCCACGGTGACACTGGGGAGGAAATCGAAAGGCGGGCCAACGTTGCCCTCGAACATGTCAAGTCGTGGGGTGACAGAAACAAATTAAAATTCGCGCCACACAAAACCAACGCAATGGTCATTACCAGAAAACTTGTGTACGACACACCACGACTTGTCATGGGCGGGGTCCACGTTGGCACGTCTAACGAAGTTAAAATATTGGGCCTTACAATAGACTATCGTTTTGGAATAGCCGGACCGAAACTAAGGCCCTCAAACTTGCTCTCGCGCCTCATTGCACCGTCTACCAGGCCGAGCTCCTGGCGCTATGCAAAGCGGCCAGTGAGGTCCTCAGGCGTGGCGCGTCTACGTTTGGTATCTTCAGCGACAGCAGAGCCGCTCTCTTGACGGTAATCAACCGTCATGCCCTCCATCCCTTGGCAGTGGAAGCCAGGGCCGCACTTCAGCGCGGATTGGCCCAGGGTAAGGAAATTTCCTTATTCTGGGTCAAGGCCCACGCAGGGCTGGAGGGTAACGAACGAGCCGATGAGCTCGCGAAGGAAGCGGCTCTGACGTTGAAGAGAGCACCGGACTACGGTCTGTATCCTGTCTCATTCGTGAAGCGTGCCCTTAGGCGGGGCACGCTTGACGAGTGGAACAAGAGATACAGAGAGGGCGGGACGGCCTCCGTAACGAAGCTTTTTCTCCCATGCGCAGTGGCGGCGTATAGTATCGTCCGCAAGATGACGATCGCCGGCACCACGACCCAGTTGCTGACGGGGCACGGTGGGTTCTCCGGATACTTGGCACGCTTCAAGTGTAAGGTGGACCCATCGTGCGCCTGCGAACCGGGCGTCGAGGAGACAGTTGTCCACCTCCTGCTGGACTGCCCCATTCACGCGATGGACCGAACTGATTTGGAGATGGAAGCAGGCATTAGAATTGTACAGGAAAACCTGCCACTGTTAATTAAAGAGCACAAAGACTTATTTGTAAAATATGCGAACAAAATAATTACAATTGTAAATAAGAGAAATGGCAAAACCACTATTGTGTAACTATATTATAGATAATATATGTTTACAGCAATAAATAAAATGTTAACAATAATAAGTCCAGATAGTATTAAGTTAAGTAAATATAAACTAGATAAAGGCAGTAAAATAAGAAAACTATAAATAGATTAAAAGCCACAATAATTGTTATTTTTAGATATTAATAGATATATAAAAATTCTGGTAAATTAAATTAAGGAAAAGTAATTATAAGCGAACTTAATTAAAAGAAAGCATAGTATGTGTTAATGTTATAAAATAGAAAGTAAAACTGTAAATAGAAATGAAGAAGAATAAATAAAACAAAAATAAAAATCCCACCTATCCCCTTCCCACATAAGGATGACTCCTCCCCATCCCATAAGCGTGAAAGGCCGGTATGAAAGTGCGAGAGGCATACGAGCGAGACGAGTATGGTACTAGAGGACTGGAATAAAAGATGATATATACTTAAGATTTAGATAATTAGTTAATAAGTGTGAAAGGTCGGTAATGTATGAAAGTGCGAGAGGCATAAATGATAGAAGTAGAATGAATTAGAGATAAAGAACGAAAGAGTAGAATAGCTTAGGTTCGAGATGATGGAAACCCCGAGCTCTTCGGGGGGACTGTGGTGGGAAGGGAGGAGTGATGAGACGGCCCTCCTATCACTGTCCGTCACCGGTGCTCGGGGCTCCCACCATCTCATGCAGTAGTTAAGAACAGCCCCGCGGGGCTATGGCTTACAATATATATTTAGACTAGAGATCAAATTGTTAATTAGGCTCTGTCCCAGGCAGAGATGTTAGAAAAAAAAAAAAAAAAAAAAAAAAAAAAAAAAAAAAAAAAAAAAAAAAAAACCTAACCTAACCTAACCTAACCTAACCTAACCTAACCTAACCTAACCTAACCTGGGGTGCTAGGTCGGGGAACCTCCACGTTGGCGGTTCAGTTTCCTATCCCCCCCGGGGACCGCCCGGGTGGGAGTGGAAACTGGGCTTTGCTGGTGCACCCTGGAGCATCGGCTAATGGGCGCAGTCGTCAGTACTGTGTGTGTTAACCAATGTACCAATATCCCGACAGTCGACCCCATGTCGTGGGGGTCGCAGTGTGGCAGACCTTCAAGGCCTGCGTACTAGTGAAAGCTCCCGGCCTGGCCGGTAGTAGCGCTTCGTTTTCGTCCTTCGTTCTCGTTGTCGTTGCTCCCGGCTTTGCCGGTCGAAGCTTTGTGTTGCCGTCGTGTGGACGTGCAGTTGACCCCATTGCACGAGGGGGTCGTGGTATGGTGGGCCTGCAAGGCTCACGGTCCTTGCGATAGCTCCTGGCCTGGCCGGTTGTAGCGTTGCGTCGTTGATGTCGCTCCCGGTCACGTCCGGTAGTAGCGAAGCTTTGTGGTGTGGACGCGTAGGCCTACTGCTCGCGCAGGGGCCCACAGGCATTCGTGCCAGCGTCGGAGTTGGGGAGGACTAGCCCCCCTCCCCGCGTTTCGTAATCTCCGGGGTCTTCGCAACAATCCAACTGGTGGCACCAGTTGGTACGCGGTGGTCCTGGGGACCGAAGGGCTTGCCTTCATTGGCCGGCCTGCGACAGGGAAAAGTCTATAACACCCGACAGCGAAGTCGTCAAAACCTGTGGGGCACCTGGAGCACCCCACAGTATCAATCCCGCTCCCTGGAATGAGCGTCACCCAGGGAGTCGACTCTCTTCGTCTCATAATCGTGGGAACAATTATGGCATATGAATTTAATAAAAACCGATCGACCATCTCCCCTTGTGGGGGACAAACAAACAACCTTAGCTTACTAACAACGGACTCTGAGCTGCCTGACGCAAAGGCAAAAGATGAATTGGAAACGTCGAGGTCCGGTACTCCGATACCGGCCGTGAAGGAGCTGCGGGTGTCGGTGTCACGATTTGACGCCACACCGCGCCGCGCAATTGAAGAGTTACAGCTGTCGGAGTCTGACAGCAGCGTTACGTCTATGGTAACAGTAGAGAGTCGCCCATCCCCCACCCCACTCTCTCGGTTGTGGCAACGCAAGCGCCGCAACCCAACTGGGTCGGGGGAAGAGAGCGACACGGACTCGTCTGGCTCTGGGCTGTTAAGAGGACAGTCCGGTAAACGAGGACGCGGCCGCCCACCGACGACAGGGCAGTACGTTGGCCTGGCCAAGGCAAAGGCCGAATACAACATGGCCAAGGAGCGTGAGCTGGAGCTCCAGGCCGAGGAGGAGCTTGCTCTGGATATCAGGCGACGGGAGGCGAGAAGAAGTTCTTTCCTTCGCCAGTCGGAGTTGGAGAAGTCGTCAACGTCGGTTACTGCATCGGACCTCAGAGCCGAGCAGTTGTCGAAGGCGGTTGAGGAGGCGGTGGGTACCATCCAGTCCATCGCCCAAAAATCCTCCCGCCTCAAAGGTCAAAGCGTCCAGGGCTTGAGGTCCGCCGCTGGAGCTATTCTTGATCACGTACGGGAATTGCGGGCTCGTACCGAATCAGAAGAAAATATCCGCCTGCAGCGCGAGCTGGCTGCTCTACGGGCGGAAGTGGAGGTGCTAAAGAAGCAGGCGAGCGCCCCGTCGTCTATGTCGCGCGAGGAAATTATGTTCCTGCTTGATGCGCGCTTTGACGGCATTGGAGACCGCCTGCTTCCCGAGCCACGTCTTCGCCCCCCTCTCCAGGCAGACTCCCGCAATGCCGCCCGCTCCTATGTGAACAACGTAGTCATCGGCAGTTCTGCCGGCCAAACGGTTGTGCCTCCAGAAGCTGCGCGCCCCCGAGTATCCTCCCGTACGTTGCTAGGTACCCAATCTTGTACCTCCAGTACTGCTACTCGTGCCGCTCGACTTCGGACCGCTGGCGCCGCTGCCGCCACCAATCCCCCCGCCCCCATCTCCTGCCCGTCGTTGGTGGAGACGGGAGCTCCCGCAGCGGATCCGCCGTCTTCTTTACCTAAAAAGAAGAAAGCCAAATCAAAGAAGAGGAAGAGCGCTGCAGCGCAAGAAGCGGAGGCAGCACGTCAAGAGCGCCCACAACTGGCACCCACGCCTGGACCTTTAACTGAGGCGTGGAATGTAGTGGCTGGACGCCTAAAAAAGACGCCAACGGTCAAACCGCAGGCAGGGAAGACGACTCCGGCGCCCACAAAAGTGCCGATCGCGGAAAAGCGCGCTCCGAAGCTCCGCGCCCCCCGAACCGCTGCGGTCGTGATTACATTACAGCAAGACGCAGTGAAGCGGGGCGTGACATACGCCTCCAAATTGGCTGAAGCTGAGGAAAAGATCGACCTTAGGAGCCTTGGCATCGGGAACTTACGCTTCCGCACGGCCGCCACTGGAGGCCGAATCCTGGAAGTGGCGGGCACGGAAAGGTGCCAGAAGGCTGACGCTCTGGCGGAGCAGCTAAAGACTGCTCTGGGAGAGGATGTCCGTGTTGCCAGGCCGGAGAAGTGCGCGGAGCTGCGCATCTCCGGTCTAGGCGACGCGGCCACTAAGGAGGTCGTTGCTCGGGTGGTGGCGGACGTAGGAGGGTGCGCCACCACCAGCGTTCTCGTTGGACAGATTGTCCGTCAAGCGGGCCGTCAAGAAGGCACGGCGTGGGTAAAATGCCCGATCGCAGCGGCCAAAATCCTAACCGATGGCCGCCCTGTTGCGATCGGATGGTCCCGCGTCCGTGTAACATTGCTGGAGTCCAGGCCGCAGCGTTGCTTCCGCTGCCTTGAGGTCGGACATGTGGGGGCCCGGTGCGCTGCGGGAGTCGATCGCAGCGCACTTTGCTTCCGTTGTGGCCAGCCCGGTCACAAAGCGGCCGGCTGCTCAGCGGAGCCCCAGTGTCCCGTCTGCGCAGCGGCGGGAGGTGCCGCTGTGCACCGCCTGGGCACGAAGGCCTGTTTGGCGGCATCGACGAAGAGGAGGCGTCGGGGTGGTGCTGGACGTACGCGTCAGCCTACCCAGGTTTTAGAGGAGGTGATGGACATCGCCCAAAATTAAATGGCTCCCATCTCGGTACTGCAGGCCAACGTCGGTAACTGTGCGGCGGCCCAAGATCTGCTGCTTCAGTCTGTCGCACAGTTACAGGCGACTGTGGCTATAGTCGCCGAACCGTACGCGGTTCGCGCCCGCGATAACTGGGCTGGCAGCCGCGACGAGTTGGTGGCTATCGTCTCCCAGCGGGGTGCTTTTGATAGGGTGCTCCAGGGACGCGGTTGCGTTCTCGCGCTGCTGGGAGACGTTGCAGTAGTCGGGGTGTACTTCTCGCCCAACAGAAGCCTCGCTGAGTATGAGCGTTGGTTGATTGAGGTCGGGGCTCTGTTGGCAGAAGCGCACCCCACCCCGGTGGTGGTAGCTGGAGATTTCAACGCACACTCACGGGCGTGGGGATCTCCAGAAACCGATAGCCGGGGTGAGATGGTCGAGGAATGGGCGGTGTCCAATGGCTTGGTGCTGCTCAACCGAGGGTCGGTCCACACGTTCGTGCGGCGAACGGGGACGGGTCGTAGTATAATCGACCTGTCCTTTGCCAGTTCTGGCCTGGCTAGCCGCACACGTGGTTGGAGGGTGATCGAGGGGGTGGAGACGATGTCGGATCATCGCTACATATGGTTCGACATCGTCAACGCCGGCTCGGAGACCCCGGCGGTCGGGGACCGTCGTTCGGTTGAGGAAGGTCCGCGGTGGCGTCTGCGGACGCTGGACCGGGAACTGGCGAAGGAGGCGGCCATCGTCGAGCGATGGGCCGCAGGTGACGACGTTAGCCCGGACGTGGACGCGAGGGCTGGGCGGCTTTCCGGCGCCCTGACTCGCGTCTGCGATGCGGCGATGAAGAGGGCGGGGCCTGTTCGGCCGCGAAAGCGAGTGTATTGGTGGAATGATGAGTTGGCTGGGCTGCGTACTTCATGCCACGCAGCCCAGCGTAGGTACACTCGCTGTCGCGGTCGAGGAAACAGTGATCCTGCCCAAGAAGAAGAGCTGCTCGCCGCATACCGGGCTGCCCGAGCTGCCCTCAGCTCGGCGATCAAGGCCGCCAAGGAGGCGGCCTGGAAGGAGTGGCTCGAGAGCCTAAATGAAGATCCGTGGGGGCGCCCGTACAAAGCCGTGAGCGACAAACTCCGGCCCTGGGCGCCTCCCCTCACAAAGTCTCTCGAGCCCTCATTCGTCGGCCACGTTGTCAGTTCCCTCTTCCCTGCGCGGGAAGAGTGGGTCCCACCGCGGATGGCACCAAGCCAGACGCCGGCAGACACAGAGGCGATGATTCCGCCCGTGTCGGATGCCGAGCTCGGGGCGGCGGTCCTTAAACTCAAAACGAGGAACCGCGCCCCCGGTCCGGATGGCATTCCTGGGCGCGTCATCGCTCTGGTTATGCCGGCGTTCGAGGAGGAGACGCTGTCTTTGTTGTCGGAGTGTGTGGCGTCGGGTAAGGTCCCGCGACAGTGGAAAACCGGGCGTCTCGTGCTGTTGAAGAAGTACGGGCGCCCGGCCGAGTCGCCGTCGGCCTACCGCCCCATTGTATTGCTCGACGAGATGAGCAAGCTGCTCGAGCGGGTGCTCGCGGCGCGTCTCGTCGGGCACCTGGAGGGGGCGGGGCCCAATCTCAATGACGGCCAGTACGGTTTTCGTCGCGGGAGGTCGACCCTGGATGCCATTTCCCGGCTCAGGGACAGCGTCGAAGAGGCGGTCGGTCGGGGGGAGGTGTTGCTGGCGGTGTCGCTCGACATCGCGAACGCCTTCAACACCATCCCCTGGCAGACCATCGCCGAGGCGCTGAGGTACCACAATGTCCCGTGGTACCTCAGGCGCATTCTTGCGGACTACTTTGTCGACCGGGCCATCTCCTATCCGACCCGGTCGGGAGTAGTCCGCTCCGGTATGTCTTGTGGTGTTCCACAGGGGTCGGTTCTGGGTCCGCTCCTGTGGAACATCGGATATGATTGGGTCCTGCGCGGTGCTACTCTTCGGGGAGTCGGCGTCCTCTGTTACGCCGACGATACCCTAGTCACCGCGCGGGGCCCAGATTTTCGTGAGGCGAAAGTCCTGGCCACCGCGGGCGTTGCCCAGGTGGTCAGCCGCATCAGGGCGCTAGGACTCCAGGTGGCCCTCGAAAAGTCCGAGGCCGTTTTCTTTCACGGGCCTCGGCGAGGGCCACCTCGAGATTGTCAGATTGTGGTGAGCGGCACCCCCATCGCTGTCGGGTCGAGTATTAAGTATCTTGGTTTGGTACTCGACAGCCGATGGGGCTTCGTCGAGCACTTCCGGCGTCTGTCGCCAAAGTTATTGTCGTACGCCGGAAGGCTGGCGAGGCTGCTCCCCAATCGGGGAGGCCCAAATAGTGCATGCCGTCGCCTCTACGACGGTGTAGTGCGCTCAAAGGCGTTGTATGGAGCGCCCATCTGGGCGCACGCCCTCTGCGCCAAGACAATTCCGCTGCTGCGGCGTCCGCAGCGGTCGATTGCGCAGAGGGCGGCACGAGCGTACTGCACCGTCTCCTACGAGGCGGCGTGCCTAATTGCAGGAAGCCTCCCTTGGGATCTCGAGGCTGGAGTCCTCAAAAGTGTTTATGAGGAAAGCGCCCTGGTGCGTAGAAATGGTGGACGGCCCCTTCCGGACGAGATCGACCGCTGGAGACAGTCGGCTCGCGACGATCTCTTCCGGAAGTGGGCCGAGAGGTTGGTAGGCCCCTCAGTTAGCCCCCGGCTCGTGGGGGCTGTCCGGCCCGTCCTGCGGGCTTGGGTGGAGAGGGCACACGGGGCGCCGACATTTCACCTCAGTCAGCTCCTCACAGGCCATGGCGTATTCGCCAAGTACCTGTGGGAGGTGGCTGGGGTGGAGCCGGACCCCGTGTGTCGCCACTGCTCAAGTGGCGTCGTGGACACGGCGGAGCACACACTCGCCGTGTGCCCGGCGTGGGACGGGCCGCGTATCGCCCTTACGGGCCTTGTCGGTGGAAATTTGTCGCTGCCGGCTGTGGTGCAAGCCATGGTCGGCAGCCAACAGTGTTGGGCCGCCGTCGCCTCGTTTGCTAGCGAGGTGATGGCGGCGAAACGTGAGGAGTTGCGGGTGCGGGAGCGTACGGGACAGACGCTCCCGCCCCGCCGTCCGGTTCGGGGGCGTCGTCGTGCTCATTACATGCGCGCCCCCGAATAGTGTCTGGCCGTGGGCGGAAGGTTGGGGGACCCCGCCCAACTGGCCACTCGGCGACGGGCACCCTTTCTGTGTTCCAGGGGGTGCCCACTCTTTGCGCACGCCCGTACCGGCCGCTCTCACCTCCTCTGCTTACAGAGGAGCGCTCGAGAGCGGTGGAGGTGCGGGCTAGTTCTTCAGCTCCTTAGGGAGCTCCGGGGTGGCCGCTTATCGACCGCCCCGAGACGGACCCCTCCGTTCTGGGGTGCCCCTTGCCGGCTCGCAGTGATTTAACCTCAGGCCTACCCTGCGAGTCGGTTTTAAGGTGAGGCGGAACACCGCGGGGTTTAGTGGGTAGGACGGCCCTCTCTCACGGGCCGGGAGCCCCACACACCGTCCCTGCTGCCCCCGCAGCAGGGATGACGGTGCGTAAATGCATTCCCCGCGAAAACAAAAAAAAAAAAAAAACCTAACCTAACCTGGGGTGCTAGGTCCTCAAAAGTGTTTATGAGGAAAGCGCCCTGGTGCGTAGAAATGGTGGACGGCCCCTTCCGGACGAGATCGACCGCTGGAGACAGTCGGCTCGCGACGATCTCTTCCGGAAGTGGGCCGAGAGGTTGGTAGGCCCCTCAGTTAGCCCCCGGCTCGTGGGGGCTGTCCGGCCCGTCCTGCGGGCTTGGGTAGAGAGGGCACACGGAGCGCCGACATTTCACCTCAGTCAGCTCCTCACAGGGCATGGCGTATTCGCCAAGTACCTGTGGGAGGTGGCTGGGGTGGAGCCGGACCCCGTGTGTCGCCACTGCTCAAGTGGCGTCGTGGACACGGCGGAGCACACACTCGCCGTGTGCCCGGCGTGGGACGGGCCGCGTATCGCCCTTACGGGCCTTGTCGGTGTAAATTTGTCGCTGCCGGCTGTGGTGCAAGCCATGGTCGGCAGCCAACAGTGTTGGGCCGCCGTCGCCTCGTTTGCTAGCGAGGTGATGGCGGCGAAACGAGAGGAGTTGCGGGTGCGGGAGCGTACGGGACAGACGCTCCCGCCCCGCCGTCCGGTTCGGGGGCGTCGACGTGCTGATTACATGCGCGCCCCCGAATAGTGTCTGGCCGTGGGCGGAAGGTCGGGGGACCCCGCCCAACTGGCCACTTGGCGACGGGCACCCTTTCTGTGTTCCAGGGGGTGCCCACTTTTTTGCGCACGCCCGTACCGGCCGCTCTCACCTCCTCTGCTTACAGAGGAGCGCTCGAGAGCGGTGGAGGTGCGGGCTAGTTCTTCAGCTCCTTAGGGAGCTCCGGGGTGGTCGCTTATCGACCGCCCCGAGACGGACCCCTCCGTTCTGGGGTGCCCCTTGCCGGCTCGCAGTGATTTAACCTCAGGCCTACCCTGCGAGTCGGTTTTAAGGTGAGGCGGAACACCGCGGGGTTTAGTGGGTAGGACGGCCCTCTCTCTCGGGCCGGGAGCCCCACACACCGTCCCTGCTGCCCCCGCAGTAGGGATGACGGTGCGTAAATGCATTCCCCGCGAAAACAAAAAAAAAAAAAAAAAAAAAACCTGGGGTGCTAGGTCCTCAAGAGTGTTTACGAGGAGAGCGCCCTGGTGCGTAGAAATGGCGGACGGCCACTTCCGGACGAGATCGACCGCTGGAGACAGTCGGCTCGCGACGATCTCTTCCGGAAGTGGGCCGAGAGGTTGGTAGGCCCCTCAGTTAGCCCCCGGCTCGTGGGGGCTGTCCGGCCCGTCCTGCGGGCTTGGGTGGAGAGGGCACACGGAGCGCCGACATTTCACCTCAGTCAGCTCCTCACAGGCCATGGCGTATTCGCCAAGTACCTGTGGGAGGTGGCTGGGGTGGAGCCGGACCCCGTGTGTCGCCACTGCTCAGGTGGCGTCGTGGACACGGCGGAGCACACACTCGCCGTGTGCGCGGCGTGGGGCGGGCCGCGTATCGCCCTCACGGGCATTATTGGTGTCGACTTGTCGCTGCCGGCCGTGGTGCGAGCCATGGTCGGCAGCCAACAGTGCTGGGCCGCCGTCGCCTCGTTTGCTTCCGAGGTGATGGCGGCGAAACGCGAGGAGTTGCGGGTGCGGGAGCGTACGGGACAGACGCTCCCGCCCCGCCGTCCGGTTCGGGGGCGTCGTCGTGCTCAGTACATGCGCGCCCCCGAATAGTGTCTGGCCGTGGGCGGAAGGTCGGGGGACCCCGCCCAAATGGCCACTTGGCGACGGGCACCCTTTCTGTGTTCCAGAGGGTGCCCACTTTTTTGCGCACGCCCGTACCGGCCGCTCTCACCTCCTCTGCTTACAGAGGAGCGCTCGAGAGCGGTGGAGGTGCGGGCTAGTTCTTCAGCTCCTTAGGGAGCTCCGGTGTGGTCGCTTATCGACCGCCCCGAGACGGACCCCTCCGTTCTGGGGTGCCCCTTGCCGGCTCGCAGTGATTTAACCTCAGGCCTACCCTGCGAGTCGGTTTTAAGGTGAGGCGGAACACCGCGGGGTTTAGTGGGTAGGACGGCCCTCTCTCTCGGGCCGGGAGCCCCACACACCGTCCCTGCTGCCCCCGCAGCAGGGATGACGGTGCGTAAATGCATTCCCCGCGAAAACAAAAAAAAAAAAAAAAACCTGGGGTGCTAGGTCGGGGAACCTCCACGTTGGCGGTTCAGTTTCCTATCCTCCCCGGGGACCGCCCGGGTGGGAGTGGAAACTGGGCTTTGCTGGTGCACCCTGGAGCATCGGCTAATGGGCGCAGTCTTCAGTACTGTGTGTGTTAACCAATGTACCAATATCCCGACAGCCGACCCCATGACGTGGGGGTCGCAGTGTGGCAGGCCTTCAAGGCCTGCGTACTGGTGAAAGCTCCCGGCCTGGTCAGTAGTAGCGCTTCGTTTTCGTCTTTCGTTCTCGTTGTCGTTGCTCCCGGCTTTGCCGGTTGAAGCTTTGTGTTGCCGTCGTGTGGACGTGCAGTTGACCCCATTGCACGAGGGGGTCGTGGTATGGTGGGCCTGCAAGGCCCACGGTCCGTGCGACAGCTCCTGGCCTGGCCGGTTGTAGCGTTGCGTGTTTGATGTCGCTCCCGGTCACATCCGGTAGTAGCGAAGCTTTTGTGGTGTGGACGCGTAGGCCTACTGCTCGCGCAGGGGCCTACAGGCATTCGTGCCAGCGTCGGAGTTGGGGAGGGCTAGCCCCCCTCCCCGCGTTTCGTAATCTCCGGGGTCTTCGCAACAATCCAACTGGTGGCACCAGTTAGTACGCGGTGGTCCTGGGGACCGAAGGGCTTGCCTTCATTGGCCGGCCTGCGACAGGGAAAAGTCTATAACACCCGACAGCGAAGTCGTCAAAACCTGTGGGGCACCTGGAGCACCCCACAGTATCAATCCCGCTCCCTGGAATGAGCGTCACCCAGGGAGTCGACTCTCTTCGTCTCATAATCGTGGGAACAATTATGGCTAATGAATTGAATAAAAAACGATCGACCATCTCCCCTTGTGGGGGACAAACAAACAACTATGGCTTTCATACAATGGACACTGAGCTGCTTTGCGAAAAGGCTAGAGATGAACAGGAAACTGTGAGGTCCGGTACTCCGATACCGGCCGTGAAGGAGCTGCGTGTGTCGTTGTCACGATGTGACGGCGCACCGCACCGTGAAATTGAAGATTTGCAGCTGTCGGAGTCTGACAGCAGCGTCACTTCAATGGTGACAGTGGAGAGTCGCCCTTCCCCTACCCCACTCTCTCGGTTGTGGCAACGGAAGCGCCGCAACCCAACTGGATCGGGAAACGAGAGCGACACAGACGATTCGTCTGGCTCTGGGCTGCTGAGAGGACAGCCCGGTAAACGAGGACGCGGCCGCCCTCCGACGACAGGTCAGTATGTTGGCCTGGCCAAGGCCAAGGCCGAATATGTGGCGGCAAAAGAGCGGGAGCTAGAGCTCCAGGCAGAGGAGGAGCTTGCAGAAGAGCTCCGAAGGAGAGAAGAGAGGCGACTCTCTTTTCTTCGCCAGTCTCCCGCTCCCGTAGCTGCGTCGGACCTCAGGGCCGAGCAGCTTGAGAAAGCGGTTGAGGAGGCGGTGGAAGCGATACGTTCCATTGCCCAGAAATCCTCCCGCCTCAAGGGTCAGAGTGTGCAGGGCCTGAGGTCCGCTGCTGGCTCAATCTTGGAGCACGTACGGGAGCTCCGTGCTTGAACGGATTCCGAGGAGAATGCCCGTCTGCAGCGTGAGCTGGCTGCACTGCGGGCGGAAGTAGAGACCCTGAAGAGGCAGGCGAGTGCCCCTCCGTCGATGTCGCGCGAGGAGATAATGTTTCTCCTGGACGCGCGCTTCGACGGCATAGGAGACCGTTTGCTTCCAGAGCCACGGTTGCGTCCCCCCCTCAAGGCGGATGCCCGAAATGCCGCCCGCTCCACTGTAGATAACGCAGCCATTTGCCGCTCTGCCGGTACAAAAGCCGGACCTCCTGAGGCTGCGCGCCCCGTAGTGCCCCCTCAAACGTCGGTGGGCCCCAAGGCCGGCATTGCTACCCGTGCCACTCGTCCTCGAAACACTGGCACAGCTGCCGCCACGTGTCTCCCTGCCCCCGTCTCCGGCCCTTCGTTGGAGGAGACGGGAGCTCTAGCTCTCGCAGCAGATCCGCCGAGTCCTTCCTCTAAGAAGAAGAAGAGCAAAGGAAAGAAGAGGAAGAGCGCTGCAGCGCAAGAAGCGGAGGCAGCGCGTCAAGAGCGACCACCACCGGCACCCACGCCTCGACCTCTAACCGAGGCTTGGAATGTGGTGGCTGGGCGCCCAAAGAGGGCACCGAAGGCCAAACCGCAGACAGCGGCGCCCACAAGTGCGCCTGCCGTGGGGAAGCGCGCCCCGAAACTCCGCGCACCGCGTACCGCTGCAGTGATCATCACCCTGCAGCGGGACGCGCTTGAGAGGGGCGTAACGTACGCCTCCAAGTTAGCCGAGGCCGAAGAGAAGGTGGACCTGAAGGGTCTCGGCATTGGGGGCTTGCGCTTCCGCACGGCGGCCACTGGAGGTCGAATTTTGGAAGTGGCGGGTGCCGAAAGGTGCCAAAAGGCTGACGCCCTGGCAGAGAAATTGAGGACGGCTCTGGGTGAGGAGGTCCGTGTCGCCAGGCCGGAGAAGTGCGCGGAGCTGCGCATCTCCGGTCTAGGCGACGCGGCCACAAAGGAAGTTGTTGCGCGGGTGGTGGCGGACGTAGGAGGGTGCGTCACCACCAGTGTTGTCGTTGGCGACGTTGTTCGCCAGGCAGGCAGGGAGGGCACGGCGTGGGTCAAGTGCCCGATCGCGGCGGCCAAAAAACTAACAGATGGCCGCCCTCTCACGATCGGTTGGTCCCGCGTCCGTGCGGTTCTTTTGGAGGCCAGGCCGCAGCGGTGTTTCCGCTGTCTGGAGGTGGGGCACGTGGGAGCCCGGTGCGCTGCGGGTGTGGATCGCAGCGCACTGTGTTTTCGTTGTGGGCAGCCCGGCCACAAGGCGGCCGGCTGCTCTATGGCGTTTAACTGCCCCATCTGCGCGGCGGCGGGAACTGCCGCTGCGCATCGCCTGGGCGCAAAAGCCTGCCTGGCGGCTTCCATGAAGAGGAGGCGTCGGGGTGGTGCTGGACGCACGCGTCAGCCCACCCAGAACACAGAGGAGGTGATGGACATCGCCCAAAACTAAATGGCTCCCATCTCGGTACTGCAGGCCAACGTCGGTAACTGTGCGGCGGCCCAAGATCTGCTGCTTCAGTCCGTCGCACAGTTACAGGCGACTATGGCTATAGTCGCCGAACCGTACGCGGTCCGCGCCCGCGACAACTGGGCTGGCAGCCGCGACGAGTTGGTGGCTATCGTCTCCCAGCGGGGTGCTTTTGATAGGGTGCTCCAGGGACGCGGTTGCGTCCTCGCGCTGCTGGGAGACGTTGCAGTAGTCGGGGTGTACTTCTCGCCCAACAGAAGCCTCGCTGAGTATGAGCGGTGGTTGATTGAGGTCGGGGCTCTGTTGGCAGAAGCGCACCCCACCCCGGTGGTGGTAGCTGGAGATTTCAACGCACACTCACGGGCGTGGGGATCTCCAGAAACCGATAGCCGGGGAGAGATGGTCGAGGAATGGGCGGTGTCCAACGGCTTGGTGCTGCTCAACCGAGGGTCGGTCCACACTTTCGTGCGGCGAACGGGGACGGGTCGTAGTATAATCGACCTGTCCTTTGCCAGTTCTGGCCTGGCTAGCCGCACACGTGGTTGGAAGGTGATCGAGGGGGTGGAGACGATGTCGGATCATCGCTACATATGGTTCGACATCGTCGACGCCGGCTCGGAGACCCCGGCGGTCGGGGACCGCCGTTCGGTTGAGGAAGGTCCGCGGTAGCGTCTGCGGACGCTGGACCGGGAACTGGCAAAGGAGGCGGCCATCGTCGAGCGATGGGCCGCAGGTGACGACGTTAGCCCGGACGTGGACGCGAGGGCTGGGCGGCTTTCCGGCGCCCTGACTCGCGTCTGCGATGCGGCCATGAAGAGGGCAGGGTCTGTCAAGCCGCGGCGGCGAGTGTACTGGTGGAATGAAGAGCTGGCTGGGCTGCGAACCTCAAGTCACGCAGCCCAGCGCAGGTACACTCGCCAACGCGCCCGAAGAAGCAGTGACCCTGCCCGAGAAGAAGAACTACTCGCCGCATACCGGGCTGCCCGAGCTGCCCTCAGCTCGGCGATCAAGGCCGCCAAGGAGGCGGCCTGGAAGGAGTGGCTCGAGACCCTAAACGAAGATCCGTGGGGGCGCCCGTACAAAGCCGTGAGCGACAAACTCCGGCCCTGGGCGCCTCCCCTCACAAAGTCTCTCGAGCCCTCATTCGTCGGCCACGTTGTCAGTTCCCTCTTCCCTGCGCGGGAAGAGTGGGTCCCACCGCGGATGGCACCAAGCCAGACGCCGGCAGACACAGAGGCGATGATTCCGCCCGTGTCGGATGCCGAGCTCGGGGCGGCGGTCCTTAAACTCAAAACGAGGAACCGCGCCCCCGGTCCGGATGGCATTCCTGGGCGCGTCATCGCCCTGGTTATGCCGGCGTTCGAGGAGGAGACGCTGTCTTTGTTGTCGGAGTGTTTGGCGTCGGGTAAGGTCCCGCGACAGTGGAAAACCGGGCGGCTCGTGCTGTTGAAGAAGCACGGGCGCCCGGCCGAGTCGCCGTCGGCCTACCGCCCCATCGTCTTGCTCGACGAGATGAGCAAGCTGCTCGAGCGGGTGCTCGCGGCGCGTCTCGTCGGGCACCTGGAGGGGGCGGGGCCCAATCTCAATGACGGCCAGTACGGATTTCGTCGCGGGAGGTCGACCCTGGACGCCATCTCCCGGCTCAGGGACAGCGTCGAAGAGGCGGTCGGTCGGGGGGAGGTGTTGCTGGCGGTGTCGCTCGACATCGCGAACGCCTTCAACACCATCCCCTGGCAGACCATCGCCGAGGCGCTGAGGTACCACAATGTCCCGTGGTACCTCAGGCGCATTCTCGCGGACTACTTTGTCGACCGGGCCATCTCCTATCCGGCCCGGTCGGGGGTAGTCCGCACAAATATGTCGTGCGGTGTTCCACAGGGGTCGGTTCTGGGTCCACTCCTGTGGAACATCGGATATGATTGGGTCCTGCGCGGTGCTACTCTTCGGGGAGTCGGCGTCCTCTGCTACGCCGACGATACCCTAGTCACCGCGCGGGGCCCTGAGTTTCGCGAGGCGAAAGTCCTGGCCACCGCGGGCGTTGCCCAGGTGGTCAGCCGCATCAGGGCGCTAGGACTCCAGGTGGCTCTCGAAAAGTCCGAGGCCGTTTTCTTTCACGGGCCTCGGCGAGGGCCACCTCGAGATTGTCAGATTGTGGTGAGCGGCACCCCCATCGCTGTCGGGTCGAGTATAAAGTATTTGGGTTTGGTACTCGACAGTCGATGGGGCTTCGTCGAGCACTTCCGGCGTCTTTCACCTAAATTGTTGTCGTACGCCGGAAGGCTGGCGAGGCTGCTCCCCAATCGGGGAGGCCCAAATAGTGCGTGCCGTCGCCTCTACGACGGTGTAGTGCGCTCAAAGGCGTTGTATGGAGCGCCCATCTGGGCGCACGCCCTCTGCGCCAAGACAATCCCGCTGCTGCGGCGTCCGCAGCGGTCGATTGCGCAGAGGGCGGCACGTGCGTACTGCACCGTCTCCTACGAGGCGGCGTGCCTAATTGCAGGAAGTCTCCCCTGGGATCTCGAGGCTGGAGTCCTCAAGAAGGTGTATGAAGAGAGCGCCCTGGTGCGAAGTAACGGTGGACGGCCCCTCCCGGACGAGATCGACCGCTGGAGACAGTCGGCTCGCGACGATCTCTTCCGGAAGTGGGCCGAGAGGTTGGTAGGCCCCTCAGTTAGCCCCCGGCTCGTGGGGGCTGTCCGGCCCGTCCTGCGGGCTTGGGTAGAGAGGGCACACGGAGCGCCGACATTTCACCTCAGTCAGCTCCTCACAGGGCATGGCGTATTCGCCAAGTACCTGTGGGAGGTGGCTGGGGTGGAGCCGGACCCCGTGTGTCGCCACTGCTCAAGTGGCGTCGTGGACACGGCGGAGCACACACTCGCCGTGTGCCCGGCGTGGGACGGGCCGCGTATCGCCCTTACGGGCCTTGTCGGAGTTGATTTGTCGCTGCCGGCTGTGGTGCAAGCCATGGTCGGCAGCCAACAGTGTTGGGCCGCCGTCGCCTCGTTTGCTAGCGAGGTGATGGCGGCGAAACGAGAGGAGTTGCGGGTGCGGGAGCGTACGGGACAGACACTCCCGCCCCGCCGTCCGGTTCGGGGGCGCAGACGTGCTAATTACATGCGCGCCCCCGAATAGTATCTGGCCGTGGGCGGAAGGTCGGGGGACCCCGCCCAACTGACCACTTGGCGACGGGCACCCTTTCTGTGTTCCAGGGGGTGCCCACTTTTTTGCGCACGCCCGTACCGGCCGCTCTCACCTCCTCTGCTTACAGAGGAGCGCTCGAGAGCGGTGGAGGTGCGGGCTAGTTCTTCAGCTCCTTAGGGAGCTCCGGGGTGGTCGCTTATCGACCGCCCCGAGACGGACCCCTCCGTTCTGGGGTGCCCCTTGCCGGCTCGCAGTGATTTAACCTCAGGCCTACCCTGCGAGTCGGTTTTAAGGTGAGGCGGAACACCGCGGGGTTTAGTGGGTAGGACGGCCCTCTCTCTCGGGCCGGGAGCCCCACACACCGTCCCTGCTGCCCCCGCAGCAGGGATGACGGTGCGTAAATGCATCCCCCGCGAAAACAAAAAAAAAAAAAAAACCTGGGGTGCTAGGGGGTGCTAGGTCGGGGAACCTCCACGTTGGCGGTTCAGTTTCCTATCCTCCCCGGGGACCGCCCGGGTGGGAGTGGAAACTGGGCTTTGCTGGTGCACCCTGGAGCATCGGCTAATGGGCGCAGTCTTCAGTACTGTGTGTGTTAACCAATGTACCAATATCCCGACAGCCGACCCCATGACGTGGGGGTCGCAGTGTGGCAGGCCTTCAAGGCCTGCGTACTGGTGAAAGCTCCCGGCCTGGTCGGTAGTAGCGCTTCGTTTTCGTCTTTCGTTCTCGTTGTCGTTGCTCCCGGCTTTGCCGGTTGAAGCTTTGTGTTGCCGTCGTGTGGACGTGCAGTTGACCCCATTGCACGAGGGGGTCGTGGTATGGTGGGCCTGCAAGGCCCACGGTCCGTGCGACAGCTCCTGGCCTGGCCGGTTGTAGCGTTGCGTGTTTGATGTCGCTCCCGGTCACATCCGGTAGTAGCGAAGCTTTTGTGGTGTGGACGCGTAGGCCTACTGCTCGCGCAGGGGCCTACAGGCATTCGTGCCAGCGTCGGAGTTGGGGAGGGCTAGCCCCCCTCCCCGCGTTTCGTAATCTCCGGGGTCTTCGCAACAATCCAACTGGTGGCACCAGTTAGTACGCGGTGGTCCTGGGGACCGAAGGGCTTGCCTTCATTGGCCGGCCTGCGACAGGGAAAAGTCTATAACACCCGACAGCGAAGTCGTCAAAACCTGTGGGGCACCTGGAGCACCCCACAGTATCAATCCCGCTCCCTGGAATGAGCGTCACCCAGGGAGTCGACTCTCTTCGTCTCATAATCGTGGGAACAATTATGGCTAATGAATTGAATAAAAAACGATCGACCATCTCCCCTTGTGGGGGACAAACAAACAACTATGGCTTTCATACAATGGACACTGAGCTGCTTTGCGAAAAGGCTAGAGATGAACAGGAAACTGTGAGGTCCGGTACTCCGATACCGGCCGTGAAGGAGCTGCGTGTGTCGTTGTCACGATGTGACGGCGCACCGCACCGTGAAATTGAAGATTTGCAGCTGTCGGAGTCTGACAGCAGCGTCACTTCAATGGTGACAGTGGAGAGTCGCCCTTCCCCTACCCCACTCTCTCGGTTGTGGCAACGGAAGCGCCGCAACCCAACTGGATCGGGAAACGAGAGCGACACAGACGATTCGTCTGGCTCTGGGCTGCTGAGAGGACAGCCCGGTAAACGAGGACGCGGCCGCCCTCCGACGACAGGTCAGTATGTTGGCCTGGCCAAGGCCAAGGCCGAATATGTGGCGGCAAAAGAGCGGGAGCTAGAGCTCCAGGCAGAGGAGGAGCTTGCAGAAGAGCTCCGAAGGAGAGAAGAGAGGCGACTCTCTTTTCTTCGCCAGTCTCCCGCTCCCGTAGCTGCGTCGGACCTCAGGGCCGAGCAGCTTGAGAAAGCGGTTGAGGAGGCGGTGGAAGCGATACGTTCCATTGCCCAGAAATCCTCCCGCCTCAAGGGTCAGAGTGTGCAGGGCCTGAGGTCCGCTGCTGGCTCAATCTTGGAGCACGTACGGGAGCTCCGTGCTCGAACGGATTCCGAGGAGAATGCCCGTCTGCAGCGTGAGCTGGCTGCACTGCGGGCGGAAGTAGAGACCCTGAAGAGGCAGGCGAGTGCCCCTCCGTCGATGTCGCGCGAGGAGATAATGTTTCTCCTGGACGCGCGCTTCGACGGCATAGGAGACCGTTTGCTTCCAGAGCCACGGTTGCGTCCCCCCCTCAAGGCGGATGCCCGAAATGCCGCCCGCTCCACTGTAGATAACGCAGCCATTTGCCGCTCTGCCGGTACAAAAGCCGGACCTCCTGAGGCTGCGCGCCCCGTAGTGCCCCCTCAAACGTCGGTGGGCCCCAAGGCCGGCATTGCTACCCGTGCCACTCGTCCTCGAAACACTGGCACAGCTGCCGCCACGTGTCTCCCTGCCCCCGTCTCCGGCCCTTCGTTGGAGGAGACGGGAGCTCTAGCTCTCGCAGCAGATCCGCCGAGTCCTTCCTCTAAGAAGAAGAAGAGCAAAGGAAAGAAGAGGAAGAGCGCTGCAGCGCAAGAAGCGGAGGCAGCGCGTCAAGAGCGACCACCACCGGCACCCACGCCTCGACCTCTAACCGAGGCTTGGAATGTGGTGGCTGGGCGCCCAAAGAAGGCACCGAAGGCCAAACCGCAGACAGCGGCGCCCACAAGTGCGCCTGCCGTGGGGAAGCGCGCCCCGAAACTCCGCGCACCGCGTACCGCTGCAGTGATCATCACCCTGCAGCGGGACGCGCTTGAGAGGGGCGTAACGTACGCCTCCAAGTTAGCCGAGGCCGAAGAGAAGGTGGACCTGAAGGGTCTCGGCATTGGGGGCTTGCGCTTCCGCACGGCGGCCACTGGAGGTCGAATTTTGGAAGTGGCGGGTGCCGAAAGGTGCCAAAAGGCTGACGCCCTGGCAGAGAAATTGAGGACGGCTCTGGGTGAGGAGGTCCGTGTCGCCAGGCCGGAGAAGTGCGCGGAGCTGCGCATCTCCGGTCTAGGCGACGCGGCCACAAAGGAAGTTGTTGCGCGGGTGGTGGCGGACGTAGGAGGGTGCGTCACCACCAGTGTTGTCGTTGGCGACGTTGTTCGCCAGGCAGGCAGGGAGGGCACGGCGTGGGTCAAGTGCCCGATCGCGGCGGCCAAAAAACTAACAGATGGCCGCCCTCTCACGATCGGTTGGTCCCGCGTCCGTGCGGTTCTTTTGGAGGCCAGGCCGCAGCGGTGTTTCCGCTGTCTGGAGGTGGGGCACGTGGGAGCCCGGTGCGCTGCGGGTGTGGATCGCAGCGCACTGTGTTTTCGTTGTGGGCAGCCCGGCCACAAGGCGGCCGGCTGCTCTATGGCGTTTAACTGCCCCATCTGCGCGGTGGCGGGAACTGCCGCTGCGCATCGCCTGGGCGCAAAAGCCTGCCTGGCGGCTTCCATGAAGAGGAGGCGTCGGGGTGGTGCTGGACGCACGCGTCAGCCCACCCAGAACACAGAGGAGGTGATGGACATCGCCCAAAACTAAATGGCTCCCATCTCGGTACTGCAGGCCAACGTCGGTAACTGTGCGGCGGCCCAAGATCTGCTGCTTCAGTCCGTCGCACAGTTACAGGCGACTATGGCTATAGTCGCCGAACCGTACGCGGTCCGCGCCCGCGACAACTGGGCTGGCAGCCGCGACGAGTTGGTGGCTATCGTCTCCCAGCGGGGTGCTTTTGATAGGGTGCTCCAGGGACGCGGTTGCGTCCTCGCGCTGCTGGGAGACGTTGCAGTAGTCGGGGTGTACTTCTCGCCCAACAGAAGCCTCGCTGAGTATGAGCGGTGGTTGATTGAGGTCGGGGCTCTGTTGGCAGAAGCGCACCCCACCCCGGTGGTGGTAGCTGGAGATTTCAACGCACACTCACGGGCGTGGGGATCTCCAGAAACCGATAGCCGGGGAGAGATGGTCGAGGAATGGGCGGTGTCCAACGGCTTGGTGCTGCTCAACCGAGGGTCGGTCCACACTTTCGTGCGGCGAACGGGGACGGGTCGTAGTATAATCGACCTGTCCTTTGCCAGTTCTGGCCTGGCTAGCCGCACACGTGGTTGGAAGGTGATCGAGGGGGTGGAGACGATGTCGGATCATCGCTACATATGGTTCGACATCGTCGACGCCGGCTCGGAGACCCCGGCGGTCGGGGACCGCCGTTCGGTTGAGGAAGGTCCGCGGTGGCGTCTGCGGACGCTGGACCGGGAACTGGCAAAGGAGGCGGCCATCGTCGAGCGATGGGCCGCAGGTGACGACGTTAGCCCGGACGTGGACGCGAGGGCTGGGCGGCTTTCCGGCGCCCTGACTCGCGTCTGCGATGCGGCCATGAAGAGGGCAGGGTCTGTCAAGCCGCGGCGGCGAGTGTACTGGTGGAATGAAGAGCTGGCTGGGCTGCGAACCTCAAGTCACGCAGCCCAGCGCAGGTACACTCGCCAACGCGCCCGAAGAAGCAGTGACCCTGCCCGAGAAGAAGAACTACTCGCCGCATACCGGGCTGCCCGAGCTGCCCTCAGCTCGGCGATCAAGGCCGCCAAGGAGGCGGCCTGGAAGGAGTGGCTCGAGACCCTAAACGAAGATCCGTGGGGGCGCCCGTACAAAGCCGTGAGCGACAAACTCCGGCCCTGGGCGCCTCCCCTCACAAAGTCTCTCGAGCCCTCATTCGTCGGCCACGTTGTCAGTTCCCTCTTCCCTGCGCGGGAAGAGTGGGTCCCACCGCGGATGGCACCAAGCCAGACGCCGGCAGACACAGAGGCGATGATTCCGCCCGTGTCGGATGCCGAGCTCGGGGCGGCGGTCCTTAAACTCAAAACGAGGAACCGCGCCCCCGGTCCGGATGGCATTCCTGGGCGCGTCATCGCCCTGGTTATGCCGGCGTTCGAGGAGGAGACGCTGTCTTTGTTGTCGGAGTGTTTGGCGTCGGGTAAGGTCCCGCGACAGTGGAAAACCGGGCGGCTCGTGCTGTTGAAGAAGCACGGGCGCCCGGCCGAGTCGCCGTCGGCCTACCGCCCCATCGTCTTGCTCGACGAGATGAGCAAGCTGCTCGAGCGGGTGCTCGCGGCGCGTCTCGTCGGGCACCTGGAGGGGGCGGGGCCCAATCTCAATGACGGCCAGTACGGATTTCGTCGCGGGAGGTCGACCCTGGACGCCATCTCCCGGCTCAGGGACAGCGTCGAAGAGGCGGAAAACAAAAAAAAAAAAAAAAAACCTGGGGTGCTAGGTCGGGGAACCTCCACGTTGGCGGTTCAGTTTCCTATCCCCCCCGGGGACCGCCCGGGTGGGAGTGGAAACTGGGCTTTGCTGGTGCACCCTGGAGCATCGGCTAATGGGCGCAGTCTTCAGTACTGTGTGTGTTAACCAATGTACCAATATCCCGACAGTCGACCCCATGTCGTGGGGGTCGCAGTGTGGCAGACCTTCAAGGCCTGCGTACTAGTGAAAGCTCCCGGCCTGGCCGGTAGTAGCGCTTCGTTTTCGTCCTTCGTTCTCGTTGTCGTTGCTCCCGGCTTTGCCGGTCGAAGCTTTGTGTTGCCGTCGTGTGGTCGTGCAGTTGACCCCATTGCACGAGGGGGTCGTGGTATGGTGGGCCTGCAAGGCCCACGGTCCTTGCGATAGCTCCTGGCCTGGCCGGTTGTAGCGTTGCGTCGTTGATGTCGCTCCCGGTCACGTCCGGTAGTAGCGAAGCTTTGTGGTGTGGACGCGTAGGCCTACTGCTCGCGCAGGGGCCTACAGGCATTCGTGCCAGCGTCGGAGCTGGGGAGGACTAGCCCCCCTCCCCGCGTTTCGTAATCTCCGGGGTCTTCGCAACAATCCAACTGGTGGCACCAGTTGGTACGCGGTGGTCCTGGGGACCGAAGGGCTTGCCTTCATTGGCTGGCCTGCGACAGGGAAAAGTCTATAACACCCGACAGCGAAGTCGTCAAAACCTATGGGGCACCTGGAGCACCCCACAGTATCAATCCCGCTCCCTGGAATGAGCGTCACCCAGGGAGTCGACTCTTTTCGTCTCATAATCGTGGGAACAATTATGGCATATGAATTTAATAAAAACCGATCGACCATCTCCCCTTGTGGGGGACAAACAAACAACCTTAGCTTACTAACAACGGACTCTGAGCTGCCTGACGCAAAGGCAAAAGATGAATTGGAAACGTCGAGGTCCGGTACTCCTATACCGGCCGTGAAGGAGCTGCGGGTGTCGGTGTCACGATTTGACGCCACACCGCGCCGCGCAATTGAAGAGATACAGCTGTCGGAGTCTGACAGCAGCGTTACGTCAATGGTAACAGTAGAGAGTCGCCCATCCCCCACCCCACTCTCTCGGTTGTGGCAACGCAAGCGCCGCAACCCAACTGGGTCGGGGGAAGAGAGCGACACGGACTCGTCTGGCTCTGGGCTGTTAAGAGGACAGTCCGGTAAAAGAGGACGCGGCCGCCCACCGACGACAGGGCAGTACGTTGGCCTGGCCAAGGCAAAGGCCGAATATGTGGCGGCAAAAGAGCGGGAGCTAGAGCTCCAGGCAGAGGAGGAGCTTGCAGAAGAGCTCCGAAGAAGAGAAGAGAGGCGACTCTCTTTTCTTCGCCAGTCTCCCGCTCCCGTAGCTGCGTCGGACCTCAGGGCCGAGCAGCTTGAGAAAGCGGTTGAGGAGGCGGTGGAAGCGATACGCTCCATTGCCCAGAAATCCTCCCGCCTCAAGGGTCAGAGTGTGCAGGGCCTGAGGTCCGCTGCTGGCTCAATCTTGGAGCACGTACGGGAGCTACGTGCTCGAACGGATTCAGAGGAGAATGCCCGTCTGCAGCGTGAGCTGGCTGCACTGCGGGCGGAAGTAGAGACCCTGAAGAGGCAGGCGAGTGCCCCGCCGTCGATGTCGCGCGAGGAGATAATGTTTCTCCTGGACGCGCGCTTCGACGGTATAGGAGACCGTCTGCTTCCAGAGCCACGGTTGCGCCCCCCTCTCCAGGCGGATGCACGTAATGCCGCCCGCTCCACTGGTGTTGGACTGGAGTCCAACGTCGGCCGATCTGTCGGCCCAAACGCCGTCGCTGCCCGTCCCGTCGTTTCTTCGGACGTCTGCCCTGGCACCGCTGGTGCTACCAAAAGTCGGTCTTCTGGCACCACTGCCTCCAAGCGTGCTGTTGCCTCCAAGTATCCTTCTGCTACCGTCTCCAACCCTTCGTTGGAGGAGACGGAAGCCCCTGCAGCAGCATCTCCGTCGACTTTTCCCTCTGTTCATCAGGGGAAAAGCAGTAAGAAAGGGAGGAAAAAGAAGAGCGCTGCGGCACGAGAGGCTGAGGCGGCGCGTCAGGAGCGACTGCAGCCCGCACCCACGCCTCAACCTCTAACCGTGGCGTGGAATGTGGTGGCTGGGCGCCCAAAGAAGGCGCCGGCTGCCAAACCGTCAGCGACGAAGTCGGCACCGGCGCCTGCTAACGCGCCTGCCGTGGGGAAGCGCGCCCCGAAACTCCGCGCCCCTCGCACTGCAGCTGTAGTGATAACACTGCAGAAGGGCGCGGTCGATAAGGGCGTGACCTATGCCGCTAAACTGGCCGAGGCGGAACAAAAAGTAAATCTACAGAGCCTCGGCATCGGAGGCCTCCGGTTCCGCACGGCGGCCACCGGAGGTCGCATACTCGAAGTGGCAGGGGCAGAGAGATGCCAGAAAGCCGATGCCCTTGCAGAGCAACTTAGAGCGGCTCTAGGAGAGGATGTCCGCATCGCACGACCGGAGAAGTGCGCGGAACTGCGCATCTCCGGTCTCGGCGATGCGGCTACACAGGAGGTCGTAGCGCAGGTGGTGGCGGACGTAGGAGGGTGCGCCACCACCAGCGTTGTTGTTGGTCGGATTGTCCGTCAAACAGGTCGGGAGGGCACGGCCTGGGTCAAGTGCCCGGTCGCGGCGGCCAAAAAGATCACAGATGGCCGCCCCGTGACAATAGGATGGAGCCGTGTCCGCGCGGTTCTATTGGAGTCCAGGCCGCAGCGATGCTTCCGCTGCCTTGAGGTCGGACATGTGGGGGCCCGGTGTGCTGCGGGAGTCGATCGCAGCGCACTTTGCTTCCGCTGTGGCCAGCCCGGTCACAAAGCGGCTGGCTGCACAGCGGAGCCCCAATGTCCCGTCTGCGCGGCGTCGGGAGGTGCCGCTGCGCACCGCCTGGGCACAAAGGCCTGTTTGGCGGCATCGATGAAGAGGAGGCGTCGTGGTGGAGTCGGGCGTAAGGTGGTGCCGGAAGCGGCCCGCCCGCCCACCACGACAAACGAGGAGGAAATGGACATCGCCCAAAATTAAATGGCGCCAATCTCGATCCTGCAGGCCAATGTCCGCCACTGTGCGGCGGCCCAAGACCTGCTGATCCAGTCCGCCGTACAGTGGCGGGCGTCCATGGCAGTAGTCGCCGAACCGTACGCGGTTCGTGCCCGTGATGACTGGGCTGGCAGCCGCGACGAGTCGGTGGCTATCGTCTCCCAGCAGGGCGCGTTCAAAAGTGTTTCCCAAGGACGCAGCTGCGTCCTCGCGCTGCTGGGAGACGTTGCAGTGATCGGGGTGTACTTCTCGCCAAACAGAAGCCTCGCCGAGTTTGAACAATGGTTAATAGAGGTCGGGGCTCTGGTGGCAGAAGCACACCCCACCCCGGTGGTGGTGGCTGGAGACTTCAACGCACACTCACAGGCGTGGGGATCTCCGGCCACCGATAGCCGGGGTGAGTTGGTAGAGGAATGGGCGGTGTCGAATGGCTTGGTGCTGCTCAACCGAGGGTCGATCCACACGTTCGTGCGGCCAACGGGGACAGGTTGTTCCATCGTTGACCTGTCCTTCGCCAGTTCTGGCCTGGCGAGCCGCACGCGTGGTTGGAAAGTGGTCGAGGGGGTGGAGACGCTGTCGGACCATCGCTACATATGGTTCGACATCGTCGACACTGGCTCCGGGACCCCGGCGGTCGGGGACCGCCGTTCGGTTGAGGAAGGTCCGCGGTGGCGTCTGCGGACGCTGGACCGGGAACTGGCAAAGGAGGCGGCCATCGTCGAGCGATGGGCCGCGGGCGACGTTAGCCCGGACGTGGACGCGAGGGCTGGGCGACTCTCCGGCGCCCTGACTCGTGTCTGCGATGCGGCCATGAAGAGGGCAGGGTCTGTCAAGCCGCGGCGGCGAGTGTACTGGTGGAATGAAGAGCTGGCTGGGCTGCGAACCTCAAGTCACGCAGCCCAGCGCAGGTACACTCGCCAACGCGCCCGAAGAAACAGTGACCCTGCCCGAGAAGAAGAACTACTCGCCGCATACCGGGCTGCCCGAGCTGCCCTCAGCTCGGCGATCAAGGCCGCCAAGGAGGCGGCCTGGAAGGAATGGCTCGAGAGCCTCAATCAAGATCCGTGGGGGCGCCCGTACAAAGCCGTGAGTGACAAACTCCGGCCCTGGGCGCCCCCCCTCACAAAGTCTCTCGAGCCCTCATTCGTCGGCCACGTTGTCAGTTCCCTCTTCCCTGAGCGGGAAGAGTGGGTCCCACCGCGGATGGCACCAAGCCAGACGCCGGCAGACACAGAGGCGATGATTCCGCCCGTGTCGGATGCCGAGCTCGGGGCGGCGGTCCTTAAACTCAAAACGAAGAACCGCGCCCCCGGTCCTGATGGCATCCCTGGGCGCGTCATCGCCCTGGTCATGCCGGCGTTCGAGGAGGAGACGCTGTCCTTGTTGTCGGAGTGTTTGGCGTCGGGTAAGGTCCCGCGACAGTGGAAAACCGGGCGGCTCGTGCTGTTGAAGAAGCACGGGCGCCCGGCCGAGTCGCCGTCGGCCTATCGCCCCATCGTATTGCTCGACGAGATGAGCAAGCTGCTCGAGCGGGTGCTCGCGGCGCGTCTCGTCGGGCACCTGGAGGGGGCGGGGCCCAATCTTAGTGACGGCCAATACGGATTTCGTCGCGGGAGGTCGACCCTGGACGCCATTTCCCGGCTCCAGGACAGCGTCGAAGAGGCGGTCGGTCGGGGGGAGGTGTTGCTGGCGGTGTCGCTCGACATCGCGAACGCCTTCAACACCATCCCCTGGCAGACCATCGCTGAGGCGCTGAGGTACCACAATGTCCCGTGGTACCTCAGGCGCATTCTCGCGGACTACTTTGTCGACCGGGCCATCTCCTATCCGACCCGGTCGGGAGTAGTCCGCTCCGATATGTCTTGTGGTGTTCCACAGGGGTCGGTTCTGGGTCCGCTCCTGTGGAACATCGGATATGATTGGGTCCTGCGCGGTGCTACTCTTCGGGGAGTCGGCGTCCTCTGTTACGCCGACGATACCCTAGTCACCGCGCGGGGCCCAGATTTTCGCGAGGCGAAAGTCCTGGCCACCGCGGGCGTTGCCCAGGTGGTCAGCCGCATCAGGGCGCTAGGACTCCAGGTGGCCCTCGAAAAGTCAGAAGCCGTTTTCTTTCACGGGCCTCGGCGAGGGCCCCCTCGAGATTGTCAGATTGTGGTGAGCGGCACCCCCATCGCTGTCGGGTCGAGTATTAAGTATCTTGGTTTGGTACTCGACAGCCGATGGGGCTTCGTCGAGCACTTCCGGCGTCTGTCGCCTAAATTGTTGTCGTACGCCGGAAGGCTGGCGAGGCTGCTCCCCAATCGGGGAGGCCCAAATAGTGCGTGCCGTCGCCTCTACGACGGTGTAGTGCGCTCAAAGGCGTTGTATGGAGCGCCCATCTGGGCGCACGCCCTCTGCGCCAAGACAATCCCGCTGCTGCGGCGTCCGCAGCGGTCGATTGCGCAGAGGGCGGCACGAGCGTACTGCACCGTCTCCTACGAGGCGGCGTGCCTAATTGCAGGAAGTCTCCCCTGGGATCTCGAGGCTGGAGTCCTCAAGAAGGTGTATGAAGAGAGCGCCCTGGTGCGAAGTAACGGTGGACGGCCCCTTCCGGACGAGATCGACCGCTGGAGACAGTTGGCTCGCGACGATCTCTTCCGGAAGTGGGCCGAGAGGTTGGTAGGCCCCTCAGTTAGCCCCCGGCTCGTGGGGGCTGTCCGGCCCGTCCTGCGGGCTTGGGTGGAGAGGGCACACGGAGCGCCGACATTTCACCTCAGTCAGCTCCTCACAGGGCATGGCGTATTCGCCAAGTACCTGTGGGAGGTGGCTGGGGTGGAGCCGGACCCCGTGTGTCGCCACTGCTCAAGTGGCGTCGTGGACACGGCGGAGCACACACTCGCCGTGTGCCCGGCGTGGGACGGGCCGCGTATCGCCCTTACGGGCCTTGTCGGTAGAAATTTGTCGCTGCCGGCTGTGGTGCAAGCCATGGTCGGCAGCCAACAGTGTTGGGCCGCCGTCGCCTCGTTTGCTAGCGAGGTGATGGCGGCGAAACGAGAGGAGTTACGGGTGCGGGAGCGTACGGGACAGACGCTCCCGCCCCGCCGTCCTGTTCGGGGGCGTCGACGTGCTCAATACATGCGCGCCCCCGAATAGTGTCTGGCCGAGGGCTGAAGGTCGGGGGACCCCGCCCAACTGGCCACTTGGCGACGGGCACCCTTTCTGTGTTCCAGGGGGTGCCCACTTTTTGCGCACGCCCGTACCGGCCGCTCTCACCTCCTCTGCTTACAGAGGAGCGCTCGGGAGCGGTGGAGGTGCGGGCTAGTTCTTCAGCTCCTTAGGGAGCTCCGGGGTGGTCGCTTATCGACCGCCCCGAGACGGACCCCTCCGTTCTGGGGTGCCCCTTGCCGGCTCGCAGTGATTTAACCTCAGGCCTACCCTGCGAGTCGGTTTTAAGGTGAGGCGGAACACCGCGGGGTTTAGTGGGTAGGACGGCCCTCTCTCACGGGCCGGGAGCCCCACACACCGTCCCTGCTGCCCCCGCAGCAGGGATGACGGTGCGTAAATGCATTCCCCGCGAAAACAAAAAAAAAAAAAAAAAAAACCTCGACCGGGGTGCTAGGTCGGGGAACCTCCACGTTGGCGGTTCAGTTTCCTATCCCCCCCGGGGACCGCCCGGGTGGGAGTGGAAACTGGGCTTTGCTGGTGCACCCTGGAGCATCGGCTAATGGGCGCAGTCTTCAGTACTGTGTGTGTTAACCAATGTACCAATATCCCGACAGTCGACCCCATGCCGTGGGGGTCGCAGTGTGGCAGGCCTGCAAGGCCTGCGAAATGGTGAAAGCTCCCGGCCTGGCCGGTAGTAGCGCTTCGTTTTCGTCTTTCGTTCTCGCTGTCGTTACTCCCGGCTTCGGCCGGTTGAAGCTCTTTCTTGCCGTTGTGTGGACGTGCAGTTGACCCCATTGCACGAGGGGGTCGTGGTATGGTTGGCCTGCAAGGCCTACGGTATTTGTGACCGCTCCCGGCCTGGCCGGTTGAAGCATCACATCGTTGGTGTCGCTCCCGGCCACGACCGGTAGTAGCGAGGTTTCGTGGTGTGGACGCGTAGGCTGTCTGCTCGCGCAGGGGCCTACAGGCATTCGTGCCAGCGTCGGAGTTGGGGAGGGCCAGCCCCCCTCCTCGCGTTTCGTAATCTCCGGGGTCTTCGCAACAATCCAACTGGTGGCACCAGTTGGTACGTGGTGGTCCTGGGGACCGAAGGGCTTGCCTTCATTGGCCGGCCCGCGACAGGGAAAAGTCTATAACACCCGACAGCGAAGTCGTTAAAACCTGTGGGGCACCTGGAGCACCCCACAGTATCCATCCCGCTCCCTGGAATGAGCGTCACCCAGGGAGTCGACTCCCTTCGTCTCATAATCGTGGGAATAGTATGGCTCTCAACTCAAACACAATGACAAAAACGACTGATAATATATTTTTAAACAACAACTTTGGCTTACTCGTAACGGACGCTGATCTGCCCGATGATAGGGCTAACGCAACGGATATTAAGACTAGACCTGGCACTCCAGTGCCTAGTCTTATGAGAGAAGCGCGAGTGTCACTCTCGCGCTGCGACGCCGCTCCGCGTCGGCTGTCGGGAGACCTGCTGCTGTCGGATTCCGACAGCAGTGTGGTCTCTATGATCGAGGTTTCCCCTGGTCCTTCTCCCTCCCCGCTGTCCCGGCTGTGGCGCAAACGCCGGAACTCGGGGTCGGAGGGAGACAGTGAGGAGTCGGTTGGCACCGGTTCTGTCCGGGGCCAGCCCGGTAAGCGGGGCCGTGGTCGCCCCCCAACAACGGGGCAATACGTTGGCCTCGCCAAGGCTAAGGCCGAACTAAATGCGGCCAAGGAGCGGGAGCTAGAGCTCCAAGCGGAGGAGGAGCTCGCCGAAGAGCTTCGAAGGAGGGAGGAGAGGCGACTCTCCTTCCTCCGCCAGTCTCCTGTTCCTGAAGGAGAAACTTCGAAGAAGTCACAAGCTGCGGCCGACCTCAGGGCCGAGCAACTAGAGAAGGCGGTCGAGGAGGCGGTGGAGGCGATCCGCTCCATCGCTCACAAGTCCTCCCGCCTGAAGGGCCAAAGCGTGCAGGGCCTGAGGTCTGCCGCAGGATCCATCCTGGAACACGTGCGGGAGTTGCGGGCCCGCACGGAGTCCGAGGAAAATGCCCGTCTGCAGCGTGAGCTTGCTGCCTTACGGGCCGAAGTGGACCTCCTGAAGAGGCAGGCGAACGCCCCACCAACGTCAATGTCGCGCGAGGAGATCATGTTCCTCCTAGATGCGCGCTTTGACGGCATTGGAGACCGCCTGCTGCCGGAGCCGCGACTTCGCCCGCCGCTGCAGGCGGACGCTCGAAATGCCGCCCGTTCTGTAGGGTGCTCCGCAATCGCGTCTAAAGTATCAATTGGATCCCAACCCGGCACGTCCGGCACTGCTGCCAGTGCCGCTCACATTCGGTCCGCTGGCGTCTCTAACGCCGCGCCACGTTCTTCCGCTCCCGTCTCCGGCCCTTCGTTGGAGGAGACGGGCGCTCCGTCGGCTGCTCTGCCAGGTTCCTCCCCTCCTGTGCAGAATACAAAAAATGGAAAGAAAGGGAGGAAGAAGAAGAGCGCTGCGGCGCGTGAAGCCGAGGCAGCTCGTCAGGAGCGCCCCCCACCGCCACCCACTCCTCGGCCGCTAACCGAGGCCTGGAATGTGGTGGCCGGGCGCCCGAAGAAGGCGCCGGTGGCCAAGCAGCCAGTAACAAAGTCGGTACCGGCGCCCGCCAACGCGCCCGCCTCGAAGAAGCGCCCCCAAAAACTCCGCTCCCCGCGCACTGCTGCGGTAGTAATAACGCTGCAGCAGGACGCGGTAAAGAGGGGCGTGACGTACGCCTCCAAATTGGCAGAAGCTGAGGCAAAGATCGACCTCAAGAGCCTTGGCATCGGGGACTTACGTTTCCGTACGGCCGCCACTGGAGGCCGAATTCTGGAAGTGGCAGGCACGGAAAGGTGCCAGAAGGCCGACGCTCTGGCGGAGCAGCTGAAGACTGCTCTGGGAGAGGATGTTCGTGTTGCCAGGCCGGAGAAGTGCGCAGAGCTGCGCATCTCTGGTTTAGGCGACGCGGCCAGTAAGGAGGTCATTGCTCGGGTGGTGGCGGACGTAGGAGGGTGCGCCACCACCAGCGTCTTCGTTGGTCAGATTGTCCGTCAAGCGGGCCGGGAAGGCACGGCGTGGGTGAAATGCCCGATCGCAGCGGCCAAAATCCTAACCGACGGCCGCCCTGTTGCGATCGGATGGTCCCGCGTCCGTGTGACATTGCTGGAGTCCAGGCCGCAGCGTTGCTTCCGCTGCCTTGAGGTCGGACATGTGGGGGCCCGGTGCGCTGCGGGAGTCGATCGCAGTGCACTTTGCTTCCGTTGTGGCCAGCCCGGTCACAAAGCGGCTGGCTGCTCAGCGGAGCCCCAATGTCCCGTCTGCGCGGCGGCAGGAGGTGCCGCTGCGCACCGCCTGGGCACGAAGGCCTGTTTGGTGGCATCGACGAAGAGGAGGCGTCGTGGTGGAGCCGGGCGTAAGGTGGTGCCGGAAGCGGCCCGCCCGCCCACCACGACAAACGAAGAGGTAATGGACATCGCCCAAAATTAAATGGCGCCAATCTCGGTACTGCAGGCCAACGTCGGTAACTGTGCGGCGGCCCAAGATCTGCTGCTTCAGTCTGTCGCACAGTTACAGGCGACTGTGGCTATAGTCGCCGAACCGTATGCGGTTCGCGCCCGCGACAACTGGGCTAGCAGCCGCGACGAGTTGGTGGCTGTCGTCTCCCAGCGGGGTGCTTTTGATAGGGTGCTCCAGGGACGCGGTTGCGTCCTCGCGCTGCTGGGAGACGTTGCAGTAGTCGGGGTGTACTTCTCGCCCAACAGAAGCCTCGCTGAGTATGAGCGTTGGTTAATTGAGGTCGGGGCTCTGTTGGCAGAAGCTCACCCCACCCCGGTGGTGGTAGCTGGAGATTTCAACGCACACTCACAGGCGTGGAGATCTCCAGAAACCGATAGCCGGGGTGAGATGGTCGAGGAATGGGCGGTGTCCAACGGCTTGGTGCTGCTCAACCGAGGGTCGGTCCACACGTTCGTGCGGCGAACGGGGACGGGTCGTAGTATAATCGACCTGTCCTTTGCCAGTTCTGGCCTGGCTAGCCGCACGCGTGGTTGGAGGGTGATCGAGGGGGTGGAGACGATGTCGGATCATCGCTACATATGGTTCGACATCGTCGACGCCGGCTCGGAGACCCCGGCGGTCGGGGACCGCCGTTCGGTTGAGGAAGGTCCGCGGTGGCGTCTGCGGACGCTGGACCGGGAACTGGCAAAGGAGGCGGCCATCGTCGAGCGATGGGCCGCAGGTGACGACGTTAGCCCGGACGTGGACGCGAGGGCTGGGCGGCTTTCCGGCGCCCTGACTCGCGTCTGCGATGCGGCCATGAAGAGGGCAGGGTCTGTCAAGCCGCGGCGGCGAGTGTACTGGTGGAATGAAGAGCTGGCTGGGCTGCGAACCTCAAGTCACGCAGCCCAGCGCAGGTACACTCGCCAACGCGCCCGAAGAAGCAGTGACCCTGCCCGAGAAGAAGAACTACTCGCCGCATACCGGGCTGCCCGAGCTGCCCTCAGCTCGGCGATCAAGGCCGCCAAGGAGGCGGCCTGGAAGGAGTGGCTCGAGACCCTAAACGAAGATCCGTGGGGGCGCCCGTACAAAGCCGTGAGCGACAAACTCCGGCCCTGGGCGCCTCCCCTCACAAAGTCTCTCGAGCCCTCATTCGTCGGCCACGTTGTCAGTTCCCTCTTCCCTGCGCGGGAAGAGTGGGTCCCACCGCGGATGGCACCAAGCCAGACGCCGGCAGACACAGAGGCGATGATTCCGCCCGTGTCGGATGCCGAGCTCGGGGCGGCGGTCCTTAAACTCAAAACGAGGAACCGCGCCCCCGGTCCGGATGGTATTCCTGGGCGCGTCATCGCCCTGGTTATGCCGGCGTTCGAGGAGGAGACGCTGTCTTTGTTGTCGGAGTGTTTGGCGTCGGGTAAGGTCCCGCGACAGTGGAAAACCGGGCGGCTCGTGCTGTTGAAGAAGCACGGGCGCCCGGCCGAGTCGCCGTCGGCCTACCGCCCCATCGTCTTGCTCGACGAGATGAGCAAGCTGCTCGAGCGGGTGCTCGCGGCGCGTCTCGTCGGGCACCTGGAGGGGGCGGGGCCCAATCTCAATGACGGCCAGTACGGATTTCGTCGCGGGAGGTCGACCCTGGACGCCATTTCCCGGCTCAGGGACAGCGTCGAAGAGGCGGTCGGTCGGGGGGAGGTGTTGCTGGCGGTGTCGCTCGACATCGCGAACGCCTTCAACACCATCCCCTGGCAGACCATCGCTGAGGCGCTGAGGTACCACAATGTCCCGTGGTACCTCAGGCGCATTCTCGCGGACTACTTTGTCGACCGGGCCATCTCCTATCCGGCCCGGTCGGGGGTAGTCCGCACAAATATGTCGTGCGGTGTTCCACAGGGGTCGGTTCTGGGTCCACTCCTGTGGAACATCGGATATGATTGGGTCCTGCGCGGTGCTACTCTTCGGGGAGTCGGCGTTCTCTGCTACGCCGACGATACCCTAGTCACCGCGCGGGGCCCAGATTTTCGCGAGGCGAAAGTCCTGGCCACCGCGGGCGTTGCCCAGGTGGTCAGCCGCATCAGGGCGCTAGGACTCCAGGTGGCTCTCGAAAAGTCCGAGGCCGTTTTCTTTCACGGGCCTCGGCGAGGGCCCCCTCGAGATTGTCTGATTGTGGTGAGCGGCACCCCCATCGCTGTCGGGTCGAGTATAAAGTATCTGGGTTTGGTACTCGACAGCCGATGGGGCTTCGTCGAGCACTTCCGGCGTCTTTCACCTAAATTGTTGTCGTACGCCGGAAGGCTAGCGAGGCTGCTCCCCAATCGGGGAGGCCCAAATAGTGCATGCCGTCGCCTCTACGACGGTGTAGTGCGCTCAAAGGCGTTGTATGGAGCGCCCATCTGGGCGCACGCCCTCTGCGCCAAGACAATCCCGCTGCTGCGGCGTCCGCAGCGGTCGATTGCGCAGAGGGCGGCACGAGCGTACTGCACCGTCTCCTACGAGGCGGCGTGCCTAATTGCAGGAAGCCTCCCTTGGGATCTCGAGGCTGGAGTCCTCAAGAGTGTTTACGAGGAGAGCGCCCTGGTGCGTAGAAATGGCGGACGGCCCCTTCCGGACGAGATCGACCGCTGGAGACAGTCGGCTCGCGACGATCTCTTCCGGAAGTGGGCCGATAGGTTGGTAGGCCCCTCAGTTAGCCCCCGGCTCGTGGGGGCTGTCCGGCCCGTCCTGCGGGCTTGGGTGGAGAGGGCACACGGAGCGCCGACATTTCACCTCAGTCAGCTCCTCACAGGGCATGGCGTATTCGCCAAGTACCTGTGGGAGGTGGCTGGGGTGGAGCCGGACCCCGTGTGTCGCCACTGCTCAAGTGGCGTCGTGGACACGGCGGAGCACACACTCGCCGTGTGCCCGGCGTGGGACGGGCCGCGTATCGCCCTTACGGGCCTTGTCGGTGGAAATTTGTCGCTGCCGGCTGTGGTGCAAGCCATGGTCGGCAGCCAACAGTGTTGGGCCGCCGTCGCCTCGTTTGCTAGCGAGGTGATGGCGGCGAAACGTGAGGAGTTGCGGGTGCGGGAGCGTACGGGACAGACGCTCCCGCCCCGCCGTCCTGTACGGGGGCGTCGACGTGCTCAATACATGCGCGCCCCCGAATAGTGTCTGGCCGTGGGCGGAAGGTCGGGGGACCCCGCCCAACTTGCCACTTGGCGACGGGCACCCTTTCTGTGTTCCAGGGGTGCCCACTTTTTGCGCACGCCCGTACCGGCCGCTCTCACCTCCTCTGCTTACAGAGGAGCGCTCGAGAGCGGTGGAGGTGCGGGCTAGTTCTTCAGCTCCTTAGGGAGCTCCGGGGTGGTCGCTTATCGACCGCCCCGAGACGGACCCCTCCGTTCTGGGGTGCCCCTTGCCGGCTGGCAGTGATTTAACCTCAGGCCTACCCTGCGAGTCGGTTTTAAGGTGAGGCGGAACACCGCGGGGTTTAGTGGGTAGGACGGCCCTCTCTCTCGGGCCGGGAGCCCCACACACCGTCCCTGCTGCCCCCGCAGCAGGGATGACGGTGCGTAAATGCATTCCCCGCGAAAACAAAAAAAAAAAAAAAACCTAACCTCGACCCCATGCCGTGGGGGTCGCAGTGTGGCAGGCCTGCAAGGCCTGCGAAATGGTGAAAGCTCCCGGCCTGGCCGGTAGTAGCGCTTCGTTTTCTTTTTTCGTTCTCGCTGTCGTTACTCCCGGCTTCGGCCGGTTGAAGCTCTTTCTTGCCGTTGTGTGGACGTGCAGTTGACCCCATTGCACGAGGGGGTCGTGGTATGGTTGGCCTGCAAGGCCTACGGTATTTGTGACCGCTCCCGGCCTGGCCGGTTGAAGTATCACATCGTTGGTGTCGCTCCCGGCCACGACCGGTAGTAGCGAGGTTTCGTGGTGTGGACGCGTAGGCTGTCTGCTCGCGCAGGGGCCTACAGGCATTCGTGCCAGCGTCGGAGTTGGGGAGGGCCAGCCCCCCTCCTCGCGTTTCGTAATCTCCGGGGTCTTCGCAACAATCCAACTGAACAAAAACGACTGATAATATATTTTTAAACAACAACTTTGGCTTACTCGTAACGGACGCTGATCTGCCCGATGATAGGGCTAACGAAACGGATATTAAGACTAGACCTGGCACTCCAGTGCCTAGTCTTATGAGAGAAGCGCGAGTGTCACTCTCGCGCTGCGACGCCGCTCCGCGTCGGCTGTCGGGAGACCTGCTGCTGTCGGATTCCGACAGCAGTGTGGTCTCTATGATCGAGGTTTCCCCTGGTCCTTCTCCCTCCCCGCTGTCCCGGCTGTGGCGCAAACGCCGGAACTCGGGGTCGGAGGGAGACAGTGAGGAGTCGGTTGGCACCGGTTCTGTCCGGGGCCAGCCCGGTAAGCGGGGCCGTGGTCGCCCCCCAACAACGGGGCAATACGTTGGCCTCGCCAAGGCTAAGGCCGAACTAAATGCGGCCAAGGAGCGGGAGCTAGAGCTCCAAGCGGAGGAGGAGCTCGCCGAAGAGCTTCGAAGGAGGGAGGAGAGGCGACTCTCCTTCCTCCGCCAGTCTCCTGTTCCTGAAGGAGAAACTTCGAAGAAGTCACAAGCTGCGGCCGACCTCAGGGCCGAGCAACTAGAGAAGGCGGTCGAGGAGGCGGTGGAGGCGATCCGCTCCATCGCTCACAAGTCCTCCCGCCTGAAGGGCCAAAGCGTGCAGGGCCTGAGGTCTGCCGCAGGATCCATCCTGGAACACGTGCGGGAGTTGCGGGCCCGCACGGAGTCCGAGGAAAATGCCCGTCTGCAGCGTGAGCTTGCTGCCTTACGGGCCGAAGTGGACCTCCTGAAGAGGCAGGCGAACGCCCCACCAACGTCAATGTCGCGCGAGGAGATCATGTTCCTCCTAGACGCGCGCTTTGACGGCATTGGAGACCGCCTGCTGCCGGAGCCGCGACTTCGCCCGCCGCTGCAGGCGGACGCTCGAAATGCCGCCCGTTCTGTAGGGTGCTCCGCAATCGCGTCTAAAGTATCGATTGGATCCCAACCCGGCACGTCCGGCACTGCTGCCAGTGCCGCTCACATTCGGTCCGCTGGCGTCTCTAACGCCGCGCCACGTTCTTCCGCTCCCGTCTCCGGCCCTTCGTTGGAGGAGACGGGCGCTCCGTCGGCTGCTCTGCCAGGTTCCTCCCCTCCTGTGCAGAATACAAAAAATGGAAAGAAAGGGAGGAAGAAGAAGAGCGCTGCGGCGCGTGAAGCCGAGGCAGCTCGTCAGGAGCGCCCCCCACCGCCACCCACTCCTCGGCCGATAACCGAGGCCTTGAATGTGGTGGCCGGGCCCGCGCGCCCGCCTCGAAGAAGCGCCCCCAAAAACTCCGCTCCCCGCGCACTGCTGCGGTAGTAATAACGCTGCAGCAGGACGCGGTAAAGAGGGGCGTGACGTACGCCTCCAAATTGGCAGAAGCTGAGGCAAAGATCGACCTCAAGAGCCTTGGCATCGGGGACTTACGTTTCCGTACGGCCGCCACTGGAGCCCGAATTCTGGAAGTGGCAGGCACGGAAAGGTGCCAGAAGGCCGACGCTCTGGCGGAGCAGCTGAAGACTGCTCTGGGAGAGGATGTTCGTGTTGCCAGGCCGGAGAAGTGCGCAGAGCTGCGCATCTCTGGTCTAGGCGACGCGGCCAGTAAGGAGGTCATTGCTCGGGTGGTGGCGGACGTAGGAGGGTGCGCCACCACCAGCGTCTTCGTTGGTCAGATTGTCCGTCAAGCGGGCCGGGAAGGCACGGCGTGGGTGAAATGCCCGATCGCAGCGGCCAAAATCCTAACCGACGGCCGCCCTGTTGCGATCGGATGGTCCCGCGTCCGTGTGACATTGCTGGAGTCCAGGCCGCAGCGTTGCTTCCGCTGCCTTGAGGTCGGACATGTGGGGGCCCGGTGCGCTGCGGGAGTCGATCGCAGTGCACTTTGCTTCCGTTGTGGCCAGCCCGGTCACAAAGCGGCTGGCTGCTCAGCGGAGCCCCAATGTCCCGTCTGCGCGGCGGCAGGAGGTGCCGCTGCGCACCGCCTGGGCACGAAGGCCTGTTTGGTGGCATCGACGAAGAGGAGGCGTCGTGGTGGAGCCGGGCGTAAGGTGGTGCCGGAAGCGGCCCGCCCGCCCACCACGACAAACGAAGAGGAAATGGACATCGCCCAAAATTAAATGGCGCCAATCTCGGTACTGCAGGCCAACGTCGGTAACTGTGCGGCGGCCCAAGATCTGCTGCTTCAGTCTGTCGCACAGTTACAGGCGACTGTGGCTATAGTCGCCGAACCGTATGCGGTTCGCGCCCGCGACAACTGGGCTAGCAGCCGCGACGAGTTGGTGGCTGTCGTCTCCCAGCGGGGTGCTTTTGATAGAGTGCTCCAGGGACGCGGTTGCGTCCTCGCGCTGCTGGGAGACGTTGCAGTAGTCGGGGTGTACTTCTCGCCCAACAGAAGCCTCGCTGAGTATGAGCGTTGGTTAATTGAGGTCGGGGCTCTGTTGGCAGAAGCGCACCCCACCCCGGTGGTGGTAGCTGGAGATTTCAACGCACACTCACAGGCGTGGGGATCTCCAGAAACCGATAGCCGGGGTGAGATGGTCGAGGAATGGGCGGTGTCCAACGGCTTGGTGCTGCTCAACCGAGGGCCGGTCCACACGTTCGTGCGGCGAACGGGGACGGGTCGTAGTATAATCGACCTGTCCTTTGCCAGTTCTGGCCTGGCTAGCCGCACACGTGGTTGGAGGGTGATCGAGGGGGTGGAGACGATGTCGGATCATCGCTACATATGGTTCGACATCGTCAACGCCGGCTCGGAGACCCCGGCGGTCGGGGACCGCCGTTCGGTTGAGGAAGGTCCGCGGTGGCGTCTGCGGACGCTGGACCGGGAACTGGCAAAGGAGGCGGCCATCGTCGAGCGATGGGCCGCAGGTGACGACGTTAGCCCGGACGTGGACGCGAGGGCTGGGCGGCTTTCCGGCGCCCTGACTCGCGTCTGCGATGCGGCCATGAAGAGGGCAGGGTCTGTCAAGCCGCGGCGGCGAGTGTACTGGTGGAATGAAGAGCTGGCTGGGCTGCGAACCTCAAGTCACGCAGCCCAGCGCAGGTACACTCGCCAACGCGCCCGAAGAAGCAGTGACCCTGCCCGAGAAGAAGAACTACTCGCCGCATACCGGGCTGCCCGAGCTGCCCTCAGCTCGGCGATCAAGGCCGCCAAGGAGGCGGCCTGGAAGGAGTGGCTCGAGACCCTAAACGCATATCCGTGGGGGCGCCCGTACAAAGCCGTGAGCGACAAACTCCGGCCCTGGGCGCCTCCCCTCACAAAGTCTCTCGAGCCCTCATTCGTCGGCCACGTTGTCAGTTCCCTCTTCCCTGAGCGGGAAGAGTGGGTCCCACCGCGGATGGCACCAAGCCAGACGCCGGCAGACACAGAGGCGATGATTCCGCCCGTGTCGGATGCCGAGCTCGGGGCGGCGCTCCTTAAACTCAAAACGAGGAACCGCGCCCCCGGTCCGGATGGCATTCCTGGGCGCGTCATCGCCCTGGTTATGCCGGCGTTCGAGGAGGAGACGCTGTCTTTGTTGTCGGAGTGTTTGGCGTCGGGTAAGGTCCCGCGACAGTGGAAAACTGGGCGGCTCGTGCTGTTGAAGAAGCACGGGCGCCCGGCCGAGTCGCCGTCGGCCTACCGCCCCATCGTCTTGCTCGACGAGATGAGCAAGCTGCTCGAGCGGGTGCTCGCGGCGCGTCTCGTCGGGCACCTGGAGGGGGCGGGGCCCAATCTCAATGACGGCCAGTATGGATTTCGTCGCGGGAGGTCGACCCTGGACGCCATTTCCCGGCTCAGGGACAGCGTCGAAGAGGCGGTCGGTCGGGGGGAGGTGTTGCTGGCGGTGTCGCTCGACATCGCGAACGCCTTCAACACCATCCCCTGGCAGACCATCGCTGAGGCGCTGAGGTACCACAATGTCCCGTGGTACCTCAGGCGCATTCTCGCGGACTACTTTGTCGACCGGGACATCTCCTATCCGACCCGGTCGGGAGTAGTCCGTTCCGGTATGTCTTGTGGTGTTCCACAGGGGTCGGTTCTGGGTCCGCTCCTGTGGAACATCGGATATGATTGGGTCCTGCGCGGTGCTACTCTTCGGGGAGTCGGCGTCCTCTGTTACGCCGACGATACCCTAGTCACCGCGCGGGGCCCAGATTTTCGCGAGGCGAAAGTCCTGGCCACCGCGGGCGTTGCCCAGGTGGTCAGCCGCATCAGGGCGCTAGGACTCCAGGTGGCCCTCGAAAAGTCAGAGGCCGTTTTCTTTCACGGGCCTCGGCGAGGGCCCCCTCGAGATTGTCAGATTGTGGTGAGCGGCACCCCCATCGCTGTCGGGTCGAGTATTAAGTATCTTGGTTTGGTACTCGACAGCCGATGGGGCTTCGTCGAGCACTTCCGGCGTCTGTCGCCAAAGTTATTGTCGTACGCCGGAAGGCTGGCGAGGCTGCTCCCCAATCGGGGAGGCCCAAATAGTGCATGCCGTCGCCTCTACGACGGTGTAGTGCGCTCAAAGGCGTTGTATGGAGCGCCCATCTGGGCGCACGCCCTCTGCGCCAAGACAATTCCGCTGCTGCGGCGTCCGCAGCGGTCGATTGCGCAGAGGGCGGCACGAGCGTACTGCACCGTCTCCTACGAGGCGGCGTGCATAATTGCAGGAAGCCTCCCTTGGGATCTCGAGGCTGGAGTCCTCAAAAGTGTTTATGAGGAAAGCGCCCTGGTGCGTAGAAATGGTGGACGGCCCCTTCCGGACGAGATCGACCGCTGGAGACAGTCGGCTCGCGACGATCTCTTCCGGAAGTGGGCCGAGAGGTTGGTAGGCCCCTCAGTTAGCCCCCGGCTCGTGGGGGCTGTCCGGCCCGTCCTGCGGGCTTGGGTGGAGAGGGCACACGGAGCGCCGACATTTCACCTCAGTCAGCTCCTCACAGGGCATGGCGTATTCGCCAAGTACCTGTGGGAGGTGGCTGGGGTGGAGCCGGACCCCGTGTGTCGCCACTGCTCAAGTGGCGTCGTGGACACGGCGGAGCACACACTCGCCGTGTGCCCGGCGTGGGACGGGCCGCGTATCGCCCTTACGGGCCTTGTCGGACTTGATTTGTCGCTGCCGGCTGTGGTGCAAGCCATGGTCGGCAGCCAACAGTGTTGGGCCGCCGTCGCCTCGTTTGCTAGCGAGGTGATGGCGGCGAAACGTGAGGAGTTGCGGGTGCGGGAGCGTACGGGACAGACGCTCCCGCCCCGCCGTCCGGTTCGGGGGCGTCGTCGTGCTCATTACATGCGCGCCCCCGAATAGTGTCTGGCCGTGGGCGGAAGGTCGGGGGACCCCGCCCAACTGGCCACTCGGCGACGGGCACCCTTTCTGTGTTCCAGGGGGTGCCCACTCTTTGCGCACGCCCGTACCGGCCGCTCTCACCTCCTCTGCTTACAGAGGAGTGCTCGAGAGCGGTGGAGGTGCGGGCTAGTTCTTCAGCTCCTTAGGGAGCTCCGGGGTGGTCGCTTATCGACCGCCCCGAGACGGACCCCTCCGTTCTGGGGTGCCCCTTGCCGGCTCGCAGTGATTTAACCTCAGGCCTACCCTGCGAGTCGGTTTTAAGGTGAGGCGGAACACCGCGGGGTTTAGTGGGTAGGACGGCCCTCTCTCACGGGCCGGGAGCCCCACACACCGTCCCTGCTGCCCCCGCAGCAGGGATGACGGTGCGTAAATGCATTCCCCGCGAAAACAAAAAAAAAAAAAAAAACCTAACCTAACCTAACCTAACCTAACCTAGAAAGCAAGGAGATGTATGAATCTGAAGTAAAAAAGGCGCAGGTCGAGAGTTGGAAGAACTTCTGTGGAAAGCAGGACAGGGAGGGCATCTGGGAGGGGATTTACCGAGTGATTGGGAGGGCCACAGTGAGGGAAGAAGATCAGCCACTAATCCACGATGGAACCTATTTGGACGCTAGGGGCTCAGTACAACTCCTCGCTCGTACCTTTTATCCGGAGGATCGAGTCGAGGAGGATACCGAGATGCATCGACAGATACGCGAAAGAGCCGAAAAGGTTGAAGATAGAGAGGGTCATAATGTTGATGACCCACCTTTTACGGTGGGCGAACTGTTCGATGCACTCCATAAATTTAACCCGAAAAAAGCACCGGGGGCGGACGGCTTTACAGCCGATATTTGTGCCCATGCCATTGGGGCCGACCCTTCGCTCTTCCTGGAGCTGCTTAATCGGTGCCTCCGCCACGGCTACTTTCCTAAAATATGGAAGGAAGCCGTGGTGGTGGTGCTGAAAAAGCCTGGTAAGGACTCGTACACTGTTCCCAAATCGTACAGACCGATTGGTCTGTTACCGGTTCTGGGAAAGGTGTACGAGAGGATGTTGGTCACTCGACTCAAGTACCATTTACTGCCGCGGATGAGTACTCGCCAGTACGGCTTTATGCCCCAGAAGAGCACCGAAGACGCCCTCTATGACCTCATGGGGCACGTAGTGGCTAAACTCAAACAGAAGAGGATAGTCACTATGGTGTCCCTGGACATAGAGGGGGCCTTCGATAGCGCCTGGTGGCCAGCCATAAAAGTACGACTGGCTGAGGAAAGGTGTCCGGCAAACTTGAGGCGAGTGATCAGCAGCTACCTTGGCGACAGGAGGGTGAGGGTAAGGTATGCGGGCGAGGAGCACATCCGCCCTACGGGTAAAGGGTGCGTCCAGGGGTCGATCGGCGGTCCCTTACTGTGGAACTTACTTCTGGATCCGCTGCTGAAAGAACTTGAGAGAAAGGGTGTGCATGTGCAGGCTTTTGCGGACGACGTGGTGCTGGTCTTCGATGGGGACACGGCTCTGGAGATCGAGGGACACGCCAATGCCTCTCTCGAACATGTGCGGGAGTGGGGCGTCGGAATGAAACTGAAATTCGCACCGCACAAAACCAGTGCGATGGTAATCACGCGGAAGCTTAAGTACGACGTCCCGCGCCTTAGCATGGGCGGGATAGACATTGGAATGTCCAACGACATAAAAATCCTAGGGCTCACCATAGACCACGCACTCACTTTTAACACACATGTCACCAATGTTTGCAGAAAGGCGATCGGCATTTACCGGAAGTTAGCGACGATGGCCCGGATCAGCTGGGGGTTACACCCCGAGGTGATCCGGACGATCTACGTGGCGGCCGTGGAGCCGACGATATTGTACGCCGCCAGTGCTTGGCACGCATCGGCAGAAAAGCTTTGTGTCCAAAAGCAGCTGAACGTGGTGCAGCGCGGTTTCGCCCAAAAGTTGTGCAAGGCCTATCGCACGGTCTCCTTGAACTCAGCGCTAGTCCTGGCTGGTTTGCTCCCTCTGGACCTCAGAGTTCACGAGGTGGCCTCATTGTATGAAGCCAAGAGAGGAGTAGGCCAGCCATGGCTGGGAGACTGGGGGGTCGAGCGAATGGCCCCAGCGATAGAGGCCCCTCACCCCGTGGAGCATGTGCCCTTGGAGTTCACCAGCTTGGTAGACGAGGGGCAACTGGAAGATGCAAACCGTTTTGAGGTGCGCATCTTCACAGATGGGAGCAAGATTGAGGGCCGAGTCGGTGCCGCGCTATCGTTTTGGAATAGCCGGACCGAAACTAAGGCCCTCAAACTTGCTCTCGCGCCCCATTGCACCGTCTACCAGGCCGAGCTCCTGGCGCTATGCAAAGCGGCCAGTGAGGTCCTCAGGCGTGGCGCGTCCACGTTCGGTATCTTCAGCGACAGCAGAGCCGCTCTCTTGACGGTAATCAACCGTCATGCCCTCCATCCCTTGGCAGTGGAAGCCAGGGCCGCACTTCAGCGCGGATTGGCCCAGGGTAAGGAAATTTCCTTATTCTGGGTCAAGGCCCACGCAGGGCTGGAGGGCAACGAACGAGCCGATGAGCTCGCGAAGGAAGCGGCTCTGACGCTGAAGAGAGCACCGGACTACGGTCTGTATCCTGTCTCATTCGTGAAGCGTGCCCTTAGGCGGGACACGCTTGACGAGTGGAACAAGAGATACAGAGAGGGCGGGACGGCCTCCGTTACTAAGCTTTTCTTCCCATGCGCAGTGGAGGCGTATAGTATCGTCCGCAAAATGACGATCGCCGGCACCGTAACCCAACTGCTGACGGGGCACGGTGGGTTCTCCTCATACTTGACACGTTTCAAGTGTAAGGAGGATCCATCGTGCGCCTGCGAGCCCGGGGTAGAGGAGACTGTGGTCCACCTGTTGCAGGACTGCCCAATCCATCTCGCGGACAGAGCGGATCTAGAAATACAAACTGGTCTGGATAAGGTCACATAGAAGTAAGTTTTTGAATTACGTTAATAAAATAATAAAAATAGTCAATCTAAGAAATAGGGTATAATATAATAGGTGTCGTCTTTTACAATATGCTTTCATATTGAACAAAAGCGACAAAGGAAACAAAAAACTGTACTGTGCTCTTGGTGTTCGGTGGCGAAATTATAAAGGATTAACAATTAGAGTAAATAAGAAATAATAGTAGTCAAAATAGTAAATTAAATAAACATAAATGGTGGAATAAAGAAAACATAAAAACAATAGAATATTAAAATATTGAAATACTGTAAATTACGCAAAATTATACTGAAATAAATTTGGTAAACCCCATACAATCCCATGTGATGGATGAAGTATGAAAGGACTAGCGTGTAAGTATGATAATAATATGAGCGTGACGAGTATGATAATGGAGGCTAGAATGAAAGAAGACATAAAATTAATGTACATGTAAAATAAATATGTAATATAAATCTACAAGCCCTAAGCGGCTACGTAATATATAATTAAAATGAAATTACAAATTAAGTATCTATGGCTCTGCCTATGGTAGAGATGTAATGTAAAAAAAAAAAAAAAAAAAAAAAAAAAAAAAAAACCTAACCTAACCTAACCTAACCATGCGCAGTGGGGGGTGCTAGGTCGGGGAACCTCCACGTTGGCGGTTCAGTTTCCTATCCCCCCCGGGGACCGCCCGGGTGGGAGTGGAAACTGGGCTTTGCTGGTGCACCCTGGAGCATCGGCTAATGGGCGCAGTCTTCAGTACTGTGTGTGTTAACCAATGTACCAATATCCCGACAGTCGACCCCATGTCGTGGGGGTCGTAGTGTGGCAGGCCTGCAAGGCCTGCGAAATGGTGAAAACTCCCGGCCTGGCCGGTAGTAGCGCTTCGTTTTCGTCCTTCGTTCTCGTTGTCGTTGCTCCCGGCTTTGCCGGTTGAAGCTTTGTGTTGCCGTCGTGTGGACGTGCAGTTGACCCCATTGCACGAGGGGGTCGTGGTATGGTGGGCCTGCAAGGCCCACGGTCCTTGCGATAGCTCCTGGCCTGGCCGGTTGTAGCGTTGCGTGTTTGATGTCGCTCCCGGTCACATCCGGTAGTAGCGAAGCTTTGTGGTGTGGACGCGTAGGCCTACTGCTCGCGCAGGGGCCTACAGGCATTCGTGCCAGCGTCGGAGTTGGGGAGAGCTAGCCCCCCTCCCCGCGTTTCGTAATCTCCGGGGTCTTCGCAACAATCCAACTGGTGGCACCAGTTGGTACGCGGTGGTCCTGGGGACCGAAGGGCTTGCCTTCACTGGCCGGCCTGCGACAGGGAAAAGTCTATAACACCCGACAGCGAAGTCGTCAAAACCTGTGGGGCACCTGGAGCACCCCACAGTATCAATCCCGCTCCCTGGAATGAGCGTCACCCAGGGAGTCGTTTTGTATCGTCTCATAATCGTGGGAACAATAATGGCTAATGAAATTTATAAAAAACGATCGACCATCTCCCCTTGTGGGAGACAAACAAACGACTATGGCATGATAAAGGATTCAGAACTGCACAACGTAAAGGCTGTTGAGGAGGTTAGGCCCGGGACTCCGATCCCAGGCCTAAAGGAATTGCGAGTGGCGATGTCGCGGTGCGACACACCGCCGCGCAGAGTATGTGGAGACCTGCTGCTGTCGGATTCCGACAGCAGTGTGGTCTCGATGATAGAGGTGTCTCCTGGTCCCTCCCCCTCCCCGCTTTCCCGGCTGTGGCGCAAGCGCCGGAACTCGGGGTCGGAGGGGGACAGTGAGGAGTCGGCTGGCACCGGTTCAGCCCGGGGCCAGCCCGGTAAGCGGGGCCGCGGTCGCCCCCCAACAACGGGGCAATACGTGGGCCTCGCCAAGGCGAAGGCCGAATTAAACGCGGCCAAAGAGCGGGAGCTAGAGCTCCAAGCTGACGAGGAGCTCGCCGAGGAGCTCCGAAGGAGGGAGGAGAGGCGACTCTCCTTCCTTCGTCAGTCTCCCGCTCCAGTGGAGACACCATCGGTCGCTGCTTCGGACCTCAGGGCCGAGCAGCTGGAGAAGGCGGTCGAGGAGGCGGTGGAGGCGATTCGTTCTATCGCTCACAAATCCTCCCGCCTCAAGGGCCAAAGCGTTCAGGGCCTCAGGTCTGCTGCTGGCTCTATCTTAGAGCACGTGCGGGAACTGCGATGCCGCACTGAGTCGGATGAGAACGTCCGCCTGCAGCGAGAGCTGGCTGCCCTGCGGACGGAGGTAGAGGCGCTTAAAAAGCAGGCGAACGCCCCGCCGTCGATGTCGCGCGAGGAGATAATGTTTCTCCTGGACGCGCGCTTCGACGGCATAGGAGACCGTCTGCTTCCAGAGCCACGGTTGCGCCCCCCTCTCCAGGCGGACGCACGTAATGCCGCCCGTTCCACTGCTGTTGGACTGGAGTCCAACGTCGGCCGCTCTGTCGGCCCAAACGCCGTCGCCCGTCCCGCCGTTTCTTCGGACGTCTGCCCTGGCACCGCTGGTACTTCCAACAGTCGGTCTTCTGGCACCACTGCCTCCAAGCGCCCTGTTGCCCCCAAGCGTCCTTCTACTACCGTCTCCAACCCTTCGTTGGAGGAGACGGAAGCCCCTGCAGCCTCTCCGTCGGCTTTTCCCTCTGTTCCTCGGGGGAAAAGTAGTAAGAAAGGGAGGAAGAAGAAAAGCGCTGCAGCACGAGAAGCTGAGGCGGCGCGCCAGGAACGCCCTCAGGTAGCACCCGCGCCTCAACCTCTGACCGAGGCGTGGAATGTGGTCGCTGGGCGTCCAAAAAAGGTGCCGGCGTCCAAGCCGCCAGCGGCAAAACCAACTCCGCCGCCCGTCAAGGCGCCTGTCAAAAAACGCGCCCCAAAACTTCGCGCCCCTCGCACTGCTGCGGTAGTGATAACGCTGCAGCAGGACGCGGTGAAGAGAGGCGTAACGTACGCCTCCAAGCTCGCCGAAGCGGAGCAAAAGATTAAATTAAATGATCTTGGCATCGAAGGCCTACGCTTCCGTACGGCGGCTACCGGAGGCAGAATTTTAGAGGTGGCGGGCGCCCAAAGGTGCCAGAAGGCCGACGCTCTGGCAGAGCACCTTAAATCTGTCCTTGGAGAAGATGTCCGCATCGCACGACCGGAGAAGTGCGCGGAGTTGCGCATCTCCGGTCTCGGCGATGCGGCTACGCAAGAGGTCGTAGCGCAGGTGGTGGCGGACGTAGGAGGGTGCGCCACCACCAGCGTTATTGTTGGTCGAATTGTCCGTCAAACAGGTCGGGAGGGCACGGCATGGGTCAAGTGCCCGGTCGCGGCGGCCAAGAGGATTACTGATGGCCGCCCCGTGATGGTAGGATGGACCCGTGTCCGCGCGGTCCTACTGGAGTCCAGGCCGCAGCGATGCTTCCGCTGCCTTGAGGTCGGACATGTGGGGGCCCGGTGCGCTGCGGGAGTCGATCGCAGTGCACTTTGCTTCCGTTGTGGCCAGCCCGGTCACAAGGCAGCGGGCTGCTCAGCGGAGCCCCAGTGTCCCATTTGCGCGGCGGCGGGAGGTGCCGCTTCGCACCGCCTGGGCACAAAGGCCTGTTTGGCGGCATCGACAAAGAGGAGGCGTCGTGGTGGAGCCGGGCGTAAGGTGGTGCTGGAAGCGGCCTGCCCGCCCACCACGACAAACGAAGAGGTAATGGACATCGCCCAAAATTAAATGGCGCCAATCTCGATCCTGCAGGCCAATGTCCGCCACTGTGCGGTGGCCCAAGACCTGCTGATCCAGTCCGTCGTACAGTGGCGGGCGTCTATGGCAGTAGTCGCCGAACCGTACGCGGTTCGTGCCCGGGATGACTGGGCTGGCAGCCGCGACGAGTCGGTGGCTATCGTCTCCCAGCAGGGCGCGTTCAAAAGTGTTTCCCAAGGACGCGGCTGTGTCCTCGCGCTGCTGGGAGACGTTGCAGTGATCGGGGTGTACTTCTCGCCAAACAGAAGCCTCGCCGAGTATGAACAATGGTTAATAGAGGTCGGGGCTCTGGTGGCAGAAGCGCACCCCACCCCGGTGGTTGTGGCTGGAGACTTCAACGCTCACTCACAAGTGTGGGGATCTCCGGCCACCGATAGCCGGGGTGAGTTGGTAGAGGAATGGGCGGTGTCCAATGGCTTGGTGCTGCTCAACCGAGGGTCGATCCACACGTTCGTGCGGCCAACGGGGACAGGTTGTTCTATAGTTGACCTGTCCTTCGCCAGTTCTGGCCTGGCGAGCCGCACGCGTGGTTGGAGGGTGATCGAGGGGGTGGAGACGATGTCGGATCATCGCTACATATGGTTCGACATCGTCGACACCGGCTCCGGGACCCTGGCGGTCGAGGACCGCCGATCGGTTGAGGACGGTCCGCGGTGGCGTCTGCAGACGCTGGACCGGGAGCTGGCGAAGGAGGCGGCCATCGTCGAGCGATGGGCCGCGGGCGACGTTGGCCCGGACGTGGACGCGAGGGCTGGGCGGCTTTCCGGCGCCCTGACTCGCGTCTGTGATGCGGCGATGAAGAGGGCGGGGCCTGTTCGGCCGCGAAAGCGAGTGTATTGGTGGAATGATGAGTTGGCTGGGCTGCGTACTTCATGCCACGCAGCCCAGCGTAGGTACACTCGCCATCGCGGCCGAAGAAACAGTGATCCTGCCCAAGAAGAAGAGCTGCTCGCCGCATACCGGGCTGCCCGAGCTGCCCTATGCTCGGCGGTCAAGGCTGCCAAGGAGGCGGCCTGGAAGGAGTGGCTCGAGAGCCTCAATCAAGATCCGTGGGGGCGCCCGTACAAAGCCGTGAGTGACAAACTCCGGCCCTGGGCGCCTCCCCTCACCAAGTCTCTTGAGCCCTCATTCGTCGGCCACGTCGTCAGTTCCCTCTTCCCTGCGCGGGAAGAGTGGGTCCCACCGCGGATGGCACCGAGCCAGACGCCGGCAGACACAGAGGCGATGATTCCGCCCGTGTCAGATGCCGAGCTCGGGGCGGCGGTCCTCAAACTCAAATTGAGGAACCGCGCCCCCGGTCCGGATGGCATCCCTGGGCGCGTCATCGTCCTGGTCATGCCGGCGTTCGAGGAGGAGACGCTGTCCTTGTTGTCGGAGTGTTTGGCGTCGGGTAAGGTCCCGCGACAGTGGAAAACCGGGCGGCTCGTGCTGTTGAAGAAGCACGGGCGCCCGGCCGAGTCGCCGTCGGCCTACCGCCCCATCGTCTTGCTCGACGAGATGAGCAAGCTGCTCGAGCGGGTGCTCGCAGCGCGTCTCGTCGGGCACCTGGAGGGGGCGGGGCCCAATCTTAGTGACGGCCAATACGGATTTCGTCGCGGGAGGTCGACCCTGGACGCCATTTCCCGGCTCCGGGACAGCGTCGAAGAGGCGGTCGGTCGGGGGGAGGTGTTGCTGGCGGTGTCGCTCGACATCGCGAACGCCTTCAACACCATCCCCTGGCAGACCATCGCCGAGGCGCTGAGGTACCACAATGTCCCGTGGTACCTCAGGCGCATTCTTGCGGACTACTTTGTCGACCGGGCCATCTCCTATCCGGCCCGGTCGGGAGTAGTCCGCACAAATATGTCATGCGGTGTTCCACAGGGGTCGGTTCTGGGTCCGCTCCTGTGGAACATCGGATATGATTGGGTCCTGCGCGGTGCTACTCTTCGGGGAGTCGGCGTCCTCTGTTACGCCGACGATACCCTAGTTACCGCGCGGGGCCCAGATTTTCGCGAGGCGAAAGTCCTGGCCACCGCGGGCGTTGCCCAGGTGGTCAGCCGCATCAGGGCGCTAGGACTCCAGGTGGCCCTCGAAAAGTCCGAGGCCGTTTTCTTTCACGGGCCTCGGCGAGGGCCACCTCGAGATTGTCAGATTGTGGTGAGCGGCACCCCCATCGCTGTCGGGTCGAGTATAAAGTATCTGGGTTTGGTACTCGACAGCCGATGGGGCTTCGTCGAGCACTTCCGGCGTCTTTCACCTAAATTGTTGTCGTACGCCGGAAGGCTGGCGAGGCTGCTCCCCAATCGGGGAGGCCCAAATAGTGCATGCCGTCGCCTCTACGACGGTGTAGTGCGCTCAAAGGCGTTGTATGGAGCGCCCATCTGGGCGCACGCCCTCTGCGCCAAGACAATCCCGCTGCTGCGGCGTCCGCAGCGGTCGATTGCGCAGAGGGCGGCACGAGCGTACTGCACCGTCTCCTACGAGGCGGCGTGCCTAATTGCAGGAAGTCTCCCCTGGGATCTCGAGGCTGGAGTCCTCAAAAGTGTATACGAGGAGAGCGCCCTGGTGCGAAGTAACGGTGGACGGCCCCTTCCGGACGAGATCGACCGCTGGAGACAGTCGGCTCGCGACGATCTCTTCCGGAAGTGGGCCGAGAGGTTGGTAGGCCCCTCAGTTAGCCCCCGGCTCGTGGGGGCTGTCCGGCCCGTCCTGCGGGCTTGGGTGGAGAGGGCACACGGAGCGCCGACATTTCACCTCAGTCAGCTCCTCACAGGGCATGGCGTATTCGCCAAGTACCTGTGGGAGGTGGCTGGGGTGGAGCCGGACCCCGTGTGTCGCCACTGCTCAAGTGGCGTCGTGGACACGGCGGAGCACACACTCGCCGTGTGCCCGGCGTGGGACGGGCCGCGTATCGCCCTTACGGGCCTTGTCGGTGTAAATTTGTCGCTGCCGGCTGTGGTGCAAGCCATGGTCGGCAGCCAACAGTGTTGGGCCGCCGTCGCCTCGTTTGCTAGCGAGGTGATGGCGGCGAAACGAGAGGAGTTGCGGGTGCGGGAGCGTACGGGACAGACGCTCCCGCCCCGCCGTCCGGTTCGGGGGCGTCGTCGTGCTCATTACATGCGCGCCCCCGAATAGTGTCTGGCCGTGGGCGGAAGGTCGGGGGACCCCGCCCAACTGGCCACTCGGCGACGGGCACCCTTTCTGTGTTCCAGGGGTGCCCACTCTTTTCGCACGCCCGTACCGGCCGCTCTCACCTCCTCTGCTTACAGAGGAGCGCTCGAGAGCGGTGGAGGTGCGGGCTAGTTCTTCAGCTCCTTAGGGAGCTCCGGGGTGGTCGCTTATCGACCGCCCCGAGACGGACCCCTCCGTTCTGGGGTGCCCCTTGCCGGCTCGCAGTGATTTAACCTCAGGCCTACCCTGCGAGTCGGTTTTAAGGTGAGGCGGAACACCGCGGGGTTTAGTGGGTAGGACGGCCCTCTCTCTCGGGCCGGGAGCCCCACACACCGTCCCTGCTGCCCCCGCAGCAGGGATGACGGTGCGTAAAGGCATTCCCCGCGAAAACAAAAAAAAAAAACCATGCGCAGTGGAAGCGTACAGTATCGTCCGCAAGATGACGATCGCCGGCATCACAACCCAATTGCTGACGGGTCATGGTGGGTTCTCCTCATACTTGGCACGTTTCAAGTGTAAGGAGGACCCACCTACCCACCTACCCACCTACCCACCTACCCACCTACCCACCTACCCACCTACCCACCTACCCACCTACCCACCTACCCACCTACCCACCTACCCACCTACCCACCTACCCACCTACCCACCTACCCACCTACCCACCTACCCACCTACCCACCTACCCACCTACCCACCTACCCACCTACCCACCTACCCACCTACCCACCTACCCACCTACCCACCTACCCACCTACCCACCTACCCACCTACCCACCTACCCACCTACCCACCTACCCACCTACCCACCTACCCACCTACCCACCTACCCACCTACCCACCTACCCACCTACCCACCTACCCACCTACCCACCTACCCACCTACCCACCTACCCACCTACCCACCTACCCACCTACCCACCTACCCACCTACCCACCTACCCACCTACCCACCTACCCACCTACCCACCTACCCACCTACCCACCTACCCACCTACCCACCTACCCACCTACCCACCTACCCACCTACCCACCTACCCACCTACCCACCTACCCACCTACCCACCTACCCACCTACCCACCTACCCACCTACCCACCTACCCACCTACCTACCTACCTACCTACCTACCTACCTACCTACCTACCTACCTACCTACCTACCTACCTACCTACCTACCTACCTACCTACCTACCTACCTACCTACCTACCTACCTACCTACCTACCTACCTACCTACCTACCTACCTACCTACCTACCTACCTACCTACATATTAATTCAAAACGAAAAAAAAGGTAATTATCAACTTTTTGTCCGTTATAACGTGCTCTGCTGGTATTTTCAAAAGAGTTCTGAACTCTTGTTTCCTGGATAACAGTTTTGATATGGATCTATATGATACCAAAGAGTTCTGACTAGTCCTATGTTTTTGAAACGAGAAAATTGTTAATTATCTATTTTTCGGCAGTTCCAACGTGCTCTACTGGCAATTTACAAAGAGCTCTGGACTTAAATTAGGTCTTTGGATACTGTTCGTATATGGATCTGTAAAATACGAAAGAGTTCTGGGATTTCATATAATTTCACAACGAAAAAAATGGTAATTTTCTACTTTTTGTCCGTTCTAACGTGTTCTGCTGGTATTTTAAAAAGAGTTTTGGACTTGAATTTTATCCTAGATTAATGTTTTTATATGGATCTATAAAACACCAAAGAGTTCTGGCTTCTCTTATAATTTAGAAATGACGAAAATGGTAATTTTCTACTTTTTGTCCGTTCTAACGTGCTCTGCTGGTATTTTCAAAAGAGTTCTGAACTTAAATTGTATCCTGGATAACAGTTTTGATATGGATCTATAAGATACCAAAGAGTTCTGGCTTCTCCTATAATTTTGAAAAGAGGAAAATGGTAATTTTCAATTTTTTGGCAGTTCCAACGTGCTCTGCTGGCATTTTATAAAGAGTTCTGGACTTGAATAAAGACCTTGGATACTCTTCGTGTTTGGATCTGTAAAATACGAAAGGCTTTTGGCATTTCATATTAATTCAAAACGAAAAAATTGGTAATTTTCTACTTTTTGTCCGTTCTAACGTGCTCTGCTGATATTTTTAAAAGAGTTCTGGACTTGAATGGTATCCTAGATTGTTGTTTATATATGGATCTATAAAACACTAAAGAGTTCTGGCTTCTCCTATAATTTAGAAATGACGAAAATGGTAATTTCCTGCTTTTCGGCTGTTTTAACATGCTCTGCTGGCATTTCAAAAAGAGTTCTTGACTTGAATTGAGTCCTTTGATATAGTTTCGATACGGATCTGTAAAATACGAAAGTTTTCTGGCTTCTCCTATAATTTAGACATGACGAAACTGGTAATTTCCTGCTTTTCGGCCGTTTTAACATGCTATGCTGGCATTTTAAAAAGAGTTCTGGACTTGAATTGAGTCCTGGGGTTTAGTTCCAATACGGTTCTGTGAAATACCGAAGAGTTCTAGCATTCAAGTTTAGTGTTATTCAAACAGTGAGAGTGGTAAGTTTTTGACTTTTTACACTATCGCATATGATCTGCTGCCACTTGAACGTGAGTTCTGGACTCGAATCGAGCCTTAGGTTAAAGTTTCGATACGGATCTGCGAAATAAGAAAGAGTTCTGACCGTTTATTAAAATTTGAAACGAAGAATCTGCTGTCTTCTGAACTTGAAAACTATTAAATATATTCCTTTGAAGTATCTGGAACTGGAAATTTCATTCGCATGTGAGAAGAAATCACTCGAATTTTTGATTTGCTGCAATATGATTTGCTACAGAAAGTTGGGAGATCATTTTGACAATTGCCTTTTTTTGGTAAAAACGCTAGAACTACTTCTAAAATGTATCAGGAACTGTAGAACTCAGCTGCATGCGATAAGAACTCGCATTTATTTTTGATCTGCTGGACAATGATCTGCTAAGTGATCTGTTACGGAAGTTGGCAGAGCATTTTTTCAACTGTCTTTTTTTTCGTAAAAACGCTAGAACTATTGCTAAAAGTATCAGGAACTATAGAACTCTACTGCATGCGAGCAGAACTCTCATTTTTTTTTGATCTGCTGGACAATGTTCTGCTAAGTTCACTAACATGATTTCTGTAAGGCTATATGCCTTAGTTTCCATGCCATAGGGTAGACTTGGAGATAATAAAAGCAAAAATGTCCTTTGTCTGTGGTGACGGAACAAGTCATTCGCCTAGCTACATCGACGACAAAAAGATGTCCATTGTAAATTCATTTTTTTGAAACTTCTTTATTTAGAAGAAATCTTGTACAATAATGGTATACAAGAACGTGCATGAAGATCCTTAAACCTAAAGGGAACATGCTTAATTAACCTGTATTTCGCTTATTACGATGCTTAGAGCGGCGTTAATGTAATATTTGCCTGCCCTTCAAGATTTATTGGTTTTTCTTTAAAAAAGTGGTAAGTTCTCTTTGTGTTCGAATCACGAACAAATCTTCCAATTGTTTTTCCAAATCTAATGGAACTAATTCTTTTCTTTGCAACTGAAAAAGCACTTTTTTTATTTAACATTATTAGTTGGATAAAATTTGCTATAAATGCCGACCATCAGGTGAATCCTTTGAGACATGTGGTTACGGGCTCGTCATTCTCATGGAGACGGCACCTGTTGCGGTCTACAAATGTGATTTCGAATCCCGTGGAAATGTAACCACGCCTCAGGTACCTAACTCAAATTGTTTTTGTGTAGATTAATCTAGTAATGATGCACGATTCAATGATTAGGTAAATGATACGACTCAGCGATTTACGATTTAATGATTTGGCTCATGTATTGAATCATGTTACGATATATATTTTGACTCATAATCTGGCACTTATGCTGGATCTCACGATTCTAAATTTCACGCCTCAACCCTGTGAATAGTTAATCTTTAGCTTACTAAATCACTTGAATAGGTTATACCAACAGTGATGCGCCTGAACCGAGTTATAACTTTTGTTTGTTTGTTAGTTCGTCAGGTCTCCGTAACGAGACAATGTAAGATTTCCTTTCATGATTAGATGTACTGTTAAGGTAATTTAAACTACATTTGCTGTAAATCAATTCATTTATTTTATATACAGTGTAATGTATCATTTTTTACTTACTTTTTTTTGATTAAATGTTTCATTATTCATTCTTTCAAATTATCTGCATGACCATTATCTGTAGCATTCATAGGCCTTGATAATTTAAGAGTTTTTATGCTCTCTTAATGTTTGTTTACCTTTTGTAATTTTTAATGTCAGTTAATGACAAGCCTAGATTTTATTTTTAATTTATTGTTAGAGCTGCTAGTAGGTTAGGTTGTATAGATATTAGACCTTGTTATAAATTTATATTCTAAAGAACTTAATTCTAAATTTGTTTAAATTTTGAAATGCTCTGGAAAAGGAAGCCGGGGCCGTCAAATCAGTCTACTTTTGGTGCTCACCTTGAGAGGTGCTGGGAATAAGTGCTGAGTGTGAGGGTTGTGCTCTCCAGAAATAGTGAAGTGATGGTCTGCAGTGTTGTGTGTTCTTAACCGGCTCTGTGAAAGACGCCGACCGCTCGTCAGTTTCAGCCCTCTACCTGCCTGAGTTCGCGACCAGCTTCTCCGAGGTCGGTGACGTAGAGGCCTTGAGGGGATTTGAGGCCCCCTTCTCAGCGACGTAGAGGCCTACTCGAGGCCCCCTCTTCCTAACAACGTGGAGGCCTACTCGAGGCCCCATCTTAGCGGCTGTACTTGAAGAATCAAGACCTAATTTTACTCCCGGCTTTCCTTGCTTTTATTTTCTTAACATTTTTATATTATATTAAATCAACTTTACCTTTTCTCCTTTTTCTTTTACTTTTCCTTTTAAGCCAGGACTCCTCCAGTCCTGGTGACAGTTTCCTCCTAAACTTTACTTTTTCCCCTCCCGGAAAGTAGTAACGTTACAGTTTGGCGCCCAACTTCTTATTAACCCCCCCCTTTTTAATTATTTTCAGGTTCTCTAAATTCTAAAACAAACTTGCTCAAGAGATTTTTATTTGGTAAGCTTATATTTTCATCACCTCATCCACCTCAACCTTTACAATACTTCTTTACACTCTACTTATACATCACTATACTGCATCCCACACACTTGCACACCACGGCGGTTACCCAATGGTAATTGTCATCCATTCTTCGCTTGCAAGTGTTCTTAAAACCATTCGTGGTCACTTACAAGTTGGGGTTTGGATTCTCTACGACGTACTAAGGACAATATCCTATAGTCGTTATCACCTAGGCACATTATAACACTCTACTAATACATCATTATACTGCATCCCACACACTTGCACACCTCTGCGGTTACCCTCTGGTAATCGTACCCAGTCTTCGCTAGTGAGTGTTCTTAAAACCATTCGTGGTCTCTTACTAGTTGGGGGCTGGGACACTTCACGACGGCTGCAGGACAATATCCTGTGGTTGTTTATACAAAACTTAACATAAATTAACACTTTAATCATTATTTCATTTAGTTTGATTTGTTACTACGGCAACATTGTTACCATGGTAACATGTGGTAATAAACTCGTTTAATATTATAAAATCTTTACATAATTTACAGAATTTATCTAATCCTTTTGAGAGATTTGCACGTTTAACTCTTCGTTTATCATGCTTTGATTTTGATCTGAAACATAAGAGACACTGTCACCACTTTTTTTCATTTTGGAGCGGCTTAAGAGGAAAATTGCACGTTTTAGATTTTAAAGTTTAGTTTTTTATCTGCTGTGTTTTTATATAAAATTGTTTAATCTTATTTTTTTTTAAACTTGAATGTTTTATCGGTTTTGTTTTCCTTGATGTCTTTAAAAATATTTTTACTTATCATTTAACATTAAGTCCATTGTAAATACTTCACAAGGTTTACTTTTTCCAAAAACTTTTGGCATTTTTCCTTTCTGTTTTTTTTCTTTTTTCTTCATAGAGCGGTACACAACTCTTAAAATAAGCCATTGTGTATCGTTTTTAATACTTAACTTAGCTTCTTGAAAAGGCAATTTTGCTTTTAACCTTGACTACTTTTCTTAAGCTGGAAAGCTTTATTTTTAATACTTGAACTACTTGAAACTTGAAGGCTTTTCTTAAGCAATTATGCTTTCAAACCTTGACTGCTTTTCTTAAGCTGGGAAAGCTTTGTAAATATTTCTTTTAATTTTAACGGGTTTTAAAAAAGGTGCGGATTACGACACCTAATTTAAATAAATAAGCCATCGTAATTTAAAAAAAATGTTTTTTTTTTTTCCTTGTGGAGTATGTGTCATAGAATGTGAACCATATCCCCTAAGTATGTTAGTGATGTATGATTGAGGGAGTATGAAATGTGGGTTGATGAAAGGTGTATGAAAGAGCAAGGTTTTTTCTATTACAACATCGAAATTTTCTCAGTTGTTAATTTTCAAGGGTTATCGGGGAAACGTAATTTTTATCTTTTGTAAAACTTTCAGTACCACTGTGAATAGTCATATAGGTTAATTTTAGCTGGTCAATGCCTTCTTTCTTATAAACAAAATTTTTTCATTACAATCAAAAATTTTCCGGGGTTGTTGGGGAAATGTAATGTATCATTTTTTACTTACTTTTTTTTGATTAAATGTTTCATTATTCATTCTTTCAAATTATCTGCATGACCATTATCTGTAGCATTCATAGGCCTTGATAATTTAAGAGTTTTTATGCTCTCTTAATGTTTGTTTACCTTTTGTAATTTTTAATGTCAGTTAATGACAAGCCTAGATTTTATTTTTAATTTATTGTTAGAGCTGCTAGTAGGTTAGGTTGTATAGATATTAGACCTTGTTATAAATTTATATTCTAAAGAACTTAATTCTAAATTTGTTTAAATTTTGAAATGCTCTGGAAAAGGAAGCCGGGGCCGTCAAATCAGTCTACTTTTGGTGCTCACCTTGAGAGGTGCTGGGAATAAGTGCTGAGTGTGAGGGTTGTGCTCTCCAGAAATAGTGAAGTGATGGTCTGCAGTGTTGTGTGTTCTTAACCGGCTCTGTGAAAGACGCCGACCGCTCGTCAGTTTCAGCCCTCTACCTGCCTGAGTTCGCGACCAGCTTCTCCGAGGTCGGTGACGTAGAGGCCTTGAGGGGATTTGAGGCCCCCTTCTCAGCGACGTAGAGGCCTACTCGAGGCCCCCTCTTCCTAACAACGTGGAGGCCTACTCGAGGCCCCATCTTAGCGGCTGTACTTGAAGAATCAAGACCTAATTTTACTCCCGGCTTTCCTTGCTTTTATTTTCTTAACATTTTTATATTATATTAAATCAACTTTACCTTTTCTCCTTTTTCTTTTACTTTTCCTTTTAAGCCAGGACTCCTCCAGTCCTGGTGACAGTTTCCTCCTAAACTTTACTTTTTCCCCTCCCGGAAAGTAGTAACGTTACAACAGGCACCTAGTAGTCATCATCGCCATTAAGTAACAATTATTATTATTACAATATCCGGCAGAGCGACTACTTAGCAATTTCTATATATCATGTAAGTAGATAAATTTGTAAATAAAACAATAAAAACAATAAATAATTAGTGGAGTCCCGTCTGCGTGGCGTAATGGCGTGCGCACCGTCATGGCGTCACGAACAGCCGGCCGCTTTGAGCGGAAATGTCCCGTCTGCGTGGCGTGCGCACCGTCATGGCGTCACGAACAGTAGGCCGCTTTGAGCAGAATTGTCCCGTCTGCGTGGCGTGATGGCGTGCGCACCGTCATGGCGTCACGAACAGCCGGCCGCTTTGAGCGGAATTGTCTTGTCCCGTCTGCGTGGCGTGCGCACCGTCATGGCGTCACGATCAGTCGGCCGCTTTGAGAGGAATTGTCCCGTCTGCGTGGCGTGCGCACCATCATGGCGTCACGAACAGTAGGCCGCTTTGAGCAGAATTGTCCCGTCTGCGTGGCGTGCGCACCGTCATGGCGTCACGAACAGTAGGCCGCTTTGAGCGGAATTGTCCCGTCTGCGTGGCGTGATGGCGTGCGCACCGTCATGGCGTCACGAACAGCCGGCCGCTTTGAGCGGAAATGTCCCGTCTGCGTGGCGTGCGCACCGTCATGGCGTCACGAACAGTAGGCCGCTTTGAGCAGAATTGTCCCGTCTGCGTGGCGTGATGGCGTGCGCACCGTCATGGCGTCACGAACAGCCGGCCGCTTTGAGCGGAATTGTCTTGTCCCGTCTGCGTGGCGTGCGCACCGTCATGGCGTCACGATCAGTCGGCCGCTTTGAGAGGAATTGTCCCGTCTGCGTGGCGTGCGCACCATCATGGCGTCACGAACAGTAGGCCGCTTTGAGCAGAATTGTCCCGTCTGCGTGGCGTGCGCACCGTCATGGCGTCACGAACAGTAGGCCGCTTTGAGCGGAATTGTCCCGTCTGCGTGGCGTGATGGCGTGCGCACCGTCATGGCGTCACGAACAGTCGGCCGCTTTGAGCGGAATTGTCCCGTCTGCGTGGCGTGCGCACCATCATGGCGTCAAGGCTCGCTTGGCGGCGTCCAAAAAGTGGTCGAGGCGGTGGAGACGATGTCGGATCATCGCTACATCGCTACATGTGGTTCGCCATCGTCGACACTGATTTTTATAGTTTAGGATTGCTTTTTGTCAGGTACTTACATGTTAAAATGTAAAAAAAAAGATCTTAATATGTGGTTTGTCAAAAAAATTCTATGCTACTCCGGCTATCATAGGAAAATCAACGGTTGGATTACCTATGTTTTTTGTTAGTTTGCATGAGAGCATTTGAAAACTAATAAATTGAATGTGTGAGATGTATGGATGGTGAAGTTTTAAAAACTTTGTTACTATCGTAATATAAATACTTACTTGGTATAAACAATGTTGCATCCATTTGTTAAATAAATACAGAGGGTAGTAATAGTATATACATTAGAAACACTAGCCGAGATTTTAAATAAAACAAAAAGAAAGAAGAAAAATGTTTTATTCGTCGACAAGTGAAAAAAAAAAACAAAAAAAACACGGGCATACAACTTATTATACAACCTAATAGAAACCCTACATATTATATAGGTACTGAGTAATTACAAAAATATATTTGTGGGCCCGATTGCCGCTATGCATCACATACCTGTCACTCTGAATACGATTGTACACAAAAATATTATCATTTTATATTTTGTGGTCGGACTGTCACTATTGTAGTGTAGCTTACTACGATAGCATTGCCTTTCAGGGTAGCATCCATTCTAGTAAGCTTCCTAGTTTTATAAGGATGACAAAGAAAGGGGCGTGCTCCGTTCGTTTGGACACATTCAACGAATAAATGATATACGATTCACGAGGAATGTCTATTGTGCAAAAGTAGAGGGTAAGAGAGTCGGGAGTCCGCCTCTGCTGCACGGCGGTGCGGTGACGTCACTCGTCGGCGCCGAACAGCAGCCGCAGCTTGGAGGCCGCCACCAGCACCTGCCGAGAGGTGGACGTACGAGCGTGCTCACTCTATGTGTATGGGGCTTTTCTACATTTGTTTTGTAGTTTTCTTTACTAGTTGACGTTTCCCGTTTCCCACAGGAACTTGTTCCCGGGATAAAAAGTAGCTATGTCCGTCTCCTCCTTGGTTCCATCACTACTAGTCTAACCGACGGTCAAATCTGTTACTTACTTATTGTTAAAGAACTATTAGTGTTATGAACATCAGCCGGTATCAAATTCCTTGTGAAAATTAAAGCTACTTCCCCTACTAGTAGATAAACCACAGATAAACAACGAAACTCTGATTTCGGGGCAACGACTGATTTGTATGATATCAGAAAGATTTTATTTTTCCAAACACAGCATCTTACACAAGAATAACAAAAGAACTTATAATAAAACATACACAATTATACACAACTAGAATTAAAAATTAAAAATAAGTAAAAAATTAACGAAAAAGAAAAATAAATAAATAACAACAACAGCATATTCTGCGTAGTACGCATTCCGATCCATGGCTTTGGTAATCAATTAAAAAGTCACTGTCACACACAAGTGGCATTTGTTGAAGAAGCACTCCCGCCCCATGTCCTGCTCGACGAGATGAGCGGGTGCTGGCGGCGCGTCTCGGCGGGCACCTGCAGCGGCGGGGCCAGACTCAGTGACGGCCAGTACGGGTTTCGTCGGCTCCGGGACAGCGTCGAGGAGGCGGTCGGTCGGGGGGAGGTGTTGCTGGCGGTGTGGCTCGACATCGCGAACGCCTTCAACACCGTCCCCTGGCAGACCATCGCCGAGGCGCTGAGGTACCACAATGTCCCGTGGTACCTCAGGCGCATTCTCGCGGACTACTTCGTGGACCGGACCATCTCCTATCCGGCCCGGTCGGGAGTGGCGCGGTGGTATATCGTGAGGTATTCCACAGGGATCGGTTCTGGGTCCGCTCCTGTGGAACATCGGATATGATTGGGTCCTGCGCGGTGCTCCTCTTCCGGGAGTCGGCGTCTTCGTTACGCCGACGATACTCTAGTCACCGCGCGGGGCCCCGACTTTAGGGACGCGAAGGTCCTGGCCACCGCGGGCGTAGCCCAGGTGGTTAGCCGCATCAGGGCGCTCGGACTCCAGGTGGCCCTCGAGAAATCCGAGGCCGTATTCTTTCACGGGCCTCGGCGAGGGCCCCCTCGAGATTCCCAGATTGTTGTGAGTGGCACCCACATCGCTGTCGGGTCGAGTATGAGGTACCTTGAATTGGTACTCGACAGTCGATGGGGCTTCGTCGAGCACTTTTCGCCTAAGTTGATTTCGTACGCCGGAAGGCTGGCGAGGCTGCTCCCCAATCGGGGAGGGGGGGGGCGAACCGTGCATATCGCCGCCTCTACGATGGTATAGTGCGGTCGAAGGCGCTCTACGGAGCGCCTATCTGGTCGGACACCCTCTGCGCCGAGACAATCCCGCTGCTACGACGACCGCAGCGGTCGATTGCGCAGAGGGCGGCGCGGGCGTACTGCACCGTGTCCTACGAGGCGGCATGCCTAATCGCAGGGAGCCTCCCCTGGGATCTCGAGGCTAGAGTCCTTAAGAAGGTATACGAAGAGAGCGACCCTGGTGCGACGAAATGGTGGACGGCCCCTTCCGAACGAGATCGACCGCTGGAGACAACTGGCTCGCGACGATCTCTTCCGGAAGTGGGCGGAAAGGTTGGTAGGCTCCTCGGTTAGCCCCCGGCTCGTGGGGGCTGTCCGGCCAGTCTTGCGTGCTTGGGTGGAGAGCGCCGACGTTCCACCTCAGTCAGCTCGTCACAGGGCATGGCCGGACCCCGCGTGACGTCACCGCCCGGGTGGTGCCGCGGACACACTCGCCGTGCGCCCGGCGAGGGACGGGCTATATGTCGCTCACCACGGCCGGCAGCCAACAGTGCTAGTGAGGTGATGGCGGCCAAACGAGAGGCTTTGCGGGTGCGGGAGCGTACGGAACAGACGCTCCCGCCCCGTCGTCGTGTTCGGGGACGGCGGAAGGTCGGGGGACCCCACCCAACTGGTCACTTGACGAAGGGCACCCCTTCTGTGTTCCACGGGGTGCTTATTTAGCGCACGCCCGTACCGGCCGCTCTCTACCTCCTCTGCTTACAGAGGGGCGCTGGAGAGTGGTGGAGGTGCGGGCTAGATTCTTCAGCTCCTTAGGGAGCTCCGGGGTGGTCGCTTTTCGGCCGCCCCCGAGACGGACCCGTCCACTCTGGGGTGCCCCTTGCCGGCTCGCAGTGATTTAACCTCAGGCCTACCCCGCGAGTCGGCTTTAAGGTGAGGCGGAACACCCTGGGGTTTAGTGGGTAGGACGGCCCTCTCTCTCGGGCCGGGAGCCCCACACACCGTCCCTGCTGCCCCCGCAGTAGGGATGGCGGTGCGTAAAGGCATTACCCGCGTTACAAAAAAAAACAAAAACAAATGTCATTGATCTGTCATTTTTATCGCTCATCACTTGACATATCCTTTTTTTTTCTTTTTTTTATTGGTAGCTTTGGCTTTTAAGCCACCAGCTTAAGAAATTATTAGTCATACAATTTACAAAAAACAAAGTTTAAACATATCCTTATCCAATAACCATAAATCAGAATGCGCACTTGGAACCTACTTACGTGGCGGTCACGTCAGCACAGAAATACTGTTCAAATTTTTTGCAGGTTATAGTCAAATAAAAATTTTTCTTGGGGTATTCAGTGCAAAACGTATGATCGAGAAAAATAAGATGACACTCAGCTTATACTGAGATAGCTCTCAGTAGGTCTGATTTTCAGGTCATCCTAAAAAACTATAGCATTCAATCATTATGGTAAGTGTTCCACTATAAATTCCTAGACACCACTACAAATACTTAATACTTTTTCTGCATTATCTTTACCTACCTTTCTCATTTTATAATTTTATTATTACACGGTGAAACTCAACATGCCATATTATTTTTCTTATACAAGACCTTACTTCAACCTATTGTTTCTCTATTAATATAAAAGTTATATTAGAAATGTTGTTTATAGAAATATTTCCCTTGCAGGCCTCTTACATAAACAACTCAGACTACAGCAACTTCCACAGGACTGGAACATATACGTGGCATATCATATCAATGTTTATTGATATCATCCGATTTCATTTTCACATTCATTTTCAAAATTTCACCACTATTTCTGAACTTGATCACCAGACCAAGTGTTGCGTTGAGTATATTGCTAATTTGCCTCATTCCTATACAGACTTCTTTAATTTTTCTCCAGTTACGCAAAGCGAGATCAAGAAGATAATTCTGTCCATCAAGTCTAGTGCTGTGGGATATCCTACTATTATTATAAATGCGAAAGTTTATAAGAGTGGATCTTTGTTACTCTTTCACGCAAAATTTACTGAATGGATTTTGATGTAACTTTACAATAATATAGCTTCCACATCGGAATAACACGTATGCTACGTTTTATACAGGGAACAAGTTTTGTGGGAAACGGAAGCAGAAAAGCTTTACCCTGCATGCGAGTCTGCTATCGCAAGTTGACAACTTGCGATAGCATAAGTCATCGTACGATTACATTGATTTTGGATCACCTGCTACTGGCAATCACACACATAATTAATTTCTCACTGAATGCGTCTGACAAACGTTTTTTACTTTAAATGCCAAATAAATCTACAAAAAAAATACGAGAAAAACTGTTTTTACTTTTTTTTATTTCAAATAATGGCTGAAATATTTAAGATCAAAGTGCGTGTAACGCAGGTGACCGCATACGTCACAACACCACGCATTCAATAGTCGCGCTCTCGTTCAAACCCGAACGCCGCGCCGCGCCTTGTCGCAGTCAGTGTTACGTTGTGACGTCATAATGAGCGCGCCTAATCTCGGATATTCGGAAATTCAAAAAAGGGCTATAACTTCTCGTCGTTATAACTTCGGAAATACTGCATGTATTGAAGTGAAATAAAAACTAATGTAATGTATGTAAAGAATATCACTACACTAGTGTCGTTCCTTTTCTTTATGGATTTATTATCTATAGATCTCTAATAAGTAGATGGCGGGTCATGTCAGTGACACCGACTGGCATTGAGGTAATTTGTCTAGAATTGAAAGTGAGGTTATGTTATTTTAGAAACACATGAGTAGTTTCCTGTGTAAATAAAAGGAAATAGATTAACTAAACTAGAAGTAATGTCTTTAAATGTTGTTTTTTGTTATTTCAGGTAAGTTACTCTGTTTATATATACATATATATATACATATCTCTGAATGAGAAAATTGTGTTAAAACTTTGTATTTAATTGTGTTGTCAATAAAAGTAAATTTGTTATTTCAGAGAACGCAAATTTCGTCTTTATTTCATTTTTAAGGCATATTACTATTATAAAACAACATTTTCTGCAAATATTACATGAAGTATGGAGAAGTTAAGATTTGATTTCTGTGTGAAAACAGCATCAGATGGAAAATCTAACATTATTTGCATAACCTCAATTGGAACACCTGATGGTCAAACTTTTGCCATACCGGCCGAATATCAACCTGCAAGTTTACATCAATTAATAACAAATACATCTAACTATGCCAAGATAAGAAAAACATTGAATAAAAGACATCAGACAAGGAAAATATAGATAACTTTAACTGATGAAATATCAAAGACATATTTAGATGGAGAACAAAGTATACAGTCAGATTATGGAAAACGTCAATGATCAAAAATCTTTACCTACAAGCTCAAATGAAACATTGGAGAAATTATTAGAGAAATTACTCGACGATAACCAAAAAAAATCTGAAACTCAAAATTTGGCGAAAATTTCAAAAGATTTTGTGATTGATAAATTTACTGGTAAAAATGCAAATGCTCACCAATGGATTAAAGATTTCAACAAAGAATGTGAACGTTTTCATATTGACGAAGACAGAAAAAAAAATTAAAACAATTTTTAGAATATTCAAGTGTGAATTGGTACAGTTGTATGTTAATGAAATTTACAGTAGAATCAGAGTGGATTAAATGGTAAAAAAACTTCTGTGAAACGTTTGGAAACAAAGGTTGGCCGCCGATCAGATATGCTCTTGGTTTTAAATATCAAACGGGTTCTTTGCTTGAGTATGCTTTGAAAAAAGAAAAATTGTTATTAGAGGTTAGAAAGACGATTGATACTGGTACTAATCTAAGTGATAAAATTGACCGAGAGACGTTACAAGAAACCGGAGATCTCTATGATGAGATAGGAAAATTAGAACATCTCGTTGGGAGGAACAAATATGAAAAAAAGAACTACACATACTCTGACATAAAAACAAAGAAAAATGAAGAAAAAAAAAGCCATGCCAAATTTGTATCACTGAGAAAAAAGGGAAACGTTTTCATCCTGAGGACACCTGCTGGTTTAATGTGAAAAATCTGAAATCAGTTATGAAAAGTGTGAATAACTCTGAATTGGAAATTGATTTAAATAAGGAGAATCCAAAAAACTAGAAGTACCACCATTAATAAAAGTAAAGTTATTATTAAATGACACATTAAAAGTTACCGCAATTTATGATTCTGGTTCGAATGTGTCGTTAATTAATGCAAAATTATATATATAATAAACAAACAGCTAACTCGAAAACTATTAATGGTGAAAAGAAAACAAAAGGTAAGGTAACATTGAAAATAAAAAACTTACAACATTGAAAGAGAAATGAATATTTTTGTTACAGATAATGAGAATTTTCTCATTGGATTGGAATGTACAAAAAAAATAAATTAACACAAAATGAAGAGTTGAATATAATACAACGTAATAATCCACAAAAAGAGCATAAAGTCGACAATGAAGAGAATAACAAAAATAAAAACTTTATTAAAGAATTAATGAATGTCGAAATTCCTGATGTACTAGGTAACATAAACATAAAAAATGAACAGGATATTTCTTAATACCCTGGGGTAAGGAAACAAGAAATAAACCATATAAACAGATGTGAAGTAAATTTCAATGAACATATTGCTTCACGGCTATTGTTGCACGGCTTGAGCAACAATCGATACGACTGCACTTGCTTAACAATTTATACTATATAGTGCCAAGGACCGTTATTAGAAAGGGAGTGCGCGTCCCTCGACTTTTCCACACAGAAGTGAGTAGGACTAACTCTGGATTACGAGTACCTCTCCGTCGTCTTGTCGACACATATAATGGCTATTTTATGGATTTGGACATATTTTCTCTGTCAAACCTGCAATTTAAGCAGAAACCAATTGAGCTACTAGTCAACTTACAATTGCAGATTTAATTGGATGCACATTTCTTTATTGTTTGTTTTTATTTGAACTTAAATTTTTACTTAAGTCTTATTTACTTTACTTTTTAAAAAAAGCAGCTAAAACTATTTTGTGACAATATAAAATTACAAAACTATATGTTCACATTGTTCAGTTTAATTCGTGGACAATTGTGTGGGTTGCATGATTGTTAATAGTGTTTACCTAATATTTAATAATTTTTTTTTAAAAAGGAAAGAAAATATACCAATCGAACACATAACCTCGTTTATGGTAGTCGGTTAAAAAAGAAAAATTAAAATGTATTTAGAAATATTTTTTTTTTTTAATATAATAATAATTTATATATAATAATAATTTTTATAATAAATATAATCACAAAAACAGTATTACTCATTTAATAATTGTATAACTATTTTATCATGTAACTGTTTTTTGTCCCCAATAAATATATAAATAAATATTGACTTCAGTCAATTTGAAATTTCAGTGAACCACCTAGATTTATGTAAACAAACTGAAATTGATAAATGAATTAAAAAATACAAACCAGTCTTTGCTAAAGACAAATACGACGTTGGCACGGTACGAGATTATGAAGCTCACATAAGACTTGATGGTAGATAAATATTGCTGCAAGTGCCCATACAGATGCACAGCCGATGATAGAAAAGAAATTGAAAATCAAATATCAAAACTATTGAAGAACAACTTAATTGAGGAATCATATAGCCCTTTTGCTGCTCCGGTTACCCTGGAAAAAGATCAAGACTGTGTATAGATTTCCGGGAATTGAACAAAATTGTTATACCTCAATCACAGCCATTTCCCTTGATTGAAGACTTGATGGTAAAGACTGTAAACTGTAAGTATTATTCCACTTTTGATATAAATTCAGCGTTTTGGGCCATTCCGTTGAAAATTCAAGATAGATATAAGACGGCATTTGTCACGCAAGAAGGCCATTTCCAGTGGACATGCCTCCCATTTGATATAAAGACAGCTCCGGCTATTTTCCAAAGAATACTGAGAAATATAATAAGAAAATATAAACTCTCAGATTTTGCAGTGAATTTCATAGATGATATCTTAGTGTTCTCTAAAAGTTTCGAGGAACACATAATACATGTAGGGTTTTGGGCCTATTATTTAAATCACCCGCCAACCGCAATGCTTACGCGCCATCGCCCGACGCGAACCGCGTAGTTCCGCAGTCAAGCCGCGCGGCGCACACTGCGCAGCGCCACCGTCGCATAAAATTCGAGCGCTCAACCGGCACGCGCTCCGCGCAAAAATTATGTAAAACAGAAGAATACCAGCAAGATCCTTAAATAAATCGGTTATTCGTCGACCCTAACTAATTGTGCACCCTCCGAATTGATTGGACCGTCCCGGGACATCGAGGTCTACCCAGGCGCAGAGCTGGTCGAGGAGGCGGGTAAGTGGGGCCCAAAGCCATTTATTTTCAAGGGATCTAACTTAAATTCATATCCTGAGCTATCAGACAATACATTTTGGGCATTCGAGCCTAGATAAACTAGTTATAGAATCAAAACCTAAACATAATTTCACGTAATTCTACCAAGGTATGTGCTTATGTACGTGTGTGTGAACTGTTAACTTCTTCGTATTTTACACAGTGAATCCTATTTACTTTATTGTACTTGTGCTATTAGTGAATATTGTGTGATAATAGTGCATAGTGTTAGTAAAATATTGTGAAGTGGTGCGTCGCTGACCGTGCGCAGTTCCGGAGCCCGGCACGTAGGTATTTAGGTACTCCGCGCCACGCGCCCCCTCGCGGTCTCGATCGCGGTGTGAACAATATATAGATTTTACCAGCTATTTACCGATAGTACATAAAGTTTCATCATATATTGAGTGTTCATCGTAGTTAAAAAACCTATAAAATCAATTATAAAAGTGGTAATAATACCTATTATCAACCCGTAAAATCCATCTAAACATCTTATAAACAATAATAATTTCACATTCATAAGTAGGCACATATGAAATAAGTAAAATTACTAAGTACCTAGGTACTTCAATACTTTCATTTTGGATAATATTGTTGTTTATCATTTGGGTAGGTTAGTAACGTACGTAGCTTAGGTACCTATTCAAAATGCCGGACGATCTAAACAAAGACATAGACTTAGATGATCTATTGCAGCCATTTTTGACGTCAAAGGAGATGTGTTTTCTTCGCGTTCAAAGATTATACGAAATGTCGAAAGCAGTATTAACCGATCCGTCAATGGAGTCGACTTACACTGCTAGGGCTCAAGACTTGCTTAGTCTTCGATCGGAATTTGATAGATGCGTTGCTGAAATTAATACGTTATATCGTAAATACAAACCTAAGTATGTACCTACGTACAACGAAATCGAATCGTTTGATGAGCTTTATTATACATGTGTGAGTGTTGCTAACCAATTAAAACCTAAAGATATACTTAAAAATGAATCCGCCATGAAAGAACAGGGCCGTACTACCGACCTAAAAGAACAGGGTCGTACTCAGCGTAGGGTAAAATTGCCCGAACTACAAATCCACAAGTTTGATGGTAAGCTTGAAAATTGGACTACGTTTCGTGATACTTTTAAGGCACTCATACACGACAATTCGGAAATTAGTAACATCGAAAAATATTATTATTTGTTGTCGTCCGTAACCGGGCCAGCACTCTCTATTGTCAAATCGATGCCAGTTAATTCAGATAATTATGCTATAGTTTGGAGTGCCCTTGCAAAGCGGTATGAAAATAAGCGAGCATTAGCCACATCGTATTTAGACAATATGTTTTCTTTCAAATGCATGACCACTGAATCTGCATCAAACCTTAATTATTTTATGCAAACCTATACAGAAAATATTAAGGCATTAGAAATGTTAAACATTCCGGATTTGTCAAGTTTTGTGTTGTTTTATGTATCGCTGCGTAACCTTGATCCTGTGACAAGGCGGGAATTTGAACAAACCATGTCTCCGGGTAAAATACCTACCGTCACGGATCTATTGACGTTTGTAGAGAAACAGGCGCGCGTATTAGAGATGTCGGAGTGCAAATCGGTGTGCGTGAAGCCAGCCGGGCCCCCAAAATCTAATACGTTAAAATCGCCCCTTCATACAACGTCACGGTTTTCGGAAACAAATAAATTTCAGAAGCCTTCATTAGCGTCTGGTGTGGCCAGTACTGATAAGAATGAGTCGAAACATTTTCCTACTTGTCTGTATTGTCAAAAGCCACATTCTATTTATCGATGCACTGACTTCAACGATCTCACACCTGAGTTACGCACTGCTAAAGTCAAAGAGCTCAAGTTGTGTGAGAACTGTTTGCGTGATAATCATACCGTGAAGGATTGTACGTCCAAATATAGTTGTACAGTGTGCAAAAAAAGACACCACGTTTCCCTTCACGTCGATTCGGCTAAGTTCAAAGAAAATGTGGTGGCTCTTACTTGTTCAAGTGAACAAACAGTTTTGCTCGGCACTGCTGTTATACACGTCGCAGATGCTTGGGGTCAGTACCACACCGTGCGTGCATTAATTGACAGCGGCGCTATGTCCAGTTACGTAACGCAAGACTGTGCTCAGAGGTTAGGCTTGTCGCGTCGTAAGTGTAATTTTGCACCTATTGGCTTGGGTGGAAACCGGGTACGGCATTTCGGTTTGACAACTTGTACTGTGAAGCCACGTGATAGTAGCTCGCCTACACTAGCTACGGATGCTGTGGTCGTAACTTCTATAGCAGGCAACTTACCGACAATGCATATACCAGACAAGATTTGTCAACAATATAAACATCTTGAGTTGGCAGATCCCACCTTTTATAAGTCGGCACCGGTCGAATTACTTCTAGCAGGCGACTTGTTTCCCTACATTTACAGCGGTGATAAAATATTACCTGTTCAAACTGGGATGCCTGTGGCGATAAAGTCTATATTTGGATATGTCATCACAGGGCAAGTTGTTTTAGATCAACAAAATAAAAATAGTGTTGCCATGCTAGCGGGGGTTAAGGATGATACGGAAGCTGCCTTTTGCGGCTTAACAAACACCGTGAATATTGAGCCAGTCATGAATGCGTTCTGGGAAGTCGAGAGCATACCTTTGGAGAAGGTTCAGAAACCAGATGACATTTTGGCTGAAGAACTCTTTGCGAAAGAACATAGTCGCGACAAAGATGGTCGATTTACGGTCAAGTATCCATTTCGTTCGGACCATAAACTCGGTGGTTCTCGACAGATGGCCGTACGGAGGTTGATAAATTTAGAAGCGAAGCTCAACCGCGACCCAAAATTAAAGACCCAGTACCACGAATTCATGGCCGATTACGAGTCCATGGGTCACATGACTTGCTTAGGGGAAATGGAGAACGTGGATTCCAAATATTTGATCCCGCATTTCTGCATTGTAAAACCCTCCAGCAGTACCACGAAGCTGCGAACGGTGTTTGACGCGTCTTGCAAAACAACCAATCAAAAATCGCTTAACGATGTGGTACTACCGGGTCCCAAGCTACAAACAGACCTAAATAGGCTTTTAATCAACTTTAGGCTGTACGAGATTTGTTTGTCGGCGGATATCTGTAAGATGTATAGATTTATCTCTTTGGACAAAGAGCAACGCAATTATCAACACATACTGTGGAGAGACTCAACAGATCAACCCATGCGGGTTTACGAGCTCAATACAGTTACTTATGGTGTGGCAAGTAGTCCTTACCTAGCAATCAAGGTGCTGCACACGTTAGCAGAGTCCGAGGCTGAGAAGTATCCCGATGCGGCATTGACTTTAAAAACGGGTTTTTTTATGGATGATTTGTTGTGGTCATTACCCACGGTAGAAGACGCTTTACAGCTTCAGGCTGCTCTTCGCGCACTGCTTCAAAGTGCTGGCTTCATTCTACGCAAGTGGTCAAGTAATAGTCAACAGATCCTAGCTGCTGTGCCGGAAGATCACCGAGAGACACCCATTGAGTTCGACGATGATCAAGATTTGTCACTCAAGGTTTTAGGTCTTCAGTGGCAACCAGCCACTGACTATTTCACGTTTCGAACGGCGCCATTAAATCAAGAAGTCACAAAGCGGTCCATTCTCTCTCAGATAGGACGTTTGTTCGACCCACTTGGGTTTGTAGCCCCTTGTGTGTTCTATGCCAAGTGTTTTATGCAGAAACTTTGGGCTCTCCAGCTAGGCTGGGACCAACGTTTGCCGGCAAACCTTGAAACAGAGTGGCTTGCATACGTACGGGAACTACCCCTCCTGTCAGAACTAAGACATGAACGACATGTCATGGTCAAGCAAAATACCTACTGTCGGATTCTAGGCTTTAGCGATGCATCGACACTTGGGTATGCAGCGGTAGTATATTTGCACACGTCCAATAGTGCAAATGATCAGAAAGTCAGTCTTCTTATAGCAAAATCTAAAGTTGCTCCATTGAAAACGGTTTCCGTGCCCCGTTTGGAGTTGATGGCTGCACACTTGCTGGCCAAACTAGTCAAGTATGTAACATCCATGCTCAAAGATCGCAACCTAACAATCGGCTCGACTTTGCTCTTCACTGACTCGTCTGTAGTATTGGCGTGGCTAAATACCCCCAGCTACAAATTAAAAACATTTGTAGCAACTCGCGTGACCAAGATACTGGACACGATTCCCAGTGATAGTTGGTTCCATGTGAGTGGAGAAAGCAACCCAGCGGACGTATGTTCCCGTGGCACCCTACCTTCAGTTCTTTTAGTAATGCCTGAATGGCTTAGCGGTCCCAAATGGCTGGGGTGTGACTCATGGCCAGTTCGTTCTATAGACGAGTTCAAAGACGAAAATCCACCAGAAATCAAGACTTCTATCGAGTCGCAGGTTTTGGTGACCACTGGCTGTTCAAATATCATTTATGATCTCACAGAAAGGTTTTCAAAATTCAATAAATTAATCAAAGTCGTTGCTCGGCTGTATCAATTCTTGCGGAATTGCAAAGCAAGTAAACATAACCGCAATGGACTTTCAATTGGTGACATCCGTAAGGCACATAATATTGTGGTTAAGGTGGTACAGCAACAACACTTCGCGGATGACATTTCAGCTTTATCCAGAGGCCTGAAACCTCAGCAGAGTTTGCGAAAGCTCAACCCTTTCATTGATTTGGATTGTTTCCTCAGGGTGGGGGGTCGTCTTTCGCAATCGTCTATTAAGTTTGATAATAAACATCCATTGTTGTTGCCCAAAAAATGTAACTTCACAAGTTGCCTAATCGATTATTACCACATCTTGCATCTGCATGCGGGTCCACGAACACTTCAAGGTATTCTTAGTCAAAAGTACTGGATCGTTTCAGCACGCAGCGTCATTCGATCGCGGACCACCAAATGTATATCCTGCTTCAAGGTTAGGCCCGTAACCAGGCAACCTCTTATGGGTCAGTTACCGAAATTTAGAAGTCAGGATATACATACATTTCACACTGTCGGTGTTGATATTGGTGGCCCTTTCTATACAAAAGAGTCAACTCGAAAAAATGCTCGCATCTCTAAATCGTACTTGTGTGTATTCGTGTGTTGCGCTACTCGAGCTGTACATTTAGAGACCCTATCGTCATTGAGTACTGAGTGCTTCTTGGCCTCGTTCGACCGCTTTACAGCAAGACGTGGTCTATGCCATGCAGTCATATCAGACAACGGTACCAACTTCGTTGCAGCGGGTAAGCAGATAGCGGAGGTCTCACAGTTTTTTGAGTCTCAAGTTGATGAGATTTCTCGCAGTCTCACCGTACGCAAAGTTGAGTGGAAATATAACCCTCCAGCAGGCAGTAACTTCGGAGGCCTCTATGAAGCGGCCATTAAATCTGCAAAGACGCTATTGAAGAGAACTGTTGGCGAGCGGTCTCTCACGTTTGAAGAACTGTCTACATTGTTTGCCAGAGTCGAAGCAGTGTTAAACTCACGACCCTTGTGCGCTTTGTCGTCAGATCCAAGCGAATTCGAAGTTCTCACACCTGCACATTTTTTGATAGGGCGAGATCTATTAGAAGCACCGGAGTATGATATTGCCACTGCTCAATCAGGAAAACTTAGCCGCTGGCAACTAGTACAGCAAATGTCTCAACAATTCTGGCGTCTGTGGCGAAAAGATTACTTGCACACTCTCCTTCAGCGTCAGAAATGGTTCGATAGTTGTCGGGACTTGCAAATCGATGAATTAGTGCTCGTGAACGCTGATACACCTCCTCTTCAATGGGCTTTAGGTAGGGTTATAAAATTGCATCCTGGTCCGGATGGTGTTGTGCGCGTGGTCAGTGTACGCACCAAAAGAGGAGAGCTTACGAGGCCAGTAAATAAACTCAGCCCTCTCCCCTTGGATGGGTCTGAGTAATCTTAATATTGTAATTCATTTAATCTCATAATTTAGTCTATTATCTTAGAATACTATTAAGTTTTACAAAAATACAGTCCACTTCTCTCATAAAACGTTGTCAATTTTTGTTGATTTAACTTCAACAATTATTGTTAGTTTAATATTCAACAATCTAGTTTAGCTTTCAACAATTGTTAAACACTCAACAGTTTGTTTAATTATCAACAATTTGTAATGTTTCCTTGGTTCTATAACTGGGAAATCCTAGCGGATTTCGGTGGGGGGAATGTAGGGTTTTGGGCCTATTATTTAAATCACCCGCCAACCGCAATGCTTACGCGCCATCGCCCGACGCGAACCGCGTAGTTCCGCAGTCAAGCCGCGCGGCGCACACTGCGCAGCGCCACCGTCGCATAAAATTCGAGCGCTCAACCGGCACGCGCTCCGCGCAAAAATTATGTAAAACAGAAGAATACCAGCAAGATCCTTAAATAAATCGGTTATTCGTCGACCCTAACTAATTGTGCACCCTCCGAATTGATTGGACCGTCCCGGGACATCGAGGTCTACCCAGGCGCAGAGCTGGTCGAGGAGGCGGGTAAGTGGGGCCCAAAGCCATTTATTTTCAAGGGATCTAACTTAAATTCATATCCTGAGCTATCAGACAATACAATACATATAACAAAACTACTTGAGGCAATACAAACAGAAGGATTTAGACTGAAATTCTCGAAATGCACTTTTGCAAACAATCATGCCAAGTATTTGGGACACATCATAGAAAATAATTCAGTTAGACCTCTCAAAGATTATTTAACAGCTGTCAGGAACTTCCCCATTCCAGAAACAAGGAAAAATATACGCCAGTTCCTTGGGAACGTAAACTTTTATCATAAATTTGTACCACACAATGCAATTATCCTTGAACCACTACACAATTTATTACGGAAAGATGTAAAATTTATATGGACCAAAGAATGCCAGAAGTCATTTGATAAAATAAAGGAATTACTATGCTCGAAACCAATTCTAAAAATATTTGACCCAGAACAACCAACAAAAATTTACACTGATGCCAGTATTAATGGAGTAGGAGCTGTGTTAAAACAGGAAGATGAAAACGGAGAAAATAAACAAACAAACAAAAAAGTATTTTACTTTTCAAAAAATTGACAGACAAGAAAAAGAAGGCATATATTTAGAATGTCTGGCAATTAAGGAAGCTGTAAAATATTGGCAACACTGGCTTATGAATAAAGATTTTTTAGTATACTCAGATCATAAACCATTGGAGAATCTAAATATCAAGTCTAGAACTGATAAGGAACTAGGTGATTTGAAAAATTATTTATCCCAGTACAATTTTAAGGTAAAATATAACCCGGGACAGTCAAATCAAGAAGCAGACTGCTTAAGCAGAAACCCAGTCTTAGAACCTCATGACAATATTGAAGATTTTTTTAAAGTTGTAAAGTTAATAAATATAGAAGATATAAAAAAAGGACCAAGTCTTAAATCTAAACTTACAATATGGAAAATCAAAGTTTATACTGGAGAATAACATTTATTATAAAACGAATAAAAGAAGGAAAAAAATTATACTATCAGAAGCATTTAGCAAAACACTAATTAGAGATGTCCACAATACTTACTGGCATATTGAGAGAACCCAGATGATAAATAAAATAACCCCTTTCTATACAGCAAAGAATATCATCACAAATATTGAGAAAATTTGTGATGAATGTGACATTTGTATAAAGAACAAATCAAGAAGGAATCCAAAATTTGGTTTGATATCACATTTAGGCCCAGCAACACGTCCTTTTGAAATTATTTCAATTGATACAATTGGAGGGTTTGGAGGATCACGGACTAGAAAGAAATACTTACATCTCCTGGTTGATCATTTCACACAATATGCTTATATTTTGACGTCAAAAATCAAAACTCCAATGATTTTATCAAGTTCATAAAAAATGTGACGCAAAGCAACAACATTGCTATGGTATTAACAGACCAATACCCTGGCATAAATTCCAAAGAATTTAAAGACTTCCTGAAAAAGAAAAATATAACACTGGTTTTCACTGCTGTTGACGTACCATTTTCAAATGGACTTAATGAAAGGCTAAACCAAACTTTAGTAAATAGGATAAGGTGCAAAATAAACGAAGGGGACAAGAAAACAGCATGGACAACTATAGCGCAAAAATGTGTAGAAAAATATAACGAAATAGAACATACAGTCACTAAGTTTACTCCAAAATAGTGGAAGGAGAAAAAATGGATATTTTGCCACAGGAATTGAAATCAAAATGCACAATAGAAGGCCTCAAAAGAGACAGAGAAGTAGCATTTGAAAATACAATAAAATCTCACAACTATAATAAAAAGATATATGATCTTCATAGAGAAGAATATAAATTCGAAGTAGGTGATAGAGTATATGTAGAAAACGGAAACCGACTAAATAGGAAGAAAATGGATGAATTGAGGATTGGACCATACAAAATCCTAAGAAAGATTTCAAATTCAATGTATGAAGTTGATGCTGGCCATAAGAAGGCGGAGTCAAACTTCTACCATGTTACAAAGTTATCTCCAGTGAGGGTTGGCTCTAATCGAACAATCAATTTGATTTGTTCTTTCCGAGGGTGGGAGATGTAAAAAATATCACTACACTAGTGTCGTTCCTTTTCTTTATGGATTTATTATCTATAGATCTCTAATAAGTAGATGGCGGGTCATGTCAGTGACACCGGCAGGCATTGAGGTAATTTTTCTAGAATTGAAATTGAGGTTATGTTATTTTAGAAACACATGAGTAGTTTCCTGTGTAAATAAAAGGAAATAGATTAACTAAACTGGAAGTAATGGCTTTAAAGGTTGTTTTTTGTTATTTCAGGTAAGTTTCTCTGTTTAGAATGTGAAAATTGTGTTAAAACTTTGTATTTAATTGTGTTGTGAATAAAAGTAAATTTGTTATTCCAGAGAATGCAAATTTCGTCGCTATTTCATTTTTAAGGCGTATCACTATTATATGTATATAAACTACCCTCCAATTTTAGCTGTATTCGATAGTATAATTTTGACCCTTTCGTGTTCTCCATTCTGGACACGTTACATCTCGACGGCGCAAGGCCTACGCTACTCCTCCTAAAACCATAAACGTACAAAGGCAAAGGTGACGATAGCAAATATTGAGACACCGCAACTCGGCGGGCGGGTACCGTGAGGCGGTCGCGGCGCTGCGCGGCGGGCCCCGGCGCCGGCGCCAGCTGCTGCAGCGGCGCCAGCGCGGCGGCGGGCGCGGGGCGCGGCGCGTGCGCCAGGCGCCGGCCCAGCAGCTGCAGCGCGGCCGGGCGCTCGCGCGGCGCCACGCGCGCCCACGCGCCGCCCGGCGCCAGCGCGCCCAGCGCCGCCTCCAGCGCCAGCGCCGCCAGCGCGTGGCAGCGCGCCCCGCCGCCCGCGCGCAGCGCGTCGCTCAGCTGCAGGCGCGCGCGCGCCCCGCCCAGCGCGTCCTGCAGCGCGCGCACCAGCTCCTCGCCCTGCGCCGCACTCGCGCGGTGCTCCAGCAGCGCGTGCAGCGCGCGCAGGGCGGCGGCGCGGGGCGCGCGGGGCGGAGGCGCGAGCGCGACGGCGGCGAGCAGCGCGCCGAGCGCCGCCACGTCGGCGTCGGCCCACGCCGAGCCCTCCGCCGCCACCAGCGCGCAAGCGCTCTCAACCACCTGCACGTTTCCCCCTACATTATATTGGCGTCCAGATTACTCCTGCGCGGGCTTTTAAGCTCTGTCGTTTCCATACTTCACGGCAACTTTGAATTAGGAACTGTCCTATACTTGAGTGTGTTTAAATTTTGAATCTCGGAACAGTTGAAAGTATTAGGATTAAATAAATAAATAAATAAAAATATCTTTATTTTGCATAGACCATTTTAACGGCGCTTACAAAATGTCATACCCTATTTAAAATATTTAAAGCGACCACCGGTTCGGAACGCGGCCCACCTGAGAAGAACCGGCAAGAAACTTAGGAAGGCTTTTTTTTTTGATGGCCTATTTACAATTTAATATTATTTCACTTTGCCAGCAGATCATTTCCAGGCGTCCCTGTCCTGCAAATAGTCTGTAACGGAGTAAAAACCTTTTTCACAAAGCTTGCTTTTAATAAACTTTTTAAATTTATTTAAAGGTAAATTTCTCAGGTCACAGGGAAGCTTGTTGTAAAAGCGTATACAGTTACCCTGGAAAGAATCGCCAATCTTATGTAGTCGACTGTGGTGGACTGAAAGATTATTTTTATTTCTAGTGTTTATATTATGTTTATCACAGAGTTTAGAAAACTGTGATAGATTTTTCTGGACATACATAAGATTGGCAAAAATGTATTGTGATGGTACGGTTAGAACATTTACTTCTTTGAATTTTTCTCGGAGAGAAACTCTGGGGCCCAAATTATAAATAGCGCGTACAGCCCGCTTTTGTAGAACAAAAATAATATTTAAATCTGCAGCACTCCCCCAAAGGAGAATACCGTAAGACATAATACTATGAAAATAGCTGAAGTAAACCATTCTAGCCGTATCCACATCTGTTAGAGTCCTGATCTTTTTTACAGCGTATGCAGCCGAACTTAATCTAGAGGCTGTCTTTTCTATGTGTGGGCCCCACTGCAAATTGGCATCAATAGTTATACCTAGGAACACAGTTGATTCTACAAACTCTAACACTTGTCCATTCAGTTGAACATTGGCCGCAACTTGTTTTACATTTGGTAGAGTAAATTTTATACATTTAGTTTTATTTTCATTAAGGCAAAGATTATTTGAGCTGAACCAATGAACTACTCTTGCAATTGCATTGTTTACATCGTCATAGTTATCTAATTGTCTTTTAATTTTAAAAATTAATGAGGTGTCATCTGCAAACAAAACAATCCTATTCCTGTCCCCTACATAAAATGGTAAATCATTAATATAAATGAGGAACAAGAATGGCCCAAGTATCGAGCCTTGCGGCACACCCATTGTAACCATGGATCCTACAGAACGTGTACCATTAATATCGACCCTCTGTATTCTATTGTTCAAATATGAAGACAGAAGGTCGAGAGCTTTGCCTCTTATTCCATAGTGGTGTAGTTTCCTGCACAGCGTTTCATGTTGAACGCAATCAAAAGCCTTTGATAGATCGCAAAATATACCTAATGCATCGTGCTTGTCTTCCCATGCTTCATGAATACATTTTAATAACTCAACACCAGCATCGGAAGTTGAGCGCCCTTTCGTAAACCCAAATTGATTCGCATGGAGTATTTTATGACTATCAAAATGGGATAGCATTTGATTCAAGATTATTTTTTCAAATACTTTGCTCAAAGTTGGCAGCACTGACACTGGTCGGAAATTATACGGCTCTGTAGCGCCGCCAGCCTTGAACAAGGGAACGACTTTGCTGTGTTTCATTAAATCAGGAAATGTACCACTAGAAACACAGTCATTAAACACAGTTGCTAGATGGGGCGCAATTACCTCAATTATACATGATGCAGTTTTGACCGATAATCCCCAAATGTCCGCGGTTTTCTTAATTTCGATACATTTAAATGTTTTTACAATGTCCTGAGCACAAATATCTGTGAATACAAATGCATCCCTGCAACAAAGAACAGATTCTTCTAATAAAAGTTCAGCGGAACTGGAAGATGCTTGGAGAGATTTTGTTGTCAATATAGGTACATTTTTGAAAAAGTGTTCAAACTCCGTAGCCACTTCCAGGTCCCCTGTAACATGGCAACCATTTACTTTTAAGTGGAAATCCCTTTCAGTCACTAAAGATCTACCGCATTCAGAGTTAATGATGTTCCAAGTCATTTTTATTTTATTTACAGAATTAGAAATTTTATTTTTAATGAAGTTTGACTTAGCAAGATGACACGTTTGTTTAAATATCTTTGAATAATTTTTAACATATTCCTGAAAGGTTTGCCTAAAATTATATGATTTTTCTGAATATAATTCAAATAATTTATTTCTACTTTTAAAGATACCTGGTGTTGCCCAGTCACTGAAAACAGGACGACCACCAATCTGTAGAGTTTTTGAGGTAAAAACTTTGCCAAACTCATCATTAATCAAATTAAATAAGTGTTTATATGACTGGTCTACACAAGTGAAGTTAGGTAGATATGGTAATCTCTTTAATACATTTTCTTTAAAATTATTCAAACGACTTTGGTTAATTGGTACATATTTAATTTGTTGTTTGCTGACTTTGTTACTACTTTTAGGAAATTTTATCCATTGGCCACGATGATCTGACTCCACAGGATCCACAATACCTTTATCTATAGGTTTAATATCAGTAAAAATATTATCAATACATTTTGCACTGGTGGCTGTAATACGAGTGGGTTCTAAGAATGTACTATGCAGATTAAAGGATTTAAATAAATTTTTCATTTTATTTCTCTCTGATGGAGTTAATGATGTATCTAATATATCAACATTAAAATCTCCACAAACTATTATAGATTTCTTAGAACATTGGCATTTGAACAGTGCTTCTTCAAGCTTTTCTTCAAATTTAATGTAAGAAGCATCAGGGGGACTGTATACGCTTAACAAGATGAAATGCTCAAACTCAATACTGGCAATCTCAATAACTCGCTCAATGGAGAGGGCTACTAAATCCTTACGTTCTTTAAATTTTAAGTTTTTATTAATTAATATTAAAGAGCCTCCACGTTTAGAATGTTTTCTATTGAACGAGCTAGCAACCTGGTGATTTACGAAGTTCAACAATGTGATTTGATGATCTTTTAACCAGTGCTCTGTTTTTTTTTTTTTTACTTATTAATACTATTATTTAGTCCCAGCGTCGATTGGAATCTGTCAGGTTACGCGCGTAAATGAATCTTTCCAGGGAAAATGTTCGTGCAATAATTTTCTACAATTTTAAAAGAGGTCTGACGTGGCTTCGGTGTTTTGAGGAGCTAACATCTGTGTTCAGTCGAACGCTGGTATTTAGAATTCGAGCATGGACATAATTTCACTGTAAAACCATCGTTGCTGAGCGACAACTGATTTTCGAAAATTGAGAAGTAGTGACAATAAAAAGGGACGTATCGGGAGATAGAGGCTCTATTAGGCATCTCAGGGACAACCATTAAGAAAAACTCTTATAAGACCCAGGATTGTAAGCGGGAGGAAAGAGCGCTGTCAGAAAATTCCATGCTTTTATGGTGCGACACAAGAAAGACCTGCGCACTCTTTCGATTCTGGACACAATTGTGTCTACAGTGTGTGGGTGACACCTCTGCCCCGCCCGTGTCGTTCGGGAATGGAAAGGAGAGGGTAGGAACAAGTTGACACACTGTGGTAGATATGGTAAAACGCAGCTAAGCTGGCGACCGTTCTGTGCATCTCCAACGGTTCAAGACTGCCAGTAACCTCTGGGTAATCAATAATACGGCACGGCGCTAGAACACGTCGAGAGCTTCAAGCAAGTATTTTGCAGAGCCATTCCAGAGATGTGAGCAGTATTCCCCGCATGTACGAATCTGGCACTTATATAGGTAGCATCTCTGTTCGCGTGAAAAACCCTTTTAAGGACTCCGAGCTTGAAGTCAAGCTGACCCCTCGATGTAATTATATGTGTATGAGTAGGGCCAGAGCGGCTCACCTCGGGCAGGCGGCGCGCCAGGCCCGGGCGCAGCAGCAGCGCGCGCGCGGCGGGCAGGCTGCGCGCGAACGCGGCCAGCAGGTCGGCGAGCGCGAGCGCAGGAGCGGCGCCGGCGCCGTCCGCGCCCACGCTGAGCGCGGTGACGGCGGCGCCGAGCGCGGCGTCGCTCTCCGAGCTGCTGGAGTCGTGGCGCGCCAGCGCCGCCTCCGCCTCGTCCGCCTCGCGCTCCTGCATCTCCTTTAGTTTCCTCTCGTTCTCGTCGTCGCGATCGCGCTGCGTCGCGACTTCCCCCGCGCTCGGAATACTAAAGCTACCCTGCAAAATAACATGCATCATGGTTTGCTTCGGTTGTTTTTGATCACCACATAATTGGAATAGTTTCCATAATTTTACGCGGTATGCTTGACAAGTGCTGACGCTTGCTGTATATTATTTTCTAAAACTAGTGCATTCATCTTGTTTTATGTGCGGGATTGGTGGTTTTTTGGACAAAAAAGTTGTTATAAGGTGCTCTAATGAAAGACAATGATATATATGAATTGAAATGCTATTTTCTATTTTGCCGTGTAAAATCCACTGAAAACCTCAGTGTAACAGGGGGAGGCTGACCTTGACTTAAGACTGGACTTGACTAACACGTAGAGGACTGGGACATTTTAGATAGTAAGAAAGAAGAGTGATGAAATATTAATTAAGATATGGCTAAAAGGTCTTTAGGAATATAACCTACATGGAGACTATATATTTCTTCAAGCAACCCACAGAGTGATATGCATAGGTTAGGTGTTTATAAAACTAACCGAAAATGGTACTATCATTATCTATCTAACTAAACTTCTTTTGGCACCCGCACCTAGGTGTTTCACTAGGTAGTTAGTTAGGCTGATCTGTCACGCACTGAGGTGACAGGCTTGATCGGGTGAACTCGGGAACACCAAGTGTACCCGAGCAAGAAAGATACAGTCAGCTGCTCTTCGCTGTTGTGAAATTGTGTTTTTACTTCTTGCACGGCACAATTACTAATTACATATGAATAATAATTGATTACAATTACCAAAGAAGTTTTCACTTCTGCCGTGCGGTCTTAAGCACACAACTTAAATTTATTTCATCTATTAATCGCATGTCAAATTAGAACAGGCTGTAGAGTAGAGGCAGGCACAAGGCAGAGCGGCCACAGCCAATACGGCGTCGCTAACACTATCTGACCATGTAGTGTCACGGGTCTATCATTGGAATGTTTGTATTTATTACATACTCTAAGGCTAGGTCCAGTGCGCCAATTTCACAAAAATCTAAAATGGATTCTAGATACCAGCCCTCCATCTCTAATATTATCTCTTTGCAAAATTTTATTTGGGAGTGAACCGTCTGAGCTGGTAATAATCTACGAATTTAAACAATAGAAATATATAATAACATACCGCATCGTTAGCAGGCAAGTGGACAAATATCTTCGGCAACCCCACACAATCTTCATCATCACTCATCGTGGTAAATCGTTGTAAAGGTAAAAATAAAAATTATCACACAGAATAATAAGTTCGCAATCTGTCTACATTCATGCCGAAATTTTTAGCTTTAAAAATCGTTCGTAAATGAAATATGTCCTTCGTTACGCTCTCGTTATATTTATTATACTAGATACAGTAAATATAATGCACAAAACTTATGTAGGCATCTTCAAATAAAATAACTTATGCCTTAATTTAGCCGTAATTTTTGAAAACTCATATTAGTGGCACCAAGTCCACTTCACTTCACTACCTATAAATATATTTAGAAGCGTATTCTAATCTATGTTTCGAATGTACACATATAAACATACATAAAATTCACGATTACTACAAAATTAAAATTATTTATTATTTGTGTAGGTACCAACATATTGTACCTGTCTATACCAACTTTTTTTTTTATGTTTTAGCGATGTCCGGCTTAGACTAGTCAAGACGCATATTATATTATACTACATGACCCCCACAGCTTCGCCCGTGGAATATTTCGACCTCCCGTCGCACCTATTTAATCCCGTCGCTTATAAATTCTACAATGATGCATAAAAATTTGCCCAATTTGACGACATTTATAACTACTGCTCTGCTCCTGTGTGTAGTAGCTTAATGATATATAGTCTATAGCCTTTATCGATAAATGGGCTATCTAACACAAAAAGAATTTTTCAGTAGTTCCTGAGATTAGCGCTTCAACCAAACAAACAAACAAACTCTTCAGCTTTATAATATTAGTATAGATTTTTCCTAAAGTGATAATTTTCAAGTAGATAATGAATATTCTTTCATTATCTACTTCAGTCATTCGATTGTCAGACAGTCAGACAGTTGACATTTATTTTGTAATAATTTTATGGCTTGGTTACTATAACCTTGTAGCCTAATCTTATTTATATTTCTTCAATCTTAAGTTTTAATTTAGTCCTGTCCACATACGGCCGAATACTGAACGGTCACTCAAATATCTAACAGCATTTTAAATATTTGAGCAGCTGTTAAATACAAAATACGTATTCTCAAACATCAACTTTATGCATGTTTTAAATGTAAGTAGAGCTGAGGTTAATTGCGCTCAGACGCCACTCAGTGTAAAATTCGTATACTGGAATGCCACTTAATTTAATTTAGCTGTCAAATGACCTGTCAAACAAATTTGAACGTCATCTAAATTTAAGAGTGGTCGAGAGGTCTCCTAAATCTGTAACTGAATATATTGAAGTGTAAAAATAATGTCTTTGGCTTCGCTATCTTCACTCTCTGACCATGGAAGACCGACCGTCTGTCGACGAAACCTAGACAAGCTAAATACATTCGAAAAATACAACGATGCGGAGTTTCCTGCTCGGTTCCATATCTCTAATAAGACGTTTTATATTTGGATAATTTATTCCATGAGGGTATCTGATGTGTGCATTGAACACTCTTGTGTATCTTGCGGAGCTTATGTGAGCCACCTTGGACATCATGGGCTTGCCTGCTCTTTTGCCGCTGGCCGTCACTCCCGTCACGCTGCACTAAATGATATCTTTAGTACCCTGGAGAATGGGACGTGCACTAGTATGGGATGCCACTTGCACCGATACTCTTGCAATGTCCTATCTCCCGGCTACTAGCAAAAAAGCAAGCGCTGCGGCAAATCTTCGCGAGCGGCTGAAGATTGGCAAGTACAGTTGTCTCGGTACCCAATATGAATTCATTCCATTTGGTGTCGAAACACTAGATCCATGGGGTCGCGGCGCACATGGTCTTTTTACGGCTCTAAGTAAGCGTCTGAGGGAAGCAACTGGCGATCATTGTGCAGGTAGTTTTCTCGCGCAAAGGCTTTCCATAGCTATTCAGCGTGGGAATGCTGCCTGCATCATGGGTACCCTACCGAGGGGACCCAGTCTAAATTTTAATAAATAGGTTAGGTAGTTTTTTTATTTAGTTTTAATTGTTTTTTTTTAACTAAGATTGATATAAGAGATGTTTTTAGATGTTAAAATAAAAAAATTCTAGAAACTCTTTCGCGAGCATGACGTGCTTGCTCCCGCAGTGCTATCGTCGTCCAAGATCAAAAATAATCACTATCTTCACGCAAATATCCCTGACGGGGTAGTCAGAGAGGACAGATCGGCAGGCTTCGCGATCCATGTATACTTTATTTATTTATTTCCAATATACAACTATCATTACAGGGGTTTTCAACTATTTCGATAGTGTTAATATTTAATATATTATTACATGCATCTATTTTCAAAATTCTGTCCAAAAACAAAAAGAAAATATCGATTATATGATGTGAACAATTTTACCTTAACTCTTGCCATAACTCTATAACTAAATAACATAATGTCAAATAAAAACTGAAAAAACAGAAAAAGAATACCACATCCATTAACAGTTATACTATTGTAGTCTTTGATATCTAAGTATGTCAAAACATTAAAAAAACAAAAATACTAACAATCAAACATTATGTCAATACAATGTCAAATTTAATAATGATCAATAGGGTTAATACAATATCAAATTCAACAATAGTCAATATCAATGCCAATTAATGTCCAAAAAATCGATATAGATAAGTACGAGTATGTCAACACAAGACTCTGGCCTTACGTATTCCTAAATTATTTATTCACAGTATGCTTATAACATATTATTTTCAAGGCAGTCCCCTCAGTGAGCAACAGAATATGTCTACCTCCTCCGCTATAAAGTTGAGCGTGCGCAGCGCGCGCGTCAGCGGCGCCTCGCTCAGCAGATTGGTGCGCCCGCGCGGCACGCCCAGCTGCCGTGGTCGGCGACGCCGCCACGCGTACCTGTCCGGGACACACAGTCCGATCTGCCCCAGCATGTCGACTTGTGTAAAGTATTCAGTCACTTAACTCAAAAAAGACAGCTGACTTGTGGGGTATTTCTGTAAAATTGATTGAGTCTATCATTGTTAATATATCACCACATCTAGCTGAAATATTTAATAAATGTGTTGATAAAGGAGTGTTTCCAGATTTAATGAAACACAGTAAAGTAATACCTCTATTTAAATCTGGATCCAAAACCGACCCTGGTAATTTCAGACCAATTTCAATATTACCAGCCAACAGCAAAATTTTTGAAAAAAATATATTGCAACAATTACAAGCTCATTTTAATTTAAATATGCTATTACATAAGGAGCAGTATGGGTTCACAAGGGGTCGTTCTACCATTCATGCAGGTGTGACACTTCTGAATCATATATATGACGGCTGGGAGAATAGACAAGATGCTATTGGTGTATTCTGCGATCTCTCCAAGGCATTTGATTGCGTTGACCATAAAACACTATTGGGAAATCTCTTTTATTATGGTATCAAAGACTCTGCACTGAACCTTGTTGCCTCCTACCTAAATGATCGAATACAACATGTTGATGTCAATGGAATTCGCTCCCCTGGAGCATCTGTTGCTATGGGCGTACCGCAGGGATCAATTCTGGGTCCGTTTCTATCTTTAATTTATATTAACGATCTGCCATTCTATATACAGAACTTGTGCGACATTGTTCTATTTGCTGATGATACGTCACTTATTTTTAAAGTTGATCGCACGCTTAGTAATTTTAACGGCGTAAATGGTTCACTTGACCAAGTTGTAGATTGGTTTACGACCAATAATTTGCTACTAAACGCTAAGAAGACAAAATGTATCAGATTTAGCATGCCTAATGTCAGGAATTGCGGTACAAATATAACATTGAACGGTGATACCCTTAATCTTGTAGAATCAACTGTATTTTTGGGGATCACTTTAGATAGCAAACTGCAGTGGAATGCCCAAATAACGTGTCTTGCAGGTAAACTCAGCTCGGCAGCCTTTGCCGTTAGTAAAGTTAGGCAGCTTACTGATGTGGCAATTGCCATGCTGGTATACTTTAGTTATTTTCATAGTGTCATGTCTTACGGCATTTTGCTGTGGGGCAAAGCAGCTGATCTACAAGTAATTTTTGTACTCCAGAAGAGAGCTATACGTGCAATATATAAATTGAGTGGTAGAGTGTCTCTTAGAGAAAAATTTAAAGAAATTGACATTTTAACGGTTGCATCACAGTATATGTTTGCAAATATTATGTTAGTTAAACAGAACATACATTTATACAATAGACACAGTGACATACATTCGATAAATACTAGAAATAAGCATAAATTAACTGGAACGCATCATCGTTTACAAAAGGTTCACGACTCTTTTGCAGGAATTGGCGTACGCATATATAATAAAATTCCTTTAAACATTATGAACCTGCCGTTACATAAATTTAAGGCGGAAATTAGGACGCACCTCTTGAAAAGGGCCTATTACGCAACTAATGATTATTTGAACGATAAAAATAAATGGAAATTAGTTGCTTGCTCTTCGCTTGAGCTATTTAGGATTCGAATGAATCTTGTGATATGCCTTGAATCTGCATATATATGTTGTATTTTTACATCTCTACATTATTAATAATTTGAAAGGTCTGACAACTAAAGGTTTCTAAATTGGCTGCGTTTAGTCCCAGTATTAACTAATATACAATGTAATTGGAGTTTGTTATTGTGTGAGCACCATGTAGACTTATTTATTTCTTTGAAATTGACATGATAGTTGCTGTGCAGTTTTTGAGTATGTAATGCTCGCCTAAGTGTCCTGGCAGTGGTGGCGTATGTATCGGGTCGCCTTATTGCCTATAATACTGTTGAGTAGGGCGATGGCTGATATAATGCGTCATACCCGTGAACGGGTGCCGTCTGTTGGGACTGGTCAGCTCATAGCTGTTATAGCAATTATTACAAATAATCTTATTTATATTTAAGGTAAACTTAAGTTTAGTCGACTGTTCTCACATAAATCCAAAGGAACAATGTAAGTGTAATTTTAATGTTGTAAGCCATTCCTACATTTTAAAATGGCATCCATTGACTTTTCTGCCAGATTCTTCTTCTTCAAGGGTAGGCTGCCCTTAGAACCGGCAACTATAATCGCTCTAATTTTGATATGATTTAAACACAACATTGATTTTGTTTTTTTTGTTTGTATAAATTCATTACTATATAATTGGTCAAATATCATGTTAATCAAACTAATGTAATTACTGGCGTTTAGAAAAGAGTGGCCATGAGTTTTATTGCCAGGTTCTTCCTCAGGCTCTACCTATTGCTTTGCGAATCTGGCAGTAAATGTAAATGTAGAAGCAATATTCTTGACGTTCATAAGTGTTACTTTGTGACCTAAATAATTAAAGATTTATTATTATGTCTCTTCTTTTCTCGGGTATCTTCTTTTTTTTTCTTTAAGATACCCGGGCTTTTGGTAGGCTTACATGGAGACATAGGTCCAACACCCAGAGGCCCTTTGAGAATTTTAATCTAATAGGGAATGGGACCCTCACTGCAGATAGTCCACGCCCGCCTTATGTAGAAGAACGGTAATGGATCACCTCCAATGGGAGTTAAACTATTGTGAAATGTGCTAACTATGAAATGGGCTATTGGGTTGGGTGTTAAATGGATTGGGTGATTTAAGCTATTGATGAAAACGGCGTCTGCCTTTTTAATATATTATTATTAAACTATTGGCAGACGGTGACTCGCCAACTCACTAGATGGGCCCCCTATACAATCACCATAGGCATGATAAGCCTGTAAGGCGACAGAGGGCAACACTGGTGTGAGCGGCTTGGGGTGTCGAGCGGTGCGGCACCGGTTTCACCTTCGCGGGACAGGCCCGGAGCGGGCTTCCCCGTAGTTATGCCCTTGAAAATAACACTTCCACCCCCGAGCATATAGCTCTGGCTCCCTCCCTCAGACCGGCCAATTAAGGCAAGCCAGAGTTGAGATTTGCTGCACTCCCGGGAGAAGCACTCTCACTGCTCTCCCGTTAGGCCATTAAATCCTAACCGGTGCAGAAGGGCAACAAAACTTTGAGGAATCGGGACCGATGTGTAGCCACGCACATAGCTATATAGTATAGCTTTTCAAAAACTTTCTGATACATTTTTTGTTAATATCAGAAAGTGGATGACTCAAAAAGCGAATCTACTATGCCCTCATAGGGTTGCGGTAATCCTATAAAAGATAACGACTGTCCTCGAGGTGTAACCTATTATTATTATTATTATTACCTCACCCCTAAACACTAAGCATGTACGAGACAAGTGTGAGCTCTCTCCGTACCCTCAGCTCATTGTAGCCCACCACACCCAGAATAAATAGTGTGGGATACATCAGGGGATAAAATGGATATACCCCATAATTTTTCATATATAAATACCGAATAAATTTGTTTTGTACGCGTTCTACAATGAGGCTATATTTAGTCTCATGTGGATCCCATATCATTGCATTACACTCCAGCTGGTTTCTAACTAATGAGTTGTATAAGGCAATGATTGTTTTTATGTTTGTAAAGTCCTTCACCATGCGCAATACAAAACCCAAATTTCTGTAAGCCTTTTTACAGTATTTATTAATTTGATCACGAAACCTCAGCTCAGTGCCAAAACAGACACCCAAGTCCCTAACCTCCGCAACCCTCACGATCGGAGTCCCATCGAGAGTATAGTTGTATTCAATAGGTGCGTGCGAGCGAGAGAAAGTGATCGCCACACACTTTGAAGTGTTGAACTGTAAAAGATTGCACTTACACAACCCTGTCTATGTCATTTTGTAATCTCTCACAGCCCCCAGGTTCCTTACCGTCACAGAGAGTTTCAGGTCGTCAGCAAACAATAAGCATCTCGCATCCCGAACCACTTTAGGTAGATCATTAATTTTATTTATTTATTGATTTATGTACACACAAATGATAACAAAAGAAAACAGCAAAGAAGATAACAAAGTACAAAGGCCTAATTATTTCCACAGAAATCTGTTCCAGTAGGCCTGAGATAGGACATGTTAAGGTAAGATAAAATTATATGTGTGTGCAGGTTATCGTACATACATAAATTATAAAATACAAATATATATAAAAAAAAATCTTTATTGTGCATAGACCATTTCAACGGCGCTTACAAAATGTCATACACCAAAAATAAAGAAAAAAATTGTATATTTAAAGTGACCACCACCGGTTCGGAACGCGTATTTACAATTTCATATATTATGACTTTAATATTTTATTTGCCAGCAGATCATTTTCAGGCATCCCTGTCCTGTAAATAGTCTTGAATAGAGTAATAACCTTTTTCACAAAGCTTTGTTTTAATAAACTTTTTAAATTTAATTAATGGTAAATCACAGGTCACAGGGAAGCATGTTGTAAAAGCGTATACAGTTACTGACTGTGGTGAACTAAAAGATTGTTTTTATGTCTAGTGTTTATATTATGTATATCACAGAGTTTAGTAAACTGTGATAGATTTTTCTGGACATACATAAGATTGGCAACAATGTACGGTTGAATGCTATAATAATTATGCTATAATAATACAAATGCTACGGTTAGAATATTTACTTCTTTGAATTTTTCTCGGAGGGAGACTGGGGCCCAAATTATATATAGCGCGTACAGCCCGCTTTTGAAGAACAAAAATGTTATTTTCATCTGCAGCACTCCCCCAAAGGAGAATACCGTAAGACATAATACTATGAAAATAGCTGAAGTAAACCATTCTAGCCGTATCTACATCTGTTAGTGTCCTGATCTTTTTACAGCGTATGCTGCCGAACTTAACCTAGAGGCCGTCTTTTCTATGTGCGGGCCCCACTGCAAATTGGCATTAATAGTTATACCAAGGAACACAGTTGATTCCACAAACTTTAACACTTGTCCATTAAGTTGAACATTGGCTGTAACTTGTTTTACATTTGGTAGAGTAAATTTAATCCAAAAGCCTTGGATAGATCGCAGAATATACCTAATGTCTTCCCAGGCTTCATAAATAACTTAACTTAACTATCTTCACGCTGTATCCCTGACGGGGTAGTCAGAGAGGACAGATCGCCAGGCTTCGCGATCCATGCATACTTCTTTCGCTTCTTCGAGATTCATCAATCGCTTCATACACGCACGTCTGGGTATCCGAGTACTTTTGACCTTTCCGTTTTTGAGCAATCTGCTCACGTGGTCTTCATATGTAAGTCTCGGCCTTCCCTGACTCCTTCTACCCTCTACTTTTGAACAATATATATTCTTCGTCAATCGTTCCTCACTCATTCGTTGGACGTGTCCAAACCAACGGAGCACGCCTTTTTCCAGCTTAACGCTGACACTTTCATTCAAACCTGCCATATTGCGTATCACTTCGTTACGTATTCGGTCGGCCAAGGTAACGCCGCACAATTTTCGAAGTGATCGCATCTCCACAGCATTCAATTTACTTTCATGCATCTGCTGACATACCCAGGTTTCACTACCGTAAAGCAAAGTTGGCACTAGCACTGCGTTATGAATCGCCAGTCGTGCTTCTTTTACGATGCTTTGTCGCTTTACTAACTGGGACAAAGCACCGTTAACTTTGTTTCCGGCAGCTACTCGCCGTTCAACATCCGAATCACATCTTCCATCCGCGCTAAACATACTTCCTAAATACACAATTTCATTCACTTGCTCTAGACGTTCCTGGTTTACTCTAATCTCGCATTTAGTTCTTACGTCACCTCTTTCAAATACTAGAACCTTAGTTTTACTTGCATTCAAGCGGAGACCCTTACTTTCACACCTCTCTTTCATATTAGTGACTAATGCCTGTAGGTCGGCTTCTGACGAGGCCATGAGCACCGCATCATCAGCGTACAGCAGACAGTTTACTGTAAAGACACCCAAATTCACACCCATATTAAAATCTTTCAACTTCTGCAGGCAACTGTCCAGATACACTATGAACAGCCAGGCGGACATGACACATCCCTGTTTGACGCCTGTACAGACATCAAAAAGAGGTGACACATCCCCCCCTACTCGCACGCAAGCCTTACAGTCCCTATAAAGCGACTGTATTGCCCGCAGTAGCGAGCCGTCCACACCATATCCTGGCAGCAAGTCCCACAGCGTTTCTCTCACAACGTTATCAAATGCTTTCTCTAGATCCACAAAAGCGCAGAAAACCTTCTGGCTAAGAGCCAGAAACTTTTCCGCGATCATGCGGAGAGAAAACACTTGATCCATGCAACCTCTTCCACGTCGGAATCCGCATTGAGCCTCCCATAAATACCTTTCAGACTTTTCTTGCATTCGTGCCGTTATAACCTTTGCATACACCTTACTAGCTAAGCTGACCAAGCTGATCGCCCTGTAGCTGGAGCAGTTTAGGCGCGAGCCTTTCCCTTTGTAAATAGGTACTACAACTGCTACTCGCCAGTCATCCGGGACCTCACCTGTCCGCCAGCACAAGTTGCATAACAGACATAGTGTGTCCCAGACACGCGACCCACCGTACTTGATCATCTCAGCAGTAACTCTGTCTTTTCCCGCAGCCTTACCACATTTCATACTTCTTATCGCTTGTTCTATTTCTTTCATACTAATGACTTCAATGACATCGGGATCCGGAGCATCGAAGTGAGCTCTACTTCCCGATGTGGCATCTCTGTCTTTTCTTGCATACATCTTTCCATAATATTCACTCCATCTCTGCAGGACGTCACTTTGGTCTGTTAGGACGTCATTGTTAACACTAAGCACTTTATTCATACTGCAGATTGCCGAACAACTTCGGATCTTGCCTACCTCTTTCCAGAAGAACTTGGCATTAGCCCGAAAATTGGACGACAACCTTTCATCCGCTTTTATTCTGCACCTTTCACGAACTTCTTCTATCAGTGCCTTCGTGTTAACTTTCTGCAGCTTGTATCTCTCTTTCATATAAAAATCATTCCGCGAGGCTAAGTAGTCTAGCCATGCTTTCTTCTTCATTCGAACTGCTTCTTTCACTTCTTCATTCCACCATGCATCACGCTTATTACTACTGCCTCTTTTCGTTTCTCCACACACTTCCACAGCGGCATTTATCATACTGTCCCTAAGGTTCTGCCATACACTTTCCACATTCTCACTGCTAACATTGACGTCGCCAAGCTTTTCGGCTACCCTTTCATTATATTTATTCCTAATGGATGCATCCTGCAGCTTCCAGCTTTTGATGCTATAAGTCGGCTCACACATTTTAATAACTCAACACCAGCATCGGAAGTTGAGCGCCCTTTCGTAAAACCAAACTGTTTTGTATGAAATATTTTATGAATATCAAAATGGGATAGCATTTGATTCAAAATTATTTTTTCTAATACTTTGCTCAAAGCACTGACACTGGTCGGAAATTAGACGGGTCTGTAGCGCTGCCAGCCTTGAACAAGGGTATGACTTTGCTGTGTTTCACTAAATCAGGAAATATACCACTAGAAACACATTCATAAAACACATTTGCTAGATGCGGCGCAATGACCTCAATGATACATGATGCAGTTTTGACTTATAATCCCCCAATGGTCCGCGGTTTTCTTAATTTCAATACATTTAAAAGTTTTTATAATATCCTGAGCGCGAATATCTGTGAATACAAATGCATCCCTGCAATAAGGAATAGAATCTTCTAATAAATGTTCAGAGGAACTGGAAGACGCTTGCAGAGATTTAGTTGTCAAAAAAGGTACATTTTCGAAAAAATGTTCAAGTTCCGTCGCCACTTATTTACTTTTAAGTGGAAATCCCTTTCTGTCACCATAGTTCTACCGCATTCAGAGTTAATGATATTCCAAGTCATTTTTATTTTATTCACAGAATTAGAAATTTTATTTTCAATAAAATTTGACTTTGCAAGATAACATTTTTGTTTAAATATCTTAGAATAATTTTTAACATATTCCTGAAAGGTTTGGTTAAAATTATATGATTTTTCTGAATCTAATTAAAATAATTTGTTTCGACTTTTAAAAATACCTGGTGTAGCCCAATCACTGCAAACAGGACGACCACTAATCTGTAGAGTTTTTGAGGTAAAAACTTTGCCAAACTCATCATTAATCAAATTAAATAAGTTTGTATATGACTGGTCTACACAAGTAAAGTCAGGTAGATATGGCAATCTCTTTACTATATTTTCTTTAAAAATATTCAAACGACTTTGGTTAATTGGTACATATTTAATTTGTTTTTTGCAGACTTTTCATTTCATTTCATTACTAATTTTAGGAAACTTTATCCATTGGCCACGATGATCTGACTCTACAGGATCCACAATACCTTTATTTATTGGTTTAATATTAGTAAAAATATTATCAATACATTTTGCCCTGGTGGCTGTAATACGAGTAGGTTCTAAGAAAGTACTATGCAGACACAGATAATATAATATAATTCTTATACAGATGCACGAACAGGAACTAAAAATGGTCACGGCCCTAACTTTCCAAGCAGGCAGGCAGTACGGGAGTTTGTATATAGATGGCGACAATGTTTTGTCAAACTATTCTTATTATTTACTACACTACACTAGATGTCACTATAAACAGAAATACTCTGCCGTATGCCTTTTCTAGCTAATTGACGTTATCAATATTCTGTACGGGCATGATAAAGGTCATGTTATAAAGCAACAAATAAGGGTTTTACTTATTTGGATATTTTATCTATAGGTACTAATATTATAAAACTAGAGTTAGTTCATTCTGTGTTTTTTAGTTACGTAGGTACTCGTAAGTGACCATTTGTAATTTCCATGCATGGAGATTGTTTGCAGAGGACACTGGAAGGTGGCCATAGGAACTTCTAAAATAAACATTATAAACCCATTCCAGGGTTCATGAATGTTCAGGGGCCAGGATCCAAGTTCGAGGACGTAGAGCCCATATTTCCGACCCGGGGTCTGGGATCCCGAATTCCGGCTTCTGTGTCTTAGATCGAGAGTCCAAGGTCAGCTACTCCAGATCCTCTGTTTAGAGTCAAGGGTTGGGTTCTCCATCGAGGGTATGCAGTAGAGGCTCTAGAGACCTCACAGTACAGGGGCTAGGATCCAAGGTTAAGGGCCTAGGGTTCATGATCCTGTTCCCGAGATCCGGGGTCCAGGGTCCTGAGTAAAGATTCCAGGGTCTTAGATCCGAAGTCCAGGCTTCTGGGCTAGAATCTGAGTTTGTGGGCTTAGAGCCGGTAGGGCCCCGAGACCTTAGATCCTGAGGTCAAGGTCAACTGTCTAGAGTCAATGGATGTCTATAGCCCCTGGCTCCGAGGTAGCTAAGTCTATGGTCGAGATCTCGGGGTTTTTTTTTTTTTTTTTTTTTTTTTTTTATTTATTCACAAACAATCTGTTACAATTGTGTCGGAAAACATATACACAAAATCACACACAAAAAATAGAGGTAACAATCTCACCAAGCGTGAAAACAAGTTGATCAACGCTCATTGCAAAAACAAACAAAAAAGAAACATTAACATAACATTAACTCAACAAAATTCCAAAATTAATTATAACAATTCAATTTCAATTCATAATTCCCATTAACATACAATCACAAAAACACATTTAACTGTAATGTCAATGTCACTACACTACATCATTCCTATGTAACAAAGTGTCAAATTCAATTAGATGTCAATAAAAAATTTTACGCAATAAGTCCAAAGAAATTAAAATCATAAATAATTAACATTGCCATGTCAATAATACGAACGTCATTTAGATATCAACATTGTATAATTTATTCAAGGTTATTGTGAATATGTCATAAATTCTTCAACAGAATAAAAACAGTTATCATTTAAAAATATTTTAAGTTTTTTTTTGAACACGTGAGTGTTATAAATATCATTTTTAAGTTCGCACGGCAAGCAGTTAAATAGTTTCACTGCCTGGTATGATGAACAATGTTTGACAATATTTAACGTAGGGACTAGATCTATTTTTAAATGGTTCAAACGTGATTTTTCTCTAATTTCCCTATCATTATCAGATTCATAGTGGTGAATATGTTTAGATAAGTTGGTCAAAACATTAAGTATATAAAGGCATGGAACTGTAAGTATTGATAATTCTTTAAAGTATTCCTTGCAGGACACCCATTGTGGAATACGAACCATTATTCTAATTGCTCTTTTTTGTAAGATGAAGGCTCTAGTGCAGTTATATTTATAACTATTTCCCCACAATTGAATGCTATATCGCAATTTGGACTCCACCAGAGCATTGTATATGGTTTTCAAATACCTTATACCCACTTCATCTCTTAAGCTTCTTAGGGCATAACAAGCAGATGATACTGATCCATCTATGGCATCCAACTCATTTTTCCATTTAAACTGGGAATCAATATAGACACCCAAAAATCTTACACTCTCTATTACATTTATATTGCTATCGTTAAAATTTATACTCAATGTGTCAGTTCTTCGGCAAGTCGAATTAAACAGAATAATATTGGTCTTGTTCGAGTTTATGACAAGATTACTAGCAGTAAACCATTTCTGAAACATATCCAGACTCAAGTTAATTTTAATGTTTAATAGCTCAATGTTATTATCACTTACAACTGCATTTGTGTCATCGGCAAATACCACTAAACTGTTATCATAGCCCTCTTTTGCGGCAAAGTTGATTAAGTCATTAGTATAGATTAAAAACATAATAGGACCCAAAATTGACCCTTGTGGTACCCCCATGCTCATATATCATATAGATCAAAAATAAACATTTTTGATCTATATGATTTTTGACATTTATTAGCCTCAATGGTATTAATTTCCACATACATTTTTCTATTCTCAAAGTATGAAGTAAAGAATTTAAGAACTTTTCCTCTAATACCATAATGCTCTAGCTTCAAAAGTAGTAGTTTGTGGTCAACGGTATCAAATGCAGAACTTAAGTCTAAAAATATACCGGCCACCTTCATTTTATTATTCAATTTTCTTACAATATCATCAACTAGGGTATTTATTGCGTCTGCTGTACTTCGACTTTTCTGATATCCAAATTGTCTTTCATTTATAATCTTATTCATATTTAGATGGGTAACAAGCCTTGTTTTTATTAATTTCTCAAATATTTTTGATAGTGTGGGCATTACCGAAATGGGTCTGTAGTTTTTTGGATCAGACTGTGGCCCTTTTTTATGTAATGGAACCACCTTTGCTAGTTTCAGCTGTTCTGGGAAAATACACTTCTCAATACAGTTGTTAAAGAAATTAGAAAGAGGGATCGCTAGAATCTTTATATGTTCTTTTACCACTGATATTTGGAGTCCATCATATCCACTCGAATTTTTTTTATTAATTTTTATTACAGTTTTTCGAACCTCTTCTGGAGTGATAACTGCTAAAGACATTTCATTTGTCACTCTCTCTGTGTACATTTGAAGATATGATACGGCTTGACTAGTGTGCCTATGAATTAAGGGCTGAGTGTTTTTAAATTGCTGAGCGAATATATTAGCAACATCTCTAGGATTCTCAATTTCTTTATTTTGGTGGGATAGTGTGATTTTACGTACAGCTTTCTGTTTGCTTTTATTTCTATGGCGATTTACCACCTGCCAAATTTCCTTACTCGAACACTTTGCATTTTCTAGTTGCTGAGCAACAGCATTTCTTTTTGCAAGCTTAACCACGTGTCTGAATATTCTAACGTAATTTCTTTTATAGTTTAGGACACTGGAAGGAAGATTGTTTCCATTGACTGCACATAGAAATCGTTTCATTTTACTAGAAACTCGTATACCCTTTGTTATCCATTTAATGCCCTTCTTATTTGTATAAATCTTTGTTTCTATTATAGGATAACACAGCCTAAACGTTGCAGAAAATTTATTTAAGAATGTATTTATACCCATAGAAGTCCAATTGTACGTCATTAATGTTTTTTTAAATTTGTCATGATTTCGCTTATTAAATAATCTACGATTTATTATAATTGTATCCTGCATGTCAAATTTATATAAAATATTATTTATATCAAATTTACCAGCCATCAAAAATACGCAAATTAGTCCAGCATGTCCATCTCCCAAACCATTTTGATCCACATTTGTACTTTTTATGTATTGGTCATCCAAATTTGTCAAAAAGTTATCAATACACGAAAAGGAGTCATTACGTCTAAAAGTTATTTCATGCACGAGTGGTCTGAAATTATAGCATCGTAAGAGACTTAAAAATTCTGTACGCTCTTCACTTTCTAACAGAAGGTTGACATTGAAGTCTCCGCAAATTATTGACTTTCTGTTGAAAAGATATTCAAGGACTCTTTCTAAATTTACCATAAACACACTAAAATTTTTATCATACGGACTTCTATAACAACAACATATATGTAAGCCAGTATCAACATTTACAACACCGCACACCTCAAAAGAGTCCAATTTATACAGCTTATTAATCTGAGGACAGTCGACAATCTCCCTATTGAACCGTCCCAAAATCAAACTGCCGCCTCGCTTTTTATTGACTCTTATATTGTGTGCAACGAGATTGTATCTGTAACGTTCAACAGTGGAGCTGAAAATTTATTTAAAAAATGCTCTGTAATGCAGATGAAGTCTGGTTTATTTTTTAAAGTATGTATATATAATTCTAATTCGTTAACTTTGTTTCTAATACCACAAACGTTCTGATGAAATATATTTATACTTTTAGGAACGAAAAAAATTTGTCTACTGAATTATCTGGATCATCAGTCCGCTCGACTGCCTCCACAGTTAGGGACTCAAGTTCGGTTGAGTTACAATCAGTTTGAGTACCTATATTGCGATAGGACTCAAGTGTGCATGCGTTATCTATACCAGATTGAATTAATTCATTAATCATTAAAGTAAGATTTGCAAATATAATCGCCATGCCTCGATTATTAACAGTTCCATATTTGTAACTAAACATTTTACAATCATATGTCAAGTAATAGTTAGAGTCAAAATAACAAATTTTCGTAATTATGGGTACACGCATCTAAATATAATAAGCTATTAAAATTTTCTATTCTTCCATTGAACATGGCTGAACAGTCACCAAGTTTAAATGTTGGTGCACATACTATAATATTTGTATGATTATTTCTTAACACAGTTTCCCTTAAACGAACTGTCAGATTAACATAATTATTAGTTTTGTTAAAGTCATTATCACCAATAAAAATCAAGCAGTAGTCATTCATTGTATAGGATTTTAACTTCAAGTCAATGTCATAAGTAAGTGTCTTTATCCCGCAGTGGGGTGTCAAAAAGTGGCACAATTGATAATTTGAAAATGATTTTTTAGCTATCTGTAGTATATTATTTCGTTTATTGCTGCTGATAATACAAATTTTCCGCCTTTCCGCACTAGGCTGTGATGATAATTTAGGACCTGATATTTTATTTTGTAAGTTTTCAGGTGAAAATAGCTTTGTAGCAGATGATACTATTTTTGTGTCAGTAATATCATTACTAAGAGAGTACTGCTTACACACTGCAGGAACTGCAATTTGTATGGGTGATGCACATGGAGAACCCATTTTCCGACGACTACGTACAATGTTCTGTGGTGTACATTTAATTACATTTTTTTTAGGTGTTGAACGCTCCTGCCATACATCAGAACTAGTAACTTTTTTGTATAAACCAATTATCTTGTCATATTCATTTAATTTATTTTTTAAGTAATAATTTTCCTCGTTGAGATTTGCCACCTCAGCGTGGGCCGTCTCCAGTTGAGTCTTTAGATCGTCTATCTGCTGTTGTAAATCGACAACTAAATACTTATCTTGTACTGCAGTTTCAATCAAACTGGATCCAGATAAGTCATTGAAATTCGTACTATTAAATATGTTTTCCTTTGCCGAATAATCACATATATTTTCGTCAGATTTACTTTTCAAGAGTGAAGCATTTCTTTGTTTTCTCTGCGTAACATTACTAAATATAGAAAGCATGGTTGATAATAATTAATTAAATATCACGTAAGCTCAAGTTGTTTTTGAATATGGTGTATGCTCAAGATGTTTTCTTGTCACGTAAGCTCAAGCTGCTTACAAGTAGCGTATGCTCAAGTTGTTTTTATTTTTGGTATTGTGCGGGTAGTATTACTTCGATTCAATACGTATGTCAAACTTAGTTCTATATTTTGTTTTGGTTGTGGTTTGTGTCAGTGTGTTTAAAATACACAAAAACAGCTGTTAAAACAGCTGTTTATCACTGTGTGGGTGATATTCAAACCAGGTAACTGTTTTCGATAACGATTATGATATGTTTTACTCACGGTTCAAATAGGTAATAACTTTTTTTCCGAGTTAAACAACTCTTAGGTTAGGTTGTGCATGTATTTATGTTATTTTCACAGACTTTACACACTTATAGATACTTTTACTAATATAAAACAAGGAGTCTCCTGTAAGACGTATTTACTCGGCTGGGGTTGCCATATTTGCCATTTTGCATTTTGGTTTAAGTTGTAAGATATACCTATTGTCTATAGTGCAGGCTACAGAGACCGAAACCAGGGGTCAAATAAACCCTTAAGTTCTATAATATAGGTAGATAATCTATTGTATCAGGCCTCCGAACGTGAAATTTATAATTAATGAAAGCAAAATAAAAGATGCAGCCTGCGCCTGTTCATTTCAACACGGCAATGGGCTCACCACCTGTTACGTGGGACAAAAATGCATACGGTGAAATGTGGGCGTTTAATATGCCTCTGCCTACCCCTTCGGGGATAAAGGCGTGACTGGCGCGAGGCGTGATGTATGTAAAATAAAAGACTGTACCTTGATAGATTATGATTATCTTAATGTTAATAATATTATAAATGTGAAAGTTTGTATGGATGTTTGTTACTCTTTCACGTAAAAATTACTGAACTGATTTTAATGAAACTTTACAATGTGGCTTATACATCAGAATAACATAATGGCTACTTTTTATCCCAGGAACAAGTTCCTGTGGGAAACGGGAACGGGAAAACTTCTCTACGCGGGCGAAGCCGCGGACGTCAACTAGTTTAATATAAATATAAGATATAAATATTATAAGTTTAAAAGATTTGATGTATGTTTGTTACTCTTTCACGTAAAAAGTACTGAATGGATTTACAACACATAGGCTACTTTTTATACTGGGAACAAGTTCCCAACACGCGAGCGGAGCCGCGGCCGTCAACTAGCTTTTTTATATTTTTAACTTGTCAAAGCGCAATGTATCATCGTATTATACGATGCAGCGCTAATAATATTTTGACGAAAGAGTAGTGCCAGCGCGGCGGTCATACCACTTTGAACCTTATTAGCAGGGTGACAGAGACCGACAGTTATTACGCGCTTCTAATTTGAACTTTATTTTAAGTTAAATATCGTTTACTTTGGCGGATCGGATCACTGGATTTGTTTCGATTACAATTCAGATGCCACATCGCGTTTGATATAAAATAAAACGATTTATTTCTGCAATAAAAAAAAATGTGGGTCAGAAAGGCAGTGATAGTCAGTTTTTTTTAATGAAACTTTGCTCAAGCTGGTACGTAATAAACACTTATTTAGTAAATTTCTTTAAAACCAAAAAAAAAGTATTACTTTTTCGGTGTTTTGTATTCACAATTGTTAATATTTATTTTAAAATGCAAAATCAAAAAATAAAACAATGAGGATTCGATCTTGGGACTCTATACTTGGGAAAAATACTATATAAACAATATTTCTAGTTCTCGCCGTTAACCACCAGGCCACACACACTGTAACGCAATGTAGTGAATTTATCTACTGCTTGATTATTGCGGATATTTTTTAATCCTCGTCGTCATATCACAATATTTTTACAAATAAGTTTATTATTCTAGCGTGCATCGCTGTGACGTGCGCGACCGAAAGAGATAGATTGCTCTTTTTTTTTACAGGTACTATTGGCATAGAGAGACGAATGTTGGTGCAGAACTGTTCAACTTATTACGTCGCCATCTATTATTATAAATGAACACTATCGAGAATCAATTATTCACGCAATCTACATTAATTGTATTATTAACGAGTTTAGTATGTTAATATCACAGATTATAATGTGGTTTTTATTTTAAAAATCATATACCGGACTTTAAACAGCTAAATTAGATTTTTATTTTTTGTAATCTTGAATTTGATACCATTACTGCCATCTAGGGATAATTTAATGTTATTAAAAATATTTTGTTCGCATTGGTACCCCCTGATGCAGATTAAAGAATTCAAATAATTTTTTCATTTTATTTCTCTCTGATGGAGTTAATGATGTATTTAGTAAATCAACATTAAAATCTCCACAAACTATTATAGATTTCTTAGAACATTGGCATTTGAACAGTGCTTCTTCAAGCTTTTCTTCAAATTTAATGTACGGAGCATCAGGGGGACTGTATACGCTTAACAAGATGAAATGCTCAAACTCAATACTGGCAATCTCAATAACTCGCTCAATGGAGAGGGCTACTAAATCCTTACGTTCTTTACATTTTAAGTTTTTATTAATTAAATTAAAGAGCCTCCACGTTTAGAATGTTTTCTATTGAACGAGCTAGCAACGTGGTGATTTAAGAAGTTCAACAATGTGATTTCATGATCTTTTAACCAGTGCTCTGTAGCACAAAAAATATTAATAGAATTTGCATTAACGTACAGCTCTAACTCTAAATCTTTACCATTTATTAAACCTCTAACATTATGGTGCACCAGGTTTATAAAAACAATATTTTTATTATGATTATTCTCAGGGGCCAAAGTCTGACAAAACTGGCCAGATTTATTATCTGTTGTCCTACAAACTAGTTTTTTGGAATTTCATTTTCCAAATGTGAAGTGTCAAAATTATCCTGCTTAATAAAAGCAGTTGTACTTGCCAATAATTTGGTTTGAAAAATTAAAAAATTAGATAGCAACAGAGCTCCCTTTCGTTGTAAAGTTTTTGATAGAAAATATCTATCTAATGTCAACAGACTATTATTATTGAAAATAATATTCCAATCTAACAATTAAAAAGAGTGTTTATAGCGCAAAAAAAAATGCATTCGGGCGCTATTTGATATGGACTGGTCAGACTCTTGTAGAACGATTTTCATCGCGCAACGACTACTAACTGTTCCAGCCATCTATATATATGAAGTAGTTAAATTCGTGAAAACTCATCATTACCTGTTTGAAAAAAATAATAATATTGGCAAGCGACAGGTGACTCATCTGCCCTTACAAATGCCGGTCCCAAAACTGGAAATGTTTCGGAAGAGTTGTGTCGACATGGCACCCCTTATTTTCAACTCCTTACCTGGGCATATTGTAGATTTGCCACATAAGAAACTATGCATCGCATTGCGTGAATGGTTGCTGGATGCGAGCTTTTATTCCATTGACGATTTTCTAAAGTCGAGCCCTTGTCGTTTTAATTTTTATTGAGTGACAGCCTTGTGTCAGTGTCAACATTTTTTTATTTTATAAATTGACATATAGGTATTATAAAATAATTTATTTGCAAAATTTTATTGACATCATTTGTATAGTTATGAATTGACATTTGTATAATTAACATGTCATTTTAATTGATTAATCTTATTACTTCTGACATTCTATCGTATAGTTATTTTCTATTATTTGCTAATGTCCCTACATCTATTCATGTTGACTTGATTGTTTTTCTAGGCGTATACTATTTTACCATGTCTCTTAAATAATTGTTGTGTTTAATCATTTGCATGCCTTGATTAAATGGCGAAATATGTATTGAGCTAAATTTGTAACTACAACATCTTGTGAACCATATTTTAAGCAAATAAAGTGAATTGAATTGAATTCAATTTTTTTTGGAATATAATAATAAGTTTATTGAACCAAATAGTAAGTACAATGCTTTAGTGGCAAGAGTTGATACATTTTTGACTTGAATGATGGTTGAACGCTGGTTCCCAAACTAGGCTATTATTGCCTGTGTTTTGGAAAGCGGTGTTCAGATTCACAGTTCATGAAACACAGTCGAGATGAATACATTTGGCCACTACATAGTTAGAAGTAACATTATAATTATTTCTATAATTAATGTGCGCGTGTGTGTCTGTGTGTGTATGTGTGTGAGTGTGTGTGTGTGTGTGTGTGTGTGTGTGTGTGAGTGTGTGCCTATGAGTTATGAGAGGTATTTGAGTAAGTCTTCTGTTTCGTTGTAGTCTAACTGTTTTAGCCATATTGTTACTTTATGTTTTGTTTGTCGTCTACTTGCTTCAGAAATTCTAAGTGTTTTATTTACTGTGTTATATATTTTGCAGCTTAGACTAGTGTATTGATTTCTCCCAAAAGAGGTATTACAAGGTGCAACTGGAAATATAGGTTTTATACTTCGCTTCTTTGGGTCAGTTGGGGGTACACATTTATGTTTCTTCATTACAACTTTGAGAACAAATAGCTGACGAACTTTAAGCACCCCTGTATGCATGTACAACTGTCTGGAAGGGTATCGGTAGGGTTTCCTAGTCATTACTTTTAGCACGGCTCTTTGTGCTCTCTGTAGGTTTTTGCAAACCCCCACACCGCTATGCAGTACTGGAGGACAGACTGACATAAAGCAGTATATATCGTTTTAAGTTTTTCAAATGGTGTACAGTCCCGTAAAGATTTAAATATATTTATTAAGCGCCTTGTTCTGGTATTCATTAAATCTATTTTTTTGTCCCATCTTAGGGCACTGTCAATTTGTACGCCCAAGTATTTAGCAAATTTAGTCCGAGTAAGTTGGAAGCAGGTACAAGTGGAACTAATTTCTGCGAAGCTTAAGCGCGTACTCAGTTTAGTGCGTTGGACGGGACAATTGTGGACTTTGATGGAGAAGTATGCCGGTGGGTTACCTATTTTAGTTAGTGCAAAAGGTATGTAGGTGGTTTTCGTCAGGTTTAAGGTAAGCAAATTATCATTTAACCACTTCATTATTTTTGACAAGGAAAACTCAGTTCTTTCCTTGACGGAGCGCCAGTTTGGTCCAGAAACAAGAATTGCAGTATCATCTGCGTATGTATAGATCTGTGTATAAGGAAGAGACATTGTGCAGAGGTCGTTATTTGGAAGGGAGTAAGGCCAAGAATACTTCCCTGGGGAATGCCACATAGCACCTCTTCTTCGTTACTGTTATATTCATCTATTTTAACGATTTGTTTTCTAGAGTGCAGATAATCTTTAAATATATTATTTGATGTTCCACGTACTCCTATCTTATCGATCTTTGCCAATAGTATCGGAATAGAAACCGTATCGAAGGCCTTTGTAAGGTCGAGAAAGACGCAAAGGGATTTTACTCTTCTATCTAAGTTCTCAACGCTGGCGCGTGTTAAGTCGTGAACTGCATCTTCTGTCGAAATACCCTTTCGGAAACCGTATTGATTTTTTGCTAAGAGTTTTTATATTTCAAGATAGTTCTGTAGTGCATTATTTAGCACTTTTACTAATATTTTGGACAAGGTAGAGAGTACTGCTATAGGACGGTAGATATTAACAGCGTCCTTATCTCCACTCTTATAGATCGAATAAATAATTGCCTTCTTGAAAGCGTTGGGGAAGGTGCCTGTTTCTATGGCACGGTTACATATGTGAGTGATGGCTGGTAAAAGTATCTGGTGAGATTGTTTGAGTATTTGTGCAGAAATACCATCCCATCCTACAGCGCAGTTTGGGCGAAGTTGAAAGAGGATCTATTGTACATCCGATTCTGAAACACTGAGAAGGGATATAGAATTTGATGGACTTATTTTATTTGCCGTGTTGCAAACCGGATTGTAAGGGTAATCACCAGAGAAAAGTATTTTATCTGCTAGTGTTTTTCCAATATTAGTGAAATATTTACAAACAGCATTGACCGAAGTTTGTGGGTTTGATGATATTTGCAAGAGCTCATTTGGGCTGGTTTTGCTTGTGTTTCTGTCTGTTATGCTTTTGATTGCGCTCCACAAGGCCTTTGTATCATTCCCAGCATTATAAATCAGACTGCTGTTGTAGGCGTTTTTTCGTTTTCGAAATAGGGAGTTACAAAAGTTTCTATAGCGGGAGTAGGTAATTTTAAGAGTTATATGATTTGGAGAATTTCTACATTGTTTGTGTAATTTGTCTCTATTTCTGATACAGCGGAGCAAGCCAGGTGTAATCCACGGTTTTAGTATATTATTTTTACTGCTTACTTGTACTTTTACAGTATGTTTTACAATAACGTCTAATACATACTCTACTATCATAAATTTTTTGTATATTAGAAAAATCTAAATTTCCTAGGTCAGTTTTAATCATTTCATAGTCTGTTTTAGTCCTATAGCGGATACAGTTATGAGATTTCTTATTTTTATCAATGATAAGTATAGTTGGTTTGTGGTCCGTTACATGAGTTTCTAATACCAAAGTAGTAGATGGTAGGGATGATTTTATAAGTATGTGATCCAAACATCTACAGAGTCTTGTTGGAAACGTATGTGCTGGAAAGAGACCAAAAGATGAATTAAATGTAAGATATTCCTCAGACCAAGAGTCCTTCATTTTATTATTAGGACAAATATTTATGTTTATGTCTCCGACGAGTATCGTATTTTGTGAAGGGTACGTATGGTATATATTGTTTAGACTATCGATAAAATTATCGAAGTTAATTCTAGTTTTATATGATGGAGATCGGTATATAGTGAATATTGTAGTTTGGTTATCGATTAGGCATACTAAACAGCTAGCGCCTTTAAAAGGTGGTTCCCACACTTTACAGGATATCTTGCGGTTTACATAAATAATTATGCCGTCATTTTGATTTGATATTTTTTGAGTGAGGTGCATATTATAGCCGCCTAAAATAGGCGGGTTGTAAACTTCACTCAACCAGCACTCTGTAAGGACTATAACGTCAAATGTTATTTTTGTTTGCGAGAGAAGAATGCGAAGTTGGTCGAAGTTTTTATTCGCACTTCGAATGTTTATGTGAAATATCTTAAGGGCCTCGTAAGAGTTATTATGGTATTTATTACAATCCTGAGGACTGCAAATGTACGAATCTGTGACTTTGTATGCGTCTATTTCATTATTTATGTTTTGTAAATCGAATTTTTAAGGGTTTATATAACAACACAATGATCTAGGCAAGTAAGTTTCCTCTATGGTAGTGCGGTTCGATGACTGAGATCGTGAGACTAAAATTGTGATGATATAGGTGAGTATAATGAGTGGTATTATGATTTGTATGATTTGTAGTAAAGTAGTATGTGTGGTTGTATATGTGTTATTAATAAGGTATGTATATGGTATATGAAAATAGGATATGTACTTTTTTGTTTCAGGTTAAAAAAAATCATAACGAACAAATCAAAACATATGACTCCAACGAATTGTTGTACTAGGAGAGTTTCTTCTATGGCAGTGTGGATATATGGCTTATATCTCATAGTTATGTTAGTAGTATTAGAGTAAAGATTTAACTGTGGTATGAATAAATATTTGTATTGTGGTATGAATGAATGCGTGTAAATGGTTATATTGAATGTGTTTGTGCATTGTGAATGTTTATTGACATATGTTTGTTTTTTTGCTTCAAGTTTAAGAACAATATAACTTTATATTAAAAACAATCACAGGAGTAGAAAAACGTGCTTTAGATTTTACCTGAACAGATTTGCTAACAGTGTGAAATCTGACGAAAACATTTATAATAGTAACATGAAATTTAATTGTAGAATTTACAAGTACAGATTTGCTTACAGTGTGAAATCTGACGGAAACATTTATAATTGTACCATGAAATTTAATTATCTTAGGAACTAGTTTTGGGTTATTGTATTTTGTTTAATAAGTAGTAATATATCTGTTTCGATGTTTCGGCCTTAAAAATAACACAATATGATACAAAACAGACACAATTAAATAGAATAATAGGGATATAAAAAATTATAAAGATAGTCTTGTTTACAATACCAAACATTACCGAAAAATAAAACATTATAAAAAATAGTTTAATTATTTTTAGGAGAACTTTTGAGCTACTGATTTTTAGGTAAATGGCTTTTTTTAAGGGATGCCATGGAAGTAACAATGAAATTGATTCTGAACCTTCTCGCTGCCGAAGAAAAATTCTGTTATTTTGCGACCAGCAGTACTTATAGTTGTTGGCACTAGTAAACTTTCGAGCTTCATAAAAAAGTTGACGTTGGCTACTTGGTAGGCGGTCTGCTATATAGATAGGCTGTGTGTTCCCTTCTATACCTATATGCCCAGTGTTTCGTTTTTGAGGAGGCGCACGGCCTATGTTGAAAGTTCGGTTGGCAATAAGCACTTGATTTTTTAGTGAGACTGATGTCAGCTCAGCGACAATAAGTCTATTTATACCCTTGTTGCCAGGAGCACGGTAAATGTCCCGTAAGTCAGTCGATTTTAATGGGACCTGGAGCTTAGTACATGTCTGTAATACAATTGATACTAGTTCATCATGGGTTTCCTTTTCTTTACAGGGGATATTCCGTATCTCAAGGGTGGAAGAACGTGTGCTATGTTGAAGATCGAGAACCTTCTTTTCCAGTTCCATGATTTATTTGCGTTGCTCATTTTTTTCCATTTCCAACATTTCTAAATTTTTTTTCATTGTTTCTTAGGCAGTGTTTATAAACTCAATGGATTTTTCTATCTCAATATTTGTTTTCTGTATTGCCTGATTTTGCTGTTTTACTTCGTTAATGTCAAATACCAGTTTATTTAATAAAATACCTCGATCTTGTTTCCATGTTGTTAACAAATCCATTACTTTGTTTTCAAACGATTTAAATTGATTATTTGATTGGTTAGGAGAGAAATCAGGTCGTAACCGCTTTTTATTTCTGGACGTTATATTAACTATCTCGGATTCCGTTCCAAGACCCACTAGATCCGGCGATGACATGACCCGTGTCTTTTCCTTATCGGATGCAGAAGGGGGTGTACGTTGCATAATGTAGTAGCTTTAATTATGATTAACGTATCCTTCAATTTACGACAATGTCATAGGTATCACTACTACTTATTTTTGGTTGTTACAATATCTAGCTGTAGTGATTGGCGGTAGCTACGTCACATCGCGTATCACAGGTCGTCGTAGGTCAAGTATTAATATTAGGTACTAGCTGACTTCAGCTGTCCCGAGTGAATTTTCTTATTACGCTAAGTACTCACCAGTTATGCGATCCTTACGCAAACTGATTATACACACTTGTAGTGATTTTAATTAGCTTCATACTGATATATAACACAACCACTTTTGACCGAAAATTACTAGTTTTTCAAATTAATTTGTGCACATATAAAATTTTAGTTGTTTACTTATCGACTGTTGAGGGTAGATTCCCTTGAGTTGTTTTCCTTGTGGCTCATAGCAGTGCTGTATGGCAAGGTGGACAAAATGACTTGTTTTACATTTAGACTTGATAACTTATCAAACATTTTTATAAGTTTGTCACTATTAATATTGCCTCATCTACCAACCAGCACCACTATCGTAGACTGCATGCAGTGAGTACCAGTCAAAATAAAATCTATAATTTTAGAGTAAGAAGCACCTGGATATGTATGATTTATTACAGAATGACCTAACTGTGATAAATGATGTCCAAAATTTTTACCTATTTCATCGCAATACACTATGATTTTTTCATTATTTTTTATTTGCAACTTTTCTATTGTTACCTCGCAGGTACTGCTTGAACTTAATATACTAATATCCACACTGCACACAGTTTTAACTGGTGATGAAGTGAGTTTATCACCAGATGTTATTGAATGTGGCTGCAGTGATATATTACTATGCAATGTACCACCGCACATGTTTTCATTTAGGATTGAAGAAGTTGTTTGCTCACCAATTCCATCACTGCATATAATTTTTCTACAATTCAAGGGTGAGGAGGGAACATGGCCGCATATCAATTGGTCATTTTGACAATGACATGAGTTTACTAATTTACCTATAGCTAACACCTGTTCCCTACTCTGTTTCTCTGCCGTTTCATATTTATATGTAATTGATTTTAAACAGTCTTGAAGCCGGTCAATCTGATATTGAAGGGCCCGTGTATCAGTTTTGTACTGTAGTGCGACAGTGTCCAGTTCTAACATATACATATTCACCTGGTCAATCAGTTGCAATCTCTGTTAGATCTTGTTAAGTGACATAGTATTTATAAAAAACTTATATTTTTGTATCATTTTTTTGATTTAGTGACAAACTTTTTAATTTTTAAATATTTCTTTAACTTATTTTTACTACATTTAATAATTTTCAATGACTTAGAACAGCCCCCGGATTCATCATCAGAGGTGAGGTCTATGATAATGGAAGGGTGAGCTTTAGCAGTATCTATGCTTGTAGCCATCAGTTCATCGAACAAACTCTGATTAGATTGAACCATGGTGCTCTGTTTCTCAGTTTCAAGTTGGGATATTTTGATCTCTGATCGTTGTAGCTCCTCCTTAAGTACTGCAATTTGGTTCAAAGTTTGATCTATATATATATATATATATATATATATATATATATAGAATGCATATATATTAAGTACCTAAATATATAAAACATATACATATAAATACATACATACTCTTCTTAGTTATACCTACATAGATAAGTAATAATAATTTTGAAATCAAGATAGTTATGGCAAGGAGGAGGAGAGGTAATGCTCTTTCACTCTCTTCTTGAACAGTAAAACAGTTTGGCAAGATTGTATCTTCGTCGGGAGAGAGTTCCACAGCCTCACCGCATGAACCGTGAAGGAATAGGAGTAAAAATCTGTTTTGTGAGAAGGCAAAGTAAGGCGATGTCTAAGGTGCGATCTACACGGAGCATCGGGTGTCTGCATGTAAGAGAAACGCTCCCGTAGGTAGGAAGGACATAAAGGATTGTGCAGGATATTAAAAAGGACACACAATATCCGAGTATTCCTACGGAGTCGGATTGGGAGCCACTTGAGTTTCTTACGAAATTCCGAGTCATGGTCATACTTACGTAGATTGAAAATAAACCTTATGCATAAGTTTTGCAATCGCTCAAGTTTATTTAACAGCTTCTCAGTAGCATCCAAGTAGCAGGAGCCCGCGTAGTCAATTATAGGCTGTATTAAAGTTTGTGAAAGCGAGATTTTGATATCTACGGGCAAAAACGACTGGAGACATTTGAGGGTATGGAATGTGTAGTAGACCTTTTTGCTGACCTCCCCGACATGAGCTTCCCAGGACAAATTGCAGTCTAGGATAATGCCAAGGTCTTTGGCTGTATCAGTGTAAAAAATTGGTAAAGTATTAAGTAGGACAGGTGGAAGCAAAGCCATATCCAGTCCGGATCGCATCTGCCTACTACCAATAACCATCGCCTGAGACTTATTGGGATTGATTTGAAGTCCAAACGTTCTAGCCCACTCACAAATAGCACTCAGATCGCGATTCATACCTGCAATGGCGCCTCTATATTCGTTTAAAGTAAAATGGCGGTACAGCTGCAAATCGTCTGCATAGAGATGGAAATTGGAAGATAAAACTCGAACAGCAGAGTTGTTGAAAATGGAAAAGAGTAAAGGAGAAAGTACACCACCCTGAGGTACGCCAGCAATGAGATTACGCCATTCAGAGTACGACACATTAACGCGAACACACTGCGAGCGCCCCCGAAGATAAGAGTCAAACCACGTCACAGCCTCTGAGGAGAAATGAAGCGTTTTAAGAATACCTAGAAGAACATCTATCTAGATCCACAGAGTTGAATGCACTGCTAAAGTCAAGCAGCACAAGAATGATAAGAGATTTATTCTCCATGGCCACACAGATATCGTCGGTCAACTTTAAAAGGGCCGTCACGGTACTGTGACCTGGCCGAAAGCCTGATTGTAGAAGGTTGAGAAGATTATTCTGGGTTAGGTAATTAGTTAATTGTCGATGTACTAAATGCTCAAGAACTTTGGACAGAAAAGGAAGAATGGATATTGGGCGAAACTGCGACTGAAGAGTAGGATTCGTGGTCTTAGGCAATGGAATTATAAGTGCTTGTTTCCAAGCACAAGGACAGCAGCCTGATTTCATAGAAAAATTGAATAGATGAGTGAGGATAGGAAACACGTTGGGAAGTATGAGAGTAAACATTTTAGAACATAACAGATCGTTACCAACCGCAGAAGTAGTGATCGACAGTAGGGATTTTTTGTCATCTTGTTCATCAACTGTATTTAAATTGAATGCAGAACATTGTGGTACCGGCAAAAGAGAGAGATTCAGCAGGGTGCTTGACTTAACAAGCGGGTCAAGACATATAGGTGGAAGTGAGAAATGATTGTTAAGGGCATTCAAGTTAATATTGTGATAATCAATGTGGGGAGATTTGCCGATACCGTTAGCTTTAAGAAATTTCCAGATTTCGGAGGAGTTACGGGTGTCATGAGATTGATGAAAGTGGTGACGTTTAGCATCACGACACAGACGATTACAACGATTACGCCATGATTTAAACCTATCTAAATTTGTGTCTGTTGGATTACGTTTATATCTCCGATTAGCCTTGTCCCTTCTAGCCATAGCCTCCTTGATATCCTGGGTGATCCAGGGCGCAGGTAAGTGCTTCATTTTAATTCGACGTTTAGGCGCATGTCGATCGTACAACGCAGTTATAATATTGTTTAAAACTAAAACCTTTTCGTCAATGGTATCACTATTAACAACAGCGGACCAGTCAATATCCTCCGCATCCCGCCTTAATGCCTCCAGTGCAATGCCCTTGAAATTTCGAAGTACAGAAAATTTAGACTTACACTTAGGGGAACAATTCGAAAAATAAATAAAATAAAATAAAAATATCCAAAGGCGCTTTCAAAATGTTTATATTATGTTTATCACAGAGTTTAGAAAATTGTGATAGATTTTTCTGGACATACATAAGATTGGCAAAAATGTATTGTGATGGTACGGTTAGAACATTTACTTCTTTGAATTTTTCTCGGAGAGAAACTCTGGGGCCCAAATTATAAATAGCGCGTACAGCCCGCTTTTGTAGAACAAAAATAATATTTAAATCTGCAGCACTCCCCCAAAGGAGAATACCGTAAGACATAATACTATGAAAATAGCTGAAGTAAACCATTCTAGCCGTATCCACATCTGTTAGAGTCCTGATCTTTTTTACAGCGTATGCAGCCGAACTTAATCTAGAGGCTGTCTTTTCTATGTGTGGGCCCACTGCAAATTGGCATTAATAGTTATACCGAGGAACACAGTTGATTCTACAAACTCTAACACTTGTCCATTCAGTTGAACATTGGCCGCAACTTGTTTTACATTTGGTAGAGTAAATTTTATACATTTAGTTTTATTTTCATTATGGCAAAGATTATTTGAGCTGAACCAATGAACTACTCTTGCAATTGCATTGTTTACATCGTCATAGTTATCTAATTGTATTTTAATTTTAAAAAATAATGAGGTGTCATCTACAAACAAAACAATCCTATTCCTGTCCCCTACATAAAATGGTATATCATTAATATAAATGAGGAACAAGAATGGCCCAAGTATCGAGCCTTGCGGCACACCCATAGTAATCATGGATCCTACAGAACGTGTACCATTAATATCGACCCTCTGTATTCTATTGTTCAAATATGAAGACAGAGGGTCGAGAGCTTTGCCTCTTATTCCATAGTGGTCTAATTTTTTGGACAGCGTTTCATGTTGAACTCAATCAAAAGCCTTTGATAGATCGGAAAATATACCTAATGCATCGTGCTTGTCTTCCCAAGCTTCATGAATACATAATACCCTTTCGTAAACCCAAATTGATTCGCATGAAATATTTTATGACTATTAAAATGAGATAGCATTTGATTCAAGATTATTTTTTCAAATACTTTGCTCAAAGTTGGCAGCACCGACACTGGTCGGAAATTAGACGGGTCGGTAGCGCTGCCAGCCTTGAACAAGGGAACGATTTTGCTGTGTTTCATTAAATCAGGAAATGTACCACTAGAAACACAGTCATTAAACACAGTTGCTAGATGGGGCGCAATGACCTCAAATATACATGATGCAGTTTTGACTGATAATCCCCAAAGGGCCGCGGTTTTCTTAATTTCGATACATTTAAATGTCTTTACAATGTCCTGAGCGCAAATATCTGTGAATACAAATGCATCCCTGCAACAAAGAACAGATTCTTCTAATAAATGTTCAGCGGAACTGGAAGACGCTTGGAGAGATTTTGTTGTCAATATAGGTACATGATTAAAATAAGTGTAAAATACAGGTATTAACGTGATCATGCTTATTTACCTTAAATAGCTTGACGTTTCGACTGGGTTGCACCAGCCGTGGTCACAAGCAGACTCTACGTAACGTCAAGCTATTTAAGGTAAATAAGCATGATCGCGTTAATACCTGTATTTTACACTTATTTTAATATAGGTACATTTTTGAAAAAATGTTCAAACTCCGTCGCCACTTCCAGGTCCCTTGTAACATGGTAACCATTTACTTTTAAGTGGAAATCCCTTTCAGTCACCAAAGATCTACCGCATTCTGAGTTAATGATGTTCCAAGTCATTTTTATTTTATTCACAGAATTAGAAATTTTATTTGTAATGAAGTTTGACTTAGCAAGATAACACGTTTGTTTAAATAACTTTGAATAATTTTTAACATATTCCTGAAAGGTTTGCCTAATTTTATATGATTTTTTTGAATATAATTCAAATAATTTATTTCTACTTTTAAAGATACCTGGTGTTGCCCAGTCACTGAAAACAGGACGACCACCAATCTGTAGTGCTTTTGAGGTAAAAACTTTGCCAAACTCATCATTAATCAAATTAAATAAGTGTTTATATGACTGGTCTACACAAGTGAAGTTAGGTAGATATGGTAATCTCTTTAATACATTTTCTTTAAAATTATTTAAACGACTTTTGTTAATTGGTACATATTTAATTTGTTTTTTGCAGACTTTGTTACTACTTTTAGGAAACTTTATCCATTGGCCACGATGATCTGACTCTACAGGATCCACAATACCTTTATTTATTGGTTTAATTTTAGTAAAAATATTATCAATACATTTTGCACTGGTGGCTGTAATACGAGTGGGTTCTAAGAATGTACTATGCAGATTAAAGGATTTAAATAAATTTTTCATTTTATTTCTCTCTGATGGAGTTAATGATGTATCTAATATATCAACATTAAAATCTCCACAAACTATTATAGATTTCTTAGAACATTGGCATTTGAACAGTGCTTCTTCAAGCTTTTCTTCAAATTTAATGTAAGAAGCATCAGGGGGACTGTATACGCTTAACAAGATGAAATGCTCAAACTCAATACTGGCAATCTCAATAACTCACTCAATGAAGAGGGCTACTAAGTCTTTACGTTCTTTAAATTTAGAGTTTTTATTAATTAATATTACCTCCACGTTTAGAATGTTTTCTATTGAACGAGCTAGCAACCTGGTGATTTACGAAGTTCAACAATGTGATTTCATGATCTTTTAACCAGTGCTCTGGAGCACAAAAAATATTAATAGAATTTGCATTAACGTACAGCTCTAACTCTAAATCTTTACCATTTATTAAACCTCTAACATTATGGTGCACCAGGTTTATAAAAACAATATTTTTACTAAGATTATTCTCAAGGGCCAAAATCTGGCCAGATTTATTATCTGTTGTCCTATAAACTCGTTTTTTGGAATTTCATTTTCCAAATGTGAAGAGTCAAAACTATCCTGCTCAATAAAAGCAGTTGTACTTGCCAATAATTTGGCTTGAAAAATTAAAAAAATTAGATAAAATTATACCTTTTGTTGTAAAAATTTTGATAGAAAATATCTATCTAAAAAAGAGAAAGATAGAGTAGGTGATAAGGGAAACAAGCAGTGAGCTGCCCATGAGTGGCAACTAGGTCAGGGGAGGAGACTATAATTAAATCAAGAAGAGATGGGCGGCAGTTTGGAAAATGATGCGTAGCAGAAAGGGGTAGAATGTGAAGATTAAGTGAGGATACAAGAGATTGCAAGGAATGGGCACGGTGATCATTCTTGATCAAACATGTATTGAAATCACCCATTATGACTACGCGGCTGTAAGAAGAACATAGATCGCTAAGCAAAGTTTCAAGTGAATCAAAGTAGTTAACGTGACGATCAGGACTATGAAATACACCAAGCAGCATCCGGCTATGCCGAACTATAATCTCTAAAAAGAGGTACTCCGCTGAATTACTGTAAACCGACTGAGACGCAATTAATATTTTGAAAGGAATATCCTCATGTAGATAGACAGCTACTCCTCCACAGCCCTTGTCAATCCTGTCATTGCGCACAAACACAAATCCAGGTATTCCATAAAGCCTCGAAGGATGTGAAGGTTTTAAAAACGTTTCGGAGACTAGTACAGCATCGAGATGGTCACTGCTAATGGATGCCAGAAGATCGGGATGATGGTAGGGGATACTCTGGGCATTGATGTACGCTACATTAAAGTTGGAAAAGACAGAGGATAGCTGATCATGCAATGTAAGAGCTGCAGAGCCCACGTCGCCAGTACTAACAAAGCTTGCATCAGAAAGAGAACACGAGTGAAAAAAGTCATCACTAGATACAGACAAATCGTCCATTACAAATAAATAAATAAATAAATATATATATATATATATATATATATATATATATATATATATATATATATATATATATATATATATATATATATTTGTAAATAAATATATACAAGTTCGAGTTCCAAATATCAACAGTGTACACAGTCCTAGTTCTCGCTATCGACGACGACTCTTCGTGGTCTTGGACTCGGGGTTGGGGTTAGAAGGTGCAGTGTGTTTGGGAGACAGTTAAACTGTGTACTGTCCAATATCAGGCCGAATAAAAGGAGAACTTTGCAATACCAGCATGTGAAGGCCAGCATTATGTCTTCTGCACCCACGTACCAACCTGGCGATGATGTTTATATTAAAACCAAACTGAAAAAAAAATGGCAACCTGGAACAGTTGCGGCCCGGAAGCACAGATATTCTTATATAGTCACTGCTGCCAATGGGGAGGAGAAGAGAAGGCACGCTGATCACATCAGGCCGCGACTTACCCCTTCAGATCCAGTTATTGCAACTGCAACTGCTACATCACCTCCAACCATCAGTTCAGCAGCAACACCCGCACCAATGCCTATAACTTCGCCATACATGCCTCTTTCTGCATCTTCAACGCCCCCAATATCACCTGAAGCTTCAACACCTACATCTGAAGTTTCACCCTCCACGACAACCCCATTATCATATCCAGTTTTCGCTACACCGACGGCAAATAATACCGCGCACCAGCCCCGCCGCAGCCAGCGCCAGACACGACCCCCATGGCGCCTTATAGATGAAATGTAATTGGATGGGGAGTGATGTTTGTTTGCGTGGGGAGAAATGTTACAACCTCGTTACTCATGTCTAACCTGCGTGCATAGATACTTTACATATTTACCGTATTGTCATGGAAGTGACAAGTGTCATTAAATTGATTTCCTATAAGAAATGCAGTTTATTTTACCTACCTCTTGTGAGAAATTCGGATAAGGTGTATCCTGTCCCCTTCAAAGATGTTTTGTTGTCCCAGACTAAGCGACGGTGCTCCATGTCACGGAACCTGATGACAATTTTTTTATAATAATAATTTATAATAATAAATAAAAATAATTAATCATAATGATGAACTCCAAGGGCCCTAAATTACTGCCTTGGCTCACTCCAGACCTTGTAAAATATGGCTCAGATTTATACCCCAAGTAATCTACGTATTGCTGCCTGTCCCTCATGTAGCTAGCAAAAAAATTAAGCAGTTGGGGTGTAAATCCTACGCTGGCTAACTTCACAAGCAGAACATCATTATGTACTAGATCGAACGCTTTTTTTATATCAAAGTAAGCCGCGTCCACCTGACCACCTGCATCTATTGCTGGAACCACTTCCATCATGTAACTGAGCAGGTTACTGGTGGTACTTCTATTTGCTCTAAATCCATGCTGCGAGTCCGAGAGCTGAGGACTAACTTGTGCATAAATGCTATAATGAATGACTGACTCGAACACCTTCGCTGGGGTTGACAGTTCAGCAACAGGCCTAAAGTCCTCTACCTTCGTGCCCGCACCACCCTTAGGTACTGGTATCACCCTCGTTATCTTCCACCTCTCAGGGAATACCATTTCTTTCAGACATTCATTATAAATATACTTCTTTCGCGTCTTTCAGATTTAAACCTGCTAAATTGCGCATCACTTCGTTACGTATTCGGTCGGCCCCTTGGCTGATTCATTTTCGAAGTGATCGCATCTCTACAGCATTCAACTTACTTTCATGCATCTTCTGACATACCAAGGTTTCGCTACCGAAAAGCAAAGTTGGCGCTAGCACTGCGTTATAAAACGCTAGTCGTGCTTCTTTAACGATGCTTTGTCGCTTTACAAAAAGAGACAAAGCAACTGAGTACTGATTTTGATAAGTAACAGTGTGTAATAGTCTTCTTTAAATTAAAGAACATTATATCGTCGTTTAGCCGTTACTTAGTCTATTATTTGTCCAAATTCCCACGTAGAAGGTATGGCCGATCCTGGTATAAGAGGAGAATCGCTGACAAATTTGTCTGCCAATAGGGGGCTTGTCTTTAGTATTTATATTTAATATTATTTAGTTATAGTAGTACTTTTTGTGGATGTCAAGTCCTCAGTCCTATGTCCTGGTCCTTACCCTAGTAAAGCAGTCGACTCTTTATTATTATTTATTATTTTTATTTTATTAGACAGGCAGTTGCTAGAACTGATAATTGCCTGTATCCTGTATAACTATTTTATGCTGTGCCTTCTATTATTTAAATACTAGTTAACGCCAACGGCTTTTTTTACAATTAAAATGTGTTAGTAAGCGTTGTGACCTTTTGGCCACCAAATGTTACAATAGTTATATTAAATGTATTGAAGGTGAGCTAAGGAAGGATCCTTAGCTTTTTTGGTCATACGTTAAGGCAAAACAAGGAGGTTCTGGCGTGTCTCCGAGGTCTATGACCAACGGTTCAGTTACTTCTTCTGACGGCACTGAAATATGCGAATTATTCGCTGATTATTTTTCTTCTGTGTATACCACTAATGACATCATTCCTGATACCGCTTACATGACGAAAAAATTACGGGTTTTAGATCAAAACGGTTTGTTCCTCGGTTTACCTTTTGTAAAAAAGGATAACCTGCAGGACAAGCTAAAGAACATTGATACTGAAAAGGGGGCGGGCCCTGATGGAATACACCCAATATTTATAGCAAAGTGCTACTCGGAGCTGACAACACCACTTATGCTAATTTGTAACAAATCATTCGAATATGGTATATTTCCCCAAAAATGGAAAACAGCCAGAATCGTACCTGTTCATAAATCTGAAGACAATACAGCTATTTGCAATTATAGACCCATATCAATCCTGTCAGCGTTCGCTAAGATTTTCGAAGCTGTGATCTGTCCCCATTTACAAAATCATGTAAAGCAATACTTGAACGACCATCAGCATGGGTTCGTTCCACATAGATCTACAGCTTCAAACCTCGTACCTTTCACAGAACTGCTCATAAATGCTGTCGACTTGGGCCAGCAAGCAGACGTCATTTACACAGATTTTTCAAAAGCTTTTGACAAAGTACCTCATATTGTCCTTCTTGCAAAATTACAGGCCTATGGCATTTCGGGATCATTACAAAACTGGTTGACATCGTACTTAAAGGATAGAATATTTTCAGTTGTGGTGAATGGCTATGAATCTAATTTGAAAACTATTTCTTCCGGTGTACCTCAGGGCTCACATCTGGGTCCTATTCTTTTCAATATTTTCATAAATGACATTTCGGAATGTTTCCAATTTTCTGAGGCGTACTTGTATGCGGACGATCTTAAGTTTGTGAAAAGAATAAAATGTGATCTGGATGCAAGGCAGCTACAAAATGACTTGAATAGACTTTATTTATGGTGCAATAATAATGGAATGCTTTTAAATGCCAAAAAATGTCATCACGTGACTTTTACGAGGAAACTTAAACCAGTAGATTACAATTATTACATCGACAACGATAAAATATTGAAGGTTGAAACTATTAAAGATCTTGGTGTACATTTTGACAGTCAATTAAGTTTTGCGTCACATGTTGATGAGATCAGTAGGAGGGCATCCAGGATGTTGGGGTTTGTACTCAGAAATAGCAAAGGTTTTAGTAGCAACCACACAAAAAAACTGCTATATAACAGTTTAATTCGTGGCACCTTGGAATATTGTAGTTTTGTATGGCGTCCTCACTTCGCCACACATGCATTGCGTCTCGAGCGAATACAGAAACGTTTTGTTTGGCACTTGGCTTTCTCAAATGGTATTACCAAAAAAATACGCTCTTACAGCGATAGACTTAAGCATTTCAATATGCAAATAATTGAATTCCGACCAAAGCTAAATAAAGCAATTTTTGCATGTAAAGTTCTCCAACACCAAATTGACTGTTCCCATTTGTTGGCTCTTTTTAGATTTAATGTACCGTCAAGACTCCCTCGAGGTTCAATTACCGTAATTACGTACCGTTTTGATCTGAAACCCGTAATTTTTTCGTCATGTAAGCTGTTTACATGACGAAAAAATTACGGGTTTTAGATCAAAACGGTTTGTTCCTCGGTTTACCTTTTGTAAAAAAGGATAACCTGCAGGACAAGCTAAAGAACATTGATACTGGAAAGGGGGCGGGCCCTGATGGAATACACCCAATATTTATAGCAAAGTGCTACTCGGAGCTGACAACACTACTTATGCTAATTTATAACAAATCATTCGAATCTGGTATATTTCCCCAAAAATGGAAAACAGCCAGAGTCGTACCTGTTCATAAATCTGAAGACAATACAGCTATTTGCAATTATAGACCCATATCAATCCTGTAAGCGTTCGCTAAGTTTTCGAAGCTGTGATCTGTCCCCATTTACAAAATCATGTAAAGCAATACTTGAACGACCATCAGCATGGGTTCGTTCCACATAGATCTACAGCTTCAAACCTCGTACCCTTCACAGAACTGCTCATAAATGCTGTCGACTTGGGCCAGCAAGCAGACGTCATTTACACAGATTTTTCAAAAGCTTTTGACAAAGTACCTCATATTGTCCTTCTTGCAAAATTACAGGCCTATGGCATTTCGGGATCATTACAAAACTGGTTGACATCGTACTTAAAGGATAGAGTATTTTCAGTTGTGGTGAATGGCTATGAATCTAATTTGAAAACTATTTCTTCCGGTGTACCTCAGGGCTAACATCTGGGTCCTATTCTTTTCAATATTTTCATAAATGACATTTCGGAATGTTTCCAATTTTCTGAGGCGTACTTGTATGCGGACGATCTTAAGTTTGTGAAAAGAATAAAATGTGATCTAGATGCAAGGCAGCTACAAAATGACTTGAATAGACTTTATTTATGGTGCAATAATAATGAAATGCTTTTAGATGCCAAAAAATGTCATCACGTAACTTTTACGAGGAAACTTAAACCAGTAGATTACAATTATTACATCGACAACGATAAAATATTGAAGGTTGAAACTATTAAAGATCTTGGTGTACATTTTGACAGTCAATTAAGTTTTGCGTCACATGTTGATGAGATCAGTAGGAGGGCATCCAGGATGTTGGGGTTTGTACTCAGAAATAGCAAAGGTTTTAGTAGCAACCACACAAAAAAACTGCTATATAACAGTTTAATTCGTGGCACCTTGGAATATTGTAGTTTTGTATGGCGTCCTCACTTCGCCACACATGCATTGCGTCTCGAGCGAATACAGAAACGTTTTGTTTGGCACTTGGCTTTCTCAAATGGTATTACCAAAAAATACGCTATTACAGCGATAGACTTAAGCATTTCAATATGCAAATAATTGAATTCCGACCAAAGCTAAATAAAGCAATTTTTGCATGTAAAGTTTTCCAACACCATATTGACTGTTCCCATTTGTTGGCTCTTTTTAGATTTAATGTACCGTCAAGACTCCCTCAAGGTTCAATTACCCCACTTTGTCCACCTTTAAGGACAGTCTTAGGGGCAAATTCTCCTTATGTTAGGCTTTGTAAGATTGTAAATAGTGTTAGTAATTTAGTGGATTTAAATTATGATTCTATCACCAAACAAAAATTGATTCTCAAACAGTTGCCAAATTTATAATTTATATTGTTCGTCACTTCTCCTGCTTCTGATTTATGTATAAAAATGTTTTAGTAAATAAGCTATGTAAGGTTTTTATATTATAATGTCTCCTCAAATTGTTATTGCATGTGGTGGTTACCTGTAACAGATTATTACATTGTCTAATGTTTTTTTCTATAGTGCAATTATGTAACAAGTATTAATGTAAATAATTGATGGTAAACCAAATTAAAAAAAAAACGGTTTCGAACGCGTAGAGAAGTTTTCACGTTCCCGTTTCCGACAGGAACTTGTTCCTGGGATAAAAAATAGCTTATGTGTTATTCTGATGTATAAGCTATATTATTGTAAAATTTCTTTAAAATCTATTGAGTAGTTTTTATGTGAAAGATTAACAAACATCCATACAATTTTTCGCATTTATAATATTATTAAGATTAAGATATGTGTAGTCTGTTTTTGAACTGGTTAACTAACCACTCTGTTGATGAAAAAGTTCTTGTGTGGGTTGTTATTAGATAAGCGAACATAGAGTTTGAGTTGGTGGCCTCTAAGTTGATCATCTGTGTTTGGAACAAGCATTTTTAGAAGTCCCTCAAGTCATAGTGTCCATGCAAGATCTTGTATGTTTCGATTAAATAACCACGCTCACGGCGCTTCTTCAGAGATATAAACGTCTTATAAATCTTCAACATCATGTTGGGCATCAGAGTTCCGAAGGCTTTCCTTACAAGGTATTTTAAACCTTTTGCTTTTTTAGCAATTAAGTTTATGTGCTCTTCCCATTTCAGGTCATTCGTAATCTTTACTCCCAGATCTTTTTGCGAGTTGACCCCATTTAAAATCTAATCATTTAACTTGTAGGTGAGGCACGGGTTGTTACTCCCTATTTGCAAAAATACGCATTTTGAGGTGTTCAAATTTATAAGCCAATCCTTTGACCAGTTTGCAATTTTATCAAGATCACTTTTGAGTTGGTCGTTGTAGTATATGATGTTCGAAGGCAGAGAAAAACCTGTGCTATTGTATAAAAAAGAAACAATGTTTACTCTATTATATCTATAATTTAATCTATGTCTAACAATAAAAAAATGTCTCTCTTTTCCTGAAAATGTGAACTGTAAAGTATTATGATTAAAACAATCTATACTTATAAATATTCTTTTAATCCGTCAATCAAAGTCATTTCATATCACAATTATACATTGTTAATTAACTCTACTACTCGGACACAACAGTCGTAAATAATAAGAGGGTTGGCTAACACTGGTGTCGTCAGCGAAGATACTGACTTAACTTTCCAAGTACTGGGGGAGGGTCAAATGTGTAGATTACGTATAGCACAGAGCCCAATACTGAACCCTGTGGCACGCCGCTGTGTATTTACATCTTGTCGTGCAAATTCCACTGAAAGCCTCAATAACGCTCTACCACTTTATGAACTTATGACATTGAGAAAGGACTTGACAGGCTAGACCATCTAACTAATGGACTTGCCTTACGTGATCCATCGAATACAAAAATATTCTGCTAGTAGTGAAGGGGTGCGGGGGGAATCCTTACACTTCTATATCTGTGGGGGAATCACACATTCGCGATACACTACAATTCACTACATCGGCTCACTGTCACATGTAGTGACAAACGCACACAATAAAAAAACTGCATAACACTACAATAATTTGCAACACACTATTAGAAAAATATTGTAGTTGCGTATGTTTCTATTCTCGCACACAAATGTGTAACGTTTTGTGCAAGAAAAACGTTGTGTGTCATTCAACTTTTATATAATTTATAAAGACAAATAACTCGATTTTTTTAAAAATCGTTCTCTTTCAAATGTTCTCGATGGACATTTATTTTTTTAATTAATAAGGTATAGTAGTCAGGAAAATAATATTTAAATATAAAATTTGATTCCATCTTTCTATAAACTAGAAGTGGTTGAACGTTTTTTGCAGATATTTACAGTACCCTTCGGCATTATGTAGGAGGACGCAATACGTTCAGACATTGCAATAACGAATCCAATAGTGTATCAATCGATTATACCTTGAATGTTTTTCTTTATATAGGTACTAGAATGACGTTCCTATCCTGTATATCATTATTTCTTTTTAATGTTGTGGTTTGCAAACGTAGTGCCTTACTTGGTCGATTTAGTTTATGAATCGAATCACTCGTCTAGTAGGAAAGGATTATAAATACTATTCTATTAATATTAATACTACAATAATGTTGTAAATATTTCTTAACTATTATTTTTGCTTTGTGAAATTCTGTGGTTTTAGCTGCCCGGATATGGTGTGGGCGGCTCGCTACTGCGGGCAATACAGTCGCTTTATAGGGACTGTAAGGCTTGTGTGCGATTAGGGGGAGATGTTTCACCCCTTTTTGACATCTGTACAGGCGTCAAACAGGGTTGTGTCATGTCCGCCTGGCTGTTCATAGTGTATCTAAACAGTTGCCTGCAGAAGTTGAAAGATTGTGATATGGGTGTGAATTTGGGTGACTTAACAGTAAATTGGCTGCTGTAAACTGATGACCTCATCAGTCTTCATCAGAAGCCGACCTTCAGGCATTAGTCACTAATATGAAAGAGGAGTGTAAAAGTAAAGGTCTTCGCGTGAATGCAAGTAAAACTAAGGTTTTAGTATTTGAAAGAGATGACGTAAGAACTAAATGCAAGATTTTGGTAAACCAGGAACGTCTAGAGCAACTGAATGAAATTGTGTATTTAGGGAGTATGTTTGGCGCGGACGGAAGATGTGTTTGGATGTAGAACGGCAAGTAGCTACCTGAAACAAAATTATCATTGCTTTGTCTCATTTTGTAAAGCGACAAAGCATCGTTAAAGAAGCACGACTAGCGTTTTATAACGCAGTGCTAGCGCCAACTTTGCTTTTCGGTAGCGAAACCTGGGTATGTCAGAAGATGCTTATAGATATGTAGATGATATAATAATGAACTGGACGGGTACCCATAGACAACTAAGTATATTTATCAGTAACTTAAATGGCATTCACCCTAAAATTAAATTTAAATTAGAGATAGAACAAAATAATTTATTGAACTTCCTAGACCCATCAATTTCAAAAAATGGCACAAATCATAGTTTTGAAATATTCCGTAAACTAACTTATACAGATACTACAATTCCTTTTAATTCTTGCTACCCATGGCTTCACAAAATGGCGGCTTTCCATTGTATGATTCATAGGCTATTAAATGTTCCATTAAGCGGAGAGGCATTTGACAAGGAATTGAATATTATTTGTTGCATTGCACAACTAACGGCTATAGCTTAAAATTAATACACTCAATTTTATTAAAAAAGCAAAATAATATGGTTAAACTCCAAGCTGTACCCATCAACTAAAGAAACTAAAAAGTATACTTCTAGTCTCCCATACTTTGGGCGTATCACACATCGTGTGGCGAGAGTACTTAAGGACTTAAGGATTCAATTAGTTACTAAAGACAAGTTTCCTAGATTAACAAGAAAAATGTTAATGGACTCTACGCGGGAAAATTGACAAGAGCGGACGCTTGCTGTATATTATTTTCTAAAACTGGTACATTTATCTTGTTTTATATGCGGGAGTGACGGTTTCTAGGACATAAAAGTTGTTTGCTATAGTGAAAGACAAGGATTAATATATGCAGTGAATGCTATTTTCTCTCTTGCCTCGTAAAATCCACTGAAAACTCCATAATAACAATCACCATTATACTGGGGTGAGACTTTCCTTGACTTAAGACTACGCTTGACTAAGACGTGGAGGACGGGGACATTTTAGATAGGTACCTAATACGAAAGAAGATTGAAGTTATATAAATTATGATATAGATATGGTTAAGACTTTTGGCGCGAACATTAGCAATGACGCACGCTTGTCTTATATTATTTTCCAAAAAAATAACTTAAAATTCGTGTTTTTGTGTTTATAATGGCGGAATATTATACATAAAGAGTTCGAAAAAGTGCATTAGTGATATATGGCAATGAATAGCGGTGTTGTTTGTGTTAGTGCCAAATTTCGATAGAGACCTGCAATAAGGGATCCACTGCCTTATTGGGGCAAGAACCAGGACCTAGGACTGAGGACTTGACATCGACAAACGACTAGACAGGACTAAAACATAATAAGAAGAAAATAATTAATACTGAAGACTAGGCTGTATGGACTAAGTTCCCTTTGCCTGCCCAAGATGGGCGAAGACAACTAAAAAAAAAAAGAAAACAGACTGTTTTTAGGCTTGCAACATTCTAATGCGTATTCTGGCGATTGGAGATTTGCATATTTACTCAAGGTTACTTTTCACCGATCTGAGCATGGGGATAGTTCTATAATAAACCACATGCTTATGTCTAGATTTAGCACTCAAGTGTCAATCTGCTAAATTCCGTTTATGTGTGACTTGAGTTAGTTTCTGTAATACGACCCTAATAAAACAAGAAAATAATAAATACTGAAGACTAGGCTGTATGGACTAAGTTTCTTTTGCCTGCCCAAGATGGGCGAAGACAACTAAAAAAAAAAAAAATTGATTGTGTTGTTGTTTGTCTGATAGGAGTTGTGTTGTGTTGTGTTGTGATTGATTGTTGAGAATTATTTGTTGGCCATAGCTGACATTGGTTCTCGTAAGGGAAAAGCTCGTCAGTAGACGGCTGATAATTAGCGACAGCCATGTGGGATGGCCCCAGCAATACCGTTTCCTTTTGTACGACGGATCCTGCTAAACTGCAGGACGCTGTGTTTGAAGAATTAATGCACCAATGCAAACACAGTGCGCCAGGAGCACGGCTCTCAGCCCGTCTTCGTACCGAACTTGAACGGTAAATACTTATCTCATAACTTATGTCACGTTCTCATAAGTCCTAAGCCTTAGGCAAGGAATCTTGGTGTGCAATCTGAGATAAACAAATTATACCTATACTTCGGGTATAGATTAATAAGCACAACAATATTTTAACATCATAGATAAATATAATTTTCTTTCTTTCAATATTATAATTTACACTACATTCTTAATTTATTTTTTAAGTAATTATGCTTACCTCTATAACGATCTAATATCTTAAATTAATATTATATTTTTATCTTTGACTGATGACTGCCAAATGTGTGTCAGGTAATAATGTGTGAAGTTGAGGGTGTAGGCTGGGGGTGAATTTAGGATGACTTATGCACAGAGATGAAGGAAAGATGCATTTGCAAGTACAAGAGCATTTATTAAGTTAATTAAATGTTATACAAAGCAATTTAGAATTTACGGTTTAGGTAAGCTAGGGTGATAGAAGAAGAAGGGTGGGTTCGGTAGGTGAGATTCTTGAGACGCTCACTGAAGAAAAGTGGGGGACATCACCTTTTGAGCAGCTGCAGCAGAAGAAGGGGCGAGGACCACCAGTGCGGTCCATTATAAGGCATTGCAGAGATGTAAGGTTGCGGGGGCATTGCACCGCTTCTGGCTCGCGCACTGAGCCGCAGGTAGCCATGACGTCACACCCCCCCCTTGTCTGGACAGAATTTTCCCTAGAGGAAAATTCAGCTCCTTGTGCTGGCTGGAGTCTCACCAAAGACAGCAAGCTCGTGAATCGACTCTCCAGGGTGCCCTGAAAGCAGTTTAAGTGGGGTTAAAACTTACTAGTTGAGAGCATGAATATTAGGTACAAGAAATTGATAAGTATTGTTTTTATGTGTTGAAATTGAATGGAATAATGTATTATTTTTCTTTAGAGTGTGAGAGTAGCATTCCACAAAAGGTTCATGAGTGACAAGTAAACAAATTAAACAATCGAATAACATTGTTAGACTTAAAAACAGTGAGATCTTTTAGCTCTAAACTATTTGATAATTTTATGTGAATTATATATTAGAAGAAGAAGACAGTGAGTCAGTTGTATATTTTGAACTTAGGTACAAATTGTATATTTTTTTGAAATTTATGGAAAAACGAGCTATATCCTAAATTTTATGTTATTTTTAAGGGTTATATTATAGGTTTGTTTTATTTTATTTATTTTCTAATTCATTTATTAAGGGCATAGGGTCTGCATCGCAAGCAGTTCGTGGCTACGTTCAGCTGCTTGTAACCGCGAAAAATAAAAAAGATTCCTATAATATTACCGCTTTGGTTGTGGACAACATAACCGACCGAATACCCTCTGATTATGTTAATACTTCGATAGTGCAACATTTAGTTGATTTACCGCTCGCTGATCCACTGTGGCACGCTCCCAGTGAGATTGATTTGATACTAGGCGCTCAGCTGTTTCCGCATTTATTGTTAGGTGGCCGGGTACTAAGTCCCCCGGCGCCGTCCGCTATCGAAACCGTATTTGGTTATGTTTTAATGGGTGAAGCGCCCACCACCGCAAATGTTAATAATAATTATACCGCTCCCGCATCTCAAAATATAAACACCGCAACCTTCTTCACCTGCTCTGAGCATGAAGCAATATGTAACCGCTTTGATAATCTTCATTATCTCTATAAAACTTTGAATAAATTTTGGGAAATGGAGGAAATGCCATCCAAAGGGTTTCTTAGCCCGGAGGAAAGCCAGTGCGAGGATATGTATACCTCAACAGTGTCACGTGACTCCACTGGTAGATATTGCATCGCTTTGCCTTTCTGTCGAGATCCGTCCGAGTTGGGTGACTCTCGCTCCGTGGCCGTCCGTCGACTGCTATCGTTAGAGCGCAAGCTACAGGACCCGGAGCTAAGAGCCAGTTATAACGAGGTCGTACAAGACTATATAGATAAGGATTATCTCTTGGAGGTCCCGCCTGACAGCGAAGGCTATTCCCAGGGATATTATATACCGCATCACGCCGTTGTGCGACGTGACAAGAAAACTACGAAGGTTCGTGTGGTACTCGACGCTAGTGCTAAATGCCACAATGGTATTTCACTTAACGATATTGTTCATACAGGGCCTAACCTTCAAGCTAATATTTTTGTTCTATTACTTAATTTCCGCCTATTCGAAATAGCTTTGATCGCTGACATAAAGCAAATGTACCTGAGGATTCGTGTCATACCTGAGCATCGCAAATATCAAAAAATATTATATCGCTTTGATCCGTCGCAACCTATACGCGAGTTTCAATTCAATTGTGTGGCGTTCGGCGAGAAATGTAGCCCTTTCTTAGCCATGTGCACCGTGCGACAATTAGCCCTAGATGAACAGGACCGCTTTCCGCGCGCTGCCACTGTTGCATCTCATGAACTATATATGGATGATTTAACTACTTATGTCCCATCGGTAGAAGAGGGTAAATCCCTTTCGCGAGAACTCATCGACTTATTCAGAGCCGGGAGTTTTGACTTAACTAAATGGACTAGAGACTTAACTAAGAGGCTAGCACTTCAGGTAAGTTACTCACCTGAAGTGCTAGCCTCTGTACCGCAAACAAATCGAGCTTCTATTGAATTTTCTGATCATGAATACGAAAGTTTTGGGCCTTAGATGGCTTCCCGCTCAAGATATGTTTACCTTTTCCGCTTTTCCTATAAAGGAAACCTATACTAAACGAACCATACTATCTAGCATCGCACGTCTGTGGGACGTACTGGGGTTCACGGCGCTCGTCATATTATTCGCGAAACTCTTAATTAAAGAACGTGGGTTACTCAAGGTTGGTTGGGACGAACCTTTGCCCGATCATATACTTTCACTATTACAAAATTTCAACGATCAGTTACCTCGTCTTACCGAGTGTAAAATACCGCGTCATTTAGGTGTAACAAATGGTTGTCGTATCAATATTGTGGCATTTTCAGATGCAAGCATGAAAGCATACGGTTGTGCTGTGTACCTTCACGTAACGGACAGTATTGGTAATATTCATGTAAATTTAATATGTCCAAAGTTGCCCCAGTAAAAGTTGTCTCATTGGCGAGGCTTGAATTATGCGCCGCAGTTCTTATGTCAAGATTGGTACGGCTAATAAATGTAACTTTTAGTGCTCGTACAAAAATTGAAAATATATTTGCCTTTTCTGATTCAAAAATAGCGCTTTCATGGATTAGTTCCCTACCGCATAGATGGGATATTTATGTTAGTAACCGCATTGCGAAATGTCAGGAAAACCTCCATCCGCATTATTTCTATCACGTCAGTGGGAAAGAAAATCCCAGTGACTGTTTATCGCGAGGTCTTTTACCTGAACAATTATTGTCTCATCCGCTATGGTGGCATGGCCCACCATGGCTGTCCACTCCGGTATGTAATTATTACACCATTTATCCCGGAGACTTGTGAAACTTTGCCTGAATTTAAAAGCAAAACTCTCGTTTGTTCCTCTTCTACTAATACCGCTACTCCTGATTTTATTCAGATAAAATCAGGAGTAGCGGAGCTCCTGATATTATTATCAGTAACCTGCCATATGAAGCTCAGCATCCCGTGTTACTGCCTAAGCATGATCATATTACTCCTTACCTCTTAATAGATTATTTTCACCGCTTACATTGTCATACAGGAGCCAATGTTTTGAGTTCTTTGTTGCGTCAAAAGTATTGGATTGTGTCTTCACGAAATGTGATTAGACAACGCGTTCATGCTTGTAATTCTTGTTTTAAAAATTCTCCGTCTCCTCTTGAGACCAAAATGGCTGACTTACCTTCATACCGCGTGCAGGAAACTAAAGCATTTGTTCATACGGGCGTAGACTACGCTGGCCCTATAAGTATAACTCCATGCCGAAGTCGCGGGCAGAGAAGTCAGAAATCTTATATTTGTTTGTTTATCTGCTTAGTAACCAAAGCAGTTCATATTGAACTTGCTACTGATCTATCTTCCGAAACATTTATTTCCGCATTTAAACGTTTCATATCCAGGCGTGGTCCTGTTTCACATATGTATTCCGATAACGGAACGAATTTCGTTGGAGCTAAGTCTCAGATAAATGATCTCCTTACTGATCATCGCATTGAATGGCACATGATCCCGCCCAGAGCTCCACATATGACCGGGATATGGGAATCGAATATTAGAAGTATTAAATTACATTTATACCGCGTAATTGGCTCACAGTTACTCACCTACGAAGAGCTTTTGACAGTTTTGACACAGATTGAAACTATTTTTAATTCTAGACCGCTTTGTATTTTAACCGAGGACCTTTATCCGGAGCCTCTTACTCCCGCGCATTTCATTATGGCTTCTCCTTTGACTTATCTACCTACCGCACCTCTTTCCGGAGAAACTAAACCCCTACTTTACCGCAAGGCGTTGCTCGATCAAATGGTGAATAGCTACTGGAAGCGATGGCGTTTAGAATATCTTAACTCTTTTCAGTTACGACAGAAATGGTGTACTAATACAGACAATGTTAAATTGGGTACTATCGTTCTGATACATCAGGATGACGTTCCACCGCTTCGCTGGCCTCTTGGCATCATACAGGAGGTTTACCCAGGGAAAGATGGTAGAATCCGCGTTGTTAAAATTAAAACCGCTACTGGTTCGTTCAAACGACCCATAGTTAAGATTTGTCCATTGCCTACACAGTAGTATTATTTGGATAATATTAAATTTAGTATAATATAGGTAGGTATAGTAATGTTAATTTGTGTTTCATATGTTACCTTAAATGGTTTAATGTAATCTAATTATTACCGCTTTCTATTACCACTTTCTTTGATAATACTACGTATTATCAAGGCCGGGAGGATGTTTAGGCCGTTTATTATGTGTCCTACTACATTCCTAGCCCTAATATACCGCTGTCCTACTCCCACTCACTCGACGTCTACAGCCACGAGCGGGAAAGGACATAATCTCGCACCGCGCGCTACAGGCGCACCCGCATGTCAAGATACTTTTTTGACAACGCACTTCGATTTATAACCTACTTCGATCGAGACGTACCGCGCCGCGCCGCGCCGCTTTATGAATTTCCGCCACCGCGTCTCCGAGAAGACCTATCATTACCAAGGATCGAGAAGATATATTTTGGGAATAGAAAAGGTAGGTGCTGGCCAGCCCTGCAAGGAGCGGTGATACGCGCCCCATCAAGCGCGTGCATAGCTGAGGCAAGGGTGAGTCACCTTATTTTCCTATTTTACATGTTCCTAGGATTACTTCTTTGTCCCCCCGCATAATACAGTCCACTACCGCAATAACTACAAACCGCATAACCAGTTGTATTAAATTAACTAATATAAAAAAAAACGGTCATGCACTAGTCGAACTCGTTTGCCGAGGGTTCCATAAAAAATAGGATAAGAACCAATTAAGCTGGACCTCCGAAATGTATACAACTCAGAAGTCAAAGTTAATTGGTTTTTGCTATGTATAGTATACCCCTTAATTTTCAACTATTTTTATTTTTATTCTTTTTATTTTTTTTTTCTTTTATTTTTTTTTTACATTTTTTTTTTCTTTACTTGTGCTGTAAGATGTTTTGCCAAATTTCGTGATTCAGGTCAACCCAAAACCTATAGGGTACTTCCGGTCAGAAAAAAGGTTTTATAACACAAGTACCTAAAGGCAAAAATCCGAGAAATAAAAGAAGTTGAAAATTAAGGTAAATTTTGGTACTTACAAGATTTTGCGAAAACTTACATTTGTCCATATCTTTTTATCAGGACACAGGGCCTTGATTTTTATACACCTAATAGGGACTATAGACTTCAGTATTTGGTATAAATTTCAACTTGCTAAGTCTACCCTTTCCTGACAAAATCGATAGTGACACACGGACAGTCCATCTGTAAGTGTGTCATACACCAATTTTATTATGGCTGTATAAAAATAAAGCCGTATAGAAATACAGATACATGATCCTATTAATCATCGTCTTTAACTAATATTATTCCAAATTTAACTATAAAATACACACATATACCTAGTCAGGTCATACATTCTGTCACATGTTTAATATAAAATAATTGAAACAAGTTTATTCATTATGTAACCATTTATATACCAAAATGAACTTAACAAACCATAGATTCTTATGACAATAAAGTTTATTCAAAATGACCTCCGTGATTTTGAATACAGGCCTTCAATCTGCGCGGCCAGTCGTCTATCGCAGCACGAACGAGGTCCATGTCAATATCGGCGGCTGCCTTAATCAAGGATGTCTTGAGTGACTCCAAATTGGGATGAGGCTTTGAGCTCGCCTTTTCCTCCAAATGTTGCCATATCTTGTAATCTAACGGACTCAAATCTGGACTGGAGGGGGCCAGTCTTCGTGCCGGATGAAGTCGATTTCACGAGTCGCCAGCCAGTCGTGTGTGCTCTTCGCTCTATGAGCTGGCGCCGAATCTTGTTGGAATACCCAGTGCCTGTTATTGAACATGGTATGAGAAACAGGTTCCACAAGGTTCGTCAGGACTGTATTTTGATACACAACTGCATTCGTTTTTACACCTTTCACACAAAAAATGTACCTCTGTTAAGCCCCAAAAAGAAACTCCCAACCATACCATGAGCGAGGGTGGAAAATGACCTCGTTGGACACGCGGAATACGGTTGCTCGCTTCTTCACTACTGTGTGCGTACACCTTATCATTTTGTTTGTTGTAGCTCTCTTCTACGGTAAAATTTTTTTCATCCGAAAAAAGAATGTCCCGATATTTTTTCCCGCGTACCGCTTCAACAAAGCGCGGCATCTCTTCAGTCTTAGGTCCATTAGACGAGCATTTAAACGATGTCCTGTTTTTCTTCGATATGACCGAAGCCCTAAGTCTTCATTTAACACCCTTTTCACCGTGGTTCTGCTTAACCCCATCTGAAGGGTCAACAGTTTCTGCTTACGTTTGGGATTTCTTTGAATTCGCGCCTTCACAGCTTTTATCAGTGCTGGAGTCCTAACAGACCGAGGGCGACCACTTCTTGACCTGTCATCTACACTAGAGTCTTCATTGTATCGTTTGATGGTACGATAAACGAATCTTTTGGTTATATTCAAATTTTTCAGTATGTTAAAAATTTGAATTGGCGCGTAACCGCAACGATGCAACGCAATAACTGCAACACGGTTTTCTTTAAGCGTCCACTCCATATTTAAAAATGGGTTAATTTCTAAAAAGTATACATTTTTATTTTCATGAACAATTCGAAATTCGAATTCAATAAACTTTTATGTGGCCAGCATTCTAAAAGAAAAGATTTTACTGTGTGACAATGATTTTACTGTATGACCTGACTAGGTATATTCATAATTTATTTTATACATACACTAGATGACCCCCACAGCTTCGCCCGTGGAATATTTCGATCTCCCGTCGCACCTATTTAATCCCGTCGCTTAAAATAAGATTTTAGAGCGATGATTTTTTATTATTTTAAAAGTTCTCTTTCTCCGCAAGACTGTGCCGCCCGTCTTCTAAATGCTTTTCGGAGAAAAGCTTCTTGTTTGAGCACCGTGAGGCGATGGTTTTCTGAATTTGAGAGAGGGCGAGTTTCTTTAAATGACCAATTTCGTGAAGGGCGGCCACCAACTGCCGTAAACGAAAATAATGTGGCTACTGTTAAGCCGCTAATTGAAGAAAACCCGCGGATTACCTATGAGACAATTCGAGGATTATTGGGGATTGGTATAAGCCAAATTCAAAAAATTTTACACGAAGAATTTAAGTATGAATGGATCGCGAAGCCTGGCTATCTGTCCTCCCTGACTTCCCCGTCAGGGATACAGCGTGAAGAATTGAAAGTTCGGAAACGTTGTTGTCGTCGGATCCCTCATGAACTGACAGCGGAGCAGAAGCGGGAACGCGTGGAATGGTGCTTACAGATGCTAGTGAAGTACGACCACGGACATTCTAATGCTGTTTATGACTTTGTCACAGGAGACGAAACGTGGATGTATTGGTTTGAACCCAAAAAAACAGCAGTCATGTGAATGGGTGTTTGAAAATGAGAACAGAAGGCCAATTCTCCTAATTAATAAACATCACAGAATGAGCTGTTATTGAATCTATACTGAATTATGAAGTGAGTGAAATTCGGTATTCTCCTAACCAAAATTACAATAGCATGTTGGTTAGGTTTTAGTTAAATGATAGGTATGATTTCAGTTACTCGTGTCAATCTCGCGACAAAAACATCATGTTACAGTATAAAACAGACAGTGCACCCATCACCCCTAGATGAACTACCCTTTTTTTTTTAAGTGAAAACGCCTCTTAGCGTGGTACACATATTTTTAGAGGAGATAAAATCTCTGGATTTGCGACTATAATCATCATCATCATCTAATGTTAATCCCGGTCATCTACAGGTATTATTTAATAATATTGTGTAATCAATTAAGACTCTTTCAGAGTAGAATTTTTTTATCATCATCATCATTAACGTCCATCCCGGTCAATTTTTGAAGTGAATATTCTTTTAGCGCAGTACGCATATTTTTAGATGAGATAAAATCTCTGGACTTGCGACCATAATCATCATCATCATCTAACGTTGATTCCGGTCATCTACAGGTCTTATTAAATAATGCTGTGTAATCAATTAGGACTCTTTCAGTGTAGATTTATTTTTCATCATCATCATCATCATTAACGTCGATCTCGGTCAATTTTTGAAGGAAAAACTTCTTTTAGCGCGGTACGCAATTTTTTAGATCTTTAAATCTCTGGACTCGCTACACCCCGTTACGATACGCAGCTATAGTGGGTGCATATATGCATGTACCAACGCGTCTAGATAAATAAATTATTAATAAATTGAGTTTTCACTTCTGTCGGCACTCCCGGAGTGCAACCCGTATTTTTTTGTAATTTTTAAATTGTAGTTGAGCGTTAATGAGGCTTTTTTCAGTGGAATTTGCGCGGCAAGATCAACAATATAATTTCACTGCAAATCACTGTCTTTCACTATAGCACGTTTACACAACTTTTATGTTTAAAAAACTACCATTTTTAAACATAAAACAAGGTTAATGTACTAGTTTCTGAAAATAATATACTGCAAACGGCTGCTATCCGAGAACATCCTGCGCCAATTCCCTGTATACTTCAGCTAAGCATCACCCAGAGACAATTAATATAGAATTTCATTGCCACCGTCGTAAATATCCGCTCATATTTAACACGAATCGCGTTTTAACCGAACAAAAACAGGTTCTCAGCAGTATTCCGTCGATCTAGTGTTGATATACATTCAAACTCATATAAATGTCAAATTTGACACATAAATTATGACGAGAATACCAAATACATTTCATTCAAAATTGAGTCTCAAAGAATAAGACTAGCAGAATACTGATTTTGTAATTTTCAACTTTCAGTCTCAATTCGATTTAATCAACTTACAGTTAATGTTAGATGCATAAAACTTTGTTACGAGAATACCTTTTTTAAGATTTAGGAGTCTGAGCTTAGATCGGAACTTAACTTTAACCGTGCTTTTATTACGAGAATTGGCCTTCAGGCCACAAAAGTGAGGCAGGCGAGAAACGTTGGTAAAAAAGTGATCACGTTTCTTTCTCAGCTACGTGTCCCATCTGTACAATTCAACTTGAAGATCAAAAGTGTTAATGCTGAGTGGTATTCTACCATTTACGTTTACCCAGGGTGTTAGAAAAAGTTCGCGTAAGACGACCAAAAAGCCGCGTTCTACGTCATGAAAACGCTTCTTCACACACGGTCAACAATACAAAGTCATTTTTAGCTTTCGAAAAAGTACAACTCGTCACCCATCCTGCCCAGACCTAGCACCCTGTGATATCTGTTTTTTCTCCAAAATCAAAGATTTGATGAGAGGTTTCACTTTTCATACCAACTCTGAAGAGGCGGTGATAGCGTTCAATCAGGATGTAGAAAACATACCTTCAGATCTACATACATACATACATATCATCACGCCTGTCTCCCATCGGGGTAGGCAGAGACTATGGCTTTCCACTTGCTACGATTCTGGCATACAACTTTCGCTTCGTCAACTTTCATAATTGTTTTCATACACGCTCGCCGATTAAGGGTACTCTTGACCTGACCTTTTGTCAAAAGATCTTCAATTTGATCGGTATATGTACGTCGAGGTCGACCCTTACCATTTTGCCCATTTAATCTCACCGCCTAAATTTTCTTGGTCAGTCTATTTTCATCCATCCTCTCCACGTGTCCAAACCATCTAAGCATCCCTTTTTCTATCTTAGTCACTACGTCTTCTGTCATACCGCAATGTTCCTTTATCACGCTGTTCCTTTCTTTATCTATCAATTTCACTCCAGCTATACTTCGCAGACTCCTCATTTCTACTGCATTAATTTTACTTTTATGATTCTTCTGCCATACCCTACTTTTACTGCCATATGTTAGTGTAGGGACACTCCTCTATGCACAGCCAGTCTTGCCTTTTTAGACAGGTTCTGGGTGCCCATAAAGATGTACATTGCTCCATTCACTTGATTGCCAGCCAAAACCCTTCTTTCAATGTCATCCTCACACATTCCATCTCTCGCAAATTTTGAGCCTAGGTATATAAATTCTTTCACTTGTTCCACTCTTTTTCCTTCCACAAAAATCAAGCAATCTGTCATGTTTTTCTCTCTTTCAAAAACCGTTACTTTCGTTGTATTTACATACACTTTCATTCCTTTGCCTTTCAGCGCATCATGCATAATATTAACCATCAACTACAACTTGTCCGCTCATGATGCGTAAAGAAGACATTTGATAGTCAGATCAGTCATTTTTAAACCATACGCACTTTCTTGCAGTTCTTTCAAGCAACTGTCAATGTATAGGTTAAACAGCCACGGTGACGCTACACAACCCTGTCTCACACCCTTTTCGATGTGAAAAAAGTCTGTGCAAGCTACGTTGATTCTGACACAAGCACTGGATCCCTCATATAGAGATTTCAGTGCTCGTATCAAGTTGCTGCTTACTCCATACATGGACAATGTTGACCATAAGTTCATTCCTCACCACTCTATCATAGGCCTTTTCCAAGTCTACGAATGCGCAATAAACTTTTTGACTCTTCGCCAAAAGTTTTTCAATTACGCATCGTAAGGAAAACACCTGATCCTGGCATCCTGCTCCTTTCATAAATCCTGCTTGCACATCCCACATTTTCCCTTCAGTTTCATTCATCACTCTTTTTATCAAAACTTTCGCATACAATTTGCCGACGATGCTGAGCAAGCTTATGCCGCGGTAGTTTTTGCACTCTTGCTGCGACCCTTTTCCTTTATACAGCGGTACGATGACAGGTTTACACCAATCTTCTGGTACGCTGCCACCCCTCCAGCAAAGGTTAAAAAGGTGGTACAGCTGGCAAACTACCACGCCCTGTCTCGCTTTCAGCATCTCGACAGAAATCCTATCTATTCCCGCAGCTTTGCCTAGTTTCATACTATTCAAGGCTTCCATAATTTCTTCTATACTTATATTACTTTCATTGCCGCTTTCACTCACTTCCCAGCAATGTGTCTGTGCTTGCATACCCTCTTTTTCAAATAAACTTTCAAAATATTCCTTCCATCTTTTGAGCACACATTCTTCACCTTTCACAACACTGCCATCATGGTTTCTGATATGGGTGAGCTGCGATGTTGTCTGTTGAGCTCTCATTGTTCTTATGGATTTCCAAAAGAATTTTATATTCTTTTGGAAATCATCAGATAACCTGTTGTCAAAATCATCTCTGTCATCCTTCTTCTTTCTTTTTATAACCTCTTTTGCAACACGCTTAAACCTTTTATATTCATCCTTTGCCATTCTTACATCCTCATCCGTTGCCTTCTGCATTCTTTGATTGACTTTTGCAGTCAGCCAATCCAACCATGCTTTCTTCTTATCGGACAACGCTTTCATGACTTCTGCACACATTCTCTTTACCTTACATCCTTGGCTCCTCTTGTTTACTTTACACACTTCAATCGCAACTTCCACGAGTCCTTCCTTAAACGACTTCCATAATTTTTCCATCTCAAATCCCAACTAACAAGATAACCTTATAAAATTAATTCTATACGGTCTTAACCGTTATAGTACTTTTAAAATGGCATCGATAATGCCACTGTGCCTTATAATGACATGCTAAAAGAAGATTTGGCTAATATTACCTTAATTCTTTTAATTAGGTTGGTTAAACGTTTATAAATCCAATTAATATGTCTACAATAAGCATCCAAAATGTGTTCTTCTTAAAGAGCCTAGTTACATTGCTTTTTAGCCGTATAACATTCAAAGCCATGTAAAGGTTTTTAGTAAGGTCATTTATTATTATAAAAGCAATGCACAAGGTAACTATGATACTTTTTAACTTATAGCAGCGATGTATATGATGTCTATCCAACAAACAAATTATAGCATTTTACATGATCTTTACAAAATTGATAGCAATCCTTTTACTTAAATATAGTAGTTATAAAGGTATCGTCCTTTATGTGTTTACATTGAAATGTTTTAAATAACTAGCTTCGCCATTTTGAAAATACAGCAAATGTGAATCGATAACAGAGTTTTAATAGTCTAATTTAAAAAATGGATTCTAAAGACTGGAAGAGGTTTAAGAGGAGTGGTGGTTTTAGAAGAAAAGTAAAAAAAAATATACGAAGAAATGGTTGTGAATATTACACCCACCACTTGCACTCCTCGAGTTGACCAATTTGTTACCAGCAAACCATCCAGTGGTTCCGTAGGTCATTATTTTATGGAAGAAAATAAACAAGAAAGCGTCAAAGAAAGTTATAATTACAGCGATACTGATAGTGAGGAAGTCATATTTTTAAATGAAGAGTTAAAGCAAGTTGATATTCGTAGTGATATTAGAGACTGGGCAGTGAAATTCAATATTACTCATATGGCTTTAAGCGATTTATTAAAAATTTTACATAATGCCTTACAAAATGCCATTGAATGCGCGTACATTGCTAAGAACAAATAAAGTAGACATATACATCAAAGAGATTGGTTCTGGACATTACTGGCATAAAGGATTACTCACACAATTACAAAAAATCTTACAAAATTATGAAGTACCGAATAAAATAACCTTGAATTTAAATATCGACGGTTTACCGATTCACAAAAGCTCAACTCATCAGCTCTGGCCGATACTGTGCAACATAACTGAAATTAAAAGCATAGCACCCATGGTAGTTGGGATATATGAAGGGAAATCAAAACCTTCCAATTTGAACTTATATTTAAACCCTTTTGTGAATGAAATGAAGCAAATTGAGAATGGTTTCACAATTAGCACTCTTTCTGGAGATCAAAAGATGATTGAAGTTAGTATAAGAGCATTTATATGTGATTCTCCAGCGAGGGCTCTTGTAAAAGGTAAGGTATACCTAATTTGTGCACATTTCAAATATAAACAAACCTTATCCTATTTACCGACTTCTAAAAAGATGGAGGTATTCAATTTGCCTCTTATTTTTTTTGTGTTACATTATAATTTTACTCTGAGTAAACTGATTTAGATGATCGTTTTATTTGAAAGAAATACCTCTCGTGTGGTCCCATTTTAATTCTACCAAATTCTTACAAGTAGTTTTTGAGTAATCCTTAATAATGTGTATTTTCATTTTTATTATCAAAATCGTTTCATGAACAAAAAGACTATTACGATGAGTCAACATCACCGTACACATTTTCTTTATTGCACTTCATAAATATGGGTATTTAACAACTACTATATATTTTTGCAGGTGTTTCTAATTTCAATAGTAAGCATGGATGTTTAAAATGCACTGTGGTTGGTGATTATTCATATTTGTCACATACAGTAATATTCTCGAAAATAGATTGTCCTAAAAGAAACGATGCTGACTTTCGCAACAAGAATTATGGACTACATCATAAAGTTGATTCACCTCTACTTCAGCTTAAAATTGATATGATCGAAAATTTTCCAGTAGGTGATTCACTTCATCTCATAGACCTAGGAGTCATGAAACGATTATTAATGGGATGGCGAGATGGAAATTTTATTAACAAACTTACTAAGTGGTGTAATCGCGACATTGAAAAAGTAAATGGGTTTTTGATAAAAATTAAGTTACCCAAAGAAATACACCGAGCTGTTCGGACTGTTGACGTTCTATCACATTGGAAAGCTTCTGAATATCGCACTTTTTTGTTATACCTAAGTTTAGTAATACTGGAGTATGTTTTAGATTCTGACGTATATAAACATTTTATGTGTTTATTTTGTGCCATCACAATTTGCAATTTGCACAATTCATTTTAAGTTTTTACATTTAGCACAGGAGTTGTTGAATTCATTTATAAAAAAATATGCAATATTTTATGGAAAAGATTACATTACAAGTAATGTGTATAATTTATCACACATTGTTGATGAGGTACGAAAATTTGGCACTCTCCAAGTTTTAATTCTTACCCCTTTGAGAATCAACTCCAAATTATCAAACATATGTTGAGACAGGGAAATAAGCCACTGGCACAAGTAGCTAAACGGTTACATGAAAGAAATGAAGTCGAAATTGACACTTACTGTGAAAACAAATTGCGGTATCCATTTACAAAGCAGTGTAACAGCAAAAATGGACCTATATGGATACTTCATTTTGAAAGTTTTATTTTATCATCCCAAAAAGAAGATAAATGGTTTTTATCAACGGAAGAACAAGTTATTGAAATAAAAACCATACACTTTAATGAAACTGAAGATATACAACTAGAGGGATACCGCATGGATAAATTAATTGATGCCTTTAACTACCCCTTAAAGTCTTCATTAATTAATATTTATAAATGTGAAGATAATATTGCTAGTAAATCAAAAAATATTTTTAACTTTTCCTGTGCTGACATTAAATGTAAATTACTACATATAGAGTATAATTCGATATTGTATTTTATACCATTAATCCATACTTTGTAAAATAAAACAACTAATTTACAAATCAAGTATTTTTATTATTCATATTTTTTAAGCTGGTTCTCAAGTCGGGCATTATCTATAGAAAGGGTGATTCTGTATTTGTGGGCTTAAAGACTCACCACTCACATTCCCAAGAAATCGTTGTTAAACATAACCTGTTGATGATGCCTGATTTGAGAATTATATCTTGGTGTTTTATAATCAAAATTGGTTTAAATCTTAGCTAAAAAGGAACTACAATCATCAGTCTTTTTATTTTAATTATTTTACAGGCTATATTATATTAGTGTAGAGGCTACAATATGTTGTAAACAAATACCTAATATGTTGTAAATCGCTAGTCGTTTAGTCAGTGGCTGATCGAGAAACCATTGTCACCCATGTTTGTGGAGGAACATTAAACACATGACATAAAGACAGACTTAGTATTCTTTTTGATGACGCCTTATTTAATATATGCGTTCTTCCTAGATATTATTTAGTATTATCTATTTCCATAGAGGCAAAAGGAACATAAAATATCAGTCTCTTTAAATACAACTATAAAAGTACCTAAGTACCTACTTCCTATCATATACGTAGTAGAAACATAATCATTAATTAGTCAAAAAAACTATTACTAAGAAAACAGTTTTCATATATTCTAAGTACACGAAACTAGTCGTTCGCAGTGGGCTGATCGAGAAACCATTGTCACCCACGTCTATGGAGGAACATTAAACACATGACATAAAGACCAGACTTAGGTTTCCTTTTTGATGAATTTGCCTAAATTATTATATGTGTTCTTCCATGATTTAGTATTATCTATTTCCAAAGGAACTTAAAATATCAGTCTCTTTTAATACAACTATAAAAGTACCTAAGTACCTAAGTACCTACTTCGTATCATATACATAGTAGAAACAATAATTAAAGAAGTGCTCGTGGCCCCGCGGTCTCAGTGTTCTGTAAACGATCACTGAGTTACGCAACTTTCACTATGACTGGTCCTCAGATGGGTGACCACTTTGTGGCATTTACATTTGCGAGCGTTTCGCGTGCTTCGGAAGGCACGTTAAGCCGTTGGTCCCGGTTGCCAGTAAAATGGCAGTCGTTAAGCCTGGTTGAATGCCTTATGGGCGGCATGAAAAATTTCAACAGCAGGTAGCCACAACCTGCGTCTGTCTATTTCAACACGGCAATGGGCTCACCACCTATTACGTGGGACAGGAATCCACACGGTGAAAAATGGGCATATAATATGCCTCTGCCACCCCTTCGGGGATAAGGCGTGATGGATATTTATTTAACAATAATTAATCAGTCGAAAAAACTATTACTAAGAAAACAGTTTTCGTATATTCTAAATATATCAAAACGGTTTCATTCATTATACTCGTATAAGTACGAGTATCTGACTCATTTATTTATTGCACAACGTAATGAAGTATTCGCGAGATGTACTGGCATGCACTCAGAGTGCGTTTCCAATACAACAAAGCACAGTATTATCCTATTAATTTCTAACCACTTTATATTAATATATAAAGAAATTATAAAATTATGAAATGTAAAACTTGAATAAAATATTGTATGAGCAAACAAAATCAACAAAATATTGTTTTCGATTGGTTTTCTTCGACTTCGTTTTGAGCATAACAGAGTAATAAGTATATAATTTTTTTTTGCGAAATATCGTATCTTAACGGTTTACGAATATTTTTTTGGAGATAGAACTGATCTTTAAACTGATGTTTCAAGTGGTTCGGAAGATATTCTTGCGAGCGATGCAGATGACATTGGGTCGTTGTTTTCTAGACCGGACTCTCTGATGCCACTGAACAGTTTTCTGGACCAGATGTCTCAACACTTGGTAATACATTCTTACGTTTTGCTTTTATTTTGGGTCGATTCTTTGTTCTAGATATACGTTCTTGTTTGCTCTCGTAGCGTTGACGGGAATTTTTCAGAACATTTTTTTAAAAATTGTGACATTCTATTAAGGCGAATGAACTATCTGACTCGTGAATAATATCAAAGAAGAAATTTGTGATTTTCGTGTGGCTCTTAAAGCAAATTTTTTGTTCAGCACTTCGAGATCCTCCGGCCCAACTGCACTGGAGTAAAAATGATCTACTAAACATTGAATCGATTAAAGCATACGCGTTATTTACCGCTCGACCTTTTCCTTTCCCACAAATGATAGAAAATTTATTTTTCCATTCTTTTTCTACCTCTGGATTTTCTAATGCTTTTTCAAAATTATTGAGATCGTCTTCGCTTGCAATGTTTTGAATTTTTGAGTTTTGTATATTTTTTGCCGGACGACTAAGCTGATTTATTACATGTTCAAACTGAACGCTAATATTGGATATAGTAAATTTGTAACGAGTAAAATTGACTGAACGCTTTCTTTTATAAATTTCGTATCATCATGTTGTGCTTTGATATTTTCAGTAATTTTTTCGTTCGCAAAGTTTACATTTTTTCCAAAACCATTATAATCAGCTAATGCTCCTGGCAAAATATTATCATACTGCAAGAAAAAAATATACAAACATTAAAAACCCTCATGGAAATCAATTACATGGAGTGCAGTAGTCCTACAATTTCGACTGTCTGTCTTATGCAATAAAATAACTAAAGCAGTATTAGATAATAAAAGATATGATGATATAAAACACTTGACAATTTCCTCTAGCATATTTACTGAAATAATTAAATAGTTAAAAAAGTTCCCCATTAGCGCACGCCCGTACAGGGCGCTTGCTACCTCCTCTGTTTACAGAGGGGCGTTCAAATACTGTGGAGGTGCTAGGTAGATTCTTCTGCTCTTTAGGGTGCTAACGAGGCCCTAACATCCCTTGCCGGCTCGCATTGAGTTAAACTCGGGCCTCTACAACCCGGTTTAAGGTGAGGTGGAACAATGTGGTGGTATAGTGGGTAAGACCGCCCGTCGCTCTCGGGGATCGGGAGTTATACACACCGTCCTTGCTGCCCCCGTAGCAGGGATAGCAGTGCTAAAATACAGTCCCCCGAATCAAGAAATAAGTTTACTTACCCTAATGCAATCTTGAACAATTTCTTCGAAGGTCATATCGTGTTTATTCGAATAATTTATACATTGTTCAGTGTCTTGTTGTGTGTTTCTGTTTCTGAATTTTTGCACATTTTATCTAATTCGTGCTCCGCTATAAGAAATGTAAGTAAATTCGATCGTTTTACTATACAATTAATTTTTTTCCAGTTTTTTTCAGGTAATGAATTTTCTATTCTTTTTAATTTCTGTTCATTGTATTTGGGCCAGTATAGAACGCCATTCTTTTCCCAGTTACTGGGTACTACTGATAATTTTGACAGCCCTTTCTCAAAAGTATTTATAATTTTGTATGGCATTTTGATGAATCTGAAGACAGAAAAAAGAACGTACATAATTGAAATAAAACACCTGCCCACTATTTATCTAAGACCGGCCTTTACAGGCTGAAGTGAAAGGGACGGAGCGGTGCCTACCCCGATTTTCATCAATAGCCTAATATCGCTTGCTGTGTCACCTACTGCTTTCTAAATTACTATATGTGTCTCGTGTAGAGGCTCGATACAAAACCAACATCGATAGGAGTCGCGGCTATTGGGCGCGCGCGCATACGTTAGGTGCAGGGTGGCGTTACCGACTGTCTACCGAGACCGTACGATGCAGGGCAGGAGCGAGAGATTCACGGGATCGGGCGCGCCATTATCGACGAACTTCGCCCGAGACATCGCCTCGCAACTTATACAACAATATAGCTACCTAGGTAAAGTATGCATTGCATCCGCGCGGCGGCTACAAATTTATTTTATAAGTACATGGAATTTCTTATTATAAATATAAACAGCAATGGCTCAAATTCATACATTTTCACAAGTAAATACTGCAAATAAAATTGTAGTGGCAGCCTGGCGGGTATGTGAGCCGTTAGGCTACGGAGGTCGTGATTATGTACCTGAAGTTGTGTTGCTAATAATTTACAAATAAAAATGTCACATGAGTGCACATCTAATCTTGTGCCAAGGTTTTCTGCTCACTACACACACTGTATTCGAAAAATAAACTACTGCAAAGCAATACCTGTTTAGCACACGGTAGACACACGGTTACTAGTGATGGAAATTAATGCTATTTTTTGATAATTTCACTAGCGTGCTAATTTTTATCTCTTAGCATGCGACGTACTATTGCTATGCTAATATGAACATCAATGAAGTAAACATCAACTTGCTAGGTCCTTCCGTTCCTGAGAAAATTTAATAATTACCAAAAAACGAAAAATTTACCGGGATCGACGTTAATGATGATGATGATGAAAAAAAATTCTACACCGAAAGAGTCTTAATTGATTACACAATATTTTTTAATAAGAACTGAAGATGACCGGGATTAACGTTAGATGATAATGATGATGATTCTATTATTTAGTAGCAAGATATTGAATCTACAAATTAACTGTCAAGAATAAATATTTTTCTAGACGCGTTCGCGGTCTGCTATATATACATGCATATGCCTAACGGTGTCGTGGGTCCAGATATTTATATCATCTAAAAATAAGCGTACCGCTCTAAAAGAAGTTTTCAATTCAATAAAAATAAAAAAAAACTTTAGTTCCGTTGTTTTCCTTTCGAGAGATGGAACCCAAAAAATACATTTTGTATTACATTATTTATTCCACAATAAAGTACAATCACACGATTTTAGGGTTTATATATTCAAAATAAAAGAATAATACATAAAAACCAAAGTATCTACAACTCGTAAAAAGTACGTACGAATTTCGACTTCTTACTCAACTCAATGGCATTCACAGAATGTCAAAAAATTTATACTAAAATGGAATAAATAACCCCAAACACAAGCATTTAATAGTTAAAAATAATGGGCTAAATATCAACCGTGCACTTTTTCATTCACACACTCCGTATTTCGCAATAGCACAATGACACGATCCATTCATGAATTAGACGTGAAAATTCATTTTAGCAATCGCAGCGACGCATCATTCGCAGCTCGCCTGCCTCATGATTTAGTCGTCGCAGCGACGCAGCGTTCACAGCTCGCCTGCGATATGAATTTGTCGTGAATTATAATTATGAGTTTTGGCAATTTAATTTAGCATTCACAACTCGCCACTCAGTAGCGGCGCGAACGTCGATGCGCTTAGTCATGTTTTGGAGGGAGATTGTGGGTTCGTGACGAATTGTCAATTATTGCGTAATCGATGTCCCTTAGCAATAATTAATTTTACCAAGTACTGTTCATTAAATTAATACGAATGGAGTCTTAGCAATTAAATATGATTGCTAACGCTAATATTTCCTACACTAACGGTTACGCTTAAAACACGCCCGCCTTAAATAGTAGAAGATTAAACAAACTTTTTGTACTAAGTTTGTATGGATAAGAAATATTCGGTTATTATATACTTGAGTAATCGTATTCCTTTAAATGTAACTTAATATATATTTTTATTCCTAGACTAGATAACCTAGTGTGACTCCTGAGCGAGAGACTTAAAAGATCCATATCATTCACACAGTCACAATCTATCTCGCTCACTCTAGCACCAAATATATAGGAGATCAGTAGCTAGTGTAGGAAATATTAGCGTTAGCAATCATATTTAATTGCTAAGACTCCATTCGTATTAATTTAATGAACAGTACTTGGTAAAATTAATTATTGCTAAGGGACATCGATTACGCAATAATTGACAATTCGTCACGAACCCACAATCTCCCTCCAAAACATGACTAAGCGCATCGACGTTCGCGCCGCTACTGAGTGGCGAGTTGTGAATGCTAAATTAAATTGCCAAAACTCATAATTATAATTCACGACAAATTCATATCGCAGGCGAGCTGTAAACGCTGCGTCGCTGCGACGACTAAATCATGAGGCAGGCGAGCTGCGAATGATGCGTCGCTGCGATTGCTAAAATGAATTTTCACGTCTAATTCATGAATGGATCGTGTCATTGTGCTATTGCGAAATACGGAGTGTGTGAATGAAAAAGTGCACGGTTGATATTTAGCCCATTATTTTTAACTATTAAATGCTTGTGTTTGGGGTTATTTATTCCATTTTAGTATAAATTTTTTGACATTCTGTGAATGCCATTGAGTTGAGTAAGAAGTCGAAATTCGTACGTACTTTTTACGAGTTGTAGATACTTTGGTTTTTATGTATTATTCTTTTATTTTGAATATATAAACCCTAAAATCGTGTGATTGTACTTTATTGTGGAATAAATAATGTAATACAAAATGTATTTTTTGGGTTCCATCTCTCGAAAGGAAAACAACGGAACTAAAGTTTTTTTTTTATTTTTATTGAATTGAAAACTTCTTTTAGAGCGGTACGCTTATTTTTAGATGATATAAATATCTGGACCCACGACACCGTTAGGCATATGCATGTATATATAGCAGACCGCGAACGCGTCTAGAAAAATATTTATTCTTGACAGTTAATTTGTAGATTCAATATCTTGCTACTAAATAATAGAATCATCATCATTATCATCTAACGTTAATCCCGGTCATCTTCAGTTCTTATTAAAAAATATTGTGTAATCAATTAAGACTCTTTCGGTGTAGAATTTTTTTTCATCATCATCATCATTAACGTCGATCCCGGTAATTTTTTCGTTTTTTGGTAATTATTAAATTTTCTCAGGAACGGAAGGACCTAGCAAGTTGATGTTTACTTCATTGATGTTCATATTAGCATAGCAATAGTACGTCGCATGCTAAGAGATAAAAATTAGCACGCTAGTGAAATTATCAAAAAATAGCATTAATTTCCATCACTATCAGTAGCTCACCGCTCACTACTATAGACCAACGTCACAGTACTTTGCTCTAATAAATCAAACGCTTGAGTCACAGATACGAACTGAACTTTATTCCAAATCTCACATTTTCTACACATAGTTAAAGGTAGATGGCGCTACTGGTATAATTGACTGATATTCTCGATACAAAATAGACATAAAATAACACCCCTACTTATCGCAATATCCACTATTACAGATAAATACAAATTTAATCTAAACAAACTATCCCAAGAAGTAACATAAATTTATAATGCTTTGCTGAACATAAACTTTTCGTTAAAATGTCAGCTGGCATATCAGCTGTTGACACATATAGTACTTTAACAATTTTATCTTTTACTAAATCACGACAATAATGATATTTGATATCAATATGCTTTGTACGTTTATGAAAGACTGGGTTTGCACACAACTTCTGTGCGCCTTGGTTATCATTGAATATGCTTATTGTGTACATCTTATTGGTTATTTCATACTGTAATTCCTTAAGATATAATGCTTCTCTACATGCCTCAGATAGACCAATATACTCTGATTCAGTACTGGAGAGGGCTACACATTTCTGTTTCCTACATTCCCATGATATTACACCATGAGACAACAAAAAACACATCCCAGTATATGATCTCCTAACTTCAGAGTTAGAAGCCCAATCAGCATCAACATAGCCTCTTATTTCTGAGTTACCATCTTTACAATATTTTATTCCATAAGATTTAGTTCTTTTAAGATATCTCAATAATCTCTTTGCATATTCCCAATGCTGTTTAGTGTGGCAATTATTGAATTGACTCAAAAAACTTATAGAATAACTAATATCTGGCCTAGTTAAGACTGACAGGTACATCAAACTACCAATTAGTTGTTGATAAGGCACACATTTATTTACACCTACTTCACCTTTACTTACATTTAATTTGACCTCCATAGATGTATCAACAACCTTACAATCACTTAAATTAAATCTGCTCAATAATTGATCAATATAAGTTTGCTGGCTCAAAGTTACATATCCTTTATCTTTGTTAAAGGTTACATTCATTCCAAGACATAGTTTAACATCACCTAAGTCTTTAATGCTAAACTTATAAGATAAAATCTGTTTCAAGCTCTTAGTTTCAGTTTTATCGTTGGAAAATATAAAGACATCATCGACATAGACTGTTACAATGGTCTTACATTTGTTATTATCCTTTATATACATACATGGCTCTATTTTTGATCTTTCATAACCATTACTGATCAAACAATCATCTACCTTTTTATTCCAGGCCCTAGAGGCCTGCTTAAGTCCATAAATGGCCTTTTTAAGTTTTAATACTTTACTAACTGAACTACTACTATTATAACAATCTGGCATTTTCATATAAATTGTTTCCTCTAAATCACCATTTAAGAACGCAGTCTTAACATCTAAATGAGTGACATCTAAACCTAACTTTACAGACAATGCAAATAATAGTCTAAGAGTTGTATGTCTCACTACAGGCGAAAATGTTTCAGTATAGTCCACACCATGTTTTTGGGTGAAGCCCTTTGCGACTAGACGAGCACGGTAACGCACATTGTTTTCACTATCGTACTTTTTCCGCAACACCCACTTGCACTGCACTATAGTACCATCTTTTGGAACATCTACGAGTTCCCACGCACTATTTTACTCGAACGACTGTAGCTTCCTGCACTGCCGCTAACCACTGTGCTTTCTCAGGTCCTTCCAAGGCTTCTTGCAACAATATCTCACCCGTGAACATCTGGTCATCTTCTATGCAAGCACTTGCAAATCCAAATCTGTCTGGCTGCTTTCTACGCCGAGGACCAATTATTGTGTTGACATTGTTGAGTATTATGGAGTCTTCCCTGTCTGTTGCACCAGACTCTGAGCTATCTAATGTTTCATCTTTACAAGGTACATACATTTCACCACTGTCATCCATGTTCAAGCTATCTGATTGTTCATGTGAATCTTCCTGAAGTGTCAAATCTTCTTCCCCTACTGGAACTGTATTCACATCATCTGAACAATGTTCCTGTACCTCCAGAAGATTATTCTCTGTCTCTATCTTCTCCAATACTATAACATCCCCACTGGTAGTGATGACATTAGACTTCGGGTTGTAAATCCTGTACCCTTTGACATCATTAGAATAGCCGACAAGGATACATTTTTCAGCTTTTCTGTCCCATTTCAATCTCTTTTGTTTTGGCACATGTACCATAATTATGCTACCAAAAATACGTAGGTGACTTACATCAGGCTTTCTATCTGTCCATATCTCGAAAGGAGTTTTATAATTTAAGGATGTAGTCACAGTCCTGTTCTGTAAGTACACTGCAGTGTGTGCAGCCTCTGCCCAAAACCTTTTCTCGAGACCTGCATCGAACAACAGACACTTGGCTTTCTCAACAATAGTCCGGTTATATCGCTCCGAGAGTCCATTCTGCTCTGGCGTGTATGGGTTTGTTTTGTGATGTACTATCCCATGCGACATCAAAAAATCATCAAACTTGCTGTTGCAGAATTCTGTCCCATTGTCACTTCTCAAAATCTTAATCCTGCGATTAAGTTGATTCTCAACCTCTGCTTTGTATTGTTGAAAGCATTTCAACGCCTCATCCTTTGTTTTTAGGAAATAAATATATGTCATACGACTAAAATCATCGATGAACAGCATGAAGTATCTCGAACCACCTATTGACCGATTTTCCATTGGTCCACAGAGATCGGTATGCACAATATGTAACAACTCAGTACTTCTGCTACCTTCTTTGGGAAAAGGCAACCGGCTTTGCTTGCCCACACAGCATGCGACACATGATGACTTGGACATATCAATCTTACTATCAATTGTCAATCCCTCTACAGCATCTTGCATCTTGTTCAAATACTGGCTGTTGACATGACCCAAACGTCGATGCCAAACTTCACTGGACACGGTCATTGCAGTTGCTGAAAAAGTTTATATACACCATTCAACAGACATGCTGTAGCCACAAGTACTCCTGCCTTATTGAAAATCTGACAACCATTGTTGTTAAATAAAACTTTGTTTCCTTTGGATATAAGTTGACTAACAGACAACAGATTTGTAGTCAACTTTGGTACGCACAATACACCTTCCACTGTAATACCGTATTCACTATCACTTTGTCGTAATCTGCACATCTCCAGTACATAATACAGGTATTTTATTTTTGTTTGCCACGACAATTTCCTTAATCTTAAGATCCCGCGACACATTTGACAACCATTCTTTGATCGCGGTAAGATGAACACTCGCCCCGAAGTCAATAGATTACGGTAATGCCCTGTTTGTTTACATTTATAGCATGTTATGACCTTTGGTTTTGACTTTGACATATGGGCATTGTCTTTGGTTGAAGTGCCACCAACATTCCGGTTCTTCTTATAACTCGCAAACGCACCACTGGAATTGAAAGCGCTGCTGTCGCCACCGTTTCCGCTTTCTTCCATGTCCAACAACTTTGTTTTAATGGCGTCTGCTGTCAATGGTATGCCGCAATGCTCGATCGCCATTATCATAGGGGAATATTTTTCTGTTAATCCCGCTAACAAAAGCGATGCGACCCACTCATCATTAATGTTGAAACCCGTACCACTCAATTTCTGGCTTGTTTCAATTATCTGTGTCACGTACGAAGTCATTGAAACACTATTCTCGAGTCGAATGGAAATCAAACTCCTCAGCAAACTGATCCTTCTCGTAAATCCTGAGTCATCGAATAGGTTCTTCAATTTCTTCCACAGCTCATGGGTCGTTTGTACATCTTTTATGTGTACGTACAGCGACGAATCTATTGTGAGAATAAGTTTGGCTCTGGTTTTCGCGTCACCTGCTGCTCCTATTTCTTCTGGTACTGTCTCCGACTTGATGCAATCAGACAGCCCCTCCAGAATTAAGAAATTCTCAGCCGCGAAAGCCCATTCACTGTAATTCTCCCGACCTTTCAGTTTAGGCACACTGACATGATAGTACGTCGTCATTTTCACAGTCACAGCGTTAATTACAGTTTATCTCAATCTGCAAAGTCTATTTCACTAATAATGTCCACGAAAATTGCGAGAAAACTAAAAAATACTGGGCCCATAACCTCTAATAAATCAAACGCTTGAGTCACAGATACGAACTGAACTTTATTCCAAATCTCACTTTTTCTACACATAGTTAAAGGTAGATGGCACTACTGGTATAATTGACTGATATTGTCGATACAAAATAGACATAAAATAACATTCGCCAACGTTGATGAATGAGCGAGTAAGATTATAGTACCACAGAAATAGACCGAGATAGAATAGGAGCACAACGTGGCGGCCGACGACGCTTGGCTCACTGACAACAACGACCAAGAACGACAGTTCACACTCATTTAGCATCGGTTTATCTAGGTATACACTAATTCTTTAATCATAACGTTTAACATGGCTAATATACCTATTACTAAAAATTGATTTGTATATGTTGTATTACAACACTTGTTAATATTTTTTTATTTTAGGTGATAATGAAGTCAAACTTAACTGCTAGTGGTGCAACTGTTGACTAACGGATTTTTAGGAGTTAGGAGGTCAGACGGCAGTCGCTCCCTACGATGACGAAAATCAAAGGTCTAACGATAGCTGCTCCCAGCAGCTACATAAAAAGGAGACTAGTTTCAAATATTTTTTATATTTAATAAATATGTATCTATTCTTTCAGCTCAGTGATACTTTACTACACTATGAATCCGCCCCTGTTAGACGACTGATTTCGGTCCGAAGCCGTAGTTTTGGGAGCGAGATTTCAACAAGTGCAAACTACTAAGAACTAAACATATGCCTAAACTAATATAAATATTTTTTATATAGTTGGAGCTACATTTTTTTAAATACTGTAATTATATATTTAAGTATATATACATTTAATAATAGTTATGTATTTAAATTATGGGCTACAATAATCGCATTCATCTTCAATAAAATGGTCGTAAATTAAATACTCTTGACAATTTTGACAAAAAATTTAAGTTAAGTGTTGCATAAGGTGTATATTTTCACGAGCTATCACAAAGTGTGGAGGTAAATTTGAAAAAGTTGGAAATCTAAAATAATAACATTTCTTTCTTAGAATAAAATGTGTCCAATTCCAGGGCCATCTCATTTTATGTAAATTAAAATCTTTTTTAGTGAGAAATTTGTCAACGTCTATAAATACTACCATTGTAAAATCTGCGGACAAAGAAAACATTATATTCAGTTAGGTACGGGATTTTACTTGTGAAAAAAAAAGGGAACCCTAGTTTCTTTAATATGTAAAATGGCGATATCTCAGGCCGCAAATATTACCATTATAAAGTTTTCAATCTTTTAGACTACTTGTAAATGATGTGCGAATTGGTTTTATTCTTATAGTAGAATTATTTAAAACGTGACTCATTAAATTAATGAAATTTGAAGCATAAAACATCTTAAATAAAGGGGGCGTTGATAATACAAGGCTCTACATATCACATTATGTCATGCATTTAAATTCCCATACAGTTTTACATTATAACAAGAAGTAAATTCATAAAATAAATGAACACTTACCGTTTTCTTCTTATTAAAATGGTTGTCGCCAATCCTTTTTTTTAACCTTTTCTTACAAATAAAGCTCTTAGAGTATTATTTTTGGCTTTATAAGCCACTATAAGGAAATATATTGTTAGTTGGGATACCTCATCTAAATTTTCAAATTTCATGCTCACTTTACTTAAAAATTCTTCTTTTATACCTTTCTCTTGCAAATTATCGATTTATGCGCTCTAGTACACTACAGGGTTCATGCACACGGTGCCGCCACCGCTGAAACAGACCTCTTACTCGACTCATAACCAAGAAGTGGTCTGTGTCAATACCGGCACCGCGGTATGCCCGGGTGTCTAGCACTTTCTTTCTTAGCCTTGCATCTACAATTACAAAATCAATCATGCTTCTCTGGCTTCCTTCTTGTCTCGTAAACAAGTGGATATCCTTGTGGTTGAACATGTTGTTGGTTACCACAAGATTCCTCTCCAAACATACTTCAAGCAAGCTTTCTCCATTTTCTCATTAACTCGTTCGTCACCATATTTTCCCAATACACTTCCATATCCATCACACTTCACACCAACCCAACTGTTAAAATCACCTAACATTACTATTCTTTCGCTCTGTTTGCATTTACTCAGAATATCACTCATACTCTCCCAAAATGCCTGCCTCTCGCTTTGGTCTCTTAAAGATCGGTACCACCGCGCATCTTGCGGAGCATAAACTCCTACAACAAAGATGCGGGTGAGTCCAACCTTCAACCTCAACCAAAGGAGTCTTGGGCTCACACATTCATATTCTGTCACACATTCATTTATTCTAGCGGATAGTAGTACACCAACACCCTGGCACGCTGTACTGGTATTGGCTACACCTGACCAGTAGGCGGTATAGGGTCCATGTGTAGTGGTGTCACATTTGTTTCATTCACACACAAAATATCAAGTCGTCTCTCTCGCATCATCTTGCATACCTCCACTATTTTGTCTCTCATTCCTCTTACATTCAATGTAGCAAAGCGGCTATCCCTAGTCCACTTTTCGCCTCGATGGAAAAATGTGACGTGACGGGTCGCGAACCACATCGCCGCCATTTCGGATTTTATTTCTACTTATATCCATAGCGTCTGTGGTCCTTCTGTTTTAAAAAAATGGTTCGATCGCTTAAAACAATGTTTAAAATGTAAAGGAGAGTATTTTGAAAAGCAATAAATATAATATCTTGGATATAACATCATAAATAAATATAAAAAAACTATCTTCACGCTGTATCCCTGACGGGGTAGTCAGAGAGGACAGATCGCCAGGCTTCGCGATCCATGCATATGATAGAAGGCAATGAAAGACTTACAGTATGTGGAGACTTGAATGGATGGGTGGGTACCGCTCGCGATGGTTTTGAGTCGGTACTCGGGAAGTATGGGGATAAAAGGGTGAACAACACTGGCAAGCTAATACTGGCATTTTGTAAGGAAAAGGATTTGTTTGTGGCGAACACAATGTTCAACCACAAACAAATTCATATGTATACGAGGAGATGTAAGTCAAAGAGAAGCATGATAGATCTATTCCTAATGGATAGTCGGCTCCGTAAACAGGTGATGGACACAAGGGTTTATCGAGGCGCTGAGCTGGGATCAAACCACTACCTAGTCATAACTAGGATTAGGGGTCTGTTCGCGGGTTGGCGTCATCGTACCGAGTGTTCTGAACCTGAGCCGACTTATAGCATCAAAAACTGGAAGCTGCAGGATGCATCCATTAGGGATAAATATAATAATAATAATAACCCTCGAGGACAGTCGTTATCTTTTATAGGATTAACGCAACCCTATGAGGGCATAGTAGATTCGCTTTTAAAGTCATTCACTTTTTTGATATCAACAAAAAAATGTATCAGAAAGTTATTGAAAAGCTCACATCCGCAGGGCAGCTTGTGGCGAGCTGAATGTGTGTGGCTACACATCGGTCCCGATTCCTCAGAGTTTTGTTGCCCTTCTGCACCGGTTAGGATTTAATGGCCTAACGGGAGAGCAGTGAGAGTGCTACTCCCGGGAGTGCAGCAAATCTCAACTCTGGCTTGCCTTAATTGGCCGGTCAGAGGGCCCTCCCTCTGACCGGCCAGAGCCAGAGCTATATGCTCGGGGGTGGAAGTGTAATTTTCAAGGGCATAACTACGGGGAAGCCCGCTCCGGGCCTGTCCCGCGATGGTGAAACCGGCGCCGCACCGCTCGACACCGCAAGCCGCTCACACCGGTGTTGCCCTCTGTCGCCTTACAGGCTTGTTTTGCCTATGGCGATTGTATAGGGGGCCCATCTAGTGAGTTGGCAAGTCACCGTCTGCCAACATTTTGATAATGATATATTAAAATGGCAGACGCCGTCTTAATCAATAGTTCATATCACCTAGTACATCTAACCCCCAACCCAATAGCCCATTTTGTAGTTAGCATATTTCACAATAGTTTAACTCCCATTAGAGGTAGTCCATTACCGTTCTTCTACCTAAGGCGGGCGTGGATTGCCTGTAGTGGGGGTCCCATTTCCTATTAGATTAAAATTCTCAAAGGGCCTCTGCCTGTTGGACCAATATGTCCCCATGTAAGCCTGCCAAAAGACCGGGTATCTTCATAAGAAAAAAAAAAGAAGATACCCGTGAAGAAGAGACAATAATAATAATAATCATTTAATTCAGACCTTGATCCATAGTGTTAGTTACATACATTGATACTTATAGCTAAGGTTAGTAATAAACTTTAGTAGGTTTTCGTTTCACGTTTAACAGATTTCACATTAAAATATGTCATTTGAAAATAACTATCTTCACGCTGTATCCCTGACGGGGTAGTCAGAGAGGACAGATCGCCAGGCTTTGCGATCCATGCATACTTCTTTCGCTTCGTCGAGATTCATCAATCGCTTCATACACGCTCGTCTGGGTATCCGAGTACTTTTGACCTTTCCGTTTTTGAGCAATCTGCTCACGTGGTCTTCATATGTAAGTCTCGGCCTTCCCTGACTCCTTCTACCCTCTACTTTTGAACAATATATATTCTTCGTTAATCGTTCCTCACTCATTCGTTGGACGTGTCCAAACCAACGGAGCACGCCCTTTTCCAGCTTAACGCTGACACTTTCATTCAAACCTGCCATATTGCGTATCACTTCGTTACGTATTCGGTCGGCCAAGGTAACGCCGCACAATTTTCGAAGTGATCGCATCTCCACAGCATTCAATTTACTTTCATGTATCTGCTGACATACCCAGGTTTCACTACCGTAAAGCAAAGTTGGCACTAGCACTGCGTTATGAATCGCCATTCGTGCTTCTTTTACGATGCTTTGTCGCTTTACTAACTGGGACAAAGCACCGTTAACTTTGTTTCCGGCAGCTACTCGCCGTTCTACATCCGAATCAAATCTTCCATCCGCGCTAAACATACTTCCTAAATACACAATTTCATTCACTTGCTCTAGACGTTCCTGGTTTACCCTAATCTCGCATTTAGTTCTTAAGTCACCTCTTTCAAATACTAGAACCTTAGTTTTACTTGCATTCATGCGGAGACCCTTACTTTCACACCCCTCTTTCATATTAGTGACTAATGCCTGTAGGTCGGCTTCTGATGAGGCCATGAGCACCGCATCATCAGCGTACAGCAGACAGTTTACTGTAAAGTCACCCAAATTCACACCCATATTAAAAACTTTCAACTTCTGCAGGCAACTGTCCAGATACACTATGAACAGCCAGGCGGACATGACACATCCCTGTTTGACGCCTGTACAGACATCAAAAAGAGGTGACACATCCCCCCCTACTCGCACGCAAGCCTTACAGTCCCTATAAAGCGACTGTATTGCCCGCAGTAGCGAGCCGTCCACACCATATCCTGGCAGCAAGTCCCACAGCGTTTCTCTCACAACGTTATCAAATGCTTTCTCTAGATCCACAAAAGCGAAGAAAACCTTCTGGCTAAGAGCCAGAAACTTTTCCGCGATCATGCGGAGAGAAAACACTTGATCCATGCAACCTCTTCCACGTCGGAATACGCATTGAGCCTCCCATACATACCTTTCAGACTTTTCTTGCATTCGTGCCGTTATAACCTTTGCATACACCTTACTAGCTAAGCTGACCAAGCTGATCGCCCTGTAGCTGGAGCAGTTTAGGCGCGAGCCTTTCCCTTTGTAAATAGGTACTACAACTGCTACTCGCCAGTCATCTGGGACCTCACCCGTCCGCCAGCACAAGTTGCATAACAGACATAGTGTGTCCCAGACACGCGACCCACCGTACTTGATCATCTCAGCAGTAACTCTGTCTTTTCCCGCAGCCTTACCACATTTCATACTTCTTATCGCTTGTACTATTTCTTTCATACTAATGACTTCAATGACATCGGGATCCGGAGCATCGAAGTGAGCTCCACTTCCCGATGTGGCATCTCTGTCTTTTCTTGCATACATCTTTCCATAATATTCACTCCATCTCTGCAGGACGTCACTTTGGTCTGTTAGGACGTCATTGTTAACACTAAGCACTTTATTCATACTGCAGATTGCCGAACAACTCCGGGTCTTGCCTACCTCTTTCCAGAAGAGCTTGGCATTATCCCGAAAATTGGACGACAACCTTTCATCCGCTTTCATTCTGCACCTTTCACGAGCTTCTTCTATCAGTGCCTTCGTGTTAACTTTCTGCAGCTTGTATCTCTCTTTCATATTAAAATCATTCCGCGAGGCTAAGTAGTCTAGCCATGCTTTCTTCTTCATTCGAACTGCTTCTATCACTTCCTCATTCCACCATGCATCACGCTTATTACTACTGCCTCTTTTCGTTTCTCCACACACTTCCACAGCGGCATTTATCATACTGTCCCTAAGGTTCTGCCATACACTTTCCACATTCTCACTGCTTACATTAACGTCGTCAAGCTTTTCGGCTACCCTTTCATTATATTTATCCCTAATGGATGCATCCTGCAGCTTCCAGCTTTTGATGCCAATAGTCGGCCCAGGTTCAGGACACTTGGTACGATGACGCCAACCCGCGAACAGACCCCTAATCCTAGTTATGACTAGGTAGTGGTCTGATCCCAGCTCAGCGCCTCGATAAACCCTCGTGTCCATCACCTGTTTACGGAGCCGACTATCCATTAGGAATAGATCTATCATGCTTCTCTTTGACTTACATCTCCTCGTATACATATGAATTTGTTTGTGGTTGAACATTGTGTTCGCCACAAACAAATCCTTTTCCTTACAAAATGCCAGTATTAGCTTGCCAGCGTCGTTCACCCTTTTATCCCCGAGTACCGACTCAAAACCATCGCGAGCGGTACCCACCCATCCATTCAAGTCTCCACATACTATAAGTCTTTCATTTCCTTCTATCACATTTAGAGCTTCTCTCATACTCTCCCAGAAGTCCTCTAGCTCACTCGCGTTCGACGAAGATACTGGCGCGTAAGCAGCTACCAGGAAAATCTTCGTCAAACCAAGTTTTACACGGATCCAGAGGATTCTAGGACCTACCAGTTTGTACTCATACATACCGGAGGCCAATCGCGAGGACAGCAAAATTCCAACCCCCCGACTGCCATGCTCGCACTCTGGTACTCCAGACCAAAGCGCGAGCATCCCACCCGTGAGCTCCAAGACTTCGCTGCCCTTGCGCTTGGTCTCTGTCAAGCACACTGCATCTAACTTTCTCTCATTCATTACATCCATCAACTCATTTATCTTATCTGTCATTCCTCCCCTAACATTCCACGCAGCTACCCTGCACTCCATCCTCCACTTCCCGCCGTGTCGGGCCGCGCGTGTAGGGTGGCGGTCCCCTACGCCGCTCTGGCACACACTTTTCGCACCAGCGGGGACGAACTGGTGCGCGTCGCCTCGAGGGCACGCCCTAGCAGTAATCGCCCTGGTGGCACTCGTGTTGGAGTAGAATTGCAGCCGTAGCTGGCAGGGATGGCGACGTGCACGCTTCTACTCTTCATCCCCATGAAAATAGATTGGTATAACATTTAAATTAGGTATTACAAAATATAGGATTACATATAAATTTATACAAAATTATTTTATTAATTTATATAATAAAAAGAATCATAATGATTAAGGATTGAAAATTGACATTTGACAATACTGGAATTTAGAAATACACTACATTTTTTTTTATATATCCTAATCAGTTACCAAAAATAGGTTATTTGTGAATCTGTATCCACCTTTGTTGCATAGGGGACTCCCATCTATCCGCGAAAACACTCAGAACACTATTGGTGCAGACGCACACCGTTTCCTCATAATAGCACCGAAGCTGTCCGTGCGCGCTTCGGTAAACATACCTGACGCGCTACAGTGCCACGGCAACCCCAATAGTACTCTAAATGCGTTATTATACTGTACGCGCAGATCGTTGTATGACCGTTGCGTAAAGCACACCCAGAGGCTGCACGTGTAAAAAGATTGACAATATGCTTTAAAAAGCGTGATTTTAACCAATTTAGTACATCGCGCAAACCTGCGTGCTAGCATGTTGCATCGGACAGACAACGATCTACGCTCCCTCTCTATGTCACAATCGTCTTTTAAATCCTCGCTGACCCAGTGGCCCAAATATTTCGTTCTGTGAACTCTGCGAAAAGATACTCCATAGAGTGAGACCGCAGGAATGTCTTTGTAAGTGCCTGTTTTAGCTGGAAATACCATTATCTCGCTTTTTTGACATTATATTTGAGCCCATGAGTCGCCGCATAGAATTCACACACAGTGAGTAAACGCCTCAGAGCACCAATAGATGGACTAAGCAGCACCATGTCATCAGCATAGCTCAAATTATTGATACATATTCCATCAATATGGCATCCAAAATTAGAGCTGTTGAGCTCTGATAATAACTTATTCATATATACATTAAATAACCGAGGCGAACTTAATCCCCCCTGGCGGACACCACATTCCAAGCGGTAAACATCCGAGTGCTCCCCCGACCACCTAACACTATTTCTTTGGTTACTGTACCAATATTTAAAAATTGAGGCAAGTTCAGGAGGCATGGTTGTCTCAGACTCAAGTTTACGCCACAACACGTCATATTGGACTATGTCAAACGCCTTTGACAGGTCCAAAAAACAGGCAAATACAGGCGTTTTTCGTGCCGTATAGTATTGAACAGTCTGCTTGAGACATAAGATAGCACTTTCAGTGGATAGACCGGGTTGAAAACCGAATTGAGAGTCATGAATCTGAGTGTGCTTCATCATATGTTTACGAGCAGACTGTCCAACACCTTGGCTATAATTGTCGCTAGAGAAATAGGCCTGTAATTAGACATGTCAGAGGCATCTGCTGTCTTATTTTTCACTAGAGGTACAACCTCTGTATACATTAGATCATTTGGCAAATAACTATGACTTACACACAAATTAAAAAAAGAAGGAAAGAACGCGTGCTACATGTATACCCGCATTTCTCAGGTGCTCTATGCTAAGGCCATCGTGGCCTGGTGCCTTGCCTTTTTGCATTTTATTAATTACATAGGCTACTTCTTTAGAAGAGAAACGAACGATCTCGTCACCTCCCTTCTTGACATCCTGAGCACAGCTCACTAGCGGCACTGGCGCACCCGATGACTCAACCTTAAAGTAGCTCCGAAAAGCATCGCCCTTTGAATCGTGTACACCCGCCACACTCACCGGGGAACTCAATTTAGGATTTTTTTATTAGTATATTTCCAAATTTTTCCAAATTGCTTGTCTGCGTGATTTCTAGCTATTAGGTCCATTTTAATTTGCTGCTGGTTGTCCAGACAGCTTCAGTTGACTTTTAAACAACTTTTTAGAACTACATATATCATTGTAGACAGGACCACTAGAAGGCTTGTCACATGATAACCACACCTGATAACATATTCGTGCCCTTTTATGAGCGTCGCGGACGTGCATGTTCCAACCGGGTACGTATCTACTTTTGTTTTGTTTATTTGAAATATTACAAGTACAGTCTGCACCATCCTTAAAAATACCAATCAGTTTGTTATACATTTTGTCTAATATTACGTGATGTTTTATATTATTACACATGTTATCGGCCCAGTGCCTAAATTCAATAAGGAAATCAAATTGCCTCAACTGGGAATTGCAATATTAGCTATATTCCCTTATCTGATTGCTATTTCGTTCTCCCCAGATTACTTTCTTGAAAGAAAAAATTGGTGATGAAATTTTAGGTGTAATTAAATCGACACTACACTCCACCAACAAAGGCAAATGATCTGATGGGTAAACACCATATAAAACCGAGGCGTTCACAACTAACTTTCTCGCCGCACTACTCACCAATACATGATCCAACCAGCTAAGAGCGCCATTGGCGGTACTTTCATAGGTATACGTATCGTGAGGTAGGAGTTCCATGTCCACACACGACCACGATTGCTCCGCACTCACTGCAAGCAACTCCGTTGCAAAACGCTTTCCCGGATGAGCGTTAAAGTCCCCCAACATGAATACAGACTCAACGTTACTACTCTCTATTATAGCTACAATTTCACTTAAGCACTGTGTAAATTTAATAAGATTATCCGCAGAGTTTGTCGGCATATACACAGAAAAAATCAACAATGAACGATCCTTGTGCAATATTTTTATAGCGACTATACGATCACTATCACACGGTATCACCGCCACCGTAGGAAAAACCGATTTTCTCCACATTAAAGCAACCCCACCGTACGGTCTCCCTATCAGTACTCCTGCTGACGTATCCACCGCAGACTTACTCGTATATGCAAAATCTTCATGTATACTTCCAAGATATGGCAGGTCATGGGGTAAGAGCCATGTTTCTTAAAGTGCGATAATATCTGTGGTGTGACATAGTCGCCGCACACAATCAGCTGATGTAACAACGTTCTTACAATTAAATGTGCGTAGGGTTACATTCTTTTTGTTGTACACACTCATGTCCTAGGTTCGGTGTTCTTCATAATTCAAAGACTTGTCTGTCTCTTTTCCTATTGAAACTAACGAACCGTCTGAAAGTAATACCTTCCGGCCACAAATTATCATCCAGAAAAGTACTCAATTTATGTTTAGGTACAAATAATTTAAACGCGTTGTATGGCCTTTCAGACCTCATGTTTATTTACTCTAACTTTACTATTTCTTTTGATTTACATTGTATGTAGTCACAAATATCTCTTTCGGTAGCTTCTTTATTCACGTTAGATATGAAAAGCGGTATCTGCGTATCTGCTGCCTTAAACACACCGGTCGAGTTGGAAATTGCTTTCCCCATCCTGCCAATAAAGCGATTTCTATGCTTTGCTTTTTCTACTAAAATCCACTTCTCATCGTGCTTATTCTCTTTCCACTGACCTTTACTTACAATTTCAGCCATACTCACAGCCGGCTCCGATAACGGCAACGGCGACGGTGCTTCACTATCTATGTCATTGATAGAAAAACTATTTGACAAGAGAGGAGTTACCTGATGACTAATGCTACCATTACCGGGGTCTGACGCGTGAACGAGCGAATGGTGTTGTACTTGCTCACCACGTACCTCCTCGCACCTTAACGTTGTCTCGTTCGACACAAATACATTTTTTGCGATGGTTTCTGGGTTTATTTTATGTGGCCCGGTAGACGACTTTTTTAATAAGTACCCTTCACTTTCAGGTGTATCTATATTAGGATTTTGCAAAGTAATCTGACTTTTTTCCATTATAGAATCTAGCGTTCCTTCAAGATGCATTTTAGTTACGTAACTACCTTTGATTTCCGCAACTTCAGCACGCAAAACCATCAAATCTTTTAGTAGTTTTGTTACATCCACATGATCAAAACAGATCGGTGGCAATTTGTGGAGATCATACGCCACAAATACTGGAATATGTTCGGGATCAATAGTTTTAAATACCGAAATAATGTCTTCCAAATCTTTCTGCTTCTTATTCTTACGCCTCGACACAAGTTTCTGGTTTGTTTTCGTTGACACAAATAACAATTTTTTCGCTTCATCTATCTCCTCTTCAGAAAAAGCAGTATATAAAGAAAGGGTAGCCGAAAAGCTTGGCGACGTCAATGTAAGTAGTGTGAATGTGGAAAGTGTATGGCAGAACCTTAGGGATAGTATGGTAAATGCCGCTGTGGAAGTGTGTGGAGAAACGAAAAGAGGCAGTAGTAATAAGCGTGATGCATGGTGGAATGAGGAAGTGAAAAAAGCAGTTCAAATGAAGAAGAACGCATAGCTAGACTACTTAGCCTCGCGGAATGATTTTAATATGAAAGAGAGATACAAGCTGCAGAAAGTTAACACGAAGGCACTGATAGAAGAAGCTCGTGAAAGGTGCAGAATGAAAGCGGATGAAAGGTTGTCGTCCAATTTCCGGGATAAGGCCAAGCTCTTCTGGAAAGAGGTAGGCAAGACCCGGAGTTGTTCAGCAATCTGCAGTATGAATAAAGTGCTTAGTGTTAACAATGACGTCCTAACAGACCAAACTGACGTCATGCAGAGATGGAGTGAATATTATGGAAAGATGTATGCAAGAAAAGACAGAGATGCCACGTCGGGAAGTGAAGCTCACTTCGATGCTCCGGATCCCGATGTCATTGAAGTCATTAGTATGAAAGAAATAGAACAAGCGATAAGAAGTATGAAATGTGGTAAGGCTGCGGGAAAAGACAGAGTTACTGCTGAGATGATCAAGTACGGTGGGTCGCGCGTCTGGGACACACTATGTCTGTTATGCAACTTGTGCTGGCGGACGGGTGAGGTCCCAGATGAATGGCGAGTAGCAGTTGTAGTACCTATTTACAAAGGGAAAGGCTCGCGCCTAAACTGCTCCAGCTACAGGGCGATCAGCTTGGTCAGCTTAGCTAATAAGGTGTATGCAAAGGTTATAACGGCAAGAATGCAAGAAAAGTCTGAAAGGTATTTATGGGAGGCTCAATGCGGATTCCGATGTGGAAGAGGTTGCATGGATCAAGTGATTTCTCTACGCATGATCGCGGAGAAGTTTCTGGCTATTAGCCAGAAGGTTTTCTGCGCTTTTGTGGATCTGGAGAAAGCATTTGATAACGTTGTGAGAGAAACTCGGGATTTGCTGCCCGGAAATGGTGTGGACGGCTCGCTACTGTGGGCAATACAGTCGCTTTATAGGGACTGTAAGGCTTGCATGCGAGTAGGGGGGGATGTGTCACCTCTTTTTGATGTCTGTACAGGCGTCAAACAGGGCTGTGTCATGTCCGCCTGGCTGTTCATAGTGTATCTGGACAGTTGCCTGCAGAAGTTGAAAGATTGTGATATGGGTGTGAATTTGGGTGACTTTACATTAAACTGTCTGCTGTACGCTGATGATGCTGTGCTCATGGCCTCATCAGAAGCCGACCTTCAGGCATTAGTCACTAATATGAAAGAGGAGTGTGAAAGTAAGGGTCTCCGCTTGAATGCAAGTAAAACTAAGGTTCTAGTATTTGAAAGAGATGACGTAAGAACTAAATGCGAGATTAGGGTAAACCAGGAACGTCTAAAGCAAGTGAATGAAATTGTGTATTTAGGAAGTATGTTTAGCGCGGATGGAAGATGTGATTCGGATGTAGAACGGCGAGTAACTGCCGGAAACAAAGTTAACGGTGCTTTGTCCCAATTAGTAAAGCGACAAAGCATCGTAAACGATGCACGAATGGCGATTCATAACGCAGTGCTAGTGCCAACTTTGCTTTACGGTAGTGAAACCTAAGTATGTCAGCAGATGCATGAAAGTAAACGTAACGAAGTGATACGCAATATGGCAGGTTTGAATGAAAGTTTCAGCGTTAAGCTGGAAAAGGGCGTGCTCCGTTGGTTTGGACACGTCCAACGAATGAGTGAGGAACGATTGACGAAGAATATATATTGTGCGAAAGTAGAGGGTAGAAGGAGTCAGGGTAGGCCGAGACTTACATACATATAAATAAATATGAAATAAATAAACAATAACATGTTGTTTTTGTAAGTTACGCAAAACTTATAGTGTGTGACCTACGTATAACGGGCCGCACTGGCGCTCTGCGCCCCTTCTTCTGCTGTAGCTGCTCACCAGGTGACGTCTCCCACTTTTTTTCCGTACGCGTCTCAACAATCTAGGTTCCCGTACCTACCTAGGTACGGGAACCTTTGGCGCACGAGTTCGACACGCGCTCTGCCGGATTTTTTAGGCTTTCGATATAATATCGCCAGTCAATAGATCTCAATAGACTGCTAGTGTAGCGTCACAGGCCAATTTAGGTTGTTGGCATGCCCATCGTGCCCACTATAGTGGATCCGCGCTTGTTTAGAATTGACGTTTTAGGTAAGTTAGTCTGATAGAAGAAAAGGGGTGGGTTCGGTAGGCTAGATTGTTGAGACGCGTTCGGAAAAAAAGTGGGGGACGTCACCTGGTGAGCAGCTACAGCAGAAGAAGGGGCGCAGACCGAACTATGCGAATAAACTACGCACAGCCTAAACATTAAACATAGAAACCTAAAATTTGGTAAATGTATATTTTAAATCTTTGGATAGGCAATAAAAACGTTAAACGGGATTCCCGATATTTCCATAGGAACGTGAACTACGCGGGTGAAACCACACATAGCCTAAACTATCATCATCAGACGAAGTTGTGCGGCTCAGCTAGTTGAAGATAAAATTTGACTGCATAGTTTTGGACGACACAAGCGTCATTATTACCTGATATCCATACGGCAGTTTTTTATTAACTACAAACAGTTTTTGTGTGGCAAATAACTACATATTTATTTAATAAAATGGCCAATTTTAGATGGATGGCTGTGATGAAGTACACTTGTATCATTGCGCAGGATGCAGCCGGCGGCTCGGCGCGCGCTCGTGTCGCGCACGGCGGACGGGTGCGCGCCGCTGTTCGTGGCGAGCCGGCGCGGCAACGCCGAGCTGGCCGAGTACCTGGTGCACGTGTGCGCGGCCGAGCTGGAGCAGCGCGGCGTGTACGAGGTGCCGGACGAGCGCTCCGTGCACTCGGTGACGCCGCTGTGGTGCGCCGCCGTGGCCGGGCGCCTGGAGGTGCTGCGCGTGCTGGCGGACGCGGGCGCCGACGTGGACGCGGCCAGCGACAGCGGCTCCACGCCCGTGCGCTCGGCCTGCTTCATGTCGCACGTGGACGTGGTGCGCTTCCTGCTGGCGCGCGGCGCCGACGTGCAGCGGCCCAACCACAACGGCGGCACGTGCCTCATCAACGCCGTGCAGAGCGCGCGCCTCGTGGCGCTGCTGCTGGCGCGCGGCGCGGCCGTGAACGCGCGCGACGCGCAGCTCAAGACCGTGCTGCACTACGCCGTGCAGGAGCACCGCGCCGACAGCGCGCGCCTGCTGCTGGACCACGGCGCCGACCCGCACCTGGCCTCGCGCGCCGGCGACGACGCGCTGCGCACCGCCTGCATCAAGGGCGCCGCGCAGGTACCTCGGCACTGTTTGCGAGACTACACTGTAGGGGGTATACTAGCGAAATACGGATCCAGGTTCTGAAGTTGCTTGCACAAGACATTAAAGTGCCTGCTCGCACGCACAAGGTAACTATTCTGGCGATTGTTGGGTTTTGCTCTTGGTACAGCAAAGGGGGATTAAAACGCATTTCTTTGCGCATTATTTTGATTTTGCTATAACTCGTAAGATATTCATTTAATTTGCAAGGTGTAAAGGGACAACATAATCTTCATAAAATGCTGAAGCCAACTATCACAATAAAAATGATAACGATTAATAGCATATTTGTGTAAATAGCCTTCAAATTACCGCTTTATAATTGCTGGTTTTTTAAAGTATTAAATGGATATACTATGTTATTTTTAAGAGACAGACATATATCGTCGCGGTCTTCCTTATGAATCACTATAACTATTTAATTTTTATTTATTTATTTATTTAATGTACATGGAAGATTTACAGCTACAATAACGTGTTATTAAACAACATTGATATCTGACAGCCAATTACAAATCCTCACTTCTAGATATTATTCTAAATTTATATGTGTGGATAATTAGGTAAATGTATTACAGTTTACAAATATTACGATAATGGTACATTCTACAAATAAATCATCCTATGAGAAAACAACTTTTACCACAATATAGTACGTTATGGTTATGGATTATATATGCAAATTAAGATACACTACATGTGACACTCAGACCAACAACAAATATTAAATACATTACAGTGATACTATCATTAATTGTAGAAAAAGTTCTCGGACAGGCAACGCTTCAATGATGTCAATTTTGTGTGAAAAATATCAAAATCATGTTGCTTACATAGTCTATTATAATTACGGCTCGCTCGCACAATATAGGTACTCTTTCTGTAGTTAGTATGTGCACGTGGAACGTGAATCGGTGGGTTAAACCTTTATAAACTTTGCTGGGACATTTAGAGAGAATTTACTTAGAAGGTCGGCACAATCAATAGCATTATTTACAACCTTATGCAACATCATACAGTCGGCGATTTTACGGCGATTAACAAGAGGCAATAAGTGATATTTTTTACAAAGATTTAGATAATTGGCCGAGTTATAAGGGATTTTCAGATGGAAACATAAATACCTAATAAAACGCCTCTGAATACTCTCAATTCGGTCAATATATCTAACATAACACGGGCTCCAGACTTGTGACGCATATTCTAAATGTGGGCGTACGAACATACAGTACAAGATTTTTAGGGTCTTTGCTTGCGTGAAGCATTGGGAGACTCTCATTATAAAGCCCAATGCTTTGGAGGCCTTCTTCACTATGTTTTCAATATGCTCGTCAAATAATAGTTTGGAATCGTGCTGGACTCCCAGATCTCTGATGGAACAGCTTCTACTCAAGTTTCGGTCACCCAGCGTGTAGCCCGTGGAGATAGGTAGTCTTTTACGAGTGTACGTGATTATCGAGCATTTATTAGGATTGAGATCTAGTTTATTACACTTACAATAGCTCTCGAGTTTAAATAGGTCTGATTGAAGTGCCATTACGTCACTGTTTGAGGAGTCAGTAGTATAAATCTTCATGTCGTCAGCAAAACATAATAGTTTAGAGGACTTAAGGCAAGAGTCTATATCATTAATATACAAAATAAACAACAGAGGGCCGATCAGGGAACCTTGGGGAACACCACTTGGGACAGAAATCCAGCTTGAAATGTAGTTATTGACCACTGTCGCTTGTGATCTATTTTCAATGTAAGAGGAAAACCATCTTAGTAGGTCCCCACACACTCCAATACGGCCCAGCTTGGAAACAAGTCGTTTATGTTCAATGCGATCGAACGCCTTACTGTAGTCTGTGTAAACTACTTCCACTTGGCTACCTCTATCCATCGCGTCAGTTATGTAATCGTTGAGTAGCACAAGGTTAGTAACGGTTGAACGTCCCTTTAAAAACCCATGTTGGAAAGGACTAAAAGAGATGCTGAGAGCTGAATAAACCTGGTTGTAGACTATTCTTTCAAATAGTTTAGCGATTATACATAGTTTTGATATCGGTCTATAATTGACAATTTCAGCTTTCGATCCCTTTTTGTGTACGGGGGTTATAAACGCAGATTTCCAAATTTTAGGAACAGTGCAAGATAAAAGGGATTTCATAAAAAGAAGCGCGATTGGATGAGGTATGGACGATATACACTGTGTTAAAAACTTAGCTGTTATATGATCAAGACCAGCTCCTTTTGTTAAGTCTAGCTTTTTAATAAGGTTGGTGACTTGGTCCATTTTAACATCTATCCGCGATATACTGGCAATAGATTCAGCAACAATAGACCCATCTGAAGTTAGTGGATCTGGCAAGGGAGCAGTGTTAGTGGAATCTAAAAAATTTGAACGAAAGTATGTTGAAAAGGCTTCACAAATATCCTCACCAGCCGTCACGACTGTGTTGTTAAATTTTAATGTGCTAGGAATGGCATTGGTATTATAGCGCTTCCTAACGAAACTCCAAAAGTGTCTAGGGTTATTTTTAATGGAACTTTCAGTGAGCTGTATAAAATTTTGAAAACAGATAGACTCTTGGGCCCTGACCTGATCGCGAAGGTACTTAAATGTTGCTCGGTCAGATAGATTGCCATAAATTCGCATTTTCTTAAAATATTTATATTTTTCCTTGATTAATTTAATAAGGGTGAATGAGTACCATGGCGGATATTTATTATTTCGCAGGGTTTTAATGGGAATATATCTTTTATGCAACTCCGCAATTGAATCATTGAAGAAATTCACTGCCTCATCCACAGTACGGCTCGAAAATTCTTTCTCCCAGTCCACTGTATTTATTACCGTGTTAATGGAGTCGTAGTCACCCTTATCAAATAAATAAATAGTACGAGACTTTTGACCAAGAACGGGCATTTCAACAAATCCCATACTTATAGTTAACGCTGGATGTAGGATGTCAATGGGGACCAAGGGATCTAAACACTTTGAAACCTCGCAGAGTGCGTTTGATATTACCAAATCTAATATCCTATTAAGATTATTAAGCACCCCATTAAACTGACCCAAGTCTAAAATGCACAACTCATCTACCAGTGCTATTTCATCTTTCGAAGTATGATTACTCGGTAGATAAGTATTACCTTCGGAGGGCGACCACTTAATTCCACTCAAATTAAAATCACCAACTATCAGAAATTTACTAGACGCGTGTGTGACTACTGATTGATTCAACCGATTAAGGAAGTTAGTCAATTGACATGAAAAAGATAGGCCTCTTTTCTGATTACATAGGTAAACAACACAAAGGTATAAATTAAAATACGTGATTGCGGTTTTTTCAACCGTATACTGATCCAGAAGTCTTCGGCGGAGCTGTGGAAGAGAGGTTGAGGCATGACAGGCAAGTCTTTACGAGTTGCCACCAGGACACCACCACCTTTTGTCTGACCGGTTAAGTCATAGTCGCGATCTCGACGCCAGACAATATAACGTTCGTCCAATAGTTCAGTGCTTAGGATACCGTCAAGCAACCACGTCTCCGTTAAAATTATAATGTCATAAAACCCTAATAACATTTCACGACAAAATTTATTTGTTTTAGTCCTAAGTCCACGCACATTCTGGTAGTACACGGTTAGTGTTTTGTTTATCACTGACCAACACTGATGAAAGTTTTCATAAAACTCAATAGCAATATAAACATTGAAGGTTGTGGTATTCTAAATAAATAGTTTATTATACAGTAGGAACTATTAGTGATAACGACACAGAATATTTGAAGCGCGACAGCACCACGTATCACATGAAAATTAAGATATGACTGCAATCCATACAATCCACAAAGACTAAGTAAGAGAACTAAAGTTGTAAACAACATTCTTATAAAATGAGATGCATAATCCAGCAATTTCACAATCCATACCCGCAAGCGAGACGCATCTAACAAGACGACAGGTTCGGTCAGAGGACGAACAATAGAAACCGGTTTGTTGTTTATTCAAGTGACAAAAGCAGTTAAAACTACAATCAATTGTTATTTGTTTTAAAAGTATACAAAAAAGGTTAGTATTAGACAGAAAGAAGGATAAGCATTTATGTAGTAAACACCTTAAATAATCTTGTGTAAATCTAATTCTTTCCTTATTATTAATAGTTTGCTGTTATTGTCCTTAAGTACATGAATTTTACCGTGCTTTATCCACACAAACTGATAGTGCCTGTCCTTGGCAATGAGTTTCACGCGACTCAGCAACTTTTTATGATCGACACTGAGATGATCATTTATATAGACCCTCTGCGATATGCCTTGACAACCAATATCAGCCGTAGTTAAGTTCCTGACTGCGCGCGCAGCTGCCATAAAGTCCTCTTTTAATTATCTGTTCATGAAACTTACAATTATCAACTTGTCTTTAGAATTGTAGATAGGGACCCGTGATATATAATTTATTTGGAGTTTAGGGATATTGTAACCGATTTTACGACAAATGGCTTCAATTATGGCGAATAAATTCTCCTCTTTCTTCATCGGTACTCCCTTAATCTCAGCGTTACTTAGACGAGAACGATGCTCACAGGCTGCTAGATCATGTCTCACTTTTAATAATTCAGTTTGAAGACAGCCCACCTGCTCTTCGAGATTTTCATGTCCCACAGTTTTGGTCTCAACTTCAGTGACTCTGGTACTCAGTTCATCGGTCTTCCCGCAAAAAAAGTCGCATGTTGCTTTTACCTCAGATAACTCATCCCTCACAATTCGTATATCCTCTATCAGTGTCGGTAGACCAAGCAACTGACGTTTCATGTCACGTATTTCACTTAAAACAGTTTCCAGGGTCACCTGCTCTGCAGAGGCCGGTGCAGCGGGCGATGAAGATCTACAAGAGGGACATTTCCATTGGTTTCTCCTGTCCACACCAAGCTTTCTCCAGCCAGACTTAGAGATACCCGCACATGCAAAATCCAAATGCTTTTTACAAGGGCCGCACTGCACTCCGTCAGTAAATGAGGAGTTACACATCCCGCACACTTTCATTTTACACTACTCACAATGATTGCACGTAGTAAGCACTCAAGAAATTATAGGCACTTGTAACTCAACGGTTTTAGATGTACTTAAAAAACTTATGATAAAGGTGTTTTAGACGTCTAGTTCGGACGACTACCCACACGTCAATTAAATAAAAAAACCGCATCGTAATTCTTTGCGTAGTTTTAAAGATCTAAGCATACATAGGGACAGCGAAAAGTGACTTTGTTTTATAATATGTAGTGATGAACAGGAGAGGGCCCAGCAGAGAACCCTCGGAATCGCCATTTGGCACGGTGGCCCATTTAGACATGTAATTATTGACCACTACGGCCTGAGATCTATTGTCGATGTAGGAGGAGAACCATCTCAGAAGGTCACCGTGTATTCCAGCGTAATTTAGTTTGATTAACAAAATATTATGACAGATCCGATCAAAGGCCTTACTGTAATCAGTATAAACGATATCAACCCGCTCCCCTTTATCCATTCTGCTGGTAATATATTCGTTCAACGTGATTAAGTTAGTCACAGTGGACCAACCCCTTAAGAAACCATGCTTAAAGGGACTGAAAGAGGTTTTTAATAATAATAATAATAACTCTGGCAACTCTGAGCTATCAACTGTCTTTTTATCATAATACATTTAAAATTAATTAATACAATAAATATAACCAATAAAGTCCAAGAACAAATTTACAATAGAAGAATAATGTATTTAAGTGAAATAAATACAAATTATTCATGGATATTTATAAACAATCACTATGATATATAGAAAAAAATTCAATTCATAGATGACATGACGTTTGACGTCAAGATAATTTCAACAATATTGTGCTAATAAAAATGAAAAAACAAAGACTGGTATGCTAACAAGATCCAGGGCGAAACAAAATGCACGTTTACCATCTCCGGATTCGCCGCACAGCTCCGCCTCGCAGCCCGCAGCCCGCGGTGCGCGCCGACTGCTGAGGCGTCGAGTTGGGAGCGGCCTTCGAACAGGCCGGCGGTGCTGTGCGCCGCATGCGGCGGACGCGTGCCAGGTGTCAACGTTGTCATATGTTGGATAGTACCGTACTTGACAGGCTACGCTCTGACTTGCGGCAGAGAAATGTTATCTCTCCCACATCACAAATAACACAATTACAGGTACCGACACCATTACCTCTCACACGTACCGGTGATAGAGTCGATAGCGTAACTTTAACCGTAAGTACTCAGTGCAATGAACAAATAAGAAGTGCTTTGGAGTGTGCGATGCGGGATTGTCTAAATGTTGATGTGAAAATAAGACCGCGTCTGCCGCGTTTGCCGATATCAGCAAAAGCCGATATCACGGTGTGTGCCCTGGATTCGCAATTGTCTAATTATTTAGATAAAAGTGAAAATCTCAGTAGTACGCACTCAATTCTGTACTGTGCAGCTGTTGCAGCATGTCGAGTAGCTGGTGTTAAATTCCCAGATCATAAGATCACTACTCGACCAGTTTGTGCTGTACCATTGAGGTAGTGCAGGATTGAGCGGCGGATTGCTGAGACCAGGGTACTCATTGGCAAGCTTATCTGCTTTAGGTCGGGCAATACTCGTCCGAAAGTGATGCGTTTTGTAGCTCGGGCTTTTGCTGGAACTGCAGTACGCAATTGTGATTATGCAACCCAAGTTACAGAACGCATTGACTTCCTAAAACAGAAAGTTTATGCATGGGCAAACCGAATTAGACGCTATAAAACTAGGACAGGTAGATATATCCTGAATCGCACACTTCAGAGAGATGAGCGGTGGGTGTATAGAAATTGGGAGCAACCTGATACTGTGGGTGACATGCATTTACCAGATACTGTAACTACGAACTCATTTTGGCGTAGTATTTGGTCAGTGCCTGTCACCCATACAGAAGGTGAATGGATGCGAGATGTCAAGCGAATGTGTGACTCTATTAATCCAATGGAGCCACCATTAATTACATCTGATGATGTTGCTAATGCAGTCCGTCAACTTCCTAATTGGAAATCTGCAGGACCAGACGGACTGCACAAAATTTTGGCTAAAGTGGCTTCGGAGTTCACAAAGTCGTTTGGCATCTCAATTTCAATCATCCTTGGAATCTGGGTTGCTTCCAAGTTTTATGACCACTGGGATAACCCACCTGCTACACGAGTCTGGTAGTACCATTACCAGACCTATAACGTGTCTTCCCACGTTATATAAATATCTTACATCTATTCTGAGAGTAAAAATAAACTATCATATAACAGAAAATTCCATCCTGTCAGACTCTCAGAATGGATGTAGGACTGGGGCTCGTGGTACTAAAGAACTTCTTATTATTGATACGACTATTAGCCGACAGGTTCGTCGTAAACGAAGGGATTTAGCGACATCTTGGATAGACTATAAGAAGGCTTATGACTCCGTGCCACATTCATGACTCATGAGGGTGCTAGAGTTGTATAAGATTAATGCTACTCTTATACAACTCTATTTTTATATATTATATAGATTATGGGACAATGGTGTACGGTCCTTCGCTATCCGGGATGTCGAGAAATTCTGGGTGACGATGATTCTATAAATATAAAGCGGGGTATTTTCCAGGGTGATAGTTTGAGTCCTTTGTGGTTCTGTCTAGCACTAAACCCTCTGAGTACAATATTAGAGGGTTTAAGGCTAGGCTATAATTTGCAGGGAGGTGATCGAGTTATATCCCACCTCTTTTACATGGATGATTTGAAGCTCTTTGCCTCCAACGATATCCAATTGACAGTCTTACTAAAGGTAACTGAAAACTTTAGTAATTCTATCAAGATGGAGTTTGATGTAGATAAATGTGCAACCATGCATGTTAAAAGAGGGAAGATTGTGAAATCTGATGGATTGGAACTTTCAGATTCCACAAAACTTAGATCCCTTTCTGCAAATGAAATCTACAAATATTTGGGTATGTCACAGGCATTAGGAATTGATGACAGGGGTATGAAACAATCATTGGTGGAGCGTTTCTTGGGCCACCTGAAGAAAGTACTGAAAAGTCTTTTATCAGGTGGGAACAAGGTTCGCGCCTATAATGATTGGGTCATACCATTGTTAACCTATTCCTTTGGCATATTCAGATGGACTCAAACTGAGTTGGACACCCTCGACAGAAAGGTTCGTACTCTGCTTACTACATACCGAATGCACCATCCACGTTCGTCTGTTATGAGGTTGTATATCCCGCGGAAGATTGAGGGTCGAGGCTTCTTAAATGTTAAGACTCTCCACAACCGCGAGTTATGCAACCTTAGAGAATATTTTCTGTCAGCGAATATGGGTATGCATCGATGTGTGGTTGCAGTAGATAATGGACTTACCCCGCTTAGTCTGGCTAAACAGAACTGGCGCAAACCTGTGATACTCACTACTGATGATCGCAGGGAGATATGGAAGAGTAAGGAGCTGCATGGACGATTTTTCCGGGCCCTATATGGGCCCGATGTAGATTTAACAGCATCTGTTTCCTGGCTACGGTTTGGGGACCTCTTTGGGGAAACTGAAGGTTTTGTCTTTGCAATTACAGACGAAGTAGTAATGACGAATAACTACCGAAAGTATATTCTGAAGGATGGTACGATTGACATTTGTCGGGCATGTCATCGTCCGGGTGAATCTTTAAGATATATTATTTCTGGTTGTTCGCGTCTTGCTAACGGGGAGTATTTGCATAGACACAATAAAGTAGCCAGGATTGTCCATCAGCAACTAGCTCTTAAGTATAAACTTGTGGATTTGGAGGTGCCCTATTACAGGTATGTACCCGACCCAGTTTTTGAAAATGGTCGTATCACACTGTACTGGGATCGACCCATCATTACTGACAGGACTTTTGTTGCCAATAAGCCTGATATAGTGGTGATGGATCGATTAGAACGTCGCGCAATGATTATTGATATTACCATCCCACATGACGAAAATCTCGTGAAAGCAGAAAAAGAAAAACAATTGAAATATTTGGACTTGGCTCACGAGATTGTTGATGTGGATTCGGCAATCATTGTCCCGATAGTCGTATCAGCACATGGGTTGATTGCCAAGAGCCTCGACCAACATCTTATGAGGCTCGCGTTAGGCAGTTGGATCGGGAGTTTGATGCAGAAGGCAGTTCTCCTCGACACGGCACGCATTATCAGGAGGTTCCTATCTCTGGAGCCCTAACCACCGGTAGCTTGGTCCCTGTACCCGATACCGGTGGGCTACTACTTTTTATATTTTTAAATGTGTTTTTTTTTAACTTACCTTAACTTAACTATCTTCACGCTGTATCCCTGACGGGGTAGTCAGAGAGGACAGATCGCCAGGCTTCGCGATCCATGCATACTTCTTTCGCTTCTTCGAGATTCATCAAACTCTTCATATTCGCACGTCTGGGTATCCGCGTACTTTTGACCTTTCCGTTTTTGAGCAATCTGCTCACGTGGTCTTCATATGTAAGTCTCGGCCTACCTTGACCTCTTCTACCCTCTGCTTTCGCACAATATATATTCTTCGTCAATCGTTCCTCACTCATTCGTTGGATGTGTCCAAACCAACGGAGCACACCCTTTTCCAGCTTAACGCTGACACTTTCATTCAAACCTGCCATAATTGCGTATCACTTCGTTACGTTTACTTTCATGCATCTGCTGACATACCCAGGTTTCGCTACCGTAAAGCAAAGTTGGCACTAGCACTGCGTTATGAATCGCCAGTCGTGCTTCTTTTACGATGCTTTGTCGCTTTACTAATTGGGACAAAGCACCGTTAACTCTGTTTCCGGCAGCTACTCGCCGTTCTACATCCGAATCACATCTTCCATCCGCGCTAAACATACTCCCTAAATACACAATTTCATTCACTTGCTCTAGACGGTCCTGGTTTACCCTAATCTCGCATTTAGTTCTTACGTCATCTCTTTCAAATACTAAAACCTTAGTCTTACTTGCATTCAAGCGAAGACCCTTACTATCACACTCCTCTTTCATATTAGTGACTAATGCCTGAAGGTCGGCTTCTGATGAGGCCATGAGCACCGCATCATCAGCGTACAGCAGACAGTTTACTGAAAAGTCACCCAAATTCACACCCATATCACAATCTTTCAACTTCTGCAGGCAACTGTCCAGATACACTATGAACAGCCAGGCGGACATGACACAACCCTGTTTGACGCCTGTACAGACATCAAAAAGAGGTGACACATCCCCCCCTACTCGCACGCAAGCCTTACAGTCCCTATAAAGCGACTGTATTGCCCGCAGCAGCGAGCCGTCCACACCATATCCGGGCAGCAAATCCCACAGAGTTTCCCTCACAACGTTATCAAATGCTTTCACCAGATCCACAAAAGCGCAGAAAACCCTCTGGCTAATAGCCAGAAACTTCTCCGCGATCATGCGGAGAGATAACACTTGATCCATGCAACCTCTTCCACGTCGGAATCCGCATTGAGCCTCCCATACATACCTTTCAGACTTTTCTTGCATTCTTGCCGTTATAATATTTGCATACACCTTACTAGCTAAGCTGACCAAGCTGATCGCCCTGTAGCTGAAGCAGTTTAGGCGCGAGCCTTTCCCTTTGTAGATAGGTACTACAACTGCTATTCGCCAGTCATCTGGGACCTCACCCGTCCCCCAGCACAAGTTTTTATAACAGACATAGTGTCCCAGACGCGCGACCCACCGTACTTGATCATCTCAGCAGTAACTCTGTCTTTTCCCGCAGCCTTACCACATTGCATACTTCTTATCGCTTGTTCAATTTCTTTCATACTAATGACTTTAATGACATCGGGATCCGGAGCATCGAAGTGAGCTCCACTTCCCGACGTGGCATCTCTGTCTTTTCTTGCATACATTTTTCCATAATATTCACTCCATCTCTGCAGGACGTCACTTTGGTCTGTTAGGACGTCATTGTTAACACTCTAACATACATTCACTTTATTCATACTGCAGATTGCCGAACAATTCCGTGCCTTCGTGTTAACTTTTTGCAGCTTGTATCTCTCTTTCATATTAAAATCATTCCGCGAGGCTAAGTAGTCTAACCATGCTTTCTTCTTTATTCGAACTGCTTTTTCACTTCCTCATTCCACCATGCGTCACGCTTATTACTACTGCCTCTTCTCGTTTCTCCACACACTTCCACAGCGGCATTTATCCTACTATCCCTAAGGTTCTGCCATACACTTTCCACATTCTCACTACTAACATTGACGTCGCCAAGCTTTTCGGCTACCCTTTCTTTATATTTATCCCTAATGGATGCATCCTGCAGCTTCCAGCTTTTGATGCCATGAGTCGGCTCAGGTTCAGGACACTCGGTGCGATAACGCCAACCCGCGAACAGACCCCTTATCCTAGTTATTACTAGGTAGTGGTCTGATCCTAGCTCAGCGCCTCGATAAACCCTTGTGTCCATCACCTGTTTCCGGAGCCGACTATCCATTAGGAATAGATCTATCATGCTTCTCTTTGACTTAGATCTCCTCGTATACATATGAATTTGTTTGTGGTTGAACATTGTGTTTGCCACAAACAAATCCTTTTCCTTACAAAATGCCAGTATAAGCTTGCCAGCGTCATTCACCCTTTTATCCCCATACTTCCCGAGTACCGATTCAAAACCATCGCGAGCGGTACCCACCCATCCATTCAAGTCTCCACATACTATAAGTTTTTCATTTCCTTCTATCACATTTAGAGCTTCTCTCATACTCTCCCAGAAGTCCTAGCTCACTCGCGTTCGACGAAGATACTGGCGCGTAAGCAGCTACCAGGAAAATCTTCGTCAAACCAAGTTTTACACGGATCCAGAGGATTCTAGGACCTACCAGTTTGTACTCATACATACCGGAGGCCAATCGCGAGGACAGCAAAATTCCAACCCCCCGACTGCCATGCTCGCTCTCTGGTACTCCAGACCAAAGCGCGAGCATCCTACCCGGGAATTCCAAGACTTCGCTGCCCTTGCGCTTGGTCTCTGTCAAGCACACTGCATCTAACTTACTCTCATTCATAACATCCATCAACTCATCCATCTTATCTGCCATTCCTCCCCTAACATTCCACGCAGCTACCCTGCACTCCGTCCTCCACTTCCCTGTGTGTCGGGCCGCGCGTGTAGGGTGGCGGTCCCCTACGCCGCTCTGGCTCACACTTTTCGCACCAGCGGGGACGAACTGGTGCGCGTCGCCTCGGGGGCACGCCCTAGCAGTAATCGCCCTGGTGGCACTCGTGTTGGAGTACAATTGCAGCCGTAGCTGGCAGGGATGGCGACGTGCACGCTTCTACTCTTCATCCCCCCTTTTTTTTAGATATATTTAAAAATGTAATTTGTATGTCTGTATAGTTAATAAAGAGAATAATAATAAATAATAATATTCATTTATTTGGTGCAAAGAAGAAAAAACGTAAAAGCAATTAGAACACTAAAACACTTAATTTACTTACACTAATTTTAATAACTAATCTGTCCTTATTCTTGCACCAAATGGGTGCCCAGTTCAGCATAAGTCAGGATGTATCCTGTTAGGGCCTGACGCTGGTTTTCAACTGGACCCCTATATGTGGTGAGTGCTTTTCGTCTGTGTACCCATGCATGCACAAACCTACGCAAGTAAACTGACACAAATACACACACACACACATATATATACATATATTTATACTCGCAAACGTACATACACATATAAAGGCAAGATATACACATACACACAGTACTATATTTCAAAACTAGTTACACAATTATAGTCAACATACCAAATTATAGTCAAAAACCAAGTCCAAGGACCACCGTCCCAACAAAAAAATAATGCTTTCGAAGCACACCGGCGCTAAGTGCGTCTACATCAGATCAGAGACAAGTTCGTGTTAACATTATCCAGCCTTCGTTGCGCCTCTAGGAGATAAAGTCGTAAACGTTTCCTAAATGTGGTTACAGACTTAAGAGACTGCAGTGGTGGAGGGATTCCATATTTTAGTGGCCGAATAACGAAAACTGCCTCTGAATGATGCGGACCTATGACGCTGCATCGACAGCTTGAGCACTGTCTTCTGTCACCTGTTCTCCTACTACCGACCCAGGTCAACTTGACGTGTAGGTATTTCGTTAGATTTAACAACGCCGAAAAGAAGGGAAGCTAAGTGCATCTTGCGCCTATGCTTCATTTTAAGCATTAAGTGTTGACTCAGATACGGCGTGACATGCACTCTAGCCGGTATCCTAAAACGAAATCTAGCACAAGCGTTTTGGACCCTTTGGATGAGTCGCTCGGTTCTTGCAAGCAAACGCGGGCCATAAACAACATCTGCGTAATTTAATTTTGACAGTACCAGGGATTCGACCAACTGTATTCTTAGCTCCTCAGTGTGCTGCGGTCTCGCTCTATACAAAACCCAGAGTCTGTAAAAACAGTTTCGGACACACTCTGCTATATGTTGTTCATATCTAAGGCTTGAATCCACATATAGACCCAGATTACGTGCACTATCAACCTGAGCAATAGTCTCTCCCAATATTACAATATTCAGGAAATTGGGCACCCTCCGGATCTGGTTCCTGGTACCGAACTGCATGTATTTTGTTTTAAGAGGGTTCAGATGCAGACAATTGTCTGCTGACCACTCCGCTATTGCGTTAAGATCGTCGGTTAGGTTAGCAACAGCCGCTTGGTAATTTTCAGGTTTGAATGACAGGTACAACTGCACATCATCAGCATATATATGATACTGTGAGTTTTTGAGACGGGTTGTTAAAGCAGAACAATACAGTATAAACAGAATTGGCCCTAATATTAAACCCCTGGGGCACGCCTCTTCGAACTGAAGTAAGGGGTGAGGTTAGACATGCGTCATCGCTGTTTTAGTGCTGAACATATTTGGTGGTAAACAGTGGCGGCTGGTGGATTATCAAACCGGTGGTGCATTTTACTTGCTCACTAAGTATGATTAGAAATTGCAACAGATCAATTTATCTACATAAAATATTTTAAATTTATTGTTATTTTTTATACATTAAACCAATGCGACTACATTTTTATGAACCGAAATATTCAATCATCTCTTTATTAAAATCGGGTATTGTTTGTATAAATCTTCACGCTGCATCCCTGACGGGGTAGTCAGAGAGGACAAATCGCCAAGCTTCGCGATCCATGCATAAATATTTCGCCTTCCTGCAGAATCATTCATCGTTTCATACATTCACGTTTGTATAAATTTGTTGGTTGTCTTTAGTGTAAATATGTTTATGCGTATTTTCACTTACACCACACACTGTCGAAAAAGTATCAATCAAATCAAATCAAAATTATTTTTATTCATGCAGACCATTTTAGGCACTTACGAATAGTCATGACAATTTAAAATGAGAGTAATTCTAGTTGCCAGTTCCAAGGGCAGCCTACCCTAAATGAACAAGATTCTGTCAAAAAACTACATGGATGCTAAATGTAGGTATGGCTTACAATAATTAATTTACATTGTTCTTTGGTGTTATGTGAGAATACATACATACATATTGTCACACCTTTATCCCCGAAGGGGTAGGCAGAGGCATATTTAAGGCCCACGTTTCACCGTATGCATTTCCGTCCCACGTAACAGGTGGTGAGTCCATTGCCGTGTTGAAATGGACAGGCGCAGGCTGCATCGACCTACTGTTGAAATTTTTTAAGCCGCCCATAGGGCCTCCATCTTGAGATGGAGAATAGTCGACAAAACTTAGTGTTGTGGACTTGTATTGAGTTCAATGAAAGATCGTAGGTAGTTCAGATGTATATTGGTCCTTATGTTATTATTGACAATCTTGAGGCGTGAAGATTTCTTTGGAGAGCGGTCTTGATGTTAACTCGTTCACGATGTTACGATGTCTACGCTGTAACCCACTAAGCGGCCGCCTTTTATGTAATCGCATTGGGACTCTCAGAGAGCCCCTTGTGCGCGCTCGGCCAATCACCGCGCGCCGGGATCATTTCTGTTGCGATCGTCGTTGCGTCCATAATACTTAGTTTGCTTTAAATTTTAATAATGTATTTCTAATACTTGATATAAATACTATAACAGCTATGAGCTGACCAGTCCCAACAGACAGCACCCGTTCATGGGTATGACGCATATATGATATCGCCCTACTCAACCATATTTTAGGGAATAGAGCGACCCGACACATACGCCACCACTGCCAGGACACTTAGGCGAGCATGACATACTCAATGTATGGAATAAAATCAAAACGAAAATGAATAGAAAATAATAAGTCTACACAAAAAAATATTAACGCATCACAGGTGATTTTCGTCAAACATCGCGTATTCGAGCGCTCTCGGTAATTTTCAGTTCGCAAGTGCGGCGCACGAGAACAGGCTCATTACTCTTATAATAGTTTGCATCAAGTGAACCCGATTTCTCAACATAAACGGCCGTTTTCTGGATCTGGTGATTACTAACGCCCCTAATATAATATCTTCTGTTACTAAAAGTATCAAACATCGCGTATTCTAGCGCTCTCGGTAATTTTCGTCACACATCGCGCATTCGAGCGCTCTCGGTAATTTTCGGTTCGCAAGTGCGGCGCACGAGAACAGGCTCATTACTCTTTTATAATAGTTTGCATCAAGTGAACCCGATTTCTCAAGGTTCTCTCTCGCAGGTTTTCTGGATCTGGTGATTACTAACGCCCCTAACATAATATCTTCTGTTACTAAATGTAATTCAGCCCTTGTAAGGCTATAACTAATTGAATCGGGCGTTACATGGCGGAAATCCATCGTAGAACGAAAATAAAGGAGGGGAGGAGGATCCCACCACACACCCTCGATTCGTCAATCCTAAGGCACAATGGTCAAGGATTACCTATACCAATTGTAACGGAGGAATGACGAACCGAACACCTCAAGGAAAGGGATGTAAGATAGGTAAAAGGAAAACTTACCCTCCAGGTTGTCAAAACTTTTGCAATATTGCGCTTTACAAGGTGGCACTTAGTCGACAAGTTGACACGTGTTTCGCCTACACACGAGGCATCCTCAAGACTGCTTGACAGCAAGTGTGCTCAGCGCGTTCCGCTCCGCCTTTTATAACTCTATCTCCCCACTACCCCCACTCGTCACCGAGGTACTATGTTATCTGTGTTGCCTGTTCGAAAATAAATCGAGTAATGGGGAAGTGTGAAAATCGGTCTGTTCGTTCAACAATGTATCCCCTACATGTTTAATAATTTCTAATTGTTCTAAAACGCACAGTTTAAAGCTTTTTTGACAAAAATGTAAAACTTCTAACGTATTATTATTATCTAAGTTATGACCGGTGTCCAACAGATGTTTCGCAAAATGTGATTTTTCGGTATGGCAATTTCAAAAAGCTGCTAAGTGTTCTTTATATCTAGTTTCAAATGAGCGACCCGTTTGGCCTATATATATGTTTTTACAACAATCGCAAATTAATATATAGGTAAATACCCGATTTTTTATGACGATTTATACTATCTTTGGCATAACATAAACTTTTTAAAGAATTTTGGGATCTATAGGCTGAATAAATATTATTTTCTTTAAGTACCCTCGCCACACGCTGTGTAATATTGCCAAATTATAGTAGACTCGTAGTAAAGTTTTTGCTCTCTCTGACTGATGGATACAAAAGAAGTTTAACTACGAGTATATTATTTTGTTTTTTATTGTCACTCGCTGTGACAAACTTATACGCAACTGTTTATCTAAATTTAAAACCGATGCCCCGACGTACATTAGAAAAAATCCAAAATATTATTGGAATTTCATAAAAGCATTTAGATCCAATAGTAATGAAATACCTAAAGAAATGTTTCGGAAACTGCTTCGGGAGGACAACAAATTAGTGATTTATTCTCTAAATATTTCCAATTCACCTAAAGATTGTGATGTATGTTTACTAACGTTAAATCTTTTATTATTCATTCTCTCAAATTATCTACACGGCCATTATCTGTAGCATTCCTAGGCCTTTATATTTCGAAAGTCTTTATGCTCTCTTAATGTTTGTTTACCTTTTGTAATTTGTAATGTCAGTTAATGACAAGCCTAGGTTTTATTTTTAATTTATTGCTAGAGCTGCCAGTAGGTTAGGTTGTATAGATATTAGACCTTGTTATAAATTAATATTCTTAAAATATGTTTAGAATAATATTGTTTAAATTTTGAAATGCTCTGTAAAAGAAGGGAGCCGGGGCCGTCAAATCAGTCTACTTTTGGTGCTCGCCTTGTCAGGAGGAGGTGCAAATTTAAAGGTATAGCGGCCGAATACTGAACTGTCACTCAAATATCTAACGGCATCTTAAATGATTGTGCAGCTCCTAAATACAAAATTCGTATTCTCAAACATAAAATTTAAGCATGTGATAAATTTAAGATGATCTCAGGTTAGTTGCGCTCAGACGCTACTCAATGTAAAATTCGTATACTGGAATGCCACTTAATTTAATTTAGCTGTCAAATGACCTGTCAAACTGCTTTGAATGTCCCCTAAATGTAAGAGTGGTCGAGAGGTCTCCTAAATCTGGAATTGAATATATGTAAGCGTTAAAATAGTGTGTTTAACTTCGCTATCTTTACTCTCTGACCATGAAAGACTGACCGTCTGTCGACGAAACCATAGAGAACCTAAATACATTCGAAAAAATGCAACGCTGCGGAGTTTCCTGCTCGGTTCCGTATCTCCAATGAGACAGTTCTATATTTGGATAATTTATTCCATGGGCGTACCCAGGGGAGGGCAGAAGGGGAGCTGTCCCCTTCCGGACATGGTTTACGATTCCTACTTTTGTCTATAAAATTTAGCCTGGTAGAAATCGCTTTATGTGATAAGGACGCCCATTGTACTTTTTCCACAGCTTTCAAATGTATTGCCTGGCGCATATTACGTATTGCGTACGTCAAATTCTGACGTAAAGCCGTCATTTTAAGCCTGTATCTGTAAGGAAAGCGGGTAACCCATCCACCGTACTTTTAAAATAGCTAATACTAGGTGAGCCCCACGGCTTCGCCCTTGACATACTTCGAATATCCGTCTCACCTATTTAATCCCGACGCTTATATATTCTACAATAATGCATAATTTGCCCGATTTGTCGACATTTTTGATTACTGCTCCGCTCTCTAGGGCAGTAGCGTGATGATACATAGTCTATAGCCTTCCTCGATAAATGGGCTATCCAATACAAAAGGATTTTTTAAATCCGACCAGTAGTTTCTGAGATTAGCGCGTTCAACCAAACAAACAAACTCTTCAGCTTCTATCTATCTCTCTATCTACTCTATCCTAACTACTAATATTATAAACTCGAAAGATTTTAAGTATGGATGTTTGTTACTCTTTCACGCAAAAATATACTGAATGGATTTAGATGGAACTTTAAAATTATATAGCTTACACATCAGAATAACACATAATGCTACTTTAATCCCGGCAGAAAGTTCCTGTGGGAAACGGGAACGGGAAAGCTTCACCACGCGTGCGGAGCCGCGAGCGTCAACTTGTATAAATTAAAACAGATATTTGTATAAAATAAAAATCTTGTTTGGGACTAAAAAGATAGACATTTAATAGAACACTTATAAAAGTTATTTATTATATAACAGACCAAAAAAACATCACAGATGAAAAATATATACCGACTTAACTGTGTTCCTCACACCACACAAGAAAGAGAAATGTCTTATGCTAATATCCCTTCTCATCTTTCCTTTTCTACATTCAGTTTTAGTAGACGTCTTGAAATGCTTTGTAAATACGAGTGGAGAATAAACAGTAACTATCAACGCAATTTGATGATAGTGATTTTGTCAATATGATAATTCTTGGAGATAGCGGCTATTCATGTCAACCTATTTGCTGTGCTGACTCCATTGCTACATACAGACTCCTGCTGAAGAGGTACATACCAATGTTTTTCTTCTATATCCCAATTTATTTTTGAAAAATGTTTACAAGTCACTCTAATGTCACTGGTTTCAATCTAATTGAACGTTTCGTTCTACGACAATTGGGTCAGCAAATGATTCGAAATAGTTTTTAAGTTATTTGTTCTTATACATAACTTAAAAACCTATCTTTCAGAACATTATAGAAATTACATTGTGCACCAAATAAAACTATTATTATTTTCTATTATTTTAACTAAATTAAGTAGTATTATTTATTTATTATACACTTTATTGTACGCCAAGTACATAAATTTGGGATTAATACATGCGGATCAATTAGCAGTACAATGGGCGGCCTTATTGCTAACAGCAATCTCTACCAGGCAACCTGTGGTTGGAGAAACTTGGTTGAAGGTTATGAGTGGTAGTTGTGTGGCGGACTTAATTTCTAATACACTTAAATACTATAGATACGAAAAATATTATAATGCATAAACATATATGTACAAAATTATATATACTAAAAATAAAAATAATAAATTAAATAATAACAATTATTTTATTGCCAAATAGTAAATACAATATTGTGCATTTTCCTGTGGCCCCACACTAGGCAAGCCTGTCCTGTGGGTGCCAAATACGATTTAGCTTAGCGATAATATACATTTATTGCTCTTGCGACATCAAAACTTTCAGACATATCCATCTTAATTATTAAAAACTAGTTTCATTCATACCATTATTATACCATTTTAAAAATATTCACATACACATTAGTTAAACTTATACAATATATCAAATACCATTTTATACAGCTCAATTAACTAGACATCACCAATTTCTACATTCTCATGACAAATGAAGAAAGAGACTTTCGGTTTGGTCGTAAGACAGTGAAAGGAGCCATGTCGTGATTTTTATTTTTGCTTCCTTCACCGAACACAGTTTTATATCGCAAACATTATTCGTCTGGTTATAAATATGGATGTCTTTAAATGGACTAAAGCGTCTGGCAAAGCTTGTGTTAATCCTTGGCAGCGGCAGTTTGTACACACGTCTACTGGTTAAAGCTGTGTAAACCTCAGAATTAATTGTTTTTTTATGAACACTTGTAACGTTACTATTTTCCGGGAGGGTAAAAATGTAAGGTCTAGGAGATGACTATCACTAGGACTGGAGGAGTCCTGGCTTAAAAGGAAAAGTAAAAGAAAAAGGAGAAAAAGGTAAAGTTAATTTAATACAAGTTAAAAATGTTAAAAATTAAACCAGGAAAAGCCGGGGGTAAATTAAGGTCTTGATTCTTCCTTTAACAGAGCCGGTTAACAGCACACGCCGCTAAGAAGGGGCCAAGTTAACAGCACACGCCGCTAAGAAGGGGCCAAGTTAACAGCACACGCCGTTAAGAAGGGGCCTCGAGTAGGTCTCCACGTTGCTAGGAAGGGGCCTCAAGTCCCCTCAAGGCCTCCACGTCGCCGACCTCGGAGAAGGAGGTCGCGGTAAATCCAGGCAGGCAGAGGGCTGAAAATAACAAGCCGTCGGCGTCACATTGGACGGCACATCCCTCTCACTCAGCACTTATTCATAAGCACCTCCTGACAAGGTGAGCAACAAAAGGAGACTGATCTGACGGCCCCGGTTCCCTTCTTTTACAGAGCATTTCAAAATTTAATCAAGTTTAGAATAAACATAATTTAAGAATATAAATTTGTAACAAGGTCTAATATCTATACAACGTAACCTAATGGCAGCTATAACAATAAATTAAAAATAAAATCTAGGCTTGTCATTAACTGACATTAAAAGTTACAAAAGGTAAACAAACATTAAGAGAGCATAAAAAACTCTCGAAATATAAAGGCCTAGGAATGCTACAGATAATGGCCATGCAGATAAATTGAGAGAACGTATAATAAAACATTTAATTAAAATAGCAAAAATGTAAGTAAATAAGTTACATTACACACTAAGGACTGTCCTCAAAATATATAACTGACGGACGTTTAACAATTTACATTCACTGTACAGGGTTTTAGTAGGATACCTAAAGGGCTTTTTAAACATAGTTTTATTACTGCTTTCTGAGTTCTCTCTATTTGTATCATCACTGTCTTAAGGGCACTTCCCCAACAGGTGATACAATATGTTATCAGTGATTGGTACACAGCAAAGTATACACATTTTAAAATAAAATATACATAACATATTTATAAAATATATATATGTCGGAGATGCAGAGAGATTTCTATTTGAAATATCGTCAGCGTCCGCCATATTTAGTTATTGCACGTGGTTAGATAGAATCAGTGCGCACACCCGGCGCGGTCGAGCTCTAGATGTCAACTGCGTCGCGTCGCTAACACACTGGTCTCACCTTGGCATTTGACAGATGTCAAATGTAACATGCGACGTCCATAGACAACCTCGACTCGAACTACTGACTCAAGGATATCTGTGATTAATCGAATTGTGTACCTCAAGCTTAAGTAGATGGCGCTACTAGTACAAATTACTTCACTGCTCCGACACGGCCATACTGACAGCGAGCGCGTTCTCGCGCGCCTTTAATAGTAATAGACATCAGGTCCCGTCACGTCGTCGGCATCCTTAAGTTCAATACTTGTGGTTTTTACACTGGAACAATAATATCATGAACAGCTTAGAGGTCAACGCCACAAACAAAGCACGATGCTTAATCACCACAAGCACAAAGCGCAAGGCTTCCAATGCTTAACCTTCGAGAGCACAATGCGCGGAGCTTTCAATGCCCAACCGTCGAAAGCACTAAGCGCGGAGCTTTTAATGCTTAACCGTCGAAAGCACAAAGTGCGGAGCTTTTAATGCCTAACCGTCGAAAGCACTAAGCGCGGAGCTTTTAATGCTTAACCGTCGAAAGCACAAAGCGCGGAGCTTTTAATGCCTAACCGTCGAAAGCACAAAGCGCGGAGCTTTTAATGCCTAACCGTCGAAAGCACAAAGCGCGGAGCTTTTAATGCTTAACCGTCGAAAGCACAAAGCGCGGAGCTTTCAATGCTTAACCGTCGAAAGCGCAAAGCGCGGAGCTTTCAATGTTTAACCGTCGAGAGCACAAAGCGCAGAGCTTTCAATGCTTAACCGTCGAAAGCACAAAGTGCGGAGCTTTCAATGCTAAACTGCTGCAAGCACAAAGCGCGGAGCTTTCAATGACGAACTGCTGCAAGCACAAAGCGCGGAGCTTTCAATGCTGAACTGTTGCAAGCACAAAGCGCGGAGCTTTCAATGCTTAACTGTCGAAGGCCCACGAACTGCGAAATCATTGTTGTAAAACAATATCTTCCAAATCAATCTGTTTTACTATTCATAGAGTGACAAATAAATGTGTCTTACAATGTATTTCTGTAACAATTTTTAACGTTATAATTACACAATCATCACTATCATTATGAATCTATTAATTTATCTGACTGCAACTGTTAGTCTCGAGTTCTTTTCGACACAGATAATCATTAAAGAACGTATTGAAGATTTGCCCTTATAATAACGCACCTCATCAGTATGAACTCGCTCGTCCATCCTGTTCCAATAAAATCGAATTCATCATATTTTTGGAACAAAGCATTAATTTTAGTAGGCTCTAGTTATCAGTAACTGAAGTTAGATTTGATAAAATACTGACGCCATATACGTAGTGGAGTATAAGTAAGACTGGCCAGGATTATTTATTTCAATCAATCAATCAGTCTATGGCAGGCCACCATCGGACGCAGGCCTCTATCAATTCACGCCACAATACACCCATAGGTAGGAGATGATTATTTAGATTATTATTATTTAAAATAAAAAATACATAACATATTTATAAAATATATATATGTTGGAGATGCAGAGAGATTTCTATTTGAAATATTGTCAGCGTCCGCCATATTTAGTTATTGCACGTGGTTAGATAGAATCAGTGCGCACACCCGGCGCGGTCGAGCTCTAGATGTCAACTGCGTCGCGTCGCTAACACACTGGTCTCACCTTGGCATTTGACAGATGTCAAATGTAACATGCGACGTCCATAGACAACCTCGACTCGAACTACTGACTCAAGGATAGCTGTGATTAATCGAATTGTGTACCTCAAGCTTAAGTAGACGGCGCTACTAGTACAAATTACTTCACTGCTCCGACATATACATACTCTACATAGATAAATAGTGATCTAAATATCTACAAAGTTATTAAATCGAGAGAAGTTCCTACAAAAGAATCTTGACAATATTAACGCTTGGTGCCATAGAAATTTTATGACATTAAATCCCATTAAATATGAATGTATAAAATTTTCACGAAAGAAAAAACCACTGGCTATAGCATACGCGATAAATGGCACCAAAGTCAATGCAGTAACTAACATTCGTGACTTGGGAGTTGTTTTGGACCAGAGGCTGGACTTTAGAGACCATTATGAATATGTTACCAGAAAGGGGAGTAAGCTTGCCGGGTTTGTATTGAGGCAAACTAAAATTTTCAAAAGGCCTGAGATACCCATCATGCTGTTCAACTGTTATGTACGCAGTGTACTGGAGTATTGTAGTCCTGTGTGGAATCCATTCTATGCTGTCCACGTCAGCCGGCTTGAGGGTTGTAATGTAACATTTTTTTACTTACTTTTTTAATTAAATGTTTTATTAAACGTTCTCTCCAATCTGCATGGCCATTATCTGTAACATTCCTAGGCCTTTATATTTCGAAATACTTAGATTTGATAATGTTTGTTTACCTTTTGTAATTTTTTATGTCAGTTAATGACAAGCCTAGATTTTATTTTTAATTTATTGTTAGAGCTGCCAGTAGGTTAGGTTGTATAGATATTAGACCTTCTTATAAATTTATATTCTTAAATTATGTTTATTCTAAACTTGTTTAAATTTTGAAATGCTCTGTAAAAGAATGGAACCGGGGCCGTCAGATCAGTCTACTTTTGGTGCTCACTTTGTCAGGAGGTGCTGATGAATAAGTGCTGAGTGAGAGGGTTGTGCCCTCCAATAATATTAAAGTGATTGTCTGCAGTGGCATGTGACGCCGACGGCTCGTTATTTTTAGCCCTCTGCCTGCCTGGATTTATCGCGACCTGCTTCTCCGAGGTCGGCGACGTGGAGGCCTTGAGGGGACTTGAGGCCCCTTCTTAGCGACGTGGAGGCCTTAATTGAGGCCCCTTCCTAGCAACGTGGAGGCCTACTCGAGGCCACTTCTAAGCGGCGTGTGCTGTTAACTTGGCCCCTTCTTAGCGGCGTGTGCTGTTAACCGGCTCTGTTAAAGGAAGAATCAAGACCTTAATTTACTCCCGGTTTTCTCTGGTTTTATTTTTAACATTTTTAACTAATATTAAATGAACTTTACCTTTTTCTCCTTTTTCTTTTACTTTTCCTTTTAAGCCGGGACTCCTCCAGTCCTGGTGATAGTTTTCTCTTAAACTTTACTTTTTTCCCCTCCCGGAAAATCGTAACGTTACAGGGTGTACAGAAAAGATTCTACTAACATCTTGTGTACGCCAATAATAAATGCCAGATTTTACAGACCTACGATTGTAGGCTTCAATATAAGTCCTCTTCACTCTGTCTGAGACGAAGAAACACCGATTTTCTATATATCTATAAAATCATCAATGGGAAAATTGATAGCCCAGATATTTTGGAGCAAATTGGTGTATCTGTGCCTAGACGTGGCAGTCGTCTGTGCAATCGCAAGACATTTGTCATACCGACATCTCGTACAAGCTATGGACAAAACGCACCTTCGAATCGTTTATTCCGTACTTTTATTGATATTTGTCATGAGCTTGACATTTTCGACGCATCGGTCAATAGAATTAAACGTTTTGGTATCGATCACTAAAAGGCGCGGATCCAACCCTCAACAAAGGTAGTGGGCAGATCCGAAAATTAGCCATCTTAAGAGTCGATATGAACTCGTTCATTATCGATGTAGTGAATTCTACAATAGGGGAGATACAATACACCGAGGGGAGTCGCTGACGCGGAACGTCCCGGCAGATAGTGACGCTGCTGGCGGCGCGCGTGCAGTACGAGCCGGCGCGCCTCGCGGACGCGTACGAGCTGCTGGGCGCCACGCAGCTCGACGAGTTCAACGACGTGGGCGCCGCGCTGGCGTCGTGGCGCCGCGCCACCGCGCTGCGCCACGCGGCCGGGCCCGGCGCCTACGTGGCCAAGCGGCCCGTGCGCGCGCCGCACCGCGCGCTGCGCCACGCGCGCGAGTGGGGCTCGCGCGCCGAGCTGGACGCCGCCGCGCGCGACGTGGACGCGCTGCGCACGCAGGCGCTGCTCGTGGCCACGCGCGTGCTGGGCCCCGCGCACAAGGACGCGCTCTACCGCCTCATGTACCGCGGCGCCGCCTACGCCGACGCGCAGCGCTACCGCCGCACGCTGGAGCTGTGGCTGTGGGCGCTGCAGCTGCGCGTGGAGCGCGACTCGCTGCTGGCCGCCGACACGTGCCACACGGCCTGCGCGCTCACGCGCCTGCTGCTGGACGCGCACGCGGGCCGCTTGGAGCGCCGCGGCGCGCGCCCGCTGCCCGCGCACGGCGACGCGCTGCGCCTGCTGCGCCTGCTGGCCGCCGACCTGCCGCGCAGCCGCGCCGCGCTCGACGTGCGCCCCGTGCACCGCGCGCAGGCCGACGCCTTCGACCGCGCGCTGCGCTGCGTCACGCACGCGCTGGCGCTGCTGCAGGCCACGGCGCGCACGCCGCGCGAGGCGGCCGCCACGCTGGACGCGGCGCGCGCGCTGGTCCGCGCCGACGTGCGCAGCGCGCACACGGGCGACACGCTGCTGCACCTGTGCGCGTCGCGCCTCAACGTGGTGCGCTCCACGTACTTCGCGGAGGAGGCCGGCGCGGCGCTGTTCCCGAGCGCGGCGGCGGCGCGGCTGCTGCTGGCGGCGGGCGCGGCGGCGGGCGCGCGCAACGCGGCGCGCTCCACGGCGCTGCACGTGGCGGCCGTGCCCTACAACTTCAGCGCCGAGCTGGTGGAGCTGCTGCTGGCGAGCGGCGCGCACCTGGACCAGCCCAACCGCTTCGGCGACTCGGCGGCGTCGCTGCTGGCGCTGTGCCGCGCGCCGTCGCTGCGGCCGCTGCGCCACGTGACGCTGGCGTGCCTGGCCGCGCGCGCGCTGCTGGCCCGCCCGCCGCCCGCGCGCCTGCTGCGCCTGCTGCCCGCCACGCTGCGCGACTTCCTGGACCTGCACCGGCCCTAGGCGAAGTGAGTCCGACCGAACGACACGAATACCGATTTCTTTATAACTTTCGACGTGGTAAATCATGCATGTATAATCGAGTTCACCAGTAAGTGGCTAATTCGGACAACGTTTGATCGTTGCTTGGATGGTCTACACCTTATATTAGAAGTGAAATGACTACTGAAGGTTAGATGCTATGAATTTGCTGCGGTGCGATGCTGATGCCATCCGGTGTTCCCCAGGGCTAACACCTGGGACCTCTTTCTGGTCTAAGGGCATTCGGTGTTAGCTGCGTATAATCAATTATCAGTAGTCTACCACAAGCTCATATTAGCTTACTAGATGGCGCTAAAAAAAAGAAATCGCAAAATTAAGACAGAGTCATCTATCGAGCTTATCGTACTATTCTCGAGGCGGTGACAAATCTAAATAACGGAGAGCTGCTTCAATTCCATTTTATCAAATAACACATACTCGTAAAATAAAACTTATAATACTAGTAACAGTATAACGGTTGACGGGCTTGGTAGGGGTGGTGCGCACTAGGTAGCAACAACACACCTACATACACCCATCAGGTACGGTTGGTAATCCCTGGAGATGTGTAAGTAACACTATCTCAAAGAATCACCGGTGCACCAGCTAGCAGAGCATGTGTATAGGGAGTGAGTATGGACCAACCTGGAGCAGAGAAATACCAGAATTTATAAAGAGAGGGCGCCAGGTATCTCTCCATCCAACGAATGATGCAATTAAAAAAACTCAAGTTATCAACTTATTAATTATATTTATTTAAACTATATCCATATGTAGACATGAATATACATATATGAAAGTAAAAAGAAATGGTTTAGTCATGCATAGTGGTATCCATATATATATGGTCACTTAAAAATAAGTTTATATTTAGTACAAATAAAATTTAAACCAAAGTATGGGAATGGGCGTGGCCTAAAATGACAAATATTAAAGCAGTTGTCAGATGCCTTAAAATTATTAAAATTATATACAGACATACATTTAATTTCTTAGTTTAATTAAACACGCAACGCCGCTTCCTATCATCATCATCATCGTACACTATAACATAACAAGGTGAAAATAAAGTTTCACATTAATATTCCTTTGTGATAATAAAAAGATTATGAAATATGTGTAACTGGAACGTCACATCGGTAGTCCAGAATATTAAAGTAGTTGAAAGCTACATATGTAATAGAAAAATGAATATTTAAGGTTAAAATTTATTCCTTTTAAACTATCAACATCAGTCGGCCTTTACCGGGTTATTATATATAGAAACTAATTAAAGATTAGTACTTATCTCGATTACAAGTTTGAGGAACATCCAAGTCCTTCACATCTCTTCCTATTCTTGAAGTCCAGGTAGTAGGTAACCAGAGTAGAGAGAAATGTCCTCTTTGCACATTGTCTGAGCTTACTTTAAGTCTTCTTACAGACATTCACAAGGAGTAAAAATATGTAGATGCAGAGAACGTGGAACACGTTAAACTCAATAATTATGTAGATATAAAATAAAGAACCAAAACGAAAAACATAAAACGAAAAACCCCTGTAACAACAGAAAAGTTACAGACATTAGTAATTTGTAATAAAAATCACTTTCACCCTCAACATTCTAAGTCTCTGCAGTCTAAGAGATTATATAGTTTTAACTTACCACTTATTTCAGTGGGGTTTTAACTAGATCCTTCTATCATCATCCTTTTTCATATTATTTGCTAAGTCTCTTGAAAAGCAGACTGAAATACAAAGTACAACCATCGTAAGAACATATTATTCGCAAAGGCCAAGTAATCTTACCGATTACGAAGAAACAAATATAAACAATTATTCTCACCTTAGCAACAACCATTATGTCTACATATTTGCTAAAAAGACTTCGGATATTAATCCGAATTAAATCACCATGACAGGCATATTCTCATGACGCCATGTCGTCGCAAAAAGGGACGAGCTCCTTTCTTTTTTTCGCTCGATTACGGCGGCCAAGTCATACGGCTATACAGCCTTGACAAATAATCAAAATAAATAAATATACAAAACCAAGATGCCTTAAAAATATCTAAATTATATATAGACATAAAGTTAAACTATTTCTGAGTGCTGTTCGAACATAACACCGCTTCCGTCATCATCATCATCGTACACAAGGACATAATAAAGTAGAAATAAAGTTTTAGTAAAAGAATTTCTTAGAGATAATTAAGAAGACTATTAATAATCATGTTTAAAGGAACATTCCATCGGTACTCCAGTATATTAAAGTTACTACACCTACGTTTGTAATGAAGAATCGAATCGAAATTTTATTTTAATTCTAGGAAATATTTTAAATTATCTACATCGGTATTTTACATTTAAATTTGGGAGGGAAGACAAATGTCAACAACAAAGGTTGGCTCTGTGTACATTTTGTGGATAAATATCTAAAAACATTAAATTTCTAGTAAAATCAGTGTTCAATCTGTTTAACAAGTGTTAAAACATCAGTGGAATTGTTATTAACTCACAGTTTGTCGAAATATAGTTGAAAATATCACATGAAGTTTACAATACATTAGCTGCCACACTCTAAACTTCCAGAGAAAATAAAGAAGGAAATCACAAACACAAGGTTAGGCATGCTAAATAGAAGTACTAAAAAGTGATAAAAGTGCAATATGAACCTATAAATAGAATTAATTACCCATAAATTAAAGTATATAAAAATCAAAGTATATAACAGCGCCATCTAGCGGTAAATAGCCAAATTATTTGATTTGTTCACTTACAAAACGCAGTTAAGTTTTAACATTACATCATTGGCTGCTAGAGGTCACTGAAATAAATTATGGAAGAAATTATGACAGCCCTTTAAAATATACAACATGAATTAGTACAGCAGAAGCGTGATATGAAAGTTATAAGCGAAAATATAATGGAAACAATTAATAAAAATATAGATCAAAAGTTTCATCACATTGAAATGAAGACCAATATATACTAGAAAATAAGATAGAACAGCAACAGAAGCAAATACATTTTCTGGACCAACAATTAAGGAAAAAGAATCTTCTTTTCTTTGGTGTGGAGGAAAAGGAGGTAAACTATGAAGATCTGCTAAACACTATACTCGAACTCATCAATTCACAAATGCAAGTACAGTGCTCTGAGTGGGAAATTGAAAATGTCAAGAGAAGAGGTAAACCTAATGGACAGATCAGACCAGTGGTAGTGACCATTACCACTATTACTAAAAAGTTGAAACTCCTTAGTAAGAAAAAGTCGCTGCAAACTACAAAAATTTATATAAAAGAAGATTACAGCCCCGCCGTACTTCAAAAACGGAAGGAGCTCTAAAAGGAACTGAAAGAAAAATGGGAATCTGGTTAGAAGGTTGTCCTACGCTATGACAAAATTATTACACGAGAGCCAAGGGGGGCAGCCCGTACGTCAGCAGATAAACCCGCTAGTGAAAGGTTCTTGTCAGAGTCACCTGATACTTCAGCAAACCGGGAGGTGAGCAACATCCATGAGAAAATTAGACAAGTACCGAAGAAAAATAGACCACAAAACATAATGAACTACTTGCGCCCATCGCAACCTAGTCCCACTGCAAAAGCTTCAACGAGCACAGATGTACAGGAGACCCCAAAAAACTGAGACAAGCCCCTTCGCATGTTCGCAGACAGAACCAAGTTATATATAGATACAATCAAACCCACAACACCTCCCAATACGGCTGGTCCCCGCGGGAGGATGCGACCAAAACCCTCCAACCAAAATAAACACTATTACTATGCAGATAATATGTCAAGTGAAATGCAAAATAATATTTATATCTGTTCTTGGAACGTAAGATCACTATTGCTTGAGACAAGACACATAGAATTAGAGCACAGTCTAACAAAGTTTAAATGGGACATTATTGGATTATCAGAAGTAAAAAAGAAGGGACAGAAATACTAGAAACTGGAAATGATATCATGGCATACTATGGAGAAAAAATCGGAAGAAATGGTGTCGGTTTCATTATTAAAAAACACCTAAAATCACACATAGTCGATATCCATACTATATCCGATAGAGTCATGAGATTGGACATATCGCTATATAATAAATCTTACAATTTAATACAATGCTATGCACCTACAGAACGATCAACACCTGAAGATTTGGAGACATTCTATAAACATGTGAAACCTGCTCTAGAAAATACGGGAAAAAATACAATAGTCATGGGAGACTTTAATTCTAAGATTGGGATGCCTACAGCTGAGGATAAAAAGATTATGGGATCATGGTGAAAGGAACACGAGAGCAAATTATCAAAATTAAATCAACTAGAACTAGAGTCCTTGAAAAACATATATGACAGTGACATACAACTCGTTTGGAAAAAAAACACTCAACTAACATATGAACAACTAATTAAAAGTCTACAAGATTCTGTAAGAAAAGTGCCAAAATGCACAAAACCGGACAAGCCACTGCTGTCAACATATGTGGAGAATCTTATAAACGAACGGAATAGACTGAAAAATAAAGAAAACAAAACACGATCAGATAGGAAACAGCTCAAGGCACTCTACAGGCTTGTCAAAAAGCAAATTAATCGAGAACACAGGGCACACCGCTATAGTGTAATAGAAGAAGAACTGGAGAAAAGGTCATCGATAAAAAGGGCACAGCTAAAACTAAATTTAACTAAACAGTGGATTATGTCTCTTAACAACAACAAAAATGTAATAATTTCAAATCAGGACCAGCTTATTGAAACAGCTACAAATTTCTACAGAAAACTCTATAAAAGGAAAGAGTCTAGCTTAGAATATGACAACTTTGAGCTATACGAGGACATCATACCATCTATATTGGAAAGCGAGGTCCATAGTACAATCCAACAGCTTAAATCTATAAAAAGCCCAGGTGATGACGGGATAACAAACGATATCCTGAAATCAATCTCCAACTCTTTAGTTCCTATATTGCTGAAAATTTTTAACAACATATTAATATCCAAGGAAATACCGAAAGATTGGGGCATATCCATCATAACCTTACTATACAAAAAAGGAGATCCCAAAGACCTAGGAAACTATAGACCCATCAGTTTGCAACAAACACTATATAAGGTTTTCGCCTCAATACTGGTAAGTAGAATCTCAAAAACTCTAGACAGAAATCAACCGACGGAACAGGCTGGCTTCAGACAGACATATTCAATCACATCTTCACTTTGACCCAAGTCATTGAAAAACACGTAGAATATGGAAAAACAATCTACATGGCGTTTATAGATTATCGTAAAGCCTTTGACTCTATACTACACCAACCTCTATGGCTGGCACTAAGGACACAAAAACAGTAGAGCAGTGGTCAGACTGGAGCAAAAGGGAGAGCCGTTTGAAATCCAGAGAGGAGTGAAACAGGGCGACTCTATATCACCCATTTTGTTTACTGCCCTTCTAGAGCATATTTTTAGACAGCTTAACTGGGAAAGCAAAGGTGTGAATAATTATGGAGAATACCTCAATAACTTGCGATTTGCAGATGGCATTGTCTTGCTCTCTGAAAGTTATGAAGACTTACAATATATGATAATTAATTTAGATACCGAAAGTAGAAAGTGTGGACTAGAAATGAATATGGAAAAGACATTTGTTATGACAAACGGCGAAAAAGTGCCTATCAGAAGTCAAATACATACTATTAACTACGTAGAGCAGTATATCTACTTAGGACAAAATATATCATTTACTGATCATACATCTCATGAAGTTGAACGCCGAATAAAGAAAGCTTGGGGTAAATATTGGTCTCTTAAAGAAATATTTAAAGGTAAATTACCAATACACCTTAAAAGGAAAGCTATGGACTCTGTTGTCTTACCCACATTACTCTATGGTTGTCAAAGCTGGACCTTCACCAAAGATATCGTGCAAAAGATTAATGTATTTCAGAGAGCTACTAAGATTGAAAGATAAGATAAGAAACACACACATTAGACAAATTACTGAAATAACAGATGCCGTTGAAGTTGCCAGTCGACTGAAATGGCGCTGGGACATGCAGCCAGAACTGTAGACAACAGATGGAGCTACAGAGTGCTACACTGGCACCCCTATGACACGAAGCGCCCGCGAGGTCGGCCCAGACGACGTTGGCAAGACGATATCCGCGAAGTAGGTGGACCTGTATGGACTCGTCAAGCACAAAACCGAGAACAATGGAAAGGGTTGGAGGAGGCCTATGCCCGTAAATGGGTAACCCAATAATTAATTAAAAGTGGAACATTAAATAATGACAAGTTATGACTATGTATAAATTTAATAAACAAAATTTATTTACAAGTAAAATTATTAGAAAATGCCATAGTATATGTTAAAATTTTTTTGCAAGTTTTCAATTTTTAAATGCAAATTCATAGACATTGTAATTTGAATCCTATAAATAATTGAGATTGATATTACCTATATTTGCTTAATGTTATGGAATTAAATATTATTGAAATAATGATGTAAAGGAAAATTATTGTATTAAATTATTGTATTTATTTGTATTTTGGGAATTAAAGGCTTTTATTATTATTATTATTGTCTCTTCTTCACGGGTATCTTCTATTTTTTTCTTATGAAGATACCCGGTCTTTTGGCAGGCTTACATGGGGACATATTGGTCCAACACGCAGAGGCCCTTTGAGAATTTAAATCTAATAGGAAATGGGACCCCCACTACAGGCAATCCACGCCCGCCTTATCTAGAAGAACGGTAATGGATCACCTTCAATGGGAGTTAAACTATTGTGAAATGTGCTAACTATGAAATGGGCTATTGGGTTGGTTGGGTTAAATGGATTGGGTGATTTAAGTTATTGATGAAAACGGCGTCTGCATTTTTGATATATTATTATCAAAATAGTGGCAGACGGTGACTCGCCAATTCACTAGATGGGCCCCCTATACAATCGCCATAGGCATGATAAGCCTGTAAGGCGACAGGGGGCAACACCGGTGTGAGCGGCTTGGGGTGTCGAGCGGTGCGGCGCCGGTTTCACCATCGCGGGTCAGACCCGGAGCGGGCTTCCCCGTAGTTATGCCCTTGAAAATGACACTTCCACCACCGAGCTTGGCTGATGACGATTGGCTGGTCAGAGGGAGGGCGCCAGAGCGATATCTCTGGCGCCCTCCCTCTGACCAGCCAATTAAGGCAAGCCAGAGTTGAGATTTGCTGCACTCCCAGGAGTAGCACTCTCACTGCTCTCCCGTTAGGCCATTAAATGCTAACCGGTGCAGAAGGGCAACAAAACTCTGAGGAATCGGGACCGATGTGAAGCCACACACATTCAGCTCGCCACAAGCTGCCCTGCGGATGTGAAATTTTCAATAACTTTCTGATACATTTTTTTGTTGATTTCAGCAAGTGGATGACTCAAAAAGCGAATCTACTATGCCCTCATTATTATTATTATTACATCGGTATCTATCGGCATCTACCGAGTCGTTACACATAAAAACTAATTAAGGTTACTACTTAGCTGAAGGTGAGGTTGAACACTATCCACGTCCTTCACATTTCCTAAAATTCCAGAACCTCAGGTGGTAGACAAACAGAAAAAGGGCACATATCGTCTTCATTGAGCGTTATAGCCACTTTTGTCATCAACCTATTGAAGTAATATAGTTATCTTTTCAAAAATAATATCCAGAGGAAAAATTTAATGACCAACCATGGTAAATGGTGTCATAAATTATACATTCATCATGAATAAAAAATATAAAGAAATATAAAGCCAAAATAAGACCTATAAATAAATTGAAAATAAAAATAAAAATAATAAACCCCTGTAACAAAGAAAACGTATAGGCATAAGTGATTTGGAAAATCAATCACTCTGACTATAGCATTTTGTTAAAAATTCTGTTTTAGAAATTAGATAGTTTCAACTTACCACTTATTAAGCACTTCCTTCCACATCGATTACAGCAAAGCGTTTGATACACTTCGACATGAGAAAATAATTAATAGCGTAGAAGAAAGTGAAATACGTGGTTCGTTATTGGATTGGTGTATAAATTATTTGCAAAATAGAACTTATCACGGGAGGGTTGCATGCGCTGGGAGTAGCAGGATTAATGTCACTGAGCGAACAGCTCAAGGCTCAGTGCTTGGGCCCTTTCACTACATAACGTATGTAAATAGCCTAGTAAACGTTATAAGAAACTGTGAAGTGTATCAATTTGCTGACGACACCTGTATACTTGCAGCTGACTCCAACTTTGAAGTGATTCTTAAAAAGTGGCAATGTGATTTCACTTTATTTTCAAAATGGTCACATGATAAGGGGCTCGTTTTGAGTGAGGAAAAAACCAAAGCAATGTATATAAGCTCAAGTCAGAACAGAATAGAAAACCATTCCCTATAAATGTAATATGTCACAGCCATAGGTGTTTACATAGTCAAACCAGTTATATAAAATGCAGATGCGGTGTGTTAGAGGTTGTAAATTCACTTTGCTCACAATCTTCAACAAATCTTAATCAAATCACACTGCAATTATCTGCAAGCAGTCGGAAGCCTGACCTGACTGTCGCCCGTGGACCCAAATACGGTGCTCATGCGGAAAGCTGGCGAGCCATGTGCATAGTTGAGGTGGCAGGCTTGGAAACTTCTTTTACGATGCTTTGACACCTTTCTAATTGAGACAAAGCACCATTAACTTTTTTTTTCGGTAGTTACTCGCTGTTCTACATCAGGAACACACCTTCCGTCCGCGCTATACTTGTTCTAGACGTTCTTCAAATCTGGCATTTAACTCTTACGTCATTTCTTTCAAATACTAGAACATAATTTTACTTGCATTCAAGAGATTAGTGACTAATGTCTGAAGGTCGGCTTCTAATGAGGCCATGAGCACAGCATCAGCGTAGAGCAGACAATTTACTGCTAAGCCACCCAAATTCACAGCCATATCATAATCTTTCAACTTCTGCAGGCACCTGTCCAGATACACTATGAACAGCCAGGCGGACATGACACAACCCTGTTTGACGCCTGTACAGACGCCGAAGAGAGGTGACACATCTCTCCCCCCTACTCGCACGCAATGCAAAAAACTTGATGTCTCGATGGACTTGGTGCCAACAGTCGAGATGTATTACAACAAGTTTCAAGTCTTAGTGGAGCTTGTTGCAGTACATCGCGATAACCAAACTTACTTGTAATTATTTTATTATATTTACACAACTTGACCGGTTTCGCTTTACGGCATTATCAAAGGTGTACCGGGACATGAGACTGTGATGTATGATTATCATGTTTGTATCAATCAAGATAAATTTGTATAATTTGTTATACTACACTTTTACTTTTAAGATAATTTGTATTATTTTAGGTTTAGTTCTTACAGTACAGCTTCTGTTGTATTCTGATAACGTGTGTCGCTTGTGTGCACTGTGTAATTAGTTAACTTACGGGAAATATATTGCCAAGTGTTTGTATATAAGATAATTATATTTCTGCTGGACAAAGCTGAGCTTGTCCATAGTGGACGGTTATGAATGAGTAAATTGTAATGATGTATTCTCCAGTGGTCACAATGTAGCGCCACCTGTAGCTGTCGGCTGTCAGCGTGGTGCGGCACTAACCGTTCCCTCCGACTGTCCTCTACCGCCACCACCTCCACCACTCCTGATGCTCAGCACACCAGTCTTCGTTATAATCTAATACCAAAGTAACCTACTACTACCTGCTGACAATTCTAAAAATTTGAATTATAAAAATATTTAATATTATTGGAATTATTGGAGCATAGATTTGGTACCGGGTTATAAAATCCCGGTACCAAATATTTAATAACCTGCTATGCAATTCACAAATCTCGGTTCCAAATTCGCTACGGCGCAAATGTCATTGATATTCCAGATCTATGAATATCGATGACATTTGCGCCGTAGCGGATTTGGATCCAGGATTTGTGAATTGCATAGCTGGTTTCCCACAGGAATGAGTGCGTAAATCATTTATTCTATCTCTAGACCTCACAATTCCATATTGGCTTATGTACTACTTTGCGGCCTTGTGTGTGTGTGTTATTCCGAGCCGGGCACTACCACCAACGCCACTGAAGCAGTCAATAATAGCTTATTGACTGCCTCGGTGTGTATTTTCATTTGGTAATTTTCTCGCGGAGGAACAGGGGTATAATACTTCAGGAGTACGTATAGGTGATTTAATTTTACATAGGTGTGCCAACCCTTAACTTCCCCTAAGGATTTAATTTATTTATTTTTATAAGTATATTAAGATTAAATTTGCTGAGCATTTGGTCTGGTGCCGAAATCTGTCACCCGCTTATCGGGTCCGGGGGTGGTGTTGGTCCGCGGGACACGGACTTCGGAGCTTCGCCCTCCACGCGTGTGTGGGGGAATTGTTTAGTGGCGATCTTTACAAAATATAAGCGTATTGATATACTTAGTATATCTTATTAAATTAATTCACGTGTCCTATATATTATATATTAAACAAGATTTATGTTGTCTGTAAAACTGAATTTGGTTGTTTTATTTTTACTGCAAATGACACGCATGAATCGAACCCACCGAATAAAAAAAAATTAAAAGTTTTACGACACCAAACTCAGTCGTAGGATTACCTTTGTGACGTCTGATGTGACGGCTGCCTGCGAGCCCGGAGCGGTGCCTTGCCCTCCGCAGCGCCATATATGATATATATATAATACATATTGTAATGTTACAATTTTCCGAGAGGGGAAAAAGTAAAGTTTAGGAGAAAACTATCACTAGGACTGGAGGAGTCCTGGCTTAAAAGGAAAAGTAAAAGAAAAAAGAGAAAAAGGTAAAGTTAATTTAAAATAAGTTAAAAAACCAGGTAAAGCCGGGGGTAAATTAAGGTCTTGATTCTTCCTTTAACAGAGCCGGTTAACAGCACACGCCGCTAAGAAGGGGCCAAGTTAACAGCACACGCCGCTAAGAAGGGGCCAAGTTAACAGCACACGCCGCTAAGAAGGGGCCTCGAGTAGGCTTCCACGTTGCTAGGAAGGGGCCTCAAGTAGGGCCTCCACGTCACTAAGAAGGGGCCTCAAGTTCCCTCAAGGCCTCCACGTCGCCCACCTCGGAGAAGCAGGTCGCGGTAAATCCAGGCAGGCAGAGGGCTGAAAATAACGAACCGTCGGCGTCACATGTCACTGCAGACAATCACTTTATTATTATTGGAGGGCACAACCCTCTCACTCAGCACTTATTCATCAGCACCTCCTGACAAGGCGAGCACCAAAAGTAGACTGATTTGACGGCCCCGGCTCCCTTCTTTTACAGAGCATTTAAAAATTTAGACAATATTATTCTAAACATATTTTAATATAAATTTATAACAAGGTCTAATATCTAAACAACCTAACCTACTGGCCGCTCTAACATTAAATTAAAAATAAAACCTAGGCTTGTCATTAATTGACATTAAAAATTACAAAAGGTAAACAAACATTAAAAACTTTCGAAATATAAAGGAATGCTACAGATAATGGCCATGCAGATAAATTGAGAGAATGAATAATAAAAGATTTAATGTAAGTAAACATACATTACAATATATGATACATATATCCGCACTGGCACTCACCAGGTCACGTCTCCCACTTTACTTCCCGACGCGTCTCAACAATCTCGGCTACCGAACCCACCCCTCTTCTTCTATCACCCTAATAGTCCAAGATCCTAGAGCCGTAAGACACAACTTATTTTCTAAAGCATATAACTTTCGGTTCTCAGTAGTCTCTTGTGTACTTTTTAATACCTGAATGTTTGTGGAGCTTGCCCGGTGACACCTACGCAGGTACCAGAGAAAAGTAACTAAAAATCAGAGTTACTTAACTTGAATTTTTATGACTGATTTTTATATATGTTTTGTAGAATACGAGTACTACTCTGAAGTCATATAAAAAAAATCAGACGCTTTCCATGAGCCAAAACTTTTATCAGACGCTTTAAAGCTCTAAGAAAAATAAATGAACTTAATTTATTTTTAAATGTCTGATTATTTATATAATATTGAGATAACTATTACAATGTTATATTTAATCAGTCAGACAAATTGCATTGACCAAACATCCCCTAAACACAAAAATTACTCAACCATGAGTATGAGTAAAGATACATTAATTTAACAAAAATTTACGAGCATTTGGGACCGTCTTTATGTAGAAGTTTGCCAGGATTTCACGCATTGACTGGAGGTGATTTTAATCCCGCCTTTTAAAAAAAAGTTAAAGTCCATTTAATATAATGATGAAGAAACATGAATATCAGCGAGCTTTTATGCAATTTGGAGATCCAGAGTAATTTACCGATGAAAACATACTACAAGATATTTTCAATCAAGTACAAAAAATATGTGCGATATTTAAAATGTTTCTAGTGTAATTAATCCTTGAAATCCGGAACCAGAACCTTAACCTTAAAGACTCAAGTCTCGTTGATTACAACGAGACTTGAGTCTTTAAGGGGTTAACCCTGAGTCCGTATGATTTGTTGCAAGAGCGTACACTGGCCAGATGATTATTATTATTATTTGAAGTGACTCACGCGTGAGCTCGTTACCGTGGGTTTACATGGAGTCGAGACGGGTTCCCGAGTTTAATACTAGTTGTTGGCACTGTCCCGTTCACATACATATGCGCGTTAGCGCGCTCACTGTGAGGTTTGCCAAAAACTCACAGTAGCCATTAGCGTTTTAACTTTATCTCTAACCAAATAGAATGCAGATAAATCAAACCAAAACCTATATATAAATACAAAATTTATTAACTTATGAACACAGTCATAAAAATATTTACATCACATATATCGATAACAAAATATGACGCCGACCACTGGCGCTCTCATTTATGCTCAAAGCGAAGCGATACAGGCTAGGACGATTTAACCACTGGACGAGTAATGTACTCAATAAAGTATGACTAACTTTCATGCGGGGGGCGGATTCTACACACATATTGTTTTGATGCTCTTGCATGAAGTGTTGTCACCCAATAAAAATACAACTGCAAATACAACACAGAAAAATGTAGGTATGCAATACGAATTTGACACAATATTATTCAGCTGTGATGTTTATAGGGAATGAACGAACATTGAATATAGGCCGATTAAGTTGGTATGTTTCAACAATTAATGGATTTTTGGTAAAATTAGTTATGTAAATAATATACAATTATACTTACGAGTGAAAAGAAACATTAGTTGTTCGACCGCTATAACGTTTACACCATTTTACAGCACATTTCGTCATGTTTTCTTTATAAATTACCCTCCAAACGTGTACGATAGACTGGGTCCGTGGAACAGCGGCCTAGTTAAAAGATACCTAGCAAATGGCAAGTAGCAATAGCAAACGGTAAGATAGCGCGTCCGTTGGTTAAACCGTCCTAGGATACAGGCTATCCACGAGGCAGGCAATAGTTAAGCGCGGAGAGCGGCCACGAGCGCGGCGAGCGCGACGAGCGGTGCGACGAGCGGCGCGGCGGCGGGAGCGGGCGAGGGCCGCGCCTTGGCGATGTTGCGCTTGTGGCGGTCCACTATGAAGATGCGCCCGCCCATGCCTGCGGACGTACACACATGCCACACCTTACTGTTCCGTTCATTGTTACTGACACCATTGAAAGAATTTTCGAATTTTAAGGAGTTTTGGGTAAATTATACGACTTGTAAAGCGGTCCCGCTGACACAGTATTCTGTAAACGATGACTGCGTTTAGCAAGTTTCTCTATCGCTGGTTACAAATGGTTGATTTCCTAGTGGTTACTGAATTTGCGAGCGTTTCAGTGTTTCGGAAGGCACGATAAGCCGTCGGTTCCGGTCGCCAATAGCATGGCAGTCGGTAGGTCGAGCCGAGGGCCCTGTAGCTCAGCACCACGGAGCCACAACCTGCGTCCGCCTATTTCAACACGGCAACGGGCTCGTCACCTACCACGTGGAAGCGGTCGCCGGCGGAGAGGCGCCGCGGCTCGTACCTGCGTGCGTGAAGGAGTGGTAGTAGACGAGGTCGGGCCACGAGGCGTTGGGCGCCACGGCCAGCTCGGCGGGCGCGCCGGCCGCGCAGCTCCACTGCAGCGAGCGGTTGAAGGCGCGGAAGGAGGCGTAGGCGTCGTCGCGGCTCCGGTCGGCGGCGGGCGCGTGCGCGGCCAGGCACAGCGCGCCGGCGGCCGTGGGCGCGGGGCGCGCGCGGCGCGGGGCGCGCAGGCCGGCCAGCACGCGCGCGCGCCGCAGCGCGTCGGCGCCCAGGCGCTCCAGGCCGCCCGCGTCGTCCGCCACCACCACGAGCGGGTGGTACAGCGCGGCCGAGTGCGGGTCGCTGCCGCCCCACACGCGGAAGGCGTAGGTCAGGCCGCGCCGCAGCTGCAGGTCGGGCGCCAGCTGCCCGTTGACGTACCAGGCCAGCGCCGGCGCCGCCCGCCCCCGCCCCCACAGCCCGCGCCGCCCGCCGCTGGGCCCCACGCGGAACTGGAACACGCGCAGCGCGGGGTCGAACAGCTCCGCCACCTCCCACGCCGCCGGCGCCGAGCGCGCGCGTCTGCGACACACACACACACACACTCACAACTGGAACACGCGCAGCGCGGGGTCGAACAGCTCCGCCACCTCCCACGCCGCCGGCGCCGAGCGCGCGCGTCTGCGACACACACACACACACACTCACAACTGGAACACGCGCAGCGCGGGGTCGAACAGCTCCGCCACCTCCCACGCCGCCGGCGCCGAGCGCGCGCGTCTGCGACACACACACACACACTCACAACTGGAACACGCGCAGCGCGGGGTCGAACAGCTCCGCCACCTCCCACGCCGCCGGCGCCGAGCGCGCGCGTCTGCGACACACACACACACACACTCACAACTGGAACACGCGCAGCGCGGGGTCGAACAGCTCCGCCACCTCCCACGCCGCCGGCGCCGAGCGCGCGCGTCTGCGACACACACACACACACACTCACAACTGGAACACGCGCAGCGCGGGGTCGAACAGCTCCGCCACCTCCCACGCCGCCGGCGCCGAGCGCGCGCGTCTGCGACACACACACACACACACTCACAACTGGAACACGCGCAGCGCGGGGTCGAACAGCTCCGCCACCTCCCACGCCGCCGGCGCCGAGCGCGCGCGTCTGCGACACACACACACACACACTCACAACTGGAACACGCGCAGCGCGGGGTCGAACAGCTCCGCCACCTCCCACGCCGCCGGCGCCGAGCGCGCGCGTCTGCGACACACACACACACACACTCACAACTGGAACACGCGCAGCGCGGGGTCGAACAGCTCCGCCACCTCCCACGCCGCCGGCGCCGAGCGCGCGCGTCTGCGACACACACACACACACACTCACAACTGGAACACGCGCAGCGCGGGGTCGAACAGCTCCGCCACCTCCCACGCCGCCGGCGCCGAGCGCGCGCGTCTGCGACACACACACACACACACTCACAACTGGAACACGCGCAGCGCGGGGTCGAACAGCTCCGCCACCTCCCACGCCGCCGGCGCCGAGCGCGCGCGTCTGCGACACACACACACACACACACTCACAACTGGAACACGCGCAGCGCGGGGTCGAACAGCTCCGCCACCTCCCACGCCGCCGGCGCCGAGCGCGCGCGTCTGCGACACACACACACACACACTCACAACTGGAACACGCGCAGCGCGGGGTCGAACAGCTCCGCCACCTCCCACGCCGCCGGCGCCGAGCGCGCGCGTCTGCGACACACACACACACACACTCACAACTGGAACACGCGCAGCGCGGGGTCGAACAGCTCCGCCACCTCCCACGCCGCCGGCGCCGAGCGCGCGCGTCTGCGACACACACACACACACACTCACAACTGGAACACGCGCAGCGCGGGGTCGAACAGCTCCGCCACCTCCCACGCCGCCGGCGCCGAGCGCGCGCGTCTGCGACACACACACACACACACTCACAACTGGAACACGCGCAGCGCGGGGTCGAACAGCTCCGCCACCTCCCACGCCGCCGGCGCCGAGCGCGCGCGTCTGCGACACACACACACACACACTCACAACTGGAACAAGCGCAGCGCGGGGTCGAACAGCTCCGCCACCTCCCACGCCGCCGGCGCCGAGCGCGCGCGTCTGCGACACACACACACACACACTCACAACTGGAACACGCGCAGCGCGGGGTCGAACAGCTCCGCCACCTCCCACGCCGCCGGCGCCGAGCGCGCGCGTCTGCGACACACACACACACACACACTCACAACTGGAACACGCGCAGCGCGGGGTCGAACAGCTCCGCCACCTCCCACGCCGCCGGCGCCGAGCGCGCGCGTCTGCGACACACACACACACACACTCACAACTGGAACACGCGCAGCGCGGGGTCGAACAGCTCCGCCACCTCCCACGCCGCCGGCGCCGAGCGCGCGCGTCTGCGACACACACACACACACACTCACAACTGGAACACGCGCAGCGCGGGGTCGAACAGCTCCGCCACCTCCCACGCCGCCGGCGCCGAGCGCGCGCGTCTGCGACACACACACACACAAACATTCACAACTGGAACAGAAGCAGCACGTCGCTGCGAGGGAACAGGCGGTGGAACGTGGGCTCCTGGTCCGCGTCCAGCCGCCCCACTGTACCGCACCACACACCTCCTCGGGTGTATACTCACGCGGAGAAGCGCACGCAGTCGGAGGTCCGCTCCGTGGGCGCCAGGTGCAGCAGCACGTCGCTGCGGGGGAACAGGCGGTGGAACGTGGGCTCCTGGTCCGCGTCCAGCCGCCCCACTGTACCGCACCACACACCTCCTCGGGTGTATACTCACGCGGAGAAGCGCACGCAGTCGGAGGTCCGCTCCGTGGGCGCCAGGTGCAGCAGCACGTCGCTGCGGGGGAACAGGCGGTGGAACGTGGGCTCCTGGTCCGCGTCCAGCCGCCCCACTGTACCGCACCACACACCTCCTCGGGTGTATACTCACGCGGAGAAGCGCACGCAGTCGGAGGTCCGCTCCGTGGGCGCCAGGTGCAGCAGCACGTCGCTGCGGGGGAACAGGCGGTGGAACGTGGGCTCCTGGTCCGCGTCCAGCCGCCCCACTGTACCGCACCACACACCTCCTCGGGTGTATACTCACGCGGAGAAGCGCACGCAGTCGGAGGTCCGCTCCGTGGGCGCCAGGTGCAGCAGCACGTCGCTGCGGGGGAACAGGCGGTGGAACGTGGGCTCCTGGTCCGCGTCCAGCCGCCCCACTGTACCGCACCACACACCTCCTCGGGTGTATACTCACGCGGAGAAGCGCACGCAGTCGGAGGTCCGCTCCGTGGGCGCCAGGTGCAGCAGCACGTCGCTGCGGGGGAACAGGCGGTGGAACGTGGGCTCCTGGTCCGCGTCCAGCCGCCCCACTGTACCGCACCACACACCTCCTCGGGTGTATACTCACGCGGAGAAGCGCACGCAGTCGGAGGTCCGCTCCGTGGGCGCCAGGTGCAGCAGCACGTCGCTGCGGGGGAACAGGCGGTGGAACGTGGGCTCCTGGTCCGCGTCCAGCCGCCCCACTGTACCGCACCACACACCTCCTCGGGTGTATACTCACGCGGAGAAGCGCACGCAGTCGGAGGTCCGCTCCGTGGGCGCCAGGTGCAGCAGCACGTCGCTGCGGGGGAACAGGCGGTGGAACGTGGGCTCCTGGTCCGCGTCCAGCCGCCCCACTGTACCGCACCACACACCTCCTCGGGTGTATACTCACGCGGAGAAGCGCACGCAGTCGGAGGTCCGCTCCGTGGGCGCCAGGTGCAGCAGCACGTCGCTGCGGGGGAACAGGCGGTGGAACGTGGGCTCCTGGTCCGCGTCCAGCCGCCCCACCGCCCACACCACCGCCGCGGCGCGCGCCAGCACCCACTCGCGGTCCATCGCCTCCACTGTACCACACGGAGCAGAAACGCAGCACAAGTCACACTACCGCTCTATTATCATCGCACCTCTCAGGATCTAGCAGCTTTTAAAAAATACGAGTGCGATTTGACTGCACGACTTAGGAAGACAATTTTGGTTCAGGACGGGGATTGATCCCGTGACCTTTGCCTAGCTAGCGTTCTCCGCCACTGAGCTACCGGCCGGTACCGTAACAAGTTTAAATTCTTCACTATATTATAATCATCATTTATTTTTTTTATTTAAGTTAGCCTAATGGGTTTTTTAAAATTTATTAATAAGGTAAACCTCTAACTCAATCTATATGTATGACAGAACATTGAAATGTCCTATTAAAATTAGTGGCAACTGTAATGTAAAATTTTTTACTAATTTTTCAGCTATTTTAATTAAATGTTTTATTATACGTTCTCTCAAATTATTTGCGTCGTTAAGCCTGGTTGAAGGCCTTGAACGGCTTGAAAACGTTCAACAGCAGGTCGCCACAACCTGCGTCTGTCTATTTCAACACGGCAATGGGCTCACCACCTATTACGTGGGACAAGAATCCACACGGTGAAAAGTGGGTATATAATATGCCTCTGTCACCCCTTCGGGGATAAGGCGTGATGGATATCAAATTATTTGCATGGCCATTGTCTGTAGCATTCCTAGGCCTTTATATTTGAAAATATTTAGAATTTCTGGTGATCTCTTAATGTTCGTTTACCTTTTGTAATGTCTTTTGTAAATTTTTAATTTATTGCTAGAACTGCCCGTAGGTTAGGTTGTATAGATATTAGACCTTGTTATAAATTAATATTCTTAAAATATGTTTAGAATAATATTGTTAAAATTTTGAAATGCTAAAATTCTGTAAAAGAAGGGAGAGCCGGGTCCGTCAAATCAGTGGACTTTTGGTGCTCGCCTTGTCAGGAGGTTCTGATTAATAGTGCTGAGTGAGAGGGTTGTGCCCTCTGTAATATTAACGTGATTGTCTGCAGTGGTTTGTGACGCCGTCGGCTGGTGACTTTCAGCCCTCTGCCTAGCGACGTGGAGGTCTGACTCGAGGTCCCCCTTCTTGGCGACGTGGAGGCCTGACTCAAGGCCTAACTGATAACTTTTAAAGAAACCTGCAAGACCTTCACTTTACCCCGGTTTCCCTGGCCTTATATTTATATTTTAACTTTTATTAAATTAACTTTACCTTTTTTTTTTTCATTTACTTTATCCGGTAAGCCGGGACTCCTCCAGTTCTGGTGATAGTTATCTCCTAGACCTTACATTTTTCCCCTCCCGGAAAATTGTAACGTTACACAACGTAGGATAATCTCCGGAGCCAAATATATTCCATGCAATAAATACGAGAGGAATAGAGAAGTGTACGCGCTTCCTGCTCTCTTTTGCTCCTACAGAGTATTACAGACAATAAGTATACACTGTATCTTAAATATACGAAACGCAGCTGGCTGTGAGAAAAAGACTGAAAGAAATGTGTGCTCGCACCTCTCTCTCTTGCCCTTACAATAATATGCGAAAAATGCTCATTCTGTAAAAAAAAAAAGTAAAGTCGAGACGCTCCGGGTGCCATTTCCATTGTAACTTTTAAAGTAAGGCGACCGTAACTTAAGATTGAGATATAAGTTAATGCAGATAGAAAGTTAGATATTGCAGTAGGAACAAGACAAAGAGATGCGAGCACTAATTTTTTTCAGTCTTTTTCTCATAGCCAGCTGCGTTTCGTATATTTAAGATACAGTGTATACTTATTGTCTGTAATACTCTCGAAGTATTACTTCAGTCGTGTAGTCTAAAACACACTCGATTTTTTTTGTACTGATCTAGTTAATATATTAAAATACACTCGTCCACAAAAATAAAGGGTAACGAGTCATTCTTTTCAGTCATTATTTCAAATAACTTTAAAACTACACATGCTATTTCTTTGAATTAAAATGTATGTGAAAATAATTTTAATAACTTGTAAAATAAACTACAGTTATTAAAATTGACCTTTTTTATTTTTTTGAAAATAAAAAGAAAACTAAAATGAAAAAACTTCTTTCAAACAAAATATTTCACTTTTTGTATTTTTTTTATAAAAAGACATGGCCACCTCATTATTTTAGTACCTTGTGTTTCCTCCACGGACTCTTCTCAAGGTTTGTATGCGATCAGGCATACTTAAAACCATCTTCAATAAGGGCCTGTTTTAAGGGTGCAAGTGTCAGAGGTGGTGGCTTTCGCTTCCTGACTAGCCTTCCGAGCTCGTCCCATACATACTCTATGGGGTTCGTGTCAGGACTCCTCGCTGGCCAGGCTACGAGATCGCTACCGACTTCTTGAATGTATCGTCTCACAACTAATGCTGTATGAGCGCTAGCACTATCATGCATAAGAAATGAATTGTCGCCCAAATTTGTAAGGAAAGTACCTGCATGTTCATTCAGGATTTTCATTATGTACCTTTCCGCAGTTAGGTTGCCATTGTCAAAGAAAAACAAGGTCTGTTCGTCCTTCTGAACCCATACCTGGAGGGACCCGCCGCCATAGGATACCGTTTCCTTAAAACATGCTTAAATAAAACGTTCTCCAGGACGTCGATACACCCTGTCCCTTCTATCGTTGACGTATAACGCGAATCTCGATTCGTCCGTAAACAATGCACGTGTCCAATCTTCTTCGCTCCAAGTAGCGTGTTTCGTCGCAAAACCCATTCATGCAATTTTATGATGACATTCGAGTTTTGGACCCTGTGCTGGTCTGTATGGTGTCAGGTTAGATTCTGCCAGGCGTCTTCTTACTGTATCATCACTAACATAATCTATCCTGAAGTGTAACAGATGGTGTTGGATCGCAACTGCTGTTAGATGTCGATTCCGTAGTGTAGTCGTGACGATAAAGTGATCTTCTCTGGCTGTTGTACACCTTGGACGACCGATTCCTTGTCTTCTTAGATATTGTCCAGTTTCTTCATATCTTCTTAACACTCTTTGGATCGTGAAAAGCGTCACACCTCTGTTTCTGGCCAGCGCTAGCTCAGTCCAAGCTCCTGCATGGTGATGATTCTGGTGCATTCTTCCATACTTAGAGGCATGATTTTATGCAAATTATATAAAAAAAATATATTTTTTTATAAAATTTCATAAGCAAAAGAAAATCTTCATGATTTCTTAAAGATACCAGATGTTTCCGTGGTGACCCTTTATTTTTGCGGACGAATGTATATTATTATTAATATATATCCTCGAAAACACTTCATCGAATGTCATTTATACTGATGAAAACAGTTTTATAAACAAGATTTTCGGGAAAATCAGAAAAAAAAATTCTACATATTTACAGGTAATTTTTGCATTACTTAGCTTTCTTTTAAAAAGCCCAAAATCATCTAATACTACTGATGTAGCATATCTGTTTGAACCGAACCGGTTAAAGGTCATCAGCTAATAACAAGATATAGCACCATAAAAAAACACGACTCGCGACTCACAACGCAGTGATAGAGCGAACGGTGCTCCTCGATAGTGAAAACTGGGTACGTCAAAAGAAGCATAAAAGGCTATTGAACGCTTCGAAGAAGCGATGACTACGGAAAAAAAGTAACGACGACCGCTACAGGAAATGTGTATTCGATGAACTGTTTTCCGCACTCGTGTTGCGGCACTGACCTGGCTGCAGCACGCGGCGGTACGACACCACGGTGAGCCCGTCGTCGCGGCGCGCCGTGAACACCTGGTTGGAGTCCTGGCCGCCCACGCGCTCGTCGCGGCACACGCCCTGCCACGCGCCCAGCACCTGCACGCACTGCGCACACACACACACGCTCAGTACCGCGCACACACACACACAGTCGTCGCGGCGCGCCGTGAACACCTGGTTGGAGTCCTGGCCGCCCACGCGCTCGTCGCGGCACACGCCCTGCCACGCGCCCAGCACCTGCACGCACTGCGCACACACACACACGCTCAGTACCGCGCACACACACACACACAGTCGTCGCGGCGCGCCGTGAACACCTGGTTGGAGTCCTGGCCGCCCACGCGCTCGTCGCGGCACACGCCCTGCCACGCGCCCAGCACCTGCACGCACTGCGCACACACACACACGCTCAGTACCGCGCACACACACACACAGTCGTCGCGGCGCGCCGTGAACACCTGGTTGGAGTCCTGGCCGCCCACGCGCTCGTCGCGGCACACGCCCTGCCACGCGCCCAGCACCTGCACGCACTGCGCACACACACACACGCTCAGTACCGCGCACACACACACACAGTCGTCGCGGCGCGCCGTGAACACCTGGTTGGAGTCCTGGCCGCCCACGCGCTCGTCGCGGCACACGCCCTGCCACGCGCCCAGCACCTGCACGCACTGCGCACACACACACACGCTCAGTACCGCGCACACACACACACAGTCGTCGCGGCGCGCCGTGAACACCTGGTTGGAGTCCTGGCCGCCCACGCGCTCGTCGCGGCACACGCCCTGCCACGCGCCCAGCACCTGCACGCACTGCGCACACACACACACACACGCTCAGTACCGCGCACACACACACACAGTCGTCGCGGCGCGCCGTGAACACCTGGTTGGAGTCCTGGCCGCCCACGCGCTCGTCGCGGCACACGCCCTGCCACGCGCCCAGCACCTGCACGCACTGCGCACACACACACACACACGCTCAGTACCGCGCACACACACACACAGTCGTCGCGGCGCGCCGTGAACACCTGGTTGGAGTCCTGGCCGCCCACGCGCTCGTCGCGGCACACGCCCTGCCACGCGCCCAGCACCTGCACGCACTGCGCACACACACACACGCTCAGTACCGCGCACACACACACACAGTCGTCGCGGCGCGCCGTGAACACCTGGTTGGAGTCCTGGCCGCCCACGCGCTCGTCGCGGCACACGCCCTGCCACGCGCCCAGCACCTGCACGCACTGCGCACACACACACACGCTCAGTACCGCGCACACACACACACAGTCGTCGCGGCGCGCCGTGAACACCTGGTTGGAGTCCTGGCCGCCCACGCGCTCGTCGCGGCACACGCCCTGCCACGCGCCCAGCACCTGCACGCACTGCGCACACACACACACGCTCAGTACCGCGCACACACACACACAGTCGTCGCGGCGCGCCGTGAACACCTGGTTGGAGTCCTGGCCGCCCACGCGCTCGTCGCGGCACACGCCCTGCCACGCGCCCAGCACCTGCACGCACTGCGCACACACACACACGCTCAGTACCGCGCACACACACACACAGTCGTCGCGGCGCGCCGTGAACACCTGGTTGGAGTCCTGGCCGCCCACGCGCTCGTCGCGGCACACGCCCTGCCACGCGCCCAGCACCTGCACGCACTGCGCACACACACACACGCTCAGTACCGCGCACACACACACACAGTCGTCGCGGCGCGCCGTGAACACCTGGTTGGAGTCCTGGCCGCCCACGCGCTCGTCGCGGCACACGCCCTGCCACGCGCCCAGCACCTGCACGCACTGCGCACACACACACACGCTCAGTACCGCGCACACACACACACAGTCGTCGCGGCGCGCCGTGAACACCTGGTTGGAGTCCTGGCCGCCCACGCGCTCGTCGCGGCACACGCCCTGCCACGCGCCCAGCACCTGCACGCACTGCGCACACACACACACACACGCTCAGTACCGCGCACACACACACACAGTCGTCGCGGCGCGCCGTGAACACCTGGTTGGAGTCCTGGCCGCCCACGCGCTCGTCGCGGCACACGCCCTGCCACGCGCCCAGCACCTGCACGCACTGCGCACACACACACACACACGCTCAGTACCGCGCACACACACACACAGTCGTCGCGGCGCGCCGTGAACACCTGGTTGGAGTCCTGGCCGCCCACGCGCTCGTCGCGGCACACGCCCTGCCACGCGCCCAGCACCTGCACGCACTGCGCACACACACACACGCTCAGTACCGCGCACACACACACACAGTCGTCGCGGCGCGCCGTGAACACCTGGTTGGAGTCCTGGCCGCCCACGCGCTCGTCGCGGCACACGCCCTGCCACGCGCCCAGCACCTGCACGCACTGCGCACACACACACACACACGCTCAGTACCGCGCACACACACACACAGTCGTCGCGGCGCGCCGTGAACACCTGGTTGGAGTCCTGGCCGCCCACGCGCTCGTCGCGGCACACGCCCTGCCACGCGCCCAGCACCTGCACGCACTGCGCACACACACACACACACGCTCAGTACCGCGCACACACACACACAGTCGTCGCGGCGCGCCGTGAACACCTGGTTGGAGTCCTGGCCGCCCACGCGCTCGTCGCGGCACACGCCCTGCCACGCGCCCAGCACCTGCACGCACTGCGCACACACACACACGCTCAGTACCGCGCACACACACACACACAGTCGTCGCGGCGCGCCGTGAACACCTGGTTGGAGTCCTGGCCGCCCACGCGCTCGTCGCGGCACACGCCCTGCCACGCGCCCAGCACCTGCACGCACTGCGCACACACACACACGCTCAGTACCGCGCACACACACACACAGTCGTCGCGGCGCGCCGTGAACACCTGGTTGGAGTCCTGGCCGCCCACGCGCTCGTCGCGGCACACGCCCTGCCACGCGCCCAGCACCTGCACGCACTGCGCACACACACACACGCTCAGTACCGCGCACACACACACACAGTCGTCGCGGCGCGCCGTGAACACCTGGTTGGAGTCCTGGCCGCCCACGCGCTCGTCGCGGCACACGCCCTGCCACGCGCCCAGCACCTGCACGCACTGCGCACACACACACACACACGCTCAGTACCGCGCACACACACACACAGTCGTCGCGGCGCGCCGTGAACACCTGGTTGGAGTCCTGGCCGCCCACGCGCTCGTCGCGGCACACGCCCTGCCACGCGCCCAGCACCTGCACGCACTGCGCACACACACACACACACACGCTCAGTACCGCGCACACACACACACAGTCGTCGCGGCGCGCCGTGAACACCTGGTTGGAGTCCTGGCCGCCCACGCGCTCGTCGCGGCACACGCCCTGCCACGCGCCCAGCACCTGCACGCACTGCGCACACACACACACGCTCAGTACCGCGCACACACACACACAGTCGTCGCGGCGCGCCGTGAACACCTGGTTGGAGTCCTGGCCGCCCACGCGCTCGTCGCGGCACACGCCCTGCCACGCGCCCAGCACCTGCACGCACTGCGCACACACACACACGCTCAGTACCGCGCGCACACACACACACACACACACACACACACACACACACACACACACACACACACAGTCGTCGCGGCGCGCCGTGAACACCTGGTTGGAGTCCTGGCCGCCCACGCGCTCGTCGCGGCACACGCCCTGCCACGCGCCCAGCACCTGCACGCACTGCGCACACACACACACGCTCAGTACCGCGCACACACACACACAGTCGTCGCGGCGCGCCGTGAACACCTGGTTGGAGTCCTGGCCGCCCACGCGCTCGTCGCGGCACACGCCCTGCCACGCGCCCAGCACCTGCACGCACTGCGCACACACACACACGCTCAGTACCGCGCACACACACACACACACACACACACACACACACACACAGTCGTCGCGGCGCGCCGTGAACACCTGGTTGGAGTCCTGGCCGCCCACGCGCTCGTCGCGGCACACGCCCTGCCACGCGCCCAGCACCTGCACGCACTGCGCACACACACACACGCTCAGTACCGCGCACACACACACACACACACACACACACACACACACACACACACAGTCGTCGCGGCGCGCCGTGAACACCTGGTTGGAGTCCTGGCCGCCAACGCGCTCGTCGCGGCACACGCCCTGCCACGCGCCCAGCACCTGCACGCACTGCGCACACACACACACGCTCAGTACTGCGCACACACACACACGCTCAGTACCGCGCACACACACACACAGTCGTCGCGGCGCGCCGTGAACACCTGGTTGGAGTCCTGGCCGCCCACGCGCTCGTCGCGGCACACGCCCTGCCACGCGCCCAGCACCTGCACGCACTGCGCACACACACACACGCTCAGTACCGCGCACACACACACACACACACACACACACACACACACACACAGTCGTCGCGGCGCGCCGTGAACACCTGGTTGGAGTCCTGGCCGCCCACGCGCTCGTCGCGGCACACGCCCTGCCACGCGCCCAGCACCTGCACGCACTGCGCACACACACACACACACGCTCAGTACCGCGCACACACACACACAGTCGTCGCGGCGCGCCGTGAACACCTGGTTGGAGTCCTGGCCGCCCACGCGCTCGTCGCGGCACACGCCCTGCCACGCGCCCAGCACCTGCACGCACTGCGCACACACACACACGCTCAGTACCGCGCACACACACACACAGTCGTCGCGGCGCGCCGTGAACACCTGGTTGGAGTCCTGGCCGCCCACGCGCTCGTCGCGGCACACGCCCTGCCACGCGCCCAGCACCTGCACGCACTGCGCACACACACACACACACGCTCAGTACCGCGCACACACACACACAGTCGTCGCGGCGCGCCGTGAACACCTGGTTGGAGTCCTGGCCGCCCACGCGCTCGTCGCGGCACACGCCCTGCCACGCGCCCAGCACCTGCACGCACTGCTCACACACACACACACGCTCAGTACCGTGCACACACACACACAGTCGTCGCGGCGCGCCGTGAACACCTGGTTGGAGTCCTGGCCGCCCACGCGCTCGTCGCGGCACACGCCCTGCCACGCGCCCAGCACCTGCACGCACTGCGCACACACACACACGCTCAGTACCGCGCACACACACACACAGTCGTCGCGGCGCGCCGTGAACACCTGGTTGGAGTCCTGGCCGCCCACGCGCTCGTCGCGGCACACGCCCTGCCACGCGCCCAGCACCTGCACGCACTGCGCACACACACACACGCTCAGTACCGCGCACACACACACACACAGTCGTCGCGGCGCGCCGTGAACACCTGGTTGGAGTCCTGGCCGCCCACGCGCTCGTCGCGGCACACGCCCTGCCACGCGCCCAGCACCTGCACGCACTGCGCACACACACACACACACGCTCAGTACCGCGCACACACACACACAGTCGTCGCGGCGCGCCGTGAACACCTGGTTGGAGTCCTGGCCGCCCACGCGCTCGTCGCGGCACACGCCCTGCCACGCGCCCAGCACCTGCACGCACTGCGCACACACACACACACACGCTCAGTACCGCGCACACACACACACAGTCGTCGCGGCGCGCCGTGAACACCTGGTTGGAGTCCTGGCCGCCCACGCGCTCGTCGCGGCACACGCCCTGCCACGCGCCCAGCACCTGCACGCACTGCGCACACACACACACGCTCAGTACCGCGCACACACACACACAGTCGTCGCGGCGCGCCGTGAACACCTGGTTGGAGTCCTGGCCGCCCACGCGCTCGTCGCGGCACACGCCCTGCCACGCGCCCAGCACCTGCACGCACTGCGCACACACACACACGCTCAGTACCGCGCACACACACACACACACACACACACACACACACAGTCGTCGCGGCGCGCCGTGAACACCTGGTTGGAGTCCTGGCCGCCCACGCGCTCGTCGCGGCACACGCCCTGCCACGCGCCCAGCACCTGCACGCACTGCGCACACACACACACGCTCAGTACCGCGCACACACACACACAGTCGTCGCGGCGCGCCGTGAACACCTGGTTGGAGTCCTGGCCGCCCACGCGCTCGTCGCGGCACACGCCCTGCCACGCGCCCAGCACCTGCACGCACTGCGCACACACACACACGCTCAGTACCGCGCACACACACACACACACACACACACACACACAGTCGTCGCGGCGCGCCGTGAACACCTGGTTGGAGTCCTGGCCGCCCACGCGCTCGTCGCGGCACACGCCCTGCCACGCGCCCAGCACCTGCACGCACTGCGCACACACACACACGCTCAGTACCGCGCACACACACACACACACACACACACACACACACACAGTCGTCGCGGCGCGCCGTGAACACCTGGTTGGAGTCCTGGCCGCCAACGCGCTCGTCGCGGCACACGCCCTGCCACGCGCCCAGCACCTGCACGCACTGCGCACACACACACACGCTCAGTACCGCGCACACACACACACGCTCGCACACACACTCTTGGAGCGAGCACTCACCGGCGCGATGGCGGTGATGTTGTAGTCGGTGGCGTAGCCGCGCTGCATGGCGCTGTCGTAGTGCACCACGGCCACGTCGGCGCCCAGCATGCTGGAGCTGCTGTCGTTGCCGGAGATGCCGAACGCCATGTACTCGTCCGAGTCGATCTGACAAACGTACAGTTTCACAGCTAGAGTGTCATCTAGGAACCAGATATTTAATTTAGAATTTAGCTGACAAATTATGGGTTGTATTGATAAATTGAAAAGAGGGTCACCTTGTTTACCTAGCCTACTGAAAAGTCTAAAACGCACTGCCAAGAAAAATAAAAATAAATTGGGATTACCAATTTAGCCTGTGTTAACAGAGCGTCCTGTGTTTACTGAATTAAAGGCATTGTTAAGGTCAACTTTCAGGACGATCTCTCCTTTTCAAGGCCAAGATAACTAGACAGAGTGTGGACTGCTGTTAAAAATTCTCAGGACACTAATCGTCACCGTAGAGTCAAATGTAGTCGTGATGTAGACGTGCATTGTCATGCATTAGTCAAAACGAATCACCCAATCGGTTTAACAAAGGATTAATGCGGAGAAGATTTACATACTCTTCTATTCTTCCCGGGTTAACTTTGCGAGCTCATTCGGCATGACATTCATAAGGATTGCCACAGTAAAACATGACCTGTATTGAGAAAAATAAATAAGTACAAAAATGCCTACCTGCCCGGCTAATTCGAAGGTGACCTGATTGCCGAACACCTCCCAGGATACCTGGTAGTCGCGGTGCAGCTGCTTGCAATGTAGATTCGAAGACGATCTGCCAGTAAAACAATATCATTCTGTATTTCACGTTACATTTAAGTTGTCCGGTCAGGCAGTGCAGTTCGCTTGTAGCGGTGTCCAGGTGTAAAAACCTGAGCTAGATGAAGAAGACTGTCTGAAACATAGCGAAAAAAAAATAGTACAAGTCCGATAAACTTAGCAATTAAAGAAACCCACACACACAAACACAGTCACAGGCGTCACACACACACACAATACTCACACGTAGGGGTGCAGGCGCGAGGCGACGGGCGGCACGTTGAGCGCGTCGGGCACCAGCACGCTGGCCAGCGCCGAGCGCGCACACACACATACACATACACACACACAATACTCACACGTAGGAGTGCAGGCGCGAGGCGACGGGCGGCACGCTGAGCGCGTCGGGCACCAGCACGCTGGCCAGCGCCGAGCGCGCACACACACACACACAATACTCACACGTAGGGGTGCAGGCGCGAGGCGACGGGCGGCACGCTGAGCGCGTCGGGCACCAGCACGCTGGCCAGCGCCGAGCGCGCACACACGAACACACACAATACTCACACGTAGGGGTGCAGGCGCGAGGCGACGGGCGGCACGTTGAGCGCGTCGGGCACCAGCACGCTGGCCAGCGCCGAGCGCGCACACACACACACACAATACTCACACGTAGGGGTGCAGGCGCGAGGCGACGGGCGGCACGTTGAGCGCGTCGGGCACCAGCACGCTGGCCAGCGCCGAGCGCGCACACACACACACACAATACTCACACGTAGGGGTGCAGGCGCGAGGCGACGGGCGGCACGTTGAGCGCGTCGGGCACCAGCACGCTGGCCAGCGCCGAGCGCGCACACACACACATACACACACACACAATACTCACACGTAGGGGTGCAGGCGCGAGGCGACGGGCGGCACGTTGAGCGCGTCGGGCACCAGCACGCTGGCCAGCGCCGAGCGCGCACACACACACACACAATACTCACACGTAGGGGTGCAGGCGCGAGGCGACGGGCGGCACGTTGAGCGCGTCGGGCACCAGCACGCTGGCCAGCGCCGAGCGCGCACACACACACATACACACACACACAATACTCACACGTAGGGGTGCAGGCGCGAGGCGACGGGCGGCACGTTGAGCGCGTCGGGCACCAGCACGCTGGCCAGCGCCGAGCGCGCACACACACACACACAATACTCACACGTAGGGGTGCAGGCGCGAGGCGACGGGCGGCACGTTGAGCGCGTCGGGCACCAGCACGCTGGCCAGCGCCGAGCGCGCACACACACACATACACACACACACACAATACTCACACGTAGGAGTGCAGGCGCGAGGCGACGGGCGGCACGCTGAGCGCGTCGGGCACCAGCACGCTGGCCAGCGCCGAGCGCGCACACACACACATACACACACACACAATACTCACACGTAGGGGTGCAGGCGCGAGGCGACGGGCGGCACGTTGAGCGCGTCGGGCACCAGCACGCTGGCCAGCGCCGAGCGCGCACACACACACATACACACACACACAATACTCACACGTAGGGGTGCAGGCGCGAGGCGACGGGCGGCACGTTGAGCGCGTCGGGCACCAGCACGCTGGCCAGCGCCGAGCGCGCACACACACACATACACACACACACAATACTCACACGTAGGGGTGCAGGCGCGAGGCGACGGGCGGCACGTTGAGCGCGTCGGGCACCAGCACGCTGGCCAGCGCCGAGCGCGCACACACACACATACACACACACACAATACTCACACGTAGGGGTGCAGGCGCGAGGCGACGGGCGGCACGTTGAGCGCGTCGGGCACCAGCACGCTGGCCAGCGCCGAGCGCGCACACACACACATACACACACACACAATACTCACACGTAGGGGTGCAGGCGCGAGGCGACGGGCGGCACGTTGAGCGCGTCGGGCACCAGCACGCTGGCCAGCGCCGAGCGCGCACACACACACACACAATACTCACACGTAGGGGTGCAGGCGCGAGGCGACGGGCGGCACGTTGAGCGCGTCGGGCACCAGCACGCTGGCCAGCGCCGAGCGCGCACACACACACACAATACTCACACGTAGGGGTGCAGGCGCGAGGCGACGGGCGGCACGTTGAGCGCGTCGGGCACCAGCACGCTGGCCAGCGCCGAGCGCGCACACACACACATACACACACACACAATACTCACACGTAGGGGTGCAGGCGCGAGGCGACGGGCGGCACGTTGAGCGCGTCGGGCACCAGCACGCTGGCCAGCGCCGAGCGCGCACACACACACATACACACACACACAATACTCACACGTAGGGGTGCAGGCGCGAGGCGACGGGCGGCACGTTGAGCGCGTCGGGCACCAGCACGCTGGCCAGCGCCGAGCGCGCACACACACACACACAATACTCACACGTAGGGGTGCAGGCGCGAGGCGACGGGCGGCACGTTGAGCGCGTCGGGCACCAGCACGCTGGCCAGCGCCGAGCGCGCACACACACACATACACACACACACAATACTCACACGTAGGGGTGCAGGCGCGAGGCGACGGGCGGCACGTTGAGCGCGTCGGGCACCAGCACGCTGGCCAGCGCCGAGCGCGCACACACACACATACACACACACACAATACTCACACGTAGGGGTGCAGGCGCGAGGCGACGGGCGGCACGTTGAGCGCGTCGGGCACCAGCACGCTGGCCAGCGCCGAGCGCGCACACACACACATACACACACACACAATACTCACACGTAGGGGTGCAGGCGCGAGGCGACGGGCGGCACGTTGAGCGCGTCGGGCACCAGCACGCTGGCCAGCGCCGAGCGCGCACACACACACATACACACACACACAATACTCACACGTAGGGGTGCAGGCGCGAGGCGACGGGCGGCACGTTGAGCGCGTCGGGCACCAGCACGCTGGCCAGCGCCGAGCGCGTCGCCACGTCCCACAGCGCCACCCACTTGATGTCGAACACTGTGGCGCCGCCGGGCAGCTCTAATCGCACGTCTTCTCCCTTGTACGCTCCCAGCGGTTCTAGGCTGCATGCAAATTGTGTTAGCACTGGCTTTATTTATCAGTCAGGCCTTTGTCTCCGAAATGGAGGGCAGAGGCATACTATACGCTGATATTGCACCGTATGCGTGTTTGTCCCACGTTACGTGAACCCGTTGCCGTGGCTTTATAGGGTTACGTACGCCCTTGCTCTATGTAGCTTCTTACCACATACTCGTATACATATACCGTTGAGTTTAACTCAAATTTCAATTTGTTGAACTAATTTAAATACTTTTCCCAATACATTAATTTTTAACAAAAAAATTGTAATAAAATTATGACAAATTGCAGGTATTATAGTCAAATTCTTGGTATTTTCCAAAAAATATCAACAAATAATTAGAGAATTTTTACCAATCTTTTTTATTTTATGCTAAGAGCAGAAACATTTTCAGCTAAGTAAAAATATTTATACGAGTAAGTATACGTGATTTATTAACCAATATTAAGACGATTGTAATGTAATGATGTGAAAATTTCGGTACGTACTAAATATATAGACACTTCCGAAGGTTCTACTGTGTGGACCACAAAATCAAACAAACACAAGACAAACTTGAGGCATAGTCAGAGGTAACGTTCTACGCTATTTAAAGTCTTACCTGTTTTATCGTATACAATTTACGGATATAATATTAAACACAAGAGAAAGAAAAGCACGGGATAGAAAAGTAAATAGCGGGGTTCCCCAGGGTAGTAATCTTGGCCCAAAATGTTAATTTTATACATCAATGATTTTCCACAAAAGTTGAAACATTCAATAGCAAAGAGAAGCAAGTGTTAGCACTGCTATAATTAAACGCACACAAAAACAAACTTTCAAAGATGACATTAATGAAACTAAAATCATACGGCGTCTAAAATTGACTCTTCAATCTTTATGAGGTTACTCGACATCTAAAACTAAGACCAAAAGGGTTAGTTAAGAAAGTGGTTATTTTTTTGTGACAACTTGTGCATCAAACAGACAGTCAAAATTTTTAGCACTTTGTAAGATATGTATCTTGTAAATAGATATGAGACAATTGTAGAAGCCTTTACCCCTAGAGCATCTAGCGAAAGTCGGTTAATGTATTTGTACGATGTTTACCTATACTTTTGTTTTGTTATTTTTTTTAAATGGCAATGAATAACTACGCATCTACGCTCGCAGTATGGAGGAAGTTATGCTTGGACGCTCTTTGAGGGATAAACTACGAAACGACGTTATCCGTCAGAGAACTAAAGTGGTCGATATAGATCGCAGAATAATAGCACATGTGAAAGTAGCAACCTATGTCGCAAAATAGCAGAAGGATAGAGTTCTAGAGTGGAGACTGCGACTCTGCAAAGAAAGGCGGAATTACCTCCTGGCAGACAGAAAGGGAACCTTTGGAAAGTTGCAGGGACTGGATGCAGATAGTCCAGGGCCGTATGTAGTCCAGGGCTTAAATCCAGCTTAGTATTGCAATAATGTTTGTTCCAGTGTCTCACTTACCAACTGGCAGCCGAAACAAACGCCTTCATGTGCCTTCTGAAGCATGGAAATAAACAAAAAAGTGGATGATGCTTAAAAGTGATCATTTGCAGAATTGAGCAAGTGGAGCTACAAGTGCTCAATTCTATTTTAGTTTTTGAAAACATTGAAATAAATCATAATTCATACTGTTATTTCACAGTCCTTGGATCTTGAAGTTTATGTCTCTCAATGTACCACAAGTATAAATTAATAATTATTTATTAATTTAAATACTCACTAGCCATATTCGTCAGGTATCTTCATACCCTTTGAAGATGGTTGTGGTCCCACACCTGTCCAGAAGTACACCTCCTCTCCTGTGCCATCATAACGGAGTTCTGGAATGCTGAAAAAATATCAGTCATAACATGTGCGGTAAAATGTGTATCACAATGTAGTTATAGAATTTTTTAATAATATAATGTTTTTATTTTTAAATCTTCTATTTTGGTGGAAAACCTAGTAAATAACTACACTCCAGAAACCCAGAGTGGCTTCGATTTCAGTTTTGGCATCTTGAGTTTGCCTTGGGCTTTGAGTATTTTAGTAGACTCATTTACACCCACCAAATTAAAAAATATAAAAATAATAATTTTTCATAACCAGAATAGTGAACTTACAGTATGGTACTAGCATCAAGGAACTGCACAGGTTTGCTGGAAACAGCATTGGTGCCAGCCAGGGGTCCCACACTCCTCACTGCTGGAGCATCAAACTCATCAGGCACATAGACATCACCAAATGCATTTTGGGAGCCAATGTCATAGATTGACAGCCACTTGATGCGTGAGATCCGTTTGCCTTCTGGTAGTGTCAGACGTATTTCTGCATTGTAATAGCGTTCTAGAATATTTGTTCTGTAATAACACAAAAAAACCTTTTCTAAGACTAAAACTAGATTCATAGATTACAAAGCTGCAAGATATACCGATGTAAGTATAAAATACAAGCTTCATTGGCTGAACTACTCGAGCACAGTTGTGTTCTGTGGTCGAACAAAATAAAAACAATGATTTTGAAACTACAAATAATATGTAAGTATACTTTACATATCTACTACAAGTAAAATTTAATTAATTATCAGTCCAGCTACCATCGCTCACCATACACTTAACAATCTACAATAAACTATCATATTGTGGATTTTAATGTATCTGCTGCTATTTTAAGTTTCAATTTTGCAGTCAGGTTACTGAGAGCTAGAATGTATTGTAAGTAGTGTACAGGCACGCACTTGCCATGTTCATTGGGTACAATGAATCCTTGTGGTCCCGGGCGGCCTGAGTCACCAGCCCAAAAGAAAGAGTCATCACCTGTCCCATCGTAGTTGAAATTCACTAGTAACAAGGTCCAGTCATCCACAGCATACACTTCACCGGACACCTGAAAAATATTGCACCAACAATAACTAATTTTTACTCTAAACAATAATTTTCTACTCAGGTACTATTGGTCCGAGTTCAAAAAATGTTTCACTTACCCACACAAACAAGATTGTAAAATTACGCTCAACTAATTGATGCAGAAGTTAGATGTACATACAGTCTAACTTCTAGACAGAGTTTCAAGCATGTTACCAAGTTATAATTAATATTAGCACAAAGATTATATTAACTACTCGCCTGATGGTGATAAGAGTTGAATTTCCCGATAAGCTTGCCACGATAGGGCCCTTCCTCGTCCTGCAGTACACTTTCTGCAATAATACACCACAATATTGGACATGAATATAATGTTCAAAGAAAGTTTTCACTTACACTCCACAAAGCACTAGATTACAAGGTGATTTTACCTTTTATGACTAATATCAGTAGTAGAAAACATATTTTATACATGTTTTGATCACTTTAGTCACTTACAACTATAAATTAAACTTTCTAATTAACAAAAAAAGGTCACAACATTTCAATTTATGTGCTTCGTTGTTTCGTACTAGTACTCGGACGGCCTGACTTCCGGTAATTTGACAAGTCCATCAGCTGCTTTGTTTTGGTTTACACAAATTCAAGCCACGAACGTGCTACCATTGGTTCTCAACAGCGCCAACGTTTGTGCAACCAATCACAATATAGTAGCTTTCACTTTTTTGTTCTCTATTCTTACGACTTGTAACGGTGTGTGTGAGGCTTTCGTAAGGCTCTGTCAAGGCTTATTTTCATAACAAAGTTATGACGTCACAGGATATCTAGTCACACAGGATAGGTTAGTAGCATGGTGGGAGTTTTTTTCAATTACTATTAGAACTCTTCTTACTCAGACATTATAGGCTCAGACTGAATCGAAACGTGTTCGTATTTAGCACTAACCGCTTTCAATATAAATAGTGTATTATACTCTCGTAAATCCGATAAAGATGGTACCCATTCTATATATTAACAAGTAAATACCTGTAAACCTCGAGAGGATTTAACGAATCTCACTAAAACAATATGCAGTTTTTAGAACTCAATATTAAGTCTAAATTCGAACTTAAATTTTTTTTATTAACTCGTTTCGAAACCTTGCTATACATTCTAAGGTAGGCACTGTTTTAATTTTTCACATGTCTCTAGGTGGGTACCAACTTAAATACGGCTTAGTTTATAGCTCTGATGTTTCAGCATGGTAGGTATACTGTATCCGTGACAGGGTAGTCAGATAGGACAGATCCATGCACACTTCTTTCGCACCCTGCAGATTTATTAATCGCTTCCTATCTTTCCGTATACCCCCACCAAAATTAAATCTTAATTCAACCAAGATACAATACAAGATTAGTGGCCGCTTAAGGAACGCCGTCATCTGAACTTTATGCCCGGTTTGTTTTAAAATCCAGTGTCTGATTTAGACTTCAGCTTGAACAACAGTTAATAGTACCTATCCATTTCCTCCAGTTTCAGTCTTCACTATCTTATTAAGGTGGACATCAAATTAATGACTTTTGAGGTATGCTGCTTTCGCGCCACAAGTTGGGGGAGGCATAGGTAGATACAGGTTTCTTTCCTAGCCATAACCAGTTACCCAGGCGGTCACATAATTGACCAGCTGCTTACCTATGATGTGGAAGTTTCGATTGTTTTTCGTATGACTCCACATTTGTAACGCAGCTTCTATTTCAGTGCGACGCAGGTCCTGCATCCACACCGAGCCTCAGGGCTTGGATGATGTTTGTCGGCAATTTGGAGTCACCAGTGTCGAACACCACCTTGAGTGTATATCCAAAGCAGAACCTTATCCTAAATGATTCTAATTAGTCAATAGATTCACGAGTCACGAGAATACGATCTACGTTACATTTTATTTTAGTCTAGGGGTACGGGGCCAGGTTTTTGCAGAGTGCAGCGTAAGTGCTGCTCCTCTGGTGTTGCAAACGTCCATAGGCTACGGTGGCCTCTTTCTATCAGTTAGGGCGTAAGCTTATCTGCCACCTCAGATGTATAATAACAAAAAAGAAAACCGTCGCACATAGGCCATACATAGCACAAACAGAACTGAGACCCGTTCTAGGATCTACAAAACGCGCTGCACCTTCTTTTCTATGTATCAGCTCCTCGGTAAACAAGGTCGTGAATTCCTTGCGCGTTAACTGCTGACCATGCCATCTTATTTTAAAATTAAATCTTATTGACTGTTTACATTATCCGGTAAAAATATTTGCGTGGTTCCCCAGGAGGGACAACGGCAAAAAAAATTCAAAAGTTCATTAAATTAACTAAAGCTCATTTAATTGTTTAGCTTTATGCGACGCAGAGACATAGACAATCATTTACTGACAGAACTAGACAATTAGGATCTAGTTGTGGAGGTGCTGTGTGGATGATGAATGGAAGATTTCTTTATTTTCCGGAGTTTCTTACGTATCTCGTAGGTATTTTGTATTTTTTAAGAAGCGCTCGTCGCATCACAACCTTAGCTGAGGTAAGCTTCTAACGCTATGATTAGTCCTGAAATGGGTTTATGGCATTTCCGTTTACTGGAATTGTCATGCTTTTAAAGTCTACTTTAACTGTTGGTCCCGGCTACCTGCAACATGGTATGTTGTGCCTGGGTTTAAAGACAGGCTTGAATTTTTTAACAATTACTTTTCGCAACCTGTCCTTTTCAACACATCAACTCCTACAAAAGACCAAAACGACATAGGGTGTTCAGTATACCATTGACCACCTCTTATGGTAAAATGGCTTGACTATTACGTTAACGGAAAATATGCTGTGTTAGACGATTATATAACCCTACGATAGAGTCCGAATTTTATTGTAATAAATTCTAATGAAGCGCTCGTGGCCCCGCTAACTCCTTGTGGCTCGTTCTGATAACGACCACAAGCATCTTTCGCTATGGCTGGTTGTCGGATGGGTGACCGCTTTGTGGCATTTACATTTTCGAGAGTTTCCGAAGGCACGGTAAACCGTTAATCCCGGTTGCCAGTAACATGGCAGTCGTTAAGCTAAGTTGAAGGCCTTATGGACAGACAGCAGGTCGCCACAACTTGTGCCTATCCATTTCAGTGGGACGAAAATGCATACCTACGGTGCGGTGATGTGTGAACTTGTAGTATGCCTCTGCCACTCCTTCGGGGATAAAGTCTTGTTTAATATTTGTCGATGATATGCCATCTAAACGACCTTCATTCATGTAGCGAAGATGGGAGTTGGAGCTGATTTGATCATCATGTACGAGACGCCTTTCAGTATGTGTTGCAGAGAGAGGGCACCGTTGCACAAGCGCTGCGCCGGCGCAGTAAAACCACATCGAGCCGCCGCGCGCGCTCAGTACCCGGCCGACCGCGAGCCGCGCCGAACGACCGCCCGTCCGCGTGTTCACGCCCGATAGTTGCTCGCAAGTGGCCCCGGCCCCCGGTCGCCGCTGTTGCCCCAACGGAGCTGCTCACCGCCGCGATGCGCTCTCCCGCGCTCGCCCTGCTGATCCTCATCGGTGAGTTCAACCACCCCACCCCTTCTCCCTCAACAAACCTACCACTTTCATCTCCAATACCTCTTCATTACCGAATCTATCACAATGTAGCTTAATTACTCACTGATTGTGTGCGTAACGGCGGCGGCGCAAGGGTCTCTCATCAATCTCTATCGTCGCTGAAGATGATTTAATTTAAACTCTATTGTATCACTTAATATTCGTTATCCCGTTCTTTATTACACCTTTGGGAAATTATTTTCACTGTATTGTTTTAAAGTGACGTCTTCGTTGAGCGCAATTGTCTTCATAATCAACGCCAATGGATGGATCACTACCTTATATAGTTGTCTTTACAAATTTCAAAACAAACTATTTTATTTCATTTAATTATTTAATAAACTTTGATGTATAAGACATAAGTATACAGGAATATGACTTAACGCCAAAGGCATCATCTATCGGTAGAACATACCTAAGTGCATACAAAGATACATAATTTAAATCCTTAGTAGCGTATCTACTGTGTAATCAACTCACGAATTCAGCGTAGAGTTCTAAAGTGCTTTACCGACGATGTTTGGATATAGGAGACAGTAGACTGGGTGTCTTTCAAAACGTATGACCATATCGCAGCGTGCTTTGTCCTGCGGCATCGGTCGGTGAGCTCACGCAGCTCGGTAGCGGCACCTCGCAGTGGGTCAACACATGAAACATCTAAATGTTGCAGAATATTGGCACCGGGGCCGACGCTGCGGTGCACGGAAATGGTCGTAAATAGAAATGCCACAAATGGTCACCCATCTGAGGAGAGCCGGAGCGACATTTGATTTAAACGGTGATTGTTTACAGCGCACTGAGTCTACGAGCGATTCATTTAGTAGATATCGATGTACCTATGTATTTAAATATAATTGAAAAGTATGTCATCAGCATTGCCTAGACCCAATAGCACAAACTAATATTAGCTTTATTAGGGCTAGATGACGTTGTATGAGAATGTCCCAATAATGTATAATAAATTTCTCTGAAATCTTCTTCAGTATAGCGTAAATTCTGGTTATCCGGTTATCCCCAATAGTCAATAGTAATTTAATGGCTACCGGGTTCATAGGCCCACCGGCATCGCTCAGTCAGTAGGTAGGTGTACTTTGGTGTTAAATGTTGTTTAATCCCTTTGCGCCCTACAATAATCCTGCAAGTAGGCTTAGACAGGGTTTATCGTGACTAGAACAGTGGAGGTGCTATACAGCTGATTCTGTTTTCTTCCAACATAAAACTGTGAAATGATTCAATATGGATTCAATAGTGCCAGTTGTAAACATAGTCCTATATCTGCCATCACGTTCCCGCAGCTCACACAACTTTAGGAAAAAAGGTGTCAGTCGTACAGTTGTTAAAATGCAGTTTCACGTATACCACGTATATATTATTACCAGAAAGGGAGCCAGCGTGGTCTCTAAACAACTCACATGTATTCCTTACACTGCAGCTATCGGCATTTAGTTTTATTTCATACCACTGAGGTGGCAGACAAGCGTACGGCCCACCTGATAGAAAGTGGTCACTATAGCCTATGAATGTTTGTAACACCAGAGGTGCAGCACTTGCAATAACCAATAAACAGCCACCTAGCCTTCTTATCTAGTACCTACATAATTAGGTACGAGTATGGGTAGCGGAAGGCTCAGCGCTGCCTCCGCACTACTACCTATTACTCGATTAATTTGGTTCGTGCGCTGCGGCGTACGGCGCGTCGCGGTGGCCGTGGGAAAGTGAAGGTGAGAGCCGACTTAAACCTGACTCTTGTTGATACCCTTTGCACTTTGCTCTCTGGCCTCGGGCTCTAGTTACAGTAATTAGGCCATAATACTTATTACCGTCTTTGGGGCTACATTGAGAATGATATACCTATTTTAATATTACATCTTGTGTGATGTCTTCAGTCAACCTCTCGGTGACAAGAAATGCACGATTTAACTCTTTTAGAACACAAACCACACAGATTCACATAAATAATACTTCCTACTATAGCTTAGGAAGTTGATCGAGAGATAGCATAGGTATCTATAGTTCTGGATGATATGCAAAAGCATTCCCAAATAGGCCAAGTGTTGGTGAGCGACGTGGGCGGTAGTCTATTGGTTAAGATTCTATCCTGGATTTTTTTCCAGACCATTTCACTACTGATGTGAATCCACTCCTCCAAAACGAGCAATTAATTAGTCTGGAGACATTTAAATGATTATTTTAGCAGTTGATGCAAACAAACTCACTTTAGAACTAATACCTAATTTTAATATTATGAAGAATATGAGTAAATTTCACCTTAAACATTTAAAGACCTTGCTGTCATGTTGCTGATCTCTAGTGGCAGTAATCGAACTACTGCAACTCTTCAGGTGCATTAGTTCGGTTACACAATAACAACAAACTATGCAACCCCAATCGTCTGAAACAGGTTCATCTTGCGACCTTACCCTTAACCTGTCGTGTGAGTGTCAGTGCTGAGTGGACACGCGCCAGCTAGTGGCCGCGATGTGGAGCACCGGGCAGGCTCGTATGTAGTCGGAGCGCATTCCGCGCGCAGTGGGTCGCTGGGCAACGGTACCCGCACCGGTCCGCCCCCGCCGCCACCCGACACCACGCTACACTTGGCAAGTGGCGCAGACCAGCGCGCTTTGACTACCAGCACGTCTGCTTACAACTAGTTCTACATGCTTCATTTACTTTAACTGTAACTTGTATTTTAGCTCGAAATGGTTTAAAAATATTAAGTATCACGTTTTTTTAAATAAAGCCAATTAAAATCTCTCACTGCATTAATCTCAGACAATGCGATGCTAAGTCCCAGATTAAACTACATTTTAATAGCCCATAGTAAAGTAATGCGTATATTTCTTATCATTAACTTGTTCAACGATTTCTAGTATTGTTTGAAATCCTATTTAGAATTCATTTAAATTAACAAGAACGGTCCAGAAATCACCATTGACTCGAGTTCCTCTACGTATGCGCTCGTAAGGGCCCATAATACACATGACATCATACAACGTAACAGTACTACATTATAATGATTGCGCCCAGTGTGGTGTATAGTAGACACGAACCCGCTCAGTGCGCTGAACTATCGCCGCGAGACACGGCGGGCGACATGCACTCACTCGCGGTCAATAGTCAACTTTCTCACGTCGAGGTCACGCTCCTAGATACGTTGAATATCGTCCGGTGTTTTAAAAAGACGAATTTGCGAAAATTGAAACGAAAATGAATTTTACTACTAAATTTTTTTGGCATGTGTAAGCCTGGTCAAATGAATAGATCTATTGTTGTCGCACACTGGGATGATCACCGAAGGGAGGGGGAGGCCAATGACTACTGTCTCCCGTTTCCCCCTTGAATCGCCAGTGTTCGGTCTTGTGCTGTCCGCATTTCTCCGTCCCTATTAAATTGGTAAGTCGACGGGCGACCTGGACGACGACGGGTGGCAACTGAGGTGGTGTGTTAATGGAGTAATGGTGATATACTTCGAACCCCGTGGCACCCATTTAATCTCGTTGTTTATTAATTTCACAATAATGTATGAACATTTTTCAAATTCATTGATTACTTCTCCGCTTTCCAGTACCTACCTACACCCGCACGGGCCGATCGAATTATGGTTACATGAAATTAATTTCTTTGCGCTTTATTTTGAATCTGCGATAACTCGTAAGGTATTCATTTAATTTGCAAGGTGTAAAGGGACAAAATAATCTTTATGACATGCTGAAGCCAACTAACGTCGTAAAAATGATAAGGATTAATAGCATATTTGTGTAAATAGCCTTCAAAAAACCGCTTTATAATTGATAGCTTCTTAAAGTATTAAAATGTATATAGTATGTTATATTCTTATGAGATAGACGTATGTCGTCCCGAACTTTTTTGTAAACCTACATTAGATACACAATTTTACCATACTTTTACATACGTTATATATCAAAGGGATTAGGCAGCGGTTTTGTTGAAAGTTCCCAGACGGAAATTTTTTTGCGACATCCCCAACAAATATCGTTATAGTTTGGTCAATGTATACAAAAACTTAACAAATTATACATAAAAACCTTCTATGAGAATCACTCTAACTTTAAAAAAAAACCGTATCGTATTCCGTTGCGTAGTTTTAAAGATCTAAGCATACATAGGGACAGACAGCAAAAAGCGACTTTGTTTTATAATATGTAGTGATTACGGGTATGTGAAAACTACGCAGAGGAACATCACATTCTGTAAAATTATCACTTCTACTATCCGATGGTACAGGTGATCCGGAGCAGACAATTCGGCGTACATAGTCTTTATATATATATACAGATACAGAACCCCAAGCTGTGCGATGACACCATGAAAAGAGTCGAGGTGATAAAGTATCTTTTTTTGTGTGGAAATCTTTAAGGATGCTATGCCTTACTCCTACCGCCTTAAACCATACGGTATCCTTCCATATGACTATGGCTGGGAGACCCGGGTGAGCCTTTGGAAGAACAGCCCTCCGGACAGACTTTGTCCACCGCCGCGGCCTCGCCTCGAGGAGTTCGAGTGTTATCCGCTTTCTGGGGAGTTTGTATGTTATTGCAAGTCCCTGAGGGTGAAGGACGGTGCGTGATCTCTCACTCGGGAGGGCGCGATCTCTCCCGCTGCCACCCAGCTCTCTCGTTCGCGAGCATGGCTTGTTCGCAAAAGACGCAGCGGCTTCCACCTGCTCCCGCTGGGACCAAGTTACCTCGGGTATGTTATCGCTTTTTCGGATCCAGACAGATCAGAAAAAGCGATAACAAACCCGAGGCAACTTTTCCGGAGTACTCAGCTCGGTGATATCGAAAGGCAAAGGCAGGGCAATGTGGTCCGCATCATATTGTTATGATGGATTAAAGTATGAAAATAATTTATTTCATTTAAAAGTAGGTTTAATGTCTTATTATATTCAAATAACATGAACAATGAAGCGCTCGATGAGCAACAGCTAGTATTAGGTGAGAGAGCGCTACTTTTCCGCTGAGATTTATCTCGCAACAGTGTGTAGGTATAAGTATAACATAATTCTAGTTACGCAAGAGTACACAACTTTTTATGAGGGCAGTAACACACTGTAATGCTACATTATGTCATAGGGCCGTGTACACACAGCCACAGTTACAGTTCGCACGGGTCGGTTTCCACGTGACGTCACGCTTTGTGTGTCACGTGAACTCAGGTGGGCCGGTCGAAGCACTAGATTCTTAGGCAGTACACTAGACATCAGGTGGTTTATAAGCTAGAGTCAACTCACGAAGATACATTGGAGCAATAATGTGCCTGGATTTAAATCGAAATACCGAGCTTAAGCGATGCAGTCGAACATACTGTGTTTGACTATTACGTTTAAGCTCGATATAAGATTTATTTATTTGCAAGACAAAGCATCGTACAAGAAGTTCGACTTGCGACTCATATCGCAGTGCTAGTGCCTGGTGCAGGTTTCGCTGCCGAAAAGTAACGTTGACACTAGCACTGCTTTATAAATCGCGAGTCGTGCTTGTTTTACGATGCTTTCTCGCTTTAATAATTGAGACAAAGTACCGTTAACTTTGTTTCTGGCAGCTACTCGCCGTTTTACATCCGAATCACATCTTCCGTCCGCGCTAGTAAAATATACTTTTTTGGTTTTTCACTTCAAGTAAAAGTACTGCTTGTTTGCTGCCTTAGTTGTAAAAAGCTGTAGTCCGTTGTGAAAGTATTATACGAGTATCAGAAGTCATGCAATTATTTCAAATAGAACACTATTTCAATAGTCATATTTAATTTTATTCATACTTAATATGTGACGATCATACAAAAGACATCAACGCGTGCATGCGTTGTAATAAAAAAAAAATAAAAATAAAAATGTCTTTATTCTGCATAGACCATTTCAACGGCGCTTACAAAATGTCATTCACTAAAACTAAAGATTACAATTGTATATTTGAAGTGACCACCGGTTCGGAACGCGGCCCACCCGAGAAGAACCGGCAAGAAACATAGGAAGGCTTTTTTTTGATGGCCTATTTACAATTTAATATATTATGACTATAATATTTTATTTGACAGCAGATCATTTCCAGGCATCCCTGTCCTGTAAATAGTCTTGAATAGAGTAATAACCTTTTTCACAAAGCTTTCTTTAAATAAACTTTTTAAAATGTGTATGTGCTCCTCTACATAATGAAAACAATGCAACTAGTTACATTACATGAGTTTACTAAAACCATATAAGACAATTTTTAAAAGATAATATTCTTAAAGTGTTATTCTTTTGAAAGGTAGTACTTTATTGAGCTTTTTCGTCTTAGTACCTTATTAATGGGACACCTTAACCTTGTAAGTACGTATTGTTTTGACGCAGGCTGCGGGTGCGGGCGTTTCTGATAGCCTGAAGCTGCCCTTAGATTCTCAAGGCTAGATTTCTAAGATATGGCTAACAGTAGAGCAGTCAGATGCAGGAGGAGATTGATTGCTGGAGCACACATATTAAGTCGAACAACTTAGAAATCACATCAGACGTTCGGCGACGCCATTCAATGTTATCTAAGCTAAACTCTGTTTATCAGTCACTAAACGAGAAAGAGGAAATGGAGAATTCAGTGGAAAAGTTGTTTTGAACGACAGACTCGATAAAAACACAGCCAAGGAAACAATACTGTAGCACTGTAATGCTATATTTCGTTACTAATTTCAGCGGCTATGGTTCACTAGTTCTGCAAATTAGAGAGTGATTCAGATGTAGGGGCACGCGCCGCACAATGGACGCTGCACTTTTTGCTGCGCTCGTTACACAATGGCCCCGAGCTGTCGTGTGCCGACGACCACCAAAAAATGTTTTAAACCAACGAAGTCCATTTACATGCCTCATTATGTGCAGCATTACTTTTTATATAAACTAAATGGTTATTGGATTTAACGGTGTCTGGTTAAGGTTTTTGATTAGTGAGTGTAGCATTAGAGTGTTCGGTCAACAGTATTGTAGAGTGCTAGGTTGTACACTTAGATTGTTAGTATCACACGCGTGTAGAATTAATCCACGTAACAAACTCGAGTGCGCTGCATGCACTAACGGGAGCTCGACGCGCGGTACCGCTTCTACGGTAATTACCAAGTTTGTAGCATTCCGAAATACTACATACCTACATAAACATACAAAAGTCAATTTTGTCATCCTAAATGGACACAAAAATTTGAAATAAACACCTTTCTTAAGGCGCAATATTGCACCATAATACAATAAATACTGTGATGTAAGGCAGTGGGCAAGATCCTGGCCCAGGCACCTTTAGTGACAACCCGTCCACATAGGGCAATGATTTGGTCGAGCGCACGGACCACGTTAAATACCTGGGATCTGTATTTCACACGTCCAGTGACATCGATTGCGATGTTAAGTCAAGGTAGGCTGAGGGTTACATATTAAGACCACGTGAAAAATACTCGGATACCCAGATGTGCGTGTATGAAGCGATGAATGAATTTGCAGGAAGCAAAAGAAGTATGCATGGATCGCGAAGCCTGGAGATCTGTCTTCTCTGACTACCCCGTCGGGAATACAGCGTGAAGATAGTTAGTAAGTTAGCGTATCAATAGCTATACAACTTTATCAAATATGCAGCGTGCCCTCTATTCCCAGGAACTTTGAGAGTAAGTAGCTTCAAGTAGTCGATAGATTGTAGTGGCGCGTCATTTACATGGCAGTAAGAGTGGCGGAACGAGGATTAAGGAATTTAGTCCCTGTGACTTAGCTCTACCGTCTGTACCACCGACCGTTGTAGCGCTTGTGGCCTTGTGCGTTCTGTGTTCCGTGAACAATCACTGCGTTAAGCAACTTTAGCTATGGCTGGTTTTCGGATGGGTGACCACTTTATAGCATTTACATTTACGAGCGTTTTTGTGCTTCGGAAAGGACGTTAAGTCGTTGGTCCCAGTTGTCAGTAACATGACAGTCGTTGGTCCCAGTTGTCAGTAACATGACAGGCGTTGGTCCCAGTTGTCAGTAACATGACAGGCGTTGGTCCCAATCGTCAGTAACATGACAGGCGTTGGTCCCAGTTGTCAGTAACATGACAGTCGTTGGTCCCAGTTGTCAGTAACATGACAGTCGTTAGTCCCAGTTGTCAGTAACATGACAGTCGTTGGTCCCAGTTGTCAGTAACATGACAGGCGTTGGTCCCAGTTGTCAGTAACATGACAGGCGTTGGTCCCAGTTGTCAGTAACATGACAGGCGTTGGTCCCAGTTGTCAGTAACATGACAGGCGTTGGTCTTATGCGGCTTGAAAAAAAATCAACAGCAGGTCGTCACAACCTGCACTTGTCGCTGTGGCAATCTTTAGTGTAGTGTAGTGTTTTTGACATTCCTTTACTGTAAGGTACTGCTCACAATATATTCTATCCCTTTCGTCACTAGTTTTCCATCAGTACCTATCTCATTTATGTTAAACGCGTGGAAAGTAATAGGAAACCCCTTCTCCCCGCGTGACGCGTAAAAGTGTTTACATCGAAGACATACCCACGTGCACATGAACACGTCCCCGCGTCTCTCCTCGCTCCACAGTGCGGGTTGGTGCATCGGGACAGGAGGAGACCATCAGGAGTTTCTCCCACTTCCCGAGACATTTCATTCAATATATCGGAGTTCTCTTGTAAGGTGGTGCATTGAACTGCGTTACCGCATTATAGACTACGTAACGTACAGAGTACACAATCCACTAAGGTTGCTGCCCCGAGCAATGTATGCTCCCATGGACGGGCGCACGTCATGACACAGGTGGTTCTATCTTACAGGCACTTCAGAAAGGGACTCGAAGACTCGAGCATACGTTAATTGTTTAATCGTTTGTTCCGTATCGGATGTTGAACTCCTCCTGCGTTAAAACCCCATGGGGTGACACCGCTCTAAACCACATAATGGTTGACTAAATATATACACGGCAATGGGCTCACCACATGTTACGTGGGTCAAAAATGCATACGGTGAAATGTGGGCGTTTAATATGCCTCTGCCTACCCTTTCGGGGATAAAGGCGTGACAATATGGGTGTATGTATATATATTCCACAGGTACACTTTATTGCTTATAATGGTATCACAGAATGTTAATTCACTCGACCTGAGTATGAACTGAGGGTACCGGGTGCAGATTACAGGAACGTCATGTAGAAGTCATATTTCACCAGGTTGCACTTATTTTGATGAACGTTCTGGATCATATGACGCATGTCAACACGCGGGCGGCGCGCACATTGACCATATCGATCAATCAATCAAGGCGATCTCTAACCTTAAATGTATACAGTACGTACATAAATAAGAATGGGCCCACGAGAAACAGTTCTAGTTCTCCCTCACAGTCCCAGCAATAGGACTAATAGGATTGTGAGAAAACGGCTCTGTTATATATTACTACGTGAAGCTACATTTTAGTACCCCTTTTTAGAAACATTGCGCGAGTTGTTTGTTGGTAATCTTCGAAGCTATAATTCCGGTTGCCTTCATTTGTCTGATATCAAAATCTTCTTCATAAACCGTTTTGAGCAGCTTCACTTTATTAACTCAGTTACCAAAGTGGCGTTACTAGACCTAACCTTCAATTGCATGAAATGACTTCGGTCCCCAGAGATAGTTACTCATTCTACGATATTCGGAATTGGAACTCAATTCCTAAATCCACTCAAACTGAATTCCACTTCGCTCCTGCGCTTAATGAGGTCGTCATTCCACCTCGCAGTAGGCATCCTATATTTACTAGTTGTACGAACAAGTATCAACGCAACGGTAGAAGTTACAGCGTTTCACATTGTGAGACAAATATTTATGTGCTACCTGTTAGCACAACCAAGGTACCGAGTTTGTAGCTGCGATAGGACCTCATTAGAGCGGGCGCGCGTACAGATAAACCCTCCGCGACGACACATCTCTCCCGCCGACAGTTGCCAATAAATATCTCCTTATTTTATGACGTCATTATCTCCCATGTTCACGTCCCAGTGGAGCAACAAGTCGCGGGATGAGCTGATGTACGAGCACTGCCTTCCGCCGCTCATTCACTTGTGTTGCGTATTGCGGATACATATTGTGTAGTACGTACTAGTAGATTTGTAGCGATATTGGCGATAGTGGGTTGTGTTAAGTAAGATATTCTGAAATGATTTTTTCTTTAAATGTATGTAACAAAATATGGAATGTTCTAGTTACATGTAAGAATTATTGAGGCCTTGGGAAATGTGGAGACGATGCATCTTATATGACGTAATAACTATTGCTGCCTCCAACTTCACTCGTAGGATAGTCTTCCGTGTTATCAATTCAGTGTTATCATATGAATTCTATTATCCCATTCAGATGATAGTTGTAGCAGTTCTTACATTTAATTTTAAGGACTTAAGTATTTTTAACCACTTTCCAACTCAAAGAGAAGTTCTCTAGTAGACTGTATGTTATTTTTTAATTAGGTATATTGTTACTTGTTATTACTGAACCAATTTAGATGTTTTCTGTTGAAAAAATACAGTTCACATTTGGTCTCATCTAAATTTGATTAAGCTTTGTTGACAGGTTAATAATGAATTAGCTATAAGTTTTTTTAAAAATAAAATTATAATTAATATTGAGCCCAGTTTTCAAACGGAAAAATGTTGTTTTTTTATATCAACAATACAATTGGTATCACATCGTTATACTTTACAAGTTCCTTTCTCTCTGTATACAACACAAAAATATCATTCCTAGACCTACTTTTTGAAATTCGCAAAATAAACTCATTCAAGAATTAATTTTAAACGTGTTCTACATTATTCTTAAATTATTCTTATTCTCCAAAATATAAACGAATATAACTTTTTAAAATCAGCGCTGTCGCGTGTCAGCAGTAACATGCCGCCCGCGCGTCAGCAAATGCTGAAAAGTGTCCCCTGTTCTGCTTGGATGAGGCGTTTATAGGCATTTAAGATAATGTTTTTTTTTTCCTCTTTTTATATAAATTCCTAAAATGCCATTTTATGTATTAAGCATGTTTACACGCAGAATAAAATGTTTTTCTTTTCTTTCTTCTTTCTATAAGTTGATATAAATACTTATGTTTTATAGTATTATTGATGCACGCAGCGAAGCAAGTATGCAGCACTATTATATTATCTATACCATACGATTTAGAAGTATACTACTATTAACATTACTTACATCCCCACGAGAGAGGAGTGGAAGTGTGGAATGCGGACACAGGACAGAAATGTCCAGATATGGTTCACGGACGGATCCAAGATGGAAACCGGCTCAGGTGCAGGGGTTCACAGTGACAACTGCAACATTAGTCAAAGCATGGGCAAGTATGCAACGGTCTTCCAGGCAGAGACCTATGCTATACTGACATGCGTGCAAGAAATGTTAGATAGACGGGTCACTGATGAGACAGTCTATATTATGAGTGTCAGCTAAGCTACACTCAAGGCGCTCACATCATGTGAAGTGAAATCCGGATTGATTTTCAAGTGCATTAAAAGCCTAAATAGGTTGGGAAGACGCAATAGAATCCAAATGGTCTGGGTGCCAGGACATAAGGGCATCGAGGGTAATGAGAGGGCGGACGCCCTCGCAAGGAAGGGCTCGGAGGAAGGGTTCATTGGACCGGAGCCGTTCGTTGGACTCGATTACGGAGTAATAAGACGAATACTAAGGGAGGCAGCCGCTAAGGCACATGAAAACCAGTGGCAGTCGACAACAGGTCTAAGACACGCAAAGGTTTTTTGTGGGAAGCATCAGAGAGGGATGGTCCAAGAAACTGTGGACACATACCAGGGACCAGCTGCGAAGAATCACCGGAGCGCTCACGGGGCATTACCCAACGAGGCAGCACCTCCACAGGATGAGGCTTACGGAAGACCCGACGTGCAGGGCCTGACAGGACGCTGGCGAAACCATGCACCACCTGCTGTGCGAATGTGTGGCACTTGGTGCAAGAAGAATGAGTCTTCTGGGTCAAGCATACCCGTCTCCGGAAGATTAGAGGCACATCCCCCTAGGTAATAATATAAATAAATTAAATGTCAGGCTATCATTTTGGATAGTTGCGAAATATGAGCCCACGTCATAGAAATTTAAACAATTTCATTTTAAAAACATCATAATAGGACGCATACATTCTGCACGATTTAGTTAAAGCACCGCTCAGCGGCGCCCAAACTTGTTACATTTTTGACCAACGGTAAATGTATTGTCTGTAAAGCATTTCCTTAGGTATTACCAAAGAAAGATACGCTTGACTGTCAAAAAGATATCGATGCTGCAATTTGCTACTGTTGCAAATTAGTAACAAAGAAAAGTTATACAATCCGCCTATAGTCAGCAATTCGTTAGTTTTACCCGATATGTAATAATACCAAGAATTAATTATTGCGAGTATCAAAGTGAAGGTACTTTGTAGTGGTTTTCAAATGTTCAGACCGCTTATGTGAATAACTTAAGTACTAAAGTATTTATTATACGGCGCACATATAATAAGTAGTAACAACTATTCGTTTTGGCACTTTGTAAAGTGATTATTACCATTAAATTTCGGCACGTTTCGGATAGTCTGAAAAAAATTGTAAGTAAAATGTGAAAATTAATAAGTCAATTGGCCAATCGCAGTCCGTCGCTATTCGCGGGCTTCTCCATATTTCTATTGCGACGTATAAAATGTGTATAGAGCTTAATTAGAAAGTTTTATGAACAAGTTTTTGAGGTGATTTCTCTGCTCTAAAATAATAAAATAATTATTGTTACCTATATAAATAGATACCCTAAGGGTTAGGCAAAGGCATGTTATACTCCCACATTTCACCAGTTATATTAAATTTTATTCGATGTAATAGGTGATGAGCCTATTACAGTGTTAGTAAGACATACGACAGCGACAGTAAATGTAGGTAGGCATTTGGTGGTTTGCTAGGCGAAGGTGACTCTCTTTAAAGGGATTCTCATATATTTGCACAAATGACCTCCGTTTCACAATTAGAAGTGTATAGTTGTTTGATATCACAGGTAGAGGAGCGACATCTTTAACATCTATTCGGACAGGCGCCCTTCTCTGCCCCATTTTAATGTGATTTCAAAGAGATTATTAAACTAAGTAGACGAGAATAAATAATTTGCTTCGTGTAAACGAGGGACTAGCTCGAAACATGGTATTGATTATTGCTTCACTGATAACTTCGATACGAGTCTAAAATAATTCCAAGTTTGAGCGCAGGAGTCCCGGTTGAAGCAGTGTGGGTCTGCTTAGAACCAATAGGGTCGGGACAATGTTGTGTAAAAAATATAGGGAGTTAACAAACAAGTTGTTTATACGAACAGTCGTCATCTAGTAGATACTGATAATAATGTTGTGTAGAATGTCATCGGTTCCATGAGAATTTGTTTGGCATTAATCAACTATTCGATATATTTGACTACATAGATGTCAGTTTGGCATATTTGTGATGGCAATAACTTATAACTAGAAACTCGAGAATAATAAAAAAACAAATTGGAGAAAATTAGTTAACGCCATCAATCGACACCGATTTCTCTCGCTGCAGTCGTTAATATGAGTTGGAGGTCTGATTGGGATCTTTAATAAAAGTTTGTAGACGAATGAATTAAGTTTGTGTGGAGTTAGGATGTGAGCCATTTGTGCCGCTACTACAGCTTTCTAATGGCCATAATAATAATGCAGAATGTGCAAGCAATTTTCTATATAGGTACCTACCAATTCTATGTCTTGGTAATACATGATCTGCCACTGTGAAGTTTCACCCATACAACAGCCACGAGAGCTGACTCATGTATAATCATTCTAAATGTAAGAAATCGACGACAGTTTTACGTCTACTATCTATTTGAAGTCGGACTTGTTTGTATGTAATATACAGACCATGTTACCTTTTCCCTTCAGCACATAACCTCGAGGGTTAATACAGCCTAAAGACAGAAGTTCAAGAAAGAATAACTTCTTGTTTATAATTGCTGACGAAACGTTGTACTTACTTTTTATATTATTTACGGTGAACCCGGCTGTTGTGCTCCTCAAAAATGATCGCCTCTATTATTTTTTAAACTAAAAGGTTTCAAATTAATATTGTCTTACTAATAAAATAGTTTTTACTCGCATGGTATGTTATGGTTACACACAAGATGGTAATATTATTTTGAACCAGTTACATTCACCTTACACTAAGGTATACAACATTTAAAACACGATTGTAATCTGAATTGCAACCTGAGGATGTTGGAATCCAAATCTGCTTGAAACGCGATATTCACCTTTCAAAACTAACCCGACGTTCGCATAAATGTTTATTTAATTGATTAGAATATGATTATTGTAATAATTTGACATTGACCGTGCTTTGTTTATGTTAAGCAAATAAAAATTAAAATAAAGTTGAGCTTAAACATAAAAATTAAGAACATCATAATGACTAAAACTGTTGTGTTCCGATGACAAACTCATAATATGTTTCGTCATGTACCTACCTACTAGTGTATATAAACATTGTAATATTTACAAATACAATCGGACAATGACAGCCCTTTCGAGTGACAATATCAGTACAGTACTATTTTAAACCATTAAAAATATTCATTAATGGATCTTTACAATGGAATTGAGTGGACAGAGGGTAACATTGCAGACTGTTAACTGCCTGGGTTTTCCCGAACGTCTACAGTAAGGGGTTCTTCAAAAGGGGTCTTAGAAGGTTTTAAAAGGGTCGGCAGCGCGAGTGCTGCACCTTTGGTGTTGCTAACGTCCATAGGCTACAGTGACCACTTTCCATCAGGTGGGCCGTATGATTTATTATTATTATTTTTTTCATACCACAGTGGTATAGAAAAAAGCACTACACCAAAATGCGTAGTCATTCGCTTGTCACCTCGTTGCTCATCTTCACGAACTACTGGACATTACGGTCTCTGATTCAAATTATATCATTTTATAACTTCATACATTACCATTTTTAACGAGTCATTCATCGTAAACGTACCGAGGATTTATGTTTTCTTTTGGAATCACTCATTGCGATTCAAATTACAGTTTCATAATACAAAATACATATTGCCGCTTCGAAATATGAGTGTGTTGTTATTAGTTTGTTGTGTTATGTAATTAACTCGCAGTCCTCCGCCGCCGCGCCGGCTGAAGGCGTCTCCAACAGAACAACAAATTATTGTTACGGAACACAGTGATCACGGAGCCATTGCCGTTGGACACAATACATGTATTGTTTCTGAGTGGGTTTTTAGGTAAGGAGATTAACTTTTAACGCTTTCTTTACATTTTAAATAAGTTTCCTTTCGGATTACTTTCTTAAAACATTTCTAATGGGGTATCACAATTTGTACATCGTTAGTACATCGTGTTAAAACGTTTATATAAAATGAAGATTAGAAAAGAAGAAAGTTAAGATATATGTGGACTTAATCGACGTTTAAAATGCGAGAAGTCCCGAGTTCGAATCCTGACTCGGAACAAATATTTGTGTATATATCTTTGTTTCGGAGTTTGTGGTGTTTACTGCGTATAATGAGATGTTTTAGATGATAGGACCTTATATTAGTCTAATTTATGCCCGATTGCGTAGTGTTATAATGTCCCAAAATATTTAAGATATTTTTATTTTTTAAAAGATAATAAATACTGCAGATCGAAGACATGACATTATAAGTTATATTTTTTTCACTACATAACGGGACGCTATAATTAAAACATGGTCTAGATAAGTACAGCGTATAGATACGAGTATGGTTTCAGAGTACCACTAATTTTATAACGTGAGTGTATATTATACTATAAGAGGGCCATCAGGTGTGCTTGATTGGGAATAGGGGCTCCATCACTTTCTCTGTGATTTAACCGTATAACTAAGAAGACAGATAATATAAGTTAAAAACAGATATTAGCTCACTTGAAAAAACGTTATAAAGGCTTGGGTTGCTTGATATCGTGACGTCAAATACTACTTCCATAAATAATAGCCTTAAAAATATTCAACAGTCGCGCAGTGTCGTGCAGTTTAGAAAAGTTAATTTCAACAACTCTATTAAAATGTTTACACCAATATTCAATTAGTCAGCAGCTCTCCTCAACTTTATTTTATCACTTTTAAATCGACTATTTAAGTATTCCGCCGATGTCCTTGTATTTGCATAGAGGTGTGCAAATACGCTTTCATCTCATCTGCTACTTTCACCGTCCCACATATCGTTAATTTGATATAAAGATTTTTTGTGACACAGTGTCCTCTAACTTATCAATAACATTATTACAATAATAGCAGTATGGGCTGTACTTAATACGAAAGTGGACCTCGGGGTCATCCTTGCTCAGTCGCTACTATTTCCCAAATGTGTGTGACCTGCCTCTAGCGTCTCGTACACGTGCTTTCATATGTTTGCGATCTTGATAATTTTATCTACACGTTCACTTTCTTGGAGCACTTTCTCGCGTTCCGAAGTCGATTATATGTTGATATATCTACCGTCCACACACATCTGTTAACGCCGTTAAGTAAAACATTTTATGCTTATTAAAGAAAAGGTTTTACGCTAGATTATAGATTAAAGAAAAAGGTGTGCCGTCTGTCAATACTTATACGAAGACAGGTTATAGGATGCGATTTTTGCATCTCATGAACTGCTTTTATACTCATCAAAAGATCGTTAGCTTATTTTTAAAAGTACCAACATGACAAAAAGTTTTATTTCTTAAAAAAAACTAAACTAACTAACTATCTTCACGCTGTATCCCTGACGGGGTAGTCAGAGAGGACAGATCGCCAGGCTTCGCGATCCATGCATACTGCTTTCGCTTCTTCGAGATTCATCAATCGCTTCATACACGCACGTCTGGGTATCCGAGTACTTTTGACCTATCCGTTTTTGAGCAATCTGCTCACGTGGTCTTCATATGTAAGTCTCGGCCTTCCCTGACTCCTTCTACCCTCTACTTTTGAACAATATATATTCTTCGTCAATCGTTCCTCACTCATTCGTTGGACGTGTCCAAACCAACGGAGCACGCCCTTTTCCAGCTTAACGCTGACACTTTCATTCAAACCTGCCATATTGCGTATCACTTCGTTACGTATTCGGTCGGCCAAGGTAACGCCGCACAATTTTCGAAGTCATCGCATTTCCACAGCATTCAATTTACTTTCATGCATCTGCTGACATACCCAGGTTTCGCTACCGTAAAGCAAAGTTGGCACTAGCACTGCGTTATGAATCGCCATTCGTGCTTCTTTTACGATGCTTTGTCGCTTTACTAACTGGGACAAAGCACCGTTAACTTTGTTTCCGGCAGCTACTCGCCGTTCTACATCCGAATCACATCTTCCATCCGCGCTAAACATACTTCCTAAATACACAATTTCATTCCCTTGCTCTAGACGTTCCTGGTTTACCCTAATCTCGCATTTAGTTCTTACGTCACCTCTTTCAAATACTAGAACCTTAGTTTTACTTGCATTCAAGCGGAGACCCTTACTTTCACACCCCTCTTTCATATTAGTGACTAATGCCTGTAGGTCGGCTTCTGATGAGGCCATGAGCACCGCATCATCAGCGTACAGCAGCAGACAGTTTACTGTAATGTCACCCAAATTCACACCCATATTAAAATCTTTCAACTTCTGCAGGCAACTGTCCAGATACACTATGAACAGCCAGGCGGACATGACACATCCCTGTTTGACGCCTGTTTTTATTTCTTTTATAGTTTAATCTAAAATGCGTGTCTTGCGCTAGGTCGTTTCCTTGGAATTCGTTCTCCTTCGTTCAATGCAGCGGTTGGAGTAAAGACATTCGGTAATTAGTCAAAATGTCTGCCTGATTCATAAACGGTCGCTTCGTAGCAACCACGTGTTATCGTTGGGACGGTATGTACTCTATATTGGCATCGACAGTCGCATTATGTTATATACATTAAAGGTGCGGCAAACGGACTGATCTGGCACAAGGTGAGCCGTTAACATTTGACAAGAGCATCGGTGCGTTCCCGCGGGCAATGACGGGGCCACTCGTATCTTGCCATCGGGTTTCTCTCTCAAAGACTTATTAATCTAGCAGAGATTAGGCAATTTTATTTACCGTCATCATCCGATCTCCGTAAATCGTACCAATCATCTGACAGTAGTCATAACTAGTCGAGGCAATGGTCTAAATGAGTAAGACATCATCATCACACGTCATTTGTTCATGATACGTGCGCCGCGATCCCACGAAGCATGTGTCGTGTCCGAGCTACATTAGAAAGTGAATCTGCGATAGGATCGACTCCACTTAGAGGCGACTGGACCGACGACAAGTTTTTGTGTGTAGTCGTCACACGTGTATCAGTAGGTATATACTTTCGTTGGAGAACGTTATCTGAGTTCCATTGAACGAAAGTGAATCGGTGGGCTCGAGTGTGACGATATAATTAACTACACGTTTAAGTGTAACATTGTTGCTCAAACACCATTATCAGTTAAGTGTTAGTCCCGGTTGCATTCCGCGCCGAGGTGGTTGTGATGGGCAGAGCATTTTCCTGATATTGCGTTTCCATGTTTTTCACTTACATGTATCTTATTTCTCTATTCATGATTTGGTGTGTTTGCTGACTAATATTTGGGGAAGATAGCCAATATAACCTCTAAAATTCGATAATGGACACTGGAATGTTCTCTGATTATGTTAGCTGGTCACCGTGACATTTAGAGCTAACCTGTCCATGAAGTACTTCTCACGTATGTTGGTGTGTACGGAGAGTGACGCGTAGTGTATTTTGCAGGCGGCGCCTGCGCGCAGGTGCGCTACTACGGCAAGGAGCTGGGCGCGCTGTCGGCGCTGCAGCACGGCGTGCGCGGCAGCGTGTTCGCCGTCGACTCGCGCACGCTCTACATACACAAGTTCTTTTACGACGGAGAGGGACCTGGTAGGTACACACTTTACTGTAGTTCTCGTTAAACTAAGTAGTACCATGCGGTTCACCTGCTCATCAACAGACGAGGCGACGACGCAGACGCACTTACGGGCTTGGAAGATTTGACGCAATCGCTCCTAACAATGCCTATAAACCCCAGACTCCAAATCAAGGTAGAATTTGGAAGCAATTGGGATAACACTTGATTGAGCTCCGAAGTACCTCATATCGATTTTAATCAGAGAGGGAAAGTTGGGTTCTGTTACAAGAGAGGTATACCGGCAAGGATGTACATAAGTCAAATATAATTTTGTATTAAATAGATTGGTAAAATCTTAAAGTACTACTAACACAACGTTTACAGCAGGTAGAATATTACAGCTGTTTGCACAGACTACGAGTATGCTTAAGTTGAACCAATAAAATATAGAATTCAGGTACTTATCCGTTTAGTATATCAGTCACGCCTTTTTTCGCTAAAGGGGTGGCAGAGGCATATAATCTGCCCACATAATCACTACGTGCATTTTGGTATTATTTACGACATCTCCCTGCTACAAAACCTTTATGAAGTTACATGACGCCAATTATACGAACAATGAAAACTCTTAATATGGAATAATGTTTATAGTTTCATAACAATAAATACAATAACATGTTTGCAAAGAGTATTCGACGTGCACCGTGTTTGAACGGTAGTAAATACTTGCTAAATGTATTTGTATTATTATGTGTTAATATTTTGCAACATACGAGTATTGTAAATGTCGAGTGCATTGTTCCACACGTTACAAGATGTAGGACGGACTGAAGATGCATAAAACTGCACAACTCATCTCAGGGGTCACACTCATAACCGTTCAGACGACAATTTGTTTACTGTTACATGTGTCCATGTGTCGTAAACTTCATAAATAGAGCGCTTCGTTAATGTTATTGCAAGCATAAGCAGAATACATCAGCCAAGTAAATGTGTTCCTATTTTTACTCATAATGAACATTTAATTCTCCTACACAGTCGGCGGAGTCACATATCACTAATATATATTGCTTGCCAGAATTTTCCTTTAAACGGATAATCCTCAGGATATCCCTTTAGTTAGTGTCTTATATTTTATTTGAGACCGTCATTATTGCCGTGAGAGAGAGAGATATTGAAATATTTTTATATTTATATAAAATATTTAAAGCGGGGATCAGTATCGAATTGAATGTAAAATAACAAACAAATACAAAGTTTGCTTTTGTGCTTTAGTTGTGTGTTACACGAAACCTACTTCCAGACTATCTTCTAGTCCAGCAAAGCCTAACAATGTTTAAGGCAGTACTGGCTGATTTACAAAACAAAAGTTGTATGAGCTATACCGTACACTACGTACGAACGAGCTCACGACATTCAACGGACCCAGTTTACGTCAGTAAAAGCGGTATCATGAGAGTGTGTAACTAACATCAAATATTTTATATTTAAAGTGCTTACCACTTATTATATTGAGTGTGTGTGGGCAGGAAATGTAACTGGTTAAATTGTACAAGTATTAATGAAAGTATGCATGGATCGCGATGCCTGGCGAGCTGTCCTCTCTGACTACCCCGTCAGGGACACATCGTGAAAACTAATGAAAGTAATAATAATAAGGAGGACAGTCGTAATCTTTTATAGGATTAACGCAACCCTATGAGGGTATATTAAATTCGCTTTTTGAGTCATCCACTTTCTGATATCAACAAAAAAATGTATCAGAAAGTTATTGAAAAGCTCACATCCGCAGGGCAGCTTGTGACGAGCTGAATGTGCGTGGCTACACATCGGTCCCGATTCCTCAGAGTTTTGTTGCCCTTCTGCACTGGTTAGCATTTAATGGGCTAACGGGTGAGCAGTGAGAGTGTTACTCCCGGGAGTGCAGCAAATCTCAACTTTGGCTTGCCTTAATTGGCCGGTCAGAGGGAGGGAGCCAGAGCTATATGCTCGGGGGTGGAAGTGTCATTTTCAAGGCATAACTACGGGGAAGCCCGCTCCGGGTCTGACCCGCGATGGTGAAACCGGCGCCGCACCGCTCGACACCCCAAGCCGCTCACACCGGTGTTGCCTCCTGTCGCCTTACAGGCTTATCATGCCTATGGCGATTGTATAGGGGGCCCATCTAGTGAGTTGGCGAGTCACCGTCTGCCAAAGTTCGGATAATCAGATATTAAAATGGCAGACGCCGCCTTTATCCATAGTTATAATCACCTAGTTCATCAAACCCCCAACCCAATAGCCCATTTCTTAGTTAGCATATTTTACAATAGTTTAACTCCCATTGGAGGTGGTCCATTATCGTTCTTCTACATAAGGCGGGCGTGGACTGCCTGCAGTGGGGGTCCCATTTCCTTTTAGATTAAAATTCTCAAAGGGCCTCTGCGTGTTGTACCAGTATGTCCCCATGTACGCCTAACAAAAACCCGGGTATCTTCATAAAAAAAAAGAAGATACCCGTGAAAAGAAGAAACATAATAATAATAATAAAGCCTTTTTTATTTCCGTATCTCTTAAAGTAGGTTACAAATAAATTAATTTAGAACTGTAAGTAGATTATGAACTAGTTTCTATTCCTATTGTTAGTCTTGTTGCGAGATATGGATCCCTGTCTGGGTAAAGGCCTCCTACATCTTTAGCCAAGATTCCCTGTCAGCTCCAGCTTCCATCCAATTTTTGCCAGCAATTCGAATTATGTCATGAAATGAAATGAAATTAATTCCACTGAATGCTGTCAACGGTCCATCTACATGCTATTGTATTTACATTGTTACTTTTGTATTATAATATTAAACTGTGCCCCATGACTTCGCTAGTGACACATTACACACATTTATCACTTTTGTACCCCATATTTTCTCACTTTTTGGAGGTTTGCTCGATTGCTGGTCCCTTACGTACCAGCATGTGGATAACTTATGGCCTTACTCAACAAAAGGGCTAATTAAGCCATTTAAAAAATCCAGAATATCAGTTATTTTTGTGAAAATATTTTCAAAAATCTCCTGATTGTAAGAAACAAAAATGCATGTAGTAAATACTGCTTATCTGCCAATATTTTGTAAAATGGTTCTTAACTCAAAAGGAATTTTGCAAACCGTATGAGTCCTTGGGTAACAATAGGGATTCCGCGGCCCCTAGAATACAAAGTTTATTAGACGTTTACCTGGATTTATGTCATCATCATCCGAGCGTTTGTCCCAGTGGTGTCTCGCGACGCCCGGTTTCCGCTTTCCTACTTGTCTCCTCCACTTTGCACGGTTGTCGGCATCCCCTGAAGTGAGACCATTGGCACGCATGTCATACCTTACGACGTTAAGCCAACACTTCTTGGGTCTTCCCCTCTTACCGGGACCCAGCCCAAACATTTGTTTCCCACGTAGCCCGTCGGTTGCCGCAAGACGTGACCATACCAATGCAGGCGACACTCTTGCAGCTTATGTACATCTAATGCATTTATGTATTAAACATCAAATATTAATGAACACAAAGAACCATATTTGGTCATATCTCCGGCACTACCGCATTGCATGATACCACTAATTATGAAATACAGTACAATATTAACGCAATTATGCGTCAACTCAGTTGAAATTTCGACTGGGTTGCATTAGCCGTGGTCACAAGCAGACTGCTTAATACCTGTATTTTACTCGTATATTTGGTTATTTATCTTCTGTGTTAAACTGTTCTTGTTTAAACTATTATTTAGCCTTTTATTGACTACGCTGCTGCTTGCGATTTAGACGTCACTGAGGAGCTTCTCGATAAACTTGAGGGGTTGCAAAATTTATGTTTATGATTTATATTCAATCTTAGGAAATATGATCATGTTTCCCATTTTCGGAAAGAACTCAAGTGGCTCTCAATCCGCCTTCGCACACTTGAATTCCAAGCCTTCTTTTTAATATTCTTTACAATCAATTTTCACCTTCTTATCTAAAGAAGCGGTTGCCTATTGTTCGCTCTCCTGATGCTCCTTGCAGGTCAAGCTTACGCTCAAATCTCAAGTTTCCTAATCATAAAACTGATTTCCACATTTTTACTCCTTCACAATGTTTTTAGATTGTGGAACACACTTCCGCCTGTTGTCAGAGACAGTAAAACAATTACTACTCTCAAAGAAAAGGCCGTGAATACTATATCTCTACTCTATAAACCGAATTATTTATGTGTATTAATATCGCATTTATTTATATTTTTACATATTTATGTATTTACATAAATATATATAGCTAATATATTTATCTGTTCTGAGCTATTTTGTATGTGTGTTAATTTAGTTCTTATTTGCCTTTTTTTAGTTACACACTTTTACTTGTTCTTTTCCTACTTATTCACGTTCTCCTCTCGCCGGTCTGCTGGCAAATATTTCTCATAGAAATAAGCAGTACCATTGTACCTATGACTTCTAATATTATTGTTCTTATATTCTTAGTGTGTACATTAATAAATAAATAAATAATCGATGCACAATTTCATTAAATATTTTAGTTCCTTTTTATAATTTCTATGAAGCTATGCAGGTATTGTGAGTTCTACATGACGTGCAATAGACTTAGGAAAGGTTTAATTAGATCTAATAGGTTCTTAGTCTGTGCGAACACAGCTGTCTGTGTAACTAATAAATGTACCAGAGAAAAGCCTTGCAGAGTTTACTGAACAATTTAATAGGCTTAAACTTTATATGAATAAAAGCAAAGCTTTTTCTACCAAGTTCTGTCAGTATTCGTTATGAAAATCTAGGCGGATTGAAGTTAAGTAACAAGTTTGTTCGTCGAAGTCTTACTATGCTCGTTATTGGTAAAAGGATAAAACATAGCGGTTTTAAAAAAGAACTTGCTGTGGGACAGCGGGTGAATGCATTAAGTGCAGTTCTACATTTGGGGGATTAAAAGCAGGCCTTGGAAATATTAATCTTCTTCGGTTTTTTACTTCACTCCATCCATTGTTAACATTACACATTAAAGTCATCATTTTATTTACATTACACAGTTTGTTCCGCGTAGTGTTGAAGATTATCACTTCGCCTGCTAACTACCTAAATGACCGTATTTATAATGGAAATGGGTTAGACCAAACTAAGCCGACAATAGATAAAAAAATAAATAAAATAAATATCCATCACGCCTTATCCCCGAAGGGGTGGCAGAGGCATATTATATGCCCACTTTTCACCGTGTGGATTCCTGTCCCACGTAATAGGTGGTGAGCCCATTGCCGTGTTGAAATAGACAGACGCAGGCTGTGGCCACCTGCTGTTGAAATTTTTTAAGCCGCCTATAAGGCCTTCAACCAGGCTTAACGACTGCCATTTTACTGGCAACCGGGACCAACGGCTTAACGTGCCTTCCGAAGCACGGAAACGCTCGCAAATGTAAATGCCACAAAGTGGTCACCCATCCGACGACCAGCCATAGTGAAAGTTGCGTACCTCTGTGATCGTTTACCGAACACTGAGACCGCGGGGCCACGAGCGCTTCATAGATAGGTGGTAGATATGTGCAATAAATCGTCAGCAAGGTCGGCCGCTTCGTGAAGTTGTCTGCGAACTGCAGCTAGGTCTTGCCATTGATGGCTGACTGACACCTTAATATGCTCTATTAATGAGAGCCCATTTCTATTAAAATCAATATAATTTCAACTGACTGGAACAAATTATTCAAAAATAAGTAAGTTAAAGAACATTGTTACTAAAGTTTGAATTTAAAATTGATGAATGAATAATATGCAGAGTGAATAATATGAATATTATGCAATTTGACGTGACGGCTGAATAATATATAAAATATGTTTGGCTGAATAAAATATCTAGCGTATCCCTAAAAATATAGGCGGAAAATATGTGTTATCTGAATAGAACTAAGTAGTTTCGGTTGCGATATTTTGAATAGAGGTGAAATAACGGTCAATGAGAACTTAGCCTGTCTGTGTGTGGGTGTGAATGTGCAGATTCCTTGTTGGGCGGTATCCTTTGACTCTTTGTCGCGAGCGCTATTTTGCGACATAGTTTGTCATCTGTAAGTTACTGAATGTGCACAAAGTATTTGGGGCGCGGGTTGTTCTGTCTACCGAGGTCAGACCCAATATGTGCTTATTACGTTAGAGATGACATAAGATAAGCATTCGGAGTTTATAATTAAATTCAAAATTGTTGTTTCATGAATGTTCAGGGACTATGCGGTTGCAGTTCAGTCGAATACATTAGTGTGCCCCATCTCGTGTGTACAAAAAATTGCTTTCATTATAATATATATAACTTACCAAAACGACGCAACCTGTCTGATGGTAAGCCCTGGCGATCACCAAGCGAATTGAGGGCCACTCTCACAGACCACAAGATTATTGACAATGGCTCTCAAATTGTCGGCTCAATGATATGCCTATACATGCTCCGCTGGAAGAATCCGGGGCTCTAGATCAAGAGGGAAACAGGAGCGCTGGCAGAGCGTTCCGAGTTTCTATTAGTGCGACAGAGAGACGATGTTTTGATTTGCTTAGTTCTGGTGAAAATGTTCTCCACTGAATGGGAGTGGCACCTCTACTCGGCTCGTATTGTTGGGATTACAAGGAGAGAGTGGGATGTACATCATCATCATCCGAGCGTCTGTCCCAGTTGCGTCTCGCGACGCCCGGGGTCCGCTTTCCTACATTTTCTTCTCCACTTCGCACGGTCTTCGGCATCCCCTGTAGTGAGACCATTGGCACGCATGTCATCCCTTACGACGTCAAGCCAGCACTTCTTGGGTCTTCCCCTCTTACCGGGACCCGGCGGGGCTGACATGGCCAGACATTTGTTACCTACGTAGCCCGGCGGTTGCCGCAAGACGTGACCATACCAACGAAGGCGACACTCTTGCAACTTGTCTGCAATGTCACGGACGTGAAGGCTGCCGCGGATGCGAGAGTTTCTCACGCGGTCCATCCGCGTGACCCCACACATCCACCGCAGCATCTTCATTTCCGTGACACGCAGCTCCTGCTTGTGTCGCTCCAATATCGGCCACGTCTCACTGCCATGTAAAAGGACAGGTCTAATAATGGTTTTGTAGACCTGTCCCTTCAAGCGGATCGGCATTTTAGGGTCACAAATGACACCGGTCATCTCCCGCCATTTGGCCCACGCGGCAGCAATGCGTGACTTGACATCGCAATCGATGTCACTGGACGTGTGAAAAACAGATCCCAGGTATTTAACCTGGTCCGTGCGCTCGACCAAATCACCGCCTATGCGGACGGATGTGGGATCTGTCGAGTTTATTGCCAAGTACTCGGTCTTCGCCACATTTAGTTTCAGACCGCCGTTCTCAAGCGTCTCCTTCCACGCCTTTACACGTCGCACCAATCTGCCCCTGTCCGCGTCTGCCAGCGCAATATCGTCAGCATACATGAGCAACCATGGAGGCTGCTCATGTGGGTTTCTGATGCTGTCCGACAATTCGTCTAATATTACACTGAACAGTAGCGGACTAAGGACCGAACCCTGGTGTACCCCGACGGTGATGGGGAAGGGTTTCGTGTCGCCAACAGCAGTCCGAACCATTGAATCGGAGTCACAGTACATGTCCCGGATAGTGTCAATATAGACCTCTGGAACCCCTTTGGACCGCAGTGCCCACCAGATCATCGCACGAGGAACACAGTCGAAGGCCTTCTGCATGTCTAGAAACAAACAGTGCAGAGGCGTGTTCTTCGACCTGTATTTCTCTGCGACAACCCTCAGGGCAAAAACAGGGTCCGTGGTCCCATGACCAGGGCGAAACCCATATTGACACTCCGAGAGAGTACACTCCTGCCGGATCCGAGAGTCTATAATCCTCTCGAAGATCTTCATGGTGTGGGACATCACCTTAATACCGCGGTAGCTCCCGCACTCCTGCACTGACCCCTTACCTTTGAAGACTGGAGTAATTATACTCAGTCTCCATTGGTTTGGGATCTGCCCGCTGAGGAGTATGCGGTTAAAAAGGTTTACTAAGATGCCCACACCGCGAGGACCCATCGCCTTCCAGGCTTCGATGGGGACTCCATCGGGTCCGACAGCTTTCCGATTCTTCATGCGGCGAAGCGCAGTCAGGACTTCTCCAGGCGTTACCGGTGGCACTAGTCCCTGATTCGGAGGGAGGTCCGGAGGCTGCACCTCTTTGTGCTGTTTATTAAGCAGCTCGTGGAAGTACGAGCGCCATCTCTCCTTTACCGCGAGATCTTCGCTTAACAGGTTGCCCTCAGGGTCTTTTACACAGCGACACTTGAATATATCCTGTGCCGCATTGACCCTGGAGCGCGCCAGCTTATAGATGAGCTTCTGCCCCTCAGACGATTCCAGCTTATCATACAGAGGTTGTAAGTGGTCACGTCTGGCTCTGGCTACAGCTCTCTTTGTGGCGCGCTTGGCAGCCCTGTACGCTTCGCGGTCTTCAGGAGATCCGGTCGCTTGCCACTTTTTAAAGAGGGCTTTCTTCTCCCTAGTCTCCCTCTGGACTGCGTCGTTCCACCACCAAGTTTCCTTGTCAAATTTGCTTCCACCCTTAGACACACCGAGCACCACCTTCGCCGCTCCAAGGATGGCCGCCTGAACTTTGTCCCAGTAATCTTGAACTGGTTCGCCATCAGTGTCGGTGCACTTGTCACCGACAGCTGAGACGAACTCCTGGGACCTAGTTTCATCAAGCAGCCACCATCTGATGCGGCGCTGGCACCGCTCGATGCGTTTGCCTTTGGGCTTCACGCAGAGGTCCATGACAAGGAGACGGTGTTGTGCAGTAAGACTCTCACCGGGTATGACCTTGCAGTTGGCCACCTTGCCGATACTGTGTCGCCTAGTGAGTAGGAAATCGATCTGAGTTGTACGCCTCCCGCTCTTGTAGGTGATGAGATGTTCGGATTTCTTTTTGAAATACGTGTTCACAATGGCCAGATCGGCAGCCGCACACGTTCTAAGGATAGTTTCTCCTTCAGCGTTGCGGGTGCCGTATCCAAAACCACCATGAACACGCTCAAACTCCCCACACCTCTCACCCACATGACCGTTTAGGTCGCCGCCCAAAACGATTCCCTGTGACAACGGAATGCTCCGAAGCACTCCCTCGAGTTGACCCCAAAACGACATCTTATCGGCGTCGCTACAACCGGCCTGTGGCGCGTAGGCACTTATCAGGTGGGTAATAATCCCATCGATAAGCACCCTCACGATCATAAGCCGGTCGCTACAGCGTTTCACCTCCAAGATGCCACTCTGCAGCCCCTCGGAGAGCACAACGGCCACCCCGTTCTCCCCACCAGGCGCACCCGTGTAATACAGCTTGTAGCCGTTCTGCAAGGGCCGGGCTCTGTTGCCCTTCCACCGAGTCTCCTGCAGGAACGCCACGTCCACCCTCCGCCTGGAGAGTACTTCGGCCAACTCTACCGCACGCCCAGTCAGCGTGCCAATGTTCCATGATGCGAAGCGGATTCGGGTTGGGGCTAACTTCTTTAGCCGTGCTGGCCCGACACACGGCAGCCCTAGCCCACTTGCCACAGGAGTCGGGCGGGGCTCCTGCGCGCCGTTTTGCGGCGGCGCCCTATCCCTAGCTGCTTTCCTTTTATTCTTATCCATAAGTTGTTTTGGCGGGTGGCTTTTATGGGAGCGACGCCCTCAGACCTCCCAACCCCAGAGGGGAAAGCCAGCGCCAGAGCCTCGTCCGTTAGTCAGCAGGTGCACGCACTAGCACGGGAGGTTGACTTGGGCCCCGAAGATCTTGGTGGGGCCCCTTACAATGGCTCTCAAATTGTCGGCTCAATGATATGCCTATACATGCTCCGCTGGAAGAATCCGGGGCTCTAGATCAAGAGGGAAACAGGAGCGCTGGCAGAGCGTTCCGAGTTTCTATTAGTGCGACAGAGAGACGATGTTTTGATTTGCTTAGTTCTGGTGAAAATGTTCTCCACTGAATGGGAGTGGCACCTCTACTCGGCTCGTATTGTTGGGATTACAAGGAGAGAGTGGGATGTACAATTTATATTTTACAATCATCACTTATTAATTATTTATGTAGGCAGTAACTAATTAAGAAATAATCACTACCGAGATAGCAGGGCTAATAGATTGGTCTCACCTCAATTCCAAACTTGCATTTTGCAACATTTCATCATCATTCATTTACTTAATAACACAATTAAATGGATTTAGCTGAAGGCATTATGTTGGTTGATGGTATCAGCGTGCCAAGTGGGCGCGCTCTTTACCGGTTAGCAATGAAATTAGCATCAAGGGTTTGTGAGCACCGTGACCATCGTACAATAACCAATAAACGTGACTTTGAACAAACATTCTATGCATTTCAAAAGAGACCTGTGTTTATATCAATCACGCCATTAGCCCCGAAGGGCTGGTAGAGGTATTATGCGACCACATTTCACGACGAAAGCTCATGAATGGAAATTGCCACAAAGCGCTCCCCTATCCGAGGACCAGCCACAGCGAAAGTTGATTAACGCAGTGATTGTTTACAGAACACTGAGTAAGCGAAGCTATGAGCCTTTCCTGAAACCTGTGTTTATAAATTATACATAACATATATTTGACAAACGTGACATTTACCTCTAAGTTTTAATTTGGAGCCCGAGCATCGTCACTGTCGATTGGCTCAGTGACGTGTTATAGAGAGGTGTGTGATGTGTCCTGCCTGTCCCCAGCGGCGTACTTCTACGTGGGCACGAGCGCGTCGCCGCGCAAGGGAGCGGGCGCGCTGCGCGTGCGCGACGAGCGCGGCGGCGCCGGCCCGCTCAGAAAGTACTCCGGCGAGTCCATCACGCTGTCGCTGCCCGACGGCAAGACTCTCAAGGACTTCAAATGGTTCTCGGTCTACTGCGATGATTATGAGGTTTGTACCTTACCTACATTGGTGAGCATGCAAGTGACCTACTTGATTGTCATTAATTTATATATTTGCGTTTTTAAGTCAATCAATTTGAAAATGTAACAAAATGTTTCTCTGAAAATTTTAAGCTCTTGGTTGGATGTTTACAGATTAGTGAATCAGTCACCCTATAATTTTATGAATTTAGCTCTAGATTCATTATTTTAAACGTCTGTCACATGTGGTTCTTCAAATGGGGTATTAAAAGGTTTTTACTCTGATGTTGGAAACGCCTGGAGAAGTCCTGACTGCGCTTCGCCGCATGAAGAATCGGAAAGCTGTCGGACCCGATTCGTCCCCATCGAAGCCTGGAAGGCGATGGGTCCTCGCGGTGTGGGCATCTTAGTAAACCTTTTTAACCGCATACTCCTCAGCGGGCAGATCCCAAACCAATGGAGACTGAGTATTATTACTGAGTATTATATTACTCCAGTCTTCAAAGGTAAGGGGTCAGTGCAGGAGTGCGGGAGCTACCGCGGTATTAAGGTGATGTCCCACACCATGAAGATCTTCGAGAGGATTATAGACTCTCGGATCCGGCAGGAGTGTACTCTCTCGGGGTGTCAATATGGGTTTCGCCCTGGTTATGGGACCACGGACCCTGTTTTTGCCCTGAGGGTTGTCGCAGAGAAATACAGGGCGAAGAACACGCCTCTGCACTGTTTGTTTCTACACATGCAGAAGGCCTTCGACTGTGTTCCTCGTGCGATGATCTGGTGGGCACTGCGGTCCAAAGGGGTTCCAGAGGTCTATATTGACACTATCCGGGACATGTACTGTGACTCCGATTCAATGGTTCGGACTGCTGTTGGCGACACGAAACCCTTCCCCATCACCGTCGGGGTACACCAGGGTTCGGTCCTTAGTCCGCTTCTGGTCAGTGTAATATTAGACGAATTGTCGGACAGCATCAGAAACCCACATGAGCAGCCTCCATGGTTGCTCATGTATGCTGACGATATTGCGCTGGCAGACGCGGACAGGGGCAGATTGGTGCGACGTGTAAAGGCGTGGAAGGAGACGCTTGAGAAGGGCGGTCTGAAACTAAATGTGGCGAAGACCGAGTACTTGGCACTAAACTCGACAGATCCCACATCAGTCCGCATAGGCGGTGATTTGGTCGAGCGCACGGACCAGGTTAAATACCTGGGATCTGTTTTTCACACGTCCAGTGACATCGATTGCGATGTCAAGTCACGCATTGCTGCCGCATGGGCCAAATGGCGGGAGATGACCGGTGTCATTTGTGACCCTAAAATGCCGATCCGGTTGAAGGGACAGGTCTACAAAACCATTATTAGACCTGTCCTTTTACATGGCAGTGAGACGTGGCCGATATTGGAGCGACACAAGCAGGAGCTGCGTGTCACGGAAATGAAGATGCTGCGGTGGATGTGTGGGGTCACGCGGATGGACTGCGTGAGAAACTCTCGCATCCGCGGCAGCCTTCACGTCCGTGACATTGCAGACAAGTTGCAAGAGTGTCGCCTTCATTGGTATGGTCACGTCTTGCGGCAACCGCCGTGCTACGTAGGTAACAAATGTCTGGCCATGTCAGCCCCTCCGGGTCCCGGTAAGAGGGGAAGACCCAAGAAGTGCTGACTTGACGTCGTAAGGGATGACATGCGTGCCAATGGTCTCACTACAGGGGATGCCGAAGACCGTGCGAAGTGGAGGAGAAAATGTAGGAAAGCGGACCCCTGGCGTCGCGAGACGCAACTGGGACAGACGCTCGGATGATGATGATGACTCTGATGTTGGAAACGTCGTTTACGTTACAATTTTGATCAAGTATGGTAGTCGGCCACATTAGTGGTAAAACTTACAACCAATAAAAATATTTTCTTATTAAAACATTAGTACAGATTTGTGAGTGTTAAAGGTACACTAATAGGTATATGTAATTATTCACTTTAGATCAGTTGTCTAGTTAGTTAACGGAACAGCCACCTCAGCACGGAGTTGAAACGAACAAAAATAATAAATGGGTAATGCTGACTCACTGCCTCAAATACAAGTTAGTTAAATGAGATAGTTGCACAATTATGTTAGATATGGGGATACAACGAACACGAATGATACTATCACATACGTTTTCACGGATTGTTACGTTTCACTTGACGTTCATTTACAAGTAAATAAGTGAAACAGTACAAGTGTTTTCATTCAAAATGTGTATCCATTAAATAAATATACTAAAAAAATAAGTTACTGATAAATATTTTGGTGTAGTAAATTAAAAGTTGTTAACAGCACAATCGCGCTTGCCTGATTCATGCTACCGGAGCTTTCATTGCCTTTCTTCATTTATTATGTATATGGTTTGGATTGGTTAAATAATAAGTGAAAGTATCTAGAAGTAATTCATAAAGTTCAGTGTGGGCCTATTGATTGAGGTCGCAGGGAATTAACTTTCTAAAGCTTAAGAAATCAGCTCAACTGTATTTTTCAATTTCAAACGACCAACGTTGAACGTCTGATGCCAACAGAGGGCCGGGTGCAGACACAGAAGACATACAGATGGACGATGAAAACCTTGAAAATGCTTACTTTCTTAAGAATAATTTCCCTGTTTTTGATTTTAATTATACTAAGATTACCTAAAATAGTTATTTTTTAAATCTATATTGTTTATTATTTGTATTCGTATTCTACAAATATAATTTTGGTATCTGTAAGAATTCATATTCGCTAAAGTATTATTTGTTGCGTCTCTAGTTAGATATAATTTGAATGCGATAATACAACTCGTTTTGACATGAAATGAACTCAACCTACTATTCACCTCCTGTAGATCACCATTTTTATTTTAGTCATTTAAACAGTATCATAAATATTACTTACTGATATAACAAACATACATACTGTCACGCCTTTATCCCCGAAACGGTAGGCAGAGGCATACTATACGCTTACATTTCATCGTATGCATTTTTGTCCCACCAAGAGGTGGTGAGCCCATTGTCGTGTTGAAATAGACAGGCGCAGACAGTGGCGACTTACTGTTGAAAATTTTCAAGCCACCCAAATGGGCTTAACTACTGCCATTTTACTGGACAAACGGCTTAACGAAGCACGGAAACGCTCCCAAATGTAAATGCCACAAAGTGGTTACCTATCCAAGGACCGTCTATAGCGAAAATTGCTCAACTGATCATAAATATTACTTACAAGTGTAGCTAATTTTTTATACTACTGTGGTGGTAGAAAAGTGTACGGCCCTAATACGGCGGGGCTCGCCGTAGTCTATGGACGTTTACAATAATGAAAGATTCCGAATTCGCGCTGCCAACCCTGCAAAAATCTTCTAAAACTCCTTTTTCATCTACATATAATCTTTTCCCTGATATAGTAGTAGTAAACTAAATTTTAATATAATATAGTAGTAAACTAAATTTTAAAAAGTCTTCTCACGGACCTCAAATAAAGCTACCCTCCTGTTCCCTAAAGATTGTCATACAAAACTGCCAACACCTTATCAGCCTATCAGAAATACCTACGTTGGTTACTACGTTGGTTAATAACGTTCACCCTAATATTTCATATTGGATACTTATGAACACGAGCTACTGTATCGGCAAACGTTTACAGGGAGCCATGGAATGGCTGTGCAAAGATATCCGTCCGCTTGCGGGTAACATACTCTCTGAACGACAAATATTATGTTATGAAAACGCCAAGAAGCTGCACGTATAACACTTGCACTTGATATGCGACTATTGGTAATTCAATGTCAGTAGAGCAAATCTATTTAAAATGCAAATCAACATAATGTATACATTTATTTTCACAAAGTCAAACATAGTTGCGGCTGGCTTAATTTAACAATAAAACTTAATTTTATCTACAAAATTATGTACAGTAAATGCGTAAAGATCTCGTGGCTCCCTTTTCACCATGAACCTGTAGATCAAAGAAAATCAGATATGCGATGAGTGATTTGTGACCCTCTGTATAACAGGCAAGATGATAATTCGATGTTAAATGAGAGTAGCGGTGTCCAAATGAGTCTGACAACTAAACGGTACCCGAATGAACTGTAGAATTAAATTGAAAGTGTTTCTAATTGTAACCGAAGATCTAATCTTTCGTTTCCAATGCCTTTGTATTTTTCTAGAGATTATAATTTAGTTGTGGTGAAAATTCAAATAAATGAATACTTAATTAACATTGATTTATATATCTGCCATAACTAAACTATAATGATGGTTATTAAAAATCTTAGCGCGGCTCTCTCTCCCCCAGCACACAAATTGTTTAAAGGAAGTTATACAGTACTAACTGTGCCCTGTGCCTTCACTCGATTTGTACTTCTACCCACTTTGATACTACACATGGAATGGTCATTAATCCATTCTTAGTGGAAAACAATGTCAGGATGTTGCTACGTGACGAACGAATATAAGTTTGGGATTCGAGACATTCGTTGATGAATCTAGTTCTACTTTAATTCACTTTCAATTTAAGGTATAGTTGCTTTTCCAAATTGTTTCTTATAGTTTAATTAGTATAGAGAAAAGCATGGCTATAGGTCAGTACAATTAACGGAACTTTAATTAGGAGAATTAAATTTGTATTCGTTGAGAATTGTACAATTTTATTTCATTGTAACTACAGAACGGTTAGTTATTTCAGTTGTTTGTTGGCAGAATGAGTGATCTACAAACTGGTTTCCGTTGTGCAGGTGAACTTCGGCGACGTGTCGATCCCGCGCGGGCTGGAGTACCCGCGGCCCGCCAAGGTGGGCGCGCTGAAGGGGGTGCACGCCGTGTCGTCCGACCCCGTCGTCGTCGTGGACGCGCAGACCCTGCTCGTGCCCAACTTCTCTTATGATGGCGAAGCTCCCGGTGAGATATTTGGACATACTTTTAAGTGGTTTTGTGTGACAGTATTGTACTAGCCGGGGAAGAATTTGTTTTGGATAGATAGATAGATAGATATATTTATTCGCATGAAATATGGTTTTACAGAATTACCAATATGGAATTGTGACTATGGGACATATTGTTATACAGCGCCCAAATTTAGCTAATATTTTATTTGCACTATGGTATCTAAACAACTGGTAAACATACTTTTATATTTTGAAGTAGTGGTTTGGACACGTCCAACGAATGAGTGAGGAACGTTTGACGAAGAATATATATTGTTCAAAAGTAGAGGGTAGAAGGAGTCAGGGTAGGCCGAGACTTACATATGAAGACCACGTGAGCAGATTGCTCAAAAACGGAAAGGTCAAAAGCACTCGGATACCCAGACGTGCGTGTATGAAGCGATTGATGAATCTCGAAGAAGCGAAAGAAGTATGTATGGATCGCGAAGCCTGGCGATCTGTCCTCTCTGACTACCCCGTCAGGGATACAGCGTGAAGATAGTGAGTTAGTTAGTTAGTTATATTTTGAGTAATAATAAAATAAAATAAATATCCATCACGCCTTATCCCCGAAGGGGTGGCAGAGGCATATTATATGCCCACTTTTCACCGTGGGGATTCCTGTCCCACGTAATAGGTGGTGAGGCCATTGCCGTGTTGAAATAGACAGACGCAGGTTGTGGCTACCTGCTGTTGAAATTTTCAGAAAAAAAAAGTAATTACACATTAAACATTTCAAAATTTCGACACAAATCCTGACATAGGACGTTTATCTTAGTTATAGGTTCTTGTGGGACGGTCTAACGTTGCTCCGGTAGAACTTAAGCTAGTACATAGAACAGTTCCTACATGTTCGACACTATTGAAAAGTAATAATTCGTACAGTAATAATGAAAGCGATTGCTGGATGGTAGAAAGCTACCGAAATGATCCTGCTTTCAATCGAATTGACGAGGGGCGCACTAGCGTCACGCTCCCGCTGCTAAGTAATACGTGATTCCGTCTCACTCCTCCGTCACGGCGGGAGAATGGAAACGGAATTACTTTTATTTTCCGTTTTATTTGACGGTTTATTGCGCGCCCTAGTCATCGCAGCCTTTTTAGTTTTATTAGCCTCCATGTTGGGAATGTTTAATGAACTGCGGATACTGAAACTATTTGAAGTGTCGGATCTAATAAATTAATGATGTTAAAAATGTATCTCGTTGAAAGGTATATATTCTCAATAAAAACTCTTAAATAAGAGATTATATCAGACTCCAGAATAAGGGCGCGTTTGTGAACTTAGAAAATTGAAAGTGATTGTATGATGGTACGTGGAGAAAAATCAACATCGATAGTACTGAAGATGTGCTAGTGGATGAATATTTTCTGAGGATCCTTTTTGGAGCGTTACTATTCCTAGGCTATTACTTATTATCTTCATAAGATGATAAGTAATAGCCCATCCAGCGATCGGTGGAGGCAAGTAACCACAGTATATAATTTGGATTCTCTCCAGGTCTGTGTTCATACAGCATTCCATTCAATATATTATAGACAAGTGTCGTGCGTGCATTAAAGGGATTTAGCCGCGACTCGAATTTTTGAAACATTCTAGTGAGTCTCGCTGTGATAGTTTACGTCGTAACAATGCATTAGAGCTTGAAAGTACTAGGCCACCAGAATAGATGAATAATAATATAAGATCTTCCTTGTGCATCAGATATCAACATGCGTTCGTACCCGCGCATACTCCGTGTTCTGTAAACGATCACTGCGATGAGCAATGTTCTTTATGATTGGTCCTCAAATGGCTGATGGATTTGTAGCCTTTAAATTTACGAGCCTTTTCCAGCTTATAAAGGCACGTTAAGCTATTGGTTGCGGTTGCCAGTAACATGGCAGTCGTTAAGCCAAGCGGCTCGATAAATGTCCACAGTAGGTAGCCACTTCCTGCATCTGTCCATTTTCAGTTCGGCAATAAATTCACCGCATCGTTCGAAAAGTCATCCAAATATTTTCGAGAACTTTTGATGTTAAAGAGTTAACATTCAAAAAATTTTCTTATAAAATACGGTAGTACAATGGGTTTTTTCAAATGACCAATATCCTGACCCATAATTACATATATACTCATAGTTAGTATTAGGAACTACGTAACCCAATATTGACTTCCACGTGAACGAAGTAGTGTTTAATAAAACAAAAGTGCGTACATGACTCTTGTGAATATAACAAGTATGGCGAGATGTTAACACGGAGCGTGTTGTCCGCAGACGCCAAGTTCTGGGTGGGGCGCGGCGAGCGGCCCTCGCCCCAGGGCATCCGCATCCCGGACGAGAACGGCAAGGAGACGCCGCTGCGACGCTACGACAAGAAGACTGTTGTGCTGACGCTGCCCGGGGTAACTTACCTATCTCTTTGTATTCTAGTGCTGGGATGTCAGCAGATGTTGGAGAAGTGCTGGGATGTCAGCAGATGTTGGAGAACTGGATACATATGTTATCGCTCTACTTTAGCTATTAACAATTGTAGTACTTAAATTTTATATCTGATTTTCAAAAGGATATTTATATTATTGAATACTTGTAGGCTACAGTACGTCCACCAGTGGGTTGATTTAATTGATTAAGGTCATAACGCACTGTAGGTTAAGGGTATATACAAATATAAAACGGTAACAAAACATAAAACAACAGACTAGCATCCCTCAAACTGAGTTATATTTGTTGTTTGTTTTATGTTATCTTACTGTTTCAGTCCGAGACTATAATAATAATAATAATAACCTTTATTCACTGACACTTATAACTATTTACATGTAACCTATCTTATACATTTTATTGTTTCATTCGGTGATACCGATGTGTGACATCGTCCACCGCTATTTGGTCAGGCTGTCCCTTGACATAGGTCTCCTCCATACTTTTCCAATCAACTCTATTTTTCGCTATTCTTTTCCATCCTTTGGGTAGGTCGTCTTCCCATCTCCTTATCTGTCTACCTCTTCTTCGTTTACCGTCTCTTGGGTACCATTCTGTTATATTGTTCGTCCATTTCTTGGTTTTGGATCTCATCATATGGCCAGTCCAACGCCATTTTAAGGTTTTTGCTTTTCTTACTACATCAACTACTCCTGTTCTTTCTCTGATATCCGTAAGCCTTAGTCTGTCCTTTAGTCTAATGCCTAGCATACTTCTCTCCATGCTATGTTGGCATACTCTTAATTTATGTACTGAGGCAGCTGTGAATGGCCATGTTTGGCACCCATAAGTCAATACTGGCAGTATGCAGGTGTTAAAGACTTTTTTCTTTCCAGAAATAGGTATGGACTTACTTTTCATTACTTCCTTTAATGACCAATACCTTGCCCAGCCGTTGTTAACTCTCCTCTGTATCTCTTTTATAGTTTGACCGCTAGGTGTTATCAGTTGACCTAGGTATACGTATTCATCTTCATATTCAATCTCCCTGCTATCTACTGTTATATTGGTTTTAATACTATTAGTCATTATTTTTGTTTTTGCTGTATTCATATACAGACCTGCTTTTTTGCTTTCATTAGAAAGTGATTGCAACATGTTTTGTAAGGTTAGTGGATCTTCTGCAAACAACACCAGATCATCAGCGAATCGTAGGTGGTTTAGTCTACTTCCGTTTACATTGATTCCTGTATCCCAGGCCAAACTTCTGTATATTTGTTCCAAGACCGCTGTGAACAGCTTAGGAGATAGTGGGTCGCCTTGTCTCACACCTTTCTTTACTTTAAATGATTCGCCTATATTTTCTAGCTGGACTTTCGCTGTGCTGTTTTTATATATTAAATATAAAACTATATATATATATATATATATATATATATATATATATATATATATATTTTGTATATTTTTTATTTACTCCTTGAATATGTAGAGCTTTGTATATGAAGCTGTGGAATAGGGAATCAAAGGCTTTGTTGTAGTCCACAAATGCAATGTAATACAATTTTCCATATTCATTGAGTTTCTCTATTAGTTGTTTTAATACATGCATATGGTCCACAGTAGAAAAATCACTCCCAAATCCAGCTTGCTCTTTGGGTTGTTCTTCGTCTAGTGATTTTGCTATACGTCCAAGTATTATTTTTGAAAAAAATTTGTATATATTGCTCATTAAACTGATTGGCCTGTAATTATCTATTTTGTTTCTGTCGCCTTTCTTATGTATCAATACTATTGTTGAATTTGTCCATTGTCTCGGTATTTGTTCTGTATACAATATTTCATTGAACAATTCCGTTAAAGGTTTGTCTATAATGTCAATTAAGTGTTTAAGCAGCTCATTGGAAATTTTGTCTTCACCTGGTGCTTTATAGTTTTTCTGTGAGATTATTGCTCGCCTAGTTTCACTTGTGAGGATGCTGGGAACTAGTTCATGGTCATCTGTAGTGTTTATGATCCAATCTATATTTTCAGTATATTCAGTATTGTAGAGGTTTTTGTAAAAGTCAGTAGCTATTTTCCCTATTTTTTACCTGTTTGCTGTGGTTTTGTCTTTTTTCGAGTTGTTTATACTTGGCATCCATGTCTCATATTCTTTAAGTTTTTTTAATGCTTTTTTTAGTCCACCTGTTTTTTCTATTTCTTTTTGCATGGTTTCTATCCTTGTGTATTGTTTATGTTTCCTTATGCTCGATGTTATCTGTTTACTGATATTTTCTATTTTATTTATGTAATTTTTTCTGTCTTGAAACATGTTTCTCCTTTCCTTTATGAGATTTCTTGTTTCATTTCCAATTCTGTCTTTCTCATCCTTAACTGTAGACAGTTTTTTCCCTGCATTCAGTATATACTTTTCTAATTTATCATATTTATTTTGCATTGTTATGTCAGATCTAATGTCTGGAAATTCTTCTTTCAGCTTTGTAACCACTTCATCAGATAATTTTTCTATTATTTGAGTTGAAGCTGTTTTGCAGTATTTTCTTGATCGTTTTATGTTTGCTATTTTGAGAGTTGCTCTCACCATTCTATGGTTTGTACTAAAATTTAGCTTGTTAATTGTTTCAATATTTATAATATGGTGGGACATATTAGATGTAATAAAATCTATTTCATTTTTGTATTTACCGTCAGGTGATATCCATGTCCATTTTCTATTGGGTTTTCTTTTATAAAAGGTATTCATTATCTTTAAATTGTGCTCCATCGCAAAATCAAGTAATCTTTGTCCGTTCTTATTTCTTTTTCCTGTGCTGAAGTTGCCCATTATCAATCTTTCTCCTCCCTGCATTGTCCCCACTTTACTGTTGAAAAGGGTTGCTACCACCTCACTAAAAAGGCAACGGGTTCAAAATTTCTTCTAAGTGCTTCGGAAGGCACGTTAAGCCGTTGGTCCCGGTTGCCAGTAAAATCGCAGTCGTTAAGCCTGTTTGAAGGCCTTATGGGCGGCTTGAAAAATTTTAACAGCAGGTCGCCACAGCCTGCACCTGTCCATTTCAACACGGCAATGGACTCACCACCCGTTACGTGGTTCAAAAATGTTAACGGTGAAATGTGGGCGTATAGTATGCCTCTGCCTACCCCTTCGAGGATAAAGGCGTGACAATATGTATGTATTATTACAATATGTTTAAATTATGGTTACCAAACTTCCATGTATTGTTGTTAATACAAAAATTTAACCTTTTCTGTTGTCTATACACAACAGGAGCTGACAGTGTTCGACATAGGGCACTTCGCGGTGTGGTGTGAAGCTTTCACTGTCAACTTCGGACACATCTCTCTTCCCGCTGCAACGCTCGCTAACGTGCCACCCAGCTTGAAGATGCTCGGTGTGTCGCCACAGGTATGTCTATATCAATGTTATGTATTAAGGAATGATTAGAAAAAAATAGCTATAAGTGGAATTGCAATATGGTAAGAATTGCAATATTTGAAAATAATTTCGTTAATTGGCTAGGTCAGTTGTCCTTTAATACCAAAGATCAATCTTTGAATTACCACAAATAAGTAATATCGGATGTTTGCAATAAAGTAACTCAATCTCAAGCTGTGTACATGTACGAGTAGGCTGCATCATTGCTCCCGAGTATCAAGGTGACGACGGTGATCCGACGACTTCAAGATACAACCATTCTGAATGTACGTGAATCATTAATCTGGACAACATCTATTAACATCAGAATATGTTTACGTTGGATTGGACGGTTGCAAAAGTACTCTACACTTATCAGAATCATTGAAATTAATATTACGTAAAATGTTGGTCACCAAATAAATCTCATTGATTTATGTGATAAGCAAATATATATAAAAATAGAGGTTAATTACTAATTCACATCAATTTTTTATAATATCGAATATTGAAAGTTGCCATAGAACTTGTAATATTCCACCCAGCTTTCGTAGACTATAGGTACAAGCAGCATATTAAGCGTGTCCTTAAGCCACCGCTACTGTATAATAACGCAATTAAATAAATGTGAATGTAGATGCCCCAACTCCACCAAATTACGTTTTAATGAGTTCCGAATGTGTGTGGGTACGCCCGCGCGGCCCGCGCCGACGTCACTGTTATATATCGTGCAAACCAAATTACAATCGTAAAAGCTACAAATGTATATTGAAGTAATTTACCGCACTTGATAGTGCGTGTGTTGTAAAAAGTGCTGCACAAGAATGTGTGACACCTACTACTAATACCGTTTAACAAATCCTTTTTGTATTAGCCCATTTCCTGAGAAGGTGTGAGCTAAATAACGTCATGTCACTATCCAAGACAGTGGACTAGTAATTATACATGCCAACGTATCGGATAAACTTACATACAATAGGTAGGCATCTAAAACAAAATGTAAAAATTTTTTTTTTTAAAAACACAAGTATGTATTTAGGACACAGTGATAGGTACCGTGTGTCGCTTCAAAATCGAATTTGTAATATATTGCAGATCTCTTACATCTTAACTCACAAACTATATCTTTATAAAGTGAGAATAGATAGGTACGGTGTAATAAGTAGTGTGTCAAAGATATAGAGCACAATTATAAGTCAAACTATAAATGTAGTGTTGCACTTGTCTAAGTTACAACTAATCAGTGTGTAAGTTAAAGAGGAGATAAGTGTGTCACCTCCAGTGCGACATTATCGGCGTAAGTTAGATCGGTTGTTACATTTAGTTCTTGATTGGTTTGAGTAACGGCACTAAGATACGATTCAGCTTTTATTTATGTAATGTTTATTAAACAAGTAATGTAAAATAATTTATAAATAAAGGTGCTATAAGCTTTATTTATGAATGATTATTATTTATGGATTTGTCACCGGGGCAGATGGGAGTATCCTATTTCTAAAACTCGTAATTCCGTGTTAGCTTCTTGATGACTTTAAAATTTATAAAATATTGGATGGGAAGATTCAAAAGGCAAAATAATTTAGAAAGAGTTTTCATTTATATATTTAACTAATTGTCCTTTTCTAGTCTACGAGGGTATAATTAAATGAAAATTTGTAAGTGATTGTTGGACTCTGCATTTGTTTCTTAAAAAATAGCATGTAATCCGGACTAAAATGAATCGGGTTCGCATAAAGATTTCATAAAGAATAGATCATGAAAATGATTACAGCTTTTGTGACTTGATTACTAAACTATTGTCGATGAACCTTAAATTCTCGACGTTATTCATATTCTGTTGCCAAAACAGCTCCCTGCGGTGTTACTCTGTATTTAATATTGAACAGTTCTTGTGCCGCGCCATTTGCATGTTTTCATTTGCATTCATTACAGATGGTACAAAATAATAAATAAATATTTTAGGAACATTTTCACTAAATTAAGTTACCATGAGCATGTGACATGGGATCTAGAAAACTGATAAACATACTTATATTTTAAAAACAAAATTTAAAAGTAATTAGTATGATAACTATATTAAAAAAAGAGTAGAAAAAATTTCAGTCTCAAGAGGACTAGAACCAGCGTCGTCTGACTGGCCAGGTCACGCTTAATCAACTAAGCTACCGAGACCTACTCGAAACCGACTACGTAATCTACCTCTTTCTTATACGTGTATATTTCTAAATACATAGGATGCACCCGAACTCCTTTCGAATCACGCAAACATGTATTCTGACCCAGGGCTCGCACCTGGAACCCTAGACGGTAGTCGCATACTTACCACTGAGCTACCGAGTTCGATATTACAAATATGTATGATATAGTCAATAATTAGAAGACTTTGAATCAACCCTAAAGTTATGGAGCATACCTAATCATAGTCGGATCTGATACAAGTCATAAGCACCGAGTACGAGCTCTATTGTACGCAGTTGATGAATAGTGTCAATATGACGGGAACAATCGGGGCGTCCCACGACGTGTGGAGGGGATGCTACGGGGTGGGGGGGGGGGGGGGGCTCACTGCTATAAACAGCTGTCGCCCTCGTAAGGCCTACTCAATAAAGATTAACTTTAGCCCCGTATAGTGACGTCATCACGTGACTGACTGCTACAGTTATCTCGGCACATTATTTGGATGCGTAGACAAGTGCTACGAAGGCGCTACGTCTCTGCTACGTTTTTGATTTTCACAACCTCTATTATTGAAAATTGCGTCTACGGGTTGAGATTTTTGGGAAGTTCGATACTGCCCTTTTTTAATACATTTCTACTAAAGTGGCAGACAAGCATACGGCCAACGTGATCGCATGTGGTCACTGTAGCCTACGGACATATTAAACACAAGCATACGGCCAACGTGATCGCATGTGGTCACTGTAGCCTACGGACACATTAAAAGGTTGTTTAATATGTCCGTAGGCTAGAGTGACCACATGCGATCACGTTGGCCGTATACTTGTCTGCCATAAGCCGTAAGCATCTTATGCTATGGTCAGTCTTGATGTAGGTAACCACCTACCTCAAGACTGACCATAGCATAGGATGCTTAACGTAGAGATGGCTTAACGCCTAAAGTTCTCGCTCTTAGGTTAACTGTCTATTGCAGCGTGAAATCTCTTGGAATATTTTAAATGAGAGCGTCTTAAATTAATAACAGTAATGCCTAATGGCACTAATGATGAGTGCTGTGAATAAAATCAATCTCTTTAATAATTTTAATTTACAATAAACTTTAATATCACTTTACAAAATCCAAAGTTTAGGTCACTTATGTTTTATATTTAGTTTTGACTGCCTCTGTGGCGCGCTGGGAGTGTATCCGACTGCTACGTAAAAGGTCGTGGTTTCGATTCCCACCCAGGATAAAACTTTGTGTGATGAGCACGATGGTTTATTCTGTCTGTGTGTTATTTATCTAAAATATGTATGTATTTAGAAATATATAATTATGTTTATCAGTTATCTGGTTACCATAGTACAAGTTCTGCATTGTTTGGAATCAGATGGCGTTGTATGAGTTGTCCCAACGATATTTATTTATTTATACATCTATAGCATCTCAACGAGTAGTTACTCAGCGTTGCACTATCTCCACACAGCCTTACTAGAACCACTTTTGAAACAATTCAATTTGTTTACGAAAGCATATTCTACTATCTATAAGAATCACTGTAGGAGCGAATCTCCTATAGCCTACAACCAGATTAGAACTCTAATTGTGCAATTACAATGTTCAAAATATGTTGAAGTTTGTGTTGGGGGGATTGCGCAGATGTGTTGCAACCTTAACGGATATAGAGACTGGGTTACGTAATGGATACTGATTCGGCTGTTCGATTAGTTTCGCGAAGCTTATAGTGAGGCCCAGAAGCTCACAAATTGCTACTGATTGCGTTTTAACTAACCTTATATTTACCTCATAAATATTTTATTCGCCTTTTAAAGTTTTTGAGGCAAATAGAAAACTAATTATTTTCACACTGTATCTCTGGAAGTCAGAGAAGTCAGACGCCAGACTCCGCGATCCATGCTATCCAGTACTTCTTTCGTTTCATGCAGATTAATTATTATTTTCATACATGCATCGTGCACTTCTGGGTATTTATGACATACCAACCAACATACATACAACAACATACCAACCATACCAACGAAGGCGACAGTCTTGCAACTAATCTGCAATACATCTTTTTTTTTGTTTTTTTTTTTAATAAATAATAACTGACTGTAAATTACCTGAAGAGTTTGCCTTTAAGAATTTTGATGCTCGCTCTTATAATAAAATTATATAAGTGTAAAAAGACAACTCGGTTCAGGACCGGAAATTTTATTTGCTAAATGTCCATAACATTGACTTATCACATTTTTGTACCTATCCATATTACATCGATGAATGCAAACTACACGTCGCTGCACAAACACAAACCAATGTTGGAAGCAGCTGATAACTAATATGTGGAACAATCTCAAAGAGATGATATATTAAACACAAGCCACACCGTTAATATCATACGAGACATGTACAATCATATATCTCAAATGTTATTACGAGTGACGTCACCAGCATGTGCCGCTCGACGTCTGGCTCGGATCCACTCGATGAAAAATTAAATCAAACGGTTATTACTTATTTATCACGACCACGAGCCTACGAGACCGTGCGCACGATTTATTGAACAACTTCGGGTAATTCGAAAAAAATATAAAACGAGAATGTTGTTTTATTAATAACGCCAGTGACGTTTACAAAAACATATTTATTTTAGTCCGTGTCTGTAGATATATCGCCTTCGCCTCGCCGTTCCCTCGCCTCCGCACAAAATGTTCGTATGTTCTACGCGTTTTTATTTATTTATAAACAAGATAAGACAAAGTCACTTTACAACTTTGTTTTTTTCTGTAATGACTTTTGTCATTAAGTCAAAAGTATTCGGATACCCAGACGTGCGTATTTGAAGCGATTGATGAATCTCCAAGAAGCGAAAGAAGTATGCATGGCTCGCGAAGCCTGGCGATCTGTCCTCTCTGACTACCCCGTCAGGGATACAGCGTGAAGATAGATAGAATTTATTTATTTATTTTATAGATAGACTTTTGTCATTGATTGATATGGATAGATACTTTTGTAAAAGTTTGTTGATATAAAAAGCTCATTTGGATCGTTCAAACCACAATCACCTGTTATTGTCAACCTATCTGAAAACGAATGGAAGCAGATACTTATCATTTTCCTGTGAAATTTCATTTATTTTAAACAATTCACATCCACTAGGTAGTTTTATACCTTTAAAAGGAGATTCCAGATTGAATTTTATTTATTTTAAAACAGCTTAAAAGATTAGGCCAAGCGAATATAAATTGGGTTATAAATAATATTAATTTACAGTTCATACGCAAAAGAAGAATAAAGTTCTCGTTCCAGACGTGTTTGAGTACTTCATAACACGTAATGTATTCATTGAACAATGCAATCCTTAATCTCATCCAATTATCACTCTTATTGTATTCATTTTGATTTGATTATTCGCTTGATTCATATAATGGACGGGCGCACCTCAAAGCTGCAGTATTCTAAGCAATAATACAGGAAATTTCAAAATCCACCTTTATTCAAATTTGATCTAGCCTCTACAGTCTGCGACTTTATAGCACCATTTAATTAAGTATAGATCTTCGAGGTCCATACATACATATCAACCTCAACCTCTACCGAAGAGGTTGAGAAAAGCATACTAAATGCCCACATTTGCCAAGCCAAAGAAAAGTATATTTATGGGTAACTATAATTTATTCTGTATCCTATCCAATTTCATAATTTATATTTTCAGTGTAAAATATAAATCATAAATGGGTTCTATGTCTTAAAGTTCAGTAAGATGTACAGTCGGTCGACACGCCCACCCAAACTTAAGTATATAAAATATAAATATCGTAAGGACAAGTCACACAACGCCATCTGATTCCAAACTAAGCAGAGCTTGTACTATAATAACCAGATAACTGATAAACATACTTTTTTATTCTAAATACATACATATTATAGATAAATAACACCCAGACACAGAATAAACCATCGTGCACATCACACAAAGTTTTATCCTGGGTGGGAATCGAACCTACAACCTCTTGCGTAGCAATCGGATACACTCCCACCGCGCCACAGAGACAGTCAAAAGTCTTAAGTAATGAAACTTATTTACCGCCGGTTTAAAGTCGAAAGTGTCAACATTGGCGTTTGTTGAAAGCCGCCATTGAAATGAGACATTTGAACTCAACGTGGCGGAGGTTCGTTACCAATTTATGTCAGTTAAATAAAATTCTAAACGTAACATTTTGTTAATGTTTTGTATTTTCTAGATTTCCATTTACTTTGATCTAAAGTAATGTTTAAGTAATTTGGAAGAAAATTAGATTATAAAGCGCTTTGGGATTGGTAACAAAGTTTTTACATTTTTTCGTCTTCAAAATCTCTACAGATGTAAATTCTTTTGTTCTCTGTTTCTGTTAGTTTTCATAGATCACGAGAAGAGCATGCCAGTAGGTAAGCAATGATTTGTAATCTTAGAACCACAAATGTCACAAAATAAATCTTGTTCATAAAACCATCGGTGTTAAACAAGGTTAAAGCCGATATCAGATCATATTAGTTATGTATATACGTACGAGTATAATATGCACTCCTGCTGCGGTTGGGTGAGATCCAAGCAGTTGTTAGCAAATAGGGTCAGAGTTGTAGGGCTACGATTTCGCTTCGAGTTTCAAAAACTTCGTACACCCAATGGGGTCCGAGACGTTCTATAAATCATAAGGTGTACTTACTCCTTCATTACATTGAATAATGCAGTAGCGGTACTATGACGCTTTAATAGATACTTGCATATATGAGCTGAAAGTGGTCCAAGGTTCGCTCCCGGCGCTAATGCGCGATGTCGACGGCCATTAGCCTCTATCGCTCGTTAGTTCTGCACTTTTGTTTTATAAATATAAGTCGTTTAGAGCATCGCATAAAAGTGTAATTATGTCGTGCTACGTAGAGTGTTTATAACTTAGTTAATGTCCCGTTAGTAGAACTAAGGGGTTAGTTAAGATGTTTTATTCAATTATGTATTCTTTTCTGCAGTTCGTCAAAAATTTACAAAGTGTAAATAGTTCAAAAATGAACCCTGTTCTGGTTCTTTTTATATATAACTTAAGGTTCTGTGAGTCAGAAAGTACGCTACATCTGTCAAAGTTACCACATAAATATAAAAGGAGGAGAAGTATAGTTGTCTGTTCATGTTAGTCACTAAACACCGTACAGTGTACGCTCAAGTAGCTCCCGCGCAAGTCAGGCCCCTCGCTCGATTGCTGAGCGCAGCTTTCCTGTTGCAGAGCCGCAACAAAGCGCTGGCGAGCAGCTCCACCCCCCCGCCCCGCGCGCCGCGGCCCCGCGTGCCCCTCGCCAAACTCGACGCGACCACCTACCGGCCGCCGTCCAGGCTCCGCCCGGGAGCCCCGCTGATCAGTTCATTACAACACGACCTCGAAGACCGCACCAACCTTCACCGAAGAGCTAACACTGCAACAGATGAACAACTGGTTCAGATACAAAGCTCACAAGAAATTGACTATCATCATGTTGATGACGATTCCAAAGAGCAACAAGATGCACAAGAACAAAAAGTTATCAACAACGAGCAGGCACAAGGTCATGATCGATCACAAGCTCAACCACAATACGTCCAGCAGCAAGAACAGTACCGGCAACAAGGTCTTCAACGACATCAGCCGTTAACTCCAGAACAACATTATCAGCAGTTGGTACTACAACAGCAACTGTTGCAGGAAGAACTAGAGTTAAGAAGGCAACACCTACAGCAGACGCAGCAGCAGTTGTACTACAGCTTACTATCACAAAACCGCAGGAGTCCACCGCAGGACTTACATAGCCAGACTCAGCAGCAAGCGATCCAGCCGCAGCAGGTTGTAGTGCAGCGCAGTGAGGAGCCGGAATACCGTCTCCAGCCGTACTCGACATCGTGAGAGGCGCGTGACCTTGACCCAGTTGTGCGCTCCCACGCGTGCAGCGCTGCGCTCGGTGCAACGCGCTTCACTTGTGTAACAGACTCATCGCTCGTTTCGCAGGTCGCACTCGCCATCATCTCATCACTCGAGGTCAGGTTACCTCACCCTCTCAACCTCTTCATATCACTTCACAGCTACTTAAGCGTATACTGATTTGCGTCACTCTTTATTAACTTATAATTTATGGACTTTGACAATGAACAATCCTAATAAGTTTGGTATAAAATAGTCTATGTAAGACATTTCATATTTTTTAGTCTGTAATACTACTATGGTATACAGCATGGAAGTAATTTCTAGATAAAAACATATATAAATTATTTTTATGCTATGGGACTTTATTTTGGACAGTTATTCAAAATGTAGTTTTAATAGAATGCAATATTTAACGTGGTCCTATATAGAAGCGACATTTAGTTAGTGAAAATACTGAGTTAACATGTTTGAATAACTCTCAGATTTAAAACCTAAGCATATAATGCTCGTGAAAATTTTAAAAATCTATGTGCAAGCCTCCTCGTACTAGAGTAAATTTGCTCTCAAATTTAAAGACTAGCAAAAAAATTAAAATAATTAATATTCTAATAATAATCCCACGTTGAGTAAATGCCATATTTTTTGTTTAGCCTCGTCTATCAGTGTGTATGATTGTCGCATAGTGGCATCTCGGTAAACAGTTTGTATCAATCGACATAAAAGCGAATGTTCAAGGCCAAACAAAAGCGTACATTTCATCACGTACTGCAACTTGATACTTTAGTATGTAATAACAAATTATATGTGCGAACACGATTGGGCAATTAGTTGCGTCGCGGAGTGACCGCCCTTCAGGCATCCTCTCACTAGAGGCATCTTGAGAAGCCTTGACGCATACCGCGTGTGCTGCACCACGACTAGCCTTTATATCTGAAAGTGATTCAATCTGGGCTCTTTCAAATTAATCTGCCGTTTAATTATATTATGACATTAAGGTAATGGTAACGCATCTATGTAAGCGCGAACGTGTTGTGTGTGGACAATATAAAGGGGTTCGGTTCAGTAATCCTAATTTATACGATTCCGTTCGTTCAGGTTATTTAACACCAAAATATATACTAGACTTAATATTATATTCCTGTGGCTTAGTAACATACAGGTTGAGCGGTACTCTCTTCCGGTGTCACTGCCCAGAGCCAAATGATTTGTTACAGTCGTGTTCTAAGGGCAAACGCGGGTTTCTTGTCAGATAAAAATGATCAAAACCCTTACTAGAGAACTATGAAACTTTGCCCGAATATTCGCTGATGACCCATAAAAGACATTGTTACACCATGCCATAAAGCTGTTTTGCCTCCATTCTCTGTAATTTATGTGACAGTTAAATGCATAACAATCTTAGATTTATTCCAGAACGAACCATTTAATACGCCGGCGCGCCAGAAAACGGAAGCCGTTTAACTTATAATACCATCTTTGTTCAATGTTCTCAGTTTGCGTTTTAAGCCTTGCAATAATGTGGTATTAAAATGTAACTTTTAAGTAGATTCCATTTTAAGAATAGGCCATTGTAATGGATGCAATGATTTGGACCTTTGAGCAGGGGCGCTCACTGTTTATGAACTGGAGATTGACTTGAGGTTATGTGAAAAGACCCTTAATTTTATGTATAACTATTGCCTAAAACATTTTACAATGAAATTGATGAAGTAGCGACAATAGAGGTTTGTAAATTTAATTTCATTCAGGAAACATTCACACTCTTAAATATTATTTTTACTAACTGAACTAGGTTTTTGGAATCTACCTTTACTATTTAAAATGTCGTGCGAAATAATCCTATTTCTCCCTCGATCGTAATTATTATGTACATGACTATCAAACAGGAGGTCGTGCTTTAAATTTGCTACCTCAATACAAAACACTCACGACACTAGCAAGTCTAATAAGACGTAAAAAAACACACACTACACTCGTAGTGTTCGTTCTCACGTCATAGGCCATTACTGTGTCGAGTTCGACACAGAGAGTCAAAAAGAACCTATGGTCTTACAGACCTAGAGTATGAGCTAACAGTGACAGCAGGCTATCCGCCGCAGGTCCACCTCCACCGCTCCACCAGCGCCGAAACAGCGAGTCTAAAGTCATCTCCAACAATGCCGTCGGAATGTCGCCGGAAAGGCTGGCTATACGATATGCTTATTGTTGAAGAGTTCACACATTTTAAACAATTGGTATTCTTGACACAATAGGAGCGGGGTTTAGGCAATGTGCGACGCGTTACCTAACTTTCCCACGGATATGCAAGGACAAATATCATTTGATCTTGCTGTTTAATTAGCTTTATGCATAAACAAATCATGCTTTTTGAGCGTTCTGTTTTCACAAACACTATAAATTTACCTAGGGCTACCCTTCCTGCAGTGTCTGGAAGAGAAGTATTGCGAATCATGCGTGCTACCCAGTGATACTTAGAACAGCCTCAGCGAGTATTGATGATTAGGATTTTTTTTATAACACTGAGGTGGCAGACTAGCATAGGTATTATTTTGATTAGAATCTGATGATGTATTAGAAGTACATCACCTTTATCCAAATCTTTTAATCATTATATAGATCCCTGCCCTCAGACAAATGCGTGTTGTGTAAATATTGCGTAATTCTAATACATCTGTATTCTATTTTGATCGTTTTTCTTCAGCTATTTTCTGTAGCACTATGTATAGCGTTACATGTTTACTAAAACCATACTCATTCCTCTTCATTAAAAAGGAGTGCACGCGTTGCACCGACTGCAACACTAACAGAGCCAGTACTTACATTAGTTTACGTTTAACTATTATATATTTACTGTAACCAACATTGTGACTAGGAAGTTGAATGTTGCGTTGGAAGTTGGTTTAAGCAAATGTTATAGCGCTAAAGTGATTGGATTATGTAAATACACGCCGTATCTCGTGAGACCATTGTCTCGTTTACTTCATTTGTAAGAATATAACTATAACCAATGTTTTTGTCATTAAATCACAGTAAGGGGACGTGGTAGTTTAGTAACAATCACTTTCATTTACAGATATAATCGTCATTGACTAATGTTATTGTTGTGCCTTTTGTTCGGAAGGCTTCCGCCATACTTGTATATATGGATAAGAAGTTAAAAGCCAACTATTTCTCTTCTATTTTTGCTGTTCTCTCTGCTAATAAATCCATGTGATAGAGATAATACTCAGTACAAAGTTCCTAACTGTGATATTTTATTATACTCGGATTTGAAATCGCTGAATGGTCCCCATTCGTATCTCGGCGATCATTCCAGTAAAACGCACCAAGCAGGAACAATAATGTATATATACTTGTTTATTTTTGCCGTCAAACGTGTAATAAAGTTTGTCGAATTTTAAAATTGCGTATTATTGTAGCTTTAGCAAATAACATCGATTTGTCATCCTTTCTCTTGCCTCTCATTGTTGGCATTTGTTTTTGCTATTTCAGTGACGAGCATATTCTCTGGGATTCTGACGCAACGTGGCGATAATTCAATAGAAAGGCGCATCATATGAGTGGTGATTAACATTGTGCAACCACGAAACTGTTTTAATAGATCCGACAAAGAAAATATGTTGAGTTGATGTTTCAGAAAATAATTCATGTAATAGAATACCAGAGGTGTCCATTTATTCAATATTGCGGTTTTCCCCAGTTGAGGACTTCTATTAAAGCGGAAATTACACTGAATCGGCAAATTTTATGTTACGACCTTTTGTGAATCTCCATGACACGGCGATTTAGGCGACGATCTATGATCTATTTATTGCAATATCAGTGTTTGTGTAGCTGCTATTTTCTCAGCATACATTGTTAGATGGACATAATATCTAACAATGTATGCTGAGAAAATAAATAAGAAGTTCTTTACTAAAACCACTAATACTGTAGCTTATCGGCAAATAAGTTATTTAACTTGAAGTGAACCACTTGTAGCGCTTGCTGTTAGTTATATTTTTACTGAATACATTTTGCTTGCTGTTAGTTAAGTTTAGGCGCCGTGTACTAGTTCCCCATTTGATAGAAATTAGATATGTAATATTAAGTAGAGCGCTATGAAGAAGCTGTCAGTTTAGGTTAAAAGAGTGTACAGGTACTGCTACACGAGTGAAACCCCGGGCAAAAGCTAGTATATAATAAAACTGTTATGTCATTTAATGAAAACACAATACTAGGTACACTATTTTCAGATTATAGACATTAAATGAAAATTTTTAGGCCACACACACCACACCAGTGGAGCCGCGAGAATTAACTAGTAATAAATACTGTCATTCGTAGATGCATGCACTACATCGCCTTAAAATATTCTGTCCATTCCATATAGGCGAAACAAAAAATGTATGTAACTGGAGATACAATTATAGAAGTGACACTTTTAAAATGAAGACCTAAAATAGATAGTGTTGATGGCTTATTCCGTGAAAAATGCAATAACTACACACAACGCTTACAATTCCACGAAACCGTCTTGCTTGATAACAGACATTTGCATACGCATACTATCATTAGACATTTTCTCTAACATCGTAATTCTCAGGAAGTAGGTGGATTTAATATCTGCTTGTTTATTATATAGAGGAGAATATATTCATACCCAAATAGTATAAAGGATTATTTCCTACACTTTTCTCTTCAGTGCAGTGGTAGTTTTAGACCAATTACTAGTTACCCAGATATGTGTGCGTATGATGTCTGTCGTAATAACGACGATACCCGTACAGATGCTCAGCAGAGCATGTTCAAAATCACCAATATTAAATTAAACAAGAGGATTCAATAGTATTTTTCTATTGATAGATTATTAGATAGATTGATTTCTATTGATAGATTGAATAGTATTTAACTCTTGATAAATTGTTTAAGATACTTATAAATTCAATGACAATAATGCAAGAAATACCAAATGATATAATGTGATTAATAAACAAACCATTACTTAATTTATTAACCAGTTCGTTTTCCATGAACAAGTAGACTATCATAGCCAAACCTTCAATTAAAGTGAGCAGGATTTGTACACACACACGTGAGAGGAAGTCATTTACATAACAAGACTTATCGACAACTTTCTCCGCTGCTCGTCGCCGGCTAAAACATACCGATGCGGGCCGCGGGAGCGACTTCTAACTCCCACGCTCCTTCCGCGTTGAGAGACGCTCTGTCGGCAAGTGATGACAAGCGACTAGTCTACGTGCACCGTTCCCATGGGATTTAGGAAACTTCTTTTGACATTGTTACGTCGAAGTACGACAGGTGATGTAAGGAGTTGTAAAGAAATAAATGCTATTAGTGTTTTATTGAACAGGGGAGGAAACAATTATGTCCATATTATCCTTGTCGACACAACTCTGTCGTGTTGAGGCAGCGACTCAATTGTTCGGTCGAGTAGAACACGACGACTGCCGCCGCAAGGGGTGAATACACATATGTTGTGGGCCACATGGCCTTGTAATGTTCGGGAAAATATTGGTTCAATGGAAAACGTTTGACGTAATACTAGTTGAAGACGAAACTGCAGGAATTTTTTTAGCATCTTCCACGTGTCTACTTACTTATTGAAGATTCACATCGATGAGATGCAAGCTATACTAAATTTTTTAATGGGATTTATACCATTCACAATCTTCTATTGTAAGTTCTACCACAGAAGTGAACACGCTCAACAGTGACACTCCAGCATATTCCACGAAAAACTGCATTAATTATCCGTATTTCTTTCCTGTTGGCAGAGCGAGAGACAAATAATAATAATTGTAAAGTCGAATTCCCCACTAGCAGGAGGACGCAGAACAGTTGCGGGCAAGCTATGTCTCATTCAAAAAGTATTTATGCACACTTTTACACAATTTGCATTTAAAACGAGAGCAAGAAGAAACTGAGAAAGTAATATTCAATCAGTAACAACTATCAGAATCTGTGTAAAGTATTTACAACAGATGGGAACTGCAGCGCGTAGTAAGAAAGTTGAGCGAAGTGGTAAAGTTTCCGACGCGAGTTGCTCCGCGACAAGTTATAACAAGCAGCGCACGCCACCCCGCCCGCTGCGAGTATTGTTCACGGAGAAGGATGATGGACTTGTAAGCTAGGATACAGTCCTATATTGAAACTTATTATAACTATCGTATACTTACACGATAAAGTATGGCACATGCAAGCGTGTGTGCCAATACGTAGAGGTGCCTTTGCATAAAAAATAGTTGAACAAACTTTCGGTGTTGTAGTATTGGACAGTAAGTTTGAAAGGGTATCTTCCAAATATCCTCGACTGTTATAGCTTATATATATACCTATATAGTTAGTGATCGTGACGGTCTTGTTCCAGTCGAAGCTGAATTGCGAGGTGTTGTTCGACGAGCAAGCGTTCGAGGTGCGCTGGGCGGTGGCTGGTGACAGTATCGTGGTGCAGCTCGTCGCCAAGTTGGGTGAGCACGGATCATATTAGAGACATTGTTAGTGAACAAATAGCTTTAAGATCTCAGTAGATTTTAAAATCTTAACTATCTTCGTCTGTATCCCTGACGGGGTAGTCAGATAAGGCAGATCGCCAGGCGTCGCGATCCATGCATACTTCTTTCGCTTCCTAAAGATTCATTAATCGCTTCATACATGCACGTCTGGGTATCCAAGTACATTAGACTTTTCCGTTTTTGAACAATCTGCTCACGTGAACTTCATATGTAAGTCTCGGCCTACCCTGACTCCTTCTGCCCTCTACTTTCGCAAAATATATATTCTTCGTCAATTGTTCCTCACTCAATCGTTGAACGTGTCCAAACCAACGGAGCACGCCCTTTTCCAGCTTAACAGTGGATTTAACTTAATCTTATTTGCAGAGGATGGCGATTACATGGCTTTTGGTATCTCCGGAGATCCACACAAAACAAAAATGGTGGGCGGAGACGCGGCAGTGACGTGGGTGGACAAGAGCACGCTTAAAGGATACGCCGTTGACTACTACCTCGATGCCCAGAGTCAGTGCGCTGGCGTGAGGGGCTCCTGTCCCGATGAAAGATTTGTAGTGAGTACAATATTGCGTTTTAGAAGTTTACATTTTTTATATATGTGTATGGAATTAAACTCATAGATAGTTTCGGCTTAAAGCAATTAGAAATAAGCTTTGTTCTATTTATGAATTTCAAAAGTTATGTTATACTAGGCGACTCCGCACGCGTAATGAAGTTTTCCCGTTACAGTTAAAGAGTAACAAACATCCATTCATACTTTCAATCTCGCGTTTATAAAGCCTTTACGAAACTTTACCAGAATCGACTTCGTTTGCATGTTGCAAGCATCATTTTCGATATTGCTAGAAGCGGCTACCATCTAGGGTGCATTATCTGTCTGTCTTTTGGTACACCAGAGGGCAGACTGAGTTGGGTTCCATAGTGTACTTCATTCTACCATAAATGTATGCCGTAAATGTATTTATATTAATATAGATTCAATTGTGCAGGAGAACACAGATTCGATCCGCTTGCTGAACGCGGCGCTGGTGAACGGCTACTCCATAGTGACGTACCAGCGCTCGCTGCGCGCCGCCGACGAGCTGGACCTGCCCGTGCTCACGAACGCCTCGCAGCCCATCGTCTGGGCCATCGGGCCGCGCAACTCGCGGGGCGAGGTGTCCTACCATCCCTATTACACAAAGGTTACTTTATTTTTATTCATATTTTTCCGGATCCCAAGATTCCCAAGTTCCAATCATAGAAATATAACGTGAACTTAACCAACTAGGTTGATATAAGCTCATTATTTTCTATTATTTATTGCACGGTATTCATTGTGTACTTAATGTGTGAACTAAAAATGACAAAGAAAAATTAGAATTATGAGTACTTTAAACAATAACTATAGACAAGAGAGCAACTAGTTACACATTATGGGCCGTATTACAGAACGTTTCTCAATACTCAAACACGCTTAAGGCTAGTTTTCGCATTATAATACTACTCTCAAATGTTTGAGAAACGTTCTGTAATACGGCCCTTAGTGAAGTCCTAAGATAAACATAAGTTAAAAATATAAATAGTAACATAAAACTATAAATAACTTATCGTAGAACATTTCTCTCGTCTTCAGGGTGACAAATTCCTAGAGTTCGGTCGGCCACCGGTGTGGAACTGCCCCATGCCGGAGGGAGAAGAAGACGCTGGAGACGACAACACTCACCAGACACACACGCGCACTCGTGAACATGAACACGACCATACGCACGCCCACAAACACACACATGACCATCATGTAAGTTTCATTGAGCCTGTGGCACTACACGATATTAAGGACCTAATAAAACGGTTAGGAAACTGTGTAGACTCAAGGTTCTTAATTTCGTATAGTGAAAATACTGCTTAGGTGTATCTTAAAATTTGGTTTATACAAAATAACTATATACTAAACATTATAGTCCATAGACACAGTGTCGTTTAAGCATCGCCATAGACAGGTTGTACGTCCTAACATTTTGCGTCCGGAGCGCGTCATCGATACGATAAGATCCGATAGAAGCTTTCTTCTGCGGACACTTAGATATAGTATCTTATCGACACTTAACAACACCGTGTCTATGGACTATAATGTTTAGTATATAGTTAGATTGTGGAATGAACTCCCTACCTGAGTATTAAATAAATAAATAAATATCGTTAATAATAAAAATTAAAAAGTTAATCTGTTGTTCTCTGTTGTGTATTCGATCTCTAGTTATTTGGAAAATATAATTGACATCCCTGGATCTTAACAAACATTTGATGAAATAATGACTGCAATACGTTTCACAGAACGCCGTGATAAAGCCCAACCCCGTGCCCACTCCTGCGCCGGTGCCCAAGGTTGTGCCGTGGGCCATTCCTGCTATCCAATGCTACGAACCACCAGATGGAGTGTTCTACGCGCAGATGGGACCTACGGGAGGCAAGCAGGGATATTCGGCTATTACAGGTATAATTAGGAATATCTTTTATTATTTTTTTTTTTTTTAGTTTGTTAATATATTTTATTATAATAAGTACAATGTCAACTCAAAAAAAAAAAATTTACATGTCAAATTCAAATAACCCGCCCCTGACCGCTCCCGGCCCAAAGGTGCCCATAATACTAGCCGCGTTTCCACGTTGAATAGCTATAGCCAACCTTTGCACCAGGAACGATCTTGAGCGGGAGTCACCTGTTTTCTCCCTTATTCTGCGTCCTAATTCCCCAATTAAAATTTTTGCCTCGGTTCCCCAGCATCCCATGGTTTCCACGGCAATGGGCACAAACAAATACCTAGCCTCCATCTCGGAATATTTCTTCTTTTTGTTCTCCTCTGCTTGTTTCGCCGCTGCTGAAGCTGAGTGCATGGTGTGGCCTAGGTGACTAGCGGCAACGGTGTTAACGCACGTGGCGTCCCACACCAGGCACTTGCCATTCCTCCAAGGCACCAAGGTCAGACCGTCCGGCCTCTTACCATCAGATCTACAGAGACCTGGTGGCTCAAGGACGCAAGGGACACCCGCCAAGACAAAAGCTCTCCGAACAATGTCGTTGAGGGCATGGTGACGCGGAAACCTCCCCTTGCAACGATGACAACTCAGAGCGTGATGGCCATCGGCCCCCACCATGGAACCGCAGGTGCATTTGTGGGGTTCACACACCTTACAGCCCAAGCGAAGAGCAACCGCCACACGCAGAGAGTCATCATCTAACAAAGTGCCCAGGTGAGGCGATGGAAGAGCGTGCAACCATGCCCCAGACTCTGGCTGTGACACAGCAAGAAGTCTGGCCCTATCCTCATCAACGGCACAGTCCAACAACATTCCCCGAACCCGCCTTGAACCTATCTCATCCCATGCTCGCTGACTGTACGGTGCCTCAGGTTTTATTGCTCCCACGCCCAGAGAGGACCAGGCCCCCAGGGCATCCGACACAAAGGATATGCCATCCACGCCGCCAGTTAATTGGAGTATGTTAGTGACAAGGCTCGCAACACCATGCGCGGACCCCAGGAAAGCCGGCAAACCCACATCATGTGCGCATCTAACTCCAAGACCCCCGTAACGAGTCGGAAGAACTGCCTGACTCCACCGGGGACCCTCAAGGGAAACATTCAGAACTGCTTCAAGCGTTGATTTTATCGCGTTGTCGAAACTCGTAACTTCCCTCGGAAAAAGCCATGTAGGGGCAGTACGCAACAAGTACATAAGTTTTGGAACAGCAAAACACATGCGTAGCAAGACAAGTGCAACGTGCGCAGAAAGATCCCTTAGACGCTCCCGAGCGTTAAGAAGAAGCTGTTCACATGAGTTGATAGCCTCAGGAACAGAATCCAGGAAAATAGGAGAGCCTAAAAGATAGAAATTTGAAGTTGTAAGTTCCCTAAGACCCGGCAACATAGCATTAAAACGAGAAAAGTGTTTATGGGCATCGATACCGCAGGGGAAAAACTCGCACTTTGAAGGATTAACCACTGAACCCAGTTCACTCAAACGAGGAATGAGCACCTCCAAATCACGGCACACTTCCTCCGGTTTACCTCCAAGAGTGCCATCGTCGAGATACCAGATATTTAGAGGAGACTTAATTTCTCGGATAACACTGTGAATGGCTAAACTAAATACGAGTGGCCCGAGTGGATCTCCCTGCTGTGCCCCCACTTGCGAGAGAATTAGATCACCATTAAAAAAAAGATTTGTAGAAGATTTATACACCTGGTAAAGAAAAGGATATATGGAAGGAATTTTACCCCTGACCCCACTCAAGAGGACGTCTCTCTCCAAAGTATTAAACGCATTGCATATGTCAAGCTTTAGCAAGATGCAGCCTGCATTTTCTGAACTCATTGCAAAGGATCGCGTAGCATGTACCACCGCCTCACAGCCCAGACGCGTCCCAAACCCTAGCTGATGCGGCTGCAAATACTCAGACATCTGATCCCTTACGGCACGGCAAGCCAGCTTGGCAGTCAACCGGCGCAAGACACTACCAATAACGATGGGCATAATGCCTCCATCCTTCTTTTTTAGTGCGCACAGAGAAGCACCGTAAAGGTATGAACATACTATAGAGTTCAGCCGACCACTCAGCAGGAAATTTGACAGCCGGGCCAGGCACTCCAACAAGCGCAGCCCATTTTCTCCAACCGAAGAAGTGAGCTCCCTGAGATGACCAGGACGAAGCCCGTCCAGACCCGCCGCAGATCCGCTGCAAAACGAACCAAGAGCCGACCGCACGTCACCAGCTGTTACAGACAACTCAGCCACTGAAATGTCTGCTTCAGGTGGGAAGTTCAGTGGACGCGTTGGAGCCGGATGTTTGAGCCTCAGGGCAGCCAATGTGTCGGGATCCTGCTGGGCAAAAGAGTCATCGGACATCAACATACGGACCGCTCCCCTCAGATCGCCCTCAAACACCTTTGATTCTATGACCTTCTTAGTAGGGCGCCGACTAGTGCTGGTCTCTGCCGCTACATCAACGTTGTTGCACTCAAAAAGGCCATAAGAATCAATATTGGCCTTAACTTTTGTGGTCATATTACCGGGCAGGTCCCTTGCCGGCACCCTCAAAGCCCCGTATGCAAAAGAGAGAAGATTCTGCCAGTCCTCCAATCTATTGCAGTCAACACATGCCTCGATTATATCACACAACTTACCGGCGGCCTGATTACGAGCGCCTTTGGGTATATGTCGCAGTACCGGTGTAGCCCTCCTCAAACTAGGAAGCCTGTCCAAAGGACACGGCAGTGATGCCTGGCTAGAAGGACCACATTATTTATTTATTCGGAAACTTAACAGCTATTTTACATTTTTCATGGGTAAATTCACATGTATAGACACTTAGCCAATAACAAAGTTTCAAACGTGCTGAATCTCTAAAATTATATAAGTACAATAATTACAAAATGCCTTGCAATTTGTTGTAAAACCTTAAACGTACTATATTTGTGCATGAAGTGACAATATACATACCGAAATTCAGCAATGCAGAAAACACTTGAGAACAACATCATTTAGGTACTCATTCATTGCTATCCGCTGTCTGGCCAGACAATATTTTTTTACATATAAGTCCCCTAAATACATTTTTAGAGTGGAAGAAGATGTCAATGTCGTTAAAATTAGTATTGAAGCAGGAAGGTAATCGAGTAAGGACAGCATTTTTTCCATAATTAGTTCTATGTGAAGGAACGTTAAATAACTTGGTGTCCCTCGTACGGGTTTTAGGTGCCTTTAAACCAATATTAGAAAGCAGGTCAATACAGTCAATACCACCGTTCATAATATCGTACAATAAAGTCATATCGAGCAATGTACGCCTGTGAGATAGTGACATTAATTTATAGTGATGGCAATCATCATTATAAGACTTATGCCGCCTTCTGGCTTTGTAGTTCAACTGTCTTAGAAAACATTTTTGAAGTCTCTCAATTTTTCTGATGTATACCGCGTATTGAGTCGACCAAACCGGACAACCATATTCCAGTACACTCCGCACATATGCGTAGTAAAGAGATTTAGACATTTGATGTCCTTGAATTGAGCGCATGTTCTTATCACAAAGCCCAAATTTCTGAATGCCTTACTGGTAATGGTGTCTATGTGTTGAGATATCAGCATCTTAGAATCCCACACGACCCCTAAGTCTCTAATATGATCCACCCTCGAAATAACATTGTTACCAAATTTGTATGTATAGGATTATAACTACGGCTGAAACTGATGCAGTGACATTTATCAATATTAACTGTTATATCATTTCTTTTATAATATTTAAATAGGACATTGAGATCACGTTGCACCAACTCACAGTCAAATCTCGATTGTATTTTCATATATATCTTTTTATCGTCAACATACATTAAATGTTTTGAGTAAGTGAAACATTTGTCAATATCGTACAAATATGCGCAATAGAATAAAGGCCCGAGGTGGGATCCCTGGGGCACACCAGAGGGGATGTTCATGAAGTCCGATTTGAAGCCTCCCACGGTTACAGCTTGTGCACGGTTCGATAAGTATCCAACGCAATAAGTCCCCGTGAATTCCGTTTATATAACTTTGCAATAATGATGTCATGATTAACACGGTCAAATTATTTTTTGAAATCTGTATAAATTGTATCTACTTGACCAGTTTTTTCCATTTCACATAACACATAATTACAAAATAGAGTAAGGTTGGAATTTGTAGAACGGCCCTAACAAAACCATGCTGAGTTTGTGGAATACTTTGCATAACAATTGGATAAATGTGATTGTAAATTACTTTTTCAAAAATTTTGCTAATTTATGCAAGGATAGAACTTGGACGATAATTTCGAATAAGTGTTTTAGATCCCTTTTTATGGACTGGTATAATATGAGCTTTTTCCCACATAGTTGGAAAGATACAATCTCTTAGTGATTTTTGGAAAATTAAGTGTATCGGGTATGATAAAGTTCCAGCACACTTCGACAAAAATATACCCGGTATTCCGTCACATCCAGGGCCCTTTGTCTTATCGAGGGGTTTTAATAACTTAAGACCCATATCTTCTGTTACCACTACTTCTGACAAAATATTAAGACGTGTATTACAATCTGCATATGCTGCAGCGTCCGAACTATTACAAGGCTTATCATTAAACACACTATGAAAGAAATTGTTAAAAGCAGAGCAAATTGCCTCACTATTGGTAAAAGTAATCCCTTCATCTGAAAACTGATTCGGGTAATGGCTACCTCCTCTTTTTGACTTGACATATGTCCAAAATGCATTAAATTCAGCTTTATTAATAAAGGAACGGTAGCAGTTTTTCTGCTCATGGTGTTGTCTATCACGTAGAATCGTGAATTCCAAGTAATCACGGTCATTACCATCTTTCCACTTTTTGTGCAGTTTGTATTTCTCTTTGATTATTTTCACTAAGGCTGGACTAAACCATTTTGGATAGCGATAATTTTATGATTTTTTTAGCTAAAGGAACAAACGCATCAATACTGGAGTTCAATTTATCATAAAAATTGGTCACAGCACTGTCTACAGTTCTGGCATATAAAATATCAGATCAATCAATCAGTTTGCCGAAGATGATCATTTAGAGCGTCATAGTTACAGCGATAAAAATTATGCCGTTTAATATGCCACTCAGTGAGGGAAGTAACAAATAAATCTTGACTAGCAATTTATATTTAAAAACAATGTTTAAATACTGCCTTTTATTATTTTCAGGGTGTCATAAACGGCGAATGTGTCTGATATATTGGACTGGTTACCGAGGTTTGCTTGACATTTTCTCGTATTTCATTGAGACTTATCGCTCACTTAGTAAAGTAACAAATATAACGAACATTTCTAGATAATCGGAAATACGAGTAGGTTTAGTAATATGTACAAATCAATATTTATTTATTTAATAGCTGACCCGCGCACCTTCGTTTGCGCCACATAAGAGAAACAGACAAAGAAAGAGACATAAGTTAAAGAGGGTGGCGCGTAGGCTATTTTTATGAAACCACTTCTGAAGTATTCGCTTTTTAACAACAAAACACTGAATGAAATCGGAATACTTGTTGATGAATTACTTACAACTGAATAATATACAGGCAGGCAAAACTGCTTGAACTGAATATCCTGTGCGAGACATTTTCTAAATTAATACATAGGGTAACTACTTTATATCCCGGAAAAACATCTTTTTCCCGCGAGAAAACCTTTTTGTGTACTAACGACTTCACGTGAGTGGAGCCGCGGGCATCAACTTTCGGAAATGTTCTACCTATACGCCGATATTCATCAAAATGTGATTAAATAACAAACTTCCAAATAATATAGAAATCTTTACCAACTTTCACATTTATAATATTAGTAAGATTACATTCCTGTGGGAATATCGGGATTTCTTTCTTGGTGCTCATCTAACGTAGGTACGTAAAGAATACGTTCACCAAATTTTAGGTTGTGAATGGTTTTGCCCACGTAGTTCCCGTTCCCGTAGGAATACTTGGTATTTCTTTTTTAGTGCTGATTCAAGGTAGATACCTAATAAATACTTACACCAAATTTCAGGTATGTACCTATGCTTGATAGTTGAGAATGTGTGTGGCTTCATCCGCGTAGTTCCCGTTTCCATGTAAACATCCATGGAATCCAGTTTTTATTGCTTGTCCAAAGGCTAAAAAATTTACACCAAATTTCAGGTTTCCATGTTTAATGTTTAGGCTGTGCGTGGTTTACTGACATAGTTTCGGTTTTATTTTAAATACTACTCGGGACTTCACGCGACACAATTTTGTACTTACATTCACCGACGTTTTGAGCGCGTTGCAGCGCCCGTGGTCGTGGCTGAACAAAACAAAATAGTTTCGCGTGAAGTCCCGAGTAGTGAATAAAATAAACCGCGAAAGTTAAAATATAGTTTCGGTTCCCGTGGCAACACCGAACACGCTGGAAACACCGGTTTTAGGAGATTCTTCTAAAACAGGTGTAGGTTACGTACCATTACCATACCAACCGTAAGTTGAACTCAGATAGTAAAATCAGGATATCTAACATCTGAAGGAGTGTGATACATAGTGCTTCGCAAATGGCTGTGAAGTATCAGTCAGTAAAGCAGCAGTTTATTGCAGCACACACGGAAATTGAGTCTGTAGGAAATGAAAACCAAATAAGTGCCCAATTAAGAGAGTTAAAGAGTGAAATCAGGGCCGTCTCCAAGGTGTCGCCTCTTACACAGCATATGTTATCCTATGCTCAAATAATAAAAAAGGTAAAGATGACTTTATCTGCCCCCCTAAAACAGCGAGCCTAACTATATATCCAACCGACAAGGAAAAATCTAGTGAAGAAACCAAAAAAAATCGTTCAGAACATTATCAAGCCCGAAGAACTAAAGCTCCACATCCGAGGGATAAAAAAAATTAGGAACGGAGGTGCTTTCATTAGTACCGAGGGTAAAGAGGACCTAGAAAAGCTTAGAACATCACAGCAGCTCCAATCATCGGGCCTTATAAATAGTAGAGACTACGAAACGAAGACCTAGACCAATTTTGCTAGACCTATTTTGTAATTGTACCTTCGGACATTTCTGAGGAATCAGTGTTCAAATGCCTATTTGAACTCTTGCGAATAAGCACCCGAGCCTTACTAGTGACAAATTCCTAAGTTCAGTGAGATTAAGCCATAAATCAGGTAAAAAGGACTCATTCTTTTGTAACTATATTGTGGAGGTAACAGCCAAATTAAGAAAAATGCTGCTCCCACAAGTACGATTTTTTATTAATTGGACATCATGCCCAAGTCAGGGATTTTACTCTTGTAACAAGATGTTATAAGTGTCAACAATATGGGCACTCGGCTAAATACTGCCGCGATAACGACCCAACTTGCGGTCATTGCGGAAGCGTTCGCCATTCCCTAAAGGAGTGCCCGGTGCGTGACCAGCCAGCAAAATGCGCTACCTGCTAGCCCTTTAATAAGCCCAACAACCACAGTACCGGCGACAAACCGTGCCCTGCTCGGAAAAGTGCCCAGGATTGTCACCTAAAGTCAATTCACTATGAGGGCGCCTAGTGCGCCGCATCAAATAGCGTGTTTCTTGTCCACAAATAAATAAGTGAACAATGGATAGTGTGACTTGTGAAATCGAAGGTTTAGGTGATAAAGATTCGTTTATGTGTTCTCCTTATGAATGTGAGATGTTAATAGGTATCATAACTTCATATATTAAAATATTCCATATGAACATTCGCAGCCTAAATTTTAATTTTAATCAATTGTTAATTTTACTAGAGAATATTAAGTGTACTATAGACGTTATAATTCTTTCTGAGTGTTGGTTGAGTAAAGTGTCTAACATGCCATCGATTTCGGGTTATGACTCACATTGTACTAATGTAAATATTAATCAGAACGATGGAGTAGTAATATATGTCAGAAGCAACTTATATTGTGAAATTGAACACCCTAAACTTACTGAGGGAACTGCATTAGTATGCAAATTTAAAAATGACATTGCAGTGGTAGCTGTTTACCGATCGCCTTCGTTTCAAAATACAGACATATTTACAAATAGTTTGTCTGAACTGATTCATAAATTATCGTCTTATAAAACCGTATCTGTTCTTGGTGACATGATCTTGCCGGAAAAGCAATCCGCAGTTGCTGACCAATACCTTGATATGTTCGCGGAGCAAGGTTATCTGTCTAAGCACTTTTTTGTTACACAGGATAAAACATGCTACGATCACGTTATGTTAAAAACAAAACTATGTTCTAAAACATTGGTAATTTCATATACAGTAACAGACCACTACTGCACTATTCTTTGCATAGAAAATCCTACACGTAGTAAAAATACTTGGTTATACATAAAGCACTTAGACTTGGAGGCAGCATTAAATGAAGTCAAACAAATCGATATAAGCGAATTAAAGGCTATAACCGAACCAAATACGTACGCTGATACACTGATTTCTAAGCTTCAGATGACCATACAAAATAGCACTTCCACAAAACGAACTTCACTTAAAAATCAAATCATTAAACCTTGGATAACTCCAGGGCTATTAAAATGTATAAGGAATGACAGATTGCACCTTAAAGTAAAATGCAATCCGTTGCTAAAAATACAATGAGTTGCTAAAAATAACATACACGCGATATCGAAATTTTTGTTGTAGGTTGTTAAATAAGTTAAAAAGGGCCTACGAATCCGATCTGTTTATAAAAGCAGGAAAAGATCCGAAGACTAATTGGAAAACAATTAAATTGGTCACAAACATGACCAAAAAATCCGGCCCATCAACTAAATTACTCAGTGACACTGTCAATCCCAAAACATCTGCCAATGTTGCTAACCATTTCTTTGCCACTATTGGAGAACAACTCTCTAAGAACATCACGGACTACACTAATCCCATGCCATACCATCCAACATATTTCCTAAGGCCAGCTATCTAAATTCAGTTGCTCTAGTAGAAACCGACAATGGCGAGATAGAAAGCTTATTGATGTCACTAAAAAACGATTGCGCCCCGGGTTGGGACAACATCTCAGTTCCCTTTGTTAAGGGTGCAAAATGTGTCCTGGTTCCTCTCATAACTCAGTTATGTAACTTGTGCATTAGCAATGGCGTGTTTCCAAGAGCACTTAAGCCTGTACTCGTGCACCCAATCTATAAAGAGGTAGGCGATCAAAGTAATATTAAAAACTATCGACCTATTTCCGTTCTAAGCATCTTGTCCAAGATCCTGGAAAAGGTGTTAAATAGAACTTAACTTAACTTAACTTAACTATCTTCACGCTGTATCCCTGACGGGGTAGTCAGAGAGGACAGATCGCCAGGCTTCGCGATCCATGCATACTTCTTTCGCTTCTTCGAGATTCATCAATCGCTTCATACACGCATGTCTGGGTATCCGAGTACTTTTGACCTTTCCGTTTTTGAGCAATCTGCTCACGTGGTCTTCATATGTAAGTCTCGGCCTTCCCTGACTCCTTCTATCCTCTACTTTTGAACAATATATATTCTTCGTCAATCGTTCCTCACTCATTCGTTGGACGTGTCCAAACCATCGGAGCACGCCTTTTTCCAGCTTAACGCTGACACTTTCATTCAAACCTGCCATATTGCGTATCACTTCGTTACGTATTCGGTCGGCCAAGGTAACGCCGCACAATTTTCGAAGTGATCGCATCTCCACAGCATTCAATTTACTTTCATGCATCTGCTGACATACCCAGGTTTCACTACCGTAAAGCAAAGTTGGCACTAGCACTGCGTTATGAATCGCCAGTCGTGCTTCTTTTACGATGCTTTGTCGCTTTACTAACTGGGACAAAGCACCGTTAACTTTGTTTCCGGCAGCTACTCGCCGTTCTACATCCGAATCACATCTTCCATCCGCGCTAAACATACTTCCTAAATACACAATTTCATTCACTTGCTCTAAACGTTCCTGGTTTACCTAATCTCGCATTTAGTTCTTACGTCACCTCTTTCAAATACTAGAACCTTAGTTTTACTTGCATTCAAGCGGAGACCCTTAGAGATTATTAAATTATCTTGAAGATGAGGATATACTCTCGAACAATCAGTACGGTTTTCGTAGAAACAGGACTACAGAAGACGTCGTTTCTAGTGAAAGCCTGTATATGAAAATCGCCTGACGTAAGAAACCTGGTGACCTATAAATACAGATACTATTGTGTATTGATCTAGTTTAGTCACCAGTCCCCTAATTATTAGATTTTAATTCATTGTATTAACTTATACACTGCTTAGAAACTAAGATTTATAACAATGTCTGGGAGAATAAAGAAATTTATTATATTATTATTATTATTAATTAGTACCGATTAATTGATCACTAAACACATAAAACTAGGGGAAAAACAGGAGTTGTAATAACTGTATTACAACTCCTGTTTTATCCCCGTAAGGGTAGAATTTATCAAAATTACTTGACGCGTATTTCATTTTATACAGAACAGGTATAAAAAATTTGGTGTTGCTATGTTTGAAAAAGAATTTCCCATATAAACTTTCAACCCTTGTTTACCCCCTTATAGGTAAAACTTATCAAAGCCGCGATAACCAAAAATAGGTGTACTTAAATTCTTGTTTCTAACTTTGTAAATGACGAACTTCCATACGACCGTTTATCGCTTATTTACTACCTTAGAGGTAGAATTTCTAAAAATCCATACTTAAGGACAACCTACGTTTTAAAAAGAACCCCCATGCGAAGTTTGGGCTTCGTAGCTTAGTTAGTTTTATAGGTTTCGTGATCAATGAGTCAGTTATTACAACTGCTGTTTTACCCCCTCAAGGGTAGAATTTATCAAAATTCCATAACGCATAATTTTTAATTTTTTTACATAAGCCGCTATAAGATAATCAGTGATGCTATGTTTGAAAATGAAGATTTTATAAATAAACTTTCAACCCTTGTTTACCCCCTTATAGATAAAATTTTGCAAAACCGCGATACACGTACTTATTTATTTGTAACTAAAAACAGGTGTACTTAAATTCATGTTTCTAACTTTGAAAATGACGAACTTCCATACAACCGTGTATCGCTTATTTACTTCCCTAGGAGTGGAATTGCGCAAAATCCCTTCTTAGCGGAAACCTACGTATTATAAAGAATCTCCATACGAAGTTTGTGCTTCTTAGCGTTGGAAGTTTCAGAGATTTCGTAATCAATGAGTCAGTCAGTGACTTTGCCTTTTATATATATAGATTCGTGGAGCGCTAATAGTGGTAATGAGACGAACATCACTCAGTAAAGGTCTGTCGTCTGCTAGCCCACGGTGTCACATACATACATACGTATCAACACACCTGTCTCCCATCGGGGTAGCCAGAGATTATGTATTTCCACTTACTACGATCCTGGCAAAAACTTTCGTTTCTTTTACTTTCAAAAGTATTTTCATGCACGTTCAGATAGTTAGATAGATATGTATATTATAGATCAGACGTACGCATATTATACGTAAAAACATCAAAACTCCTAAATAATGGATGACACAATGCGGATCACACAAATATCTTATCTAATCCGGGATGTAAACCTGAAATCTATTCCACTACCCTTAGCACGAGTGCAGTATGTCAGAGTCCAGACATAATTCTGACGTAGTTTCAGATCTGGATGTGAAGGTTTTCAAGGCTCCTGTTTATTTTTTTAAACTAATGTTAGTTTTGAGGTTTAACATTTAGATAATGAATATTGTTTTTAGGACACGTGGGCTGGGGTATCTCGTGGTACATCAACGGGCTGCTCATCCCGGAGATCAACGTGGTGCGCGGCCGCAAGTACACCTTCGTGGTGGAGGGCGGCTCGGACCCCGACGCGCCCGCGCGCTACCACCCCTTCTACATCACCAACGACCCTGTGGGCGGGTACTTCCACAAGACCGACCGCGAGAAGCAGGTAACTATTGGACATGATACAAATATATATTTTAATCGAAAATATTGTTATAATGTGGACTCTAGAGAATTTGATATTCAGCGACGGAGTCATATTAAAATATTCTTAATATGAAGTTAAGTTAAAAGATGATTTGATGATACCTTAGATATGGGCGTATGGTATGTCTCTGTCTACCCCTTCGGGAATAAAGGCGTGACAATATGTAGGTATGTATGCTTGTATACCTTTGATTAATAACAAAGTGAATCAAGAAAAACATTTTCTGTAATAAAATCGACGACTCTAATATATAGATCGATAAATTCAACCTCAAGCAAATCTCTGGCGGGATTACGCCCAGTTTAGCCCTATCTTATGTTTGCTCAGTTATGACGTAGTCCAGAACAGAAACAGAAGAGAAATTTATTCTTGGCACTGGTTACTGACACCTTAGTTGCTCACTCTTTGAAGTATAAGTATGATACCAATTTTTTATATTATTGGTGCTAAAGATCTACACCAGCTGGCCAGGTTTCTGGCAGTGGCTCAACTAGAGGGGCGTGGTTGCACGAGTTGCCTGCTCATAACTTGGACACTTTGCTGGTGGATGGCTCTCTGCGTGCAGCTATCGCCCTCAGCCTGGGGTGCATGTTGTGTGAGCATACGTTTCCCTACCATGGTAGGGGCCAACAGTCATCACATGCTGCATTGTCGTCGCTATATACCTGTCATCATGCCATGCAAATATGTGATTTGAAGAGCCTTTGTGTAAGCAAACATCACCTGTGTCTACGAACCACCCAGTCTGTTTCGTTGAGATAATATAAGACTGCATGGATTAACAGTATGGCACGCAACTTGAGTCCAAACTTGGCCACCATGTACGTGGACCGCACCTTTCACTTACCCTGATGTCGAGAAAGACAGCCAATAAAACCACCATCATGCACGCAGCGAACTAGACGCTAGATGCTGTGGTGATGGGGTAATGCTGTTTCGTTGTCTCGGTATCTGTAGAATAAACGATAAACTGTTCGGCAGAAAAGGCTAAGTCTCTAATTCCAGATATCAAAATTCAAATACGGGAGAATATCCCAGGATCCCGCTCCGGCTCGTACCTAGCGCAAAGGATGACCATAGTTATTCAACACGGCAATGCAGCTGGCCTTATAGGCAATTTCCTACTTGATTCTTTTATGGGGAAAATTTTTGTAAATAGTAGTTTTAGTAAATTGTAATTAGATAAATGTAGTTTTGGTACTTATTCATTGACATGACATTTTTGTGACTAACTATTAATAAATACCCAATTATTGTTCACAGGGTGTAAAAATCTATGCTGGAGTTCGACAGACCCGAAATGGCAATGTGAATCCAATCAGTGTAGGACGTCTATGTAACTGGACTCCTGATCCAAAGGGTCCTGGACCTGATGAATTCCCAAGTTTTGGAGCTTACCAGCGAGCATTGACCCTCGTGTGCGAGGAAGGCAATCCAGGAGTGGTCACCTGGATCCCGGATAAAAATACTCCAGATACAGTTTATTATCAGGTAACTTGACTATCCGATTTTAATAGAAAATCGAAACATGACAAATAACTCTATGAGTTTGAATTCTATCTTTAACGTACGTGACGATTACCATGTTTTTTATAGTATATCAATAATCTACGAACATATATTATGAATCATTGTAGATATTAGAACACAATTACCTTCGTCTGTTAAGTAAATAAACAGTAGCTAGATACCTACCAGTCTTGAATCTGTCAACACTTGTTCAGTACTAAACTCAAATAGACTGTCACTCTTACCTACATCATCATCTTCATCTGTTCTGTACATTTGATCACTACCACTACATTATTCTTTACTTTACTCTCACATTCAAGATCATCGAAGCTTTCAATCACAATTGTGCTAGTACTTACACTCGATAAAACAAAACTCGCAACGTGAATTACATACAGTTTAATAGACATTGTGAAATTGCTATTGATAGCTTCCCACATTGTTTCTAATAAGCGATCGTTCGCTTTGTATGTATATAATCTTTACTATCTGTTTTCTGTTTCAGCCTTCCAAGTCTTCTCTGTGCATGAGATATTTCGTTGACATGTATATTGTTGGACGGTGAAAGATTAATTGTTACCATCATTTCTAAAATATTCACCAACTAACAAAGCATTTTTTTACAGTGTTTCACGCATCGCCATCTTGGATGGAAGATAAACGTCTTAGATGAGTGTGATGATACCGAAGGCGCCGAAAGTCGTATTATCGAAAGGGTAGTCGAACCCGATGATATGCTGACTATGGAGTCAGTCCAGGTACAGACTCGAGTTTCTCCAGAAAAAAACTATATTAATGAGCGCAAGAAATCACAAAAAATAATCAATACGAAATCGAATTATGATAATTTCAGTAACTTTAAGGGCAGCAGTGGCCTCACAGGAGAGGTGTATCCCAACTCCGAGGGGTCATTTGGACAGGAGTTTGAATTGCCGATATCCCATGGACAAATCAAAGATGTGATACAAGCAGTCGAGACCCTGGAAACTAAAATGAAAGATGACTTTAAGAGGAATGCATCACAATACCAAGTAACAGAAGACACCAAGGAACTGTTTTTGCCAGAGCAACCCGTTAGAGAAGAAGAAGAATACTCAATTGAGTCTGGAAAATTACCACCGAGTTACTTCTTACCATCTAACCAGAAACCTCTTACACTACAATCTGTGCTGCACCCAGGAAGCCATAATAAACCAGCAGGAAATATGAGACCACCGTTCCGTCGCCCTGCACCTCCTGAAATAAAATTACGGAGACCGCCACCTCCTTCAATGTATCAAAAAGGTGGTTATCCACTTCCGATGCCAAATCATCATAACAAGTATGGACCATCAAAGTCACCACCAACTAAGATGGTTCCGAATAGACCACCGCAAAATATGAATAGACCACCGCCGAATATAAATCGGCCACCGCCCACTATGGATCGTCCACCATCAATAATGGAACGACCGCCTTTACCACCGTCTAGGGGCACAATGCCACCGGTAAAACCCATGCCTGCACAACATCAGTCTAAACATAAATACAACCAAGTTACAAAGCTAATATCAAAAAATCCTAGCACTTCAATAAATAAGGGACAAACATTAATTTTAGGCAAGCCCAGTTTAGCTCAGCCTACGTTACCGTTACCACCCCAAAGTCAACATATGAATTTGGGACAAACAGATATAATCGCTAACCATGTAGTCAAAAGTCAAATACTGCTACCGGGTGTTAATGATGCAGTGGCACAACATAGCAATATACAAACATATTCAAATCCACCAGGACAAATAATACTAGGCAAACCGATGGATAACCCAATGCCTTTAGATCAACAAATGATACCAACGAAACAATACGGTAGTCAAACGCCATCTACTCCACTATCAGTATTTTTACAATCTACGCCTGGTGGCCATATGACAACCGAGGGTAATCAAATATCGCAAAACGAAATAAAATCTTCAGATTTCATGGGTGAATCAGCAGATGCATCATCTATACCACCAGCGATGAACACAGGTTTTAAGCCTGATTCTATTGTTGTTGAAAGTGGATTTAAACCCATAATTAGAGAACCTCTAATGGCTGGTGAAGATAGAATAGCAGATGGGTACGAAGCTCTTGGCAGTAATAGACGTGAAGATACTGATGTTCAAGAAGATTATGAAGAATCTCCGGAAATTGTACCAACCAAACATAAGTACCCAAGCGATCAACTTACGGAGACTTTTGAACCAATGTTTATACCTTCACCAGAAGATCATTTACTTCCTACTAATGATAGAACAAAAGAAGTCTTTCCGCCAAACCACGCTAAAGAAGACCGGCCGCATCCAGTATATGTGAAAACAACAAGTGAATTAAATGCATTGTTTAGTAAAAAGAATTTAGAAAAGGATATATTAACTGATTTAACTATGGAATCAGATAGGGTAAGCCCTCATTATCTTCCTCCTGATCCCAAATTGCCTAAAGAACATTATCAAAAATTGAAAAATGATGAGACTTTTACAACTTATGACGGTAAAACTATATCGGGAGAAACATTGACAAGTATTCCAGATGCTAAACCCGCTAAAATATTCTCCGCTAAACTTCCTGCAACGACCGAACAATTACTTAAGACACCTCAGTTTGGACCATTCAAAGGAGATATTCCTCCACCAATAGAAGAACATGTAACCGCTGAATCAAAAAGTAGCATTAATTTGCGGACCATTGACTCAAAAAACACAAATAAAGTTAAACCAAACGATGACCATAGTCCTGATTTAAAAACTGGAAGCAATCAATTAAGTCGATTTAATGTGACAGAAGATCCTATGGAATATGAAGAAGTGGAGGAATATGAAGAAGACCAAGTAGATGAAGATTTAAAGAAACGAGTAAAGAGAGAGACGAGATCAACGACGTATGATATTGGTCACGTTGAGGAGGTGACTCAAACCAATGGGCATAGCAAGCCCGTCAATCATGTAGAATTTGAGACTGTTGTGCCAACGAGCGCCGTCACTAAACTTAGACTAAGCTGGGTGACTCACATAGTATTATTAGCGTTATGTATGAAATTTCTATACTAATGATATAATTTATTAATTTATTTATTGGTTTAAATTATTGAGGGCTTGCCATTAAATGCATTTCGTGTTTTATATCCAAAATCAGGGTTGACGTTATGGTCTCGCTATATCAACGTCTACACCTCGGAGTCATACATCGTCATGTATCCTCAAAGTGTCTGTTTATAACGTAATCTTAACCACACCTGTTACCACTTTGATACACGCATAATGCAATTCAATACTCCGTTAGTATTTAAGGTTTTGTAAATATTTTTCTACATATCTAATAAAAATAGTTTTAAATATTATTTCACTATCTTTTTATCTATTTCCCTTTGAAACGTCTACAAATTACTATATTAATTGTTGAATGTTAACTTTCATAAATACTACAAGCATAACGAGGAAAATTAAGCCCGAGGAAAATCGATATGCGACATGAATCATATTGAGTCTCATTCATGGTCAAAGCAGCGGAAGACATTCATTGCTGCTGTGTTGTAAGGTGTCTTTTGTGATTGCAATATTTTACCAGTGATTATAGACAGGCAATATTTAAAATTCGTAATTTTACGGCTATTTGGTTATATAGAATATTCTGCTGCGCTGTTATAACGACTAAAGCATATATGCGCATAACAGCGCAGCTTCTACTATACTTGACTCAAACATTGCTAGCTACACTTTGCATCTAATGGGTTCGTAATTAATCGAATGATGATGATTTATTCTCTGAGATTAGGTTTGTTGGTGAGTGACGGCAGTTTGAATAGCGTGTGTATGTTGTAGATCTTCTTGGTGAGGCGCGTGAAGTTCTGCATTGCTATCTCGTGCGGGTAGTTTATGTCCACCAAGCGCAGCACAGAGTCCCGGTCGCGACCACTGCACAAAAAAATGAAGCATCGTGACTTACGAGTTAGCGGTGCACTTGCTGATTAACGTCGTAGGCCCTTACGGGGTTGAGACTCAAGACGGCAGTCGCTCCAAACAATGCCGAAATCAAAAATCTAACCTAAAAGTAAAGTAAAAAGTTGACCCCAGGCTCCAATTACAGACAAGGTTTAGAAGCAACCGGGATGAAAACTCTGATAAAGGAGAAGAAGAAAAGATCTCCATGATAAATCCGTATCTACTGCGGTACACTTGCTGACAAACGGGTCACGCGTGGTATAGACGTAGTTATTAGAAGAATTGTACTCACTGCCTGTTAGTCAAGATCCTCGCCACGGATGTGAGGGGCAGGCCAGCCTTATCTGCCACCGCCAAATCACTGCCGCGCACTACTAGCTCTTCGATAATCTCCGTACTCGCATCCTGACACACTGCGGTTACAGGTTTTGTAAGTATGTTACTATCATTATAATGTGCCCAAGTGTACGAGTATCTCTGTTAACTGTTGGTGCACTTGCTACATGCACCTGAGATTACATATTTTTAGGCTAGTTATGGCAATCTGCTACCTCTAACTAAAAAAAAAAAATTAAAATGCCGCATCTTTGGGTTTCAAAATGATCCAAATAGGTTTAATAGATAATGATGAGGGTTGTCTACAAGTTACCCGTGCATAACATCTGAATGTGTGAACGTACATGCGCGGAAAAGTGGTGTCCACCCATTGCTGTCGTGTGCCCTAACGTCTCCTCCCCTATCGAAGATGTAACGCACCACCTCCACATCACACGAGTCCACCGCGTAGTGCTCTACTCGCAGCCCGTTCAGGTCACGAGCCTAGAAAACCGTCAGGAAAAAAAACTTCTTAGATCTTGTGTAAGTGTGGATATTGTCTTACGATAATTTGATATTTGAGCACGGTAATTTTTATCGAGTTCCGGTGGGAAATGGGATCGGGAAAGCTTCTCTCTGCGGGCGAAGATGCGGGCGTCAACTAGTATCGTTTATCTAAAAGGAATGACAGATAAAGTCTAAAATAGCCTGTAATGCAATGTTGAATTCTCAAATTGTTGATTTATCTCGAAATAGGTTTAGGCCTCATACTCCAACGTGTACAAAATTCGTACAATGTACTCGTGTTGTACGAGTACAGACTCGTAGGTGTTGTGTGTCGCAATAGAGTTCAAGATATTGAAATAATCAAAATATAAAAAAGAACCGGTAATCGGACACCGATTACCGGTTCTTTATTATATTTTGTTTGTTTCGTGTAATCGTACGAAATGTTCGAGCAGGAATAATTCCACGGCAATGTTTGTAGCTCCTACGTGATCAAGGCGCTCGCCAAATATTGTAATAAATCCATATAACACATTTTTGTTTGTAACTTTCCTGCGGAATCCCAAAATAGTTGTGAGACAGTTTGAGACTGTGCATATTTGAGATGGCGCTGGCCTAGTTTGCGTAGCCTCCAGACTCCAGCCTATTGCGACTAGAGTAAACATCTATAGATTGCACGTGACCTTTCCGGCCCTTCGCATTATTGTAGAAGAAGAAAAATAAAATTGTCTTGACACACACACACACAACTCAGTAGGTACAGATCACACACGTTTTTTTTACAAATCTATTATTGTTGGTGATTGTTGTATCAAACCAACTATCAATTTTTTTAGTAACTGATTACGATTTAGATAGACTAGTTTGTGTAAAATTTGAGAATGATTATAAAAATTATTTGTATAAATTTAGGATTCGTCTGAAATTTTATTTCCTTTCAATGAAGTTTATGGTTCGTTTTCGAAAAAGGTAGATATTTGTACGATACCTGAAAGTTAGCCCCTTTCTCTAGTAACAGTTCCACAATGGGTAGCCGGCCTGCCAGCACGGCGAGGTGGAGTGGCGACTGTCCCGTCGAGGAATGCTGATTGACGTCAGCCCCCGCCATCAACAAGAACCGCACCGTGTTAGTCTCGCCTGCTTGAAATATAATTGTTGTGATAAGACTTATTGACAGATAATTATTAGGATTATATATTTAAAGTAAAAAGGCGGTATGTGAGTGTCACGCAGAAAACGGTTGGGATTGGAAAAGAAAGGGTGAGATCTCTTTGGAATACTCGTCCCCATTTAGATTTGGTACAATCTTACGACCCAGAGTTCTTGTGTGGGTTGCCTTCAGCCTTTGCTATCTAAAATAGTAGCCCTCCAAACCACTAACATTTTTCTACAATCTACGAGAAAAAATATCGATATGCAAAAGTTCAAGGACTAAAAATACAAAAAAAAATAAGGATTTTATTACAAAGACTTCACCTTTTCTGACGGCGGTTGCTAGTGGGGTAAAACCGTTGGTGGGGTTCACGATACCGATCAACTCGGGTCTTTCTTCGAGCATGCATTGGACCTGAATCGTTTAAAATTAAAATATGTTTATTTTTTGTTTACACGAGGAATGCACTTACGCACCTCTCCACCCTGCCGCAGGGGAAGCAGGTGGATTGTATAGGCCTCCCAGACCCGAAGGTTGGAGCCAGGCTATCACGGTGTTCCGTGTCGCTTTAACATAGGCCAAATTTAAAAAATAACCAGCCGCTTCTGGATGAGGCTCTCTTTGAGGCGCCAGATGGCTGACCCTTCTCGAGCATCCTAAGCAGCTGCTCATGTAACAGCGCTGTGGAGTGGTCGAGTGGGCGTTAAAAGGCACCCATGACATACAAGGTACTCCCCGTATTGAGAAGAGGCATTACGACTTTTTTTTTGGGTGTACCACGTAAAGGTGCCCAACCTCACACCCCTGTCTCAGCATGGCGAAATGCGATACTTTAATTTCCAATCCTTAATTTTAACTAAATACACTAAGAAATATACATAATGTATCAACGCATTTTTACTAGGGAATCTAAACTAAGGGCTCATTGTTTTATGTGGAGACATTTAAATTATTCTAAGTTAAAGCCTTTTTCTGATAGATTAGTAAGCAATTATTGACAACGCACCTGTTTGAGGTAGCCACAGTGTACAGCCATGCAGAAGCACATGATGGAGGTACCGTCCGTGTCGGTGTTGGTCCATACTTGGTCCGACCACTGGGACTCCAGCCATTTGAGTCCAGAATGATTGCCTGCAGATTTGGGCCTATAAAAAGGCATAGATAAAGTCCTCTTTTTTCCTTGCAAATACAATTGAAAATCCTTGACAATTTTCATTCCACTAAAAATGAGTAGAAAACGACAAAATGATGCCGTCTGACAGTCTAAACTATCCTACAGACTACAGACCATCTGTCTTGATACAGCAGCTAGTTCTAGGTTACCATGTCGTGGAAATGTACACAATTTCAAATAATCGGATGAGATACTTTAATAATATAGGAATTGCGTTGATAGTATTAAAAAAAGGATCATCTCGATTATGTCAATTTTTCTTGCAAAGTTGGTCTATCCGTTTGGGAGCTATGAAACCACAGACAGATAGATAATACAGATGCACAGAATAAACTTAAACCCCTTATTTTCCATTGGGGCTTAGAAACACAATGCTTTAATTTTTCCATAATCTAAATCTTTGAAAAAATATATAAATATATATATTTAAAATGGTTTATCAAGTAAATGTTGTGGAATAGTACAAGTGTTATTAAATAATGTGTAGCAAGTTCCACCAAGTGCCATCAATCAACAGTATATATAATACATTACTTAAACATTTATTCAAACAATTTAATGAAATTTATTAAAAAGTGGTGGTTCCAATGCATATAATATTTACTACCTGACTAGAGCTGACCTGAGATATCCTTTAGCTTTATCTTCACTCATTTTTATATGTCCTGAGGTTTCAGGAACATTGGTATTCGTTGCATTAATTACACTAGTTTCTTCTTCTGCAATTGTCTTACCGTTATTATCTGCCTTATCCTTTATTATAATTAGTTTTTTATACACATCGTCTTCACTACCGTAGTACTTTATAGCTCTATCAGCAAGAGTAGATACTGCATCTGCCTGTATTATGGCCTTGAGTCTGAACTTGTGGGGGTGCCTTGGCGCTAACTTGTCTATTTCTCTTCTGGTCTTGCCACCTCTGAAAGAGACATCGAAATAACTGACAGGACATTTTAGTGGACTTTTTCACATCTTAGCTTCAATTTTGGTCCACACGCAAGTTTGACTGAGGTGGTCAACCTAAATACTTTAAAAGAGGACCGTTTCCAGTCCACTCGCTTGCCCTTGCAAAAATAAGGAGATTCATTAAAACGGGTTATTAGCAGTTTAATGCCAAGCGTGCCCCAGGTTTCAAAGTGACGAGTTGACTATTACAGATGACGAGTTTACGATGACAGATGACGATGACGAGATTCAGAACTCTGGTAATTAAAACTGAAATTAGTCTTACGAGACGGGAGCCCGACTGATAAGATTACCTATTACTAACTCAATAAAAGTAGTTTAGTAGTAGTTCGAAAGTTCAAAATAAGCTGTTATGCATTTGAAACACAGTTATACATTTAAACCCACCTGTATACCACATGCCAAGGAGGTATCTTACTTTCTTTCTCAAGCCGAAACAGCAGTCGATCCATCATAAATTCAAACGGTTCTAGGCGTCCCCATTCGAGGGTGACGGAGTGCTTGGTGCGGCTCAACACGTCCGGAGCGGGGGGCGACCACTGAGTGAACTTCTCCACTAGATATTCTTGAAGCGACATCTTGAACTTACTCTTCTTGTAGATTATCTTTGTTTTGAAACTCAGTGTCACCCCGTGGACTATCTTCGGACAATGTTCCTTAAGTACTTACGGCATTAAATATAGTTCTCTATATCTCAGCAAAAACATTTTTTATTGTCGCCTATCTCGTGATTGGTTAGATTTAATCAACTTCATTACTTTCAGTGTGATAATGGGTAGGCCTTCCACTAGGTCAATCTCACCACAAATATAGTTTAAAACATAGTGTCAGTCTTTAGGAGAGGTCAATTGGCGTAGGAACATATACAATACAGATAATTTGCACCAAGAACCACACTCAATACTCTCTTTTAAACGATATTCACCAAAACATATTACAGTTATTACTTAAGGGAATAAACAGAGTACAAGAATCTTCAGTTAACCAACTAAGTTCACGAGCAAAGTGTTCAATCGGTTCAGTTCTAGTTCACTGTACAAGTTTGATCGATGCGCGCAGTCGTGTCGAACTTCGGCTGTGTTGTACTGTTGGTATATAAACAAAGCCGGAGGAATTATTGTACTTGTAAATACGGTTAGTGATGTGACACAACTTCGTAATGTTGCAGTTTCTAACGAATTTGCCACACAACATACAATCAATTCATTTGCACTGGGGTTTACTTGACTGTGTGTTAGTCAAGTAAACCCCAGTGCAAATGAATTGACCAGGAAAGTGCTACAGGTACAGTTGCGAGTGAAAATTAAGCTAAAGTAAACGAGTCACGTTTTGAAACTTTAACAAGTTAGGTTGGAGTCAAACTGGCGCCGGTAGTATCGGTTGGTTTTTATTTCAGGCGAAATCACTAAAAAAAAAAATCTGACGGAGTTTTAAGAGAGTTCATTAAAAAAAAAACATTGGTCGTACAAAAATGTGTGCGAATAATTCTAAGTACGGTGGATGTGACCTACAAATTATTTTATTGCAAGCAAGTACTTGGTTTAACTTTTAATGAGAACTAGTGGCTCGGCGAGCTTTGCGCTACCTACATTAGAATTTGGTTTCATAAATATTTTATGACATGACATTCTTTTTCTTTTCTCACGACTTTTTTATATTTTTTTTTATAATTATATATCTCACGAAGAAAACACAACAATCTTAAAAATGTATCTACGCGTTCTTGACTTATAAGTGGTGTAACTAACACGACTTTGTTATAAAGAAAGAAAAAGAAGTATGCATGGATCGTGAAGCCTGCCGATCTGTCCTCTCTGACTACCCCGTCAGGGATACAGCGTGTTTTATATATATAAAAGATATATTAGGAGATATTTTAGTGCCGCAGTTGTGAAGTAGTAGTCATGACGGTTCAGTTTCTTGGTGCTCTTATCTACTTAACTAGCTGACCCGCGCGGCTTCGCCCGTGACAAACTTCGAACTCCCGTCAGTTTATCAGTCACGCCTTTATTCCCGTCACTTCCATTGAATTCCCGACGTTTATTACTTTAACAATAATGTATGAATATTTGCCCGATTTGTTGATTACTGCTCCGCTCCTCAGGGTAGTAGCGTGATGATTTAGCCTTTTATCGGTCACGCCTTTATTCCCGTCGCGCCCATTTAATCCCATCGTTTATTACTTTTACAATAATGTATGAATATTTGCCCGATTTGTTGATTACTACGCGCTCCTCAGGGTAGTAGCGTGATGATAAAGCCTTTTATCAGTCACGCCTTTATTCCCGTCGCGCGCATTTAATCCCGTCGTTCATTACTTTGGATCGCGAAGCCTGGCGATCTGTCCTCTCTGACTAACCCGTCAGGGATACAGCGTGAAGATAGTTAGTTTGTTTAAGTTCATTACTTTTAGAATAATGTATGAATATTTGTCCTATTTGTTGATTACTGCTCCGCTCCTCGGGGTAGTAGCGTGATGAGATAGCCTTTTATCAGTCACGCTTTCTTATCATCGGCCATACTTTTCACTTATCATTTCAAGAACAAATGTATCACAATAAAATGATTATAGTAAGTTAACCTTAAAAGATAGACATATGCTGTCGCGAACTTTATTTTAGAACTTTTAAAGGGGAATAATTATAAATAAATAAATAAATATTGTGGGACAGTTTTACACAGCGCCATCTAGCCCAAAGTAAGCTAATATTAGCTTGTGTTATGGGATCTATAAGTAAATAAGTATGTTTATCAGTTATCTAGAATAACTGATAAACATACTTATATATTTCTAAATACATACATATTATAGATAAATAACACCCAGACACAGAATAAACCATCGTGCTCATCACACAACGTTTTATCCTGGGTGGGAATCGAACCCACGACCTCTTGCGTAGCAGTCGGATGCACTCCCACTGCGCCACAGAGGCAGTCAACCTACGTCACGGCCCGGCACGTCACGGCAGTCACACACATAATTATGTAATACATAGTTTTTGCGTAACTTTAATTGTTTACGCAGCGTTCGCAACGGAAGCTATAAAAAGGAATATTTTGTCCCCGATTTTGCCACATTTATTATTGCTGTTCCGCACCTATAGGTCATAGCGTGATGTTATATAGCCTATAGCCTTCCTCGATAAAGGGACTATTCAACACAAAAAGAATTCAGCTAATCGAACCTGTAGTTCCTGAGATTAGCGCGTTCAACCAAACAAACAAACAAACTCTTCAGCTTTATAATATTATATAAAAAGTATAGATTATAGATATCAACTGATCCAAACGTTGGGATATCAGCCTTTAAGTTTATTACAACACCAAGTCCCGCTTCAAATATCTACGTAATGTATAAAGTAATAACCGCGAGAGCATTAACCGTTTATAGTATTTACTTATTCATTTTACCATAATAATAATAATAATAAATCTTTATTCATTTAGGTCACAAAGTAACACTTATGAACGTCAAGAATATTGCTTCTACATTTACATTTACTGCCAGATTCGCAAAGCAATAGGTAGAGCCTGAGGAAGAACCTGGCAATAAAACTCATGGCCACTCTTTTCTAAACGCCAGTAATTACATTAGTTTGATTAACATGATATTTGACCAATTATATAGTAATGAATTTATACAAACAAAAAAAACAAAATCAATGTTGTGTTTAAATCATATCAAAATTAGAGCGATTATAGTTGCCGGTTCTAAGGGCAGCCTACCCTTTAAGAAGAAGAATCTGGCAAGAAAGTCAATGGATGCCATTTTAAAATGTAGGAATGGCTTACAACATTAAAATTACACTTACATTGTTCCTTTGGATTTATGTGAGAACAGTCGACTAAACTTAAGTTTACCTTAAATATAAATAAGATTATTTTTAATAATTGCTATAACAGCTATAATATAATATATGTATTTTTGTATTTATGTATTTATAATATATATGTATAAATATTATAAATACATAAAATAGCGTATTCACTTTTAAATAAAATCGCGCAAAATACGAAGTCTAAAAACACAATATTATGTTCTTTCATAGCAATATATGTATTATGTACAATTTTTAGAAGCTTTTTATGTATGTATATATCACGCTTTATCCTCGAAGGGGTGGCAGAGGAATTTTATATGCCCACTTTTCACCATGTGTATTCCTGTCCCACGTAACAGGTGGTGAACCCATTAAAGTGTTGAAATAAACAGACGCAGGTCGTGGCTACCTGCTGTTGAAAATTTTCAAGTCGCCCATAAAGCCTTCAACTTGACTCAACGACTGCTATATTACTGACAACCGGACCAACGACTTAACGTGCCTTCCGAAGCACAGAAACGCTCGCAAATGCAAATGCCACAAAGTGGTAACCCATCCGTAACCAGCCATAGCGAAAGTTGCTTAACGCAGTGATTGTTTACAAAACCACTGAGTCCGCGAGACCACGAACGCTTCTTTATTTTTTCATAGTAAGTATTATGTAGGATACAGTCACTACCCAGAATTCTATATTACCAACTTACCAACTTATATCAAACTGTGGTACTAAAAAAAATTGAGGTACATTCTCACACATCGCCGTCTAGCCCAAATTAATAAAACTTGTGTTATGGGATCTAGACAAATATTATAGATTTCTTAATACATACATATTATATATAGGAAACATCCAAACACCGAAACACACATTTGCGGATCATACAAATATTTGTTTCGATTCAGGATTTGAACCCGAGACCAGCGCGGCAATCGCATACACTACCATTTATAAATCGATCAATCAATCGATGGTCAGTGCAGGATTAGTACTATATATAATTTATACTATGTCATAGGTGACGGACACGTAATATATATAATTTATACTATGTCATAGGTGACGGACGCGTAATAAAATACCTGCGCTAGTAGCACTACAGATATAGACGTGTCAAGATATCTATGCTCACTGCACCTGCTCGCCTTCATCAATCGTGTTGTCAATCGCAGGTGGTACCGCAGTACTACACTCACTAATGTGCACCTGTGCTTCGGAGATGTTGCAAATGTGGAGCGTAGTGTTTGACACTTTCTTGTTATTATTCTGTGCCTCACTCGTAATTCACCACAGATCAACCACATTGAATATTGTTACAGTTTTTCTTTCATTAAGTTCTAGAATGGCAACTGCGAGTCAATGGAAATATAAGGTAAGACTTCTTGTACATCTGTGGGCAGGACGCACACTCAGGTAGATGGATCGAAAACTTGAAGAAGGCTACGTTTTTAAGGGAGGGGCGGAGGCTTTTGTCACAACAGTGGATAGCTTAATGTGATGTTCGTCAAAATGACATGTGCTATGAAAACAAGTTAAGTCAAGTTAGACGTTTTATGGGTACTTGTAACAAACATACACAGTTAGTTTCACGAGGTTGTAATTCCATCCCATCAAGATCACCGGGGCCCAAACGACCTCACTGCTAGCGGTGCAACAGACCCCTGGATGGGCGTCAGATGGGCGGTCAGACCAGACGGCAGTCGCTCTCAGTAATACCAAAAATTAAAAGTCATAATATGTTAATTTCTCATAGTAGCCAAACAAACCCCAGATTCCAATTCTAAGTAGGGTGTGATGTTAACTGGGAATACACTAAGATGGTGAAGAAAATACAGTCATTTTCGCATTTGTGATAATAGGTCAAACTACGAAAGCTTCGTAACTGTAAATATGTATGTAGTAACATTTGACTCAATACGTTGTCTTCAGCAACGGGTGAACTGAAGTTAGTCGGTACCATTTATTACCTACAGTGCTACGACCGCCTCCGCTCTCACTGAGCCCTAGCACAAGTATTGCTTGAGAGTACCGGTCGGAATGTTATTAGCGGGTTCCCTTATATTACGCAGGTGACGTATATACACAAGTATATACACTACCTATTTAATATAAGGTACGTATTATATTTCATGGCTACGTGAGGAATGTGAATATCGACGAATATGTAATAATCAATCATATTAAGTAGAACGCAAATTTGTATGCGTGGAACGTTTATATTGGTTCAAAGGTTCCTGGACAGTACAATTATATTAATATTTGTTTCTATAAAAACAGCTGTAAAGCCTCCACAGCTATTTTTATACAAACACATATATTTAAGTTTTGGTTGTAAATATCACACAATTACTCTATATTATTCTATCCTAGTCACCTCCCGGGACTTAACCCGTGTAGGTAGGTGCTATCTCCATTTAAAGTTTCTTTTAAGTATAAATAAGTATAAATGCAGTCTTGTGTATAAGTGTAAAAGGTGTGTATCCATCATCCTGGGTCCCCATACACACCTGCAAGAAGACTCATCTGCAAGTGGTACACCTGCAATTATATTTGAAAATCAGGATCCGTGATATGTGGTAGTCGTGATGTAGAGGAAACTCTGGGCCGTTTGTTTTGTTGTTTTATTTCATATTGGGTGAGTTGTTCGACCATCGAGGTGCTATTGCTCGAGGTATTCTTCTATTCCTCATGACTTCATCCATTAGTCAGCAGGTGTGCACCACTCGCAAGTGAGGCTGTCTCACACCTTAAATAGAACTCAGAAGGGCCTCATCGCACCTGATATAGTTCATATAATACGTTATAGTCTATGTGAAAGCAAAATGTCTTGGGGCAGAAATTATCACATTCCTGTAACGTGGATCAACTGGAACACCGTACGGGATTAACTCCATAAGTCTTTAGGCGCGGGGCATCATCTAGTCTCTATCGAATTATTAACTTCACCGTGTCTCCGTATAGCCGACTCTGAAATCTGCCAAAATTTTATTTATGGTCAAGGAATATCAAAAATTTTCATACTTATTACAAAGCTTCATAGATAATACCCGCTCCGTGTGCCTCGCGGCGGCGGGTCGTGGTCGCACGCGCGCACAATCATCTTCGTCGACAGTACTTCACATTTGGCACTTAGATGAACACACGGATTCTGAAAATGCAACTGCGACGGGCGAAATTGTTCACACTGAAATAAAACTACATTTACGGACTTTGTAGCACTCTATCTTGTTTTTATTTACCCCTAGGACGTGTTTGTTTTTTAACTGGCCACAAAAACGGAACTGCATGACACGCTGCACCTTTTAAATTAAAACTAGTCTCACTATTTAATCTACTAGCTGATGCCCGGAGCTTCGCCCGTGTGGTTTCCGTGCCCGTTTCCACAGGCAACACATTACACAGTCCGTTTTTAAAGTATTAAAAGAAATAGTATGTTATCCTTATAGTATAGATATAGTGAGATATATGCTATCGCTGAGTTTTACGGAGACTTATATAAGATACACAATTCTACCATACATTATTTTTTATAATGTAGTGATCATGTTCTATGACGAGAGGGCAGACCAGACACTTTAGGCAAGCGCTTTGATACAGTCAAATCCAAAGCCGAGGTCGACCAGAGACCTCGGTCTCTGACTCTCTGCAAAGGCAAGGGCCTACTATGACCTTTTCGCTTGTCTAAACCATCCACGCCGCAAATTTACACTATCGGTGTAAATTTATTCATGATACTTGTTGAAATTAGGATTATAATACTGTATAGTTCGCGTGCCTGAGGCGATTCATACAGGACGTCATATTATGTTCCTCTACCTGTTGACAGAGGTGTACATAGTACGTTTTTCATTTTGAATGTAACATTACGTACCATATACGACTAATTCAGCAACCAAGGATGCGCTTGTAGTTTTATTCGCCTGGAGTATCAGATTGATGAGCAGGTATTTATGGTTTCTATTATCACTATTTTAATGCACTTACTGTGTCAAGTCATAATCTTATCTCCCTAGATGCTCCAGAGATGTAATGGCTCTTAAGTCCAACAAGTTCCGTTTGAGTTACCCTTTAAATATATAATTGCTAGACCCCTTTTCTCGCTGACGTTTATAAAACAACTGAGCAATGAGGATTATTACGTGGAAAGTTAGCACCGAGTTTACACAAGAGCAATATTGTCAGTAATTTGTTTATATAGAAACCCTTCCATAGTTGTGTCGGGAAGCTGCCGACTCAGGGATAAAAAATATGTTGGGAAGTTAAATAAGTATAATATTAGAGCACGTTTGGTAGGGTTAAAAGGGTAATACAACAGAAACTTTTTCGTACAACCCAGAGGGTATCTTCTTCTCCTTTTTATGAAACCGCTAACCTGGTTGCTTCCGAAATTCTCACATTTATTGCAAAATAAGCTTTTGTCGTCTGCATGATATTATTAATCGAATCGAATTTTCGGACTAGTTTTACTTTGAGATCTTTATTCTACAGCGACGTTGAATTTCTGGAAATGACACTAATTAAGTGGTTGTGATGTCAGAAGACAATCGTTTAAATAAATTAATAACTAATCAAAATTAAGCCGGGCCCTAGTAACTACCATTGTCCGAAGTTCACAGAAATCGGAAGGTCTCACTTCTAACAATATTGAATAAAAAAGTGAACAACCTCTGAACCACAGGATCCGAAAAGACTAAAGATTTTGGGATATTGTTGGTAATATGAGGGACCTTTCAGCACTTATATCTTAACGTTTATGAAAGGACCACCCATTACACACCTGGGTATTTGGCCAACCTGCTATCGGAATCTAATTTATAGTGTGTAGGCACGGTCCATAGGTCGCCATGTGCAACCCCCAGGCTATTGAAGGAGGTTGAGCAAACGTTAATTATTGCTCTCACTAATCACGTCCTAGAGCAAACTTCGTGAGCGTAGCGGTCTGATATTTAAGATGCTGATCTATAGGTCACTAGTTTCCTAGCACGGCTCCTCCCGCCTGGCTATCGAAAAGGTACCACAACGAAAAAATATTATTATTAATTAGACATAGTTCTCCGAGCGAAGTGATGACGCCCAGCGAACCGTGACCTCTTTTGTGTTAGAATAATGACGGTGCGTGACGTCACACGGTGCGTGAACCGCCATACAGGTTTACACGTGCAGTTTGTTGGAATGGCGGTATATGACTTTTCGGTACGAACATTGATTTCAAAATTACTGACAGTACCTGGGCCGCTTTAACGATAAGATCAGTATTAGTGATAATATTTTGCTACTTTTCTTTATTCTAAAATGCCTATTGCCCAAATTCAAAACAAAATTAAAAGTACCTATGTTGCGCCATGGGCTCAGGCACCATAACGTATTCAGGTACGGTCAGCAACAAAAGTAGATAAGTATAGTAGAACGTTAATTAACACAATTTGAAATTTATTAGAAATAACTTGCATATTAACATTCCCAAATATATTATGTAACTTTAAGTGTTTAGAAAACTTGACAATAAATACAATACAAACAGAAATGGATTATTTACAAGAATACTCGATCAGCTTTTCATGTGACAGGACGAAGCCTTTGTCACTAAAGTGGGAACACAAACAATTGGTAAATTGTTCAAATGGATAAATGTCATAGTGATGTCATTTCCACGATGATATCAAAATGTAACTGAAAAATTAAACAACAAATGGACCTTCGCACTATATCTTACAATAATCTGACTTCAAACTTTTTCCGCCAAATCCTTATAATGTGGAGTTTGTAACTGAAAAAGACAGCGTTCCTGCTAAGAACACAGCACGAGAAATACGTCATCGAAACGCAAAACGGAACCCAATGATTGGTGTGAACGGAACGTAACGCAGCACGGCGAGTGGCGAGTGGCGAGTGGCGAGTGGCGGCGGCGCTATCGATCGACGCGGCAGTCAGCGCCCGGGGGCCACGCGCCACACTCGCCTGCGACCCATCGCCGCCCGCTCGGCACCGCACGTCTACCGCGCGATCACCGCCCGCTACTCCACTCCGCACACCAACGGTATGTTGTCATTATTACATACACTTTTCCTACTATATATTACAACTCTTTAATACAACTCAACATATCACTAATTATATTAGCGGACACCGTGACTCATGTAGACTTTTCCATGTTGTGTATGCATTAATAATTGGTTGAATGAATACAGCGCACGTAATTTATAATATCAAAATTTAAGAGTTTTTGTGGTGATTTATTAGTTGTTTGGTTTAAACACAAATATATAGAGACGAAAAGGTTATCTAAAACATTACGGTAGAGGTTAGGTTGTATAAATACAAAGTACTATGCGTAGAGTTGCATAATTTTGACAACACTATTGTGTAGAGATGATTGCGGAACTATAGTGATAACATTTGGTAGGGTGTCAATTTGCTACGACAAATGTTGCAGGCGCTGTTGTTGTCCTTCCGAATGTAACGGTGAGTTTGTTTGTTAGTGACACTAGTGCACTGTACCTAAGTCACCGAAACGAATTAAATATCTAAATAGTGTAATTTGAAGATTGATAAATAGAGGAATATCGACAGTTAAGACACACGGCTTGGCACGAGCTTGTCCACTCCATGTGCATTCTAAACTCAACGCGAATTATGCGTACAACTCTAAATGTTAAAATAATTAAATATATTGACAGTTAACATATAAGTGATTGCAACTTAAATTAAGATTGCTGCCGTATTGTGACGTGTGACATATTTGTATTGCAACGTACGTACCATATACTGCAGTCAGAGTCAATGTTCGTTAATTAGTACACACCATTCTTACAGCAATTACGAAACATAAAAAACAATAAAGTAACTATATTATTACTAACACCAGAATTAGTTGCAACTGTGAGTCCTATCTCGAACTAGCAAGGAAGATACCCAATAAGCTGATCACTTCCAGCTGTCCTTGTTATGCAAATATTCCTTAACCTCGCAATAGTAATTTTGACATAGAGGCCCCTAAATTCATTGCTGTTAATTTCCTAGTGTATTCTAATTCCTAGTAGGCGTATAGTTATCTTGAAACACTGTCCTGGAAACGACAGAAAGGTGTAGTACATGGGTATCATCTGATATCTGATTCGTGGGCGGGTAACAGTCGACTGAGAGATTTTCGGGTCTTGAACCTGTGACCTTTGCCTGTGTTTTGTGAGGCAAAGGTCACGGGTTCTATCCCCATCTCGAACCAGGTTGTCTTTTTCACTTTAATAAAATATTTGTGAAACATAGCATACTAATTTCTTAAAAAATTTATACATATCTCACATCGATAAATGTTGGACTAAAACATTTAGGGAAAATGTAATTGATTTTGACGTTTTGTAGGTTTGGAAAACAAAGGATTTTATAAAATTTTATTTAAAATATTTTTATAACGATTTAATTTTCAATTGTATTTCTTTTCTTTCTTTTCAATAAATACATTTGTATTGAATTGAAAAAAGATACATCTGCTGTCTGTCTCATGATGTAATAAGCGCTCCGCCTATATTGGGACCAAATACAATAGGCGATCTGTGGGCTTACGGTAGGTGCTCATATACTTATATATATATATAGAACATTAACTCGTCAGAGTCCAGCAGATACTCGTAGAAACATGTTTCTATCTGCTGGGCGTCAAAAATCTACGTCTCAAAAAATCTATAATTTACCTATTGTTGTCAAATTTGGTATACCTACTCTTCTTAATGAACATAATGTTTAAGGGTTTGCAAAAATTTTACACAATGTAAAGTAGGGGATGTAAATTTGTATGAAAGTATATAAAACTGATTAAGTGGCATGGATTAGAGGTGTGGAGTGGAATGGAAGCCTAAAGCATGTCACGGGCGAAGCCGCGTGGTCACAGCTAGGTTATGTGCCTATATTCTTCGATGGAAATAGTATTTCTATCACAAAAAATAATGAGCCGATATTAGGCGCTCTTACCTAACTAACCAAGCGCACGGGTTACACCACAGAAATTTTGAATTGAGATCAAAATATCCTACATACATTCTTCCGAGATTTTCACATTTCAGTCCAATTAATCAATTAGACTGATATTTGAAAATCTATCACTAAAGTGGCAATAAAATATACAGCCCATCTGATGGTAAGTACACGTCAACGTGCGAGCAACGCCAGAGGTGTCGCTTGCACTGATCTGGTATATCGGGTTGCGTGTTATTTTCCAATTATGAATGAAATATCCATCCTTCGTTCTTAAGCTAACTAAGTAACTGTTTACGCTATTTCTCTGACGGGATAGTCAGAGAGGACAGATTGCCAGGCTTATATATAATAAATGCTTTTTTGACTTTCTGCAAATTCATTAATCGTTTCATACATGCACGAAATTTGATTCTTCTATCTAAACTTTCGTATTTGTAATGCTTGTATGAGGTACGAGTATTTGTTTATTTATTTCATTATCTAGAAGAACACATTGTCTTTAGGTAAAGGCTGAACGCTGAGAGCCAGGCTGACATAATGCTGTGTATATATCCTGTGTATATATGTACATTCTACTCCACCCGACCCCGGTAATCTTGGCCGGTTAGTTTCTACTGAATAAGCGAGACCTTTGCTCTATCCTGTGTGAACTAAGGGTGTTAGATTGGGAATTAATGGGTACTACCTTTTTCGTGTTCTGCAGAATTCAGAGATTAGTACAACATAGGCTGACATTAAAGTAATTATGTTCTAAATAGTTGACCTATAGTAAGAGTTTACAGGCTTGAGGGTCGTAGGGCAGGTCATGGATGAAGGAGTCACTGCTCACTTTAGAGTTGACATTAACCAACTCAATCTTGTTTATATTTTCGTCTCGGTCAATTTATCTGTTGGCTGTTCATAGTGTATCTGGAGTTGCCTGCAGCAGTTGAAAGATTGTGATATGGATGTGAATTTGGGTGACTTAACAGTAAATTGTCTGCTGTGCGCTGATGATGCGGTGCTCATGGCGTCATCAGAAGCCGATCTCCAGGCATTAGTCTCTAGGCATTAGAGTGTTAAAGTAAGGATCTTCGCTAAAATGCAAGTAAAACTAAGGTTCTGGTATTTGAAAGATAAGATTTAAGAACTAAATGCGAGATTTGGTTAAACCAGGAACGTTTAGAGCAGAGTGAATGAAATTGTGTATTTAGGGAGTATGTTTAGTGCGGACGAAAGATGTGATTCGGATGTAGATCGGCGAGTAGCTCCGGAAACATAGTTAACGGTGCTTTGTCCAAATTAGTAAAGTGACAAAGCATTGTAAAAGAAGCACGAATCGCGATTCATAGCGCAGTGCTTGTGCCAACGTTGCTTTTCTGCAGCGAAACCTGGGTATGTCACACGTCCAACGAATGAGTTAGGAACAATTGACGAATAATATATATTGTGCGAAAGTAGAGGGCAGAAGGAGTCAGGGTAGGCCGAGACTTACATTTGAAGACCACATCAGCAGATTGTTCAAAAACGGGAAAGTCAAAAGTACTCGGATACCCCGAACTGCATGTATGAATATTAATGAATCTGCAGGAAGCGTAAGAAGTATGCATGGATCGCGCTGCCTGGCGATCTGTCCTCTCCGAAGATAGTTAGTTAGTTATCAATTTATCTGATTGAATATCACTTTTTCAATTATAATTTTTACCTATTTAAAGTAATCTGGCTGTGGTACCCCTTTAACCTCGACTGGAGTCGGTGAAGAACGTGGTGAAGACCAACATATGATTGTTATTTAAGGGATTCAACAACAACGAATAAATGTGTACACTGAAACTCGATGAATGGATCATCACCATCACATGGTCTACTTTTAAACTAAATCTAGCGCAGTGTCGTGCAGAAGCTCCAGATCACCATAATAAAAATTTTCCAAAAAAAGTATGTACTGACTGTAAATATTGTCAAACTTTAATTTGTTATTAGTTTGAACAATGGTATTTGGAATGTAAAAAGAAGGAATTCCAACAAATATCAGTGGCATTGGAACGGAATAAATCAGTGCGAGAGAGTGCTACATCTTTCACGCATCTTTGTCACCGCTACCAATGCGTACGTCAACTACAACGAATAGAGGTGATTACGAAGAATTGGGGAAAAGTTATAAAAACAATAAGGCATATCCTCTGTCACGTTGCATAACTAAACTACTTATTTGACTTTTATTAGCATGTCAAACACTGTCACATACAAATATTCCTATTGTAGTATTGACGTATTCGATACACACACACACGCACGCACGCAGCGGCACAATAACAATCAGTGTACACTGCGGTCTGCATAGCGCACGGTGTTCGTGGGTCGCGTGACTCAGCCGGTGTTGTTCTGTGAGCACCTCAGTATGGGGCCTAATCGATCATTAACAATATTTGATGATGTTTCAGATATTATATATCCTAAAGCATTACTTAAGCTGAGTCTGAGAATAATGTACTTCTGCGCTGTTCAGCTCAGCCAAAGTTACAACACTTTTCCTCTTAATGGCCTAAGTGTCCCACAAAGACCATTCCACCAGAGCTAACCATGAGATGAACATGTCGGACTAGTACCGGCTAAAATCGTAAGTAGTAGCTTAAATTGTGTGCCTGCTGCAAAAACGTGTTATAAACACATCATTACTTTCTACACATTTAAGTATTTACCATGTTTCTATGGCGTCCTGCATCGTATGCAGCGGGAGTTGGCGACGAGCCCAATTAACCCGCGCTATGTTGTGAGGCTCGCCATTGCAGTTATTCGTTTGTAAAATAAATTTACTTTTCTGTACGCTCTAAATTGATGCAACAAATATTACTGAAGGAGTTTGTATTTTTTTTTAAATTTTCTTACCCCTTTGTTCAGTCATAAAATCCACACCAAAACATTTTCATGACATTATCCACAATTTTCTAGAAGATTTATTAGGCTGTATTAAGTACGTATGTATTAGACAAAAATAGTATTAAAAAAAAAGTATGTGTGTATACCAGAGTACACAGGTAAGAAGTGAAACTTCTTTACGACATTTTACAGCTATAATATTTATCTCTTACGTCGATAAAGAAGTTTCACTTATGATGAAGAAATTTCACTTCAAAATAACACGGTGCGTATCCTAAAAACGTGACGATTCTTTTTTAAAACTATAATATTTCTTTCAACATCGATAAAGAAGTTTCACTTCAAAAATTTTATCCGTTTAACTAAAATTATTACCATGAAATATCGGCGTTAACTATACGAGTATTATGCACAAGTACATCACAAATATGAAAGGAACGTTGAGTTTTACTGGCAAGCGTTTTGAAGCACGGAAATGCTCGTAAATGATTTTGGAAATGCACACAGCATTGGTGGTAGAAACTAATTTACCTGTTAAGTATTGTGTGTTAGCGTAGCTTCATATATGGGAATGTCTCACAATATCCGCCGCGTAGCAGGCTGCTTTTTGTACTAGGAACTTTATTCAGCTATCTGACTCTCGGGGCTACCACTTGTCATGGTCGTCATGTTGTGCTCACGTTAAATTTTCTGGTTCATGAGGTTATCATCATGAGAGATGCTAATGTCGATAATCATTGTGCGGTGTTTCTATCGACCTATCAATAGTCCTGTTATTAAATGTAGGTCGAGGGGTTAAAGTATGAAATTGCCGTTTTATTGTAATAGGTTTTTTGAATTGACATAGAATCTTTATGGTTTGAGGTTTTCGAATGAAACTTTTTTCACATCGTTTCTATGATGTTCTTTTTTTTTTAAATGTGAAATATTTAAATATCGGCTTTCAATTGTTTTTGGTATTCAACTTAGATAAGAAAGATGGATACTGCGAAAATTCGAGTGATTTTTGAATACGAGTTCCGACGCGGAAGTAACGCGGCAGTAACAGCCCGCAATATCAATGTTGCGTTTGGTGAGGGGTCTGCTAATGAACGCAACGTGCGATTTTGGTTTAAACGCTTTCATGATGGAAACTTCGACTTGAATAACGAGCCATGAGGAACACCGCCCACACAGGTGAATAACGATGAATTAAGAGAAACGGTGGAAACCGATCCTAGTCAAACTACCTAGGAATTAGCAGCATGGTTTAACGTTACCTTACCCACAAACCTGACATATTTGCGTCAAATCAATTAAATAAAAAAAATACGAAAAATGGGTGCCTCATGATTTGACTGATCTTCAGAAAGAAACGCGTGTTGAAACTTGTGTTGCCTTGTTGAATCGGTACAGAAATGAAGGAATATTGGATCGAATTGTGACATGTGATGAAAAGTGAATTCTTTATGATAACCGTAAAAGAAAAATGCAATGGCTGACCCCAGGTCAAACGCCACAACAGTGTCCTAAAGCAAAACTTACCAATAAAAAGGTAATGGTAACTGTTTGGTGGTCTCAGCATCGTGTTATTCACTATAGTTTTCTCCGATCTGGTCAAGCAATAACGGCAGATGTCTATTGTGCCGAACTCCGAACAATGTTGGCAAAACTAGCAGCAAAATAGCCCCGACTCATGAATCATTATTGCTCCATGAGAACGCGAGAACTCGTACAGCACGAGAAACCGTTTTGACCCTTCAGGAACTGCAGTTAGAAACTATTCGTCATCCTCCGTATTCGCCAGACCTTGCTCCAACGGACTACAATTTTTTTCGTGATTTGGACAGTTATCTACGTGACAAGAAGAACTTCCCAGGAGGCAGTACAAAATGCTTTCACACAGTTTGTGCAGTTAGATCCTCAGAGATCTATCGCAGAGGCATAAATGACCTTCCTATTAGATGGCAGCAATGTATAGATAATAATGGTAACTATTTTGATAAAATAAATTTGTTATCAACTAAAAAAAAACAATTTAGATTTTCAGTAAAAAACGGCCATTTCATACTTTAACCCCTAATATAATGTGACGTTGGTCTAGCGTTAGTCGCTTCGAGAACTGGGTCGGGTATGTACCCGACCCAGTACTTTTAGTATGATATGCACGTCTAAATATACAAGAAGACTTTTCAGAACAAGTTACAAAGTATAGTCTTGTATTTGGTAATGTCTGTGCAATAATTCTCCACTAGCTGATGCCCGCAGCTTCACCCGCGTGGTGAAGTTTTCCTATTCGAATTTTCATACGTAACCTTAATATTTTGAAAATCCATATAGCCCATGTTACTCACGAAGAATGTAGCTGACTAATGGTGAATTTTTAAAAAATATCGGTCCAGCAATTTCTGAACCTATTTATTACAAATAACTTACAAATCTTTCCTCTTTATAATATTAGTATAGATTGGCAACACCAGAAAATAGGTACGTTCATCCTTCAGAATTTGATCCTGGCGGTTGTGCGTCATAACATCTTTGGTTTCTCCAAAAAAGTCACGACGGTTCTCTCTGGGCAAAGCAAACACAATTAGTCGTTGTCTACAGTCACCACATCACAGTTCATGATCGTTAATGTTTTTTTTAATAAAAATGTATACATCTCAGTTATGTACGGTTTCTTTATTCAAATAAGCCTAAATCTCACTTAAAGTTATGATAAAAGCCTACTTCGCGAAATGGCTGATAACTCCGTTTTGCCAGGCTCTCGATAACCATCTTGACTAATACGAATCCTCTAAATACAAACAACTGACATCAAAAAAGTTAGGATAGTGAACATTCTTTACGTCGGTTCCTCTTTCGTCAGCTGCTTCCTCATAAAAGTTTTTTCATAAATTCTGCAAGATTTTAGCGACCATGTTAAGAAGACGAATACTTAGTAATAGGCAAAGGTCGCGAGTGTCAGCGACCAAGTTCGGTAGAGCCGATATTCAGGTCACTGCCGAGACTCTACGGCGCCGATGTTTGCTCTACATCGCTTGGGAACATTAAGCATCTTCGGTTAGTTCATGCGTTTTATGTCTGTTTTTAATATTGATTTTATTAGTTTGATGACCTCGTCTGTTTGACTATGGCTAGGTTCGGATTGGTATTAATTTTAAAACTAACTATATTAACGCTGTATCCCTGACGGGGTAGTCAGAGAGGACAGATCGCCAGGCTTTGCGATCCATGTATACATGCATTATTTATTTCGCTTCCCGTAGATTCATTCATCGCTTCATACATGTACATCTGGGTATCCAAGTACTTTGACATTTCCGTTCTTAAGCAATCTGCTCACGTGGTCTTCATATGTAAGTCTCGGCCTACCCTGACTCCTTCTACCCTCTACTTTCGCACAATATATATTCTTCGTCAATCGTTCCTCACTCATTCATTTTATCATAAGGTTTAGTTGTTTCTTTTGAGAAATCATAAGAAGTGGCAACCTGGCATCGTCCGGATATTTAAATATATTGGAAAATGCAGATATTACATTTGTATAAGAATTAAGTTTAAGAGTAATTGTCTACTCAACACTATTAGATTAATTAACTAATTATTTTATCGTAATAATAATCGTCTATAAGTTTGTAATAATGTATGTATGTAGGTTTGTTACCCTTTCATGCAAAAACTACTGAATGGATTTTGATAAAACTGTGTAACTTTGCTTGCACTACTGATACACTTTTTCATACGAACAAAATAAGTATCGAAATGTTCAAGCGACTGTTGCAACCGACCCATTGAGCGCTCTCAATAGGTCTAGTTGCCGTCGCTCTCTATTCCTTAGACGCCGCGTCATTTGATATAGATATAGATATAGCTCTCCACTCAGTTGCGCTGCGCACTCTCAAAGGACATGGGAGGCATTGAATTACAGCTTGTCTTTAAAATGAAATAATGCTAATGAAAATGATTAAATGATGGGTGATGTCGTAAATAAGGCTGATAGAAAAATATAATTAGTCTCTTACTTATGTAAAGTTGTATATCGCGTGAAAATATGTGTTTTTAATATATGAAGTATCACTGTTTTTTTTTCAGTCAACTCGGATGTAAGCAATAGCCAGCTTAATATTGCTAACATGTATTGACAATATTAACGGCAATGGGCTTTCCACCTATTACGTGGGATATGAATGCAAACGGTGAAATGTGGACGTATAATATATCTCTGCTACCCCTTCGTGAATAAAGGCTTCATTTATAAACAAAAACTACCCATTGTCCACAAGTACACAAAATAACCTAAAAAGAACTAAACAACCATTAAAGGAACTTTGTTGCAGATGCTCTGTTATTAGTTGGCACAAGTACAAACACAAATATACCCCTTGAATTTCATATTCCGTTATGAGTCTCGGCATACAGTCGTCAATGTATATCTACAAACATATGATGCATAATATAATATGGTGTCGCAATTTCATGGTATGAGTATGTGGACGCAAATACTCGTAAATCCCCTTACCAAGATCGCGGCACGGAGACGGAACCTGTTTGATATTACAAGTGCAGCGTGAAACCAGCCTGACTGAAAAACGTAGCGCACATATAGGTATTGCTGAAGTGACAAGTAGGAGTTGTCGAACTAAATAGATGTACACGTGGTCGAGGATCAAAGCCACACGGAGGCAATGTGCGAACAAAAACACTGCGTCGGCCATAGCCTTCATGTTTTTTTTATTTTATACCAATGAGATGGCAGACAATCCTACGGCCAACCTGATGGAAAATTGTCACCGTAACCTATGGACGTTTGCAACACAAGAAGTTGGAGCTGCAGACACTGTAAAAACCTCATAAGGCCCCATTTGACTGCCTCAGTGGCGTCAGTGGTAGAGTATATGACTGCTCCGCTGAGGTCTCGGGTTTGATTCCCGAGTGGTAACCAATATTTGTGTGATCCGCTAATGTTTGTTTCGAGTTTGGCCGTTCGTTGTATGATATGAATGTGTTTAGAATTATATTAGTATGTCTATCAGTTCTCTAGATTACTTTGAACTAGATGGCGATGTGTAAAAAAAAATGTCCCACAATATTTAAATTAATTTTTTGAAGTTTTTCCAACCCCAAAATTTAGGCAGTGATTTAATTTCACAATATAAGCAAACCAACCCCATAACGGACCATACCGTATGCGAGCACTCTGGACGGACACAGTGTTTTTATATTTTTTATGACCTGGTTACTAAGACCGTTTGGACAAAACTTTTTCATTTAATATTTCTTCTCAGTGTTCATATTCTCTAATATCTTCGTCTACTAAGTCATAATCAAGTCCAACATCAGTAAAGTTATGGAAATGCTGAGGTTTTCAGTGGAATTTGCGCTGCAAGATATAAAAATCACATTTCACTGCAATTATATCACTATCTTTCACTATAGCACGTTGACTCAATTTTTATGTCCAAGAAACCACTATCTTTAGACATTAAATAAGATTTATTTATACCACTGAGATGGTAGACAAGCATACCTGACCCACCTGATGGAAAGTGGTCACCGTACCCTATGGACGTTTGCAACACCAGAGTTACAGTACTCACAATGCCGACCCTTTAAAAACCTTCTAAGACCCCTTTAGAAGAATCCCACACTATAATTATTGTACTATTGTTGATTTATAGTTTGAAGGGGTTCAAACCTTTCACTTTCGTAGCTGGTCACGAAAATTCAGCTACGAAAGGGGATGAAAGGGAAGTAAGATGTATGTTATGTCACTAGTAGACCTGTAAAGTAACGACTTAGAGACGACAGTCTTCACGGCGATGATTTTATATGCATCCGTGACTAACGGTTGGATCTAAATGGAGTCAAAATTAAAAATCGATAGAGATGTCTCCGTTAAAAGTCTGTTGGAAACAATTTAAAAACTCAATCCAAATTTACAAATAGATACCGCCACAAAGCGTCGAATAAATAATGCGGATATACGCGAGTCGAGTTCAGGCGAGCCCCAGCAACGAGCTCGTGAATGAATATTTTATAATTCTATGAACTGGCTGTATTTATAAATCTTTGAATGACTGCACGAACTTGGTTGTATTGTTTCTATGCCTGACCTCGCTCGCCTTTGAAACAAGGGAAAGGTTACCTAGTAGAAAGGGCTCTAAGTGCAAAGGTCACTGATCGCTTCTGAAGCCTTAAGTTGCTTGTACAAACGTAAATGGGGTCATCTATTTTTGGCGTAAGGCTCATCTTTTTATCTAAACATTGGCCCTAATTCTGTTGTTGAGATGACTAAACTAAACTAAACTAGTTTTTTTAGTCACTGTTTGAAACGTGAAAACGTGTATAACGTTGTAACGTGAAAAATGTACATAGACAGATCAATCACTAAGTTAGTCAGCATGCAAATACATATTTTGTTGGATTTTATCACATAAAATGGATTATTGTGATGTCAAATACAAATTTAGTGCTGTTTATGATATCATTAAGTTTAGTTCGACGTAATAACAGACTAGCATTTGGCAATCTCTTAATTAAAATAAGAAAATTTTACAGGAATTTTAGTTTAGTGTTCTCAACAACAGAATTAGCACCATTGCTAAGAATATCTAGTTAAGTTTTTATTCAGACATTATTAGACTTTTTTGTCTTATGTTAGATTTGATACTCTCTAAACTTACCAAATAGGTAATTTTATCTATTAAGTCGAATGCAGTTGGTTGTGATATGATAAGTCGACTTATGATTGTCACAATTATCGACCATCTGCTTCCCGCTATCACCCATATTATTAACTTTTCCATCTTTTCTAGAACATTTCCATCTAAATGGCGTATGCCACATTAGGCTAAAGTGCTAGTCTTGGTGGATTTTTCAAATGCATTTAACAATGTCAATCATGAAATCCTACTAGCTATACTTTCTCACCTTAATATGTCTTCAGAAGCAGTGGATTTTTTCTCAACTTATCTTCAGGGACGCCAGCAATCGGTTCGCATTGATGACTCTTTATCGAGTTGGTGCGATATTGGTTCTGGGGTTCCTCAAGGCGGTATTCTCTCTCCCTTATTATTATCTATTTCTATTAATCTCGTCACCTATAATTTTCAAAGTTCGTATCATCTCTACGCTGATGACTTGCAGCTTTACACTCATGCTCTAGCAGGTGATATAACTACAGCAATTCGTCGTGTAAAAGCAGATTTGGACTATCTGAGTGATTGGTCGTATAGGTTCGGTTTGACGGTATACCCATCCAAGTGTCAGGCCATTATTGTGGGGAGTAGATGGGTCTCAAGCAAGTTGGATACTGCCACCTTACCACCTGTAATATACAACGGTACAAACATACCATTCAGCACTTCAGTTAAAGACCTTGGTCTTATAATTGATTCCAGCCTCGACTGGCAAGCACAGGCTGCACACGTCAGCCAGAAAGTTACTGGAACACTTCGTGCCCTGTATCGATTTAAGAACTTCCTTCCTAATACTAATACAAAGGTCACCTTGGCCTAAACCTTAATCTTTGCCTCGGAGAACTCTTTTCGGAGGAAGATAGGTAAGATAAACAAAAAACTGTTCGAAATTCTACTAAATATTAATAAGTAATTGTATGTATTTATAATAATATTTAATATATATGAATTTATATTATGTATTATAAGTATATATACTTAGGTCATCATATTTTGTGTATATTTTGTACTTTGTTAATGCTAATTAATAAACTTCAAATAGTATTGTTTATATATAAATGCGCCTACCTCGTATTTAGCTCTGCAGCACCCAATGGTTGACTGGTAGAGAATGCCTTAGACATTAAGTCCGCTAATGTACTTTCTTTGTGCATAAAGTTTAAATAAATAAAAAAAAATACTCAAACTGGAAGTTCTAAGTAGGTAATCTATTTTTGGAATTGTATCTATCAGGCTTTGGCAGAGGCATATTATATGCCCACTTTTCACTCACCATGCGTATTCCTGTCCCATGTAATATGTGGTGAGCCCATTGCCGTGTTGAAATAGACAGACGCAGGTTGTGGCTACTTGCTGTTGAAATTTTTCAAGCCTCTCTTAACACCTTCAACTTGACTTAACGACTGCCATGTTACTGGCAACCGGGATTAACGGCTTAACGTGCCTTCCGAAGCACGGAAACGCTCACAAATGTAAATGCCACAAAGTGGTCACCCATCCGAGGACTTGCCATAGTGAAAGTTGCGTAACTCAGTGATCCTTTACAGAACACTGAGTCTCTACGAGCGCTTCAGAAAATGCTTGCCGATTGCATTCGGTCAGTAGTGCGTCGGGTTCATTTGACAAGATCCCATTTCATATGTCCCATGTTTTGGTACACACTATTCAGAAGTTGACAATAAAAGCAGTTCTCGGACTCTAAGCAGCGAACTCCAAATATATTCCACAAAATACTTCACTCAATAAAAATGACATATTAACATACTGAGTAAAATTTTGATCAGCCAGAACTTACTGTATTTAAAAAAAATATTACACCACCACCTAGAGCGAATTACATTTTTCAGATCTTTTTGCATTGAAAAAGTTATTAAATTTAAATTGATAAGCTTATACCGACCGATAACTCATTTACGTTAAACATTGTCAACGTTTATTTATAATTTCGACAAAATTATTATTGAAAAGAAAAGCCACTGTCTCTGGGATGTTGAAAATTGGATTATTTCGACAATTTATTATAATATAATTTAAGTAAATTCTGTTCGTTTTTAGTTACAGTTATTACATTCATTTTCTTATTTAACGGCAGTATTTTACTGCCATCTTGAGAAGAGACAGAGAGATGACTTCTTACTTGTAAGAGTATAATAGTTCAAGGCATTGTCAAAGATTTGACTGCCTCGGTAGCGCGGTGGTAGTGTATACTCGTACGACTGCCGTGCCGTGGTCCAGGGTCAGACCAAATAAATGCGCGATCCATAAATGTTGGTTTCGTAGTTTGGATGTTTCTTATGTATAATATGTGTATGTATTTATAAATATATATCTATGTATAGTAATTGTCTAGATTCTATAGTACAAGCTTAAAGCTTAGTTTGGGCTAGATGGAGCTGTGTAAAAAGTGTACATACACACAATATTAATATAGAACTAATTCATCACAATATTTTCTTGTTTCTCAATAAATTTCACACTACATACGAGTATGACGGACCCGTATTGCGTCACGAGCAACTCCACGTGTTACTGTTTGTATTTCAATGAGTTTCTTTGAAGGCGATGTTGACTCGGCGCACCTCGCTAATGAACCGAGCAACCTGCATGAGCACGCTGTGTACAGTCAGTTTTGCAAAGTCTAAAACTGTTCATTTTTCATATTAACTCGTAAACACCGGTCAAGGATACTTGTGTGCGGGTTCGATTTCCTTTAGATTGTTGATGTTGCTTTGTCGTGATGTAACTACCGCTATCAGAGAAATTTCAGTATTTAAATACTGAAATTTAATGTTGAAATTTCTTTATATTGTTTCGAAATCTGACAGTGGCATATACAATGAAATCACATTTCACCAGTTCTATTTCGTCAAATTCAAATTCAAATTTCTTTATTTGCTATAAATGAGGTAAATAGGTACATTATGGTATTGTTGTGACCGAAAAAATAATATAAGTGCGAGCTGATTTAGCCATTTTAATAATAGCATGCAAATTTTACTTATTTACTATTAGATAATTAATTTCACATAATATATAAGACAAGTGTCAACATTACATTTAAAAAAAATAAAGTTACATAATATATCAAACACAAAATTACATCATGTCAAAAAATTATTGCACTTGTTGTTCGCGACTGTTTAAAAAATCTGTTATGGAGTAGAAACATTTTTCCACAAGCCAATTATTAAGCCGCGATACAAACCTATTCATCGGTAGTTAAGTAAGTTCTATTGGAATTTTATTGTAAATCTTTATACACATGGCTTAGCAATTTTTTTAACAATTTCCAAAACAAGACAGTTTGGATTTCTAATATTCTCTCTCAGATTGAAATATTTCGCTTTTTTAAAAATACTAGGATGTTGTTTAACAAATCTACCAACCTCAATAATGTACAGGGAGGGTAGTGTAAGTATCCTCAGAGTTTTGAAATAAGTAAGACAGGAAATATCAGGTGCGATGTCACATATAGCCCTTATGCACCGCTTCTATGCAATAAAACCCTTATCAATATTTGTACCATTTCCCCAAATTAGTAAACCATATCTAAGCACAGATTCAACATATGCAAAGTAGGCTGTACATGCAGTATGTCTATTAGCAACTTTAACTGACTTGTACAAAGCAAATGAGAAGCTATTAATTTTATTGCATACCCTGTCTATCTGTTCCTTCCAATTAAATTTATTATTTATTATTAAACCTAGAAATGTCACATTATTAGCGCTACTTAAAATTTGTCCACTGTAAATAATATCCATTATATTATTATTTTTAAAATTATTGAAATTTATGTATTTAGTCTTAAATAGATTAATTTGCAAATTATTATTTTAAATTTAAAATATAAAGTGGAAACATTTTTCAGTCACGAGCTGGACTCGAACCAGCGTCTTCTGGTTCAACGCACCAGACGCGTTACCAACTACACCACCGTGACCTGCTCGTAACTGAAAAACTTTATAATTTAAATTTAGAAAAAGTTAGCATACTAATTGCTTTACAAAATTGTTTCCAAATTATTTTTTGTTTACCAGTAGTCTCACGTAACATTACATTGACTTAATGAAAACCAGCGCTAGGTGTTCTAGTATATGCTGAACTGGATACCCTTTTGGTACAATCTTGAGCCTATAATTGTATAGGTATAACTTTTATTTAAAACCTTGTACCAAATATTTTTTTCTTTTTTTCTTCCTAACTAGGCTATAGTGAATGGATATGGTACAGATGTTTATCTCAGAATAAGTATCGGCTATCTTATCTCAGAACTGATATCAGCAAATACAGCTTATTGCAGTGCTACTGAATTTAATGGGACGATTACTATCTTCCTCATTTTAGTGTACCCTTCTGGATTTAGAACATAGGGTCCAATTTTATTTGGCTTCTAGTGCAGCTATCGTTTTACTTTTTATTTTGGCATTATTGGGAGCAACTGCTGTCTGACCCGTGTAGAGGTGCCTGCGTCGTTGTCTGAGCTGGTACAACTCCGAATCTTGGGGCTTCTTGACCCATAATTCATATTATATTTATTATCATCATTCCGTTCATAGTGGACTGCCTCGGTCGCGCATTGGTAGTATATGCGACTGCCGCGACTGAGTACTGGGTTCGATTCCCGGGTCGGAAAAATATTTCTGTGATCCACAAATGTTGGTTTCGGAGTTTGGGTGTCTCCTATGTATAATATGTATGTATTTAGAAATATATAAGTATGTTTATCAGTCGTCTAGATCCCATAACACAAGCTTATATTAGCTTACTTTGAGCTAGACAGCGGTGTGTAAATAAAATGATATCCCTCAATATTAATATTTATAGTTGATGAATGATATCGAATACAATAGGTTTTTTGAATGAAAATTGCCCAAATCTACAATTTTAATAACGAACAACATTCCAGAAGGAACCGCGAAGTAAACTATTGCAGTTAGTGGTTTTCGTTTTGCTCGTTCATAAATTTATACACAACTGTCGGCGACAAACGGCACAACTTTTAATTGCACTACACCAATAGAAGGCGCTGACACCGGCTCGCTCCATTCTGGAATTAAAATGCGAAGCAATTATGAGTTGAGACGAATGAAAACAAAGTTGCGAGCGGCGCCCCCTGGCGGAGATCAAACGGAGTACTTAGCTTTTAGTTTTTAATTTTATAAGTGACACACTTTGTCTCGTCTCGGTGTGAGCTAAATTATGCGCCTGGTATTGTTATTAAATTATATCTCGAAGACTTTTCGTGTTATATTTAAATTATTATCTTCTAAAACCGTCTTGCTTCGTATTCTTGAAGTTATAGTTAAATGTTTGATAACATGGTTTGAATGGTGAGACATGGTGGCGCACGAGTGAGTAGTGACGGACGTGATACAAATGTAATGCTTTATACATCATCACATCTTTGCTCACGTCCTCTCGCCACTAGGACGCGGCTTTACGGCTAGGTTATCCACTTCAGTACTACAGCATATATCCCATAGTATTGAAAACTCTGGGAAATGTTTGCCGGGATGGCCCATCATCTGTATGGAGCCCGGAATTAAAGTAAAGCCGACAGTAAGAATATTAAAGCATACGGCTCATGATTTCCACCATGGAAATCATTTATTGACATTGAAAACACCAGGTTATCAATTCTCGACCAGACGACTGAAAAGTGTATAAATATAAAAAAATACTGGCAAATAATCTTTTGTATTATGTTGTTTGTGTTTAGACAAATATCATTTAACATTTTTTTGCAGTGTTGCCACTCTCTATGTACGGTTATGAGTGCAAAAGCCATCAAAATGTCCATGAAGACGGCTGCGTGTACGGACTACTAGTCTATTACATTCCACAAACTTGTTAGTAAACAACAGTATCCATTTCGAGGTTTACTCTAATTCAATTACCTTTATTTGCACCTAGTATGGTTACATACGTTATAACTTAATTTGATCCAGAAACAAGTTTCGCATATCTACGGTTTTTTTATACCACTGAGGTGGCAGAGAAGCGTACGGCCCAGCGTATCGTACCAGTCTCGCTTTTATCCCTGAATGGGTGGCAGCGGCATTACTATACGCCCACATTTCACCATGTGCATTTTTGACCCACGTCACAGGTGGTAAATTCAATGCCGTGTTGAAATGGACACCTCAAGTTATGGCGACATGTAGTTAATATTATAATAAGCAAAATTTTTCATGGACATTGAAGTCATTTAGACCTGTAAAAAGTAATTAAAGATATTATATAAAGGTAACTACTCCCTACTTACACGTAGGTACTCGTTAATATTATACAAGTGGTCAGGGTTTGGTGCAGTAATAACGTGCAGAGCTTACGCCGATAACAGTAGCGTTCTGCATACTCAATGAGCCCCTGAACATTCTAATAGCCTGTACGCTGTAAGCCAACAGTGGCGTAGATTGTAAGCTGATAATAAATTTTATCATTATGAGCTATTCAGGAACTTGAATGCTGTGGAAATTTAAATAGTACCTATTGAATATCTTACTATTAAACTATACTAAAAGTAGTTTTGTTACTAACGGGGCTAAACTTAATTTTTTGACATACCTTTTGTTGCTTGACGTTTTGACCAGGTTGCACCGACCGAGGCTCATTCATCACAGGCTGACTGGCTCGGCGGTTCACGCCCTCCGTCGTCGTCGAGTACGTGTGGTAGAAGTTTCTCTATCTCGGTATATCTCGGTATTCTTGATGTTGTTTTTTTTTCCAAGTAGCATCACGGTGTCCCTATTATATAAGCTAACCAGCGCGCGCCTATTCTGGTGTTAACCCGACTCTGCATAAAAACGAGGTTTTATGTTGCTAATCACTGGATTTCACCCTCTTGATAATTTAATCCCTTCTTCTCGATTGAAAGCTTCACATTTTTTAATCTCCATCGCTTCACGTACAACTCTTGAATAGTGGTACCGTTCAGTAAAGAGGACTTGCGTACGATAAAATTCAATCCACTGATTAGTGAAAAAACAAAGTTGAAGTAATCTTCAAGTATTCAGTGAAATGTCTAAGTGGTTGAACTAAAAAAATCCCAATACGCATGTCCGAAATAATATTCTACCTTATAATTTCAATTGTTGTTAATCTTACAAAACATATTTTGTCTGAATGTTAATTATTTATATGTTTCTCTTTAAAAACATAATTTATTCATATATAATCAGAAAATCAATACACTGTAATGGGCTCACCACCTGTTACGTAGGACAAAATTGCATACGGTGAAATTTGGGCGTATAGTATGCCTCTGCCTACCCCTTCGGGGATAAAGGCGTGACAATATGTATGTATGTGTGTGGTTGTACTACAACTTGATGTTACTGAGTAATGAAACATATGATTGCTCACGAGTATGCCACTCGTAGTCGTGCAAATCCGACGTTCTACCAAAGTACTAGTTTATTTTGAAAAGTTACCGAATGTAAGTCTTGTCTTCAGTAAGGAAAATGTTCATAAAAGTGTATCCGTTCGTAGCGGACTAGCGATGAGCTGCCACGCTCATGACATTATCCGATACGTTTCGGAAATCATACTCTTATCCGCTGGGATGCGATTGCTTTCTTTTCATCTCCGCCTGACTGTCGAATAATGTGGTTCTTGTATAGGGTGGATCTACAAAAGGTTCAAACATATTGTCGGTAAGAATCCTGTGTGTTTTCTTTTGAAATACAGATTATTAATATTTCATATCATATTAGATTAGTCTCATACACGGCAATGGGCTCACCAGTTACGTGGGACAAAGATGCATACGGTGAAATGTGGGCGTATAGCATACTATACGCCTACATTTCGCCGTATGAATTTTTGTCCTTTATCCCCGAAGGGGTAGGCAGAGGCATATCTCTGCCTACCCCTTCGGGGATAAAGGCGTGACAATATGTATGTAGATATGTATATCAGATTAGTAACTTGTTCCTGAGATATAATGTAGCCTATGTGTTTTATTGCTTTGCCTCACTTTACACTATTATTACAGGGCAATCCCCAATGCAACAGTGTAGTTATGTTTTTAGTTTTAGTTTCACTAACACAATATGGTTATAGTAACGGTGCTTAATATAGAGGAGGAACAATTAAATATATTAATTTTATCGGCAACTAGGTTTAATGTAGTCATAATGCGCGTCGTTAGGAACCGCGAATAACCGCGGTCGCCTCAATGAACTTACTTATCAGTCACGCCTTCACCCTTAAGGGGTAGGCAGAGGCATACTGTATTTTGTTTTGGTTATGTTGTAAGATATTTTAATCTAGCCCGTTTTATGTGATAAACTCTTGAGGAGTTTAGTTATTCCATCCTGCTTCATAAATAGTCACCGTGGTGAGTTAATTTGAAATGTCACCGTCGTCGATGTCGCGACGTTTGCTGAGCTCAGACGCCGAAGGTTTATGCAAAATATAAATACATTTTGAAAATGTTGTGGAAACAAACAACATTTTGATCTTGTGTTCTTTTCAACATTTTCTGAATAAAACTGTTTTGTTATTCGGTAAAGTTTTTTTCCTTTTCATTTGGGTGTTTTCTCAATGGTTTTCGCCAAACTTTATTGGTTGCCTAGGAGTAGTATCTATTATTTGTTATACATCATATTTATATATGGAGTTTTGAAAGTAGCTGCCGCCCAATCCCTGTCACTCGGCTTGGGCCCCTACTATGGGGCCCTAGTACACCATTCGGTAAAGTTGACCGCATGGTAAAACGTTTCTATGCTGAACTTTTTGTGAGTTTGTTTTAAATACCACTGGGGTGCAGATAAGCATACCTGATGGAAAGTGGTTACCGTGGCCTATAGACGTTTTTAACACCATAGGTGCCGCACTCGCGCTGCCGACCCCTAAAAACATTCTTGTTATTTGTTGTATAGGTACAGAATTTTTATATTTAGGCGTAGATGGCTTAAATTGAGACTTTGAGGAATAGTGATAATTACGCAATGAAATTTAAAGAGGAATTTGAATAAAAACTAAAACTAAGAATAATTTGCGATCAATAACCGAGCCTAATAAAAAAATTTACAAAAGTACATATTGTCACGCCTTTATCCCCGAAGGGGTAGGCAGAGGCATATTAAACACCCACATTTCACCGTATGTATTTTGTCCCACGTAACAGGTGGTGAGCCCATTGCCGTGTAAATAAAAAACTTGAAAAAAAAACACACATTAGAATTATTAACGACTAGATGACCCGCCCGGCTTCACCCGTGACATACTTCGATCCCCGTGGCACCATTTAATCTCGTCGTTTATTAATTTCGCAATAATGTCTAAACATTTTTCAAATTAGTTGATTACCTACTTCTCCGCTTTCCAGTACCTACGCCCACACGGCCCGGTCGAATTTTAGCTACACGAAATTCATTTCTTTGTGCTTTATTTTGATTTTGCCATATCTTCTAAGATATTCATTTAATTTGACAAGTGTATAGGGGCAAAATAATCTTGATGAAATGCTGAAGCCAACTAACATATTAAAAATGATAACGTATTTGTGTAAATAGTCTTCAAATTACCGCTTTATAATTGCTGGTTTTTATAGGACAATATTAGATATTAATATTAGATATTTTATTATTGTTATTCTTAAGAGATAGACATATACCGTCATATACATAACTTACTTTACTTATAACTTTTTTGTAGACCTATACTCGTATTGGATGCACAATTCCACCTTACATTATTTTGTTATATCTCAAAGGGTTTAGGCAGCGTTTTCGTTGAAAGCTCCCAGATGGCTTATTTTTGTCGACACCCCCAACTAATATCCTTCTTTAAGAATCACTCTATCTATTAAAAAAACCGCATCGAGATGCGTTGCGTAGTTTTAAAGATTTAAGCATACCTGTGTATGCTTAAATCTTTAAAACGACTTCGTTTTATAATATGTAGTGATGATGATGATGATGATACCGAAAACAGTGCCACCTGCCAGGTCATTCTACTAGCATGTTTCTTGTTCAAATAATCTAGTAACCCATTGAAATATACATACAAAATTTCATCCAAATCAGTCCGGTCGTTTAGGAAGACTTAGATGACAAATACACGTACAGGAGAATTATTTAATTATTGTATAAAAAATATAAGTGTCAGTGATTGTCGAAAAAACAAAATCTGTAAATTATTATTATGGAGTTATAGATTTTGTTTTTTCGACAATCACTGACTCTATTATTTTTTTATTTCTTTATTCCTGTCACAGAACTCATTTGTATTCCAACAAAATAGACCAGTAGACCAGTAGATCTAAAAGTTGGAGTTTAGATCTCATTGGTCTATTTTGTTGGAATACAAAAGAGTTCTACATTAAATATATGACACACAAGTGACTCTATTTTTAAATTGAGAAGAAAAAAGAGATATAATAAAATTACAAACGTCTTAATAATATAGAAATACTTACAACCTTGTACATTTATAAGATTAATAGGATTACATTTCTCTGGGAATACCAGGAATTCCATTATTGGTGCTCATCTAATGTCTCGCTGGCTGGTTGTGTATGGTTTACCCACGTAGTTCCGTTCCCGTGGGAATACCGGGTTTTATTTTTTTATTTATTTAAGTCAAGGTAGTCCGACTTCACTGTACCCCTGCAAACCACCACCAAACTTCTTGAACCATTTTCAAAACGCGACAACACTTTACTAAGGTCATTGAAAAAACGAAATTCCACAATACCGGAATAAATACGACATCCCTCAAAATAATGAGTACTCTCACTAACATTCAGGTATGTACCTGTGTTTGATAGTTTAGGCTGTGTGTGGTTTTACTCACTCCAATTTCCATGGAAACATCGGGAATACCGTTTTATTTTCTTTTCCAAAAACTTTTAAAGTATACATTCACCATTTTATTTTATTTTATTTTTTTATTTATTTAAATTTATTGGCTCTTTAGACCCACCCCAGTTCCGTGCTTCGGAAGGCACGTTAAGCCATTGGTCTCGGTTGCTAATAAAATGGCAGTCGTAAAGCCAAGTTGAAGGCCTTATGGGCGGCTTAAAAAAATCACAGCAGGTTGCCGCAGCATGCGCCTGTCCATTTTAACACGGCAATAGGCTCACCACCTGTTACGTGGGACAAAAGTGCATACGGTGAAATTTGGGCGTTTAATATGCCTCTGCCTACCCCTTCGGGGATAAAGGCGTGACAGTATGTATGTATTCACCAAATTTCAAGTTTCTATGTTTAATGCTTAGGCTGTGCGTGGTTTACCTGCAAATTCGGTTCCCGTGGGAACACCGAACTCACTGGTAATACAGGAGCTTTCTTTTAGCCTTATGAGATTCTTCTAAAACAGGTGTACATAAGTTCATGTTACTTACTTTGAAAATAACAATCTTCCATACAACCGTTGATCCTTTATTTACGTCCTTAGGGGTAGAATTTTACGAAAGTCTTTTATAGGGAGCACCTACGTGTTAATAAGATTTTGTGATCAAATGAGTCAGTTTGATCAAACACTGTTTTACCTCCTTATAGGTATTTTTTTTCGAAACCGCGTTACACGTGCCCATTTATTTGTAACCAGAAACTGGTGTACGTAAATTCATGTTTTCTAGCTTTGAAAATGATCAACTTCCATACAACCGTTTATCGCTTATTTACTTCCTTAAAGGTAGAATTTCGAAAAACTCAGTTCTTAGGGGAAACCTATGTGTTAAAAGGAACCCCCATGCGAAGTTTGTGCTTCGTAGCTTTGTTAGTTTTATAGGTTTCGTATTCAATGAGTCAGTTATTACAACTCCTGTTTTACCCACTCAAGGGTTTATCAAAATTCCTTAACACATAATTTTTCATTTTTATACAGAAGCAGGTATAAGAAATTCGGTGTTGCTATGTTTGAAAATGAAGAATTTTCCATATAAACTTTCAACCCTTATTTACCACTTTATATAACTAATTGAATCAGGCGTTACATGGCGGAAATCCATTTTAGAAAACTATAATTATTTTGTTTTTAAATGTTATTTTTGCAATATTCCGCTTTTTTAGAATGTCGTACGATGTCGACACATGTTTCGCTTACACACGAGGCATTATCCAGACTGTTTGGCTTTTGCTAAAATTTTAAAATTAAAAAATTATTATAGTTTTTACCACTTTATAGGTATAATTTTGCAAAACCGCGATACACGTACCCATTTATTTGTAACTAAAAACAGGTGTACATAAATTCATGTTTCTAACTTTGAAAATAACGAACTTTCATACAACCGTTTATCGCTTATTTACTTCCCTAGGAGTAGAATTTCGCAAAATCCCTTCTTAGCGGAAACCTACGTATTAAAAAGAATCTCCATACGAAGTTTGAGCTTCATAGCTTTGGCAGTTTCAGAAATTTCGTGATCAATGAGTCAGTCAGTGATTTTGCCTTTTACATATATAGATATTAAAATTAATTGATGTGCGTTTGTCTCGCTAAAACTCGAGCGTAGCTGAAACGATTTGGCTAATTTTGGTCTTGAAATGTTGGTAAATGTTCAGGGTAGGTTTAAACGGTTAGAAATATACATAATAAATAAAGCTAAAACTAAATGAAAAGGTTTCCCCTAAGAATTGATTTTTCGAAATTCTACTTTTAAGGAAGTAAATAAGCGATAAACGGTTGTATGGAAGTTGATCATTTTCAAAGTTAGAAACATGAATTTACGTACAGCTGTTTCTGGTTACAAATAAATGGGCACGTGTTTTCGAATATTTTCACGCGGTTTCGAAAAAAAATACCTATAAGGAGATAAAACAGGGTTTGAACAAACTGACGCATTAGATCACGAAATCTATTAAGCTAACGCAGCTATGAAGCCAAAACTTCGCATCGGGGTTCTTATTAACACGTAGGTGCCCCCTATAAAAGAGTTTCGTAAAATCCTACCCCTAAGGACGTAAATAAAGGATCAACGGTTGTATGGAAGATTGTCATTTTCAAAGTAACATGAACGTAAGCTAAAAGAAAGCTCCTGTATTACCAGTGAGTTTGGTGTTCCCACGGGAACCGAATTTGCAGGTAAACCACGCACAGCCTAAGCATTAAACATAGAAACCTGAAATTTGGTGAATACATACATACATACATATTGTCACGCCTTTATCCCCGAAGGGGTAGGCAGAGGCATATTAAACGCCCACATTTCACCGTATGCACTTTTGTCCCACGTAACAGGTGGTGAGCCCATTGCCGTCTTAAAATGGACAGGTGCAGGCTGCGGCAACCTGCTGTGAATTTTTTAAGCCGCCCATAAAGCCTTCAACTTGGCTTTACGACTGCCATTTTATTGGCAACCGGGACCAACGGCTTAACGTGACTTCCGAAGCACGGAACTGGGGTGGATCAAAGGGCTGAATAAATAAAAAAAAATACCTTGAATAAAAAAAATAAAAAAATAATACCCGGTATTCCCACGGGAACAGAACTACGAGGGTAAAACCATACACAACCTGAAATTTGGTGAACGTATTTTTTACGTACCTATATTTTTTACGGAACTGGGGTGGATCAAAGGGCTGAATAAATAAAAAAAAAAAAATATGGAGAATGTATACTTCAAAAGTTGTTTCCTAAGAATAGCCTACGCGCTACCCTCTTTAACTAATCTCTCTATGTCTGTTTCTCTTATGTGACGCAAACGAAGTTGCGCGGGTCAGCTAGTATAAGATATTTGCCAGTTGATAATAGGAAGTAATGACATACGTTAAACTTAAGTAAATTGCTGGGTTATTGACAATAGAGGCGCTCGTAACCCTGCTAACTCAGTGTGCAACTTTTGCTATGGCTGGTCCTCAGATGTGTTACCGCTTTGCGATATGTCCATTAACGAGCGTTTACATGCTTCGGAAGGCACATTAAACCGTTGGTCCTAATTGCCAATAATATGGTAGTAGTTAAGTTAATTGCCATATGAGAGGCTTGAAAAATTACAACATCAGGTCACAACTTCAACACGCCAATGGACTTAACCACGTGGGACACAATGTGCTTAAACATGTGAAATGTGGGCTTAAAGTATGCTTCTGCTACTTCTGCAGGGATAAAGTCATGACTGTTAAGGGATTAATCATTCTTTGTTGTACATAGCAAGATATAAAGAGGTTCAGCTATCAAATAGAAAATATATTATAGAAAGTAGAGGGTAGAAGGAGTCAGGGAAGGCCGAGGCTTACATATGAAGACCACGTTAGCAGATTGTTCAAAAACCGAAAAGTCAAAAGTACACGGATACCCAGACGTGCGTGTATGAAGCGATTAATGAATCTACAGAAAGCGAAAGAAGTACTCATAGATCGCGAAGCCTGGTGATCAGCCCTAACTACCCTGTCAGGAATACAGCGTGAAGATAGTAAGTTAGTTAGTTATTTAGATATAACATTAAACATGTGTGATAGCCCAATTATTTACAACTTACGTATTTTGCTGAACAGTAAACACAGTTTGCAACGTAACTTATTACGCAACATAAAGTAAATAACAGAATTGAAACAAATGGAATTGGTTCCAAATAAGGGAACAAGGCGAAATTGGCATTAAACCAAATAATAAAATAATACCGGTTTCCTCGAAAGCGAGTGGAGTTATTGGCCCGGTGTAAAAAATATTATCTTTGTTTTTGTTTGTGAATTGTGGTTTTTGAGTTCTTTATGTAGTTTTATATTAAATTCCGATGTTTAAATTTGGACACGGATTCGTTTTACATTTGTCCATTGTACCACCTCGTCAGAGACAGCCTTGAGAGAGATTTGCTATAATTGAATATCTTATCCACGGCATATGTCTATGAATATCTTATTATATCTTCTTGTTAGAATATCTTCTTCATCTTTGCTTATTCCCAGTTACTGTCAAATCTAATCTGGATCTGAGGTCTCCTGAGCTCTGGTTTGATTTTATTTTCGACATTGCTGGGGGCGACTGCCTTTTGACCTCCTAATCCCGTAAAGGCGCCTGCATCGTTGCCTTGTCCGTAAGTCGCCAGGTGCACTATCAGGTGAGACTGCTTGAGCCCGGAGATATTGGCCCTTACACCAAATGATTGAACCCGCTGTAACCACAAATCATTTTCATATCAAAATTTTGTAAGAACGAAGTGCATCCTGGAGGTTATTTCTGAAAATCCGGGTGGTTATCTGGCCAGCGCCATTATAAAATGTGCAGAAGAAACTAGCTAACCCAACTTGTTACTACATGTTACAGCTCAAATGACACTCACGATGTACACTCTGCCTTATATTCGACATTTGACAGACACGAACATAATTGTGTACGTTACAGCGAACGACAAGACAATATCAATATTGAACCATGCTATTATTGTTTGTTCTTTTTTTATTGTTTCATTGTGAAACACGAGAGGTCTACATAAAAAACCTTTTAGCAAAAATTTCGATACGAAAATGCGAAAACGATATCAAGTTTGTCACGAAAATACACGGGCATCTTAACTTTTTACGCTGAAGCTTACAGCGCGAGTGTACTATCTCCATCTGAAATTGTTGTATCAAATCCCTATCGTATTAACTTCGAGGCCATAGATGGATTTCGTTACGGACAGGCCCTGAGTAGTCCGCGGGGAACAATATATATACTAATTTCAATTACATTTTCGAGGACACGACAGGAAAAATCGAACACAAATTGAAGAGTCCATTTTTTATATATTCAAGGTTATATAATGTTCAAAGGGTCAGGCAAGTAAGTTAGTTATATTTTCGCTGCGTAATGTACGCTATAGCCCACGATCTCCGTGCCCGTACCAGCATCATCTGAGAGTGATGCATCGGCTTACAAACCACCGAGTTAAAATGAAGGCGCTCGTAGTGACACTTGGAAGGTCAGGTAGCTGGCAGTTCAATCCTATAATTCCAACAAAAAGGCAGCAGACGCTTTAAGTAAGTCTGCTGACCTTTGTCTTTTGAACTTGGAGAGAAATATATAAGTAGGTAAGTATTGAAGCAGAATCGAATTAACTGAGAGTTATGAGTATTTACTTAAGCCTAATGTAACTCAATTATTTTGCTACTATTATGTACTGGCTAGGTATATTCCGCTCACAACTTTGAACTCCGTTCATCCGTCTGACTCATGAACTCCTTGTCGCAGTTAGCGTCACTTATCACAAGCACAACGTATTTACGGTAGGCGGATTAAGCTTAATACACGGACACACCTCAGTGGCACACTTTCACGCTTATATCCCTTCGAACCGTATTTTATTTTCGCAATGTATTTTTCCAGTGCCGCTTCTAGACAGATATTCAATAACATTTGATTGAGTTGGGGCACTTATTTTCTACACTTACTATTCATATACTGTTACAGTATTGGAAAAACTTCCTGTGGTGGAACGGAGTTATTGTCCCTACATTTCAGTATTGTGACATCCGTTGATTGCATTACGTCGTACGCACTTAAGTGTAGAGTGTAATAAAATGTATTTTAGTTTATCAATCTCGCCTTATACCCGAAACCCGCCTTACCCTCGCAAATGGAAATGCCACAAAGCGTCCCACCCGCGACTAGACATAGCGAAAGTTGCGTGACGCAGTGATCGTTTACAAAACACTGAGCCAGCGGGGCCACGAGCGCTTCTATGTAAAATATTATAATGTATCATCACCACTACATATTATAAAACAAAGTCGCTTTTCGCTGTCTGTCCCTATGTATGCTTAGATCTTTAAAACTACGCAACGGATTACGATACGGTTTTTTTAAATAGTTAGAGTGATTCTCATAGAAGGTTTTTATGTATAATTTGTTAAGATTTTTTATATATTGACCAAATTATAACGATATTTGTTGAGGATGTCGGAAAAAATAAGCCGTCTGGGAGCTTTCAACAAAAACGCTGCCTAAACCCTTCGAGATATAACAAAATAATGTATGGTGCAATTGTGTATCTAATAAAGGTCTACAAAAAAATCCGCGACGACATATGTCTATCTCTTAAGAATAACATACTATATCCATTTTAATACTTTAAAAAAACAGCAATTATTAAGCGGTGATTTGAAGGCTATTTATACAAATATGCTATTAATCCTTATAATTTTTACTACGTTAGTTGGCTTCAGCATTTCAAAAAGATTATAAGTAAATAAATATAAATATTGTTTTTTCTGATTATAAGTAAATAAATATAAATATTTCTTTTCACACAGCGCCATCTAGTCCAAAGTAAGCTAATATTAGCTTGTGTTATGGGATCTAGATAACTGATAAACATACTTATATATTTCTAAATACATACATATTATAGATAAATAACACCCAGACACAGAATAAACCATCGTGCTCATCACACAAAGTTTTATCCTGGGTGGGAATCGAACCCACGACCTCTTGCGTAGCAGTCGGATGCACTCCCACTGCGCCACAGAGGCAGTCCCTTTACACCTTGCAAATTAAATAAATATCTTACGAGTTATCGCAAATTCAAAATTAGGCGCAAAGAAATTAATTTAATTCTACTGGGCCGTGCGTGTAGGTCTAGGTAGGTACCTAAGTACTGGAGAGCGGAGAAGTAATCAATGAATTTGGAAAATGTTCATACATTATTGTGAATGTGAAATTATTAAACAACAGGATTAAATGGGTGCCACGGGGTTCGAAGATTGTCACGGGCGAAGCCGGGCGGGACAGCTAGTAGTGTAATAAAGTTTACTGATAATTTATAAAGTAGACTGACTGAGTCAGAGAGGACAGATCGCCGGGCTTCAAGCTATGCATTTCGCTTCCTGTACATTCATTAATCGCTTCATACATGCACGTCTGGGTATTCAAGTAGTTTTGAATTTTCCGTTTTTGAGCAATCTGCTCACGTGGTCTTCATATGTGAGTCTCGGCCTATCCTGACTCCTTCTACCATCTACTTTCGCTCAATATATATTCTTCGTCAATCGTTCCTCATTCATTCGTTGGACGTGTCCAAACCAATGGAGCACACCCTTTTCCAGCTTAACGCTGACAAATTCATTTAATCTTGCCATATTGCCTAACCCTTCGCTACGTATTCGGTCGGCCAAAGATACGCCGCACCATTTTCAAAGTGATCGCATCTCAACAGCATTCAACTTACTTTCATGCATATCCCCATACATACCCAGGTTTCGTCACCGAAAAGCAAAGTTGGCACTAACACTGTGTTATGAATCGCTAGTCGTTCATCTTTTACGATGCTTTGTCGCTTAAAGTAGACGTCATGCATTTCAAAACGGGTTAGACATTGCAGTTGAAAATGTAAAAGTCTTTCAATTATGTATGTGAGTTTCTGAGAGCTATATCCAAGATGCCAAAATGTCAATGTGCTGGAATGTCTATGGTGATAAATGTCGCGTTAGGTTTCTCAAGTAGGTATACACTTATTGACTGCCTCGGCGGCGTAGGTTAGTGGTAGAGCGACTGTTGCGCCGAGGTCCCAGGTTCGATTCCCAGGTCAGAATAAATGTTAGTGTGTCCACAAATGTTTGTTTCGGAGTTTGGGTGTTTCCTATGTATAATATATATCTCTTTTGAAATACAGTATGTTTATCAGTTGTCTAGATCCCATAGCACAAGCTTATAGCTTAGTTTGGGCTAGATGAAACTGTGTGAAAAGTCTCTGACAATATTGATTATTATTAACTAGGTCCTTCTCTCGGCAGTTTTGGACCGACATTATTTTTTTTAATTTTAGAGCAAGAATAGCTGGAAGTAAAATTAAGATAGTTAAATATCATTACTACATGATAAAGAAATGCACACCCATTAGTGCAAAGTACAAAAGATAAAAGGTTTCAAACCTTCAACATAGCATAGCAATGACCATGTTACTTTTTTTTAAACTATAAAAGCCCGCGCCTCAAACAATCAACTAAACCGCTGAACCAAATTATCCTATAGCTCAAGAAAAAGCTGACAGACAGAGTCGTTTTGTTTTCCTTGTCGATACAACCAAGGATTCAGACCTCTGCTTACACGGAAATAGTTTGAACTTAAGAGACTTTATTATAGTGGTCACTTTTATATCCAATTCAACATAATAGTAATGAATTGATATATTTAAGATAGTGGTCGCAGAGAATTAAGTGAACACTAAAATACCGTAGTGGGCAGTCTCCTTCCACACAGTCTCCCTGCTGTCCCCGCAACTGGGTTTCGAAGTATCTAAATGCATTCCACAACGTACAATATGAATTATAAATGTATGTTTTTCATCATCATCATCACCCTCTTGCCCCTTACCCAATTTACTTGAGGTCGGCGTAATACGTCTCCTGCTTTCATTTATTCCAGTTATTAGTCATCTAATCATTCACTCCTTTCATATTCATATCACTCCTTACACAGTCCATTTTTTTCTTTGGCCTTCCTCTGTCTCTCCATCCATTAAATTTCATATTCATAGTTCTTTTAGTGACAAGACTTTCATCCCTTCTTGATATATGCCCATACCAAGACAGACGGTTGCGCAACTCTCAAACTCCCTTTAAATTCTCATTTCGTATTTTATCCATTCTAATCACACCACACATCCCCTTAACATTTTAATTTCAGCTACATGCACTCTTCTTTCATCTAAATATTTTAACTTAATAAATATTATTAATAAATAAAAATTATATTTAACATTTTTTATAAGCGCTCGTGGCCCCGCGGTCTCAGTGTTCGGTAAACGATCACTGAGGTACGCAACTTTCACTATGGCTGGTCGTCGGATGGGTGACCACTTTGTGGCATTTACATTTGCGAGCGTTTCCGTGCTTCGGAAGGCACGTTAAGCCGTTGGTCCCGGTTGCCAGTAAAATGGCGGTCGTTAAGCCTGGTTGAAGGCCTTATAGGCGGCTTAAAAAATTTCAACAGCAGGTAGCCACAACCTGCGTCTGTCTATTTCAACACGGCAATGGGCTCACCACCTATTACGTGGGACAGGAATCCACACGGTGAAAAGTGGGCATATAATATGCCTCTGCCACCCCTTCGGGGATAAGGCGTGATGGATATTTTAACTCTTTCACATACACCTTGAAGTAGGTGAGCCGTTAAGTTGTTTATCTAGTACCTATACTTCATAATGCATAACACTGATTGAGATGCCACACTTTGTTCCGCTATATAAATTATCAAAGATCCTATCACTTCATTTGTAACATCTGTAAAACGTTAATTTTGGAGAATTCGTTTGCAACATAGATACATACATATTGTCACGCCTTTATCCTCGAAAGAGTTGGCAGAGGCATATAGTCCAAATTACGTCGTATGCATTTTTTGTCCCACGTAACAGGTGGTGAAATTGCCGTGTTCAAATGGACAGGCGCAGGTTGTGGCGAGTTGCTGTTGAAATTTTTCAAACAGCCCATAGGGCCTTTAGCTTGGATTATTTATTTATTTATTTATTTAAACTTTATGCACAAAAAAAGTACATTGGCGGACTTAATGCCTAAGGCATTCTCTACCAGTCAACCATTGGGCGGTGCAGAGCTAAATACGAGGTAGGCGCATTTATGTATAAACAATACTATTTGAAGTTTATTAATTAGCATTAACAAAGTACAAAATATACACAAAATATTATGACCTAAGTATATATACTTATAATACATAATAAAAATTCATTTATATTATTATAAATACATGAAATTACTTATTAATATTTACACACTTACATAGAAATACACACATACCTATATATACACAAGAGTCAGGTAGAATTTCGAACAGTTTTTTGTTTATCTTACCTATCTTCCTCCGAAAAGATTGCCTCACTCTAGCCTTAAATATATTGCGACTATTTAACAGTCTGACCTCGGTGGGAAGCGCGTTCCAAAGGAGAACAGAGGACATAAAAAGACGAACCTAAGAAAGTAGTAGTATGTGAAGGACATAGGAGGAGCTGATTATTTGAAGAATGAAGACTTCTTTCATGGTTCGACGACAAGAATTGGAAAGAAGAAGTCAAGTAAGTAGGAGAAGTAGGAGAATTAAGAATGTTATAAAGAGTAGTAAGTGAGCGTAACTTACGGCAATGACGGATTTGCAACCACTTAAGTTTGGAACGGAATGAAGAGACATGATAATATTTTCGAAGATTAAAAACGAATCGAATGCAGTCGGCGGTCATATTTATTGAGAAGGTCTGATTCAGGTCGTAGTAACACACATCACCATAGTCGATCAGAGGAAAGATTAAGGCTTGGGCCAAGGTGACCTTTGTATTAGTAAGAAGGATGTTCTTAAATCGATACAGGGCACGAAGTGTTCCAGTAACTTTCTGGCTGACGTGTGCAGCCTGTGCTTGCCATTCGAGGCTGGAATCAATTATAAGACCAAGGTCTTTAACTGAAGTGCTGAATGGTATGTTTGTACCGTTGTATATTACAGGTGGTAAGGTGGCAGTATCCAACTTGCTTGACACCCATCTACTCCCTACAATAATGGCCTGACACTTGGATGGGTTTACCGTCAAACCGAACCTATACGACCAATCACTCAGATAGTCCAAATCTGCATTTACACGACGAATTGCTGTAGTTATATCACTTGCTGGAGCATGAGTGTAAAGCTGCAAGTCATCAGCGAAGAGATGATACGAACATTGAAAATTATAGGTGATGAGATTAATAAAAATAGAAATTAATAAGGGAGAGAGAATACCGCCTTGAGCAACCCTAGAACCAATATCGCACCAACTCGATAAAGAGTCATCAATGCGAACCGATTGCTGGCGTCCTTGAAGATAAGTTGAGAAAAAATCCACTGCTTCTGAAGACTTAGTAAGGTGAGAAAGTATAGCTAGTAGGAGTTCATTGTTAAATGCATTTGAAAAATCCACCAAGACTAGCACTGTAGCCTTAGTGTCCTCCATACCAGTCCTGATGTCACCAGTTACTTTTAAAAGTGCGGATGAAGTACTGTTATCGGGTCTGAAACCTGATTGCAATGGGCTTAATAGGTGGTTTTTATAAATGAAAATTGTGAGTTGTTTGTGCACACATGACTCAAGCATCTTGGATAAGAAAGGAAGAATAGAAATGGGACGAAAGTGATTAGGAAGTGAAGGATTGGATATTTTAGGTAGGGGGATAATGTATGCCTTACACCATTTAGATGGAAATGTTCTAGAAAAGATATAAAAGTTAATAATGTGGGTGATAGCGGGAAGCAGATGGTCGATAATTGTGACAATCATACGTCGACTTATCATATCACAACCAACTGCATTCGACTTAATAGATAAAATTACCTTTTTAACGTCTTCAGTAGCAACCAGAAAAAATTTAAAAGCGTCTATACTAGGTATATCTAGGCCAGCTATGTAACTCAAAGTACAAAGTTTGGTTTGGTGATCAAAAGTGGTAGTAGAGGAGAAATGTTGATTCAATTCATCCAAACTAACCGAAATTCGATGATCTACACGCTGCTGTTTTCCTATACCCAGCGTACCAAGAAATTTCCAAACGCTGGCAGGTGAAGAAGAATTAAGATTTTCGAGAATATGTCGGCATGGGATTAACTATTGCAACCGGGACCAATGGCTTAAAGTGCCTTCCGAAGCACAAAAACGCTTGTAAATGCCACAAAGCGGTCACACATCCGTGACCAACCATAGCGAAAGTTGCTTCACGCAGTGATCGTTTACAGAACACTGACTTAGCGGGGCTACGAGCGCTTCATATTAGTTCGCAACATATAAATATATTATATTTATGGGTTTTGGTTTATTACATAAACATATATATGTTATGTTTCAGGTACAGAGACCGAAGTGCTGTTTCAGGTAATATTTCTCATTAATAATATGTATTTTTCAAAGAATCCTTAGATTTTGATGTATCTGTAAAAGTTTGGAAAGATGACGCCAAGAATTATAATAGAACGATAGTTCACAAAGAGTGTCTGACACCGCTTTGGCAGGGGGCCATTGTTTCAAATATTGTTTCAAGAAATAAGTCTTATGTCCCAACCAATAAACGGCTAGTTTACATGAAAAATACTGCTTAATATTGGGTGTAGTTTAATACATCTAAAATATATTTCACAATTTTTTCTTCGAAGTGGTACCTTTGTAGGTAGAGTACACAAGTTTATTTTGTCTCACGTTATAGGTGGTGGACAAAAATAAAGGCAATAAGAAAACTTCTCTTTCGGTGAAACGGCGGGGCAGCGGGGCATAAGTTAATAAACTAAATATATTTTTATTATTGAAGTAAAAATAAATATTTTACATAATATAACATAGTAAGTAGGCTACTTATTATCCCGGGAACATCTTCCTGTGGGAAACGAGTGGGAGAAAACTCCTAAGCTAACTAAGTTTATTATAAATAAATTAACAGCATACATAAGCGGCAAATGTAGTCAACACACATCAAGTCATTTCAGTGAAATGAAAATGTTTAGATACAAAAGGCCTACGTAGATTTTGCCGCAATGTTAGATTTTTGATCTAATTACTATGAACCCTTTCTAATCGGTGAATGAATTAAATATGTGGCTTCGGGTTCTAAAATTTGTTTATCTTTAAAATATTTCAACAACATCAAATCAAATAGCAATATTTTAATTGTGTGGTTTGGTGTGTGGTTTGAACAAAACTTCATTCAAGCGTCCTTCGGTGGCTCTCCGGTGCTGATGTCCACGAATAATGAAAATGAATAATCTTTATTCATTGTAGGTCACAAAGTAACACTTATGAACGTAAAGATTACTGCTTCTACATTAACATTTACTGCCAGATTCGCAAAGCAATAGGTAGAACCAGAGGAAGAACCTGGCAATAAAACTCATGACCACTCTTTTCTAACCGTCAGTAATTACATTAGTTTGATTTACATGATTTTTGACGAATTATACAGTAATGAATTTATACAAAAAAGAAAACAAAATAATGTTATGTTCATTAAAATTACACTTACATAGTTTCTTTAAATTTATGTGACAACAGTCGACTAAACTTAGTATGTCTTAAATTTTAATAATATTATTTGTAACGATTGCTATAACAGCTATGAGCTGACCAGTCTCAACAGACGGCACTCGAGCGAACAGCATCTTGTTCCAGGCGTCATATATAAGATCAGAAGTGTCACACCTGCATGAATGGTAGAACGACCCCATGTGAAAACCCATACTGCTCTTTTTGATGAATCAATAACTAATCAATAGATACTTGTACAAGTGCAACAAAAAGGAAAAACTAGTGTGTGTGTGTGTTTGTGTGTGCGCGTGCGTGCTTGCGTGTGTGTGTATATGTGTGTGTGTGTGCGCGCAAAGAATTATGTAAAAGCTTCTCTAGTTGAGCGATAATTACCAATACCATCTATTTATTTGACATTATCGTCATATTTTACACGTAAAGTGTACATCATTCACCATAGGTATCACTTATACTACACTTATCAAACATAACATACATTTCAAAGGTCAAAAAGAAATTAAACTAATTTATTGACGTGTGAAGTCCTGATTCAAATATATTTCTATTTCAATAGACTTCATGAAGAAGTTAATTCTGCCATTTCCGCCCGCCATTCGGGTGCCACTTTTCTTAGGTACCTACCTATCGTTTTACCGCATTGTATTGTGCGAGCTATGCTCGAATGCCAAACTTTGCTACATAGTAAAATCGGTAAAAATAGTAAGGTTGGTGGTGAGTAACGTTAATAATTGGCACGGTCAACACGCTGTAAATCTGGAGAGCGTATGGTTTATACAGTGTAATAAAACAATTACATGAATTACACTCTGCCTACTACAAGGATGAATGTCGCAAATATCGCCCTACTGTTCCCGAGGCGCTCGGCGCTCCAATACGATACAATGGAAGCCGTTGTGATACATTCATTAGTATTGAACGGAAGACATCGCCACTTGACGGGATTGTCACCCAGCTTGACCGGTTTGTAATTATATATCGCTGTGTTTTCAGTCGATTTCATATGGCGATGAAAAGAAGAAAGTATTTAGAGAGCTAATTATACGCTTTGCCGCCCACCTGATGGAAAGTGGTCACCGAAGCCTATGGACGTTTGCAACACCGGAGGTTCAGCACTAGCGCTGCCGAGCCTTTATAAACCTTCTAAGACTCCTTTTGAAGAACCCTATACTATAGACGTTCGGGAAACCCACGCAGGGAGTTTATTCCACAATCTAAGCGTACGCGGAACAAACCCTCTATCGGACGTAGCCACATGCGAGCACTCCGGACGCAAAGTGTGTAATAAAAATTTCCCGTTCCTGTTTCTTACAGAAACTTGTTCCTGGAACAAAAAGTAGCCTATGTCCTTTCTCCGGCTATCTTCGGACTGTCAGACTAGAGAATTTCATTCATATAGGTTCTGTAGGTTTGGCTGTAAAAGCGCAACAGACAGACAGATAGATTTACTTTTGTATTTATTAAATTTGAAAGTATATACCCTACAGTATCTACAGGTACATTACTTTAAACACCAATATATAATAATATTATGTATATATATATATATATGTCGGAGAATGACCTGATATTCAACAACTTCTTCAAAGGTATCAGGTTTTGTGGGCGTCACCGCGGGTCAACTCAAAACACCTTACGCTTTCATTACATTATTTTAATCTTCGAGATGTAATTTACAGAATAACGATTTAATAAATTAACTACAACAATACACGAGCAGTGGGTTCGTGGTACCGATTTAACTTTCACCATTACTTTATCACTAATATGTCACAAGCTCACTCTCCGCAGCGTCTCCGCTTTACCGCCATCTTAACCACACCGACATGACTTCGAACGACCCATCGAACGTGTTGCGTTCCCGCCATTTCATTACGGGTGGCGCCACGACTCCACTCAAGACATTGCCTTCAACTCGTGACATGTTTTACTACTATTTAAAGTAAACACAAAGTATTTACACGATATAAATGTGTGATAAATCGAATTAAATAGAGTTAGGAATTAACATAGACTAAGTAACATGTAATATTCCTAATTAATTTATAGCGGTTTCTTAATACTTTCAGTATTGAGGTAGGCAGAGGCATACTATACGCCCACATTTCACCGTATGCATTTTTGTCCCACGTAACAGGTGGTGAGCCCATTTCCATTTAGTCGGCTTTTTACCGGCTAGTTTATATTATAGCGTTTGAAGTTTTAAGCTAATGTTAAAACAAAACAATAACCAGTGTTAACTAACTATCTCCAGGCTGTATCTTTGACGGGGTATTTAAAGAGGTAAGATCGCCAGGCTTCGCGATCCTTACATACTTCCTGCAGATTAATTGATCGCTTCATACATGCACGTCTGGGTATCCGAGAACTTTATACCTTTCCGTTTTTGAGCAATCTGATCATGTGTGTGGTCCTCTTATGTAGGTCTCGGTCTACCCTGACTTCTTACTTTGCCACTGACAATAACAAGTGTTAGTTATTTTTTATACCACTGAAGTTGCAGACATGCATACGGCCCACCCATTTCTGATGGAAAGTGGTCACCGTAGCCTATGGACGTTTGCTACACCAGAGGTGAAGCAATCGCGCTGCCAACCCTTTATAAACCTTCTGAGACCCCTTTTAAAGAACCCCGTACTGTAGAAATTGTATATACAAAACAAAAACTTAATATAAGGACAAAGAAAAACAAGTTGCTAAATAAACAGTAAGTGCCATAGAACTGTCTGTGCTAGTAAAGACATCGGGCTAAGGCTAAGATGCTCAGGTTATATTCCACTAAAATATTTAGTTAGACTTTATTCCCAGACCTACAGCTAGTTGCACGCCATGTGTTGTTCCATGTGAAGTTCTTGTACAGAAATATGATCTATCAAAACTTTCGTGAAACTTACGGCCACGATTATTACTTAGGCGACGTTTAGCTTTAGCCGTAACTATCAGTACGGCTTAAATATTGTGAAGGGAAATGGGCAGATTGATATATTTCAACAGCCGGTTGTTTTTTTTATGGGCTCACCACCTATTCCGGAGACAAAACGCAATTGGCCAAATATGGACGTACAGTGTGCTGTTCTTATAGCCTTTTAAGTAGAGGAAAATGTGATAACTTAGGTATGTATGCAACTTGTTCACTAATTTCTCGTTTGCATCTTTTCTTATTGTTTTTTTACAATAACTTGCATACACTTGATTATCACTCAATCGCTTGACTCACTCGATCATAAAATATTTCGTAATTTAATGGAAAAGGGCCTTTTAATTATGAAATGTTTATAGTTTTCAGTAAGAAAGACAATAATTAAGAGGTATGAACAAAACATTTTATACACGACTTTATTATAAGTGCGCAGCTAAAGGCTATATATATGACGGCACGTTCTCGTAGAAACGAAATAACCCAAAAGTTTACGTGACTTGGAAAAGTCCCACTCTGAAGCCTTAGCGCCCCTGTGAGCGCAGCAAGCAGTTAAGATATTCTGTGAAATCTGCAGGTACGTACGGAAACGAGGACACGTTTCGACTCCACACAAACCTACGAGAAAGCGCACACACGTGTGTCAGTTAAGATACTCGCAATAGAAGGTTTTTTATAGGATCTGCAGCGAGGCGGCAGCACTCCTGGTGTTGCAAACGTTCAGAACTTGCTGCTACGCATAGATGCTAGTTTCGTGACTACTTTCCATCAGATGGGCCGCATGCTTGACTACCAACTCAGTGGAATAAAAAAAACCTCACACCACACTCTCTGATACATTTTCTAAGTGTATGGATGGAAAATCAGAATTCAAAACAAAAAATAACACAATAGAAAAGATATTGTACTTAGACTTATTTTATTTTAATTCAATTGGTTTTTCTTGTTCGAGAGTAGAGAGTCACGCTAGCACTCTACTAAATACGATTCTGATCGTAATATTTGTGACCGACGGGCACACGATGACTGAAGCAAATCGTGATGAGATTGCAGCACAGTGTACCGCCTTATCGTAGACAAACCGACGGGATGCGAGGGTTGACTTTGATTAAACCCGAGCACGAACGCTAAGCCTTCCCTCACCTGTACATTTTTTAACAAGGATAATAGAATAAGTTATTTATTATGCAGAATTAATTACACAGCGGCGAGCGCGGATTTGAATTTTAAATCACTTGCCTAATAGGCACCTAGGTATTTAATGTATAAAGGGTAGTGTTTTGAAAGTCTAATTGTCCCTTAATATTTTGGGTACTTGGTACTACGTACTATCATCGTTATAGAGTTATTCTTCTTTATGGTAGCAAAACGTGACCGTGTGCTTAAACGACGATGGTAGAGCTACATACTGTAGAGTTAAACATGCTCCGGAGAATGCACTCAACTTGGGTGTAACTTGAACTTTCGCTCGGATTATGATGATGATTTCTTCTAAGAAGTACTGTGATGCACTTCTGGAGTTAACAGTAACAGGATTATGAGGTGTGAGCTTGCAAATTTCCGATACTAGATATTCAGCTAGACCAGTACCACTCCAGAGTTAGGAACGTGGCATACACTAGTGTTTAAAGACAAAAAAAATAAAAACAGGAAAATGCAAGGAAATGGGTATGTTGAATACAAACTCTGTGGCGCGGCACATCTCTAATGCGGTGGGACTTTGGGGATTATTTTTCCTCGTAGTCCCGCTACAATGCATTGGGAAAATAGGGAAAAAACTTTCCCGTAGCCCCACCAGAGGGGCGCATCGGTGGGACCATGGGTAATACGGCGACAAAACAACTTTTAGGTTATCTCTACAAGAATGTGAGGTATGTGCCACGCACCAGGTGGTGAGCCCGTTGACGTGTTAAAATGGACAGACGAGTGTAGTGACTACCTAATTTTGAAAATTTTCAAGCCATTAGGCATTCAACTTGACGTAACGACAGCCATGTTACTGTCAACCGGGACCAACGGCTTAACGTGCCTTCCGAAGTACGGAAATGCCCGAAATCATCACAAAACGGTCACCACTTTGAGGACCAGCCATAGCAAAAGATGCTTTGACCTTATATAGAGCGCGGTAAGACAAAATTTGGCTGGTTTTGTTTTTAAATAAAAATATGTAAATAAATAAATATCCATCACGCCTTATCCCCGAAGGTGTGGCAGAGGCATATTATATGCCCACTTTTCACCGTGTGGATTCCTGTCCCACGTAATAGGTGGTGAGCCCATTGCCGTGTTGAAATAGACAGACGCAGGTTGTGGCTACCTGCTGTTGAAATCTTCAAGGAAATAAGCCCATAAGGCTTTCAACTAGACTTAACGACTGCCAATTTACTGGCAACCGGGACCAACGGCTTAACGTGCATTTCGAAGCACGGAAACGCTCGAAAATGTAAATTGCCACAAAGTGGTCACCCATTCGAGGACCAGCCATAGTGAAAGTTGCGTTACTCAGTGATCGTTTACAGAACACTGAGACCGCGGGGCCATGAGCGAAATATGTAAAGTATTTTAAATAAACTAAATATACACAGTATTATCCTTCTTAGTACATACAGCCTGCCATCACATCAAAGGGGACGAGGCTGTGAGCAGTCCTTTAGCGTCGCGCCTCACTCAAAGTCAAACCTTATCGAGCGAAAATTGGATCTGCCTTTGACCTTCAGTTGACGCGGCGCAATGACTCGTGAATTTGGGACGAATATTGTGGGATATTACTTGATTAGTGAATTCAGAAGGTCATGTAAAAAGGGATAAGTGACTAATTATATATACTGTAATTGTTACTATTTTTATGCGTTTTGACCCAATGCGACCCTAAACATGTCACAAGTCTGAAATTTTATAATACGGGCAGCTACCCAATTTTGCTTTGATCGTTGTCTTAAAATTTATTTATGGCATATTTTAATTTCGTTGGGAAGATTGTTGTAGAATCAATATCATTGGCTCACAAAAGAGTTGCATTTTTTTGAATACAGGTGTATAACAGTTATTACAATGTATTCTATGGATATATACTGACTGTCCTATTTCAAGGAGCATCAATCTGAATCGCAAACTTCGACTCCATGCAAACTTGTCAAAAACGTTACTACTATTTTATACCCGTCAGGGCTATAGCGTCAAGATAGTTCGTTTAAATTAATATATCTGAAACTGGGATAATTTTTGAATCAAATGCGACTGTATTAAAACGAGATCAAAACCCAGCATACGCTGTATCTAAATTACCGACGACGGTACAACTAGAATAAGTTCAGAAGAGAAAAATATTCCCAACGACTCTGTGTATGATTTGCAAGTGCGGTAGGATAGAATGTAGTACCGAGGACGGACGATGGGTGTTTTTAGTATACAGTTAAGCGGACAAAGGTAATACGGCATTCGATTCTACACTCTAGGTGTAAGGGTTTCGGCTGGGCGTTTATAGATGAGTAAGTCACATGTAATTTTATTAATATTGATAGATATTATCCAGTTTAAGGAGATCTCTTAGGATAATCAATTAGAGAGACGGGACGGAAGAACATTGCGATTTGGCGAACGTAGCGCTTTTCACTTCATGCACAGACAGCCAGAAATTTAACGAGATTAAGCAATTAAGCAGATTTTGAAGTTCTCTGACTTCGCAATTTGCATAGTGGTATTATTAATTAATTTTGAAGATAATAATTTTGTAATTTCAGCTTTGCTTTTATTCTGTTTAATATTATTTAAATAATCCATATTAATTCCTATTATAAAGTTGATGTGTTTCTTTGTTTGGTTGAACGCGCTATTCTCAGCATCTACTTACTGGTCAGAATTGAAAAATTTATAGTCCATTAGTAGATAGTCCATTTATCGAGGATGGCTATAGGCTATATATCATCACGCTACAACCCTGGGGAGCTGAGCAATAACCATAAATTACCACAAATTGGGTAATTTTGTTTTATATATTATTGTAGAATTCATAAAGGACAAGATTAAATAGGTGCGATGGGAGGTCGAACTATGCCATGGGCGAAGCCGTGGGGGGTTATCTAGTAATATATACCACGGTGACTGTTATTTATAATACAGGAACTAATTTATCTTAATAACTGTTCATAATGTATTTATTTAATTAAGGTCTACCAACGATTGTTAACATCAAAACTTACACTAAGTACATTTAGAATTACATTCTCAATGTTCCAATCACTTAGAGGCAAACACCGCACTCACAAATTAAAAGTAACAAGTAGTAAGCTTAAGCTATTAAAATAAAATGCAAAAATAACATCTATATCTAAAGCGATCGAATCGAATCGCTCGTGGCCCCGCGGTCTCAGTGTTCTGTAAACGATCACTGAGTTACGCAACTTTCACTATGGCTGGTCCTCAGATGGGTGACCACTTTGTGGCATTTACATTTGCGAGCGTTTCGGTGCTTCGGAAGGCACGTTAAACCGTTGGTCCCGGTTGCCAGTAAAATGGCAGTCGTTAAGCCTGGTTGAAGGCCTTATGGGCGGCTTGAAAACCTTCAACAGCAGGTCGCCACAACCTGCGTCTGTCTATTTGAAAACGGCAATGGGCTCACCACCTATTACGTGGGACAAGAATCCACACGGTGAAAAGTGGGCATATAATATGCCTCTGCCACCCCTTCGGGGATAAGGCGTGATGGATATTTATTTATTTATATCTAAATAATCTATGTAATCTATAATACATTCTACTCACTCAAAATCAGGCCCAGAACGATTGACTTAATCTTTGCCACAAACTCAAAGTGAAGATCAATTTGATCACTGTAACTATTAATTATCTTGCACAGCCTCGAACATGGCGAATTAGAACCCAAAACAGTTCGCCTTAGAGGTGGTACAAGTGGTGTAATTGAGTAACGCGGGATACTTGCCGGCACTCGCAGCTTTATTAGACCCAGAACTTGTGAACAGTCCACCCTTGACGAAAAGTCCTTGCTGGCAAACACAGCATCATTCAGAAGTCTACGACTAGTCAAAGAAATAAAGCGGAAATATTTTGAGGCGACTTCTGTACGAAGATATTTTCTTAGCCACGCCATTCGAATAAGCTAAATGCCAAACAAAGCGTTTTTGTATTCGTTCAATGCGCAATGAGTGAGTGGCATAGTGCGGCCGCCAGACTACACTACAGTATTCTAGTATACTGCGAACAAGGTTATTAAATAATAGGATTTTCGTTTTATTCTTCCTAAAAGATTTACAATTTCTTAAATTTCTTAAATACAAAACCCGATAATCTAGATGCATTTTTAATAATGTTATCTAAATGAGGTAAAATCGTCAACTGTGCATCGTATATCACACCATGCGTGTGTTAAAGTAATAAATTATCTGAATTATTGAATTAAGAATAAATTAATGAAAAATAAACTAAACTATCTTCACGTTGTATCCCTGACGGGGTATTATATATACTAATTGTATCATCACCATTTATTTCTGCGAATGATGATTAATAAAATAGACCTTGTGGCAGGGTTTATTTGAAGGTAGATTTATATTTTAATTAGTTGTTACAAACCAATATTGATAGTAGGATACTGTAAGGTGAAACCAATTTTCATTACTAATTACTGGACTAATTAGAGGAGGAATGAAAGACAAAATTGAAGAGGTATGCGAGATGATGCGAGAGAGACGAATTTGACGATGTTCTGTGCGTGAATGAGACAAAAAGGAAAGGGTGTGACACCACCACACATGGAACCCTCACGGCATACTGGTCAGGTGTCACTACTACCAGTCCAGCGTGCCAGGGTGTCGGTGTACTACTGTCTGCTAGAATGAATGAATGTGTGACTGAATATCAAGTGTGTGAGATCGAAGACGTATGGAAGTCATTTAAGGAAGGGCTCTTAGAAGTTGCGATTGAAGTGTGTGGGGTAAACAAGCCAACGATGTAAGGGAAAGAGAATGAGTGTAGAAGTCCGAAAGGCATTGTCTGATAAGAAGAAAGCATGGTTGGATTGGCTGACTACAAAAGTCAATCAAAGAATGCAGAAGGCAACGGATGTGGACCTAAAAATGGCGTAAGAGGAGTACAAACGGTATAAGCGTATTGCAAAACAGGTGATGAAAAGAAAGAAAGAGACTGACAGACATGAATTTAATAAAAGGTTATCTGATAACTTCCAACAGAATATGAAATTATTTTGGAAGTCCATAAGAACAGTGAGGGGTCAACAGACGACATCACATCTCAACCTTATCAGAAACCATGATGGTAGTCTTGTGAAAGGAGAAGTAAGTGTGTTAAAAAGATGGAAGCAATATTTCGAAAGCTTGCTAGAAAAAGAGGATATGCAAGTACATACTAGTTTTTGGGTAGTAAATGAAATTGGCAAGGAAGAAGTCATAAGTGTGGAAGAAATAGTGGAAGCCTTGAATACCATGAAATTGGGAAAGGCCGCGCGACTTGATAGGATCTCTGTTGAAATGCTGAAAGCGGGACAAGGCGTGGTAGCTTGCCAGCTGTACTGCCTTTTCAACCTTTGTTGGAGGTATGGCAGCGTACCAAGAGATTGATGTAAGACTGTCATCGTGCCGCTTTATAAGGGAAAAGGGTCACAGCAAGAGTGCAAAAACTACCGCGCAAAAACTATAAGCTTGCTCAGCATCGTCGGCTGATTTTGTGCAAAAATTTTGATAAAAAGAGTGATGAATGAAACTGAAGGAAAAATGTGGGATGTACAAGCAGAATTTACGAAAGTAAGGGGATGCACGGATCAGGTCTTTTCCTTACGATGCGTAGTAGAAAAGCTTTTGGCGAAAAGTCAAAAAGTCTATTGCGTATTTGTAGACTTGGAAAAGGCCTATGATAGAGTGGTTAGGAATGAACTGTGGTCAACACTGGCCAGGTATGGAGTAAACAGTCACTTGATACGTGCACTTAACTTATACATGGACTGCTGCTGTTTAACCTATACATGGACAGCTGCCTGAAAAAACTGCAAGAGAGTACGTATGGTATAAAAATGGATGAACTGACCGTCAAGTGCCTCCTATACGCCGATGATCCGGTAATACTAGCATCATCGGCGGAGGAGTTGCAGTTGATGGTAAACATTATGCATGATTCGTTAATAAACAAAGGAATGAAAGTGAATGTAAACAAGTCGAAAGTAATGGTTTTTGAAAGAGAGGTAAGTACGACGGATTGCTCAATTCTTGTGGAAGGAGAAAGAGTAGAACAAGTGAAAAAAGTGTTTGTATATCTGGGTACAAAATTTTCGAGAGACGGAAAGTGTGACTATGACATTGAGCGAAGAGTTTTGGCAGGAAATAAGGTGAATGGAGCCATGTACGCCTTTATGAGCAGTCAGAACGTGTCTAAGAAGGCAAGACTGGCTGTACATAGAGGAGTGCTGGTCCCCACACTTATGTATGGCAGTGAAAGCTGGGTATGGCAGAAGACGCATAAAAGTAAAATTAATGCCGTGGAAATTGACCAGTTTTCTCTCAAGTGGATAAGAGAAGTTATTGCAATAATTATTTATAAGCACAAAGAATTATTCTAAACAATCGTATTATAAAATGTCATATTGGTTTTTGCGTAAAAGTGTATTTAACATTCATCCACATATCCATTTTTATATCTATTATATAGGATGGTAATAGTTCACCTAAATATATTTTACTAGGTGACCCCGATGGCTTTGCCCGTGGCAAACTTCGAAATCCCGTCGCACTACAATAATGCATAGAAATTTTCCGATTTATCGACAATTATGACTACCGCTCTGCTCTCCAGGGTAGTAGCGTGATGATATATAGCCTATAGTCTTTCTCGATAAATAGGCTACCTAACACAAAAATATTTTTTTCAAATCCGAACTGTAGTTTCTGAGATTATCGCGTTCAACCAACCAAACAAACAATCTCTTCAGCATTATAAAATTAGTATAGATAAACATTAAACAAATTGTGCGGACTCTCTACAACTGACTATCTAAAAACTGAACTATAAGTATTTATGAGCATTGCTCTAATTTCAAACCTACTCATAAAGCTGTGGCATTCAAGTGTCGGAGAGAGAGACAGCACATAAAATATTCACACTAATTCTGACTGACTGGTGCGACGTTTGTGGAGGCACGCTATGACATGTATCCAGGTGAAGGTTGCCAAGCGTTAAAATTGATCTAAAAGAGATGATTATCATTATTATTTTCTTAACCTCATTATATTACATACATACATACATATTGTCACGCCTTTCTCCTCGAAGGGGTAGGCAGAGGCATACTGAACGCCCACTTTTTACCGTATGCAATTTTGTCCTACGTGACAGATGGTGAGCCCATGCCCGTGTTGAAATGGACAGGCGCAGGTTGTGGCGACCTGCTGTTGAAATTTTTCAAGCCACCCATTAGGCTTTCAACTGGGCTTAACGACTGCCATTTTACTGGCAACCGGGACCAACGGCTTAACGTGCCTTCCAAAGCACGGAAAAGTTCGCACATGTAAATGCCACAAAGTGTTCACCCATTCGAGGACCAGCCATAGTGAAAGTTGCTTAACGCAGTGATCGTTTACAGAACACTGAGTCCGCGGGGCCACGATCGCTTCATGTCTTACTACGTTCTAATTATGGATATAGGATACTTAGTGTTGTATTAACCACCCAGGATGAAACTGGGGAGACCTATTTCGAGAAGAGGACTGTGATTTAATTATTTGACTGATTTGTTGAATAGGTACTCGTACCTTTTTCTGACTGCGAAGTTGATCCTCAATTCTGAGAAGCTGACCTGACTTTCTATCAGGCTGGTGGTATCTTTGACGAACCAGACATAAGTAAAACCTGTTGAATAAGTCTTACCTATCCAAGCTCAAGACATATGTTGCCATCCTTAAATATTTTAAAACTAAGCTAGCTTGCATTATAAATATTAAAAATATTAAATATTGTTGGGACAACTCACACAACGTCATCTGATTCCACACTAAGCAGAGCTTGTACTATGGTAACCAGATAACTGATAAACATACTTATATATTTCTAAATACATACATATTATAGATAAATAACACCCAGACACAGAATAAACCATCGTACTCATCACATAAAGTTTTATCCTGGGTGGGAATCGAACCCACGACCTCTTTTAATCAATCCATTCAATCCAGCTTAGCATTAATTGAATTATAAGGCTCTAATGTAGAAAAGTGTTAGGAATCAGGTGTGAAAATAAAACAAAAATGAATTTAGAAAAAAAAATGTGATAAACGGGCTCTTAAGCATACGATACAACGAGTTAACTCTAAGATGGAAGAGAGTAGTACTGTAATTAGATTACAGTACTTAAATAAACCTTATATGGTTGGAAAATGCTCTGTCCGTATTGGAGAAACAGCTCACGATGTTCTGTAGCCGTGCGTGTGTAGCTAGAGCGGTGGGTCGGGTTGGAACATAAAATAGGTTAATCTCTAATAATCCTTTGAATGCGTGGATTATTCCAAATTTTTTCATTATATATTTTCTTCCAACGAAATGCCGCAATCCGTATTTCAACATGTTTCTCATCAAAATTACGTCGTCCCGCTGACGCGCGTTGTTAAGCCTTGTGTGTAATCGGCCCCCAATTCTCTTCGCATCGTGAGATTCACGCCCACAGAAAGCGGTCGTTGAGGTTAGATTTTATATTACAATGCAAAATTTTTTACAAGAAAATATTTTCTCATTTGGTATTCAATTCATTTAGAATGTGTTTGCGAAATTCATTCACTATTACCAACTGTTAAAATTATCTCTCTACTTAACTTACTTATTATAAATCCATTGTGAGATGTAATAGTTATAGATTTGCTCTAAATTGAGGGCCACATAGTTATGCGGTCTAGTAGTAGGCAAGCTTAATAAAAAAAAATGAAGCGGCAAGTTGAAAGCAATTGAAAATTTTATTAAAAGTTACTGACTTTTGTAAAGAATGTTCAAACTCCGTCGCAATTTTCAGATCTACAAGAAAATGGCGAACGTATTTTAAAAACAAAATCCCTTTTAATCACAAAAGATCTACCACACTTGCAGTTATTAATTTTCTAATTCGTTATCGTTGTTTGAAAATCAATTTGTATTCAATTAATTATGATGTTGATGAGATAATTATACTTAGGAACCGTTTTGGTGTTAAAAACAATTGAATAGAGACGCAATACAAACAAGCGTGTTGTATAGTGTCAGGTGTCACCTTACAAGAGATTTACACTTGTAACAATTTAGAGCGATACGAGTACGACACTCCCTCATCGCACTTGTGTATAACTGCCGGGAACAGGCGCCGCTTTACATTACATATTAGACAGAACAGTAATAAGTACTCTTCAAAGGGAATTGGTAATTTAATTTATCATTACTTATAAGAAAAGGCATTAGAGGGCGAAATTATTTCAGTCCAGCGAAGTGTACCAAATGCTCAATGACTAACTTGGTTACACTTAAACTGACGTGTCTATTTTTCAACTTGTTTCAGAGGATTTTGAGTCTGATCTCATGGAGGCTACATTGTTAGATGACATTTTGTTATTCTAAGATTCTCGTTTTGAATGCCTCGGTGATGCAGTGATTGTCTATGCAATTACTGTGTCCTCTAGGTTCGAGTGCATTGGCTCGGGACCAATATAAGTGTAATCCATTCGTGGAGTATGCGTATTTTCTTTGCATAATAAATGTATGGTTTAGAAATATATAAGTATTTTTCTGACTACCCCGTCAAGGATACAGCGTGAAGATAGTTAGGTTAATGCTCAGTTGGTTAGATAACTCGCATCCTACTAATATTATAAACGCGAAAGTTTGTAAGAATGCACGGATGTAGGTTTGCTACTCTTTCACGCAAAAACTTCTGAATGGATTTGTGATGTAACTTAACAAAAATATAGGTTACAAATTGAAATAACACACAGGCTACTTTTATATACTTTTTATAACAAGTTTACTTCACGGCAATGGGCTCACCACCTCTTACGTGGGACAAAATGCATACGGTGAAATGTGGGCGTATAGTATGCCTCTGCCTACCCCTTCGGGGATAAAGGCGTGACAATATGTATGTATTATAACAAGTTGCTGTGGGAACGGGAAAGCGGCAATTTCTCTACAAAGGCGGAGGCGTGGGAGTCAACTAGTAAGATTTATGCGAGGTATTTAGGTATTCGTTTATTTTAGGCTAGATGACAGCCCCTCTCAATAGTGTTATAACACCCACACCCCCAAAGAAGCGAGATAGCACTTGAACCCCTCAAAGAGGCAGGATAACGCCCGAACCCCCCCTGAACGAGCCTGCGGTAGCGGACAAAGTCTGTCAGGAGCCCTGGGGCTATCCTTCCGAGGGCTCACCCGGGACTCCTGGCTATAGACAGATGACGTGTGGTTTTAGTCGGTAGGAGTCCGGCATAGGATCCATGAGTATTTCCATAAAAAATAAGGAAATAAATAAAAAAGCCGAAAGATAACAGTAGGTATAAAAATAATGGTCAAGTGCGAGTCGTACTCGTGTGCCGAGGGTTCCGTACATTATACCACCATAATACAAATAGAACCTTTTTTAAGGTAAGGACTAATTTGCTAGACCTCCAAATTGTACAAATGCCCATATAACTCAGAGGTCTATTTTAGTTGGAGCCAATTATTTATGTGTGGGGAACAACCCTTCGTTTTCTACTTTCATTTTCCATTTATTTTCGTTTTTTATGCTGTAATAATTTGCTTGTAGCCACATTTCGTGATTGAAACTTGAACTACCATATAGGTTATCCATTTAAACTGGTCCTTCCGGTTGACCTAGAATTATCAATTTTGGAAGCAAGTTCTTACAGCACAAGTAAAGGAAAAAATCAGTAATTTAAAAAAGAATTTGGTACTTACAAGTTTTGACATTTTGACATTAATACAATAAACCCATGTCTGGTATAAATTTCGACTTGATAGGTCCACCCGCTCCGGAGAAAATCGATGGTGACACACAGACAGACAGACGAACACGGGACTAGAAAATGATCTTTTAAGAATTCCTTTTTTACAAATTGATGTAAACATTAAATCATTGGTGACGTTTACTCAGAAGTAGATATTGAGTATCAATGGTGTTCTTATCACACTGTGTGTCCCCGGAGATAACAGATAAGCCGACACTAATCTACTGTTTGTACAACAGTCAGTCTTTTCTGATATGTAACGCGAAGTGTTTCAGTACATTTTTATTTAGTTCTAATTTAAGTGTGTTATTTATACATTATAGGATTTATGTTTGCTTAGATTAATGTAAGTAGTTTTAACTACCTTAGTTGGGACTCCTGTCGTAACTGATATAAACCTACATACATGGTCTTTTACTTACTTAAACGTACTTCTTTTTTGTCCATCATGGAGGCAGGGGTACACTATACACCTTCATTCCAGACATACATACTTTCATTATTTATAGTCCAGACTATCTGGCTTTATACTATAGTAATTTACTATATTTTGTTATATAGGCATAACAATATGTATGTATGTATGTATGTATGTATATTTTGAGCAACTATATTTTTCTTTTCGGCCCTTAGTAAAACCAATCATATTAATAACCTAAACACAAAAGCCAATCATACTCATAATAATATAGGTGAGTGTGACTTTAGTACGTCACCTCATAACGCCATAATGGTGAGCCGCCGCCTTACGCCACTTCCGCGATTGTCTCCTCATATCCGTCACGTACACGTGTCGTGGGGAGGTTGTAAATATTATTATGTTTTAATGATATAAGATAAAAGCCTATCACAATATTTTTTTTTTATAAAACTTAGTATATTTTCGCAGTCACAGAAGACAGTTTCCCAAAGTTGTGTATGTTAATCAACAAATAGGTGTAAGGTGTATATATGTATCTGTAGTTATTTATATAAAGTATCTGTAGGTAGGTACACATTTACTCCTTGAGTGGATACCTTAATTTTAATATCTTGAGGGTTTGCTGTAAGAGAAGTCAACTATGAGTTAAGCACGCTTTTATATATGCTTGTTTGTTGCTGAACCTTTTTAATGTGAATAAAAAGTATAAATAAATAAAGTAGGCCCCTTCTAGATCTTTGGGGCTAAACGTCCTCATCTGCTATTGGTGCACCTGCTGATTAACGCACAAGGCAACGACATAGGCGCCCTTACAAGTTTGGAAGGTCAGACGGCAGTCGCTCCCAATAATATCGATAATGACAAAACAAAAGTAATAAAAGTGGACACCAAGCACCAAGCTCCACAACCAGGCAGGGTTTTGTAGTAACTGGGAATACATACAGTCCGAGACTACCAGGACTTTAATTGGTCGTGCTAATTAGTGTCTAGCACATAAGACCTTTTAGCCTTTTTGTTACCATCTCACTAAAAAGGCAACGGGTTCAAAATTTCTTCCAAATTTAACATCTAAAATAGACACAGTTTATTAAATTTTTTCGGCCCTGGAGACCCACCCCAGTTCCGTGCTTCGGAAGGCACGTTAAGCTGTTGGTCCCGGTTGCCAATAAAATGGCAGTCGTTAGGCCAAGTTGCAGGCCCTATGGGCGGCTTAAAAAAATTCAACAGCAGGTCGATGCAGCCTGCACGTGTCCATTTCAACACGGCAATGGGCTCACCACCTGTTACGTGGGACGGAAATGCATACGGTGAAACGTGGGCGTTAAATATGCCTCTGCCTACCCCTTCGGGGATAAAGGCGTGACAATATGTATGTATGTATGTATGTATGGGAATACATGAGCACCGCGTGGTTTCTATCAGTTTTCATTACATAAGCCAAGATAGATAGCTTGTATAATGAGAAAAAGAAAAGTAAATGCTTATACTTTTCTTTAACACTTCAACTTTACGTATATAAAAAATACTTTCCTCATTCCTACCTCCGCATCACACACGACAAGACAGTTATTACCTTTTTAATCCAAGTTGTCTATAACACCTACTTAACTTAATGATAATAAAATAAAAAATATGTTAAAAGTGGCAAATTCATCTTGCTTCAAAATCAGTCAAGCTGAGGCAAAGGGCCGGATGCCAATTACGTTCTGTCGCAGTAACTGAAGACAATTACTCGCAGCTTGCCCCACGCGTCCGCGCATTGTCCCACCGTCACTAGCTGCACTGTTTGTTTTATATTAATTAAAACTGAAAAAGAAAAACAGTTTAAAAACTTGAGCTCAAAACTATTTGCTTTGTACAAGGATAGAACGTCTAGTTGCTTTGACACAATCTTGTTTCAAGAATGCTTCGGAATAACTATGTTTATTTCCTACCTTTTCCTTAACACTACTACATGGCATGCGAAACGACATGCTGGGAATATCAGACATATATATCTTTGCAGCGATTAACACAATTTTAATCAAGACAAGTTTAATCGTAATAGATTGAAATGTACTCACATCTCTAAATTAAGGCTTACACGCCAGAAAGAATCTCGATGTTTAAACCTCCTCCTCGACCTACTACTCGAAATAGCCATGGGTCCCGAAAATTTCCAATTGGCATTTCAAAGTAGCTTTGATCTGCTCATGGTCACAAACCAGATGAACCGACGACACAAAAATATCCTATAAATTTTGATTCCCTTAAGAGTAGAGACGAAATAAATTTCAAACGTATTTTGCAGCATAAACGGCCTTTTTTTTTGACGGACTGACAGCAAAGTGATCTTATAAATCTTGAATGATAACACTTGTACCACATTATATATTTTTTAACCTGACCGGTTTCATAGGTTGGCACATGTTATGTGTCAAACTTTGAAAATACCGTAAGGAAAAACTGTTCAGGTTAAAAAATAAATAATGTGGATAGTGCAAGTGTTATTATTCAAGACGTTTAGCAAGTTCCACCAAGTGTCATCAATCAACAGTATCAACAGTTTCGTCTATATAAAGTTGAAAAAAAAAACATATCTGTTCTAAATTGTAACCTTAGTTTTTTGAATGTTACAAAACTAGTGCTAACCATCAAAAAAATATTATGACGTTAAGTATGTTGTGATACAGTCAGTTTATAAAGGAAGTTTGAGTTTATCAGGAATTTACACATACTTTTTACCACATTTAATTCTTCGATTGACTATTATGTACATTATGACTGAAGCAAGTCTAGAGAGGCAACATAATAAAGTAACCAATTTCAGCCGAATCATGTTTAATTAAAACTCTCCGACCAACTAAGTTTGTCCGCAATTTGAGATTGAAATCCTTAAAGTGGTATTAGCGATATAGCAGCGAACTATCGATCATTTGCAAATTGTACACAAATATTTCATCTCACACACACATAAATTAATTCACAAATTCATGTACTCACGTCCTGATAGGGCTCTACTCTATATCAACAAATTCAAATTTCAGAAAATGTCATGATATTCCTACCAAAAATCTATACCATGTAAATTATTTAAGTGTCGTTAGAATAATATAAGGTGGAATATTTTATTAGCGAGCAGTCCGCTAATCTACCTCGGTAAGCGTAATCGAATCGGTTTTCTCGGATTAGTAATGGATGCGGGTTCGAGGCCCGCTAGAGATAGCACAATTTTTCTACATTAATTATTTACAATCACAGCATATTCATTGTTTTTCAAAATAATTTCGAAGGTCATTTTGTGTTTCAAATCAATATCATTTTAGTCTAGTGCTGTATGTATCTATTGTTAGTTAAAAAAAAATACAATAATATGTATTTGAAACATTCATGTTTAAGCAATGAAATTTAAATTTAAGTCATTATATGTGAAACATTTTGAATAGGGTTCTATTTAGGTATGCATATCGTTAATAGTTTTGTGGGAATTGTAGTAAGACCGGAAAATCTACACATTAGACGTGAGTCTGGTGGCTTCGTCTATTGTGAATCGCTCCAATGCCTGACTGCATTTCGCTAGTCCCAGTGAATAGGAACTGTATGCCTCTGATTCCAGTAAGTCGGAATCGAATGATACTATTCCCAGTGAGTCGGGGCTAAGTGCAGAGCTGCGGTACCCAGTACTATGATGAATTACCACCAGACAGACGGGGTGGTTGCAGCGTAGGCAGGACAGATGTGCCCTTCTTACATTGAGGGTTATTGGTGATCACGGTTGAGCTAGGCTGTGGCGCACCCGGCGCGGCGGCGTGATTACACATACAAACGTAATTATACTTTTATACATACCAGTTCTGCGGTAATTGTTTCAATTTTCCCGTATAGCTGAAACCTTTATGAAAATAATAACGGTATGTATGTAAATAAAACTTTGTTAAATTGCCAAATTTTGGGTCAACCCTATTTGATGAGATGCATACACTGACGTAAATGCTTGTGTGTGTAATATGAGCTTAGTTTCAATATACTCACCACTCACACACACACAAACACCTAACGATTACATCATACACTAACTGATGACCACAGCTTCGCCCGCGTTGTGAAATTTTTCTATACCCGTTTACTTGTTATAGTTTAGCTAGTATGTTATCCTTAAGAGGACTTAAAGGAAATACACGTGCCATCGCAGACTTTTCTGTAGACCTATATAAGATTCACAATTTCACCGTACATTATTTAGTTTTATCTCAAAAGGCTTAGGCAACGCAACCACCAGCCAGTTTTTTTTTCGACACCGTTTATAAATATCGTTATATTTTAGCCAATATATACAAAAACTTAACAAATTAGCAACTCTATCCATTGGTGAAAACAGCAGAAATATCGGTGCAGTAGTTTTTGAGTTGATCCCAACAGACAGACAGACAGACGCGTCGGAGGACTTTGTTTTATAATATGTAGTGATGTGTATTAATACACACACTCATGGTATCTCGGGTGACGGACAGTGATTAAAATTGAATTAATAGGGATCCCTTGCCCCACACATATTTGAGATCGTCCCTTGTCAGTTTAGATAGCTTTATTTTTATTGAGTTGGGTATTGTGCTCTATGACGAAGGATTAAATAAAATACAATTTATGTACGCTATTCCCACGGTGGTTTTCGTTGGATTATTTAATAAAACGGTAATACAGAAAAAAATGTAATGTGTTAGATCAAGACCATTTAAATTTTCTTTGGAAATCTGCCCAATTTGTTGACACTTATGACAACTGCGTTTAATTTTATAATGACTAGTGGATGCCCGGTGGTAGTGGGCTTTCCCGTGCGTATACAAGGACAAAATGTGGCCTAAGAGTCCCTTATTACATCAGCTATCTTTTAGTGAAAGTCACATTAAAATCTCTGAAACGCCCAGCCAGTCAGAGGTTGGTCGAAACATACCAACAGACAGGGAAAATTTTTATAAACTGATTTTTTATGTAAGAACCGTACAACTATACCTTCAAATGCTTTCAGTACAAAGCTGTTAATTTGGAATTATAAACAGACAACTTAATTTTATTTATCTTTACAGATATACTAGATAACATTACATAGAGAAATCATCTTTAATGAAGTTGAATAAAAAAACAATTGTAACAATCGCTTTTACTGATACTCAGTCCATTGTTGTACATCTACCTCGGCCGGAAGTAGCACGTCACTTTGATACGCTGTCGACAAGAACTTCCGTATGGCGACAATGGGGTAGCGGACTTTCCCTTACGGTTTAAACTTAAAGCAGGTTACGAGAAGAGGTTCGGCTCCTAATAGAATGAAATACCAATACTTTGCAGAACAAAACTGTTATCCACTTCAACGTCACTATTTACAAACACTTTAAAAGCTGGGCGGAACAATTAAACCATTTAAAAATAGTGAATAATATACAGATACTACATTTAGCTATAATAATTTTGAATTTGAACCCAAATTAATTATATATTATTTTAAAATCGTCAGGGTAGGTCGGAATTTGAAAAAAACAAACATTTCATAAATTTGCTACTTACATGAAAGTCTAATATAGATAACTATTTATTTTTATTATAATAATAATATAATAATAAATCATTTATTGCGTGAAACATGGTATTTTAAAAGGTTTTACATGAATTAATGCTCAGCATGTTCCGCAGATTCATCTGCATGCAAAATTAATAAGTTGCTTAAATTCCTTCTTATTTTACTGTGTCATAATTTTATAGGGCTTAATAATTAAACAATAAAAAGTCATAGCTCTTCTAGGTAGATAGTTGGTGAAACTATAAAAATATTGATAAATTACATAATTAAAAATTAAAATAAAATGTCAATAATAATTATCCAATGTCAGTATTTTCATAAATTATTTATGTCAATTCTACGCCTATTACACATTAACTGTCAATACATAGTTGTTTCCATATCCATTAAATACCTAAACTAGATTGAGTCACTGTTACAAAAGCATTTTAGTAATTTTTTTTTTTATTTAGTCTATTTATCGTCAAGAAACTCTTTGACTGTATAGTAACACTTCTCAATAAGTAAATTTCCGCAAACTCAGTTCTCTTATAATTAGTTTGGTATATGATTATAAATTGTTATTGTCATGTAATATGAATTATCTTGATAGAGTGACGTTTTACTGGGGGGCAGCAACAGCTTTGTTTCATCTCTAGATTTGTACAATTTGTATTCACTAGCCCTTTCAAATAACTCTGGACTCTTTTTCACATATTCATAATCCTGAAATTATGACGATTGCAATGATTTATGACACTAATAACTTATTATTATTTGAAATAAAATTTAATTTTATATAAACATAAGAATAAATCACATTGTTGGACGAAGCAAATTTGACATAAGTAAGGTACGACAATCCTGAGGGACCTAAGAGCTAAGAGGTTACCTATGAATTGAATTAGTTAGGTAAATGTGGCACGAATTTGGAGTAGTCAAAATGGCAAAATGTAGGTTTGATTGAATAATAGAACAATAAAACAAGAGCCACACATTAAAGTACACACAAAGGCAAACAATTTGAAGAATGGAACGTAAGTACGAGTAAGGTTCCATTCTTCAAATAACGAAGTAAGTACGAGTATTTAAACGCAACATTCAACTTACAGGATGTGTTATGTCTCAGAGTTACAAAAAATGAAGCAAATTTTCGTTCCACCGATCCGACAATTTAAATAATAAAACACAGAGAGAATAAATTCATTTACCTTGTTGTAGTCAAAGTACTCGTAACACTCGGACGGCCATTTTATTTATATTGTCACGTTTTTGTGTTGAGCGTGTTTAATTTACATAATATAATCGTGTGAATGATAAATGTTAAGCGGAAAATATCTAAATATTTCGTACAAATTATGGGATAGGAGTGTTTTTAGTACAAACCGTGGCAGTTTGTAACTGCTATTGTAAGACTAACTAACCATGTTAGTCTTTGTAATGGGCTTTGCTTTACATTGAAGTGCCTTGGGGCTATGCTTCCGTTACTCTACAATGCGCGTGGCTTAACATGTACTTGCTTGAGACATTATTATGTCTCTTCTTTACACGGGTATCTTCTTTTTTTTTTCTCATGAAGATCCGGACTTTTGATAGGATTACATGGGGACATAGGTCCAACACGCAGAGGCCCTTTGAGAATTTTAATCTTATAGGGAATGGGACCCCCACTGCAGATAGTCCACGCCCGCCTTATGTAGAAGAACGGTAATGGATCACCTCTAATGGGAGTTAAACTATTGTAAAATGTGCTTACTATGAAATGGGTTATTGGGTTGGGGGTTAAATGGATCGGATGAATTAAGCTATTGATGAAAACGGCGTCTGCCATTTTAATATATTATTATTAAACTACTGGCAGACGGTGACTCGCCAACTCACTAGATGGGCCCCCTATACAATCACCATAGGCATGATAAGCCTGTAAGGCGACAGGGTGTGAGCGGCTTGGGGTGTCGAGCGGTGCGGCGCCGGTTTCACCTTCGCGGGACAGGCCCGGTTTGGGCTTCCCCGTAGTTATGCCCTTGAAAATGACACTTCCACCCCCGAGCATATCGCTCTGGCGCCCTCCCTCTGACCGGCCAATTAAGGCAAGCCAGAGTTGAGATTTGCTGCACTCCCGGGAGTAGCACTCTCACTGCTCTCCCGTTAGGCCATTAAAGCCTAACCGGTGCAGAAGGGCAACAAAACTCTGAGGAATCGGGACCGATGTGTAGCCACGCACATTCAGCTCGCCACAAGCTGCCCTGCGGATGTGAGCTTTTCAATAACTTACAGATACACTTTTTGTTGGTATCAGAAAGTGGATAAATCAAAAAGCGAATCTACTATGCCCTCATACGGTTGCGTTAATCCTATAAAAGTTAACGACTGTCCTCGAGGGGTCTTATGGTATACACATGGTGAAAAGTGGGCATACAATATGTATGCCTCTGCCAACCCTTCGGGGAGAAAGCGTGATAGATAAACAAAATTAATTTGTAATAACTAGCTAATGCCCGCAGCTTTGTCCACGTGGTGAAGTTTTCCAATTTCAGGTTTCGTACGGAAGTCTAAACCTTTTAAAAATCTAATTTAGCCTATGTTACTTACGAAGAATGTAGCTTTCTTATGGTAAAAGAATTTTCAATATCGACCCAGTAGTTCCTGAGCCTATACACAAACAAACTCACAAATCTTTCTTCTTTATAATATTAGTATATATATATCAAAACTTATTCTATAAAGAAACAAGCAAGTACATGTTAAGCCACGCGCATTGTAGAGTAACGGAAGCATAGCCCCAAGGCACTTCAATGTAAAGCAAAGCCCATTACAAAGACTAACATGGTTAGTTAGTCTTACAATAGCGGTTACAAACTGCCAAAAAAAAGAAAATACCCGTGTAAAGAAGAGACATAATAATGTCTCTTCTTTACACGGGTATCTTCTTTTTTTTTTTAGATTTCTTTCAAATATAGCATGTCTTATTATTATAAGACATGCTATATTTGAAAGAAATGCCATTTGTCTATGATACGTAATGTTATACGTTTTGTTACAGGTGTATAAAGGCGCGGGAGGCGAGAGTGCGCATATTACAATTTATTAAGGTACGGTTTAAGCAAATTATTATATTGTATAAGATTAGTCTATAATGCTGTTGACATCGCAGGAAAAAAAAATTATAAGCAATGTAATTTAAAAATATTTGTAAAAAAAGATTCTCGCTAACTTGAAAGGTTTCGATACGGCGTAAGTTAAAAGGCATATAATTTATATGAATTGCTATTATACTAGTTGAAATTCGTACTTATAAATTGACCAATATTTTATGCTTCACCTATTATAAGTTTAAATCTGGATTGAGTGATAAAGAAAAACAAGCTAAACAGCTAAAGAGATTTTAATAAGTAAATAAATAGTAGTGAATGCAACTTCCAAGCCTAGGTCTCGGGTTCGACACCTGGGTCATAACCAATATTTGTGTAATCCGCAAATGTTTGTTTCGGTGCTTGAGTGTTTGAGTTGTCTAGATCACACTGCACAAGCTTATATTAGCTTGATTATGGTTAGACGGCGTTATGTAAGAATATCCCAACAAAAAATATTATTACTATTAATGAGTTCTGTTCAACAATTAATAAGTTCGTCCGAGACTACCAGGACTTTAATTGGTCGTGCTTATTAATGTCTAGCACATAAGACCTTTTAGCCTTTTTGTTACCACCTCACTAAAAAGGCAATGGGTTCAAAATTTCTTACAAATTTAACATCTAAAATAGACACATTTTATTTTATTAAATTTATTCGACCCTTTTAACTCACCCCAGTTCCGTGCTTCGGAAGGCATGTTAAGCCGTTAGTCCCGATTGCCAATAAAATGGCAGTCGTTAAGCCAAGTTGAAGGCCATATGGGCGGCTTAAAAATTTTCAACAGCAGGTCGCTGCAGCCTGCGCCTGTCCATTTCAACACGGCAATGGGCTCACCACCTGTTAGGTGGGACGAAAATGCATACGGTGAAATGTGGGCGTTTGGTATGCCTCTGCCTACCCCTTTGGGGATGGAGGCGTGACAATATATATGTATATACTATTAATAAAATATGTCCAGGAATCAGCCATAGAAAACCTGTATCCAAATTTAAAAAACGCTCCCAAATCGGATCGCCTATTTAAGAACTACGGCGCCTAAACCAGCGCACACAAATTAGCGGTCAATTCTAACGGTACCATAACTTTCTTTTTGTAAGTACAGCTACAATAGTTATCCGCTCTAACGTATTCATCATTCAACAGTTCGGTGTAAGAAGAGGCAGGCATCTCAGCACTGTTTGCGCCAAACACTTCTAAGAATGCTACTGTTTTAGTAACTTCATGGAACTTCATAACTTTTGTTCCAAAATTGTCAGAAAACTGAAACTCGTGATACTTCAGGAGCAGAATTTAATTCAAAGTTCTGGTATCAAACTTGTGTGACTTGTAAGAATCAAAGTTGTGACAAGAAGTTTGCAATACAACTCTAAAATATACTCTCTAGACAAATATTATCAAAGTAGATCTTACTTAAAGCGTACTTTGCGACATGTTAACGTGAACAAGAACTGTAAACCTGGATACCGTTTATTGTACTCGTATGTAATAATAGTTAACGTGCATGACATTTTGTTATATTTGCGTGTCAATGTAAGGCGCACTGGAAAGTTGAATAAAAGTACTTTTTTTAAATTCTTTATTGCATATAATAAATATAGAGTAACAAAAATATAAATTCATACATACATTTTGTCACGTCTTTATCCCCGAAGGAGGCAAACAGGAGCATCCTATACGCCCACATTTCACCATATTTAGTTTTGTCCCACACAACAGGTAGTGAGCCCATTTTCGTGTTGAAATAGCATAAATATATAATACAACTATAATGCTGTACAAAGTCGAACTTAACTCAGAATTTAGTTCATTCATATCAGAATTCACAATATATTTAAAGAAGAGAAAGTATTATAAAATACGTAGTATACAAAAAAAACATAATAATTACACAAGTAGATATATAAATAGATATAAAAACACAATTCTTGCCAGTCTTTTGCTATAACAGACTTCCAAAAATAATGGTATATTTCTTTAGACACAGACAAAAAAAAGATTTAGATTTCAAATGACTACCAAGGGACACAGCCTATAAAGATATAAAGATAAGCAGTGTACTGTTTTCCTTAAAATGTGGATTACAATTTGTAAAAAAAAGGTATCTGTAAATTTAGTTATTCTTATCTGTGAAAGTAGGGGTCTTCGCTTGAATGCAAATAAAACTAAGGTTCTAGTATTTGAAAGAGATGACGTAAGAACTAAATGCGAGATTTGGGTAAACCAGGAACGTCTAGAACAAGTGAATTAAATTGTGTATTTAAGTAGTATGTTTAGCGCGAATGGAAGATGTGATTCGGATGTAGAACGGCGAGTAGGTGCCGAAAACAGAGTTAACGGTGCTTTGTCCTAATTAGTAAAGCGACAAAGCATCGTAAAATAAGCACGACTGGCGATTCATAACGCAGTGCTAGTGCCAACGTTGCTTTACGGTAGAGTACGGTATGTCAGCAGATGCATGAAAGTAAATTGAATGCTGTGTTGATGCGATCACTTCGAAAATTGTGCGGCGTAACTTTGACCGACCGATTGCGTAACGAATTCGATTCGCAATATGGCAGGTTTGAATAAAAGTATCAGCGTTAGGCTGGAAAAGGGCTTGCTCCGTTGGTTTGGACACGTCTAACAAATGAGTGAGGAACTATTGATGAAGAATATATATTGTGCGAAAGTAGAGGGTAGAAGAAGTCAGGGCAGGCCGAGACTTACATATGAAGACTACGTAAGCAGAACCTGCTTACGTGGTCTTCATATGTAAGTCAAAGCGGAAGCTCAAAAACGGAAAAGTCAAAAGTACTCGGATACCCAGACGTGTATAAAGCGATTGATGAATCTCGAAGAAGCGAAAGAACTATGAATGGATCGCAAAGCCTGGCTATCTGTCCTCTCTGACTACCCCGTCAGGAATACAGCGTGAAGATAGTTTTTAGTTTTATTAAAAAATAAAATACAATGTCGAAACAGTTTATAAAAATTCATAAAGGGCAACTTCTATCTCCACAAAAACTTGAGAGCAATGGAAGTCTCTTTATATTTGGTCTACTTGGTCCCCTGTTTTAACTCACTTCAGTTTTTTAAGTGCCTTTCATACGATGTATTGGAGTATTTGAGAGAAAGGTGTCATACAAAGTTGATTAAACCTAACATAGTTGAAATTTATAATAAACTAGCTGTAGCCCGCGATTTCGTTCGCGTGGAAATAATAATATGATGCAAAATTTGTATTACTCTCTACCGAGCCCCTCGGCAAAGTAGTGTTTGTTAATATAAACAGTTGAAATCGGACTATTCGTTTTTGAAGACCACATATAACATATAACCACATTTAACATATAACCACATATAACATATAACCACATATAACACACAAACAAATTATAAATTTAATAAGCTAGTGTTTTGAGGTTTAATTTACTCAATGTAGGTATAGATATATGTATATTACATGCAACAAACTTTATTTAAAATATTCAATTTATTTTTAAATACCCTATACTTAGCCCAGACATATAAGTAAATTTGTGTGGAAACACTCATAACTACCTGGAATAGCACAGGTAAAAAAGTTCATGTTTCAATACCAGTGACTAAAACTAATCCCCGTGCTGAACCAAGTTGTAATTTTTGTTGGCAAAAGCAATTAAAATGACTTAAAAATTAGCTTATTACTTTAAATATCAATGGATTGAGGGAGTCCATCGCATCGATGTCTTAAAATGGTTTAAACGCTGTTCATTGATATCAGAGTTGTTATGTAGCTGATATATGACTCTGATCATACTCTTAAATGACGATTACAATATAATGAAGAATTTTAATTTGTTTCGGTACAGTTCGGGTAGTTTAGTGGCGCAGAACATTGCCCTGGTTAGGTAAAGGTTACAATTTCAATCCCCGTCCTACACCTTACTGCTGTATTAAATAGGTGTAAGTACACAAACAATTTTAAAGCTGTTGTATTAAATCCAATTAGTAGTTTCTGAGTTTATCCCGGACAAAGGTACTGCGGACAAACGGACAGACAAAAATTTTAAAGAATATATTTTTGGCTTTGGTATTCTTCGGTGAACACACAGCAAGTGTTTTTTTGTAAAAATATTCGATGTACAGTTTTTACTTAGTTACGATTTTATTGTATGTATAGATATTAAAAGAAAATTGTGACTATAACGGCGTTCGTGGCTACGCGTACTCAGTGTTCTGTAAACGATCACTGGGTTAAGCAACTTTCATTATGGCTGGTCCTCGAATATGATCACTTTGTGGCATTTACATTTGCGAGCGTTTCCGGAAAGGACTTTAAGCCGTTGCCCCGGTTGCCAGTAACATGGCAGTCGTTAGACCCAGTTGAAGGCCTTATGGGCGGCTTGAAAATCAACAGCAGGTGGCCACAACCTGAGCCTGTCCATTTCAATACGACAATGGGCTCACCGTCTGTTACGTGGGACAAAAGTGCATACGGTGAAATGTGGGCCTATAGTATGCCTCTGCGTACCCTTTCGGGGATAAAGGCGTGACAGTATGTCTATGTCTAATTTTATATACTTAATGGAAGTTGTTTTACTATTATTACTATACCTAAGCACAAAGTTTCTCAAAGTAGACATTGTCAATAAGTCATTTATGTATATCACATAAATTATTTACCAATCTCACCCGCTACTCACATACTATTACCTCACATACTAGTACCTAGCATAATACTGAACCAGACCGTTTTGGTTATTTTGGTAGACTTCATTTAAATGACTTTTTAAAAATATTATGTTCGATTTTTATATTTTGGTTTGGCCAAATAAATAATTTTCTTACTGTATTGCTGTTTATTAAATAAAATTATTTTTTATTTTTTAAAAAGGTTTGCTCTCTATAAATGCGTAATAATTAACGTTAAACTGTAACAAAATCCGAGCCGTGTTCTTTTTAACGATGCCATATCTCCGATCGGTCATGTAACAGCGCCAGATTGAAACTTTTCACGTAAATTACCACAATAAATTTACAAAATCCCCGATCTTATCAAATTTTTCCTTCAAGCCATGAGAACACCGGCCTAAGTTGACCCTTAATGTGCTTTTTTGTCGCGATTTTATTGATAAAAGAACAGATAAAATGGTTTATAACGGTTCTTTAAAAGTTGGTCGATAAGAAAATGTAATAGAGGTAGTAGAAGCAGGTCAGACTGAAGTCCAAGGGGCCAAAAATTGTCGCAAAACATTATTTTGAGAAGTTTTTGAAGTGAAACTTCTTTATCGACGTTGAGAGAAATTTTATAGCTGTAAAAAAATTGTCACTTTTTCGGTTACGTGCCATGTTGTTTTGAAGTGATTTTTTTTAACCATAAGTGAAACTTCTTTATCGAAGTATGAGAGAAATTCTATAGCTGTAAAAAATGTCGAAAAGAAGTGTGTGTACACACACACATATTTTTTTATATAGTCGGCTATTTCACCCGAACCGCCCCAAGGATGAGGTTGCGTTATGTTTTTAAGGGCTCACGCGAGACTCTTAGCCATAGGCAGATAGAAGGGTACCGCATGGGCTTAGTCGCTAAGAGTCCGGCGATCCATGAAGATTTCCAGACGTAAAAAATAGTAACGGGTATTTAACATACAGGTTTTGCAGTAGTATAGAATTTATAAACTAGGCTCCACTCTCCAGTACGACAACATGAACATTTTACCGGCTTTTATATAACTGCCTATGTTAGTATGTTTGTACAGGTCTTATCGGAACGGAATTTTAGAACAGTCAGTTCCCAATCAAACCCTAAATTTTAGACACGTTTATCTTTTACAACTCTGACTTCGCAAATGTCATTGTGGTCTCAATCTTCGTCATAACTTTTTAGTATGGGCGTATTCTGAAATCCCCACGAGTATTTCTACTCCATAGTGACAATGTACGAGTACATGCCACGTTTGAGTTAAATTTGATCAGAGGTTTGAACATTTTTTGTGCATTATAAGACCAGTCAGTTGCCTTTAAAAGTTTGACATTATTTTTATATTTATTATTTATCTATCACGCCTTTTCCCCGAAGGGGTGGCAGAGGCATATTATATGCCCACTTTTCACCATGTGTATTCTTGCGTGGGACAAGAATACACATGGTGAATAGGTGGTGAGCCCATTGCCGTGTTGAAATAGACAGACGCATGTTGTGGCTACCTGCTGTTGAAATTTTTTAAGCTGCCCTTGAGGCCTTCAACTTGACTTAACTACTGCCATGTTACCGGTAACCGGGACCAACGGCTTAAAGTGCATTTCAAAGCATGGAAACGCTCGCATTTGTAAATGCCACAAAGTGGTCACACATCCGAGGACCAGCCATAGTGATAGTTGCGTAACTCAGTGATCTTTTACAGAACACTGAAACCGCGGGGCCACAAGCGCTTCAATATAGCGCGAGAATATTTCTTCTTTAATTTATTTTTTATTCGAGTCTTTCATGTAAGTAAAGCTGAAGCAGGGACCCAACGAAAATAAGTTAATGCTTTTGCCAGGGAATCTGTGGAGCGTGACACAAGTGATTATGTAGTCAGTTGTGCTGAACATGATAACACAAAGGGTAGCCGCCGGCAAGTAGCGAGTGAGGGCTTAATGAGACCAATCGTTGCTATGAGGGCTGCATAGCTGCTGTGACGTAGCACAAATTTATATTGATTTTTTTTTTCTCAAGTATAGATTTGACAATAGATATGTGTATACAGTACTCGGAGCATTTTATTTGAAAATGATCAATACAGTTCATAATATTTTTGTTTAATATTATGACGACTATAAGATTTGGTTAGATTTCGAGGCAGAGGCGTATTTTTGAAAAATATTATTGATGTCACTCGCCTAATGGAGTTCGATAGCGACTAAGGCCACTTTTACTATCAATAGGGACGTTGGTTGGTATGAAAGTGAACCTCAAGTTGACTACCTCAGCGTGCATTTTTCATATACCACTTGAAGTATACGGGCTTGTAGAGGCAGAGACACACATGTGCTGGTAGAGGGTTACAATTTTCTATGCTACGGCAGAGCATCAATTAGTTTACAAACAAGATTTTGTCCACTGAATGAGAGTGGACAGAATTTTCTCCCACTTGGTCCTATATGTGTGGATCGGAAATTAAAAACAGGGATTAAGTAAAAGACCTCTTAGAACACTCAAAACATAACATTTTGTTTAATTGCACACTTTATTGAGTGTAATGTTGACACTATTTACAGTGCTGTGTTCTGATCCCAGGTCTGTAAAACACTGTCGTAGTATCTATTTGAAAACTCTTATAAACAATGCTACATTCATTGTATTATTTGTGATTTTAAACCTACATGTAGCCATGCTGTCTTCAGAAATCCAAATTGATTCAAATACGACAACATCGCAGCACACTCTAAACGGAATTTGTGTGATGTTTGAGGCCGAGGTACCAGGCTCACATAGGTGGCAGGGAGCCAACGAGTCTCCGCCGACAGGTTGGCAGTAAGCCAAGCGGGCTACATCGATCGCTTATTGAAGGGGTCAATGTTCGTGATTCGCTTCTTGCCAGTAATGGAAACATCACTTATTTTAAATTATCGCATAAAAAGGAGGTTTGCATTTGATTGAGAGCTTTCCAGATAGGAATTAGTTCTATCTCATGATTTTTTTCTGTTCAGACATTCTTTTACAAAATGAAGAACTCTTGACAAATCAAGTTTTTATTTTTTATTACACTGAGGTGGCAGACGAGCATACGGCCACCTGATGGAAAGTGGTTACCGTAGCCTGTGGACGTTTGCAACACCAGAAATGCAGCACTCGCGCTGCCGACCCTTTAAAAACCTTTTAAGATCGCTTTTGAAGAAGCCCATACTGTAGACGTTCGGGAAAACCCAGGCAGGGAGCTCATTCCACAATCTAAATAAAAATCTAAACCTATGAATTGATTAATTGACTATAAATCTAGTTAAGCAAAGTTTTATTGAACCACTTTTACTGTTCATATGAGCACGACCATTTTGTGCACCACTATTTTGGGACTGAAGACCGTTAAGATACATAAGTACATTACCAGCGGACCTGACAGACGTTGTCCTGCAGTATACCGACTTATACCGACTTCAGCGCATTTTATTTTCTTTCATTTGTGAATCTAAACCATCCAGTGCGACACCCAAACGCATTCAATAAAATTTAATCAAATCCGTCCAGCTGTGTAGGAGGAGTTCAGTGACATACACACGTACACTAGAATTATATACATAAAGATTATAAATGAATGAATTTATATATTTGAACATTTGCGTATTATTTAATCAAACACGGGAACACCGGGAATCAAACTCCAGACCTCAACATATCTAACACTGCGCTACAAGATAGGTGACTATTAAGGAAGTGTGCGTAGGAAGGCAGCAAGATCCTACTTTGCGTGGCTTTTCATTGCTTTTATCCTCGCGTGTCACACAGCCAGTACATTTTGCAGCAGAGAAACAAACATTATCTTTGCGGGTAGTGGTTGTTGTGCAAACAATACGTACTGTAAAGACATTACACTAATCCTATTTCTGAACTTTGTAAGCAGCCTTTTATGTTGCTTTTATCATCGTCTGAGGAGACAAGTTTTTGACGACTTTGCTCTGAGAAGATTATACCTCTTCACCTTGTTGTGAAAATGTTATAATATAAAATTGTATACTGTTTTTGAAGTTCTTTGCTGACTGAGTGTTCTGTAAACGATCACTGTGTTAAGCAACTTTCGCTATGGCTGGTTACGGTACAGTAACCGCTTTGTGTATTTCCATTTATGAACGTTAATATTTTTTAATTTTATTTTATTATTTTATTTTAGGAAGGCTTACAGACTAATAACTATATAAATTACATCTTTATTTCATAATATCGCTAATTACAGTTATATCGCTATAGCTATATAGTTATATATAATATCGCTAGTTAAGCTGATGATCCCGGTTGCCACTAACATGGCAGTCGTTAGGCGAACTTGATGGCTCTACAGACTGCTTGAAAAATTTCAATAGCAAGTAGCTGTAACGATCGTCTGTCTACTTTAACACGGCAATGGGCTCACCACCAGGAGCCGGGTGTACTATTGACAAGCCGTAGAGCCGTAGAATCGCTGTTTTTAGGTGTCAAAATGTTAGTAGACTATCAAAAATGAAATTGACTAGCGGCCACTGGCGCGGTACGTGTTAGTAGAATTCTATCGGCCGACCGATAGAAGTCTATTGGAGTACGATTGTAATAGTAGACTTATGAAAAACTGTCAAATTTGTACCGGTAGCTTTCTATTGAGCAACTATTTCGATTCTATTTCGACACGATTGAAAAAGCAGGCCCGGACCCCTGTTATGTGGGATTCAAACATAGACATAGACAAAGCTGTTATTTTTTGTGTGGTCTTTTTAGGGTCTTTTGTTTTTATTGTACATTTACTTACTACGTGTTGTTTAAAGAAATATCAGTTTTTTTAACACCAGTGTTTTTACTAAATACAATATGAATCTTTATGTCTTTCACATATTCGTATACAAAAAAAAATCATAACCTTTTTGCATTGTTATACAAAGAAAAACCTTCTTCATTCTAATTTCTCGTCACAGATCTAAGTGTAAAAACATTAGCCTACCCTAATTCATCGTTTGTGACTTGTAATTTCTTGTAATTTGTATCAAAAAGATATACCAGGTACTTCTGCACTTTTTGGACACACCTATGCGTGGATTTCACAATTATGCTATAAAACAGTGGAGGATGGAGTGCAGGGTAGCTGCGTGGAATGTTAGGGGAGGAATGACAGATAAGATGAAGGAGTTGATGGATGTTATCAATGAGAGAAAGTTAGATGCAGTGTGCTTGACATAGACCAAGCGCAAGGGCAGCGAAGTCTTGGAGCTCCCGGGTGGGATGCTCGCGCTTTGGTCTGGAGTACGAGAGAGCGAGCATGGCAGTCGGGTTGGAATTTTGCTGTCCTCGCGATTGGCCTCCGGTATGTATGAGTACAAACTGGTAGGTCCTAGAATCCTCTGGATCCGTGTAAAACTTGGTTTGACGAAGATTTTCCTGGTAGCTGCTTACGCGCCAGTATCTTCGTCGAACGCGAGTGAGCTAGAGGACTTCTGGGAGAGTATGAGAGAAGCTCTAAATGTGATAGAAGGAAATGAAAGACTTATAGTATGTGGAGACTTGAATGGATGGGTGGGTACCGCTCGCGATGGTTTTGAGTCGGTACTCGGGAAGTATGGGGATAAAAGGGTGAACGACGCTGGCAAGCTAATACTGGCATTTTGTAAGGAAAAGGATTTGTTTGTGGCGAACACAATGTTCAACCACAAACAAATTCATATGTATACGAGGAGATGTAAGTCAAAGAGAAGCATGATAGATCTATTCCTAATGGATAGTCGGCTCCGTAAACAGGTGATGGACACAAGGGTTTATCGAGGCGCTGAGCTGGGATCAGACCACTACCTAGTCATAACTAGGATTAGGGGTCTTTTCGCGGGTTGGCGTCATCGTACCGAGTGTCCTGAACCTGAGCCGACTTATAGCATCAAAAGCTGGAAGCTGCAGGATGCATCCATTAGGGATAAATATAATGAAAGGGTAGCCGAAAAGCTTGGCGACATCAATGTAAGCAGTGAGAATGTGGAAAGTGTATGGCAGAACCTTAGGGACAGTATGATAAATGCCGCTGTGGAAGTGTGTGGAGAAACGAAAAGAGGCAGTAGTAATAAGCGTGATGCATGGTGGAATGAGGAAGTGAAAGAAGCAGTTCGAATGAAGAAGAAAGCATGGCTAGACTACTTAGCCTCGCGGAATGATTTTAATATGAAAGAGAGATACAAGCTGCAGAAAGTTAACACGAAGGCACTGATAGAAGAAGCTCGTGATAGGTGCAGAATGAAAGCGGATGAAAGGTTGTCGTCAAATTTCCGGGATAATGCCAAGCTCTTCTGGAAAGAGGTAGGCAAGACCCGGAGTTGTTCGGCAATCTGCAGTATGAATAAAGTGCTTAGTGTTATCAATGACGTCCTAACAGACCAAAGTGACGTCCTGCAGAGATGGAGTGAATATTATGGAAAGATGTATGCAAGAAAAGACAGAGATGCCACATCGGGAAGTGGAGCTCACTACGATGCTCCAGATCCCGATGTCATTGAAGTCATTAGTATGAATGAAATATAACAAGCGATAAGAAGTATGAAATGTGGTAAGGCTGAGGGAAAAGACAGAGTTACTGCTGAGATGATCAAGTACGGTGGGTCGCGTGTCTGGGACACACTATGTCTGTTATGCAACTTGTGCTGGCGGACGGGTGAGGTCCCAGATGACTGGCGAGTAGCAGTTGTAGTACCTATTTACAAAGGGAAAGGCTAGCGCCTAAACTGCTCCAGCTACAGGGCGATCAGCTTGGTCAGCTTAGCTAGTAAGGTGTATGCAAAGGTTATAACGGCACGAATGCAAGAAAAGTCTGAAAGGTATTTATGGGAGGCTCAATGCGGATTCCGACGTGGAAGAGGTTGCATGGATCAAGTGTTTTCTCTCCGCATGATCGCGGAAAAGTTTCTGGCTCTTAGCCAGAAGGTATTCTGCGCTTTTGTGGATCTAGAGAAAGCATTTGATAACGTTGTGAGAGAAACGCTGTGGGACTTGCTGCCAGAATATGGTGTGGACGGCTCGCTACTGCGGGCAATACAGTCGCTTTATAGGAACTGTAAGGCTTGCGTGCGAGTAGGGGGGGATGTGTCACCTCTTTTTGATGTCTGTACAGGCGTCAAACAGGGATGGCTGGCTGTTCATAGTGTATCTGGACAGTTGCCTGCAGAAGTTGAAAGATTTTAATATGGGTGTGAATTTGGGTGACTTTACAGTAAACTGTCTGCTGTACGCTGATGATGCGGTGCTCATGGCCTCATCAGAAGCCGACCTACAGGCATTAGTCACTAATATGAAAGAGGGGTGTGAAAGTAAGGGTCTCTGCTTGAATGCAAGTAAAACTAAGGTTCTAGTATTTGAAAGAGGTGACGTAAGAACTAAATGCGAGATTAGGGTAAACCAGGAACGTCTAGAGCAAGTGAATGAAATTGTGTATTTAGGAAGTATGTTTAGCGCGGATGGAAGATGTGATTCGGATGTAGAACGGCGAGTAGCTGCCGGAAACAAAGTTAACGGTGCTTTGTCCCAGTTAGTAAAGCGACAAAGCATCGTAAAAGAAGCACGAATGGCGATTCATAACGCAGTGCTAAAGCCAACTTTGCTTTACGGTAGCGAAACCTGGGTATGTCAGCAGATACATGAAAGTAAATTGAATGCTGTGGAGATGCGATCACTTCGAAAATTGTGCGGCGTTACTTTGGCTGACCGAATACGTAACGAAGTGATACGCAATATGGCAGGTTTGAATGAAAGTGACCGCGTTAAGCTGGAAAAGGGCGTGCTCCGTTGGTTTGGACACGTCCAACGAATGAGTGAGGAACGATTGACGAAGAATATGTATTGTTCAAAAGTAGAGGGTAGAAGGAGTCAGGGGAGGCCGAGACTTACATATCAAGACCACGTGAGCAGATTGCTCAAAAACGGAAAGGTCAAAAGTACTTGGATACCCAGACGTGCGTGTATGAAGCGATTGATGAATCTCGAAGAAGCGAAAGAAGTATGCATGGATCGCGAAGCCTGGCGATCTGTCCTCTCTGACTACCACGTCAGGGATACGGCGTGAAGATAGTTAGTTAGTTATGCTATAAAACACCTTTGTCCTCATTAAAATGTGATCCAATAGGATCTGAGGGTTATATTCCAAGATCCAGTAGATCTGAACCAAGTGCGGCTTTGAAATCAAAAATATAACATATAGGTAAAACGCTATATCCAATATTTTAACTACTTGTAGGCAAGACAGAATCCACCGAGAAGCACTTTAAGTAGTCTATTTAATTAAGCCGTCAGTGTCGTCCCCACCCCCATAATGAAGTGGTACTATACTAAAGATAGCTATACTATATATAAATTGATTAGCAAAAGAACTTTACTAAACTAATATAGTAAAGTGTGAATTTAGCAACTGTTAGTACGATGCCAGGTTCTGGCTCCGATGATGTCTGTTAAACACATATCAGTAGCTCAGGATCTTTTTCGTGAATAGGTAAATCTTGCCCATAATTTGAAATAAGATTATATATACTAGGCGAGGTCGACAGTCACAAGAAAGTTCAAAAAATCAATTTGGATTATAAATGAACTCTGATTCCTTGAACCTTTGGTGCCTGCCGCCCGACAAAAAAAACAATTGCTTTTAAAAAAATCTTATACCTATATACCTTAGAGATCAACTGCTGGTAGAAACTTCTTATTGACTGGTATAGCAGTTTAAGAAAAAGATTGATATTCACTCTTGTTGGCAGATAATCACACAAAAAACTTCTCACATATTAGGTTAGGTTAGGTTAGATTAGATCCCAAACCAATGGAGACTGAGTATTATTACTCCAGTCTTCAAAGGTAAGGGGTCAGTGCAGGAGTGCGGGAGCTACCGCGGTATAAAGGTGATGTCCCACACCATGAAGATCTTCGAGAGGATTATAGACTCTCGGATCCGGCAGGAGTGTACTCTCTCGGAATGCCAATATGGGTTTCGCCCTGGTCATGGGACCACGGACCCTGTTTTTGCCCTGAGGGTTGTCGCAGAGAAATACAGGTCGAAGAACACGCCTCTGCACTGTTTGCACATGCAGAAGGCCTTCGACTGTGTTCCTCGTGCGATGATCTGGTGGGCACTGCGGTCCAAAGCGGTTCCAGAGGTCTATATTGACACTATCCGGGACATGTACTGTGACTCCGATTCAATGGTTCGGACTGCTGTTGGCGACACGAAACCCTTCCCCATCACCGTCGGGGTACACCAGGGTTCTGTCCTTAGTCCGCTTCTGTTCAGTGTAATATTAGACGAATTGTCGGACAGCATCAGAAACCCGCATGAGCAGCATCCATGGTTGCTCATGTATGCTGACGATATTGCGCTGGCAGACGCGGACAGGGGCAGATTGGTGCTACGTGTAAAGGCGTGGAAGGAGACGCTTGAGAACGGCGGTCTGAAACTAAATGTGGCGAAGACCCAGTACTTGGCACTAAACTCGACAGATCCCACATCCGCCCGCATAGGCGGTGATTTGGTCGAGCGCACGGACCAGGTTAAATACCTGGGATCTGTTTTTCACACGTCCAGTGACATCGATTGCGATGTCAAGTCACGCATTGCTGCCGCGTGGGCCAAATGGCGGGAGATGACCGGTGTCATTTGTGACCCTAAAATGCCGATCCGGTTGAAGGGACAGGTCTACAAAACCATTATTAGACCTGTCCTTTTACATGGCAGTGAGACGTGGCCGATATTGGAGCGACACAAGCAGGCGCTGCGTGTCACGGAAATGAAGATGCTGCGGTAGATGTGTGGAGTCACGCGGATGGACCGCGTGAGGAACTCTCGCATCCGCGGCAGCCTTCACGTCCGTTACATTGCAGACAAGTTGCAAGAGTGTCGCCTTCGCTGGTATGGTCACGTCTTGCGGCAACCGCCGGGCTACGTAGGTAACAAATGTCTGGTCATGTCAGCCCCGCCGGGTCCCGGTAAGAGGGGAAGACCCAAGAAGTGCTGGCTTGACGTCGTAAGGGATGACATGCGTGCCAATGGTATCACTACAGGGGATGCCGATGACCTTGCGAAGTGGAGGAGAAAATGTAGGAAAGCGGACCCCGGGCGTCGCGAGACGCAACTGGGACAGACGCTCGGATGATGATGACTGGTTAGGCTGATGGTGGCCCTGTTAGTCACGACGAACAGGGCGAGTCGTCTCCCATGGACTCACCTCCAAGTACATTCTTGGTCGCCACGCGTCGCATCCGCCGGTCACGTCACACAATAGCGCCGCATGCTTTCAAACCACGTTGTATATCGCTAATTATATATATATATACATTTATAAATATATTTATATATGTATCATAAGAAATTTGTATAAATAAATATAAATATTTTATTATATTACACCTACAGCTATTACATACCCTATTCACACACTACGTTTTAAAAGAGCATCCATGGAGATTCTTGCCAGAATCTTCTTTATAAAGGGTAGGCTGCCCTTAGAACTGACAACTAAAATCTCTCTCATTTTGATTTGATTTAGATTTTTAATTTGTTTCTTTTGTACAAACTCATTTACTATATATGTTTTTCAAATATCATGTAAATAAAACTAATACTAACTGCGTAAATAACTACACGACAGGTTCCATGTCCTTTGTCTGGGGTCACCAATGTAGGGGTTATGAATTTGGTGTCTTCTTATGGTGGCAGGAAAAAAATGCATATCCATATCTTCATAAAATATATAATTTACTAACTGGTACCAGTAACACATAATACATAAATAACTCTACGATACAATGTGAAACGACCTAACCCATAGTGTTCGGGGAGACGACTGCTGCGCATAACGAGTGTTTGCACCTCGATATATAAAACTCCTGCGTCAGCAATGTGTCCCTACATCATTCCCCCCCCTTTAAAAAGAAAAACATTTTACAAATTAAACACAAATTAAAATCAAGTTAAGTTAACACAGTTCACAATCAATAAAATAATTTTACACTATCATCGGCTACTTTCAACCTTCGGGACATTTATTTTAAATTTTATCTGAAACAACTACACTAAATAAGAGTGCTGCACCTCTGGTGTTGCAAACTTCCATAGGCTACGCTGACTACTTTCCATCAGGTTGGCCGTATGCTTGTCTGCCATCTCAGTGGTATGAAAAAAAAATTTTTTAAAATATGTAATTACACTTGCATATCGGTAATAGAAGTTCCAGGAGAGTACCGAAAATATTTTCGTTTTAAAAAGCCCAATGCTAAAAGGTTTGCATTTTCGTGTCCCGTATACAGGTTATACTTTTTCGTTGTGTGTTTGCCGTTTTCAGTGTTATAGCTATAATTTGGGACATCAGATTTTTTGCATACCTAACTCCAGTTTATCTCTAAAAGTATATTTGAACACACAGGGATGGAGTGCATGGAATGTTAGGGGAGGAATGGCAGATAAGATGAACGAGTTGATGGATGTTATGATTGAGAGAAAGTTAGATGTATAAGCCCCGCAAGTTGATATTGCGATGGAACCTTGTCAAAATAACAGCTACGTTTAATTTTAACGAATTCAAGGAACGAGTATTTTTTTATTACTACTTTACCAGTCTAACTGCTGATTTGGCAAAACTTCGATATTTTCTGTACACTTTAGATTAGATGAATATATACTTTAAATAAAAATCTAGACAGCTAAATGTTACATTATGCCGTAATGCGATACTATTTTTTTAATAATCGCTACCGATAATATATGTAAATACTGGAACATAAGTACAAATGACTTTGTTAAAGTGATGTTTTACAATACGTTTAACCAAGATGACATTATTGGGCAGGCAGGCATATTAGGTGGAGAGAATTTTAGCCAGAAACAAAGTCATTTAAAAGATGTTTGTGCTGTCAAATCATTAAAACTCGCTTCACGCTCTGCCAGTGCATTTATTTCCTTACGCTTTTTTTATACCACTGAGGTGGCCGACAAACGTACGGCCCACTTGATGGAAAGTAGTCACCGTAGCCTATGGACGTTTGCAACACCAGAGGTGCAGCACTCGCTCTGCCGACCCTTTATAAACCTTATAGGATCCCTTTTAAAGAACCCCATACTGTAGACGTTCGGGGAAACCCAGGCAGGGAGTTCATTCCACAATCTGAGCGTACGCGGCATAAAGTCTTTATCTTTCTTCAAGGTCTACTTAAATACGCACGTTTTTGGGCCGCCACTTCAGGGACGCTATCAGTAGTCATGTGGACTATGAGGGAGACCCTTAATTTGCTAGATGTCACACTGGCTGTCCATCAGGGGGACGGTGATTTTGGCAAACTAAATATACAAATAAAAGCATTGACGACATCATCACAGACCAATAATTCAATGTACAAAAAGAAAATTATAAAAGTCATACATCCCTCTATCTGTTTTGATTGACATTTCAATCAAGAAGCTTATCTCTCTATTTTATTACCAGCTCGTTTCTGTTGAGTATTTCCATAAGCTTTCAATAAAAGCAGTCATTTTCTACTCCCCTAATGATAAGGCTACTCAAATTGCTTTGTTTAAAATATTGTTTCAAATAAATTGGGCACAAAACAAGCCAGTTCATTTAATGTGGGCATTTGTCACAGCGACGTCCTGCCTGATCGATTGGGCTCCACTGAGCAGAAAACTTCGCTTCATTCCACACTTTTGTCCTTTATTTTTCGCTGACGAGAAGTTACGGTTTTGAAAAGTTTGACATTGGTAGAAGTTTTTAAGTTATGAAAAGACTTATTGTTTAGACTGTGATTGATAAATTTCTTTGTGTGTGAGTTCAATGTTCAACTGAAAGAACTTAAATAAAAACCATAATCTTAGGCTTAACAGAGACCAGCCGTCACTGAAAGATTTATTATAACAAAGTGATTCAAGTTATTTTCAAAGAGACTATACTAGAAATGATTAAAAGTGTATGTCTCCAGTGCAATAGATAGTATGGAGTCCGAAACTAACCTTATCGGTCAGCTAGTACACGCACGAGTTGATAGATGACCCCTTAATACTGATGTGGTTTACATTTATGATATTTCGGGTCTTGTTCGCGACGTATATTATTAGGTACAAAGCCTACCTTATACTTCCCGACGTTTCGACCACGGCTGGTGTAATCCAGTCGCAACGTCGGGAAGTATAAGGTAGGCTTTGTATCTAATAATATACGTCGCGAATAAGACCCGAAATATCATAAATATGAGTGACATTCGAGCAAGTTTATACATATTAATAGTAAACTGGTGTGGTTCACACCAGTAGCGTCCCAAAACAGCATGGCTCATATTAAAAATAGTTTCATTTAAAATTACCTATCTGCATACTATATATTATATGAAATTCAAAGTTGCTTTAAAAACCTCACTCAACTCTACTTATTCCAGAATGGCGATGACAAGGATACGCAAGTCATATAACGACAGCTTTATGGCGGCGTGGAGCCACTCAATTTCCCCTCGGTGACAACCTCCTCACATCTATAACAGAATAAATCGTATATGTGAAAAGTTTCAGTGTTCACGTGTGATATGTTTAAAAGTTATAAATTTCGAAAGTATCAAGTAATTTAATTAAATGTCGTGACGCAATCCGACGTCATGGCTTTCTACTAACTTTATAACCAGCGACGTGACAATTCAGATTCAATACGATTTTTTGTACCATTGGGATCCTACTACTACCTAAAATATAAACATGAAAATTCGTTTGGATGTGTGGATGTTTGTAACTCTTTTACGCTAAAACTAGTGCAAGGAATTTAATAAAACCTTTCAGTAATATAGCTTATACATTGGAATAGGATATAGCCTACTTTTTAACCCGGGAACAATACGGTTACTGTAAGAAACGGGAATGAAACTTTAACACACGTGTGGAGCCGTGGGCATCAACTGCTACAAAATATTATAACCTTCACACTAAGAAATCTTATAGTAAATTAATAATCGGAAAGGCGTCGCTACGGAACTTGAGGTCTCGGATGGCCTGCTCAACTTCATGTAATTATAATAATACACCAGAATTAAAAATAAAATAAAATAAAAACCGATAGTATTTTCAACGTGACCAAAATATCTCGTCTATTATTATAAACAAAATTCAAGTTTGAGGGGTCCGCGGTATAACGTACAATATTCAAAGGAATACAACATGCGTCGCAGAATATTGGATACTTCAAGATGTCGTGATGAATAAAATATCTCGCTGCGTTAGGGGGAGGGCCTGGAAGCACCTGCATCATGTTATGGCAACCTAATATTGCAAAAGAAAATATTATAAAGGAGAGCAGAACTCCGTAGGGATTTTCACTAGCTTCGATGCTCATTTCCAGTGTAAATCTGAGGATTTTGGATATTTCTACGGCAAAAAGCACATTTACACTATATTATGTGCTATAATATTATTATATTCAGTTGTAATGAAATAATTATTTGTACAGAGTTTTATTTTGTAATTGTAGTAGTTACTTGTGATTGTGTTTTGAATAAATAAAAATGATTAAAGAAAATCGATCCTTGAGATGCTTTCTTCTCTGTCATCATAGTGTATTCCCAGTTGCATACAACCTAACTTGGAATTAGAGCTTGGGGTTTTTTCGACACATTGGAGTGAATGCTTCCTTGCCTCCCAAACCAATGTATCTAAATCGTCGTTACCTCGTCCATTGGCCAGCAGGTGTGTAACCCGTCCCAAATTCCTATCAAATATGATATCTTCTCGTATATTGCTTTTCTGTGTGAATAGCTGAGTGGATTCATCAAATTACCTATCTTTTACTACGAACCCTGAAACTTTCACATAAAATGTCTATAAATAACTAGTGACTCTGAGCGCAATAAAGACAATACATTCGTTTTATTTTATCGCCGGCTAGACGTTCCTCGTCAAACACACTTGCTAGCCGAACGTGGCGTGGACCGATATCATAAAATAGGTCTCACTTAGATCGGAAGGTGTAACAATGTTGGCAAATGGCCACTTCGTATCGAGCGAGAGTCACATAAATTGTTCAAGAAGTATTTATTATAAGGCCGTCGCCGATATGACTTCAATTGGTCTGACCTATACAAGTTTTGTAAAAATTATAAGTAAATATTCTCTACTATCGTGCTTGCCAAAGTTAAGCTGACAGACGTCATCTTGCTACTCTTAAGGGAGACCTTATTAGGCCTAATTCAAGGCAGCACAGTTGTTCGAGAAGATTCACTAAATAGAGCACTTACTTTTCAGCATTCAACTCTTTTATAATTTTTAGTACCAATATATTTAAACTTAGATGCTATTATTTTTTGGAATAAAAGCTGTGTCCATTCACAAGTTACAAACAATAAGTGGGCAACTGGGCAACTTGGGCAACTTGGGCAACTCTTTCAGTCCTCCCACCTCTATCTATGTCTATCTATCCATTTTACAAAATTCATTTAAATTTTTTAATCGTTTTGACTGTTATATTATTATAATCTACGTTGGTACTGTAAAAAATTATACGTAACATCATGTCAAATAATTACGGACATGACAAATACGTTCCACTAATTATCCTCGTTTGTTTTGTTTTTGAAAAATAATGTGATCTCATTAAAGCAGAGTGCGGACAATCAACCGCATTATTTCAACTTAATAACAACAGATCAATCTTTGAAGGAATGCTATAACAAAACAAGCGAACTCCCCTCGGTTTCACCCGCATAGTGGCTGTTCCCGTAAGAAATTTTGGGATAAAATGTAGTCTGAGTTACTTCATTACACTCATTATAAAAAAAAATATTAGTTTATCAGCCCATGAAAGTCTTGTTAAAATCGATGTAGCCGTTTCAGAGATTAGTGGAAACAGATGCAAAGACAGAGTAATAGTTTTCAGATTGACTTTTTTATATTATTACCGTATTTTTTCATATAAGGGTGAATCTGAGGGTGAGACGAAAGCTCAGGAGGTACAACACATTTACCAACAAGAATCGGACAAGTGTGTATCTGACCATACTCTAATAGGGTTTCTTATTTACTTCCTTTCAAAAATACCAGGAAATCGTGTAACGTGTATTTAGTGTATCAATAATTCTGATCATTCCAGTGTCTGCTGAAAATCGTAATCCTTAATATTGTTGGAGAGTCCAGTTAAAATTATTTCCGATACGGAATATGTATTAACAAAAATATATGAAACTGAATTTTGCCGATAATAATAGGTCTAAAATTTTTTTACAAAGGCACGAACTAACAAACAGTACTAAAAAAAGTAAGTCACATTCAATAGTCAATTATGTTACGAACAAAATCGAAGATCAGTTTAATTTCGAAACAACCATCACACGCGTCCAGTAACTGTTGTAAAAAAATTAAATAAAATTAAACTATATTTGTATATTACTGAATAACAAAATAAGTTTTGAATTTATTGCTTTTGTAAGCCGCTTTTAAACGTAAAAACTTTTCAAATAAAATCTCTGTTATTTCTATACGTGATTTTCTATATTGTAACTGTCAAAATAGCGCGTCAGAATATAACACATTTTTTAGTTTTTATTTCACAAAGGCTCTACCAGTATCCATTATTTTCTCTTCATGCATTTAATACGTGTTTCGGATGCCAGTAGCTTGTTCAAAGTTATCTTTTGCATGGAAGTGCAAGAGATAACTATGTTTAACTTGTTTTGTCGCAACTTGGTTTAACGACTGCCATTTAACCGTTGGACCAGCGGCTTAATGTGCCTTCCGAAGCACGGAAATATTCCGAATTGAAATAATCCATAGTAGCAATATTACTTAGCAACTGCATTTTTCTTATCATAACTTGCAAGTCCTTGTGTCAAACGCTATGCGGGTAGCCATTGTAGGCGTTATCGTGCGACTTTTGTCACGTGTCACAAAAGCGCTTCTGTCTTCCACATTGACTATTGTAGCCCTGGACGTTTTGTGTCTTTTATGAGTAATGTGGCTTTGTTCTTTGTCTAATAAAGCCTGAAGTTTTTGATATGAGACAGTATAATTATGACTTTTTTTTGACTTACTGAAATTTATTACTGAAATTATCTCATTAACATAATATACGAGTGAAACTAACAAACGAATAATTGATAAGGTACCAAGTTAATGAGTACTTCAAAGATCAAAAGAGCCGATATTCGTCGCCCAACTTAACTGAAGTTGTGTTAGTTTTGGGCAATGTTGCAAATAAGTTGAAACAGCATTAATTATGCTGCGTTCTTAAAATATTATTCACCATCGATATTATAACTATTTTTACCTCTTTGAGATTGAGTGCTACTGTCATAGCAATAATAAGTGAGTGACCTTGAGCTCTTTGTTGATTGTAGCTCTGTGTAATGTCGATGCTATATAACGATAGATGCCCGAATCTCTCCGGTCTTCTTTTTTACGGATCGGTCTTATTGTTTTAGGAAAAACATTAAACTAAAATTCACATACTCATTACAGTCCTGATAAAAAATAGGGATTGTAAAGTGAACAGAAGAAATAACTGGTTGCAGTAGTACTATTCAGTAGACAGAGCAACTAAAGATAATATTTTAAAGCAATTAGTATGCTCACTATCACATTAACTTCTATGCCGTATATAATATATAACTTTCTAGGCCGATGACGCGGCCAGTAAAAAAACATAAAAATTACGCGGCCTTAGAATCACGCTATATTAGAATAGAATAGAATAAACTTTATTGCACACAAATATAAAACACTCACATAAAGAGATTACAGTTTCATAAATGTACAAAGGGCGGCCTTATCGCTAAAGAGCAATCTCTTACAGGCAACCTTTGGATGGAGAAGTTGTCAAGGACCTTAAGGGAAATGGGTAGCAATCGGTGTTTTTAATAAAGGAAGATGATTAACTAATAATTATAATGTAGTTTACCTAAAAACTTACTAAGAACTTACATCACATACATACACAGAAATAAATATACATACATAAATAAATACACATATATAAATACATACACATACATAAATACATACACATACATAAATAAATTCACATCCACACAAATATTATGCGTACATACACAGATACTACGAAGCCAAGTAGTGCTCTTTTATTAGTTTCTTAAAAATAGTCAACGACTGCGCTCGCCTTATGTTTAAAGGTAGCCCATTCCACAACCGTACAGCCTGTACAGTGAAGGATTTGTCGTAAAACGATGTGGAATGTCTAGGAACCTCTAATTCCAGTGACTCTGATGACTTTAAGGATCTTAAATGTGTGTCATTAAGAAACATAAATCGTTCTTTTAAATAAATGGGAGTAGTGGGATTGAAAAGGGTGCTGTAAAGCAAAGAGAGAATATGAGCGTTCCGTCGAAGGCGAATCGGGAGCCACCTGAGCAATTTGCGAAATTGTAATACGTGATCATATTTGCGTAACCCAAATATAAATCTAATGCAAAAATTTTGAAGTCGCTCAAGCTTGTCTAGCTGCTCCTCGGTGACATCAAGATAGCTGACATCTGCATAGTCGAGTATAGGAAGGAGAAGGGATTCTGCAAGCGCCCTTTTAGTGGCTGTTGGAAGGAAGTTTCGCAATCTACGTAAAGAGCCTGCAGAAGCAAATAGCTTACGGCTGACTTCCCTCATTTGTGGACACTAAGATAGTGTGCTGTCGATTATGATACCTAAATCCTTTAGTTCACTGTTAATTTGCAGAGCAACTCCATCAAATTTGATATCTGGAAGGGTTGTCCATTGAACTTGACTTAGCATTCGAGAGCTGCCCACCACAATGACTTTAGTCTTAGAGGGATTGACCTCTAAGCCAAATTGCTTGCTACATTGACAGATATGCTCCAGGTCTCTATTTATTATTGTAAAAGCTGTCGACAACTCAGATAATGGAGCTTGATTGTAAATTTGAAGATCACCTGCATAAATTTGGTAAGAAGAAAATAAAAACTTAGAGATAGAATTAATAAAAATTGTAAAGAGCATAGGAGAAAGCACGCCACCCTGTTGAACACCGACAGAAGTACTACACCATGTGGAAAAGGAATCCTCTACTCGAATATGCTGTCGGCGTTCAAAAAGGTAACTACGAAACCAATCAATCACTAGTAGAGATATGTTAATTGAGCGTAATATGTCTAGCAGGATGCGAAAATCCACAGTGTTAAAAGCATTGCTGAAATCCAGCAATGTAAGCATCGTGAGATTCCCACTTTCCATGCCTAGATGAATACGAATCCATCCAGCGCGGAAATGGGGCCAGTGTTCTGAGCACTTTTGCACCGGATACAATCCGGGGTGGGTTATATCACTAACAAATCTTTGTTAGTTAGTTTGTTAGTTATTTTTAGAAATTTGACAGTGATTATAACTATACCTAAATTAAATTTAATTAAATCTACATACCCTATCTATCAAAATATAATCAAAATAACTATTACAAATTTTAGTTATAAAAGTCATGCTTTAAATGACATACATACATATTGTCACACCTATATCCCTGAAAGGTCAGGCATAGTCATACTATACGCCCACATGGTGAAATGTGGGCATATGCATTTTGTCTGTTGTTTTTAAATTTCACAAAGTTTTCACTCATCCAAAGACTATCTATAGCGAAATTTGCTTAACTCAGTGATCGTTTACAAAACACTGAGTCAGCTGGGCCACAAGCGCTTCGCTTGATTTTAACTTTAATAGAAAGAATAATAAATCGTCATTGAAGAAAGAGAAACCAAGAGCAGAATTTTTGTACCAAACATTTTTGTACCAAACATTTTTGAAAAGAAAAAACGTAAACAAAAACTATAAAACCAACTGCAAATGCATTTGCCCGTAAATTCAGAATTAAAAGTATTTCTTAAAATGTAGTCTTCCAGCGCGCTATCCTCGCGGCCGTTCGGCAGCGAACCGCACTGCAATGGTTTCACCATTGAGTGCATTCGAAATGTTTCTACGGTTTTTGTGCTGTAGGTTTAATATATAGGTCGTGGGACTGTCGTATTCTCGCTATTTAAATGTAAACATTCCATTACTTTTCTTTTATACTAAAATACTATAGTTTGAGTTGGAAACTTTCAATTAATTTTCTGTAAAATTTTATTTTATGTAAGTGAAGGGATAAACCGAGGGTTAATTCACGATTTCACTTGTTGTCAGCAGATGTTGAAATTTTCGTCGCCGAACGGTAAGGCTTCTTGCTTGAACTAAGGGTATGAAATAGTAGTTAAAATAACCAACCTGTTGCAAAGTGTTAAAACCCCCCGCCCTGTTCCCTTATTCTTAATTCGCATTTTACAACTAAATGCCATTGAAGAATAGTGATGACCTTTAAGAGATCTACCGCTGAGACAAAGTCGCAGTGGCGGACACAGTCTGTCCGTGGGGTTTTATAATATAACATAAGGAAATATACTTTAAGAAAATAATGCCGCGTAACAATCAACGGCTCTACAGCGCAATTATAAGAGAACATCGCCAGTCGAGATGTAATTTGCCGATAATTGTTTGTTATTTTAACTAAAAAACTAACGATTTTAACGTAATTATTACACATTATAACGGATAAATAAACGGAACGTTTCCACGAGACTAAGCGAGCACATACGTTCCATGAAAAACCACGATATCAACGGATCCGCGGTTGTGGAGCATGCACTGAGCTCTGATACGCGTCATTTCATCCGTTTTGATAAGGTAAAGGTCTTGTCGCGGGAAAAGCACTTTGTGCCCCGAAAAATTCGAAAAGCCATAGAGATAGGAAGGCGGCCGAATTTCCTAATAGAGATTGGGGCTGGAGTTTACCTCCTACTTGGAAGCCATTCATTCTTCGTGGTGCTCGTTGTGGTGTGGAAAGCGATTCTGTTGAAGACACAGTGAGCTATGCATGCTGAGACGCTCGGAATAGTCAGAATGGGAGCGATAGTGAAGCGGATCTCCTGTGTGCCTCGGCGCAACCCTACGTCCATCGGATACCCCCACAACAGAAAGCGCGCAGCGCGCGAGCGGCGAGAGCAAATGCGCGCAGTGCGCGTAAAGAGCCCACGGCGAACGGTTCGCACCTCTGAAAAAGGCTGTCTAAATACAGCTGAAACCGGTCGATCAATAACTGGTCGTTAAACGTGAGTAATCCTGTTTACTTATTTGTTAATTGTTTGTTAGCACGAAATTTACGTTTTTTTATATATATATATATGTGTTTGGGTATAAGACCACTAAGACATTCGGGGTCCAGGCAATCTCACCTGCTAACTAACGGATGAGGCAACGACACAAGTGCCATTACGGGGTTGGGAGCTCAAACGGCAGTAACTCCTAAAAACGCCTAAAATCAAAAGCCTTACAATTGCTGATCCTAACAGTCAAATAAATCTGAACCTCAGGCTACAGGTCCGGGGAGAGTTTGATAACAACTGGCAAACACTTAAGATGGTGAAGATATTTGATTGCTGTATGTATACACTTGTGGCGCAATGTTGTCTCAGCTTGGTGGGTCATGAAGGAGCGACTTCGGCAATGAAGCCTAGAGCAAGATGTATCCACACATGACTTCCATCAGTCTATTTGTCATACAGTAGAGCCTCAAAGTTACTACGAGTACATTACAATATTTAACAAATTAAAGGAGTTTCTCGTTGATGTTGCTTAAAACATTAAAGCTCCTTGTTTTAAAAGAGTTTCTAGATACACTCGTCTTAGCTGTAGTGCAGATGAGAAGGCTTTTGCACATTTTATACTGAAACCGGTATATACCTATAAAAGAGAGGCATGTTTCTACTGTTAATTTTATCAGTTTTCTAATAAGAATTTATTTAAAATAGAAGTGCTCGTGGCCCCGCGGTCTCAGTGTTCTGTAAACGATCACTGAGTTACGCAACTTTCACTATGGCTGGTCCTCGGATGGGTGACCACTTTGTGGCATTTACATTTGCGAGCGTTTCCGTGCTTCGGAAGGCACAATAAGCTGTTGGTCCCGGTTGCCAGTAAAATGGCAGTCGTTAAGCCTGGTTGAATGCCTTATGGGCGGCATGAAAAATTTCAACAGCAGGTGGCCACAACCTGCGTCTGTCTATTTCAACACGGCAATGGGCTCACCACCTATTACTTGGGACAGGAATCCACACGGTGAAAAGTGGGCATATAATATGCCTCTGCCACCCCTTCGGGGACAAGGCGTGATGGATATTTATTTATTTATTTCTTTCGTAGTCTGCAAAATCTCTGCTGCTACGATGTAGTAGTTTATTTCGTAGCAGCAGCATCGAGTGCTACGTCTAAGTGATATCACCGTAGAAGGTCTACAAAGTTAAAGCACATGGTTTGTAGAGATATATATAGTAAGTAAATGTGTGTGTTAATATTTGTCACAAATTTTGTAACAAAAGATTAATAGATTGAGCTGAAATGTTATACAGATACAATACCAAGTGTATTTTGGCAAATTTCAGCCGCATTGGTTTTGTAATGATTATATAAGTTTATTTTTTATAAGTCTTAATTCCAAATATAAAACTATACATATTAAATGGCGTCGTATACAAAAAGTCTGACCGAATTGCTGTACTGTTAAAAGGTTCTAACAGGGAATCTTATTTTTTTGGGGGCAGAGTAGTACAAAAACCACCGTATCAAAGCATTCAGTTTTACAAACACGTATATACATAAATTTGGCTTCTTGAAAAAAAACCCAGCAGCAGTCAAGTAATCAAAAAAATGTTTGTTTATATTTAATTATTGAATACAATATTAATAAAGCAATGACAGTAGTGCTCTGGTGAAATGTTAATTACCTTTATGATGTGTCAATTAAAACATGATAATATGGCCATTGAAGCGTCCATACAATTAATTATAATTAATTGCTATGCACAGGATTTATTTGTATACACTGTAAAAGTATTTAAAATATTGTGGATAGAAGAGAGAAATTTTAATGAAACATACCTTAAGTTCAATTAATTTGGAATATAATTTAGTAAAACACTGCGAATGCAGATGAACTCACGCGGAGAGGTTCCCCGTCGTCGAATATGTACAGATATTCATCTGGACCGAGTTTAACCACACCATCTAAAATATTTATTTTTACACCAAATTTGAAGACACTCAAGTTGTACTTGTCGACACATATTTCATACCAATTGCTTCATTTTTTCTTTAAGTCCATGAAACTGTTTAACTCTCTTAGAAGATTTGCTTGGACACTCCTAGCTTATTGATGTAAAACTTATGGATGTCAGTGTTTAAAAGTAAAATAAACACTAAAATGCCCCGCATTTGACTGACGAAGAATTTCAGATCTCGTTATATATTTCCAAATATTGATTTATAACATTCAGTATGGATATGTAGTGACATCTCAGTACGTGAATTCATTCTCCAGAAATGCTCGTGGCCCCACTTACTCAGTTATCTGTAAACGGTGCGTGGTACGTGTTAAGCAACCTTCGCTATGGCTTATTCTTGGATTGAAGACCACCTTGTAGCAATTACGTTAAACCTGGTTGAAGGCCTTATGAATAATGAGAAAAATTTCAACAGCAGGTCGCCACAACCTGCGGCCTGTCCATTTCAACACGGCAATGGGCTCACCTGTAACATGGGACAAAAATGCATACGGTGAAATGTGGGCGTATAGTATGCCTCTTCCTACCCCTTCGGGGATAAAGGCGTGGCAATAATGTATGTATGGTTTTTCATTTTATTTACAAAACACATTCAAGAATTTTTTCTAGACAAATCTTGCGTTATAGTTTTAAATAAGTACTTCGTGCTAGAAATATTTGACTGTAGGTAATTATTTCATTAATTTATACTGTTGATTGATGGCACTTGGTGGAACTTGCTACACATTTTAAATACCTGACCGGTTTCGCCTCACGGCATTCTCAATGTGCCTTTGAGAGCGGTTAGGTTTATCAAGTAAATGTTGTGGAATAGTACAAGTGGGTTATTTAAAATGAATAAAATATTTCCCTATTTCAGAGTTTTAAGAGTGATATGATATCTGTGACCAATCACGTATTCTACTCTGGCATAATCTACAAATTGCTTGATTCGTCCTAAGCTTTAAGCAGGTCGGTATATCAAGTCTTCTTATTCCAAAATTGGATAAAAATGAAATACCGTTATTTTAATGTATAAAACAAATATCTCATTTAAAATCACATCTTTCTTTCCGTATTTCTTAACTCGGATGCAGAGCTTTTTGTATTGTGGGATCCAAGACCCATAAACGAGTCATAATTCTTATAAACGATGACGGAAAACATACAATTTATGTTCATTCTTGACATTAAAAGGGGTTGATCACGACTTGATGTGAGTAACACATTCGCGTTACAGACATATTAAGACATCAATGTGTTAATATATAATAGCTTACACACTAGGGGCCGTATTCCAAAACGTTTCTCAATACTCAAGAAACACTTGAGAGTAGATTTTATAAGGCAAAATCTAGTCTTAAGCGTTGATTGAGTATTGAGAAACGTTCAGGAATACGGACCTAAGAACAAGAATAGGAATTGTTGTTTTGAAGAAATTTTCATGGCAATTGGCTCACAACCTATTCATATAATAAAACTAAAATATGTGTGTGTACCAGAGTACACAGGTAGAAGTAATACTTCACCACGACATTTTTTTACACCAATTTTATCGATAAAGAAATTTAACTTATGATAAAGAAGTTTCACTTCAAAACAACATGGCGCGTAACCGAATAAAATTTATTTCAACGTCGATAAAGAAGTTTCACTTCTTCTTCTTCTTTCAAAAATGTAATTAATAAAATATGAGTGTATGCCTCTCCCAACCTCCCCGGAAATATGGACGTATAGTATGCATTTGTCACCCTTTCGGGGAAAAAGGTGTGAATGATAAGCAAGCGGTTGTACATGGGCATTTAGTAACTTATAGGTCTGACAAATGACATCACGGCAAACTCACTAGAATATTTTCTACAATTTTTGGTTCAGAGAGTAGCTTAATACGAAAACAAATAAAGTTTAGTGTGACAGCATGAAACTGCAATGTGGTCGCTGCCTAAGCATAAATATTCAGTGCACGTTTCAGGAGCATGTGATATGACGTTTATATTTCAGCTAAATTCGTTCATTTTGTGTGAAAGCTGGATTAATGGTACCAGGATGAAACGTATGGAAAAGTATATAGCAAATATGAGTTTATGGTATGAACTCTTAGTCATCCGAGTACTAACCCCCGATTGACTGCCTCTGTGGCGCGGTGGGAGTGTATCCGACTGCTACGCAAGAGGTCGTGGGTTCGATTCCTACCCAGGATAAAACTTTGTGTGATGAGCACGATGGTTTATTCTGTTTATGTTTTTAGAAATATTATATAAGTATGTTCATCAGTTATCTAGTTACCATAGTACAAGCTGCTTAGTTTGGAAACAGATGGCGTTGTGTGAGTTGTCTCAACGATATTTATTTATTTTTTTATTGATTATGTAATGTCTACTTTCGAATCGGCGGGGGTTTTCTTTTAATTGATTGCAGAAAGTAGGGCTATGTTTGTTCGGCTTTTTTGGAAGTAATATTTTCGGGTGCCAGCGCTGTGTCCGTCCGTCAGACAGCACGTGCACTACGCGCAGTCATACCACCCATAAACTTGTCTTAATATCTACCAAGATTCGAGCAGTCATTTGGGACCAACAAGTTAACTAAACTCTTGTGGAGTTTAGTTAACTATTTATGTTTATTTACAGTTTGTGTTTATTTACGGGAATGGGCACACCACTTATTACGTGGGGCAGGAATACACACGGTGAAAAGTGAGCGTATAATTCGCCACCCCTTCGGGTATAATGCGTGATTGATAAACGACACAAAATATTTAATTGTAAATGTCGAATAGTTGTTACTAAAATGCCTATTTTAAGCTTTTCACTAACTTATTTTATGATTTTCAGTTGAAGTGGGTGGAATGTGAAAGTTCACAACTTAGTTTATGTTTAACTACTCTCGCCTTAGTTATTTATTCACAATCCAATATTAACTGTCAATAGAATAGGTAGACTGTTGTCTTATCTTATCCGAACTATTGGCTGAACTTCATAATAATATATTGTTTATATCACCTAAATATTTAACTCGTACTCAAAAATGTTCGTTTACCCTCCTCAGCCATTGACTTCTAAATAATATTTCAAATATGTCATCGATATTTAAATTGAGATACATCGGTTCCCGTACAAATTAACAGGACACAGAGGTTAGTCAAATAATAGAAAAAAAGGCTAGAACACCAATCAAGCAGTAGTTTTTGTATTATTTTATACGAAACTAGCATTCCCCCCCTTGTTGGAACGAGTTTATCATAGAATATGAACTTTAAGATGGTGTGTTTTACACTTGCGTTGTTATTATGATGAATGATATCAATGTACAACTGGCGAGGATAAGTCATACTGTCCATTGCTACTCGTATCAAACGAGGCACATAGATAACTTTACGGCAAGTTACCATACGAATGCAATTTAGAATTATAACCTGAATAAATACTAGGTATTTGCCGAAGTATTGGTCTAACTTTTCAACTAGTCTATAGCCGTAAAATTTCATACTTTAGAACTTATAACATTAGTGCTAACCTCTAAAAGTGAAGTAATAACGACATATTTACCGTAACGAGGTAATAACATTCATGATAATAGGTTAGCTCCAGTATTAAGTGTAATTGTCTTAACCTTGAGGTGCTCCGTACGTAGGTACTTTGTGTTGCGTCATTAATTGAACGTTACAACGGTAATGTTCCTATGATAATATATATCATGTCGCTCTTATAAAATTGTTGCAAAGTGCTTAATTTTGAGTATTTTAGCTTACAAAGTTTTTAGAATAAATTCAGAACTTTTTATTTGCAGTCTGTCAATCAATTATTCGCAAAACGGGTGCGATGGACCAAAAGTCTTTGGGGACCAACCGATTCTCAAGCATTTAAGTGAAAGGGAAACGAGATCATGACGAAGACATGAAATCTAAAAAGTAAACTCCGTGCCCATCTCTTTGCAATGATTGATACATTCAATCAATCAATTTAGCCATTACAGTCCACTGCTGGACCTAAACCTCCCCAATCATTTTTAGGGAGCATGTTTGACTTCACTGTATCAAGGTGGTCAGACAGGTTGGTACACGGTTTTGATTCGAGTTTTCGATTTATCCTCGTTTAATTTTCAGCAGGTGCACACTTACTTACAAGTGAGACCGGTATGAACACTAAAGATCCCAATTGGTTCTTATTGCACCTCAAAGACCATTAGTTAGTGCAATAAAGTCATAAATCCCAATATGGCAACAATTGGGAGAGACCTTCGTCCAACCTTGCGATAATGTCCTAATTTTGCCGAACATGAAACCTACAAAATTTCAAGAAAAATTAATACATTTCATAAAAAATAACAACATTATAAACGCAATAAGTAAATGCCGATGTTATATAATTTTGATAAACTAGTTTTCGCTTATTTTCACAAAAAATAATTGTAAGTAAATAACTTACAAAAGCCTGCTTGAGGCTTACATAGTAAAAATAAAGTAGCTGTTTGAAATTTCAAATATTTTACAAGAATTTATAATTCGGCAACATAGTGATACTCAGATGTATTCTCTTACTTGAGATAAATAAAGTTACAAAGTTTTTAGCTTATACTTGATCGTAGTTTATGTACCAGTTTTGATATCTTGTTGTTGTTTAATTACTTCACGTAAATTATTGTGAGGAGTACAGCTTTGTACTTAACTGACGTGATTATGAGTAACATAGTATAAAGTAAACACTTTTTACTATTAACTGGGAGATAGTACAGAACCTATGACTTGCAAGGCTATTATCCGTCTTTTATCCCTATCCTTCAGAAGTTACTCCAGCGGCCCACATAGGGAATTATTCGTGCTATTATTTTCAACTTCTACACTCCGACTACAAGATTTGTCAGCACATGGCCTAAACTACTGAACCGATTTGATTCAAATTCAGTACAGTTCTTGTTATTCTGACATAGGCATCTTATAAGAAATAACTTTTATAAATGTCCACCGTAAGGGGGCGTGACGAGGGTACGAAGTACGTAGAAAATAAAATGCTGCTCACAACCTGAAATAATTTGTATGTCAGTTGGAAACTTTGACTTATGACCGCGTATCTCAAACACGCGGAAGGAAAATGCCTATTTAGAAGAGTGTTGTGAAGCTTTTTATTTTTCGTCTTTTACTTGTGAAGTTAATCCAAATTATTAGGGTTTGTAAAGCTTTCCATTCACTTTTATTTAGTTCGCTAAGTAGATTATTTTTTTATACAAAAAAAAAATCTCTGGGTCTTTCAGCAGATGCATGAAAGTAAATTAAATGCTGTGGAGATGCGATCACTTCGAAAATTGTGCGGCGTTACTTTAGCTGACCGAATACGTAACGAAGTGATACGCAATATGCAGGTTTGAATGAAAGTGTCAGCGTTAAGCTGGAAAAGGGCGTGCTCCGTTGGTTTGGACACGTCCAACGAATGAGTGAGGAACGAACGAAGAATATATATTGTGCCAAAGCAGAGGGTAGAAGAAGTCAGGGTAGGCCGAGACTTACGTATGAAGACCACGTGAGCAGATTGCTCAAAAACGGAAAGGTCAAAAGTACTCGGATACCCAGACGTGCGTGTATGAAGCGATTGATGAATCTCGAAGAAGCGAAAGAAGTATGCATGGATCGCGAAGCCTGGCGATCTGTCCTCTCTGACTACCCCGTCATGGATACAGCGTGAAGATAGTTAAGTTAAAAATCTCGGATAGCCTCGACATTTACATGTTGATGAAGCCTATGTTTGTTGATGTACTTTGGCGTATCTTTTTACATTCTTAACAACAAGGTTCACTCCTCAATCTTGGTGGCTATCCTCGTTTCTCCTTAGTATTTTATTTTGAAATCGTTGAATTATATGTACATTCGTATATTGTATATAGTATCTGTATCGTATTCACCATTATATCCATACAGGCAGGACGGACTGCAGGTTATAAGAAAAGCCACTACCATCACAAGCCACACTACGCCTTACTTACCAACCAGTAACCAATAACGTTTGCTATGCACAAGTAACACGGTATCTAGATCTAACTCGCAGCCACAAATGTCTGCCCAGCTCAGCTAACCAACGACAGAAGAAAGTATAAATAAAATCTCAAACCTTTTAACAACATTTGATAATAGCCTGAAGCCGTAAGCATCAGAACCAAAAGTCATCATAATATTACTGTGGCAGCTATATATTGCCCACCACGATATGATACGAAAACAGAGCAATATAGATACACATTAAAAAATTTTGGCAATAAAATTGATTTAGGAGGTAACTTCAATGCAAAGAATACACAATGCGGGTTTGACTCATAAACACTAAAGGAAAAGAATAACTTTGTACCATCAGAGAAAACAAAAATGTGATTTCAACAAGAAAACCCGCTTACTGGTCAACGAATATTCATTAGCTTCCAGATCTTATTGATTTCTTCATTTTTAACAATCTGTCTACAGCATTTATTAATATACGTGAGGGGTACGATATTAACTTAGATCATTCACCCATAATACTAACTGCTAGTAAAACAGTTATAAAAGCAGAAAGTACTCCAGCACTTGTTAACAAAAACAAAAATACAGACTAGGAACAGTTTAAATGTGACTTAAACCAAATTATAGACCTCAAAGTACCACTAAAAAGCATACATAAGCTAGAACAAGAAGTTGACAAATTCATCACTGATATTCAACGAAGCGCTTAGTAGGTGAATAAATAAAAATAATTGGATTTGGTGGTAGTATATGGGTACACCTACAGGGTTTTCGAAGCAAGAAAGATAAAGAAATCGATGGTCCCGGTTGCCTGTAACATGGCAGTCGTTAAGTTTTACAGTTACTGTTTGTTTTCCCATATTCATTTAATAAATAAATAAATAAGTTGAAGGCTTTATGGGCGGAATCTTGACGTTCATAAGTGTTACTTTGTGACCATACATTTTTCAACAGCAGCCACCAACCTGCGTCTGTCTATTTCAACACGGCAATGAGCTCACTAGCTATTACCTAGGACAGGAATAAACACGGTAAAATGTGGGCATATAATATGCCTCTGCCTCCCCTGCGGAGATAAGGCGCGATTGATAGAGAATAAGAAAGTAATGGTCCTTGTGATGTCAGCCTTTTTGGGGATAACGAGTTGTTTTAGAGCTGAATTTACTTTGAAGGTGAACCAGTATACTCCCCTTAGGGATGTAAAAGTTACGCGTAAAGTTGATTAAAATTAAGTTTAAATAAAGAAAATTCGGTAATTTTATTAGGATACATCAGGGGCTTAGTCTCACGCGCGTAGCGCTCGTTCCATTACAATTACGCGGATAATATGAAGCAAGAGTTACTCCTTATAACATCAGCTATCTGCCAGTAACAGTCGTGGTGAAAACGGTCTAGATGTATCAGAAATTAGCCGCAACATATAGACAGACATAAAGGTATTTTTTTATAAATATAATAGATGTACATACTCTCATATGGATTTAGTGCCGTCTGTTGGGACTGGTCAGCTCTTAAAGCAAACTAAGTTTACTCGACTGTTCTTTTGAATGTATGTGAGAACATACATTCAAAAGAACAATGTAAGTTTATTATTGGAAATCATATCAAAAATGAAAAAAATGATCATCCATGGACTTTCCTGCCAGATTCTTCTCCATGAAGCGCTCGTGACCCCGCGGTCTCAATGTTCTGTAAACGATCAATGAGTTACACAACTTTGACTATGGCTGGTCCTCGGATGGGTGACCACTTTGTGCCATTTACATTTGCGAGCATTTTCGTGCTTCGGAAGGCACGTTAAGCCGTTGGTCCCGGTTGCCAGTAAAATGGCAGTCGTTAAGCCTGGTTGAAGGCCTTATGGGCGGCTTGAAAAATTTCAACAGCAGGTAGCCACAACCTGCGTCTGTCCATTTTCAACACGGCAATGGGTTCACCACCTATTACGTGGGACAGGAATCTACACGGTGAAAGGTGGGTAATATAATATGCCTCTGCCACCCCTTCGGGGATAAGGCGTGATGGATATTTATTTATTTATTTATTCTTCTCCATAAAGGGTAGGCTGCCTTTAGGAAGTGAAACGCTGTTAATTTATAATTTCAAACGGACACCTCAATTTCATATATCTGTCTAGATTTTTGCCTAAAATGCTAATCCCGGCCAAGGAAATTGCAATACATTCGAAACGTCGGTACATAATCGCAGGTAAGTTCCGGGAATTATATACTTAGAATAAAAACATTAAACCGTATATTATAAGTTTCTGACGCATAATACCAATACGCAAAAGCTCACCTTTACACTCACATATACCTAACGCCTAATTCGGAAAAGTTCGAGTGAAGCTTTGTAGGATAGATTCATACAATTAGAATTTTATAAGTACGTTCAAAAAGAACAATTACAATATGTCATATATTAATTTAAACTTTTGTGACTGGTCCATAGGTCGGTCTGCCCACGGTCCTCACTTCTATAACAGTGCTCTCAGGGGAGTCATAGACTACGATACCATAATCCAATGACAATGGATAGCGTTGTCAAAGGATTCATAACTTATTGAATCACATTCAACAACAGAGAAAGCTTACTGACAACAAACTTGTGTACTTCGAGTTAGTGGTGTTATGTTAGTGACATTAAAGTTACGCTAGAAGTGCCATTAACTGAATATGCTATTGTAATTTTATTAACCTTGAAACGGAAATGAGATAACCAATAACATTTTATTTCTACTGTTGATTGATGGCACTTGGTGGAACTTGCTACACATATTAAATAACACCACTTGTACTGTTCCACAACATTTACTTTGTAACCTAACCGGTTTCGCCGCACGGCATTCTCGAAGATACACGATATGAATACTCAATCAAACTCAAAAAGTGATCATATTGTGTGAGAGAATATCCTTCCATTTCAATCTCCATCCAAGAGTTATACATAAATTCAGATTTCTTTACAATTTGGTGTAATGGTGGCAACACTGGATGATGCGCCATCACTAGTGATGGCGCATCATCCAGTGCATAGCATGAATTGAGTTGAGTATTCGTTGTTTGGTATTTTAGAGTTGTAAAAATGTAAGGTTTTGACAGAAAGTATTGTAACGTTTACTTAACCCACTGATTAACAAATAAACTATAGATTCCGGATCTCGTGTTTCATTGAAACTCATCAATAACTATCTTCGGACCACTATCAACTTAATTTTGAATGTAAATTTCATTAAATAGTAAACACTACACATAAATGGTTTAGAATATCTCATCAAAGCTAGCACTATTGTTCAGTTATCCCCGGGAGCCCCCATTTCGGGGAGACAGGGCTCGAACATGGGTACACGTGATCGGACTACTGATAGTTTGATACAATGCTCTATGTAATTAAGATCATTTAGCGATTTGAACTCAAGTTGATTGGAGAGGGAATACCTCAAATAATGGTTGATTTGGTTTTGGTACAAAAAATGCAGTGATTAATATTTACATAATGACTAATTCTAAAGTAATTTCCAGGTGAACAAAATACATAAAATTCGAAACATAGCTCAGAAGTGGACAATAGTACTTTTTACTTTATTATAAAAATATGGTACATAGCGGCATCGAGTGATAAAATACTACTGTTAAAGCCATAAATATTGGAAAGTGACATTTACCCTAAGATATGCCCGCTTGAACTCTGTTTTAAGAATTTTCTGCCAAAACCTCTTATATAACATTGCGTAAAATTTTAGCTTAAACTTTCCTTTCCACTTGGCATGCATCATGCATGTTGTCGTAACGAACCCTATCTTGATTGTGTTAAGAATGATTTGGTTCCCGTCCCAGTCACGCTCGCCGGGCTTGTCTCTCGTACGGCTATAAATCGTCTCTTCGACTTTGTTAGAGCTGACGAAGGTTGTGTGGTTGTTGTATTAGTGGGTTCATGTCAACGTAGATAATTTGTACTAGTATTCTAAGTGCCAATATAGATACCTATACATGTTTTTTCCTCTTTCAGCAGTGCTGTTCTTTAGACGTGTTATTGTTTTATCGTGTTTATAATAAAATGTAAATATGTGGGTTATAACTACTCATAGCACATTCATAACAAAAGACCATAAACGTGTGCTATCTTCACTATCACGTGACATGTGTACACTTACGCCCTGGCTACCCCTGGTACCTACAAGGCTTCTGCATTAGGTTCCGAGGGCTGTCCGGAACTTTAAAGGTTCCCGGAGGAAATTTAAATATGAATTATACTTTCTTCCTTCCTGTTCGCAAAGGCATTCTTAGAAAAGTTGATTAATACGCGAGTTGTTAGCTGTAAAATTTTCAGATTTAGCAAAATGATACATTTTTATGTATAGCTACATTATCATATCAAATAATAAAATAAATATATTGGGACATTTTCTTTAACACAGTGCCATCTAGCCTAAAGTTAGCTAAGCATTTGAACCCAGGAATCGAACCTGAGCCTTTAGGAAATTCATAAAAATAAGTCCCATTTAAACTGCAACTACAGTTTGGTATATAACAAAACCCTTATAAAAAGCTTTGCTGTGTTAAACTTGTCTCATTTTGAAACTTACCAAAGCTAGATTTCTTTTATAAACGAGAATTTTCTACAAAAAGGCTGGTTCACTCAATATGTAAAGCAGGGACAACCCTAGCGAAGCAAATGACGTCATTCGACCTCTCTCCACATAATGGCAAAGTTTCACACACAGCACTATCGCTGGCCAGCGGTCGCGTCTAATTTTCCCAAGTTGAGCGGTTATGTAGATCTACTGTAGCCTGTAGGTTCTATGTCAGGATTGGTACTGTGTTAGAATTGAGTGGTTTTGAATACGTAGATAGTATTATGTTCGTATTGAATAGCACAAGGGTTATACCCTATCCTATGAGGAACGTACAAGACGATTAACAGAAATAGGAATGGTACACAGACTAAAATAAAAGCCAGAAATAAACGCATATTTACGAATGTGAAATGTGATTTTTTCCTTTGTGAAAATATCGAAATAGGGTTTTTAAAAATACTGGATTTTTGAAACTGATACATGGTGTGTGGCTTTTTTTTGTTATTTAGCACCTGCTCAATATGTTAATTTTTGTAACAATCGTTTGAATATTTATATTTAAATCAATTCTCCTTATTAAATGATAAGTTTTACAACAGATAAATTCGTTCGTCATTTTTGTTTAAATAAGAGCCACTCAACGAGAGTTTCTGTGTTCAGAGGATCAGGAATGCAAACCCTTGTATTTCGGCGGACAGAAAGCTTATAAGTTTGAAGAGCGTATAATACTTTTTCCTTTTATCTTAACTGACAATAGAGCTATGCATTCGGCGGACAATCTTATAGTAGAAGTTCAGCGAAAAATCTGAAATCTATGCATTAGTAATTGAACATATAAAATATTCAAAACCAAATCTAAATAAAATTACGGATCACTCACTCATCTACGTACGCTTAGCTGAATCCCTAGCTTGTACCTAAATACTTGAAATTTTTTGATTAAGGTACGTTTAAAATGTAAGCACTCACTAAATTTCACCCCTAAAAGGGGTAAAATAGGAGGTTTAAGTTATCAGCAGTTTTCGAGCTGATAACTTAAACCTCCACTCCACTCATGAATTAACGTCGTCAGCTACCATGTAGACAATGTTCTAAAACAGTTTAAATAATGCTCCGTAAGTACATAATATTACAAAACACAGCAAATGTATAAAAATAGGTGACTACCCACAATATTGGTACAGTTTTCTAAACTATCTTGTTCAAATCGAAACAGCCCACATTTACATATAAATGGCTAACTCCGACACTACGGTGGCGACTTTACTGTAATATAGCTGATTCATGTCTTGTTTGGACAAAGAATGAACATAATTGCGATATACAGACATCTTAGAGTTGTAAAACACACTAGATAAATAGATAAAATCATGACTGTAACTTAAAGACGTGATTTTATCTGAGACGTATATGTATTAAATGATTAATGTATGAACAGGGAACGAAAGAACCCTGGCAATCTCTCCTCTCTGACTACTCCGTCAGGGATACAGCGTGACGACAGTTAGTTTGTTAAAAACTAAGACAAGTTACATAGTCACTTCCGACTGAATTTTCTAAATCTTACTTTACTTAATCACGCAGTAAGAGTGGATTGATTGGATAATTAATGTGGAGCTTACCTAGTCTTAACCTTGAAGAACATGAGCCGATCAGGCTATCAGATATATACCACTGATAGTGTAGTGTTTGGACTGTTGTCAATCATGAATGTAGGTAAAAAAATATAACAACCATGATAGTTTAAATTTTTTTTATTGTCGAAGTAAAATGAAAAAAGACTTTACTGACAAAAGTTTTTGCTGACAAGGTCTACACTAAGGACTTCATTTAGGATTTTTCTGGTTTTAAAGTTCTTGTGACAGAACAGATACCAAATTTCCTTTGGGTGAAGATCTATCACACGGAACTATACTTACCAGCGAGAGGTCACATTTTACCAAAATTTTTATGTAACATGACATATAAAACATACTGCGCTCGTAAACCACTGGCACTACCTTGTAATGCTTAATCTGTAGTAAGTATAAACTTACCATACCCGCGTACGTGCGTAATTTCCTCGAATAAAAATGTTACCTTACAATAAAAACAGTTGAGGTTCGCTCATAAAACAAAACAAATATGGCGAAGATACACGATATGAATACTCAATCAAACTCAAAAAGTGATCATATTGTGTGAGAGAATATCCTTCCATTTCAATCTCCATCCAAGAGTTATACATAAATTCAGATTTCTTTACAATTTGGTGTAATGGTGGCAACACTGGATGATGCGCCATCACTAGTGATGGCGCATCATCCAGTGCATAGCATGAATTGAGTTGAGTATTCGTTGTTTGGTATTTTAGAGTTGTAAAAATGTAAGGTTTTGACAGAAAGTATTGTAACGTTTACTTAACCCACTGATTAACAAATAAACTATAGATTCCGGATCTCGTGTTTCATTGAAACTCATCAATAACTATCTTCGGACCACTATCAACTTAATTTTGAATGTAAATTTCATTAAATAGTAAACACTACACATAAATGGTTTAGAATATCTCATCAAAGCTAGCACTATTGTTCAGTTATCCCCGGGAGCCCCCATTTCGGGGAGACAGGGCTCGAACATGGGTACACGTGATCGGACTACTGATAGTTTGATACAATGCTCTATGTAATTAAGATCATTTAGCGATTTGAACTCAAGTTGATTGGAGAGGGAATACCTCAAATAATGGTTGATTTGGTTTTGGTACAAAAAATGCAGTGATTAATATTTACATAATGACTAATTCTAAAGTAATTTCCAGGTGAACAAAATACATAAAATTCGAAACATAGCTCAGAAGTGGACAATAGTACTTTTTACTTTATTATAAAAATATGGTACATAGCGGCATCGAGTGATAAAATACTACTGTTAAAGCCATAAATATTGGAAAGTGACATTTACCCTAAGATATGCCCGCTTGAACTCTGTTTTAAGAATTTTCTGCCAAAACCTCTTATATAACATTGCGTAAAATTTTAGCTTAAACTTTCCTTTCCACTTGGCATGCATCATGCATGTTGTCGTAACGAACCCTATCTTGATTGTGTTAAGAATGATTTGGTTCCCGTCCCAGTCACGCTCGCCGGGCTTGTCTCTCGTACGGCTATAAATCGTCTCTTCGACTTTGTTAGAGCTGACGAAGGTTGTGTGGTTGTTGTATTAGTGGGTTCATGTCAACGTAGATAATTTGTACTAGTATTCTAAGTGCCAATATAGATACCTATACATGTTTTTTCCTCTTTCAGCAGTGCTGTTCTTTAGACGTGTTATTGTTTTATCGTGTTTATAATAAAATGTAAATATGTGGGTTATAACTACTCATAGCACATTCATAACAAAAGACCATAAACGTGTGCTATCTTCACTATCACGTGACATGTGTACACTTACGCCCTGGCTACCCCTGGTACCTACAAGGCTTCTGCATTAGGTTCCGAGGGCTGTCCGGAACTTTAAAGGTTCCCGGAGGAAATTTAAATATGAATTATACTTTCTTCCTTCCTGTTCGCAAAGGCATTCTTAGAAAAGTTGATTAATACGCGAGTTGTTAGCTGTAAAATTTTCAGATTTAGCAAAATGATACATTTTTATGTATAGCTACATTATCATATCAAATAATAAAATAAATATATTGGGACATTTTCTTTAACACAGTGCCATCTAGCCTAAAGTTAGCTAAGCATTTGAACCCAGGAATCGAACCTGAGCCTTTAGGAAATTCATAAAAATAAGTCCCATTTAAACTGCAACTACAGTTTGGTATATAACAAAACCCTTATAAAAAGCTTTGCTGTGTTAAACTTGTCTCATTTTGAAACTTACCAAAGCTAGATTTCTTTTATAAACGAGAATTTTCTACAAAAAGGCTGGTTCACTCAATATGTAAAGCAGGGACAACCCTAGCGAAGCAAATGACGTCATTCGACCTCTCTCCACATAATGGCAAAGTTTCACACACAGCACTATCGCTGGCCAGCGGTCGCGTCTAATTTTCCCAAGTTGAGCGGTTATGTAGATCTACTGTAGCCTGTAGGTTCTATGTCAGGATTGGTACTGTGTTAGAATTGAGTGGTTTTGAATACGTAGATAGTATTATGTTCGTATTGAATAGCACAAGGGTTATACCCTATCCTATGAGGAACGTACAAGACGATTAACAGAAATAGGAATGGTACACAGACTAAAATAAAAGCCAGAAATAAACGCATATTTACGAATGTGACATGTGATTTTTTCCTTTGTGAAAATATCGAAATAGGGTTTTTAAAAATACTGGATTTTTGAAACTGATACATGGTGTGTGGCTTTTTTTTGTTATTTAGCACCTGCTCAATATGTTAATTTTTGTAACAATCGTTTGAATATTTATATTTAAATCAATTCTCCTTATTAAATGATAAGTTTTACAACAGATAAATTCGTTCGTCATTTTTGTTTAAATAAGAGCCACTCAACGAGAGTTTCTGTGTTCAGAGGATCAGGAATGCAAACCCTTGTATTTCGGCGGACAGAAAGCTTATAAGTTTGAAGAGCGTATAATACTTTTTCCTTTTATCTTAACTGACAATAGAGCTATGCATTCGGCGGACAATCTTATAGTAGAAGTTCAGCGAAAAATCTGAAATCTATGCATTAGTAATTGAACATATAAAATATTCAAAACCAAATCTAAATAAAATTACGGATCACTCACTCATCTACGTACGCTTAGCTGAATCCCTAGCTTGTACCTAAATACTTGAAATTTTTTGATTATGTTACGTTTAAAATGTAAGCACTCACTAAATTTCACCCCTAAAAGGGGTAAAATAGGAGGTTTAAGTTATCAGCAGTTTTCGAGCTGATAACTTAAACCTCCACTCCACTCATGAATTAACGTCGTCAGCTACCATGTAGAAAATGTTCTAAAACAGTTTAAATAATGCTCCGTAAGTACATAATATTACAAAACACAGCAAATGTATAAAAATAGGTGACTACCCACAATATTGGTACAGTTTTCTAAACTATCTTGTTCAAATCGAAACAGCCCACATTTACATATAAATGGCTAACTCCGACACTACGGTGGCGACTTTACTGTAATATAGCTGATTCATGTCTTGTTTGGACAAAGAATGAACATAATTGCGATATACAGACATCTTAGAGTTGTAAAACACACTAGATAAATAGATAAAATCATGACTGTAACTTAAAGACGTGATTTTATCTGAGACGTATATGTATTAAATGATTAATGTATGAACAGGGAACGAAAGAACCCTGGCAATCTCTCCTCTCTGACTACTCCGTCAGGGATATAGCGTGACGACAGTTAGTTTGTTAAAAACTAAGACAAGTTACATAGTCACTTCCGACTGAATTTTCTAAATCTTACTTTACTTAATCACGCAGTAAGAGTGGATTTATTGGATAATTAATGTGGAGCTTACCTAGTCTTAACCTTGAAGAACATGAGCCGATCAGGCTATCAGATATATACCACTGATAGTGTAGTGTTTGGACTGTTGTCAATCATGAATGTAGGTAAAAAAATATAACAACCATGATAGTTTAATTTTTTTTATTGTCGAAGTAAAATGAAAAAAGACTTTACTGACAAAAGTTTTTGCTGACAAGGTGTCAGGTCTACACTAAGGACTTCATTTAGGATTTTTCCGGTTTTAAAGTTCTTGTGACAGAACAGATACCAAATTTCCTTTGGGTGAAGATCTATCACACGGAACTATCCTTACCAGCGAGAGGTCACATTTTACCAAAATTTTTATGTAACATGACATATAAAACATACTGCGCTCGTAAACCACTGGCCCTACCTTGTAATGCTTAATCTGTAGTAAGTATAAACTTACCATACCCGCGTACGTGCGTAATTTCCTCGAATAAAAATGTTACCTTACAATAAAAACAGTTGAGGTTCGCTCATAAAACAAAACAAATATGGCGACCGCCAGCGTAGTGGTGCCGTCTAGCGGATGCACGGCGAACTAATGAAGTCTACATTATACTAATGAAGTTTTCTTCTGCGGCAAATTTACAACCTGAACGTAGCTTAACTCGCCCCAGGTTAAAAGGGTTGTAGGGGAGACGACTTGTCCGAATAAATTATGCGAATTTTGTAAAATAACAGAAGATGAGACGAGTTTTGAGAATGTTTTCCATATTTTGGGAAGCACAAACTTATGTTTTCATTTTTGAAATTGCCTTTTAATCATATTGAAGCCTGCGCAAGGGAATAATACGAAAATTAGACGCCATCTATACTTAATATTATAAAGCTGAACAGTTTGTTTGTTTGTTTGCTTGGTTGAACGCGCTAATCTCAGGAACTACTGGTCGGATTTGAAAAAAATCTCTTTGAGTTCGATAGCCCATTTATCGAGGAAGGTTATAGGATATATATCATCACGCTACTACCCTGGAGAGCAGAGCAGTAGCCATAAATGTCGACAAATCGGGCATTTTTTTATGTAATACTGTAAAATTTATAAGCGACGGGATTAAATAGGTGCAACGGGAGTTCGAAGTATGTCACGGGCGAAGCCGGGGGGTCACTTAGTAATAAATAAATTGAAAGGTTTAAGATCTTTACCATCTAAGTATTGACTTTGTGTAATATTGCATGGGAGGTGTAAGGGGCCCCACTAAGATCTCGGGGGCCAAACTACCTCACCAGCTAGCGGTGCACCAGCTGACCAACGGACGAGGCAACGACGCAGGCGCCCTTAGGGGGTCGGGAGGTCAGACGGCAGTCGCCATTAACAATGCCGAAAATTAAAACTCTAACAAAAACTGCTCCTAGCAGCTAAATAAAGTAGACCCCGGACTCCACAAATAGTAGATAGTAGATAGAGTTTGGAAGCAACCAGAAAACAGTTAAGATAAAAAGAAACATTAAGCGAATCTATCATTTATTAGTAGAGACAATATATTTATTTAATTTTAAACAAGTGGGTTTATTCGTCAGCTTCAAGTAGGTATCGATGGTGTAGTTGGTAAACGCGTGCGTGCGATGAACCATAAGACGCTGGTTCAAGTCCATCTCGAGACCGGAAGATATTTCCAAATAAAATAAATAAATAAATATCCATCACGCCTTATCCCCGAAGGGGTGGCAGAGGCATATTATATGCCCACTTGTCACAGTGTGGATTCCTGTCCCACGTAATAGGTGGTGAGCCCATTGCCGTGTTGAAATAGACAGACGCAGGTTGTGGCTACCTGCAGTTGAAGTTTTTCAAGCCGCCAGTAAGGCATTCAACCAGGCTTAACGACTGCCATTTTACTGGCTACCGGGACCAACGGCTTAACGTGCCTTCCGAAGCACGGAAACGCTCGCAAATGTAAATGCCACAAAGTGGTCACCCATCCGAGGAGCAGCCATGGTGAAATTGCGTAACTCAGTGATCGTTTACAGAACACTGAGACCGCGGGGCCACGAACGCAAAATGTTTTCACATAAAAAAATAGAAAAATCATACTATATGCTTTTCAAAATTGTTTCTAAGTTTAGACAATAATAGAATATGTACTGTCACATTTGTACTAAAAATTAAAGACAAAATTATGATTATAATTGTACCTATGGCATTATTGGCACGACACTTGTAACAAATCTAAATTCTGAATCGTACAACAAACAACTCATAAAAACGCTTCTTATTTGAATCAGTGTTATTTCATTCTTAAATAGGAATTTTCGTCTATCTTGGTGATGTAATATGCATGAAATTGGATTAGCTGTCGGTTTTACTGTCGGTCTTTCGAAAGAGACGAGCCTCTTAGTAGCCTGCCGCAAGGATTTGGGTTTCCATATTGACGAGGCCCTTGAGTGCTTTTGATCTCGAATGTATTAGAAAGCCTGCTCCAATATTTCATTATAAAGACAGACGTGCGTCGTGGGCAGATTTAACCAAGTAAACATTATTAACTTTTATTATGTTGCTTCGTTTCTCGAGTACTTCCGTTTTTTATTCAGTCTTTTGGAATATTAAATGGGTTGACATACAAATCCTATGTACAAATATTATTAACCTAATAGGAAATGAGACGCTCGCTTACGTTCATGTTACGTTACTTATTATGTTTTCTTATCTTCCACCATATTGACGTATTTTTCTTTTTTTATACCACTGAGGTGGCAGCAACAGACCTATGGACCTTTGCAACAACAAAATGATAATCGTCTTCAATTAAAGAAGTATTGTAAAAAATGACAGTAGACTACAGTTGAGCTATGAGGGTTAAGTGGACTAGAAAAAATCCTCTGGCCAACTAATTACGGCAAATGTTTAAGTCCTACTAGGCTTAGTAACAAAAGATCTATTACAAGGCTAGAAACAGAGGTATCTTTTTGTATCATTCGAACCGTTTCTGACTTCTGACAAAAACGTTGACTTATTTATAAACCGATTTTGATATTGTATTCAAAGTCAATTTCGATCAATGTAGGATACTTTCACTGATCCAATAAAAAAAAATGAAGAAGTTTACAGAAATAAGGAAACACTTTTATAGAACCAGGACAGGTTCATCTCATCTCCTACTCTATTTTACTCTTTTGTTAAACGGTAAACGAAAGCTCTTTCGTTTGATATAACTCAATCCCAAAACGCGGTCTAGTTATAGCTGTTATAAAATGGCTGGTCGGATAATATAAAATAGTAGGTGCCTACCTGATCTAAAACGTCTTATCCAACAATCTTTTAATAAACTACAACGTGTAGCAAACTCTCCAAATAAATCTTTTTTTACTAAACTAACTTTGGAATTCGTGGAAGCATCGATCACTCGACACATTATTTGGTTTTCGTTCCTAACAAATCACATCACGTTCCAATGAATAATGTGTTCGATATCAAACTCCTTTTACCAGCCTACAGTAAAGTCAGAAGCAAAGGTTATCTTAATAAAGGTAAACTTAAAATATCCATCACGCCTTATCCCCGAAGGGGTGGCAGAGGCATATTATATGCCCACTTTTCACCGTGTGGATTCCTGTCCCACGTAATAGATGGTGAGCCCATTGCCGTGTTGAAATAGACAGACGCAGGTTGTGGCTACCTGCTGTTGAAATTTTTAAGCCGCCTATAAGGCATTCAACCAGGCTTAACGACTGCCATTTTACTGGCAACCGGGACCAACGGCTTAACGTGCCTTCCGAAGCACGGAAACGCTCGCAAATGTAAATGCCACAAAGTGGTCACCCATCCGACGACCAGCCATAGTGAAAGTTGCTTAACTCAGTGATCGTTTACCGAACACTGAGACCGCGGGGCCACGAGCGCTTCAAAGGTAAACTTAGTAGTATATATATATATTTTTATGTATAAAGCGACTGCCATTTTTGTCAAGTGTTTAGATTACTACGGACCTGCAGGTTTGTGGGTTTCATTCTCATCCGGGACAATCAATTTTGATCATTACACAAAGTAATGATCAAAATTGATTGTCTTAAAACATTTATTTTTTCATGTTGTGTATATAATTTTACAAACATATTATTTAGGTATGTAACGAGTGAAAATTTCAGGAATCAAGGAAGTGACACAACATTAGGTACTATTTAAAAATGTATTTATTGCTTTTCGAAGTATTCTCCGCGAAAGACACATTTTTCCATATGATGGAACCATTATTGAAGCAACCATTCCATTCGGAAGTTAGGATACCCAAAATGGCCGTTTTGTAGGCGTCCACAGCTTCTTCAGGTGATGAAAATGTCTAACCACACAATTTATTCTTTATATTAGGGAAAGTATAGAAATCATTAGGGCTTAGGTTGGGGTTGTACAGCGGATGGTCTAATAATTCTGTTTTCTTGCTCTAAAAACTCTTTTGTTCTGTGCGCGGTGTGAGAACTCGCATTGTTGTGATGGAGGATGATGCGGCGGTTGCAGTTCTCTTTACGGAGTTCAGAAACGACCTGTGGCAAACAAATGCTAGCATACCATTCTGCATTAACCGTACTTTGTCCCTCAAGAGGAATAGTCGCAACATGGCCGGTTTTGGAGACAAACGTGGCCACCATTTTTTTTGCAACACTCCGTTGTTTTTGTTGGCTTTAACTCATTTTCGAACACGCAAACTCGTGACTGGTTTTTGTTTCGGGTTCGTACGCGTATATCCAGGATTCGTCACCTGATACGATGTTGTATACATCATTTGAGGATCCTGCGTGGAATCTTTCGAGAGTTCTGATGCACCAAGTAACGCGAGCCGCATTTTGCTCTTCACAGAGCGAATGCGGTATCCACCGGGAAAACAACTTTTTTACACCTAATTGTTCATGCAATATTATTTGTATTTGACTCATGCCAATGTTTAAAGTTGCCTGAATTTCGCGGTATGTCACATGTCGATCTTCCTCAATCAGCTTACGCACAGCATCAACGTTTTCTTTGGTGACTGCAGTTTTTGGACGACCTTGACGGGGATCATCACTGAGCTTGACAAGTCCACGTTGAAATTCAGCAAACCAGCGATAAATTGTGGTTTTGGATGGGGCTTCATCACCAAATGCAGAAATCATCCGGTCAACACACTGTTTTTGTGTTAAACCACTTCGAAAGTCATAATAAATCATAGCTAACTAACTAACTATCTTCACGCTGTATCCCTGACGGGGTAGTCAGAGAGGACAGATCGCCAGGCTTCGCGATCCATACATACTTCTTTCGCTTCTTCGAGATTCATCAATCGCTTCATACACGCACGTCTGTGTATCTGAGTACTTTTACTTTTTACGGAAAGGTCCGTTTTTGAGCAATCTGCTCACGTGGTCTTCATATGTAAGTCTCGGCCTACCCTGACTCCTTCTACCCTCTACTTTTGAACAATATATATTCTTCGTCAATCGTTCCTAACTCATTCGTTGGACGTGTCCAAACCAACGGAGCACGCCCTTTTCCAGCTTAACGCTGACACTTTTATTCAAACCTGCCATATTGCGTATCACTTCGTGACGTATTCGGTCGGCCAAGGTAACGCCGCACAATTTTCGAAGTGATCGCATCTCCACAGCATTCAATTTACTTTCATGCATCTGCTGACATACCCAGGTTTCGCTACCGTAATGCAAAGTTGGCACTAGCACTGCGTTATGAATCGCCATGCGTGCTTCTATTACGATGCTTTGTCGCTTTACTAACTGGGACAAAGCACCGTTAACTTTGTTTCCGTCAGCTACTCACCGTTCTACATCCGAATCACATCTTCCATCCGCGCTAAACATACTCCCTAAATACACAATTTCATTCACTTGCTCTAGACGTTCCTGGTTTACCCTAATCTCGCATTTAGATCTTACGTCACCTCTTTCAAATACTAGAACCTTAGTTTGAATTGCATTCAAGCGAAGACCCTTACTTTCACATTCCTATTTCATATTAGTGACTAATGCCTGAAGGTCGGCTTCTGATGAGGCCATGAGCACCGCATCATCAGCGTACAGCAGACAGTTTACTGTAAAGTCACCCAAATTCACACCCATATTAAAATCTTACAACTTCTGCAGGCAACTGTCCAGATACACTATGAACAGCCAGGCGGATATGACACGCAAGCCTTACAGTCCCTTTAAAGCGACTGTATTGCCCGCAGTAGCGAGCCGTCCACACCATATCCGGGCAGCAAGTCCCACAGCGTTTCTCTCACCACGTTATCAAATGCTTTCTCTAGATCCACAAAAGCGCAGAAAACCTTCTGGCTAACAGCCAGAAACTTTTCCGCGATCATGCGGAGAGAAAATACTTGATCCATGCAACCTCTTCCACGTCGGAATCCGCATTGAGCCTCCCATAAATACCTTTCAGACTTTTCTTGTATTCGTGCCGTTATAACCTTTGCATACACCTTACTAGCTAAGCTGACCAAGCTGATCGCCCTGTAGCTGAAGCAGTTTAGGCGCGAGCCTTTCCCTTTGTAAATAAGTACTGCAACTGCTACTCGCCAGTCATCCGGGACCTCACCCGTCCGCCAGCACAAGTTGCATAACAGACATAGTGTGTCCCAGACACGCGACCCACCGTACTTGATAATCTCAGCAGTAACTCTGTCTTTTCCCTCAGCCTTACCACATTTCATACTTCTTATCGCTTGTTCTATTTCTTTCATACTAATGACTTCAATGACATCGGGATCCGGAGCATCGAAGTGAGCTCCACTTCCCGATGTGGCATCTCTGTCTTTTCTTGCATACGTCTTTCCATAATATTCACTCCATCTCTGCAGGACGTCAGTTTGGTCTGTTAGGACGTCATTGTTAACACTAAGCACTTTATTCATACTGCAGATTGCCGAACAACTCCGGGTCTTGCCTACCTCTTTCCAGAAGAGCTTGGCATTATCCCGGAAATTGGACGACAACCTTTCATCCGCTTTCATTCTGCACCTTTCACGAGCTTCTTCTATCAGTGCTTTCATGTTAACTTTCTGCAGCTTGTATCTCTCTTTCATATTAAAATCATTTCGCGAGGCTAAGTAGTCTAACCATGCTTTCTTCTTCATTCGAATTGCTTCTTTCACTTCCTCATTCCACCATGCATCACGCTTATTACTACTGTCTCTTTTCGTTTCTCCACACACTTCCGCAGCGGAATTTATCATACTATCCCTAAGGTTCTGCCATACACTTTCCACATTCTCACTGCTTACATTGACGTCGCCAAGCTTTTCGGCTACCATTTCATTATATTTATCCCTAATGGATGCATCCTGCAGCTTCCAGCTTTTGATGCTATAAGTCGGCTTAAGCTCAGGACACTCGGTACGATGACGCCAACCCGCGAACAGACCCCTAATCCTAGTTATGACTAGGTAGTGGTCTGATCCCAGCTCAGCGCCTAGATAAACCCTTGTGTCCATCACCTTTTTACGGAGCCGACTATCCATTAGGAATAGATCTATCATGCTTCTCTTTGACTTAAATCTCCTCGTATACATATGAATTTGTTTGTGGTTGAACATTGTGTTCGCCACAAACAAATCCTTTTCCTTACAAATGCCAGTATTAGCTTGCCAGCGTCGTTCACCCTTTTATCCCCATACTTCCCGAGTACCGACTCAAAACCATCGCGAGCGGTACCCACCCCTCCATTCAAGTCTTCACATACTATAAATTTTTCATTTCCTTCTATCACATTTAGAGCTTCTCTTATACTCTCCCAGAAATCCTCTAGCTCACTCGCGTTTGACGAAGATACTGGCGCGTAAGCAGCTACCAGGAAAATCTTCGTCAAACCAAGCTTTACACGGATCCAGAGGATTCTAGGACCTACCAGTTTGTACTCATACATACCGGAGGCCAATCGCGAGGACAGCAAACTTCCAACCCCCCGACTGATGCTCGCTCTCTGGTACTCCAGACCAAAGCGCGAGCATCCCACCCGGGAGCTCCACTTCGCTGCCCTTGCGCTTGGTCTCTGTCAAGCACAGTGCATCTAACATACTCTCATTCACAACATCCATCAACTCATTCATCTTATCTGTCATTGCTCCCCTAACATTCCACGCAGCTACCCTGCACTCCGTCCTCCACTTCCCGACGTGTCGGGCCGCGCGTGTAGGGTGGCGGTCCCCTACGCCGCTCTGGCACACACTTTTCGCACCAGCGGGGACGAACTGGTGCGCGTCGCCTCGGGGGCACGCCCTAGCAGTATTCGCCCTGGTGGCACTCGTGTTGGAGTAGAATTGCAGCCGTAGCTGGCAGGGATGGCGACGTGCACGCTTCTACTCTTCATCCCCTAACATTTACTCTTGAATTTTATCGAGTCAATTCCATTTTTTCAACGACTAAACAAGTTTGACAAAACCTTGTGACAAGACCGAGAATCTTTTTTTTAAATAAATTAATGGTATTCGATTTTTAAAAACAAGGAGTTTTCAATTAAAAAGATTTTAATATGACAGGAACAGTGGAAATGTTCCGATATATTAATGTTCGATACTTTTAGTGCAGCCTATGTATATTAGCTGTCAAGATACATACCAGTACAAAAAAATATTAGCTTAATGTGATTGTAAAAATATCCCCCAAGTATAGTGCCAAACAAACTCATTCAATTTTGACAAGTGAGGTAATTCACCTTAGATTTTTGCGGAATATAGATTATGTTGCGCTATTAAACTTTATAATGTGGTAACTTTTTTTATACCACTGAGGTGGCAAACAAGCATACGGCCCACCTGATGGAAAGTGCAGTTGCAACACCAGAGGTGCAGTACTTGCGCTGCCGACCCTTTATAAACCTTCTAAGACCACTGTCAACTTTTAAAAAAGTCGTAAGGCAAAACCGGTCAAGTTATAAATAATATGGAATAATACAAGTATTTTTATTAAAAAAGCGTGAGATTTTTGTAGTGTTCATTTCTTATAGACAACTGAAATAGTAACATATTTTAGTGAAGTCAGTACGGTCGTTTATGTTTAAACAGCATTGTAAGGTGCCTTACACTACTATTTACTGCGCAGTTTGCTAAGATTTGTAAAGGGAACGCTACCCGTCCTACGATTTATAGCGTAAGGTCATTTTAATTTAGTATTGAAGACACTTGTTCACGACTTGGACTACAGGTATTAAGCATCGCCATTGTTTCTGTGTTAAGGAAGGTTCTAATTGTTTAATCTTATATCTGAACATATTATACTCGTACGACTTGACTGAGCGTAAAGCTGGTTTGAGGTAGCTATGTTGTAGATGAGGTCTTGGGATACAGTTATTATCCTACTTATACTATAAACGTCGAAAGTTTGTAAGAATTGATGTTTGTTACTCTTTCACGCAAAAACTACTAAATGGATTTTAATGAAACTTTCCAATAATATAGCATAGCATATATTAGCTATATTATTGTAAAGTTTCATTAAATTCTAATAATTCTAGAAGCTGCGGGCGTCAACGAGTGTACTATACTTCTAGTACCGTTAACAATCTTTGACCATTCAACCCGTAAGTTCATCTGGGTCATTGTCTCGTCCACTGCCCCGAAACGAAACAGGTATTTTTATCATTTCAATATTTTTCAAGGTGTGTATGTTATTATGTCTAAATGTACCATCAATTACCGTTTCTGACTTTATCATCTCTTTCCATACAAAGATTGTCTGAAAGAGATCGCTGTTAGCGATATGATTATACTTGCATTGATACTATTTTGATGAATGATGAATAGATGCATCATGATTATACTCAATATACTCGCATTTACTCCTAAAAGTCCTTATTAAAGTATACTATCAGCTGGACTCCTACTGACTATAACCACACAGTGTATTTGTCTATGGTTAGGTGATCCCTCAGAAGGTTAACCACAGGGTTCCCGATATACAATAAAGAGTTATCCATCTTTGCCAGCTGCATGGAAAGGCTTGCCATTGCTCCTATGCTGCCTTCTCCAACTTGTAACGTATACAATAAACAAGGGTTACGCCAGTATGTATCCAGTAGCTTAAAGTACGGAGAGGACCAAAGTCTCAACAATTAGCAGGAAATAAAGCTTAAGAAAGTACTGTGTTCATTAGTTGTCCTTTATAACTGACGACTTTATATAACGACTAATTTGTGTTCAAATCGGTACAAATAAAATAGTGAAAATTTAGAAACTGAACTGAAAATTTCATTATTTTGAACTAGAAATTCAATCTAAATAATAGTTAATGCATTCAGTGAAATGTTCACTAGATTCCTGTATTGACCCGCGTAATGGTCCAGTGCACGTAATTTAACACAATTACACTAATTAATAATCAGCTGGCTTACTGACATGAATAATGCAAGTGAATTGGATGAACCAAATATCAGGGCTGCTTTTAATTTAGAAACAATTTTAAAAAGCAATTATTATTTTAACTTTCTCACATTCTCATCCACTTCACACTGTCGTCGGCATCCCTTGTAGTGAGACCAGTGGCACGCATGTCATCTCTCACGACGTCAAGCCAGCACTTCCTGGGTCTTCCCATTATACCGGGAACCGGCGGGGTCGACATGGCCAGACATTTGTTTCCCACATATTTAATAGAAACAATATTTTTTGCTACTACTATACTAAACTAATGGCAAATCTTACTTATATATACATGATTGATTAAGAAGAAAAAAAGGCATTTAAAATATTATTATTATCTATCTATCACCTTATCCCCGAAGGGGTGGCAGAGGCATATTAAATGTCCACTTTCCACCATGTGTATTCCTGTCCCACGTAATAGGTGGTAAGCCCATTGTAGTGTTGAAATAGACAGACGCAGGTTGTGGCTACTTGCTTTAATTTAACTTGACTTAACGACTGCCATGTTACTGGCAACCGTGACCAACGGCTTAACGTGCCTTCCGAAGCAAGGAAACGCTCGAAAATGTAAATGTTGAGTGCTGCACCTCTGGTGTTACAAACGTCCATAGGCTACGGTGACCACTTTCCATCAGGTGGGCTGCCACCTCAGTGGTATAAAAAAAAGGGCACAACGTGGTCACCCATCCAAGGACCAGCCATAGTGAAACTTGCGTAAATCAGTGATCGTTTACAAAACACTAAGACCGCGGGGCCACGAGCGCTTTATCATATATAAAATATAATTTATTCCTTTCTTTTACTAGAATGAACGATCATTTTCGGTCAACAAAAAAATATTTGTTCTTAAAAGACGTTTTTAATTTAGAGAGAGTAATACTAAATTCAATAGTAATCCATTGTACTTCACACGACAAAAAAATAAAGTATCCTCACCACTCTATCATACATTTCCAGATCATTACATTCGCGCCACTGTGCGACATTCTCATAGCCTCCTCTGGGAAATTTGCTGTCGGAGTCCTGAATTTAATCAATGGAAACAAAAAGATTTGTATTTCTTGGGTCGAGAGTAATTGATAGAACTCTTATTTTTGGTGGCAATATGATTAGACAGGCTGCTTAGGGCATTTTAATCACATAGTGTATTTTAGGAATTCAGATAATTTATTATATAGATATTAAAAACTATTATACATGTAGACGATTAGATTATGTAGACGAGTAGATGTTTTTATTCATGCAGACCATTTTAGACACTTACGAATAGTTATGACAATAGATAAAATGAGAGTAATTCTAGTTGCCAGTTCCAAGGGCAGCCTTCATGGAGAAGAATCTGGCAAGAAACTCCATGGATGTTCTTTTAAAATGTATGCATGGCTTTGTTCTTTGGAGTTATGTTTCTTTTTCCTGATTTAATTAAATCCAGGGAAACTCCAGATTGTATTAGAATTCATTAATAATATTATTCAATTTGTACTTATTAATTATTTTAGTTACAATGTAGAATGATTAAAATTATGGTCTTTTACAAAAGAACTTCTTCGTTTTATTTCTTTCCACAGTGCGTCAGGACGCTTTATCGAACAACTCCATCGCTACATTAGACTTTAATATGAGCTTTTACTTCAGGCGGTAATTTGATATCGGAAGATCGTACGTAAATAATGGTCACCGCGTGACACTATCGCAGTATACGACTGCGATAGTGTCAGTTAACGATGCGGCTGTTTTTACTGTGGTCAAGGGGTTAGTGATAGCGATAAGAGCGGTAAAGTAGTTTTTGTTGTGATTTTATGGTTCTGAGTTATGACAGTGTAGTTTTTGACACACTTTTGTAAAATATGCTGGGATTTACAAAACACTAAAAATTAATAGTTTAACATTGATATACTTTTTTAATACCACTGAGGTGGCAGACAAGCGTACGGCCCACCTGATGGAAAGTGGTCACCGTAGCCTATGGACGTTTGCAACACCAGAGGTGCAGCACTCGCGCTGCTGACCCTTTATAAACCTTCCAAGACCCCTTTTGAAGAACCCCATGCTCATTCCACAACCTAAGCGGACGCGGAATTAAGCCATACTTATTAGTCACGACTTTTATCGCTCATGGGGTAGGCTGAGGTAAACGAAACAACCACATGTCATTGTATGCATTTTTGTCCAACGTAACAGGTGGTGAGCTCATTGCTGTGTTGAAATTGATAGCCACCTGACACAACGCAGTGATCGTTTACAGAATACTGGGTTAGCGCGGTTACTAGCGCTTAAACACATACAGTAATCTTAATATTTTATTCTATCTTTTGGAGTTCTTTAATAGGGATTAGATAGAGGAACGTTCTTGAAAGATTTTTCGTCTGATTTTGCTCTGATCAATGCATGAGTAAAATACCCTAAAGTTATTGTCTACTACTGTACGTGATTTTACGTGATTTCACTTAAGTAGTACTAATTTGAATTTAATTATTTTAATTTTTGTATTTATTTTACACGGCAATGGGCTCGCCACCCCTTCGGGGATAAGGCGCGATAGATGAATAATAATAGTTAAAAAATAAAGCTTCCGAGTTAAAATAAGTTATAACAAATGCTGATTTGTAATTCCACCATGAGCAATTTGTCAAAATTTTGCAAGTCAGTCCATTGGGTTTGAGGATTTTATTACTGAAAAAAGTGAACGGAGACAATTTGAATCTTACTCTTTATGGTCGCAGTTGGATAATTAGAAAAGTTTTAGAATATTTAAATAGAAATCAGAGGTGCCCGTGCTTCGAGTATATTAAAGTTTTAATTTGACTCTGAGCTTGTAAACTTGGGAAAAATTCTTTTTCTGAGGTGACCTCCAAGGTCATGATTGATATTTCAGTTTGGTTCTTACCTTTTAGTAGTTATTTTATCGATCAAATTTGAAATTGTTTCAATTGATTTTATTTACACAGCAATGGGCCCACCACCTGTTACGTGTGACAAAATGCATACGGTGAAATGTGGGCGCATAGTTTGCCTCTGCCTACCCCTTCGGGATAAAGGCCTGACAATATGTATGTATGTATGATTTTATTCAAAAACTTACAGTCCATTTAACTTTTGATAGATTTTATTTCATAATTATGTCTTCGTCTAATGATTCATACAAAATCCTTATCCTGTTACCCTACATAAGTGAAAATATTGTATAGATCAAATTAACTTACATGACATAACAGTGTTCATCAAGCGCTCCTCGCGGTTTAAACGCTTGTAAGGTTAAATTCTTGGGTATGAAAAAATGTAGATATTAAACGGGTATGCCCTCCGGGAACCGAGCTTTCATGAGCTTTTTGAAGTTATTCTCGTATACAAATGTATTTTTAGACCTCACGGTTCTCTGGCATTTGAAACGGGTAAGGCAGGCTTGCATTTTCTGTGAAATGAATGCTTGTGTTAACATTGGTCTATTTTAAATTATTTATTTAGTAAAATTTGCTGATACTTTTGGTATAAGGCGTGGTATAAAGGTAATAATGACGAAAACTGCGTGCATCAGTAATATACCGGGGAAGGCTACCCAGCATATATGATATTACTTCATCAAAGCGGACGATTAGGGCGGATATCCCCATTGCGTCCGCAGTTCTCGTTTTGGTGTTCGGTGTCCGCTTCTCCCCTCTTTTTTTCAACTCGTTCCTTAAACTAAAGTAAATAGCACGTATGTTACCTTCCACCGTGTCCTTTCATTGAGTTTTTGTGTCTGCACGTCCTGTTGGGAATTGGCGGAGGTGGCTTGACAAAACCCCTGTTCTTCACGTGTATATATTCAGGGGCTGCAGTGGTCTTCTTACAACAAGACCGTATTCTGTTGCAGTTTGCTGTTGCAGACGAGCGAGGCTCCGATCACTTCATTAAACAAAACGTGTGGGTATGTCGTGTCGTGGTGCGGTGCTAATTTTACATTTCTGAAGCTTTTATATCTAGTCAAGTTTCAAATTATCGTGAAATAAAGTTGCAAGTTTTAATAATTTTTATTTCAAAAGTAACACAAAAAAAAAACCTTTTTTTGCATAGACCATTTTAACGGCGCTTACAAAATATCATACACTATTTAAAATATTTAAAGTGACCACCGGTTCGGAACGCGCCCCAAACAACCTCTTTAAGCTTATTAAATCACTGTTTCAAATGTTAATCTTTTCTAATCTTAGAAAAACCGTGAAACCGCTCATCAAATTTTATTACATCTAGTAAAAAAAAACATTTATAATCGTAATAAAATTATCTGATGTTTCGCTTCATTTAATAAAAATCGACTAAAGTGGAGCACAGTCGATACGATGTCGGCAAGTCGATGGAGTGAGTTTGTTCCAATCCGTTGGTCGGAACTCGGGCGATATTGAATTCTATCGTGGCTCATTAGTCCGTGTTCCGTGTGGAGAGCATTACGCAGTGTGCACCGCCATATTATATAAAGGGTTCAGGTGAAATGAAAAGTGCCTTGTTACCATTGCTGATACCTTTGTTTTGAAGTAGAAATGCGAGGAATGTAGATTGTGAGGAAATTTTGGTGGTTATTGCTTTAGAAAGTAGTCGCTGAAAAAGTTGTCTTACAGAACCGGAGTTGCTTTAATAAAGTATTCAGTATAATAAAAAGCGATCTGACTGAACGCTATATGTTGAGTTTAATGATATGAAGCACCACATAAGAATAATCAAAAATATGTATCCATAAAAAGTGTAATTCAAAATAGAAGAAAGATATAAACACAAGCAGTATACGGGTGTCATTAAAAAATGATTATATTTGAGTGGCGGAGTGCGGGTGGAGACGGCAGGGTTGGTACAAATAAAATTTTATATTCCGCAGATATGAGTCTCAAATATTCAGAGAGAACTCTAAATTAGGCTCTATAAAGCTCTTCGTTATTCATGCACTCTTTCGCAACGTCTCTACTAATAATATTTAATATTTTTTGCACTGTGGTTGAATACTGTGTGATTTGGACGGTCATCACGATTTGAAACGGGAGCATAAGTTCTAAGTTTTTTTGCTTTTATAAAATTAGTTTTGTGTAGTTTTGTAATATACATATTATTTATTAAAAATAAAAATATAAATAAATATCCATCACGCCTTATCGCCGAAGCGGTGGCAGAGGCATATTATATGCCCACTTTTCACCGTGTGGATTCCTGGCCCAGGTGGTGAGCCCATTGCCGTGTTGAAATAGACAGACGCAGGTATGGCTACCTACTGCTGAAATTTTTCAAGCCGCCCATAAGGCATTCAACCAGGCTTAACGACTGCCATTTTACTGGCAACCGGGACCAACGGCTTAACGTGCCTTCCGAAGCACGGACACGCTCGCAAATGTAAATGCCACAAAGTGGTCACCCATCCGAGGACCAGCCATATTGAAAGTTGCGTAACTCAGTGATCGTTTACAGAACACTGACACCGCGGGGCCACGAGCGCTTCTTATTATTTATTATATTAATAAATAGGTTAAACATTTATTTGTTTTTAGAGATATAACTCAATATTTTACTATCTTCACGCTGTAACCCTGACGGAGTAGTCAGAGAGGACAGATCGCCAGGCTTCGCGATCCATGCATACTTCTTGCACTACTTGCAAATTCATTAATCGCTTTATACGTGCACGTCTGTGTATCCGTGTACTTTTGACATTTCCATTTTTAAGCAATCTGAATTTAATTTCAATTCAATTTTACAATTCAACTTTAATGTACAGCCTTTGAAAGGGTAAATACCTAATTCAGAAAAATTTACTTCGGATCATATATGTCGGCGCACCGTCGACAATTTATAAATATTTATAGTAAAGCTTTATCTATTTGATGACTAAACTTATTAGTAATGTACTCGATGAAAAGCAAGAAGTTTCCTCTTACAAAATCGATTATCTTTGAATACTGAGCCGGAGTCCGGTGTGGTATTTTATTAATTCACAAGTTATCTAGTATCGCTGTGAAACCAATTTATGAACTTCTACTTCAGTGATACTTTCACTAAAGTGCTCATAATTGTGAATAATTGTCATTAATTAAGTTAAAATTAATCGAACATTCTTATATTGTACAGTCTGTACAAAATCAACGACTTCCGTGCCTATGTTTGAATCCAAGAATCGTATTTGACAGATTAGCTGATGTTAGTTGGTTTTGTAGAGGCTAGAGAACTAAAAGATCGTCCATTTTTGTTGGAGCGTTTGTCAACGATGGTCGAGGAACAAATAAGTTAAGTACCTAGGGTTTCTATTCTGAATTTTCTAAAACTATGATTATGTTTCTATTAAGATAAACTGCAGATATTGTGGCAAAGCTATTAAAGTCATTGTATAGTGATTTTTGTGTTTCAATGAATGTAAGCACCGGTAATGAGAGGATTCTCTATCTGCTAACTATTCGGCTGTACTCTATCCGTCATATATAATATCAATCACGCCTTCATCTCCGAATGGGTGGCAAAGGCATATTATATCCCCTCATTTCACTGTGTGCATTTTAGTCCCATAATAAAAATATGACCATACTAGAATCAAAAGCTCCAAATAAAATACCTAACCTCCAACGGTCTGCTTGGTTTAGACTATACGTTGTCCAATTCAACCATATAAGACTCAAGAGTTATCCTCACATTTGCGCCCAGAGCGGTCGTATGTGGTAAAGTACGACAGGGGCTTCTACTGGCGGACGGACACTTAAATTGTAACATTATCTCCACGTCTAAAATTTTCATAACATCTGTAGATGAGGTTTTTAATAGGCAAAATGGGTTAGCAACTTCGGCAGCATAAGTGTAGCACGCGTCACACGCGTTAGAAAACGTCCATAGATTGAGCTGATTGTTCGGTCGACTGCTGCCAACTTAGTGTGGTACTAAATAAACTGAATTTCTAATTTCAATTTATTTTTTATGCATTTATGGTGGCCACATATCTACAGCAGGATAGATGAGCATTACCGTAATATCTAGTAAGCCTTAAGGTCACCTTTGACCTTCTATAACAAACGAGTTAAACGTAAGTGATATTATTTACTGGGCCCAAGCGGTAATTAATATACCAGACAGATTAGTATTACCATTATTCAACAGCTTTTTACCTTTATTTTGATTATGTACCTGTTCCCAATAAAAGAATTAGTAAAACCTTATCATTCTGTAGGTATATATGTTTAACTTTCTGGGAGGAGAGCTCGATCAGTATCTGTCACGTCAATTTGTAGTTAAAGGAAGGCCTTCAGGGTGTCGTTTGGTGAATAATAACGACCCTGTAGAGCCAGGAGCATTGGTTATGTAGTTAAGTGCTTTTCTCATCTGTTGGATAAAAAATAGCAAATAAATAAATGATTGTAGAAAATGACTTCTTTCTTTATCAAGTGTAAGGCGTCAGTCTCTCCAGGTAAGTTTAATACTAATTCCATCAATATTCTTGCTTTCTTTACTCAAATTCTGAACCTTTGAGTTTTGTTTTCACTTTACAAATATACATACAAATTGTCACGCCTTTATCCCCGAAGGGGTAGGCAGAGGCATGCCCAAATTTCACCGTATGCATTTTTTGTCCCACGTAACAGGTGGTGAGCCCATTGCCGTGTTGAATGAACAGGCGCAGGCAGTGTCGACCTGCAGTTGAAATTTTTATTTTTTATTTAAACATAAGTCTGCAGCCAGGCTTAACGACTGCCATTTTACTGGTACTTTATTGTTGGTATTACCTAGATGGTATTTAGTTGTGTAAAAAGAGAAAATATTGATAATAGGTGCAAAAGCTTCCCTCTGTCTATCGAATATGTATCTTAGTCTACAAAACCGTCTTTCTGATATAGAAAAATATCCATCACGCCTTATCCCCGAAGGGGTGGCAGAGGCATATTATATGCCCACTTTTCACCGTGTGGATTCCTGTCCCACGTAATAGGTGGTGAGCCCATTGCCGTGTTCAAATAGACAGACGCAGGTTGTGGCTACCTGCTGTTGAAATTTTTTAAGCCGCCTATACGGCCTTCAACCAGGCTTAACGACTGCCATTTTACTGGCAACCGGGACCAACGGCTTAACGTGCCTTCCGAAGCACGGAAACGCTAGCAAATGTAAATGCCACAAAGTGGTCACCCATCCGACGACCAGCCATAGTGAAAGTTGCGTACCTCAGTGATCGTTTACCGAACACTGAGACCGCGGGGCCACGAGCGCTTCAACTCTTCTTCTTCTTTTTTCGTCTTTCTGATATAGAATTCATCTTTTATTTTTATAGATTTATATCCCGATTACCAAGATGTACCTAATTGGCACAATGACAACATGTCAAATAAGTAGGAGTATTCTTTTGGTATGTTGTTATTTACTTAATTTTATTTTCAATTTCTTACAAAAAATGCATTCTATACATTGACAAAAACAGAATGCTTGCCACAGGCCTTTAGGCTTTAGGCATAAAAATTATATAACGAACGAGATAAAACAAAATATCTTATAGTGAGGCATTCAGATTTTATTGGGTATGTTATTATACTTAATGATGTTAGCCAAGGCTGTTACTTTGCCAAAAAAAGGTCAGTTCAAGTGTACCCTGAATCGGCGGGTGTGTATGAAAACACCTATGAAAGTAGAAGAAGTGAAAGTTGTATGCCAGGATATCAAGTGGAACCAGTCTCTGCCTACCCCGATAGAAGCCAAACGTGGTGATATGTATGTATCTATGTTAGCAGTATCATTGTAATGTTTCATCCTACCCTTGAACCATTTTTATTAAAATGTGGTGTACAGACAGACAGCTGAAACCCTAGAATAATATAAAGGATACTTTTACTGTAGGTACTTATTATTTCGAGAATAATTTACTATGGGATTCGGATACGGATAATCTTTACAAGTATGACAAGTGGCGAGTATTAACTAGTAGACAGTAAAACAGCAAGCAATCTCAGTTGTGCACCGCAGCCATCTCTACTCGTGTCAGCAATAAATCTAATATAACGAACCGTCATTTGGTGCACTGCACTTTGGGGAGAAGCGCGCGCCGCCACTCGTGTTGCGTTATATGAAGATCTTTGCTCTATTTAATTTTAAAATATAGACATACTTGAGTCGGAACTTTCGCAAGGTGAGAAATTTGAAGGTTATACAAGCATACTTAAATTGCAATAAAGTTAATTTTAAGACCTTTTAAGTTTACGGGGATACCAAACCATCCCCTGATCGACCTCAAACTTCGACCTCATTCTGTCTGATGCCTTGTCGGGCCTTATTAATATTTTTTCGGCAAGGAAACCGTTGCTAAAATTCAGTCAAGAAAAGCTGGATTTCAGTAGGGTATTTGAAATAAACATTTAAATATTTTCTTTTCCTTTTCAGGTAAGAAAAAAAAGAACATTATATCTACGTCCCAGGAAGTTTTATCTAGTCAACATTTTATGGAGGTAAGAAGTTTCAACGTCTTAAAAAGGATAGGTAGAGCTTAACTGTAGACTTAATAAATTGCCGGCTCTACTGAAAACGTACTTTGTAGTGCCTCTTTGTCCAAAAGGGTAAGCAGAGGCTTATTTATCCATTTCAACATTAAAATCTGGACTCCACAGACATCTAATAGTTTGTGATCCTATTGTTGAGTTGAAACGGACAGATGCAGGAAATTTTTCAAGCGCTGAACTTGACCCATTTGACAGCCAGGGCCAATTAGTGTGTCTTTCGAGACACGGAAACGTTCGTTAATGTAAATAACACAAACGATCACCCGCCTCGGGTATCACTCTAAACTGTTTACAGAACACCAAGCACTGTGCACAAGGTGGTACTACAAGTGTTCTACAAACCTGAAACTGTACAAACCTATCTATCTATCTTCACGCTGTATCCCTTACGAGGGTAGTCAGAGAGGACAGATCGCCAGGCTTCGCGATCCATGCATACTTCTCTCGCTTCCTGCAGATTCATTAATCGCTTCATACATGCACGTCTGGGTATCCGAGTACTTTTGACTATTCCGTTTTTGAGCTAACCTCTTATTTAAAATCATCTTTATTGCTTGTACTTGACTTGTGCCCGACCAAAGTCAATATAGCGGTGATGGTTTTGGTTTCAATTGCCGCTCAGATGATATCGTTTGTAATTTAATCAAAACTTTCCTTGGAAATTGATTTTCTGTTATTCTAACTCTGACATTATTATATTGTCGAACTTCAGAGGCTTGAGGGCTTCTCCGATTGTTTTTGAAGATAGGCCCTTGGGCTTAAGACTGACTGAGATTAATGAAATGTATTTTATGTACTTATATAAACATTTTCGTTACAAATCGAAATTATAAGTAAATTTGATCTCTCGCAGGACCGCGATTATAAATGTCGTTGAATTATATAGATGCCTTGGCTCTTAGTTTTAACATAATAAACCATTTCAGAAGCTTGCACAAATGCAAATCTCAGTATAAGTTTACGGATTTCGTTATGAACGTTCAACTTCTTAATTAAACCCGACTTTCAGGAGCAGCATAGTTCATTTAATATAGTATCTCACTTTGTAATCTGCATGCATTCTGTTTTAAAATGAATCGTAGTCCGTCACACGCTCCACGCAAGAAGTGATGGGACGTCCAGAGACTGAGGGACATTATCACAGCCAGTGAGGCTACTAACTAAGTAGGCTTCAAATTTGACGACTTGCAATTGTACGAAGAAGGCAACATGTACGCTGATAAACAAGTTGATACGAAATAAATTATTTCAAACATATAGCCTCGTATTGATGTTACATAGTACATTAAAATCTAAATTCTCTAATCAACACCTCAAAAGTATTTCCATAAACCTAAATCTCAAAGTACACAAAATTTTACCCAATTTTCTAAAGCCTGCAACAGTCAAAGGGTTCCGTTTACATAACACCAAACATTAAATAAATAAATAAAGGACTATTGAAAGGTTAAACAGTTAATGCTTCTAAAACTGGACAATGAATGGCTCGCCTCGCCCACGTGTATAAAATAAACTGAAGTAATGAACTAATGGCTAATGGACTTCGTGGTATAAAGTTATCTTGATGATTTGAGGTATTGATGAAAAGTAACGAATTGTTTCCATAAAACTAGTATTTTTTTTTGATAGAATTTTAGTACTTTATATAATACATGTTAATTTCATTCTGTTAAGAATAAATTTCAATTATAATTATCGTATTTTTTTAGATTTACTCACTTCCAAGTTAAGTAGTACAGGACTTGAAAGTAAGAGAACAGGACCATGCTTGTTAAATCCATCCCATATCTAACGTTCTCCCATCCTTCCAAAGCAAAACAGAGGAGTAGGTTTTTAAGTAATTGAAACTCCCAATAAGTGTTGTCCCAATAAGTGTTGTCCTAATAAGTGTTGTCTCAATAAGTGTTGTCCCAATAAGTGTGCTCCCAATAAGTGTGTCCCCAGTGGTCTGTGAACGACCACTGCGTTGAGCATCTTAGCCATAGTGGGTCGGTGGGTAATTTCTTTGTGATTTTTCCATTTACAAACACTTTCATGCTTTTAAGGCACATTTAGCTGTTGGTCCCAGTTGCAAGTAACATACGTTTTTTAAAGTACAGTGTCAAAAATAATGGCATCTAAAAGACAGCCAAATCTGTACACTGTGAGCTAACGGAAAATATCTACATGGATTTGGAGAATAAGCCGTTAAAAGTGTAGCTGTGTGTAAAACCTACTACCTAAAAATAAATACCGTTAAAATTTTGCCAACAGATATTGTATTCGAGAGACGAATACCATTAAGGTGTCAACCCTCTCCTAAAATATAAATGTGATGGTTTCAGGGCTGCCTCTATTTATAGAATCGAGTAACGCATTCTCACGCCTCGCTTTTAACCGCAAAATCTTTTCTTACTTTTAAAGCTTCGCTAATGGGATATATTGGAGTACAATGTGAGAGTACTTATTTTAAAACGGCGACGCTGTACCGCTCAATTGTGACCTTTTACCATCGCTTCAGATCAAGTATAGAAGCCCATAATCGTTTATAACTGGACCTATAAAAAGTAGTACCATACCCAAATGTAACATTGGATGAATACATACATACACACCTACATATGGTCACGAAAATTTTCAAGCCGCCCATAAGGCATTCAACCAAGCTTAACGACTACTATTTTACTGGCAACCGGGACCAACGGCTTAACGCTCGCAAATATAAACTCCACAAAGTGGTCACCCATCCAAGGGCCACCTATAGCGAATGTTGCTTAACGCAGTGATTGTTTACAGAACACTGAGTCGGCGGGGCCACGAGCGCTTCATGAGATGAATGCTTGAGCAATGTTCTAATAATATGGAAACAATACTTCCATTTGTGATATCAAAATAAATATTAATACCACAGAGGTGGCAGACAAGGATACGGACAAATCAGAGGGAGGTGCCGCAAAATCCATTAATTTAACCGTACATATACGGTTGTAAAGATCTACACTATAAGTGAATACTCGCGGCTCCGTTCCGTGGTATAGTTTTTCTGCTCCCGTTTTCCTCAGGGACTGGTTCCCGGTAAAAGACTTATTTTGAAGTATCCCATACGTAGACGTTATACAGTCAATAACATTAAAAGTAATGTAACGGACTTGCTGTTTGTTGTAATTTTGTGTGGTGTAAAGTTTCGATCATGATGTTTTCTAATGACTGTCATGGAATATCCTACTTATGCGAATATATGCTTATTTGAAGTAACAGGGAACTTCCGCGTTACAATATATGGGCACTTGTCACACTTGTCACACGATACATGTTTCACTGCAACATTAATTGAATATAAATCTCCGAGAACACAAATATAATATCTTTTATTATAAATAAATTATTATAATTCCAAAATAACTACATTTCAACTAAAAGCAAATATTATCTATACTAATATTATAAAGCTGAAGAGTTTGTTTGGTTGAACGCGCTAATCTCAGGAACTACTAGTCGGAATTGAAAAATTCCTTTTGTGTTAGATAGCCCATTTATCGAGGAAGGTTATAAGCTATACATCTATATATCTCCAGGGTATAGCTATATAGCTATACCCTGGAGAGAGAGGATAAATGTCGACAAACCAGGAAAATTTTTATACATAACTAGGTGACCTACCCGGCTTCCTCCGTGACATACTTCCAACCTCGTGGCACCCATTTAATCCCGTCGGTTATTACTTTTCCAAAAATATATGAAAGATTCCCCAATTGGTTGACATTTATGATAACTGCCCCGCTCTCCTGTGCAGTGGCGTGATGATATATAGCTTAGAACCTTCCTTAATAAATGGGATATCTAATACAAAATGATTTTTTCAAATCGGTCCAGCCGTTCACGCGTGATGGCGTGACCAAGGGAAATAGGGATTCATTTTTATATATATAGATAGATTATAGAATTTAGCGATAGGATTAAATAGGTGCGGGGGAGTTCAAAGTATGCCATAGGCAAAGCCGTGGGGGTCATCTAGTGAAAGACTAATATTGAAAGAGTACTTACAAAACAAAAACTGTCCATGTCATTGTGTGTTTTTTTTTATTTCCGAAACGATGGACCGAGTTTTACGGAAGTTTCAGTGTCAGATAGCTGATGTTATAAGCAGTAACATACGCTATCTCCGTATTCCCACGGATACATACATTATGCGGGTGAAACTGCAAGCTGTCCGCTGATATTAAAATATGATATTAAATTGCAATGAAATTAGGTAATGAGGGAAACTATATACAACGCCATATTCTAAGTGGATAACAAGAGTCGTAACCTTTGCTCAAGCCGCTTCAACAAGGTGAACTGCAACATTTTTCGTAAACAAAAAATCCTAAAAGTGCTTTGCATTCATCAGCATAAGTTAATGAAAAGTTCCTCCTGTAATGGCTAAGTTCGATAATATTTAGAATGATTTTTATGTAATGTTCATAAAAGCTATTTATGACAATATTGAATTCCATAAAAGGTCATTAAATAAAAATAAATAAAATAAATATCCATCACGCCTTATCCCCGAAGGGGTGGCAGAGGCATATTATATGCCCACTTTTCACCGTGTGGATTCCTGTACCACGTAATAGGTGGTGAGCCCATTGCCGTGTTGAAATGTACAGACACTGGTTGTGGGTACCTGCTGTTGAATTTTTTCAAGCCGCCCATAAGGCTTTCAACCAGGCTTAACGATTGCCATTTTACTGGCAACCGGGACCAACGGCTTAACGTGCCTTCCGAAGCACGGAAACGCTCGCAAATGTAAATGCCACAAAGTGGTCACCCATCCGAGGACCAGCCATAGTGAAAGTTGCGTAACTCAGTGATCGTTTACAGAACACTGAGACCGCGAGGTCACGAGCGCTTCAATTCATTAAATTGTTTTTCATTTCTTATTTTCGTCAATCATAAGTCGATTTCAATATTTTTTTGCTTACCTTTATTGTTATTTTTGTCTATCAAGAGATATAGACAAATATGATGCCTCGAACATTATAAATACATATGGTCTAAGAAATACATATATGCAATGCTCCTGACACTATAGTAATAGTAAATAGGTTTGTCTACATACGTACGTTGTATACGTTGTATACATACATACTTTCACGCCTTTATACCTGAAGGGGTAGGCAGAGGCGTACTATACGCCCACGTTTCACCGTATACTTTGCATTTTGTCCCACATAACAGGTGGTGAGCCCATTGCCATGTTGAAATGGACAGGTGCAGGTTGTGACGACCTGCTGTTGAAATTTTTCAAGCCGCCCATAAGGCTGGCTTAACGACTGCCATGTTACTGGCAACCGGGACCAACTACACATGGGTAACAAATCAAAATTACTGTCAGTTGCAATAGTTTTCTCTATATTTAGTTCACCAAAGAAAAGAAGAAAGATTTTATTTTTATTCTGCGTATTAAATAATAGAAAATTCATGGAAGATTCAAAAAGTATACGTCTAAATTTTGAAAGCCATGATGCAGCTTGTTCTAAATTTTCCCATCACCCTCTTGCAAATGACAAAGTACTGACACAAAACTGTTATAGCTGAAACTTCTATCACTTACCAGTTCCCCTTAATACTATGCTTTTAACTCTTCTACTTGCAAATACAAGTAACGCGGGTTTAGAACTCGCGAAGTTAGGTTGCGAACACATTAAAGTAGAGAGAAGACGGCAGTTTGCGCGGTTTGCCTCCCCCTATGCAGGGAGACAGATTTAAAAGCCGTGGAAAAGGATTATTAGGTTGTAAAGTGAACGTACACAAAGCTGTTACATGGAGCTACAGTTGCTTGGTTTGTGTAGTTTATTGCAATTGTGTGTGCCTATAGCGACACAAACAAAAAAAAAAACATTTTTGACTAAATTATATTTACTGTAGTAGCTACTTTTATTATTTTTTGCAACCTGTCGGAAAGTCGGTCGCCTTTGCGGCGTCATTTCGGCGACGAATTTGACAATCACGTGAGCTCGTAAACTATTCTACGTTTCTATGATACTTGGTTCACAAAATAGTAATTAATATTGGTCTTTCTATGCGTTACCTACATACCACAGCGCATGGATTAAACTGGACACAAGCCTGTCTTAAAAATACAAACACAACTTTCTGTCTTGCCTTTGAGTTAATAGTAAATCAATATCAGATCGATAGAGTTGTGTTTGGTTATCAGACTATCTCGCACTAGAAGCCTTTCCATAAACTAACCTTAACAATGAAAAGTTAAATTTCTAAATTTATTTCACAGATTGTTCGTATACTCTTTCTAATATTGCATTCATGTATACGTTAAGATCTATATTATTGAATTATATTTAAGCGCCTTTAGCGCTTTTTAAATTATTAAAATTCATGTAGACCAGTTTCAACAGCTGGTAGCCACAACCTGCGTCTGTCTACACGTCACTACACGTCTATCTGTCAACACGGCAATGGGCTCACCACCTATTACGTGAGATAAGAATCCACGCGGTGAAAAGTGGGCATATAATATGCCTCTTCCACCCGTTCGGGAATAAGGCGTGATACATAACTAATTAAATAAATAATTAAAATAAGAGCGATTCTAGTTGCCAGTTCCAAGGACAGCCTACCTTTTATGAAGAAGAATCGGGAAATGAACTCCATGGATGGTCATATTTTATAAACTACTCGGGACTTCACGCGAAACAATTTTGTACTTACATTCACCGACGTTTCGAGCGCGTAGCAGCGCCCGTGGTCGCGGCTGGACTGGTCCAGCCTACCTTTCCATAAACTTTCGCGATTTATACTCATATTTTATAAACTACTCGGGACTTCACGCGAACTGGCGCTGGACTGGTCCAGCCGCGACCACGGGCGCTGCAACGCGCTCGAAACGTCGGTGAATGTAAGTACAAAATTGTTTCGCGTGAAGTCCCGAGTAGTTTATAAAATATGAGTATAAATCGCGAAAGTTTAAAAATCCATGGATGGTCTTTTAAAATGTAGGTTAGGCTTACAATAATTAATTTACACTGTTCTTTGGAGTTATGTGAGAACAGTCGACTAAACTTAGTTTGCCTTAAATAGCTTCCTATCCGTGTCTCTATTTTCCATAAACACTATGCAAAAGGGTCCAGGCCATTTTATGTTAATGTTCAATACGTTACCTATAATTACTCGAAGATTAAGAAAGATTTACCAAACGAGATAATATAATATAGGTACCTGTAAGGTATATTTGAGCTTGGTAGCGCTATTTATTTTTATACCACTGAGGTGGCAGACAAGCATACGGCCCACCTGATGGAAACTGGTCACCGTAGCCTATGGACGTTTGCAACACCAGAAAAGGAAAGTGAAAATTCGCTCTCAAGAAAAGTGGGTGGTGTGTAAATTTTATATTAATGTTCAATACTATCTCAACAAACCATTAAACTTATTCATTTCGTCTGTATCCATGCTTACAAGTATAAATACCATTATTATACACAAGGAACAAAATAGCCTCATTTAGCAACTATAATATGTTGTATATTGTGCTAATTTTAAGGATAATGTTACCTGCCTCGTGGCCAATAGCGCGCTTAATGTTTCAGTGCGGATAAGGTTGTAGAGAATAGCTGAACCAGCAGTTTAAGGGTTATCTACATTTTAAATACTTATGGACACATTCCAATTAATGATTTTATACTTGTATATCGGTATTTATATACCTATCTTCACGCTGTATTCCTCCCGGGGTAGTCCGAGAGGACTGATCAGAGTGGCTTAGTAATCCATGCATACTGCTTTCGCTTCCTGCACGCTCAGTAATCACTTCATATATGCACATCGAGGTATTTGAATACGTTTGACCTTTCTGTTTTTGAGAAATCTGCTCACGTGGTTTTCATATGTAAGTCTAGGTCTACCTTGGACGATTAAAATATGGTGAAAAATTTCAACTTGATTCGATACGGTTCGGGTAGCTCAGTGGCTAGAACATTGCCCTGGTTAGGTAAAGGTCACGGGTTCAATCCTCGTTTCGAATCAAATTGTCCTTTTTCACTTTATTAATAATTTATCAGAAATTGAGCATTTTTTTTTTGCCGAGTGGAAATGCTCATGGATGCTATGCCAGACTCTTACCGACTAAAACCACACGTATGCCTTCCATCTGTCTATAGCCGGGAGTCCCGGGTGAGCCCTCGGAAGAATAGCCCCAGGGCTCCCGACAGACTTTATCCGCTTCCGCGGCCTTGTTCAGGGGGGGGGGGGGTCCGAGTGTTATCTCACTTCTTTGGGGGGATCAGGTTTTATACCACTTCCTTGAGAGGGTGGAGGGCGTGCGTGCAGCTCTCACACCACGTCACCGACCGGGGCCTGCTTCTGTAGAGACGGCGTTCAGCCCACCCGCCGTCCTTTAAAAATTGCTTTAAAAATTATCCATAGATTGAGTGGAGTCCATCGCATCAATGTTTAAAAAAATGGTTGTAACACTATTCATTGGTATCGGGTTGTTGAGTAACTCGATAGATAGTTCTGGTCATACTCTTAAAATGACGATTAAAATATGGTGAAGAATTTCAACTTGTTTCGGTACATACATATAGAACATTGCCCTGGTTAGGCAAAGGTCACGGGTTCAATCCCCGTCTCGAATCTATTTGTCTTTTTTCACTTTATTACAAAATTACCCTGACTCCTTCTACCATATAGAATATCAGTATTTAAAGTTTATGTCACCCAATTTGTCTAAGTAAAGATCAACGTGTATTGTATGTTAATGTGTGTGATAGGTAGATTATGGAGAGACCGTCAGTGGCGCGGCGACGGCGACGTCTCGGCGCCACTTATTTATCCGTTATGTCTGAATGTAGGCCATGTCATATTTATATTTAATACAGTAATTTCCCAGTAATGACGGGTCTTGGAAACATTTTACACAAGATTGTATCGAAATTTTAAAAAATATATGACGGAGGTTCTCATTTTATGAGATTCTCAAATTACAATTGGCCGAATATTCTCTTATGTGGATTTTGTCCGCTTTTACTAATTTGACATAAATGTATGTTGCTTAAATGGATATTTTTATCGTCACTGTTCGCGATATATGATTGACGGAAATGGGGACCAAAATGGGAGATATGCTGTAGCGTCATATCTACTGAATTGCGAGCAAGTTGTCGTCAAAAGATTTTTTGAAAGTTGTTTAAGTTGCTCCTTCTATCCATCCATCTATGGTGGATCTGGGACCGCTGTCCCTCGATTTAGACAGTTCTTTGAACTCACTCTAATACTTCTCTATACCACAGAGCCTTTCCTTTACAGTATTGCAAGGAATTTTCAGTTTACCTATGTCAAATATTTAAATTTTCACGAAGATTATTGCTCATTTTAAGTAAATGGTACTACAATAATATTTAATAATTCTAAAACCTATACTTAATATTTTTGTAAACAAGTAATACATAAAAAATGAAAGTATGGTTACGGCAAACAAATGTCTGACCATGTCGGCCCCGCCCGTTCCCGGTAAGAGAGGAACTTTGATTAATTGACCCAAGAAGTGCACTGGCTTGACGTCGTAAGGGATGACGTGCATGCCAATGGTCTCACTACAGGGGATGCCGAAAACCGTGCGAAGTGGAGGAGCAAAAGTAGGAAAGCTGACAGCATCGGATGATGATGAGGATTGAAGGAGGATTTGAAAACTTTTGAATGTTTGCACAATGAGAAAGTAGCAATCGCGAGGGACGCATAGCGATTATTGCATTGCTATCCATACTGAGAAGGGCGGGAGGTAACAGTCTATACAAAGTGGTAAGAAAATATTATTACGAAATACTTTTGCGATTCAATAATGCTCAAAAATATTTTTTTTTTTTTATATCCATCAAGCCTTATCCTCGAAGGGGTGGCACTTTTCACCGTGTGGATTCCTGTCCCACGTAATAGGTGGTGAACCCATTGCCGTGTTGAAATAGACAGACGCAGGTTGTGGCTACCTGCTGTTGAAATTTTTTAAGCCGCCTAAAAGGCCTTCAACCAGGCTTAACGACTGCCATTTTACTGGCAACCGGGACCAACGGCTTAACGTGCCTTCTGAAGCACGGAAACGCTCGCAAATGTAAATGCCACAAAGTGGTCACCCATCCGACGACCAGCCATAGTGAAAGTTGCGTACCTCAGTGATCGTTTACCGAACACTGAGACCGCGGGACCACGAGCGCTTCAAAAATTCAATAATCTTACTTACAAAGGTACTTACCTACCTTTCGCTCAATTATTAGATTGCGGGCAATATTGGAGATACTTACAGTAAATTAGAGACTTAAGAGGGAATTGAAGTTGAAATCAAAAGTTAAGAGATGTACGTTAGAAGACGATTCTCACAATCTTGTGTAATGAAAGAAAAGTTTTATTGAGTAAGTGAAGCGTAAAGGAAACCTCTTTCTCTTTTGTCAACGTCACCTACTAGTGTGGTCTGTTAGCAACTAGGTTTTGACTGAGGTGCGGGGTTGGGAGACTAAGTGCATCGACGTTCTCTTCTAACTGTCGTGCTATGAATGCAAAATTACTAAAATTCATATTAAAATTCACGCACGACTATTAATCGACGAGCTGCGAATGAACAGTTTCACCATTCATAATGCTATTTGACTTCCAGCTGTTTAGTATTCCGCTTGAAGAGCTAAGGGTTGTAGGGGGAGGGAAATACTTGTAGTATTAGAGAATTCCGAGTTCTTGTTATAGCTTTTTTTTTATATTTTACACGTCATAATGGCGTCGCCCGCCTGATGGTAAGCAAAGACGACGTCCCGTGATTTTGGGCCGCTATGTTAACCCACAGGGCTAGGATAGCGATCCTCAACTTGACGGCCCAGAAATATGCCTTTTCACGCTTCTCTTAAAGGACCCAGGATTGTAAGGGGAGGGAAACACGTGCGCCGGCAGAGAGTTCCATGTTTTTATGGTGCGATAAAGGAAGGACCGACGGAATCTTTCCTCCGTTCTGGGCAAGATAGTGTCCACAGTGTAAGGATGACATCTCCGCCCCGCCCGTGTTGTTCGGGAACAAAAGGGGGAGGGTGGGACTAGTTGAAAGAGCTCTTCAGAACACTCACCGTGGTAGATGTGGTAAAATGCAGCTAAGCTGGCGACCGTTCTGCGCATCTCCAACGGCTCAAGGTTGCCAGTAACATCTGGACAATCTATGATGCGGATGGCACGACACTGCAACGCGTCGAGAGCTTTAAGGAGGTATTTGGCGGAGCTATCCCAGAGATGTGAGCAGTATTCCACGCACGGACGAATCTGACACTTATATAATAAGCATCTCTGTTCCGGCGTGAAAAACCGCCCACCATGTTCAGGACTCCGAGCTTGCGAGAGGCCAAGCTGATGCACCACTCGATGTAATTTTTATTGTTGAGCTCTCGACGAACGTCCAACCCCAGAATGCTGAAGTAGTTTTGCAGCGGTAGGGTTGTGCTCTGAAGAGTTGGAACTCGAACAGATTATCGAGACCCCACCGATAGATGCGGTCCAGACTCCGATCGAGTTCCCTTCTCCTCATAGCCTCAACATCCGTCCGCTTAACCGCCGGGTGACTAATATATCCCCCATGTAGTTTACTATCGCCTGCATAGCAATGTATATTGCCCAGGGACAACATATCATTGATATGCAGAAGAAAGAGAGTGGGCGACAAAACGGACCCCTGCGGCACGCCAGCATTTATCTGCAAGTAGTCGGAAGCCTGACCATCGCATTAGACCCGAATACGGCGCTCATGCAGAAAGCTGGCGAGCCATGTGCACAGTTGAGATGGCAGGCCATATGCCGGAAGCTTGGAAAGAAGTGATGCGTGCCAGACTTTATCGAAAGCCTTGGCGATGTCCAGGCTGATAGCTAAGGATTTGCCATGCTTGTCCATAGCCTCATCCCAAAGGTGTGTAACGTATGATAGAAGATCACCCGTTGACCGTTTCGGCCTAAATCCGTATTGCCGGTCGTTTATTAAGGAGTGATCTTCCAGATAACGCATGAGCTGCGTGTTTATGATGAGCTCAAAAACCTTACAGATGACTGAGGTGACGGCTATGGGGCGGTAGTTGCCTGGGTCTGAGCTATCCCCTTTCTTGGGGATCGGTTGCACGTTAGCCTCCCTCCACACATCCGGCACGCTACTCGTAGAGTAGGACAGGCGATACAGGCGTGTCAGCACTGGAGTCAACTACAAATACCATCGGGGCCTCTGGACTTACGGACGTTGAGCGACCGCAGTACCTTCTGGACGTCGCACTGCCTGATAATTATGTAAGCTTATAATAATGCCCACACTATTTCCATTTTTTTTGCGACTGCATCCTGAGTGTTTCATGTCATCAGTTTGTCCATAGGTACAACATTTCAATTTTATTCTTTGAAAAAATGGGCAGTAAAGTTACAAGAAACCATTTTGGAAACTCACATCTAACGACATTATCGATAACTAAAATCGTGTTTTATAGTAAGTTAGACTATAAGTTAAGTAAATATGTGACAGTTAAAATTAAATTTTATCTTTGTTCTATTAAGTTCGGTACAGGATTAAAAAATATTATGTGAATGCTACCTAATGTTCTGAATATGTTTACTTATCGATTACGTGACATATTAATGAGACTATCGATATCCTAATTTACCTATAATTACTCGAAGATAAAGAGAGACTTACCTAGATGAGCTAGCTTAAATTTACCTGTAAGGTAAATTTAAGCTAGGTAGCGCCGCTATCAAGGAAAGTGGGTGGTGTGTAAATATATGCGTGTGGTCCTAAAATAAGTAAATATTAAAAAAACGTAATAAACTTCGAAATTAAGTTTCGTAGGTTTAATACTAAAATGAAAATTTTAAAAAAATTCAAAATCAAGAAAAATGAAAAAGAAAGCACAACACCTGATCTTTTGATAGTTCTAACTTGACCTTGTAATAAAGTCGCCATAGTTCGTGCCTGGACTGATAGGACGCCGCCCTTGAACTCAATGCAAACAAATACATTATGTAGATGTCTTGTTTATTCACTAGCAGGGCCACCACTATTTTTAAATCACTCACTTATAATAGACATAAAAAAGTAAAACCACTTATGAAAAATTGGCATTTGAATTATAAATAAATAAATATCGTTGGGACACCTCACACGACGCCATCCGATTCCAAACTAAGCACAGTTTGTACTATGGTAATCAGATAACTTATAAACATACTTATATATTTCTAAATACATACATATAATGGATAAAAAAATAAAATAAATAATAAATAAACAGAATAAACCGTCGTGCTCATCACACAAAGATTTACCCTGGGTGGGAATCGAACCCACGACCTCTTGCGTAGCACTCGCACAGAGGCAGTTAGTTATATACTCATTAATTTTATATTGCGAATCTATTAAGAGATTTGGCTAAATATTATGGTGTTTAGGAATTAATGAGGCATCCATTAGGATTTACAGTCAAAACTGTTTTCTCTGGCTATGCTATTTTTGCCAACTCAACCGTTCTAGCTGACAAAGTAGGTGAGATAAAAAAACCCACCGCTATATCTGGAATCTACATTATCTTAATCACTATCTGTGAAACTATAAAGCCTACTTGTTTACTACGAAAGCTTGAAAGGCATACGCAAACCTAATAAAGTAAAATCTACCGACGTAAGTGGTTCAGATGTTCCGATAATCATCGATTTCAATCAAATTAAATTTACCCAAAGAAAGTTCGAGAAACACATGTCCACAAGTAGTTGATATTTGATTTGGCAACCCTACTATCCAGTGTACACTATCGATAGGAATCAATCAAATCTAAACCTACTTACCAATTAGACGAGAACCACATGTTGACGCTAATTAACTCCCTCCTTGTACGATCAGGGGCGGAGCAATCTATTTAGGCTTCGCTTGTTCGATAAGCTGGCGTTATTACTTATGTCTGTAGTGTTCAGATGAATATATAAATATGTAACCCGTACCTACTACAAATACCTATAGATAAATAAAAAGGTAGACTAAAACATTAGATTTAGAGTCAAGAGTAATTAAAAGATTTTAGTATATTTTGCTCAAATTTTTTCAATCATATCAACATGAAAACAAATATTTTATTCTTATTGTGGTAAACATTATGATTTTATTTTAAGTTTTAAGAACTGATTTCAAATTTTGTTATCACACAAAATGTATTTTCTCGTCGGTATAATAATGTTTTTTCTGGAATAACAGTGGCACTCATCAGAACTATCCTCATTTTTTTTTAATCCATTGTTTCATTTTCATGAGTTATTTTTCAAACGGTTTAATATAGTAAGCAACTAACAGTTTTAGTACTACCTTACTAATTGAAGAAAATTCTCAGTCTCATTTTCCTTGATGTCTCTCAGTTTCCTTGACCTTTTATACAAACTGTACTAAGAAATTAAGGTTCCACCTACTGTGTTAATTGCTAATTTAGCCATCAATGGCCTGCGCTTGGCCAATTTCAGATATTTCCAGTTATATTTTCCTTAGTTTATGGCTGGCTTGGCTAGTTATTGAGTCCGCAACGCACAATAGTTTCAGTAACGTAACCTTTCTGTGAAACTATTTAGGCCTGAATCATTACTGTTGTGTGGTTGCAGTGTAGTCCAAATATTTTCAGAAATAGGACATAAATTTCATACTTACTTACAAAGATAAATTACAACCATATGTGCGTAGAAAATAAAATCTTCGAAACTTGTTTAACTTTATCTTAAGTCACTAATGCAAATAAGCATGCAGCCTACAAGATGGAAAGTGGTCACCGCCTATGTCTCTAACGTCCGAATAAATAAGAATTTAAATATCTATGATCATAGGTCACTCATATTTAAATTATGAGTCACCTATGATTGTATAAACTTCCTTTGACCATTTTTTTATCAAATACCTTTGTCAAAATAGGACTATAAAAATAACGCAAATGATAATTTTCTGGTCTTTGGAATTACTGTTTAATCGATTACATTACACTACAATTTACAAAACTATTTCCCTTAATAGGTGAATGTAATTTGAACCAAATTCCCTTTCAAGTACCTACTGTGGTCACCTTACACGCCGCTGGGCACGACGCAGACCTTTCCCCCGACCGATCGGCAGCCCGATGGACGCATTCGATTATCCAATAATAGCTTGTCTAAAGGGTACTGTTACATGCTATGGTTTGTTTGGTCCAAGGCACGTGAGTGAGGAGAACTGAAAATTTGGTATTGAAAATAGCGTCGTCTTTCAGTAAATTTGTTTTCTCAATGTTTCATTATATACATGCTAGTGGTTTCTTTATTTTTGTTTTAAATTGACTAAAAAGAGAAATTGGCTAACGTAATTATGTCAGGGTTATCTGTTATTTCTATTTAAAAAATACTACTAATAGACTTCTCTTTTAATGAGTAAACTCTCCTTTATTATTTGAATTTACCTCACCTCTGATCCATTCATCAACATCAGCTGAGGGGTAATTTTTCATTGTTATAGCAGTTATTACAAATATTATTATTTAAATTTAAGGTAAACTAAGTATAGTCGAGTCTCACATAACTCCAAAAGAACAATGTAAGTTTGATGTCTTAAGCCATACCTACACTTCAAAAGAGCATTCAAGGAGTTTTTTTTACTCAGATTCTTCTTCACAAAGTGTAAGCTGCCCTTAAAACTGGCAACTAGAATCGCTCTCATTTTTTATTTGATTTTGATTTAAAATCGATACGAATCAATCAGATCTAAACCTACTTACCAATTAGACGAGAACCACATGTTAATTAACTCCCTCCTTGCATGATCACGGGCGGAGCAATCTATTTAGGCTTCGCTTGTTCGATTAGAGGCCTACCAAAGGCTGGCGTTATTACTTATGTCTGTAGTGTTCAATTGAAAATATATATTTGTAACCCGTACCTACTACAAATACCTATAGAAGAATAAAAAGGTAGACTAGAACATTAGATAGGACAGTATAAATATATAGATATAAAAAAAAAATTGAATGTCAAGAATAATTAAAAGATTTTAGTATATTAACATAATCATCTATTTGATCTTATTGTGGTAAACTTTATGGTTTTATTTTAAGTTAGAACTGATTTCAAACTTGATTATCACACAAAATGTATTTTCTCGTCGTTATAATAATGTTTTTTCTGGAATAACAGTGGCACTCATCAGAACTATCCTCATATTTTATATTTCAATCCATTGAATGCCTCTGTGGCGCGGTGGGTGTGCATCCGACTGCTACGCAAGAGGTCGTGGGTTCGATTCCCACCCAGGATTAAACTTTGTGTGATGAGCACGTTGTTTTAGTCTGTGTCTGGGTGTTATTTATCTATGATATGTATGTATTTAGAAATATTAAGTATGTTTATCAGTTATCTGGTTACCATAGCACAAGCTCTGCTTAGTTTGGAATCAGATGGCATTGTGTGAGTTGTCCCAACAATATTTATTTATTTATTGTTCTATTGTCATAAGCTATTTTTCGAAACGGTGTAATATAGTAAGCAACTAACAATTTTAGTACTACCTTACTAATTGAAGAAAATTCTGTCTCATTTTCGTTGTTGTCTCTTAGTTTCCTTGACCTTTTATACAAACTGTACCGTGAAATGAAGGTTTCACCTACTGTGTTAATTACTAATTTAGCTATCGATGGCCTGCGTTTGGCCCATTTCAGACACTTCCAACCCTATTTTCCTTAGTTTACGGCTGGCTTGGCTAGTGATTGGGACCGCACCGCACAATAGCTTAGGTAACGGAACCTTTCTGTGAAACTATTGAAGGAATTAATTGCGATAATTAATTTAATGAATTCCGTTAAGTTTTATTAACAGTGAATGATTAACGTATATCCTAACTAGATATATTATATATATATATATATATACTATATTTGGACTACAATGCAACCAATACATTTATTGGTCCATTTGCATGGTCCATATTGGCATTGTAGTCCAAATATTTTCGGAAATAGGATATAAAGTTCATACTTACCTTCAAAGACAAATACAAACATGTGCGTAGATAATAAAATCTACGCCACTTGTTTTACTCTATCTTAAGTCACTAAAGCAAATAAGCATACTTAATAGCCTTCCTGATGGAAAGTAGTCACCGTCTATGTCTCTAACGTCAGAAGCATATATATCTTAATATAAGTTAAATATCTATGATCATAGGTCACTCATAATTTCGGTAAATATGCAAAAAGACTGTCTAAACTTCCTTTGATAATTTTTACCAAATTCCTTAGTCAAAATAAGATTATAAAGACTAAGCATGTGGTTTTCTAGTCTTTGAAAGTACTGTTTAATCGATCACATCCTACAATTTACAAAACTATTTCCCTTATTAGGTGAATGTAATTTGAGCCAAATTCCCTTTCAAGTACCTAGTGTGGTCACCTTACACGCCGCTGGGCACGACGCAGACCTTTCCCCCCGTCCGACCGGCAGCTCGATGGACGCATTCGATTATCCAATAATAGCTGTCTAAAGGGTACTGTTACATGCTATGGTTTGTTTGTTCCAAGGCACATGAGTGAGGAAAACTGAAAATTTGGTATTGAATATGGCGTCATACATGCAAGTAGTTTCTTTATTTTGGTTTTAAATTTACTGGAAAGACAAACTGGCAAATATGTAATTATGTCAGGGTTCTCTATAATTTCTATTAAAAAAATACTACTAATATATTTCTCTTTTAACGAGAAAACTCTCCTTTATTATTTGAATTTACCTCACCTCTGATCCATCCATCAACTGTTATAGCAGTTATTACAATTATTATTATTTAAATTTAAGGTCACATAACTCCAAAAGAACAATGTAAGTTTGATGTCGTAAGCCATACCTACATTCTAAAAGAGCATCCATGGAGTTTTTTTGTCAGATTCTTCTTCACGAAGGGTAAGCTGCCCTTAGAACTGGCAAATAGAATCGCTCTCATTTTGATTTTGTTTCTTATTACTATATAATTTGTTCAAATATTTTGTAAAAACTAATGTAATTACTGGCGGTTAGAAATGAGTGGCTATGAGTTTTAGTGCCGCGTTCTTTCTCAGGATCTACGTATTGATTTGCGAATTCAGCAGTCAATGTAAATTTAGAAGCAATAATCTTGACGTTCATAACGACGCCGTGTTACTTGGTGACCTACATGAATAAAGATTTTTAACAGTTCCAACAAAAGTTGGTGATTATAAAACGTTGTCTTATAAAATAATAGATCGTGAATTAAAAACCCGCTGCCGCTTGAAATTTGTATCAGTGCGAGTGTGTTGAAGTTTCCATCCTACCGAATGGCTCGCGTCCCTAATTTATTCCTGGGGTTTGTCAACGTTCATCGAATTATTGCGGTGGAGTATCCAGCGGGCGATAATAAAATTGGATAGTGTAGGTAACAGCTTAGAGGCATGCGTCCAAATCGTTTAGTAGAGCACGGTGAAAGGATTCCTGGTTTAAATAAGTATTTTATCTGCGTATAATCTACATATACATTGCCGGTTTATAAGGGACAACAGACAATGTAGGCTGATTTGGTTTTATACTGAGGGACTGGACGCACCTGCAATGTTTTCAACTAATAATTCTTCATTTGAATTAAATCATTCACGTTTCCCTTGCGGCAATCACAAGGCCACCATAGAAGTAGAAGAGGCCTACTATATGCTACGCATACCTGCCCTAAATAGAATATACTTTTAAATAATTTTTCAATATTTTTATTAATAAGAGTAGCAGACCCTGTGGATTCACCCGCGTAGTTCCCATTTCTGTGGGAGTACCGTGATAAAATATAGCCTAAGATAGTCATTTAACATCAGTTAACTGCCAATGCAAATCCAGTTAAGATTAGTTTAACTGTTTCAGAGATTAGCCGGAACAGACTAACAGACATACAGATCGCCGACAAAGAAAATATTATTACGACAAAAAGTTGTAAATTTTGAATCACAAACAGATATTTCAATTGTATTTATCTATATAGATTTTCTAGGACTACTCAAATTTAGGCATTCAATTTAACAATGAATCTTGATATTTTATCAACATTAATTTTACGCTCCTTATGTAAGCATTAATTTTATAAACAACCATCTTAAGAAAAGTATCAAGACCTGTCGTATACAGTCTTTAACTACGGAACATGAATAATTCAATACAGTACTGCAGAGTAATTAATTACGCAACTGCCTGTATTTTTCGTTTGCTTGTATACGTTTTTGACATGTGAAATTCTAAAGATTGCTTTATTCTAACATGAGTTTCTATTAAGCAATTTAAATGAATTTCATTGCTTTGAATAGATCTTTGATTAACTTACCCTTTTATTGAAACTCACTTGACTATTGAGAGGTTCGAGCCCCATTAGAGTACGGGTTTTCATTACGCTACAGTGACTTCTTTGGAACTGGTGGGTATCGAACATACCTGTTCCTGTTTGTCTCTTGTTTAGTTGTATAAAAATTTTTAGTAAAAAGTAAAAATAGAGGTGTTTTGATAATATTTAAAAACCATATTTGTAAACAAATTGACGCCTACGTGGTGAAGTTTTCCCGTTTCCGTTTCCCACAGGCGCTTGTTCTCGTGATAAAAAGTAGCCTATGTTTTATTCTGATCTGTAATCTATATTATTGTAAAGTTTCATCAAAATCCATTCATTAGATTTTGCGTGAAAGAGTAACAAACATCCATAGCTACAAACTTTTGCGTTTATAATATAAGTAGGATAAGACGTTGCAAAAATATATTTTAGATAAGTAGATAGAGTAACATGGATACATTTTAAGTTACATAAATTTATTACAACACACATATATTTTATATATACGAGTATATCTTCGGAACCTTGCCTAAAGGGACTCCTTATATTAATATATTTTAAATTATCATATTTTTTATTATTTAATAATTTGTTGTAAATGTATGTTTTATGTAATATTATATTTATATATGTTTGTTGAAGTGGAATATTTTTTATATTTACTACATATATTCTCTGACTACTCCGTCAGGGATACAGCGTGAAGATAGATTAGTTTTTTTTTATTACATATACATACATAAAATTACCACAATATCATATAGCTAATCGATATAAAGTCTAAAACCTATTGTGATAGATAAAATCCGTTCCTAGGATATTAATTCTGATTTTATCCGTCATGAATTTTTTCATCTTAATAGTTTCCCAATGGCTTCCAAACCGTACCTAGGCTTGGAGCACTTATATTTGACGGCTAGAAGCGGCTTTCTTTTAAATTTTAATTTTCACCATTGTTGGCGTTGACTGTCACCTAACTCCTAGCCTAGAAAGGGCGCCTTTGTCGTTGCATTGTCTGTTAGTAAGAATACCGCTAGCTGGTGAGGTTGCTTGGGCCCCAGAGATCTTGGTGGGACCCCTTTAACCTAATTTTAAATTTCATTATAAATAAAAATTCATAATATACCCTTAATTCTTAATTAAGAAGCGCTCGTGGCCCCGCGGTCTCAGTGTTCTGTAAACGATCACTGAGTTACGCAGCTTTCACTATGGCTGGTCCTCGGATGGGTGACCACTTTGTGGCATTTGCATTTGCGAGCGTTTCCGTGCTTCGGAAGGCACGTTAAGCCGTTGGTCCCGGTTGCCAGTAAAATGGCAGGCGTTAAGCCTGGTTGAATGCCTTATGGGCGGCATGAAAAATTTCAACAGCAGGTAGCCACAACCTGCGTCTGTCTATTTCAACACGGCAATGGGCTCACCACCTATTACGTAGGACAGGAATCCACACGGTGAAAAGAGGGCATATAATATGCCTCTGCCACCCCTTCGGGGATAAGGCGTGATGGATATTTATTTAATTCTTAATTCAGTTTCTCTGAACTTTGCACGGCCTATAGCGTCAATCAGCATTTTGTTATCATCTAATACATCATTATTTAAGTAGTGGGGATTTCTGGAAAATAGTTACCTTCCCAACTGGTAGGGAATCATCGGTAGGAATTTTTGGAATAAACCAAATTCAAACACATAATAAATTAATAAATATTGTGGCATACTTTTCACAAAGCGCCATGTAGCCCAAAGTAAGCTTTGAACTTTTGCTATGGGATCTAGATAAATGATGAGACAATTACTTATATATTTCTAAATACACACGTATTATACATGGTAAATTAGTAAAGCCAAACTAACCAAAACTAATAAATATTTCAATGCTACTCATAAAACTAGAGCAATAAAATTCGTTTCTATTCTCGAAATATTCAATAATGAAATATTAAGCGCTCTTTTCTAATCTACTTAAACATAACCGGCACTACATACCGTACAATACTAGGCATAGACCCTACGGAAAAGTTTACATTTGCCGTTAACAAAAGTTTTTGGTAAGAAGGTTGCGTCATTCAGTAATATTTTCAGTCAGTTTAAGGGTATACTCAGCTTTTGTTGAACAGTTATTTGGTAAACCTTTTTATAAAGTGAAACCTTATATGAGACTGGTTAAGGCTTCTAATTTTGCTCCAATAGCACTATTGAAGTGGACAATTTTATTTCAAACATAATCTTTATACATATATGTCGCCGACATGTGATCGAATCTGCTATTTGATTGTATGACTAGCGCGTTCATTAAATGACGATATTAAATTACTAAGCCGATCTTTGATTGAACAAGCGTCACTCAACGTTCAATTTAGCCCTCTGAACAGAGCGGACGTGAAATCAATCAGGTGATTGAAATTTCTCAAAATGATGAACTAAATCGAAATGATGCAAACAAACATAGAGGGGATCTGATGCTTAGCAGCGGCTGCCGCGGCACGCTCGCCATAGCCCGTTAATGTTCAATTTTCTAACCTAGCCTAAGTTTGCAAGGTTTGAACCCTGGAGCGACGACTACAAGCTTAAAGGTGCAGAATTGGCAGTGCAAGCAGAATATAAGTAATAAATATTGATAATATTGAGGCCTTGAATAACAAACCCTAACCAAACATTGACTATATCCCATCCAACGACTATGCTAAAGGACGTTCAGGCAAGACGTTGAACGTTACACTAAACAACTTGACAAATTGTCCTTTAGTCATACAATTAAATGTCGTCATTTAATGAACGCGCTAATCATTTAATCAAATAGCAGATTCAACCAGATGATTGCGACATTTGAACGAAACTGGTCTCTTAAACAATGTGTTTAATGTGTGTGTTTATATTTTGCCTCTAACATAATGAGAGTATAGCAATTCTTCTCTGGTATGTCAGGGATCCCAAGAACAGGGAGACATAGCCTTTTTGTTCGGTTCAACACGGCAATGATATGCTTCAGGGAAAAGGCGTTATTATGAAAATGTATTTTGACAAAGAATAATACTGTTTGTGTTTATATTTTGCCTTCCGTCTACTTTGTGCGATGTTATATTTCGAATATAATGAGCATAAATGAAATATTATTTGTAATGAGGACCAATAAAGCAATATTTCTTGGAAATCTCATGTATCTTTCAGAAAACATGATGAGCTAAAATAAAAATATTCTGTATTATTCAAACGCTGAAAATATGTCAAGGAAAATTGCTACTTTAGTTAACAGTCGGTGTACAGTCAGTAACAAAAGTTGCTTAGAATATAATATTATCTACACATCTAAAATCAGAATATAGGATTCAGTATAAAATGATCACGCCATATTTCCGAAAAAATGGCAGGGGTATATTTCACCACGCCCACTTTTTACCGTGTGTATAAGCCCATTGCCGTGTCGAAATAGACAGAAGTTGTGGCTACTTCCTATTTAAAATTTTCAAGCGGCCCTTAAGGCCTTCAACTTAACGACTGCCAAGTTACTGGCAACCGGGACCAATGGTTTAACGTGCCTTCTGAAGCACGGAAACGCTCGCAAATGTAAATGCCACAAAGTGGCACCTGGTCACCCATCGGTGACCAACCATAGCGAAAGAAAATGGTCTAGGATTCAACATTTAGGGAATTCAACATTTTGACAATTCAACATTATGGGCCGATGCGATTATTTTAAACAAGTACGCTGGTCTTAAACAATTGTTTTGCTCATCTGCAATCTGCTAAAATTATAAGCGGGTATGTTGTGTATGCGATTAGACAAGTGGAGCGAATACCAGGAGGGCATGACTGCTACTCATCATATTCATAGAGATCAGATTTATCTATACAAAATAAACAAACAAATACATTTAAATTCCTTTTAAAGTATATTTTGGGTTCTGCGCTTTAGACACGTCACAAATACGTTGGGCTATTACAAAATTGTCCAGTGACAAAAATGTATTAGAAAACTTTTCCTATATATGGAAGAACCTTATTACTGTTATGAAGGGAGCACTCCGGGGGCCATTAGGCGCATGCACCCACTTGTCGACATGCACGCGGGTGCTTACGTTTAACGTGCAAGCTCAATTACTCCGCGAGTGTCTGAGAGTTAACCTACTTTTTTAAAAGCTGTTACTTTGTTTCAAACTATGTCAGGACTGAAGTTGCAGCTAAGTGGTAATTGCAAGAGATTTATTGCAATTTAGTTACATACTAGTATTTTCTTTGTGGCAGGCTAGATTGACATTATATTTATAGTCAAAACCATAGTTTTGCGAATGTGTTCTACTATATACGAGTATTATACTAAGTAAAGTATGGCATCCACAACCTAGCATTAATAACTTTTTACACGGTAAAGACGTGAAACAAGTATATTCATCATCATCCGAGCGTCTGTCCCAGTTGCGTCTCGCGACGCCCGGGGTCCGCTTTCCTACATTTTCTCCTCCACTTCGCACGGTCGTCGGCATCCCCTGTAGTGAGACCATTGGCACGCATGTCATCCCTTACGACGTCAAGCCAGCACTTCTTGGGTCTTCCCCTCTTACCGGGACCCGGCGGGGCTGACATGGCCAGACATTTGTTACCTACGTAGCCCGGCGGTTGCCGCAAGACGTGACCATACCAACGAAGGCGACACTCTTGCAACTTGTCTGCAATGTCACGGACGTGAAGGCTGCCGCGGATGCGAGAGTTCCTCACGCAGTCCATCCGCGTGACTCCACACATCCACCGCAGCATCTTCATTTCCGTGACACGCAGCTCCTGCTTGTGTCGCTCCAATATAGGACACGTCTCACTGCCATGTAAAAGGACAGGTCCAATAATGGTTTTGTAGACCTGTCCCTTCAACCGGATCGGCATTTTAGGATCACAAATGACACCGGTCATCTCCCGCCATTTGGCCCACGCGGCAGCAATGCGTGACTTGACATCGCAATCGATGACGTGAAACAAGTATATTATGCGAGGTTTTTGGTAGATTGTTCCGAGCAATGATCTGTTTTGGGTAGTAGTAATAGTATTTTCGTAGGCAATCGTAGCCGAAACGTAGAGTCTCTACGGGTGGCGTAGCAAATTTATTTTATGTTTAATAGGGTCTACTTTTCAAGACACCTTTTCCTTTTATATTATAAAAATTGCACTACTATAATATTACTGAAATGAACTTACTAACTATCTTCACGCTATATCCCTGACGGGGTAGTCAGAGTGGACAGATCGCCAGGCTTCGCGATCCATGCATACTTCTTTTACTACCTGCAGATTCATAATAATTAATTTTAACTTTAAAATTATTTTTAAGGTTCAATTTTCATGATAAGTTGTCTTAACAGAATGCTACCTATGAAATTACAAATATAAAAAAATATATAATTATTCTGACAAGTTGAAACATCATTTAAAAGCCATGACATTCAATATTTTAAAATTATTTCTCTTTCAAACCAGACGCAAAAGCTGAATTTTGTAGTATGTATTTTTGTTCAGTACAGTAAAAATATGCACAAAGTGTCAGTGGTGCCATCTGCTGACCTTGTTATAAGTTTAATTAACTTCTGATTTTATTTGTTACAGGTAAATGAAAGTAAAATAAGTAGTAAGTGACCCAGAGAGTAGCGCGAACTGCAATATGAAGTCATCAGAAAAAGTACATAACTACTTGGATTTTAAATTATTATTTTTTAAAAAAGCTTAGAAAATTGGACATTGGCTGAGAAATAGTTGAAGTCTGAGGACTGGGAAGTGGTAAAACATTGTTAGCCGTTGGTCCCGGGTGCCAGTAACATGGCAGTCGTTAATCAAAGTTTAAGGCATTATAGGCGGCTTGAAAAATTTCAACAGCAGGTCGCCACAACCTTCTCCTTTCTATCTCAACACGCCAATGGGCTCACCACCTATTACGTGTGACAGGAGTACACACGGTGAAAAGTGGGCGTATAATAAGCCACCCCATCGGGGATAAAGCGTTATTGATAATCACTTAACTTTTAAATTTTAAAAGTACAGTACGTGATAAAAATGTTGTTCTAAGGTTATGACCACTTTTTTGCGAAAATTATCGATAAAAATAATTAAGTTACATTAAATTTTTCTTTATCTTTTCTCATGATGCATTGTCATTCACTACTAATTATAATTAGATAATTGAAATTTATCTGAAGTGTAAAAGAGTTAATTTAAAATTGATTACAGAATGTCACATAGAGACACATTTAGTACAAGAATACGAGCTAATAAAGACGTGGTAAAATTTCATACATAATTTTTCTAACATTTGTTTTAAACTAACACGCGTTGAACACATAATTTTGTATTGAACGGCAGGTGGAACGTTCAATACAAAATTACATAATTTTCCTTTTCATAATTAGATTTAAATTTAAACGTAACATACGTTTACACTTACTTAGAGAAGAGTGAGAGAGAAGGAGAGTGAGATCGAGGACGGCAGCGTATGCAAAGTGCACATTACACAGTCACTGCAGCGCCAATCCAATCAACGTTATACGAAATTCCTGAGAGCCTTCAGCCATTTTTCAGCACGAACGTTTTTCAATTGAACGCTGAACGTTCGACGATATTTAATAAACATAGTTTACATTCCGGAATTTTTCTCTCATGTGCCATTAAAATGTTTTTTTTTTAATCTGTTTTTCTTTTTTCTTAGAAATTAATTTTTCTAAATATAAAATATTTTCTGTCGATTTCAACACGGCAAAGGGCTCACCACCTATTACGTGGAACAATAATGTACACGGTGGCTTATATTATTCCTCTGCCACCCCTTGGGGGATTAGACATAATTGATAAACAATATTTTTTTCTTACAAGTATCATTATTGGCTCTCAGACTATAGATTTGATTTTGAAAATTCTTTCATATTTAGGAGGCTACATTATTTATAAGTTCTATCGGCTACATGTATGTGTATATTTTAAATACAAATTACTAAAGTAATGGCCATATACATACAGCAACAACAAACGATATTTATCATATACATACAGCAACAACAAACGATATTTATCATATACATACAGCAACAACAAACGATATTTATCATATACATAAAGCAACAACAACCGATATTTATCAAAAATCGTTTATCTTCGGAGCATTTATTCTAGTTTTATGAGGCTGTAAAAATAAAACTAATTATATGTCGTTTTATTTTTTTTATTTATACAGCCTCAAAAAATTTAAATTTAATAGTATATAGGTATCTACCGCAACAAGTTTATTAGATTGTATATTTTAGCTAAACATGCAATAAAATTTCAATTTCATATCTTACGGGAGAGGCGGCCACATCGGTGCTCGCTTCTCACAGTAACCAAAACAACAATCAGACTATTAAGGTAACTTTTGTCTAAGTGTTAAAATGTTCAACTGTAGAGGCTTCTGCCGTGAATTTTCTTATTTGGATTCTATGCAAATTTTGAATGTTAAACCTATTGCAGCGAGGGATCATTACTGGTATCCTACAAGACGACATACATCTTCCAACTTATAGAAAAATATCCTTGTCACATTACACCTATGTTTTCCTAAGAGTCTCTTCTCGAGAGTAAAATGAAAATAAATTAATTTACAAGGAGCAAAAATACCTTAGTCATATCAGATATCACAAAAAAAAACCTAACCACTCCGGGAGTGCCGACAGAAGTGAAAACTCAATTTATTAATAATTTATTTATCTAGACGCATTGGTACATGCATATATGCACACACTATAGCTGCGTATCGTAACGGGGTGTAGCGAGTCCAGAGATTTATCTCATCTAAAAAATTGCGTACCGCGCTAAAAGAAGTTTTTCCTTCAAAAATTGACCGGGATCGACGTTAATGATGATGATGATGAAAAATAAATCTACACTGAAAGACTCCTAATTGATTACACAGCATTATTTAATAAGACCTGTAGATGACCGGAATCAACGTTAGATGATGATGATGATAATGGTCGCGAGTCCAGAGATTTTATCTCATCTAAAAATATGTGTACCACGCTAAGAGGCGTTTTCACTTAAAAAACTCAATTTATTAATAATTTATTTATCTAGTCGCGTTGGTACATGCATATATGCACACACTATAGCTGCGTATCGTAACGGGGAGTAGCGAGTCCAAATTTATCTCATCTAAAAAATTGCGTACCGCGCTAAAAGAAGTTTTTCCTTCAAAAATTGACCGGGATCGACGTAAAGATGATGATGATGAAAAATAAATCTACACTGAAAGAGTCCTAATTGATTACACAGCATTATTTAATAAGACCTGTAGATGACCGGAATCAACGTTAGATGATGATGATGATTATGGTAGCGAGTCCAGAGATTTTATCTCATCTAAAAATATGCGTACCGCGCTAAAAGAAGTTTTTCCTTCAAAAATTGACCGGGATCGACGTAAAGATGATGATGATAAAAAATAATTCTACACTGAAAGAGTCCTAATTGATTACACAGCATTATTTAATAAGACCTGTAGATGACCGGAATCAACGTTAGATGATGATGATGATTATGGTAGCGAGTCCAGAGATTTTATCTCATCTAAAAATATGCGTACCGCGCTAAAAGAAGTTTTTCCTTCAAAAATTGACCGGGATCGACGTAAAGATGATGATGATAAAAAATAATTCTACACTGAAAGAGTCCTAATTGATTACACAGCATTATTTAATAAGACCTGTAGATGACCGGAATCAACGTTTGATGATGATGATTATGGTCGCGAGTACAGAGATTTTATCTCATCTAAAAATATGCGTACCGCGCTAAAAGAAGTTTTCCTTCAAAAATTGACCGGGATCGACGTAAAGATGATGATGAAAATCTTACGCTTTTTCGATCAGGACACGTGTCCTGACGCCACGTGTCCTGACGCCACTTGTCCTGACGCGAGTTTAAGATTTTATACCCATTACAGAAAAAGTGCTCAACGCCGCTAAAGAAGTTTTCACTTCAAAAATAATTCTACACTGAAAGAGTCCTAATTGATTACACAGCATTATTTAATAAGACCTGTAGATGACCGGAATCAACGTTAGATGATGATGATGATTATGGTAGCGAGTCCAGAGATTTTATCTCATCTAAAAATATGCGTACCGCGCTAAAAGAAGTTTTTCCTTCAAAAATTGACCGGGATCGACGTAAAGATGATGATGATGAAAAATAAATCTACACTGAAAGAGTCCTAATTGATTACACAGCATTATTTAATAAGACCTGTAGATGACCGGAATCAACGTTAGATGATGATGATGATTATGGTCGCGAGTCCAGAGATTTTATCTCATCTAAAAATATGCGTACCGCGCTAAAAGAAGTTTTTCCTTCAAAAATTGACCGGGATCGACGTAAAGATGATGATGATAAAAATAATTCTACACTGAAAGAGTCCTAATTGATTACACAGCATTATTTAATAAGACCTGTAGATGACCGGAATCAACGTTAGATGATGATGATGATTATGGTCGCGAGTCAAGAGATTTTATCTCATCTAAAAATATGCGTACCGCGCTAAAAGAAGTTTTTCCTTCAAAAATTGACCGGGATCGACGTAAAGATGATGATGAAAATCTTACGCTTTTTCGATCAGGACACGTGTCCTGACGCCACGTGTCCTGACGCCACTTGTCCTGACGCGAGTTTAAGATTTTATACCCATTACAGAAAAAGTGCTCAACGCCGCTAAAGAAGTTTTCACTTCAAAAATAATTCTACACTGAAAGAGTCCTAATTGATTACACAGCATTATTTAATAAGACCTGTAGATGACCGGAATCAACGTTAGATGATGATGATGATTATGGTCGCGAGTCCAGAGATTTTATCTCATCTAAAAATATGCGTACCGCGCTAAAAGAAGTTTTTCCTTCAAAAATTGACCGGGATCGACGTAAAGATGATGATGATGAAAAATAAATCTACACTGAAAGAGTCCTAATTGATTACACAGCATTATTTAATAAGACCTGTAGATGACCGGAATCAACGTTAGATGATGATGATGATTATGGTCGCGAGTCCAGAGATTTTATCTCATCTAAAAATATGCGTACCGCGCTAAAAGAAGTTTTTCCTTCAAAAATTGACCGGGATCGACGTAAAGATGATGATGATAAAATCTTACGCTTTTTCGATCAGGACACGTGTCCTGACGCCACGTGTCGTGACGCCACGTGTCCTGACGCGAGTTTAAGATTTTATACCCATTACAGAAAAAGTGCTCAACGCCGCTAAAGAAGTTTTCACTTCAAAAATATTATCATCACTTACGCCAACAACTATAATGCTGGTTCTTTGAATTTATGTTCATTCCAAAGGTTGCTTGTAAGAAATAGCTTTTAGCTATAAGGCCGCCATTTGTACATTTTAGGAACTATTATATAATCCTTAATTTTAATGTAATGATCTTTCATTAAGATTTATTAATAATATGATTTAACATCAATCTTAGTTAAAAAAAACAATTAAAACTATATCTAAATAAAAAAAAAAAACTACCTAACCTATTTATTATAATTTAGACTGGGTCCCCTCGGTAGGGTACCCATGACGCAGGCAGCATTCCCACGCTGAATAGCTATGGAAAGCCTTTGCGCGAGAAAACTACCTGACTATGTAATGTATGTATTACTATGTAATGATTGGTGTACAATAAAGAATATTCTATTCTATTCTATATCACACATGCATCAGTTTCTACCTTTATATGCAAAATCCTGCACTCGTATATAATGATTTAACTTCGCCTCTCCTCGCCTGACATTTCTATGTGACTTTCATACAGTACTCAGTTCAACAACTGCAATTTTATACTTTTGTAATTTACACACCGCTTATATCAAACTTTGACGACAGGGTTGCAATCAGATAGTTGTTCTGCACTGTCCAAGTTGTTTCAATATTATTCAAATTCACGAACTTTAATGTTGACTAATTGTTTATGGTATAAATAACTACAATCATTAATTTATTCAGTTGAAGGCTTTATAGGCGGCATGAAAATTTTCAACAGCAGGTGGCCACAACCTGCGTCTGTCTATTTCAACACGGCATTGGGCTCACCACCTATTAGGTGGAACAGGAATACACATGGTAAAAAGTGTGCGTATAATATGCCTCTGCCACCCACTTCGGGGATAAGGCATGATGCATAAAGTAATATGAAGTCTGTACGTAGATAAGTCATTAATTTTATTTAATGCGGATCACTTATCAACTTCAACGCCAGCTATTTATTATTTCTGATTGCATTGTTCATTGAATATTTTTTGACGAAATTTTTTTGACATGTTGTTTCATGTCCACGTGTTATTAACAACAATTAAGTCAATTATTTACAGTCAATTAGGGAATACTCCTCCTGCTTATTAATTAATGAATTATAACCACAGGGGTTAATACATGTTTCTAATTAATTATACATATTTATTCAACTGCCTTTGCACCAAGTAATCTGTCTTCATCTGAATGTATTCCCAGTTGCTTCCAACCCCGCTCTGGATTTGGAGCCAGGGGTCCACTCTTAAGATTTTCGGTACTGTTGGCATCGACCGCCGTCTGATCTCCGAACCACGTAAGGGCGCGTTCTTGCCTCTTCCTCAGTCAGCAGGTGCTCACCTAGAAGGCGAGGTCACTTTGTTCCCAGAGACCTTGGAGTAATTCCTTACACCCAAGAAACAAAGAAACAATGACTGTCTCTGTGGCGCGGCGGGAGTGTTTCCGACTGCTACACAAGAGGTCGTGGGTTCGATTCCCACCCAGGTTAAAACTCTGTAATTTGTGTCTGGGTGTTATTTATCTATAATATGTACTGGATGACCCCCACGGCTCGTGGCATAGTTAGAACTCCCGTCGCAACTATTTAATCCCTTCGCTTATAAATTCTACAATAATGCATATAAAACGGCCCGATTTATCGACATTTATGACTATTACTCCACTCTACAGGGTAGTAGCGTGATGATATATAGCCTATCTTTCAAGTTGGATCAAACTGCACACGGTGTACAAAATTGATTAAAATCGGTTAAGTAGTTTAGAAGTCCATCGCGGACAAACAACGTGACACGTAATTTATATAAGTATATTTAGATGTATTTAGAAATGTAAAAGTATTTTTATCAGTCATCTCGTTACCATAGTACATGCTCTGCTAAGTTTGTAATCAGATGGCGTTGTGTGAATTGTCCCACCGATATTTATTTATTTATTTAAACATTGGTTAAAATTAAAAACACTCAACTCTTCCAAAGTTGAAGGAAATGAACCTGGATTTTACATTCACACGATCGATATTCATTCTGATCCCAATATACATTTCTCTCTCTGATTGAAACGCTACGTTTAAAACTCTATAAATCACGACTGCATTGTGCTTTAAATCAAATAAAGTTTATACTTCCTATGTGCTGGTTGCGGTTTATTAGTTTTACTTTAGCTTTGTTTGTTGTATTTAATGTTTTACATTATTATCTGTATCTATAAGCTAACTAAATTTAAATAAAAACTAAATATTATAATAATATGTAAGAAGTTGAAAATAATTGAGACGTCCTTGTTCTAGCCGTCAGTAAAAACTAAAGTAAAGTAAAGTAGTCTCAATATTATAATTATATAATTAACAAATATTGCGCCATCTAACCTAAACTAAGCTAATATAAGCTTGGGCTATGAGATCTAGACAACTGAAATACATACTGTAATATTTCTAAATACTTACATACATATCATAACGCCTGTCTCCCATCGGGGTAGGAAGAGACTATGGCTTTCCACTTGCTACGATCCAGGCATACAACTTTTGCTTCTTCAACTTTCATAATTGTTTTCATACACGCTCGCCGGTTAAGGGTACTACTCTTGACCTGGCCTTTTGTAAAAAGATCTTCAATTTGATTGGCATATGTACGTCGAGGTCGACCCTTACCAGTTTGCCCATTTACTCTATTATCATCCATCCTCTCCACGTGTCTGAAGCATCTAAGCATCCCTTTTCTATCTTAGTCACTACGTCTTCTGTCATACCGCAATGTTCTCTTATCACGCCGTTCCTTTCTTTATCTATCAATTTCACTCCCAGCTATACTTCGCAGACTCCTCATTTCCACTGCATTAATTTTATTTCTATGCTTCTTCTGCCAAACCCAACTTTCACTGCCAAATGTTAGTGTTGGGACAAGCACTCCTCTATGAACAGACAGTCTTGCCTTTTTAGACACTTTCTGGGTGCTCACTTACATAATTATACATTTAGAATGCACTCAAACTCATCAAGCATTTTTGGATCATACAATTTCTGACCCGGGAGTCGAACTCGAGACCCGAGTGCGGCATTCGCATACACTACCATTGACGCCACCGAGGCAGTCGAATATCCTACGAGAGGATTATAAAAGTGAGAGATAACATATACATACGCTAGTAAAGATTCATTACGCGTTATCTATTCGTATTTTATTCACTACTTTCATGTGTGCGCTGTGATGTACTCTAAACAACTAACAGTCAACAAGCAGATAAAAAAATAACTGTACTATTATGCACAATAGTAGAAATGGCAGCTACCTTGCCCTTTTCACAAAGCGATTGATCAACGCCTCTCGTATCTAGAGCGAGTCTTTTATCCGGCAGAGAATCAACGCAGCCATTCAGCGGGCGGCCTATCACGCATTCTTCTTGATCTGACAATAGTTGATAGTAAGGCTTTAGAAAATGTTTAACCTGAAATAAAAAAGTCGTTTTTTTTTATATCTAATACTATTATTTAAACCTCAAGAGTTTATTTGTTTGGTTAAATATGCTAATAACTAAAAACTAATGGTTCAAATTATTACATTTGTTTTGTGTCGGGTAGCCAATTTTTTGAGGAAAGCCATAAGCTATATATCAACACGCTACTACCTAGTAGAGCGGAGCAATAATCATAAATGTAACCAAATCGAGTATATTTCCATACATTAACTATCTTCACGCTGTATCCCTAACGGGGTAGTCAGATAGGATAGATCGCCAGGCTGCGCGATCCATGCATACTTCTTTCGCTTCTTCAGGATTCATCAATCGCTTCACGCACGTCTGGGTATCCGAGAACTTTTGACTTCTCCGTTTTTGAGCAATCTGCTCACGTGGTCTTCATATGTAAGTCTCGGCCTACCCTGACTTCTTCTACCCTCTAGTTTCGCATAAAATATATTAATTATTTTAAAACATAAATTACGAGAAGTTTGGGTTAAATGGGTATGACAGGGTTCGAGGTATACCTCGGTGGAAGCCAACTTATAATAATATGTGGTGAAACCAGTTCGCTCAAACACAATAAATTTAGTTTATTCATACACTTTCGCCTTTGTAGAAGTGCTCTCCGTATTATCGATTATTTGAGGACTCTACTCTTCACACAATGCCGTCAATTTAAACAATTTTCCATTAATAATTACTCTTTGAAAGCAGAGGCTCCCCACAGACAGCCACAAATAATGATATTAATTTGCTACAATCACACTTTTTACTTTTACTCCCATCAGTTCATCTTCAACACCCCATCCCTTTTCCGTGTTCATTAAGCGTGTTAATTTGTGGTTGTTTCAGGAAACTCATAATTTAAAATATGGTAATCTTTGATTTCCAATTTGTAGCATAAATATAAAGATACTAAATGCCGCGCAACTTTGCTAGCGCCACTTAAAACAAAGAAACAGGATTTTTTGACAAACAATTTTATTATATTTCGTATAAAATACCTCCGAGAATATGTGTACAAAGTTTTATGATTATCGGTTAAGTAGTTTTCGCGTAAAAGCGTAAAAAACAAACGTACACTCACATTTATAATATTAGTAGGGATTATTTAGAAAGTAAATTACTTACGATTTAAATATCAAACTTTATTAGTGGTTGACCAAGAAGAAGCGCTCGTTTTACCTCTTTTGTGCTCTGTAAACGATCACTGCGTTGTGCAACTTTCGCTATGGCTGGTCACGGATGGGTGACAAATTTGTGGCATTTACATTTGCAAGCGTTTCCGTGCTTAGGAAGGCACGTTAAGCACGTTGCAGTTGTCCTGGTTGCCAGTAATATGGTAGTCGTTACATCAAATTGAAGGCCTTTTAAGGGAGGCTTGAAAATTTAAAACAGGTAGCCACAACCTGCGTCTGTCTATTTCAACATGACAATGAGCTCACCACCTATTACCTAGAACAGGAATACACATGGTGAAACGTAGTCGTATAATGTGCCTCTGCCACCCCTTCGGGGATAAGTCGTGATTGATAATGGACATCTATACTATGCAAGATAGGGTACTAGAGACAAAGCAAATTTTCAAACTTAATTTACTTTTTTTAACTTATCTGAGCAGGTACCTGTTTGGTCTGCCTAATCAGCCCTTACGTTTCTCATCGCGAATTTTCCGTTACTTAGTAGAGCCTACATTGTGATGTCAGTCACGTTCCAACGGCCGGTACGGTTTTTATTACACCGCAACGCAATGACAAACGACACGGACAGAAGCAACTTGTCTCGAACAATTTAGGAAATGCTTTTTTCGATGTGGTCTCCGAGATAATTCGACCGTTGTCAGAATATTGACCAGTTTTGAGGATAGTATATAGTTACATATAAGGTCTTACAAATAATACCATTGTAAAGGTATTATTTGTAAGACCTTATATGTAACTATATACTATACTATTACTATATAATAATAGGGTATTGTTTTATAGATGTTAAACGAAAGATTTAATATCTTTATTTATAGTAGTTACCATGTATAACAACTATCGTAGTATTTCTTGTGAATGTACAAGTGATATATTAGGTCCTTTAACTTTGTTTATTTGTATAAGACAAATAAACAAAGTAAATTTTATGAAACTGTGAACAAAAATGGCTCTTGTGTTGGATTTATATCCAATACAAGAGTGATTTTTGTCTGAAAAATGACAAAGTTGAGACATTCAAACTTTTTCTCTGTTTTGTTTTTTTTTTTAAATAACTTAATTGTGGTTTATTATTAATTTTTGTGTATCTAAGATCTATTACAGCTATTTTCACCATACTGGAGTTCCCGGTAAGTTGGTCTAGTCTGCCTTAAAACTGAAAACGAGTGGTGAGTTGCTGCCGTTCGGACCAGGTTAATGGAAATGGCAGAAAGGAATATCCAGAAGTCGCTAAAGCGTTGAGGTTTGCTGACCGCGCCGTGAGATTAGTGTTAGTGCGTAAGTCAGGAGAAAGTCCGGGAGTATTGTACACATTTATGTTACCATCTCACCGACGGAGATTATGGTATCTAATTGGATTTCCCATATAAAATGTATTTTTTAGAAGACCCTATCACACCTTACCAAACCTTATCCCCGAAGGGGTGGCAGAGGCATATTATATTTCCACTTTTCACCATGTGTATACTAGGAATGCTAATGTCTGTGTTAAGTAAAGAAATAATTACAATCCCGGGTTTCAGATTGAATAATAAATATCCATCACGCCTTATCCCCGAAGGGGTGGCAGAGGCATATTATATTTCCACTTTTCACCGTGTGTATACTAGGAATGCTAATGTCTGTGTTAAGTAAAGAAATAATTACAATCCCGGGTTTCAGATTGAATAATAAATATCCATCACGCCTTATCCCCGAAGGGGTGGCAGAGGCATATTATATGCCCACTTTTCACCGTGTGGATTCCTGTCCCACGTAATAGGTGAGCCCATTGCCATGTTGAAATAGACAGACGCAGGTTGTGGCTACCTGCAGTTGAAAAATTTCAAGCCGCCCATAAGACCTTCAACTTGACTTAACGACTGCCTTGTTACTGGCAACCAGGACCAACGGCTTAACGTGCCTTCCAAAGCTAGGAAACGCTCGCACATGTAAATGCCACAAAGTGGTCACCCATCCGAGGACCATTAACCATAACTCCTGTATTGCCAAGACACCTTCAAACTTAGAACAACATTGATCTCGATAATCTTAGAAAGATAATGATAATTTTACGGCTTAAAATATATAAAACAAATCTAAGCCTACTGAGGAGTTTGATTCACCTTCAATCAGATTCAAATGGAGCATCGGAGGCGGTTGTTTACAAACCTTGGCAGTTGAAAGTCCTTGTATTACGACGACTGGATAATAAAATTTATCTAAGTTGGAAATCTTGCATCAGCGACCGTGAATGTAATCTTCTGTTGTGCGAAGTAAAGTTAAAGCGTTTTGCTCCTTATCTTTTTCCATTAGAGTTTCTTATTACTAGAAAATGCCTGCAACTCCACCGCGGGAAATTTGACTATTGAAAATTGTTTTTGGCCATGGGATTAAAATGTTTTTACCATGGGTAAGGTAGCCTACGAAAATCTCTGAAAATGAAAACTGCAATCTGGAGAAGTATTCATGTTTCTTTTTTACAGGAACTTGTTCCCGGGATAAAAATATGTCCTACTCTGATGTATAAGCTATATCACTGTAAAGTTTCAATAAAATCCATTTAGTAGTTACTGTGGCCCCGCGGTCTCAGTGTTCTGTAAACGATCACTGAGTTACGCAACTTACACTATGGCTGGTCCTCGGATGGGTGACCACTTTGTGGCATTTACATTTGCGAGCGTTTCCGTGCTTCGGAAGGCACGTTAAGCCGTTGGTCCCGGTTGCCAGTAAAATGGCAGTCGTTAAGCCTGGTTGAAGGCCTTACGGGGTTGAAAAAGTTCAACAGCAGGTAGCCACAACTTGCGTCTGTCTATTTCAACACGGCAATGGGCTCACCACCTATCACGTGAGACAGGAATCCACACGGTGAAAAGTGGGCATATAATATGCCTCTGCCTCCCCTTCGGGGATAAGGCGTGATGCGTGATTTTTCAATCTGAAACCCGGGATTGTAATTATTTCTTTACTTAACACAGACATTAGCATTCCTAGTAATTTCAATTTTTATTTCTTCACAAAATTCCATTGGTTATTTATAATCTATCCGATATATTAATATTTGATTTATGATCTCCTTAAATGAAAATGAATCTGCAAGAAACGCAAGAAGTATGCATAGATCGCGAAGCCTGGCGATCTGTTCTCTCTGACTACCCCGTCAGGGATATAGCGTGAAGATAGTTAGTTACTTAGTAATAAACGAAATTCTTCATTTTAAAAATTGCATTTTTCTTTCAATTGAGTCAGAAGTGTATTGTGACACTTCTGACTCAATGTACTCTTGATTTGCCTCAATATTCAACCAGTGCTATATACCGTTTTGGCTATCATAGTGCTTCCATTGTTTTCGTGTGGAATAACGTAATTTATAAATTTGTGTGTTTGCTTTACAATCGGCATCGACACGACTTTGTTGTCGTTCTAACAATAACTTCATAAAATATCTACTTTTCTAACTTTTGGTCAATATAATTTAATTTTATAAGAGAAGATTACTACTATTTCATTAATTTAATAAAAATCTGCTTTCGCTACGGCTTTCAATTTATCGTTATTAACTTTATCCTCAGGTTAAATTTATGACTCGTTTTAGATATTAATTTTTTTTGAATGAATACTATCACATAGTATAGTGCTAATCTTAAGAACTGCTTCAGTTTTGCAAACAATTAAGAAGTAAAAATTGTAATCGAAGTAAAAATAACAAACACTCATCTAATAAAGACGAAGAAAACTCCTAAATTGAACTCAACAATAATTGATAATTACTTTATATTAATTGAATAAAATGAAGTTAAAGTTATTAAAATTCAAAAAGCTAGAGAGCACGTCGACGCCGTAATTTACGTACAAGAGGAGGAAACGAATGCAGACGTGACCAACTTGAAATTAACAGTTGGATCGGTTGGAGATGTTCCGATACATTATTTATTAAATTAAACATTTACAGCTAAACGTGCTGTGAGAGTTTTGAATTAATTTTGATAAATAGGAAATTTGCTGAGAATCTTCAAATACTATATTATAGTTAACAATCTTAACGTTACTAGAACTATATTCGTAAACATTTTTTTTTATACCACTGAGGTGGCAGACCAGCATACGGCCCACCTGATGGAAAGTGGTCACTGTAGCCTATAGAAGTTTGCAACGCCAGAGGTGCAGCACTCGCGCTGCCGACCCTTTATAAACCTTCTAAGACCCCTTTTGAAGAACCCCATACTGTAGACGTTCGGGAAAGCCCAGGCAGGGAGTTCATTCCATAATGAATAATATAAATGGTGATCAAAGCTAATTTCCTACAGAGATACGGCGTGAAGGTTTATTACTTTCATAGCATATACAATACCACAAGAGAAGCTCACATACATTTTATCGCACTAGTACCGTACTTGTCGATTGCTCACCTGCTTGACAAAATAATGAAACACAATTAATTAATTTCCAACTGCTGCTCATACATCATTAATAAATACTTACTTTGATAATGGAATCAGGTGTTATACGATCAAGAAGTCTCACTGCTAAGACAGTGATATGCATGAAATTGTTTGCTTTTTTTAAATTTAATAACTGTTAACTACTGTTTATTCTAGATAATTTGTCGCAGTTGTCGTATCATTGTCTAAGAAGTGAGACTTCATGTATAAATATTATTTGTTGATTTAAAAAACTATGATATAATTACTTTACGGGTATTTCTTAAAAGTCTTTTTATAAAATAATATATGTTTTGGACGAAATTCCATTGTATTTGTTTCAAAACTTCGTTTGCAACACTAGACGTAATAAATTCCCGCTGCCGGCCCTGTAAAAATGTTCTAAGTCAGTGAAATGTGAACTAGATATACTCATATACAATACATAGGTACTTCAGGTTGTCGGTTTTTCGTGATAGTGTGCCCGCGCATCGTAAAATTTACTCTCAAAATTATCTTCACATACAAGAATGTTTTGCTTCAAAGATGAGAATGAAGACCTTTTATGCTCAATTTCAAAACAGATTCAATAAACAAAACTAAGCTCCGTATGACTATCAGGTTCTGTCAATAGCAGATAGTACCCATCACGCTGAACACGCTCACTAGATATATAATGAGGTAGTGTTGTCACCACGTGACACGTTAGGTAATAGATATCAGTTGAATAAACGTCTAGTTGAATAAAGAGTCTATCACCATTGATATCACGACGCTACCGTGCTATCATTGCATTGTTGATAGAGTCTACATACAGGCTTTCACACTTCCAGCAAACACGCTGCTTTTGACTCTATGTCATAAATTGACAGTAATTGTTGTGCTAGTAGTTATATTACAAAACAAAGATGCTTATATACAGATATCCTCTAACTATATTCCTAGTTACAATGGACTTTAAACTCAAATGTAAATCGACTGCCTCAGTGGCGCAGTGGGAGTGTATCCGACTGCAAGAGGTCGTGGGTTTGATTTCCACCCAGGTTAAAACTTTGTGTGATGAGCACGATGGTATATTCTGTGTCTAGGTATTATTTATCTATAATATGTATGTATTTAAGAATATTTAAGTATGATTATCAGTTTATTTATTTATTTTTTTATTTATTGACGCGCAACGAATGAGTGAGGAACGATTGACGAAGAATATATATTGTTCAAAAGTAGAGGGTAGAAAGAGTCAGGGCAGGCCGAGACTTACAAATGAAGACCACGTGAGCAGATTGCTCAAAAACGGAAAGGTCAAAAGTACTCGGATACCCAGACGTGCGTGTATGAAGCGATTGATGAATCTCGAAGAAGCGAAAGAAGTATGCATGGATCGCGAAGCCTGGCGATCTGTCCTCTCTAACTACCCCGTCAGGGATACAGCGTGAAGATAGTTAGTTAGTTAGTTAGATTATCAGTTATCTGGTTACCATAGTACAAGCTGTGCTTAGTTTGGAATCAGATGGCGTTGTGTGAGTTGTTCCAACGATATTTATTTATTGACTATTATATAGTCAATAATAGTCAATAAATAAATATCGTTGGAGTTTAGTATATATATTTATTTAAGTTAAATATATATATTTATTTATATTTAACTTCGACAGGAAGGGAACAATTCAGTTTCCACCAAGAATATGTTTACACGGATATTATAAACGGCTGGATGCATCTGGAGTTGTTTGTTAGTTACGCTGAAGTAATTCAAGAGAAAAATATATATAAAAATTTAATTTTATAACTTCAATTTATTCTTTAATTTTTGATTTGATTTAACTAGAGTTGTTGTGTATTTGATTGGAGATAAGTTTATTAAAGATACTGTAAAATTGTAAATTGTAATGAAGATATGGTTGGTCGTACGCCATTTTTAAATGAACAAAATTTAACAATTTATGATAGTTATCCATATATATAAAAATAAATGCCACTTTTCATTGTAATTTTATAACTCAAGAATGTGCTCACCTATCCAAACCAAATGCTTAGACTTTGTTTGGACTATTTAGTAGATAGTTTATGTGAAGTTTGCACAAAATCGGTCGAGCGGTTTTTCATTTATCACATTTTTTGTAACTCGTATTTTATAATACTAAATCTGTAATAAATTCAGTATAGTAAACAGTTATTAAGGTACTTTAGGTAGGAAACATTGTGTGAAAATATCACTTCATGTCACTGACATAGACATATTATCATGCCTTTATCCCCGAAGGGGTAGGCGCCCACATTTCACCGTATTCATTTTTGTACCACATAACAGGTGGTGAGCCCATTGCCATGTTGAAATGGACAGCCGCAGGCTGCAGTGACCTGCTATTGAAATTTTTTAGCTGCCCATGAGGCATTCAACATGGCTTAACGACTGCCATTTTATTGGCAACCGGGACCAACGGCTTAACGTGCCTTTCGAAGCACGGAACTGGGGTGGGTCAAAAGGGCCGAATAAATTACATAAAATAAAATAAAATAAATCTATTATACATGTTAAATTTGGAAGAAATATCACTGGAACTGTATTTAAGGAAAAAGAGATTCAAGAATATAATTTTATTGTGTTCTCACTTTTATCTTCTTGTTTGTAAAATGTGAATTCTAATTTAGATTGTGTACCTCAACTATTTTACTCTTGTATTTTCATCTTACATCCCTCTGGAGGAGCAATTCGTACTAAACATTATCGAGAATACAAAATAGTTTCTCAAATAGCATCTACACCACAAAACCGAACAATTCACATTAAGTTTGTACATAACTTTGTAGGTTGTACTGTTCCCGAATTTCAATAACATTCTCAGTTAAATTTCAGTCACAAGATTCCCCACATTCTACCTACACATATCAAGCTCCTAACCAATTAACTATTTTGAATAACTTAATTATTTCTTAATTATTACATTTCATTCACTTTCAACGTTTGTCCTTGAAGAGAATGGCTTTCGTAGATAATAGATCTTCATGTATTACGTCACTTTAATACTTTCCTTTAAGTCAATCAATGATAATGTAATTTAGGTTAATGAAAGGTAATTTAGGTTAACAAAAAAGTCATAAATTAATATGAAAGGCCTCAGGTCACTTATATCGAACCCTATACTGTATACGCGTGGGACACCTGTGGCACAGAACTCATTCCCAAGCACACAAGGAAGACGGCCATTATGAAAGTCAGTCATATTTAGGTGCTTCGGATTTCTAGTTGTGAGGATAATTACCTTGTTGGCGAGTGGTGCGATGAAAAAAAGCCTAACAATTTCTGTGATTACTGTCATTTTCTGAACTATTATATAACATTAATAGCAATATATAAATTTTAATAACAAAGATCACACTTCCAAATACAAATGTAATACTACCAAATAACATTCATTATAGAGTAGGTCAATATATTATACAACATTTGTACATGAGTATTACGTACAGTTATACATTATTGAATAGATTATGTTGCTTATTGTTGTTCATGAAAATATTTATATTACGTACAAATACAATGACGTATATTGGTACTAAAAGAAAAAAAAAACAGATTATAGGAGATACACATGATTTGATCAAGAAGGGAAAATTCGACGCCTTTTGTATTTTAGTCTCGTTGTGTGGATCATTATAAAAATACTGCTCACATGATTAAATGTATAATCTAAATACCCTGAATTACCTGAATACCGACAACCGTTTGAGAAAGACACTCAAAAATGTTATATATATTTAAACAGGTCTTTCCCAAACGGGATAGGCACCGACAAATATTTATTCCTACGTTGTAGATGTTGACCGTAAATTAAAGTTGTGGTTACCTGGTGTTGCAATTTTAAAACTACCAATGAGGCCCCCAACTTGTCTAGAACGACTCAAAGACTCAACTGAACTAACCAACTGTATCGCTAAATGCTGGTAAATGGATGCCGCAACAGATCACCTATCTCTGTAGTGGCCACAACTCAGATAGTTTATCAGGTTAATAATGGCAATAAATTATGTTATGTATTTTACACTTACACAGTAGACTCTTTAAAACCTTAAATACCCTTTTGAAGAACACCTAAATTGTATGATGTAAGAAACCGTCGCTTTATCTTACACAACAGTCTCTAATAAAGTTAATCCAGTAAAGCTATTTCAGTTCAATTTATAAAAACAAAGTAATTTTAAAGGTTACCAAATACCACGCTTTATTTAACCTATTCAAAGTTCAATACCATTGCTGATGTGATATTCGATAAACATGGCATTAAACATTTATGAATGTATTTTTTCCATTTACATAATTGACATAAGAAATGTATTAATTATTTATGTATTAATTATATTGAAGGTCATACATACTCAACTACGAAGTTTTTTTAGTGTACTACGTAAAGCTGATGAAATATTCTGAAATATTGAATTATTTAGCTATTTTCTGTTCCGTGTTCGCTTCAGTTAGATGGCCACATATGGAATTTTTTTTCTAGTTTGTGTCGCCGGCGCCGCCGAGCGAGCGATCCCACCGCGTATTCTGCCGCCTACTTCGCTCATCTCCCCAGACTTCCTCCTGGCGGATGGATTTGGGTATCCCAGCAGTTTTATGGCGCCCCGTTGAATCTTTTTGTTTCTTTGCAGAATCTTACTATCTGATCCACCTTCAAATACTACAGGTCCTCTTCTTTGAGTTTGTCCGTTCCCATAATCAGCCTCATGTTTCCTCTGGCTAGTTTGACCAGTTGGCTAGTTCTTTTTGCATCCATTCCTTTGATAAAGATCTTCGACTGTCTCATGCCTGTCGAAGTCCTCCATCTAAGGTTGGTTTCTACCACTGTCCTCCTGCCGATTACTCCCTTAGTGATTTTGTGAGCAGTCGGCAGCCATGGCTCTGGTCCCACCAAGCTTTTATCAGCTCCTTCCCGGGCTAGTTCATCCGCTAGTTCGCTGCCCGGGATTCCTTCATGTCCAGGTACCCATGCAACATCTACTCTTATTTTTCTTGCCAGCCGGTTAAGTGACTTTTTACACTCTTTAACCATTGCTGACGGTGTCTCCTTCTTATTTAGGGCTTTTAGTGCTGCTTGACTGTCGCTATATTTGGAAGTATTAAGAATTACTTCACAAAATTATAAAAGAATCAAATTGTTTTTGTTGAAATCTCGATATTTGTAGAAAATACTGCAGTAAACAGAACTAATCTATTTAAATAATTATGAATAAAAATGATTAAAGCATTTTCTGTGATTTAGAGTCAGGCCGTTTAACATTTTAATTTCTAATATCTACCTATTTTTATAAACTTCTTAAACATTTTTTTTTTTGTAAAAATGAATCAAATAGTGTTATATAAACAGTTTTCGGTAAACATTACATTGTTATTCTTTAGATTTAAGTTATCCCTATCATGTTTTTGTATTTGTGACATGGCGCGATTAATCCATGTATTTGTGTGTCTGCTTTTGACAAGTTTCTTTTTCTTCTTAAATAAACACCAAGTCACAACGTAACACGAACATTATTTGTTTATACAATATTTTCCGTTCATGTTGATGGACAACATTTTGAAGCAGACCAAGCCCTATTGTAGATAATTTAGTCGAGATAAGATTCTACTAAAGTAGGTCAAAAGGCGCTGAATATTTACGAAAACGTAAACACATTTTATGTTTATCGAACACGAAATGGAATATATTTTCCGATAATGCAAAAGTTACTTTAAGCGTCAAGTTTCGTCTGTAAAAATAGAGGTTGGAAAATAAATCATTGAGGTACTTTATCTCAATGAGACGATGATTATGACTGACAGTTGGTTGGGAATAAAAATAAACCTGTATTTTTTTTTGTTTTAAGAGAAAATATAAATGACTGACCGGGTATGAAACTAGAGTATGAAAGTAGAGTGAGGGAAATTCTTATAAAGCGTGAACGTTCCCACTTTATTATCAGTACAGCGGCGGTTTGGATATTTTTTTTTATTGGGTCAAATCCACCCACATTCCCATTACTGTGACTCCTGTAAACCAGGTTGGTGGCGGTTTGGATAGTCCTTCAATAAAGAGCTATTGAAGTTATTTGCTATTCTGAATCTATAATGTCTAAAAGGCGTTTAGCTGTGTAAATCTTTCACACCCACTTTTATGACCTTGTAGGGTAGATAGTTTAATAATAAACTGCGCGTTTCCCCGCTGGCTTAGTGTTCCGTAAACGATCACTGCGTTCAGAAATTTTAGCTATGGCTGGTCACGGATGGGTGACTTATTCCGTGCTTCGAAAGGCACGTTTAGTCGTTGGTACCGGTTGCAAGTAACATGGTAGTCGTTTAGCCAAGTTGAAGGCCTTATTGGCTTGAAAATTTTCAACAGCAGGTAGTCACAACCTTCATCTGTCTATTTCAACACGGCAATGGACTCACCCATCTATTACATGGGACAGAAATACACTAGGTGAAAAGTGGGCATATAATATGTGTCTGCCACCCCTTCGGGGATACGGCATGGTTGATAAACTAAACTTAATAATATATACAGATATAAATCATCATTCATTTATACTGTCGATGCCCTTGGTGAAACTTGTTTTACATATTAAATAACACCACTTGTACTGTTCCACAACATTTACTTTATTAACCTAACCAGGCAAATAAAAGTCATCATTCATGCTGCTATTTTGTTTAAATTGTTTTTTAAAAGAAATTGTAAAGTAAATAATGTGGATAATACTTGTAAATAGACTTTTGACTTTTAGCATCGTCCATGACTGTGTAATCAGCAAGTGCTACGACCGGTGATAAAGCCACTCGCCTTACATTATTCTAATAAATTCAAGGGGAAACCCTTTATTTTCCTTGGCTCCCTACTATTTCTCGTGATTAAATTTGTTGGGCGTTGGAAGACAACTTACTTGTGATACTTAGAACTTCATTACTTGATGTTATTGTTTGGACCGCTTAGGGACTTTCCATTAATGATGTCCATTATTTTAAAAACTTACTTCGAAAAGTTTTAAAAATGTTGTGTAAATAACGTAAATTTTCTAATATAATTTCAAAGAAGTGGAGCCTCTATTAAATAAAGGAGACTGCACAAGTGGCATCTTTGTTTTAATGAATTGTTTTCATATCAATGGTAATGAAAGTCGATGCACTCAACAGAGATAAATGATTTTACGATGGGTTAAAAAATAAATAAATAATAATATAATTTTTATTTTATTTTATTAAAGAATTGAAGGAATATAGGAGATACGAAGAATCTTACATTTATGGAAAGTAAGAACATCAAATATCTAATTATTTAAGTTTTATGAAAACAGTGGTATTTCCAACACCAGAGATGTAATTCGCGCTGTCAACCCTGTAAAAACCTCACAAAGTCTATTTTGAAGAACCTCATACAGACTTTATCAGAAAAGGCCTAGCACATGCGCAACAATACATTTAGTCTGAAATAGTAGGTGGTGAAACGATTGCTCTACGGCCAGGGCCAGGACAGCCAATAATAATCATGGTATAACTCTTACACGTTATGATTTATTTCTATGTTTCATTGTCTCTTTTAGCTTGCATTCGCATCTTAATCAAATAGTTTTAGCCAGTAATCCATCTGCATAATCTATTAATTTGGTCTTAGAAACGTCTGCTGAATGATCTGCTGGCAAATAAAATATTATAGCCATAAAACATTAAATTATAAATAGGCCATAATAAAAAAAAGCCTTCCTATTTTTCATGCCGGTTCTTCTCAGGTGGGCCGCGTTCCGAACCGGTGGTCACTTTAAATGTACAATTTTTTTCTTTAGTGTGTTTTTTAGTGACATGACATTTTGTAAGCGCCGTTGAAATGGTCTATGCAAAATAAAGACATTTTATTTAAAAAAATAAATAAAATAAATATCCATCACGCCTTATCCCCGAAGGGGTGGCAGAGGCATATTATATGCCCACTTTTCACCGTGTGGATTCCTGTCCCACGTAATAGGTGGTGAGCCCATTGCCGTGTTAAAATAGACAGACGCAGGTTGACGACATTTTATTTTATTTTTATTATATTCTACGGTCTTCTCTTTTACTCCTTTCATAGACATTACAGTTAGCAGGTGTGTGCATGTTGACATTAGTTTCGAAGAATTTCGTTGAGTCTCTTTGCCACCAAATGTCTCTGTATATTTTTCATTATATTTAAAAATAAGGAAAATATCTATGTAACACAACAAAGGTTTAGATACGTAATTACAAGCACGTAGCTCCCGACAATATATGTGAAAGAATTCAAACAATTTATTTTATTCACAGTCCAAATAAAAGGGGTTGCTTGCCAAATAGGCTTTGGAAAGCCTACGCATCCTTTGTGCGAATTCCTTAAAGCTTGAATACGCCTCTATGCTGGTGGAGTGATGTAATTTAATTTTGAAAGACATGGGCTCAGTATACGGAGAAAGGTCATTGGTTACTTCGAATACCATTTGCCTTTCTGTGTATGTGTGTTTTACCAAGGACTAATTGAATTTGGCGGTGAATTAAGTATGTCGAAATCAATGTCTTATTACTATTTACGACACTCATGAAAACCAACTTTCACTGCACTGATTGTATCTTTACTAAAGCTCCTGATTTCCTTTGATACTAAGTTGAAACTTGTAGGTTAGCCCCTTATTATATAGAACCAACAAACTACTGACTAAATGTGGGTATGTAATGTGCCTCTGCCTACATATTCATATTTAGCCTTGGCCTGAACATCAGCACTGTCTGTTTCCCAGCTGAGGGAGCCATGTTGTACTCTAGGGTGCCGTGTCGTACATGTTGGCTGCAGGGCACCTTATTTGGTTTTGTTAAGCTTTTAGCGTTATACTATTGTTTTGTTAAACTTTTTTTTTATTTTATTTTTTTAATAAATTATATTAGGTTTTAATGGCGCCGCCCGCCTGATGAAAAGCTGAGACGACAACCCGTGATTGAGGGCCGCTATCTTTGCCAGTATTTTTTATTTCCATGTTTTATATATTTACAATAACTTTCGTTTTATTAATAATATTTATGTTTATAAATAGTAGTCACCGTGCAAACAAAGGGAAGGAATGGAAAAGGTCAAAAGTACTTCGGATACTCAGACGCGCATGTTTGAAGAGATTAATGAATCTGTAGGATTCGAAAGGTACGTGAATGGATCGCGAAGCGAAATAGACACATTTCTTGGTGTATCTGCTGTAGCATGTCACCTTGGAATATCAACATTTTCTTTTCGTTTGTTTCTTTGTAACTAAGTACCTTTACGCCGTATCACTGACAGGGTAGTCAGAGAGGACTGATCACAAGGCTTCGCGATCCATGCGATCCACGTACCTTTCGATTCCTACAGATTCATTAATCCCTTCAAACATGCGAGTCTGCGTATCCGAGTACTTTTGACCTTTTCCATTCCTTTCCCTTTGTTTATTTGTAATTACTCGTAAATGTATATATTTTTAAATCATGTACAATATTTTCCGTCACCATAAAATCTGAACAAACAAATACTTCTGAAATACGAAATTATTATAATCCAATAACTTTATTCCTTTGATGAATCAAATTGCTTCATATTTTAATGTCAAAGTATCGGATGTCACAAATTGCGGTCTTTGGGAGCATCACGTTCTTTGATCGACAATAACAGGGCTCTTTGATTTATCAACGCCATTTTGTTTGAAGACCTTTACACACTGTCAATTTCGTTTTATATACCCTTGGTAAAGGTCATTAGAAGACTTGTAAGGGATATTTACTGGGGAAATTTAGGAGGCAGTTTAATTTTGAAGAACCCTTTTAGATAACGTTGTTGAAAGTTGTCCGTCTGTCGAAATCCTGTATCTCAAAAACGTTTGAAGGTATTGAGATGAAAGTAAAACTATACGTTAACGTACAAAAAGTTATATACTATAAGTTAACGTACAAAAAGTTAAATAAACTTTACAAAGTTACAAAGCAAAGTTACATTTTTTTCTGCAACTCTGTGTGGGCAAGTTCTTGACTGGCTTTTATTTGATTGATTAAATACTTATTACAAGAGAAGAGTATTGTTATAAAGTTCCAAAATATAAAGGTATAGAAAATCAAATTTATTGAAATTCGATTTAAAAAAAAAGACTTACTCAAATCGGCTTTAAGATTTCCCACAAAATCATTACGTTTTGGTAACGTTTTACATTTATGTGAAAAGGGTCTGTCCGTATTAGAGCAGTTAGAAATTATAAAACGGGACGGGTGTACTTTGCTGAACGAACAAACAGACTTCCACACTTCGGTTTTGCTTAGTTTATTTAAAAATAGACAAAACAACTAGAAGTCTACATCGCGCTATAGTTTGGTTGCGTTCGAACTACAAAAAGTTGAGGTGAACACGTAAGTACTTTTGCTGCCAAACAGTCTTGACAATGCCTCGTGTGTAGGCGAAACACGTGTCAACATCGTACGACATTCTAAAAAAGCGGAATATTGCAAAAATAACATTTAAAACAAAATAATTATAGTTTTTTAAAATGGATTTCCGCCATGTAACGCCTAATTCAATTAGTCATTTGCTTTTAATTTTCGGTATTGTTGGGGGCGACTGCCATCTTACCGTCAAACTCCGTAAGGACCCCTGCCTCTTAACCTCGACCCTTAGTCAGCAGATGCATCACTAGCAGGCTCTCATTCTTAATTATATTGGATATTTTTTTAAATCAATTAATTATCCATAGATTAAGTGGAGTCCATCGCATCAATGTTTAAAAATGGTTGTAACACTATTCATTGATATCAGAGTTGTTGAGTAGCCCGATAGATGGCTCTTATTACTTATATAATTACATTGAGTCTTGTTTGACCTTTGTTGTTATGACTGTTTGTAATGGCATTGATTACTGGAGCTAAGCTCAAGAATTTTGTATAATTTATTTCACAACCTTCAAGTCAGCACGGCCATCGCGAACAAGAGTTGGTGCTTAAAATTATATTTGAATTTATTATTTTTACGACTCACTATGTTTTAGTTGAATTTGTAGCGACGGTTTACTATATTTAAATAAAATAATGGTCTATTTACTCATAATTCCTGTAAACCATTCGTATAATATTTTTTGTTTCACTCTTATTTACGACTAGCTGACCCGCGCGGCTTCGCCCGTGACATACTTCGAACTCCCGTCAGTTTATCAGTCACGCCTTTATTCCCGTCGCTCCCATTAAATCCCGCCATTTATTACTTTTACAATAATGTATTGAATATTTGCCTGATTTGTTGATTACTGCTCCGCTCTTTAGGGTAGTAGCGTGAAGATATAGCCTTTTATTAGTCACGCCTTTATTCCCGTCGCACCCATTTAATCCCGTCGTTATTAAGTTGGTACTTTTACAATAATGTATGAAACTTTGTCCGATTTGTTGACATTTATGATTACTGCTCCTCTCTCTAAGTCAGTACCGTGAGGATACTCATATAACACTGTAGAAGCTACCGTAACCTTGGTATATTGCTTTCCCCACGTCGTAATTAACTAAATTCACTTTTGATTAGCATGAAATTTAATGACATTATATATCGTGACGCCTAACCTCATGTTATTAAAATTAATTACTCAGAATCACTCGGTAGGTATAATATTGGTTTAAAACCAAACACTGACTCTAGGCGCCCAATTTCTACCCATTAATGGTATAAGTGCAATTTACTCTTAAACATAAATGTAATGAACGATGTAACAGTGAACGAAACACACGTCTGTTTAACCTCTAGTAGAGTATTATATTATTATTTCCGCGTCGTATCAAGGTATATTATTATTCGAATGAAAAATATAATAAATAAGAAAATTACGTAAAACTAAAGCGAGTTGAATGAGCTTTTTTATTAATTCGATTTTGTTTTCGTGTAAATATATAAACGTTTTATATAAATCATTCATCCATCCATATTGTAATGCTTTTTTCCCCGAAGGGTAGGCAGAGGCATACTATACGTTCACATTTCATCGTATGCTTTTTTGTCTCAGTCCATTGCCGTGTTGAAATGGACAGGCGCAGGCTGTGGTGACTAACTGTTGAAATTTTTCAAGCCGCCCATAAGGCCTTCAACTGGGCTTAACGACTGCCATATTACTGGCAACCGGCATCAATGGCTTAACGTGCCTTAAGAAGCACGTAAACGCTCGCAAATGCAAATATCACAAAGTGGTCACCCAGCCAAGGACCAGCTATAGCGAAAGTTGCTTAACGCAGTGATCGTTTACAAAACACTGAGTCAACGAGGCTACGAGCGCTTTATAAATTATTCATACCTTTTATATATAACAAAATAATATAGACAACCCATACATTATTGAGTCTTCAGATCACCGATAACGCCTATAAAATACCTGTATAAATTGCAACGCAGGCATAACCCTCGGTATCAGGCCATGAAAACACACATCGCCATCTCCTCAAGCCGGAAGCCGAACATAATTCGCAGCTTCCAAGGCTTCCGGCGACCGCCCCAGATTACGATCAACGTAAATCATGAATTTTGTCATCCCCTTTATCCGTTGAACCCTTGGGGGATGTATCAACCGAGTTGGTTTAGATATCAAGCCTGTTCAACTTTAGTTCCGTTATACGAACTTGAGGGATTACGGTCTCGCTTTGATGCTCTTTTTAAAATATACTTTCTGTAAATCAAGATGATTGTTATTTTTGTTGTAAAAATTAAGTTTGTATATTTTATTCGTTGTAACATTAATTGTTAGTTAAATATTTTTGATTAAATACAGATTATTAAATAACCTTAAAAATATGATACATAACTAAAATATATTATTAAAAAAGTTCCCTTTAGGCAAGGTTCCGAAGATACTGGCAGCGTTCCCCCTTTGAATATCTAGACTAATTCTTTGTCCGAGGTAGCTGCCAACTCTTCGGTCTCCTGTGATGTCGACTAACCTTTTTGCTATTGTTTTAAAAAGCCTTATAGCGCTAGAACCAAGGCTAACGGACCAAGGGTCTCGACATTGAATGGGACAAAATCAAATTCGGAGCCTAGACCCGGTTTTTGCATGAAAAAATAATAATAATAATAAATTTCGTTAAATATTTTAGACTTTTTATGGTGGATAAAAATTGTACAGTTATTTTAATTATTTAAACATTCAAAACTTAATTCATTTCTATATATCTTCTTTTTTATACCACTATCTGGTAGGCTGCATGCGTGCCTACCTACGCATGCAGCCTATCAGATAGAAAGTGGTCACAGTAGCCAATGCCTGCAACACCAATGTGCGCCACTCTCGCTGCCGACACTATAATTTAACTATTTTTATATAACACAACCTTAATTTTTAAAATGCAATAAATAACCACATAATACTTATAATACACTATCTTCGAGCTGTATCCCTGACGGGGTAGTCAGAGAGGCTTCTCGATAAATGTATACTTCTTTCGCTCCCTGCAGATTCATTAATCTCTTCATACAGACTCGTCTGGATATCCGAGTACATTTATTACATATACACCTTAGTGAAATATCTGTTTGTAAACTTTGTTGTTGTTTTCTTTGGTTCAATTCAATGAATTAATTAGCATATCGCTGTCTCTGTTTTGCTCTTCTGGTTTCTGTGTTTTAGGGATTGCATAGAGAAATCGTGTACGTAGATGGCGTTTCCCTTTTCATCCTTATAAGTTTGTGAGTCTCAGACGAGAGTTTTGTGTCGCTGTTTTTTCCTGTACAAAATCATTCAAAGACACGTTGTGACCATGTATCCGTTTAATTATCAACATTTGCCGATGGTTTCTAGTAGACCAAAATGGTTTTGATCTAAACTTAAGAGAAACTGAAACTAAGTATTTAGAATGCAGCGCGCAGTTGCTAGAAAAGTAGATTACACCATTATATATAGGTATTTAAAAATGCTCATAGAAGTTGGTGATCAAACACGCTGCGCCACGACCTATATGAAACCAAATAGTTAGAGAACATCGCTGTAAGTGTCATCATCTCTCCAATCCAAGTCGGGTTTGAAAGGGCTTCGTCGCAGAATGTCCCTTTCGCAAAATGTCTCTTTCTTAAAACGTCCCTTTAGCAAAATATCTCTTTCGCAAAAAGTTCCTTTCGCAGAATGTCCGTAATTATAAATTTTAGCTCGTTTTTTGCCGCTTTGTCGGGGCTTCGGTAACTCTTTGGGTCTTCTTTAAAAAGAAAGAGTTTAATTCATCAAGAAGTTTTCGAGAATTTAGTAACTAGACTAATATTCGCCCCCAAACGATTTGTTAGCTTCATATCAAAGAGACCGATTTTCGATCCCCTGCGCTCTGCAGTTTATTTCAATATCAATTTAGGAGATTAGCAATCTTATTAGTTCCAATGTTGCTGGATAGGTAATAATTTAGCAAGATTCGCTCTGAGATAACAATATTAGCAACATAATGATATCTGCGAACGTAGGGATGTGAGATAATTAATTGTTAGACTCCTTTTAATTGATGATCTTAAACTAATGGCTGGCTGGCGTTGTATTTGCATGATAAGTTCAAGGTAATAAAACAAGAAAAGGGGTATGAAAATTTATTAATCTTATTGCTGTACATTAGCTAGTCAATATAGTGCCCGCGCTTCTTCACCGCTGCCCACTAGTCAGTTTTATGGCAAATTTTTATTTACTCCGGGTAGCCAGGACAGATTCTTAAAAAAACAACGGCGTTAGTTTACCTACATAAATCGTTCCAACACGCAGGCATTATAATACGTTTTCAGACAGCGTCGAGTGCCGAACTTTATAAAGAATTGTCTGTATTTCGCTCGGGAAGTTGTGGAAATATTGAGACGTAATGTGCTGGTGTTTTATTCTTATATTGGCGCTCTGAAACTACGTACGTGCACTGACGAGTTCTTGAAACTTTATGAATATATTTTTGGCCCATTTTACAAGTAGTTATATAAACTCTGTTGTTATTTCTTTGAATTGGATCCTTTTTTTAGTTTTACACTACGCGAAGTTTTTTTTTTCAACAATAGCTTAATCTATCTTCTACGTGTGGAATTTACAAAAAACTTCACTCTGATGTCAATTTTATGTGTCTTTACCTTATCAGAAACACATCAACTTGCATATTAATTTGATTTTAGTTTATGCAGCTCTGTTGGTGGCCTCCAGTCTTTGAACTTCAAAGTATCTTACTGGTCTGTCATTATCTATAATTTATAATCCAGTCAAGCACGAGTCAAACACGTGTGCCGAGGGTTCCGTACCTCTTCTTTATACCGCCATAATAGTACCTTATTTGACGTAAGTACCATATAAGCAAGATGGAATTTTTATTGTATGAGCGCTCATACAACTGGAAGACCCATATTTCGTGAATCTAGGTCATCGGGAACTACCATATAGCTTTTTGATCCAAAACCTATAGGGACTTCCAGTTAACCTATAATTGTCAATTTTGGTTAAAAGCAAGGTCTTATAGCACAAATAAAGGTAAAATCCGAAAAAAAATTAGTTTGAAAGTAAATTTTGGAATTAACAAGTTTTGCGATTGATGAATCTTGAAGAAGCGAAAGAAGTATGCATGGATCGCGATGCCTGGCGATCTGTCCTCTCTGACTACCCCGTCAGGGATATAGCGTGAATATAGTTAGTTAGTTACAAGTTTTTCCGAAAACCTAAATTTGTCTATATCTCTTTATCGTGTTGACTCAGGACCTAGATTTTTATTCATCTAAAGGCACCATAAACCTCAGTATCTGTTATGAATTTGAACTTGCGAGGTCAAACGGATAGACAGTCAGAAAAAAAAATGATCTCATAAGAGTTTGGTTTATTTTCCGTTTGAGGTACGTTTTGTTTATTAATGACGCCTGATTCCCACGTAATAGATAATTACCCTTTTTATGTGAATTTATTGCTTAAAGAAGCCCAATTTTGAAATTTGGCATTTTGTTACTAAATTATTTAATTAATTCTTCCATGACTTATAGGTCAAGAACTGGGGTCTATCGATCCTTTTCATTACGTTACTTAGATGCAATATGTTATTCTGCTTTTTACATTTATTAATGAACAAAATTGAGATACATTTTATTTAGCAAATATGTAATCTAAAGTACTGAAGGTATCCTTATCTTAGAGATAAAGCTAGTATAGCGTAATAAATCAAGTACAGTAAAAACAAAAAGTAAATACATCACTCTTAAGTGGAAGCTCTTAAAGACTCTTACTTTTATTACTTCAGAATAATGTGTAATGAGGGACGCTCAACATTTCTTGAAAAATGCGCCCTCTCAGCTGGGCCCAATACTTACTTTATATTGATCCTTTATTTGCTCATCTCTGAAGCTTTAGTTACATTTTATCTATTGCTATTAAAATAGTCATTAAAAATAAGATGTAAATTTCAAAAGTATTTTTGATTGTTTGAAATGACTTCGAAATCTTGTGTTTCTTAGCTGTGATTGATGTCCCTCTTTTATTTATAATTGTTTATTTAGTACAAGATTGTGACAAGGAAATAATTTGTTTCAACTTTACGGACTATAGGTATTGCAAGGTAGTACAAGCATACGGCCCACCTGATGATGATACTAATATTCATTGGCTTAAGATATAGAGTATTTTGTAATAAATTGTTTGCGAATCTACTTAATATCATAAATAATAGTCCCGGATCTTGAATATACACTATTTTTAACTTAGAGAAGTTAAATCCCATACCTACTGTAAAGCATATGAAGCGTACTATAAAACAATGTTACGATCTTTTAAAATATTTTTCAGTTTGAATGGCGCTCAGTTTGCAAACGGATATTTCACACGCTCAATTTCCTCAAGCAAAAACAGACCCTTTGTCACTGAAATAAGTCACTAAAATAGTGCAACAATAACCAGTTACTGGGAAATACTCACAGATCCATAAGTTATAAAAATAGAATATTTTCGTCTGGAATTTTAAACTTTATTTGAAGTCAATAAGATTTATATTTCATTGTCTTAGTTATTGTTATTGAATTTTTAGCGTGGTGGTAAATATAATCGTGAATGTGTTTCGTTTGCTAACGTTGCTTCTCTTACATCCCCATATTGTCGGTTGCATTGTTTTATTTTAAACGCGGTCTGCATTTAAAGTGTTGTTGCCTTTGTATGTTCTTTTTCATATTTATTTTACATCAGCCTGTTTGTTTTGTAATTCGATTGTAATTATTTGCTCTCATAAGCTGGGGTGGTTTAGTTTAACGTACGTTTATATACTGTTTTAGGGAATTCAGTTTTTAGTTATTTGCTGGTTAAAATCTGTGCTATGCTATGCTTATGGTATAAGCATAGCATAGTATAATGAAAGTATCAATAAGTAAAATGTTAAATTAAACCAGTAATGGTGGTAATTTATAAAAATAACGCAAATTAGCTTTATTAACGTTGAAAGAGTAGGTAATTAATGTAGCACCATGAAATTTTACAGAACCAACAGGAATAGTCTACATTGCCAGTAAAGAGACTGAAACTGGAATATCATCATTCGTTATCAAGTCCCAAAAGATTCGACCTAGCGACTGCGGGGCGACCAATTACTGGTGCTTTATGGATGTTCAGATATCTGATATTATATTTAATTGCAAAATCGATTCGTGATTCAAATTGGTCGTTTTAGTTTGAGATTAGAATAACAACTACTTTAAAAAAAATTAACAGATTTTATACACGTATACGATCTGTTTTTTTAGTGTTAAGCAAATGGGTTAATTTTTGCTATTTAGAACTAATCAATGTCTCACACTTTTTTAAATGCTTAGGTGGTTTGAACACCTAAGCACTATCTCCACGATGATAGATTAAAATAGATTGGCGAAGCAGATTTATGTGGCGAGAGTGAAAGGGCAAACTGGTAAGGGTCGGCCTCTGCGTAAGTATGTCAATCAAACCAAAGATCTTTTGAAAAGGTCAGGTCAAGGGTACCTTAAACTGGCGAGCGTGTATGAAAACAATCATGACAGTAGACGAAGCGAAAGTTGTTTGTCAGGTTCGTAGCAAGTGAAAATTTGTAGTCTCTACCTACTTTGAAAGGACATAGGTGTGATAACATGCATGTATAGGTTGTCAGCATTAGATAGAAGCTAAACTTTGTTGTAGTCATTGTTGTCAGATTTCCCGATTGTCTTTAGTGAGATTTTTCCGAAATATTATAATTAAGTACTGAAGCTTTTTGAAATCATTAAGAAAATTTCAGGAAAAGCTTTCAAATGATAATAAAGAGACAACAAAGAACGCCCGAAACAGCCAGAAAATGTAAAGAATGAAGAATGTTGAGAATAATTACCTCGATTTAAATATCCCAACACTCTCCTCAGAAATTCGTATTACAACAAAAAAAAACATTCAAAGCATGCAGCGAAATTCTATGCAACATGGAGGTTGGGAGAAAACGCCTGGATTCTTGGAAGGTAGCCAAATTGATGTTATTTACTGCTTGGGAGTGCTGCGAAGGCTGCGGAACATTTAAAGTATGAAATATGAATAATGATATAGACTGTAGACGGTGATGTGGATTTTATGTGAATAGTTTGTTCATAGATTTATTGTATACCACTAAAATAGCAGACAAGATTGTTGTTTGATAATGATTGTCTCTGATTGACCGTGTTTTAAGACCTAGGCCACAGAGCAAGGAATGATACTAGCGCCCTCCCTCTCGCTCGGGCCCTTACAGAGCTTTTACCATTAAATAAAATTTAGAAAAAAAGGTTAATACGCTGTTAAAGACTATTTACAGGACAGGGACGCCTGTAAATGATCTGCTGGCAAAGTGAAATAATTTTATTAATGATAAAATATATAATTATAATAATAAATTGTAAATAGGCCATCAAAAAAAACCTTCATAAGTTTCTTGCCGGTTCTTCTCAGGTGGGCCGCGTTCCGAACCGGAAAATTTAATATATTTAAAGTGACCACACTTTAAAGTTATTAAATTTTTCTCTAGTTTTAGTGTATGACATTTTGTAAGCGCCGTTTAAATGGTCTATGCCAAATAAAGACATTTTTATTTTATTTTATTTTTATTTTCAAGGTGTCGCTAGCATAGCGCTTTTAAAATTGATACCTTGCTCTGAGACTTAGGTAGTACTGTTGATACAGTCGATTGATGCCACTTGGTGGAACTTGCTACACATCTTGAATAAAAACACTTGTACTGTTACATATTATTTACTTTTAAACCCTATTGGCCTCGCCTTACAGCATTTTTAAAACGTAAATAATGTGGTATATAATACAAGTGTTTTTATTCAAGACACTTAGGTATTTCGTAATTTTGCGTTTTAGAGACTAACCGGAACAAATAGACATATAGATTTTTTTTATCCAAGCACCGTATACATTTTTATATGCATTTAGTAAATAGCTGTTAATTATGAATTACTAACGGATGGGTCTATTTAATTTATATCTTAAAAAAACTTAACTTAACTTTCTTCACGCTGTATCCCTGACGGGGAAGTCAGAGAGGACAGATCGCCAGGCTTCGCGATCCATGCATACTTCTTTCGCTTCTTCGAGATTCATCAATCGCTTCATACACGCACGTCTGGGTATCTGAGTACTTTTGACCTTTCCGTTTTTGAGCAATCTGCTCACATGGTCTTCATATGTAAGTCTCGGCCTACCCTGACCTCTTCTACCCTCTGCTTTCGCACAATATATATTCTTCGTCAATCGTTCCTCACTCACTCGTTGGACGTGTCCAAACCAACGGAGCACGCCCTTTTCCAGCTTAACGCTGACACTTTCATTAAGTGAACACTTTTTGTTTGTTTATCAGTATAGATATAAGTATAATTTTAATTCACGAAGACCGTAACGACGTGTCTTCTCTGACACGCGATATGAGGGTAGAGAGTCTTGACAAGGGTATGCGTAAACTGATCACGGATAGGTCGCTAGCCAGCCACGTGGTAATTAGAGATTATCCCTCCCAGGTGACGCCACAGTGGCAGGCAACTAACCACGATAAAAATTAATATTTAGAGCCATATATAAACTCGTTGTATCTAGAGTACAATATAAAACATAGTCAAAGTTTTATTTAAAGCAATTTGAGTGCTGCTTATTACGTTTTTTATAATCTCGATTTCGGGGTCAGTACAAATGTTTGTGCTCTGAAAATTGAAGGGCTAGTGGCCCCGCGGTCTCAGTGTTCTGTAAACGATCTCTAACTTACGCAACTTTAACTAGGGCTGGTGCTCGGATGAGTGACCACTTTGTGGCATTTACATTTGCGAGCGTTTCCGTGCTTCGGAAGGCACGTTAAGCCGTTGGTCCCGGTTGTCAGTAAAATGGCAGTCGTTAAGCCTGGTTGAAGGCCTTATAGGCGGCTTGAAAAATTTCAACAGCAGGTAGCCACAACCTGCGTCTGTCTATTTCAACACGGCAATGGGCTCACCACCTATTACATGGGACAGGAATCCACACGGTGAAAAGTGGGCATATAATATGCCTCTGCCACCCCTTCGGGGATAAGGCGAGATTGAAAATGTATATTTCGGAGTTTGGGTGTTTCTTGTGTAAGGATATTTATGTATTCCGACATATATAAATATGTCACAAGCTTATAAGCTTACTTTGAGGCTATTTTTATTTATGTTTATTTTCTTGTTTCAGCACCTTCTTTGAGCCAGGTTTTGATACATTGCCTCTCACTGAACATTATGCGGATAGTCTATACTCTGAGCTGATACAAAAAAAAACTTGAGTAGCACTTATCCTCACCTTGGCTTAGAGCGTAATGCTTCTGAGGCTGATTTGTTTTAATACCTTAGTTTATTTCAATGAGATATTCTTAGAAACTAGTCCAGTTATTTTTCAAAAGTTGCAGACACTGTTCTTCTTTACATAAGTATCAGCATTTCATTTGTTGTTCTATTCCAATTTATTATATTTTAAACTGCAGTCATTTTAACGTAGGCCTCAAAAATGACCAAACACACTCATCACAAGCATTAAGACTAAATATTACACCTAAATGAGTGCCCTAGCTGTCGTACTTCTCATAGAAATCTTGTGTATTCAAATTTGAAGTAGAAAGTTTAAGGTGAGATTCAAACAGTTCATAGCTACCGACGATTAGTTTTAGTCAGAAGTCCCAAGAATAGGGTCACCAAATGATCTAGATTTTGCTCGGATGTGAGCCGTATACATTCTGTAAAAATGTTTAAGGTGATTTTATAGCAGTTCTTAGTAGTATTGTTGTTTAAATAACATTTGATTTGTAAAACTAATTTATTTTCATTTATTTACAGGTACGACATTTTCGCTGGCTTTGTTTGCCGATATTTGGGTAAGAGAAAAAATAGTAGTATAAATCAGGCACCAGCTGAAAACACTTACTTAAATTAGCAGTTACGTAGTCATCCTGTCCTTTTAACTACATTGTGCCCCAAAAACAAAGGTCCTTTCACAAAAGAACATTCTGATCCTTTCATAAAATACAAAAAGAGACAGATTGCTGCGTGTCTTTTTGTTGACAAAAGCTAGAAGCGCTTTTTTAGTATCTTATATAATTATAGCATTAATTTAAAATTAAATAGTGTGGAAGACGTTGATAAAATATTGTACGGCCGTGGTCGTGGTTGGACAGTCTAGCCGCGACTACTTAAATAACGGGCTGGTGAGCATTTAGTAAACTATGTCGGGTTTTTTATTCGCCTATACCGCAATACTTGAATACGAAAGGTTACAATTAGTGCGTTCTACCAGTTATGTGTGGGAGTTAGTCCATGCCTTAAAATTTATACAACGAGCTATGGAACGAGTTATACTTGGAGTGTCTTTGAGGAATACACTCCGAAACGAGGTTATCCGTCAAAGAACAAAAGTTGCCGACAAAGCTAGTAGAATAAGCGCGTTTAAAGTGGCTGTGAGTTGACTAAATCTATAAAACAACTGATGGCTGATTGGAGCAACCAAGTCACTAGATGAGCCAACGACCTGTAAAAGGCCACGTGGAGGGACTGGTTGTGGAAGGCGCAGGAGCATTTGTGTGCTCGAATTGGGAGAGAGGGTTTGATTGATTGACGTATTCAGAAATCTGTCAAACGTTTCATTAGCGATAAGGAATTTGTCATCAGGTAAGTGACGTCATTCTGACAATAAAAAAAATTCAATACATTCAAATTCTAAATCAAACATCTCTTTTCAGAGTTTCGTATGTAATGACAAATAATACGTGTTTTTTTTTAATTTTCCATTGTACAAGCAACATGGTCACCCTACTTACAACACATGACAGTGGCAGTTTGTCCTGTAAGCCGAACTTGTACATAATTACACGTCTCAGTTGGGTTATTTCGGAGCTCCATCCCAATCTCAAGGGGCTGAATATACAGTTGAGCTGGCACTACGTACGTTTAAAGAGCAGCTAATTTGTAAGTCTAAAGTTTAAATGGAAGTGTTCTAAGTGTGTTCTCTCAAAAGTTCTTTCCATTTTGGAAACTCCAGACGAAGAAGCAAGTAGTAACTTTGAGGAAAATGTTTTTAATATCCACATTAATAAAAGTTACATATATATATATATATATATTACACAGTATTGTGTAATAGCATACTTTGAACAATAGACCAACTTCAGGATGAATTAATAAATATTATTAATATGACAGTAATCAACGCGCGGTGCGTTCGAATACCGTGATAATAGTAATCATTGAGATATCAGAAATAAACTCATCAAAAATATTCAATCTACATTTATTTGCTTTTAAAATCGAAAACATGTAAAATTGCAAAACGCTTTCAATATTCGATATCTGTAAAGAGATCAAATAAGCATACAGGAAAAAATGAGAAAAATATCACTTCAAACGGCAACGCGATAGGAAATCTTATGCAGGACATTTAGGGTATAAATTTGCCTGAAGCGCTACAGATATTGATATGGAAAATTGAGTCTTATAATAATAAAGTGACGGTTTAAATTTGAGTGAGATGAAACCGTGATTCAATAACGTCTAGAGGTAAGGTCAGCAGAGACAGATTGAATTGTGTGTCGTGAAGCTTTCCAAGGCTGACGCTGTGCTGGGAAGAGAATATTTGCCACAAAGCTGACGTCTTGCTCTTTACACAAGTGTCTTGGGACTAATTTGCGTGTGTGTAAGCTTTTGTTGAAATGTTTTTAGCAAAATTCGGTTTAACATTTTATCTAGATGACTCTTTTGTGGATTAAAAAGAACTGAACAAAGAAAAAGAAAACTTGCTTTCATCATCATCATCCGAGCGTCTGTCCCAGTTGCGTCTCGCGACGCTCATGTCATCCTTTTCAAAACTTGCTTCATATTATATATATTGTGCTGAGATATTCAACAAGTTCTGATAGAAAATTCTAATATTATAAGAGCCAAAATTCAGATTCATATCTTCATCACTATTTCACAATCTCATCTTTCAATTATTGTTGAATATTCCTTCCAGCGTGAAATTCGATTTCTTAAGAAATCACCACTTTGCACTGCAGGTACTCCGCAGCATTATGCTGATTAGATTAGATTATCCTTATAGGCACATTTTATAATTTTTAATTTTTATTACTTATAAGGTTTTTATTTAACTTGTTCTTATTTTATTGTTGTCATTGTATGTGCCTAATATGTGTTTATTTCTTTCTTGACGGTTAAGTCTACACTACGAGCATCACTAGCAAGTTAGGTTGACTTTTGACCTTAAGATCTTTATAAGACCCTAGTATACCCTTTTATAGAAAGATGGAATAATTTAAAATGTAACTGTGTGACAGTGAAATGGCAACAATTGATTCACTCCTGTTACACAACAAAAAATCTTGAAAAGGGCCGGCAGTGTTGTTTGAAAAATTATGTCACATCAGATTAAGTTTAAACAGAGTATAAGCGCCTACAGCACACGGTGACTCCATTATACTCTAAATAACTAAATATATTGGAAACGTCAACCTTGCTTCGGAGACATTAACCTTATCAGAGTCATCCATTACCCGTCGTGGCTTGGCCAATAAATCCCTTCCGATCTCATTACCCTCGTTTGTTCCGATCGTTTCGAGTTACATTGCTATATTTACACCACACATTCGCTGAATGTTAGGTAGAAAAACGGCAATAATTTTGTGCTTATAGACACAATAATCACATAATTATTATATGCCTCGACATTCTCTTTAATTGACTTATTTAGAAGAAATTTACCGTTTATAATGCATATGTAATATACGTTTGATATTTTATAAATTGTTTCAACACAACAGCTGTCTATGGTATTACCAATGTCCACATGCTACGCTGTATACTTGCCAACTCTAGATAAGGTGACAACACATTTGTTTTGCTACCTTAGGGATATAAAAAAGAAAGAATTAAATAAAAATAGGTTTGAGAATAGAATGTAAGCAATGAACAAAGTGAGGGAACTAAATGTCTAATTCACCAACCGATGTTTTTAATCAAAATCCCTGCAGTTCTCATGTAATGGCGAATCTGGCGTCGCGTCAAGAGCATCCCTTACAAATGGGTGAATTAACAAAAGGTAGAAAGGGTCCTTTGTTGTTTTTTTAAAGCCTTAATTACCCACATGCGGACAATGGGCTCATAAAACAATATTTTATGTTTCACCTCGAGTTAATCTCGTGGCTTTGTGCTGTAAGTTGAGCGATTGAGCAATTTTTTGCCTGGCTTGTTAGAGAATATATTAAGATTAGTTGCTCTGAATGAGTAGTAATCTTTGCGAACAATTCAATAATTTTTTTTTTCTTTATTATAAGCTTTATCGCATAAGGCGATAATGTCGCTTAAATTCATTACATATTACCTAAAAATCTAGACATAGCTTTATTTATAATTTAACTTAATTTATATTATACATTAAATAATTAATTGGTTGGTGACATCAGCTAGTTATATATCAATAGAGGAATTATTGATTTATATAAAATTCGGCATTGATCTGATAAGGGATAAGCCAACAAAGCGTTACACCTCCCAATGTCCGCACGAGTCCCAAGACCCAGGTCTCTTCTTATTAACCCGGTGCGAGTACATTCCATCAACACATGGAACACATCTTCAGGTACTTCACACAGCTCACAGTTAGGGGAGTCAACTTTGCGCATTAAATAAGCAAATTTATTCGTGGGGATATGTCCTGACCTCAGTCGCATACCAAGGATTGACTCCTGTCTATTCAAGGTTTTGTTATCAATCCATGGTGTGCTCAGAGGGTGAGGTTGAATGGTTTTATACAATATACCTTTTTCTTTGGATCTTTTATCAAAGTACTCCCTCCACTGCGACAGGCAATGAGTTTTGGCTAGGCGATAGTAGTCTAGGTGCGACGGTTCAGCAAGCACTTCTATACCATCTGAGATCGCTGTTTTAGCTAATTTATCTACTATCTCATTGCCTACAATGCCAACATGTGAAGGTATCCACTGAATAATTATCGTTTTTGATTTAGATTTACGGCTAATTATAGATTCTAGAATTTTGTAGGCTATCGAGATTCCTCGAAACGTCGAGGTACATGGAGCCAAATGTTGTATGGAACTTCGAGAGTCGGTTAAATAATTGTGAAATAATGTTTATAACACAAACATTATTGTGAAATAATGTTTGTGTTATATACAATATATATAATATATACAATAAACTACATTGAATCCACAAGTTTTGGCGAATGTGTGATTTTAACCGACTCTCGAAGTTCCATACAACATTTGGCTCCATGTTGTCCAAGTCCAAGTTTAAAATTAACGCCATGGTCACCCATGGCGTTAATTTTAAACTTCATAAAGTCTCCTGTTTGCGAATCATAAAAGGCCGCTCCAAAAATGTTTCTTTTTTCTTTAGATCCATCTGTATAGATTTTGACGAAATGTTTATATTTAAAGTTAATATATTTGTCACATTTAATCTTTAATTCAGTCAAGTCGCATGAATGTTTTGGCTGATTTATCTCCGGTATTGTCGGTATTGCAACATCAGTTAAATCAATGTAACTAGTCTATGTCCTTAAAGTATATATTTCCATAATCGTACTCGAGTAAAGAGGGCGATTGTTATACATATTAAAAGCTGTGATCAATAAAGGCTTCTTTTTGTTTTGCCAATAGCGACAACATCTCCGTTCGGACAAATGCTTTAAGATATCGATTGTTGGATTGTTTAGAAGAGATCTGCACTTGAATATAAATTTGCAGGCCAAATATCTCCTTCTGAGATGTAAAGGCATTAGTGATAGCTCGCTCTCCATTACATGAATGAGAGTACTTTTTATGAAAGATCCTATAACTCTCATAGCACAGTTCTGAAATTTCACTAATTTTTGTAGTGTGTTTCGGCGCTTGTATCATACAAAAAACATCCGTAGTCTATCCTGCTTCGTATAATACTGATGTATAAACGTCTTAGATATTTGGGATGTACGCCCCAAGACGTCCCAGCTAAAGATTTAAATATATTAAGGAATTTAGTAATTTTAAAGTATGTTTCGTTTATGTGTTTTTTTCACTTGAGAGACGAGTCAAGCCACATACCTAGATATCTCACACAGTCAACAGATTCCAATAAGGTGTCGTTAACAGATATATTAATGGAAGGCGGATGTCTGTAAAAACTCTTTTAAAAATGCACATTTTACTTTTACTGGGGGATATATCGAAGCCTATTTTTTAAATTAGTTGTCCACCATTTTCAGATCTGGTTGTAGTAGCTCACATGAGGACGTTACATTATTTGTTGAAATATAAAGCATTTTTCATTTTATGACAAATAGACGCCGTTGCGATATTAAATAATAGTGGGGAGAGGGGGTCACCTTGGGCCAGGCCGAGACTAGTTGTCCTTGATATTGTAAGATTACTAGTCAATAGATAATATTCGCTCCTTCAAAAAAGTCCAAATATATCTACAAATTTGTAAACCTATATTAAAATTATCTAAAATAGATATTAAAATTTGAGTATCTATATTATTATAGGCATTATTGATATCAATAAAACATCCTAAAGTTATCAAATCTTTGGAAAACCCCATTTGTATTCTGGAGATTAAGGAACTTAAGTTATCAAGGCAAAATTTGCCTTTTCTGAATCCTGTAAGTCTCTATAGCAAAAAGCCCTTTACTTTCGCAGAACCAGTCGGGTCTTTTAGTGATGATACTGTGAAAGATTTTGGAGATATGGGGCGTAGGGACGTTACTATCGCAGGGTCCCGGCCAGGTTTCGGTATTGGTACAATACAAATTAGCCGCCACTGTTGTGGAACAAACCCGGATTTCAAAAAGGAGTTCAATAGTTTGAGTAGAATTAATTTGGCTGACAAAGGAAGGTTTTTAATCATAGAAAATGATATATCATCCATTCCTGGAGCCGAATCTTTAGCCCTTACTGCTTTTTTAAGTTCGTGTAATGTTATGGGAATTTCTAGGTTTGTGTTAACAGAGTTATAAATGGGTTCTTTATGACATACAAAATCGGGAAGCTGCATAATAATTCCTCAGCTACCACTGTCTCTACTGGAGGTCTTTGGGTCTTTATGCCTGTGAGCCATCTCATCTTGCGCCACATTTCTCCCGCAGAAGTCACCTTATCTATTGAAGAGGTAAATTGACGCCAAGAATTATTTTTGACGTTTCGTATTATTTTCTGTGCCACCCTTACTTTTTCTTTAAATTTATTTAAATTAATAAGGGTTGGGTTTTTTCTAAATTCAGTAAGTGCAAGCCTTCGTTCTGCTACAGCTTTTGAGAGTTCACTATTCCAATATTTTTTCGGTGTAAATTTGGAGTTAGGTTTGTTATTAATTTGATAGTAAGGAATGTGAGACTCGGCAGCATCGTTTAACAATTTTAAGAATAAATCGTACGCATTTTGTAAATCTGTAGGGAGGTTAATATTAGTTACTTTACTGTTAATATATTGTGAGTATGATGACCAATCAGCCATTTTATAATTTCTTTTTTTCTTGTGATATGTTGTGAATGAAACAGAGATAGATATTTTTATAATTAAGTGATCACTGCCTAATGACTCATTAATTACCCTCCAGTCAAACAAGTGGGCGATATCAGTAGATGCTATTGAAATATCTGGGGCTGACTGTTGTAAAATGCCATTGACCAATTTCATCCGAGTGTGACTGCCATCATTCAAAGTTACAAGTTGGTGATCACTGAGAGCGTCTAAGATTTGTTCTCCACGTCTATTCGTTTTACATGTCCAATTTGGGTGGTGGCTATTAAAATCTCCTAGTTATAGCACCTTCCTGGAGGCAATAGAGAATAAGGTTTCCCAGTCCTCTAGAGTTGTGGTAACTGATGGTGGACAGTATGTCAGAAAAACATACTCAATTTAGTTACAGTTAAATAATTTAATATGTATTACCTGTATGCCAGGGTTTCGATTCTTTACAGGATATTTTTTTGAGCCTGAAGAGAAGAGTGCACAAGAATAGCGATACCGCCGTAGGAATCCTCTCTGTCGTACCGGTATATGTTGTATCCACTTATTTTGCAGCTAATATCAGGGTTTAGCCATGTTTTACTAATGACGGCAATATGTATAGTTTCCTTTGATAGTAATAATTCAAAGTCTGCTAACTTGGGCTTGAGGCTCTGTGCATTCCACTGGAAAATGTTTACGTTCGCTGACCTATCCATTAAATAGATTTTAAATAAATGAAACATCGCTGATGTTAACAACAAACCAAGCTACGACCTATTCTATGATTATTTGTAAAATACACTTTATTTTATTTTCCAATGTATCTTTTTTTTGTAATAATATGATTTTAATTTTCTTCGAATAACCGGTCACTAGCTATAACTTTTTTCTTTTTTTGTACAGGTTCAGACGGAGCAGTTGGGAGATTCGTAGGTGTATCTTTCTCATTTTCGGATTCATAAGCACTCCAGAAGTTGAAATCCTCATTATTGTGGGTTTTGTTGTTCAACTTGGTATGGTGGGTAGGTCTCTGGGTAGGCGTAACATTAGACTGATGTTCGTTAATTTGTACTGTACCTTTTGTGACTGAAGCGTAACTGACAGTGTTTATATGTTGATCCACAGATGAGTATGATTCTTCCCGGGTAGGCAAAGTGTTTGTTCCGGGTATCTGGTTGTTGTTCGATGCATTGTTAGAAGTCGCTGCTGGCCCGTATATAGATAGGGCTTTCCTATGTGAACAGGTGAATTTAGCCATTATATCACGTATTTTTTTTTCTTTTAGATACATCGGACACAGTTTAGAGAGTGCCATATGCGGCCTCTGACAGTTAGCGCAGGTGTATTCTAATGTTTCACAATTAGGGTGATTTTTACTGCATTTGGGGCACATAATATTTTTGGCTGGACAGGTGTGGTGTTTGTGGCCAAACTTCCAGCATCGAGAACATTGTGTTACAGGGAATACGTATGGGACTACTGGAATTTTTAACCCATAAATGCACACATATGCTGGAAGTGACGAACCCTTAAATCCAAGCCTCACAGTCTCGCCATCAACCCATCCTTTATCCCCAGATAACTTTTTTAACCTTTTCGCGGTCATTAACTTAGTAGTGCTTTGTACTAAATCGATAATTTGGTCTTCTGACATTTCTAACTCCACGTCTCTAATTATACCATAAGATAACACTTAGTGTTAGTGAAGTAGTCTACTGGTCTTGACAGTGTCCAGCCCATTTCCTTCCATTTTTCACATTGAAAGCAGTTTTCTGCCCCAGAAGTAGTGTTAAACTGTAGGAGAATTTTATATGGAGTAATATATTTCACTCGTTTTATGTCAGTGATGCCCTCTTCTTTCAGTAATTTCGCAAAAGCAAATTGTTTAGGAAGCTGTTCCTTGCTAGAGAGACATATTTCTATTAATTCTTCGTTTGTCGATTTCTGCTTTCTTCTTAGTATTACTGTCCAGTTTTCGTCCTCTTCTTGTTCCATCCTCTTTCTTCTCTTTCGGTTTCTAGTAGTATTGTCTTCACAATTATTTTCTATTTGGGTTAATTCATCTATTCGTTCAACACAATCTAAGTTGCATACATTAATGTCTTCATCGATACAACTATAGTCATCATTAGGTAATGAAGCTTCTTCCATTACATGTAAGGTTCATATTGAATTGAATATTGGTACCTGCTCGAAGTGCACAACATGAATAATTTTAATAATTTATGTTTACCTTGAATATTTTTTAAAAAACCTATTGTTGTGGTATTATTCCAAACCACTACTTGAAATACAACATCAATTGGTGACGATGATACAAGTCGACGATTCTTTACAAAGAGTATCTTTGATGTCCCGTAATAAAATCCTCTTGAGTTACAAGTATCTTTTATAACGGTAGCATATAATTAAGTTCATTGCATCTCTCTAAAGCTGGCTGGTTTCACCGTAAAGAACAGAAGTGGTGTGGAAATGAAAACACGTAGTAAGTTTTTTTAATGCAGAAAATGCTTTGGATACGCCGTAGTTATTTGTTCGGGATTCCCGGCCTGTTAGAAGTTCCACGGTATTCTGACTTCTTTTCAAACAAGTTGCGGGATAGACCTGGAGGTTATTCACAGCGACCCGGCCAAGTGAATGCCCTGAGATGAAGCTCTCTTGGGGTTGAAGTAATAAAAATAATAATAATAATAAATCTTTATTCATTTAGGTCACAAAGTAACACTTATGAACGTCAAGAATATTGCTTCTACATTTACATTTACTGCCAGATTCGCAAAGCAATAGGTAGAGCCTGAGGAAGAACCTGGCAATAAAACTCATGGCCACTCTTTTCTAAACGCCAGTAATTACATTAGTTTGATTAACATGATATTTGACCAATTATATAGTAATGAATTTATACAAACAAAAAAAACAAAATCAATGTTGTGTTTAAATCATATCAAAATTAGAGCGATTATAGTTGCCGGTTCTAAGGGCAGCCTACCCTTGAAGAAGAAGAATCTGGCAAGAAAGTCAATGGATGCCATTTTAAAATGTAGGAATGGCTTACAACATTAAAATTACACTTACATTGTTCCTTTGGATTTATGTGAGAACAGTCGACTAAACTTAAGTTTACCTTAAATATAAATAAGATTATTTTTAATAATTGCTATAACAGCTATGAGCTGACCAGTCCCAACAGACGGCACCCGTTCACGGGTATGACGCATTATATCAGCCATCGCCCTACTCAACCGTATTATAGGGAATAAGGCGACCCGATACATACGCCACCACTGCCAGGACACTTAGGCGAGCATGACATACTCAAAAACTGCACAGCAACTATCATGTCAATTTCAAAGAAATAAATAAGTCTACATAGTGCTCACACAATAACAAACTCAAATTACATTGTATACCGGGATTAAACGCAGCCAATTTAGAAACCTTTAGTTGTCAGATGTTTCAAATTATTAATAATGTAGAGATGTAAAAATACAACATATATATGCAGATTCAAGGCATATCACAAGATTCATTCGAATCCTAAATAGCTCAAGCGAAGAGCAAGCAACTCATTTCCATTTATTTTTATCGTTCAAATAATCATTAGTTGTGTAATAGGCCCTTTTCAAGAGGTGCCTCTTAATTTCCGCCTTAAATTTATGTAACGGCAGGTTCATAATGTTTAAAGGAATTTTATTATATAGTCGTACGCCAATTCCTGCAATTTCTAGTATTTATCGAATGTATGTCACTGTGTCTATTGTATAAATGTATGTTCTGTTTAACTAACATAATATTTGCAAATATATACTGTGATGCAACCGTTAAAATGCAAATTTCTTTAAATTTTTCTCTAAGAGACACTCTAGCACTCAATTTATATATTGCACGTATAGCTCTCTTCTGGAGTACAAAAATTACTTGTAGATCAGCTGCTTTGCCCCACAGCAAAATGCCGTAAGACATGACACTATGAAAATAACTAAAGTATACCAGCCTGGCAGTTGCCACATCAGTAAGCTGCCTGACTTTACTAACGGCAAAGGCTGCCGAGCTGAGTTTACCTGCAAGACACGTTATTTGGGCATTCCACTGCAGTTTGCTATCTAAAGTGATCCCCAAAAATACAGTTGATTCTACAAGATTAAGGGTATCACTGTTCAATGTTATATTTGTACCGCAATTCCTGACATTAGGCATGCTGAATCTGATACATTTTGTCTTCTTAGCGTTTAGTAGCAAATTATTGGTTGTAAACCAATCTACAACTTGGGCAAGTGAACTATTTACGCCGTTAAAATTACTAAGCGTGCGATCAACTTTAAAAATAAGTGACGTATAATCAGCAAATAGAACAATGTCGCACAAGTTCTGTATATAGAATGGCAGATCGTTAATATAAATTAAAAATAGAAACAGACCCAGAATTGATCGCTGCGGTACGCCCATAGCAACAGATGCTCCAGGGGAGCGAATTCCATTGACATCAACATGTTGTATTCGATCATTTAGGTAGGAGGCAACAAGGTTCAGTGCAGAGTCTTTGATACCATAATAAAAGAGTTTTCCCAATAGTGTTTTATGGTCAACGCAATCAAATGCTTTGGAGAGATCGCAGAATACACCAAGAGCATCTTGTCCTATTCTCCCAGGCGTCATATATATGATTCAGAAGTGTCACACCTGCATTAATGGTAGAACGACCCCTTGTGAACCCATACTGCTCCTTATGTAATAGCATATTTAAATTAAAATGAGCTTGTAATTGTTGCAATATAATTTTTTCAAAAATTTTGCTAATGGCTGGTAATATTGAAATTGGTCTGAAATTACCAGGGTCGGTTTTGGATCCAGATTTAAATAGAGGTATTACTTTACTGTGTTTCATTAAATCTGGAAACACTCCTTTATCAACACATTTATTAAATATTTCAGCTAGATGTGGTGATATATTAACAATGATAGACTCAATCAATTTTACAGAAATACCCCACAAGTCAGCTGTCTTTTTTGAGTTAAGTGACTTGAATACTTTAATGATATCATTTGGGTTTACATATTTGAAGCCAAATAAGACACTACACTGATCCACGCTGCCCCCAAGCATGCGTTGAGCTTTTATTGGACAAGAATTTAAGGAGCTAGTTGTTTTCGCGGGTATGTCTATAAAATAGTTGTTAAAAGTTTGTGCTATATCTAATTTATTATTACACACTTCGTTATTTATAATTAACTCAATGTTATTATCACGGGGTAGTAATCGACCGGTTTCAGTATTGATTACATTCCAAGTCATTTTTGCCTTGTTTTTTGACTCTTTAATTTTATTACTTATATGTAACGACTTGGCAGCAGCACAGGCCTTTTTAAAGGTCTTAGAATAAATTTTAACATATTGAATAAAGGCAGGATCAAAATTAAATTGCTTCATACCATATAGTTCGTACAACTTAGCCCTACTTTTGTAAATTCCTGCAGTTGCCCACTCACAAAATTGCAAGATTTTGTTTTTATAAAATCTTTTTGATTTAAATATGTTGTTGTACTCAGCTTTAATTGTATTAAATAAGGAGTCATATAAGCTGTTTGGATCTTCCTGATTAAAGTCAATATGAGTGACTTTTGCTGAAACATTTACATTAAATTGTTTAAGTTGATGTGCACTCATTGGTATACATACAATTTTATTCTTTTTAGAAGTGACATCAATAGGAAATGCTGCTTTCTGACCAAGATGATCTGATGGAAAGTTACTTAGTATCTCCCTTGTTGTTGATACACAGTTGCAGAATACATTATCTATACATTTTCTAGAATGTGAGGTGATTCTAGTTGGCTCTCAAAATAAATTTTGTAAGCCAAAAGACTTAAACAAATTTTTAAATCTAATACATTTCGAAGACTGCACAAGTAAATCAACATTAAAATCCCCACACACCACAACATGTTTTCTACTAGTAAACGTTTTCTACTAGTAAACAAACGCTTCAATACATTTTCCATTACAGTTTCTAATAAATTATAATCCCTATCTGGAGGACTGTAGACACAGAGGACAATAAGTTGCTCAAGTAGAGAAGTGCTGCCCCCCACGATCTCCCGAAGTAAGGTAATCTTAGCACAAACTTTCGCCTTCTTAAATAAAATAATGTGAACTCAGTAAGCATAAAAAAATGTGATAGCTCTTACAAACTGTGAGAAAAGCTACCTGTATTGTAAATATTATATATTTTGAAAGTACACATTTAAGAAACGTATATAAAAGTCTTTGGCATAACTTTGATGTATTTTTAAATTATTTTATTTTTCCTTTAGAAAATAACACATACATTTGTGTATAGAATAACTTTTTCATCGCCAATAAAAGTGTGTAATGAAAACGAACTTTTTATATGACGATAACATAAAATGCTACTAACACCAACGGAGTTACCGCGACTTTACTGAATAACTGCTTGTTCATATTTAGTGTTTTCTCAGTTGCTTCCAAATACTAACTAGGCTAGGAGCAGCCAACAGGCCAAGGTTTGAGTCCAACTCGAGTATGAAAATTAATCCTCATTAATTTTTGAATATAGTTACCTTATTACTTGTTTTTAAAATACTTCGTAAATTATAACAGTAATAAAATGAACATTTTGATGTCAGAGAGGTTATCAGACTTACTGTGTTCTGAAACCTGTTTGCCTAATTCCCTGTCTGAATGTGGACATAACAAAGGGACTTCAAAATAAGTGTAAAATACAGGTATTAACGCGATCATGCTTATTTACAATTTATAAAGTTAGTAAAAGGGACTTCTCCTAGAATATCTAAAGAGAACAGGAAGTTATTCCTCTGCTTATTTCTGTGTCAATGTTTGTCTTTAACATCAGTTATGCTATAAAACTACTTGTATGAAATGTTTACTACTGTACTAAAAACAAGTAAGTATCTCAGTAAAATCCTATACAAATATGAAAGTCTGTTGCTATGAGTATCGCCATTTGCAGTATCCAACAAAAGTCTTCTCTAATACGATTACTTTTCGTTGCCAAGTGTTTTGCTAAGCGGATCGCAGCTGCAAGTGACAACTGGTTTTATAGCCTTTGAAATATGGTGCAACGGGAAAGTTGCAGCAGTCACTGCAATTTATACTATTCTGGCTTGGCCATTTTGGAAACAATATTACTTTAGATTAAAGTTGTGGCCGAAACAGTTTAATTCGTCTAGTGGATATATTTTTAAAGTTGCTGTACAAAGAATAGCTAACTAGTAAGCGATAACACTGTCATAAGGGTCTTCAGTAAAACTCAGGATCTAAATTTGTGACCAGTTGAAAATCCTCTACCATATTTGTATGTATAAAGATTTGGACTGACAATGCTGAAAATGGGAACAGTTAACTCTTGTAGAATTTCTTGAACAGACCGATTTTAGGTTTATATACGCATTTTATTTCAACGAAAAATGTTGTAAAGTGTGCAGTGCAAGATTGCTCTCGTGAATGGTTTGACTATTATTTACTAGAAAGCGCTGACATTTATATGTAATATCAATGAAATTTAGTACATACATTCATACATATTGTCACGCCTTTATCCCCGAAGGGGTAGGCAGAGGCATATTAAACGCCCACACTTCACCGTATGCATCTTTGTCCCACGTAACAGGTGGTGAGCTCATTGCCGTGTTGAAATGGACAGGCGCAGGCTGTGGCACCTGCTGTTGAAATTTTTTAAGCCGCCCATAAGGCCTTCAACTTGGCTTAACGACTGTCATTTCACTGACAACCGGGACCAACGGTTTAACGTGCCTTCAGAAGCACGGAACTGGGGTGAGTCTCAAGGGCCGAATTAATTTAATAAAATAAAATAAAATGTGTTTATTTTAGATGTTAAATTTGGAATAAATTTTGAACCCGTTGCCTTTTTAGTGAGGTGGAAACAAAAAGGCTAAAAGGTCTTATGTGCTAGACACTAATTAGCACGACCAATTAAAGTCCTGGTAGTATCGGACTGTTGAAATGATGAAATTTAGTATTTATATTAAATTCTTACCTTAAAACAAAAACGAATTCACTAAACAGATATGTTGAGACTGAGCTTGTAACTGCATAAATTACACAAAGGTTCTAGATCAAAGACCGGTATGTCTACATAGGTAATGCAAAGCTTTGGGTACCTACGTTTTCTATTGTACTGCAATTTTCTCTAAATTTACATTGTATTTGTTGTGTTTAACTAGCAAAGAGCACTATGTTTAGTCAGAATAACAGATATAACGTAGTGATACGCAATATGGCAGGTTTGAATGAAAGTGTCGGCGTTAAACTGGAAAAGGGCGTGCTCTGTTGGTTTAGACACGTTCAACGAATGCCAGCCATCTAGCGGCTAGCCATCTAGCTAGATGGATCGCGATGCCTAGCGATCTGTCCTCTCTGACTACCCCGTCATGGTTAAGTTTATTAACAGATGCATGAAAGCAAAAACGTATTTCTCGCTGCATTTTTTTTCTGACTGCCTCTGTGGCGCGGTGGGAGTGTATCCGACTGCTACGCAAGAGGTCCCGGGTTCGATTCCCGGGTCGGAACAAATATTTGTGTGATCCACAAATGTGTGTTTCGGAGTTTGGGTGTTTCCTATGCATAATATGTATGTATTTAGAAATATATAAGTAATTTTATCAGTTATCTAGTCCCATAACCCCATAACACAAGCTAATATTAGCTTACTTTGGGCTAGATGACGCTGTGTGAAAAGTGTCCCACAATATTTATTTATTTTTATTTATTTGTTAATTTATACTCTTTACACTTGTTTCTTGTGTATGTTTTTGTATTACTAATCTGGATTACGAACCTAAAATACTATCATTTTTTTTTAAGTGCTTACCTAATTTTATCACACTTATAGCCCCAATTGGGCAGTTTCCTGTAAACGATCAATGCATTAAGCAATATACGTTAAGGTAAGTCTTGAGATAGGTAGTCGTTTGTGCTACCGCTTCTTTGGGATGGAAGATACGATAAACAGATGGTAATTCGACTATAATTTGACAGTTTCGAGTAGATCTCGGTGGTGTAGTTGGTAAACGCGTCTGGTGTATCACCAGATTCACCAGAATTCGCTGGTTCGGGTCCAGCTTGAGACTAAAACATTTTTCCACGTTAAAAATTTAATTTAGAAAAAAATAGCAAACTTATTGCTTTTCAAAATTGTACGAGTATCACATTTTTATCAGTGTATAATTTACCACCCCACTTCGGGAAAAGACGTAGTTTATGTATTTACGTATGTTGCTTTTAGGCAGTTTTTACTACATTGTTTCGTCTGTTTTTTTAAATAGTATTAACATAGGGTCAGTTGTCTTTGCAATTAATGCCTTTTTCTAACTCGGGTTTTTTCCGCCATACCTCTTATTCTAGACCTTAGGCCTGGCAATAAATCTATCCTTAGAAAGAACAGAGAGAATACTAAATTTATTGCACGAACACGTGTGTCCTGATTTATACATACACATTATCTTGTGTACACATATTGCCGCACATACACGAATCATGTATTTGTGTCTACAAACACGTACACTATACACATAAATATTGGTGACGTCTGGCCGTTATGTGGGTCAGGGTTGCTTTACTAGCAAGTAGTTTTTATTGCCGCACTTTATTTTCATAGTAATCTTTTACCCCAGACATAAATAGGAAGCAAAATAAAAGAAACACACGATTTATATCCGAAGAACTACTTCTTTTATTTTATTTATATAGTAAACTTATGGTAATATACTCGTAGTACAGCCGGTATACCTATGGTTATTGATAGTGTTGTGGTAGAACGATGCCATTACTCAAGAAATGCATACATAGAAGATGCTGCATAATTAATTATCAAATTACTGGTAAAGTCTCAGAACACGCTTCATTAAAGAGAAAGAACTGTTACTTATAAGAAATTTACATTTTTAATTAAAATGTTAATGTTTATAGGAAAATAATGGTGTTATTCTAAATTAAAATTTAAAAAAAATTTCAGTCTTGAGCTGGACTCTACTAAATTTACTAAATTTTAAAAAGTTAACATACTAATTGCTTTTATATAATGGTGTTTACAAAAATACCTTTGATTTAAATCTAGTAGGACTTTACTAAAGCATTAGACGAACACAGTCAATGTTTACTAACTTTCAAGCTCTCTACATCAAAAAGCTATACATCAGAAAGAGATTTTAAATGAGATGGGGCAAATAAACCAGAAAATAAAAGCAAAATAGTTAAATTGAAAACAAGATACGTTGACATAAAATCCAACACCATCCTAAGCTTCCGTACAATACATAAGCGGAAAAAGATAACATTGCCGCTTTAAGGTGCTCCCGCGGTACTCATCAAGAGTCGGAACTAATATTAGTGTGATCTAATAAACGTACTAGTACTAGTCTGAGACTACCAGGACTTTCATTAGTCGTGCTAATTAGTGTCTAGCAGTGTTGGGCACAATGCAATTAAATTGTTAATTGTATAAGCTAACAATTAACATTTTAATCGCAATTACATTAAGTGCAATTAATTTAATTCTATTCATTCATTAATTGTGAGAAACAATTAAAATCAATTGCAATTGATTCTATTAATTGTAGTTTACAATTGATTTAATCACAGTTAATGTGTTAGTTGACTAATTTTATTTAAAAGCTAGTCTTATATGTGTGACTTCCTGTCATACTTTGTATTATGGAATAAATAACTATAAAATTATTGACATAGGTGAAATAATCACTTTGTTTTTTAGATGTGTACTTCACTTGATAATGTTACATATTGAATAACTACAAAATTATTTACATAGGGGACATGTTTATTTAAGTAGGTACCTACATTCGTTTAGCACCCACGACACTTTGTCGATGGTTATCGCGGGGGTAGCTCACCGGGGACGGTGACCACTTTTCATCAGGTGGGCCGTACGCTTGTTTGCCACCTCAGTGGTTTATAAATAATGGACAGACAGAAACATTGACATGTAGTGAAACTTTTTCTTAACTACTACTACTGAAATGATTTTTATTGTGATTCAACGAGAAAAAGCTTGGACAATTTGACCCGACTAAAACAAAAGTTCGTAACCATGTCGCAAAAGGGGTCCCAGAGTATTATTTTTACTGACTGCTACACACTGACACAGGCTGCTGCCACGGCATGCTAGCTTTACCAGCTGCATTTTATACTAACAACGCATTGTATAACTCTGTTCTGGTAAGTAACTAACTTAACCTACTTTTGCAGCATTTCTGCCAAAGTGTACCCAAGCATATGTACGATTTATTCAGGCCCCTATGATGTTTTTTTAATATATTCCTTGAAATTTTATGTATAATCGGAGTACACGTTAAGTTTTTGAAGACGAAAGGTTTTATTACCTAACATAGTACGAACCTAATTATGAAATAAGTAATTTTTAACTGTTAATTGTAAAAATGCTAATACAATTAACAATTTATTAATTGTAATTGTAATATTTAGCAAGCAACAATTAATTAGTTGTAATTGTAAAATACTCACAATTAACAACTAAGAATTTAATTGTTAGTTGCAATTAATTTAGACAATTTAATTGTTTAGACAATTATGTTTTGCCTAACACTGGTGTCTAGCACATAAGACCTTTTAGCCTTTTTGCTACCACCTCACTAAAAAGGCAACACGCATAAAATAGCTTCGGAAGGCACGTTAAGCCGTTGGTCCCGGTTGCCAATGAAATGGCAGTCGTTAAGCCAAGTTGAAGGCCTTATAGGTGGCTTAAAAAATTGTAATAGCAGGTCGCCACAGCCTGCGCCTGCTCATTTCAACACGGCAATGGGCTAACCATCTGTTACGTGGGACAAAAATGCATACGGTGAAATGTGGGCGTTTAATATGCCTCTGACTACCCCTTCGGGTATAAAGGCGTGATAATATATATGTAAGTATGTATGTAATAAACGTATGTTTCGAAATTTCAATGTTTCCTATGTACGAGTATAATATGTATGTATTTAGAAATTTATAAGTATGTTTATCTTTTGTCTAAATCTCAAAGCACAAGTTCATTTTAGCTTACGGCCAGCTTTTAGGCTAGATGGCGCTGTGTTAAATTGTGTGCTACAATATTAAATAATAATAATTTATTATTATTGTATAACTAGTTGAAGCCCGCGGCTCCGCACGCTTGGTGAAGTTTTCCCGTTCCCGTTTCCCACAGGAACTTGTTCCCGGGATAAAAAGTAGCCTATGTGTTATTCTGATGTGTAAGCTATATTATTGTCAAGTTTCTATAAAATCCATTCATTAGATTTCACGTGAAAGAGTAACAAACATTCATTCTTACAAAATGTCGCGACAATAATATTAGTAGGATTAGCAGTATTTTTAAATGATATAAGTATACAGGGTTCTTCTAGGTAAAATATGTATTACAGAGATAAAGAGAGTAATACCAACCTTATCGATAAAAGCAATTTCTTACAGGCAACCTTTTGCTCAAATATATTTACTTTATTTTTTCTTATAATTTACTCAAGTTATTCCTTTCAGCCCGTTGTGAACGAATCTGATAATAAATGTGAGCAAGTGGTACTTAGTGTGAGTCATGTTGAAGTTTCACTTCAGAATGAGCAATGGTTAGTTACATATTTATTAAAGGAATCAAATATTATAATAAAATGCTAATTAACCTTCGAAACACAAGCCCAGGGGGCCGAGTCTGCTATTTCAATCGTGTCGAAATCGTCGCTCAATAGAAAACCACCTGTACAATTTTGATAGGTTTTCGTAGTCTACTATTACAATCGTACTTCAATAGACTTCTATCGATCGGCCGATAGAATTATACTAACACGTACCGCGCCAATGGCCGCTAGTCAGTTATGTAGTAAATGTTATTAGACTATCAAAAATGCAGCAACGAAAATCTGTCAAAATTTTACTGTTGGCTTTCTATTGAGCGACGATTTCGACACGATTGAAATAGCAGACTCGGCCCGCTGGTTGTCAGTAACATGGCAGTCGCAAGCCAAGTTGAAGGCCTTATGGGTGGTTTGAAAGTTTTCAATAGTGTTAACCATAAGCTCCACGTCCATATGGGTGCACAGCAATCGGCTCACCACCTGATACGTAGGACAAGAATGCATACGGTAAAATGTGAGTATATAGTATGCCCCTTCAACCCCTTTAAGGGTAAAGGCGTTACTGAAAGGTTTTAAATTGAATAGTAATTAATAAATTCTACCTACGTATAAAAATAATCTACCTTTGGAAACATGAACCTGTTTACTTGTTTCGACATCAGATAAGATGCTTTACAAAATATAATTCAGAGAGGAAATTATAATTAAGCAACGATTAATAAACAAGTCTTTTAATGAACGATTATTAACAGGGGATTAAATTTGGGATGCGATATTTCACGAGATAAGTAACCCTTTAATCAGAGTATTATAGAGTTAAATTGATACCAAATATTTTACCTTAGAGAAGCAATACTTCATTTACAGTAGTTTTAACAAATTAAAATTTAACATATTTACAGAAAACAATACAAAAAGAAGGGGGCGGGTGGTGGGAATTATTACAAGACTGACAATGATGCCCCGACTAGGTGTCGAAGAATTCCTCCCCATCAAAATCAACCGGTAAGGTTCCCATAAGGCTGGCCGCATTGCCACGTTGTATGGCAATGCTTATTATCTGAGCGAGAAAGAGGCCAGCCCTATGGTCACGAGAAGAATCGACCAGTCGCTTTGCGATATCACTATACAGCGAACGAGCACTTGGGCCCCACGAGCCCAGTGTCTCGACCCCAAACGGCTCAAAAATATAATTACCTATTAAATTATTATATTTGCGCCGCTTGAGAGTCTCGGCGGATGCAGCAGCAGCACAAGCGCAACTCGCCGTGCTAAGAAGATGAGAAGGAGCCAGGGTATCAACACAAGTAGCATCCCAAACTAAAGGCTTTCCCATCTTCCATGGCACCAATGACATACCGTCCGGCCTCTTGCCATCGTCACGCGCCAAACCATTAGGTTTTAGAACTGGAACACCGGCGGTGACAAAAGCCCGACGGATAATGTCATTAAGGTATGTATGACGTGACCTGCGACCTGCACATCTGCTGCATGAGAGACCGTGCTGCCCAAGGCTGTCGACTACTTCACCACATTGACAGCAATGCGGAGAAACGCAGGGAGCACCTAAACGAAGACAGACAGCAATTCTGAATGTAGTGTCGTCCAACATAGTACCTATGTTGGGCGACGAAAGAGCCTGAAGCCAAACACCAGACTCCCACTCTCCCACAGCTAATAGGCGAGCACGTTCTGCAACATTTGAACACGTGTTCAATAAATGTTTTCTAACTTCGTTGCAGAGCGGCCTATCCCACTGGTGAGCAAAACAGTATCTGGGCACTTAAGTTTCCAAACATTTATAGGTTCAATCTTGCCTGGCACTTCAGAATTTACCAGTGTAGGAATTAAAATGTTCCTGGTCAGTTCATCAGTGCCGTGTATTGAAGACAAAAATGCAGATAAACTTATATAAGAAATGTTACGAACACCGAGGCCGCCCCAGCGTATTATTAAAGACGCTTGGAGCCACGCACGGTCGTCCAAATCTGCATTCAAAAATTTGCAAAGCGTGGTATGAATAATATTGTCCATATTTTCCAAAAGGGTTGGATGTTTAAAAAATTGAGATGAGCGAAGGGCATGAGTTAATTTTGGGACGAAAAGACAATACCGAATAATTGTAAAGGCCGATTGTATATTAATTTGAAGGAGTCGATCCGATACTACACAAATTTTTTTGATGTTTTCCTCAATAAAAGATTCATAGGCATCTTCTAGAATGGGAGACCCTAGGAGGCGTAGAGAACATTTCTGAAGGATTTTCAAATTTGGAGCCAAAACATTGAATTTTGAAATAGTAGAAACACTATCAATATTATCATTTAGAAAAATTTCACACTTCGAAGGATTTAGATACAAACCAATTGATTTAAATTTATCGTTTATCAATAATATATTATAAGTTATAATATATTTATAGTTTTACCTTATAATATATTATAAGTTAACTTATAATATATTTAAGGCTCTAATCGATGGATAGTTACGTTTGTAGGTAAGTATATTCATTCTTTAGCCTCCGTGCTTCGGAAGGCACGTTAAGCCGTTGGTCCCGGTTGCCAATAAAATAGCAGTCGTTAAGCCCAGTTTAAGGCCTTATAGGCGGCCTGAAAATTTTCAACAGCAGGTCACCACAGCCTGCGCCTGCCAATTTCAACACGGCAATGGGCTCACGACCTGTACTTGGGACATAAATGCATACGGTAAAATGTGGGCGTATAGTATGCCTCTGCATACACCTTCGGGGATAAAGGCGTGACAACATGTCTGTATGTTTGTATATACATTGCTTGAAATGGTACAGCATTTTGGTAGACTCATATTTCGTTGGGCTATTGGGACTAATCCCATCCACATTCCCATTACTGTGACTCCTGTAAATTACACCGAGCTTGATCTCGGTGATGTCCCAGGAGAAGTTAGCATGTCTTGGAACCCGCAACGAAATTAATCAGAAGATAATGTGAGGAAGTAAGAAAGAACGTAGTGCCTCTTCCCTCCTTTGCAAAGCGGGAGACCTGGAAAGCAACTAGGTGTAAATCCTATAGAAATAGGGAAGCACCACGGTAATAGTATATTACAGGTCCTATGCGAGCTATGTTTGATTCTAGTAATATGTATGGCAGAAACGTTTAAAAGCACGAAAATTCACCCTCGATGCCACGAGATCCGCATAGTAAACTACTCCCGACGTTACTTGTAAACAATTAAGCATATTATATCGCTCATTTTGCCAAATGCTACACTCCCAAAGTATATGATGGGCGGTCTGATCATATTTGGCGTCAGCAGTTGAACACTGACAGAACGGTGACTCAACCAGCTTAAACGAATGTAATTTGCTCCTAAAGTTACCATGTCCCGTAAGAAATTGAGCAACACAGTGATCAACCTCCAATCAGGACATTCCGACAGGCGTTCACGAACGTCTGGCAAAAACTGGTAGAGGTGGCGCCCTTTGATGGAAGTGTTCCAACGCAGTTGCCATTCGTCTAAAAGTTCTTCACATACATTATCACGATACAGTCTGGCAATTCTATGGCGATCTCCTTCTAACAAAAACCTATCATCCATGCCATCCTTAGCCGAATAGTATAAAGCCGCGCGTCTCTGAATTTCGAGGTCAACCGGGAGGACCCCTGCCATCACCGGTAGAGCCTCCGTGCTAACCGTCCTGTAGGCCTTGCATAAAAATATCAATGCAAGGCGTTGACTTTGCAGTAACTTTAAACGTGCAACACCAATAGTAGCCTTATCTGCCCATACCGGCGCTCCGTAACACATACAGCCTAGATAAATGGCCCCGTAAACGACCTTCAGTGTTTTGAACGAAAGTCCCCATGTAGCAGTAGATATTCTCGACAACGCATAAAAGTTATTTTTAGCCTTTTCACCTACAGTTTTTATGTGCTCAACGAATGCAAAATTTCGCTCTAAAATCAATCCTAAATAGCAAAACTAAGTTTTATTTTTTAATGTAAACGTTATAGAATTTAATGCGCGGTGGTACTTTCAAACTTCCTTTTAAAAGCAACTGAAATGTTTTGTTGGGTGCAAAAAATAACCTGTTTCGTACGCCCCACTCCGCAACGACGCGCAAACACGTGTGGGCCAAGCTCTCGAGTCCCGCACGAGTATTCGACTGAACGAGCAACATATCGGCGTATCCTGTCATTGAACAGCCCTCCGGTAATGGTAAACTGAAAAAGTCATCAAATCCTAAGTCCCACAAGTGTGGGCACAGACCCCTCAGGACAGCCTATTGTTAACGTTTTGGTAGCAAACAAATGACCTAATTTTAAAGTAGTTGTACCTTGTGAAAAATAGGAATAAATAAGAGAGTAAATATTTCTATAGCAACCGCGAGACTTTAATTTCATTAAAAGCATTGGCCACCAAGCCCCGGAAGCCCTGGAAATATCTAGGAAGATGGCCAGCACATATTGAGAAACCGATGAAGTGACAGTCTTTCGCACTGATATCGCTGCGTCAATAGTAGATTTTCCTACTGTAAATCCAAATTTATTTTCGTGTAATTTAATACCGCCCGGCAGGAGCCGGGGTACTATATATTTCGTTGGGCTAACCTAGCCCTAGCAGAGGCAGGTCCAGGGTGGGACGCGTTGTACTGTCTCTACACGTGTCTTTTTACTGATGACTACAGCGTCCCCTAATAAACATGAGTCTCTGGATCCTTCTGCGGCCATACCTTCAGGTCCTGGGAAGTAGGCGTTTATGTTCGACCCTAGTTAGTTAAGTATTCGATATTCATGACAGGCAAAACCTATTGAGTTCTTATAGTAGCTAATACTAGATTATATAGTAAGGTTTTCACCTAAAAATGTACTGCTGTAGCCTCGTAAGCTGATTGAAGCGTTGATAAAATTCAGACCATTATTACCTATATTTAAGTCTAAGAGTCTAATAGTCTATAGTCTAATAACTGTTATAACTTTTTTAATTAATACCATGTTTATTAAAACAGAATTTTAAATTAATTTTCCTAAAAATGGCATTTTGTTGTACACAATTGTTACGATATTTTAATTATTTACGCAACGTTTCGGAAAATGACAAAAGTAAAGCGCTTTTGTAATATTTGAATGCTCTTCTGCGTTAAAATCATGATATCAAGAACAGGTTGTTTCAGCGCGCTGTTCAATATTATATTAAAAAGAATTTAAATTCTAACCAAATTAGTATTAACAGTTTACAAATTTCTAAAATTCTATTGTGTGCCAAAATTTTTATAGTAGTTAGAGCTGTGTTAATAAATTATTTAATCAAAGCTTGTATTTATATGTTTATTCTCATGTCTGAGAATATATAAATACAATCTAGGCTTTTACGCTACACTGTTAAAAGTCCAAACCGTCGATTCAGGCAGAGTTGGTCCCACATTAAATTATCATAACCTATTTTAGAAAACAAATCTAAATGAAAGATATTTGGGACTACGATAAAGCTAAAAGAGTTATATTTCAGTTTAGTGCAGTTGCAGATCTCCGGTAAACCTTCTGCCCGTGCCTGGTTGAATTTAAAGCACCGCCCCTAGTAATTCGTTGTTTTGTTACTGCGTGTCTGACAGGCCACTGGAGGGGGGGACGTGAGGTGAGGGGGTGAGGTAAAATGTGTTTATGTTTAGCGGTAAATTGTTGGTGCAAAAGTTCAGGAAAAAGGCGCTTTTTGTTAAATTGAAGCTGTGCGTCTAAAAGTTTTATTTTATCTGTTTCGTGAATTGTGGAGTTGAGAGGAGCAATATTAAAGACTCGATAAGCATCTGGAACAAAATTGCGAGGAAAAAGTTATTTTTAAAAACGTGTACTCATTTTACAGTAAATTATTTTTTTAAAGATTGCTTTAAACGGAAACATCTAAGTATTCGGATACCCAGACGTGCATGTATGAAGCAATTGATGAATCTGCAAGAAGCTAAAGAAGCATGCACGGATCGCGAAGCCTCTCTGACTACCCCGTCAGGGATACAGTGTGAAGATAGTTAGTTATTTAAAAGTACCTAGTTTATATTTTAGGGTCGGCAGCGCGAGTGCTGCAACTCTGGTATTGTAAACGTCCATAGGCTACGGGGACCACTTTCCATCAGGTAGGCTGTATGCTAGTCTGCCACCTCAGTGGTTTTTTTTTTTTTTTTTTCTTTTTTTTCTCTCCTTGTGTACTACAATCTGTCTCCTTCATGGGACATTCAGAAGTATGTTGGTTGGTGCTTTCGCTGGCTCGCTCAGTATGTGACCTGTGTCACATCCTCATTGTTTAGACAGTATTTATATTTACTGTGATCGGATTAGGTCTTGAGGTATTTTGCGCTTCAATCGTCGCGCTATATTGTGATTCTCCATTAGTGATCGAGCCAGAGTATTTGGGTGTTGTTGGATTCGTTCTTTATAGGACTTGGTATGGCGCACGATTTCCTGCTTCACTGTATGATTTCTATATTTGAGTGAGATGCGGTGCCCCACAATTGGATCCCGTACGTCCAGATGGGCTTCAGTATTGCCTTGTACAAGAGTATTTTGTTTTCGAGAGATAGCTTAGACTTTCGCCCTATGAGCCAGTAAAGTTTCCGTGTTTGGATACCAAGTTGCTTCCTCTTAGTGAAAATATGTTTTTGCCAGGTAAGTCTTTTGTCTAAATGCAATCCAAGATATCTCACATGATCTGCTTGTGGGACTTCAATGTTATTTAGTGTGACTGGAGGACAGGATCCTCTTCTCAAAGTAAACGTTACATTGACTGATTTGGTTTCGTTGGCTTTTATCCGCCACTTTTTAAGCCAGTCTGATATGTCATTTAGTCCTTCTTGGAGTATTTGTGAGGCAATTTTTGGGTCACTATGCGCAGCTAGTATGGCGGTATCGTCAGCAAAGGTCCCGGTAGTTAGTGATTCGGATGTCGGCAAGTCTGCAGTGAACAGTAAGTAGAGTATTGGACCCAGCACGCTACCCTGTGGTACTCCTGCCTGTATGGGACAAAGATCAGACAGTGCTTCCCCACTTTGTACTATGAAGTGTCGCTGTTGTAGGAATGATTTTAGTATTCCGTACAGGTGATCTGGTAGGGCGTTTTTTAATTTAAAAAGCAGACCTGCATGCCAAACGCGGTCAAACGCTTGAGATATGTCCAAAAATGCACTGGTACAGTAAGACTTTGCCTCCAGTGATTCCATAATCTTATTTGCTAGTCTGTGCACTTGGTCGACAGTGGCATGTTTACTGCGGAACCCAAACTGATGGTCAGGAATTAGTCCTTTTTCTTTGAGTATAGGTAGGATTCGTTGCAACAGTAGGGATTCAAATATTTTGGATGGGATGGGTAGCAGGCTTATGGGTCTATATGATTTTGCTTCTTCTGGTTGTTTGTCTGGTTTCAGTAGCATTATAATTTGCCCAACCTTCCACTCCAGGGGAAAGAACTGCAGTCTTGTCATGGCGTTAAATAGTGACGTCAGAAAAGTTATGCCAGATTCTGGTAGTTCTTGTAGTATGCGGTTTGTAATAAGGTCGAATCCTGGTGACTTTTTTGGGTCCGATTTTTTTATAGTTCGGACAACTTCTGTTTTTGTAAATTTTAATGGTATTTCCTCCGTATTTTTAGGAGTATTCAAATAATCAGTAATTTCTACGGCATCTTCTGGAGAGCCTTCGTATGGATGAGGAATAAAGACTTTTGAGAGATGTTCTGAGAAGGTTTCGGCTTTCTCTTGGTCCGTCCGCGCCCAGGAACCATCAGACTTTCTTATAGGAGGAGAAACACTAACAGGCCGTTTCAGCCTTCTGGTGGCTTTCCATAATGAATAATCTGATGAAGCAGTAGCATCCAGGCCAATGAGATAATTATGAAATCCGTCGTTACGATCCTTGTCTAGAATGTGTTTCAGCTGTCTGTTGATGTGGTTGAGTTGTTTTTTTACACCAGGGTCTCTGCTTTGCTGCCAATGCTTTCTTATTCTCCTTTTTTGGATTATTTTATCTAATATATGTTTCGCTACATAGTTGTCCGTGCTTCTATGTGGTAGAGGTGGGGTTGAAGACCAGGCTGCATCCTGCACACTGTTGTTGAAGTACAGAACAGCTTCTGTTATTTCGTCTTCAGATTTTAGACTAACTGGTTCCTGGAATGCTTTGTCGATGAGCTCTCGAAATAGAGGCCAGTTAGTTTTTTTGTTATGCAGAACGCATTTTTTGGCGCATTCTTGGGCGGTAGTGTGTAGTTCTACTATGATTGGAGAGTGGTCTGAGGACAGATCCCAGCAACTCCGACACGATATATTGTTATTTACGATTCCTTTGCTGACACAAAAATCGATAACATCCGGGATTTTTCTTTTGTCTGTTGGCCAGTAAGTGGGTTGGCCTGACGATATCACGTTCAAATTTCTTGTTTGGATGCATTTAAAGAGTTCACGCCCTCTGGGTAGAACAAGCCTAGAACCCCAAAACGTGTGCTTGGCATTATAGTCACCTCCTGCAATAAGTCTGTCTCCAAGGGATTGAAAAAAGTCATTAAACTCCGTTTCCTTGATAGTAAATCTCGGCGGGCAGTAGAGGGCCGACACTGTAATGTCACTGATCCAGTCCGTTATTACGACGTTTGTTGCTTGGATGTAGTTTTTACAGTAGTCTTGTAGTACATGATGCTTGATGTTAGACCTGACGAGTACAGCAGATCCTCCATGTGCTTTGTTGTCAGGGTGGTTAGTGTGGTACATATTGTATCCAGGTATCCTGAAGTAGCTTTTGAATGTGAAGTGAGTTTCTGCGATCAGTAAAACGTCTATGTGGTGAATTTTAAGGAATATTTTTAACTCTTCCGAGTGATTTGACAAGCCATTAGCATTCCATACACCTAACTTTAGTGCTGTGAATTTAATGACATTTTTGAGATCAGATCGGTTAACGTTTGGGTCATAATTAGCATTTGGTTCATCAGGGCAACAAGTGTGTCTGTAATGGCTTTGTTGGTTTTTTGGTTGTCCTCTTCGACGTTAACGGTTTGCGTCGTAGGTTGTTTAGGGAGTTCTTTTGTGATTGATGCATACGAGTTGCCGTTATTCGTTGTTTTATTTGTAGGTGCTTGTACAACACTTGTAAGTCTTCTTTTGTTTTGGGTGATCGGGGGAGGATATCGGACTTTCAACAGCTCCTTGTAGACTGTACAGCCTTTGTAGTTAGCTGGGTGGTTTCCCTCGCAGAGGACGCATTTAACCTGGTTTGATCTTTCTTTCCGTGGGCAATGTGAAGTGTGATGCGAACCTGCACATTTGACACACCTGGGCTTTCTATTACAGAACTTTTGTGTGTGATTATAATCTTGGCAGTTAGTGCATTGAGGGATTGCTCGCTTAGGTCTGGGTGCTTCAAACAATATGCGACAGTGTAATAGCGATTTCACGCTATATATGTCTTTATTATTTTCACGGGATTCTAGTTCGATGTTCCACATTGGTAACGCCTGTTTTGTTCTTGAGTTTTGGATGTTCCAGACATTTGTTACTTTATGGCCAAGCTCCTCAATAGCTATTTTTATTTCTTCTTTATCTATTGATGCGTGTACATTTTTGAGCACCACTCTAAAGCTGCGATCTTGTTTAGGCTGGTAACTGAAGAATTCTGTGTCTTTAGCTTTCAGTTCTCTGTAAATAGTGGAGTATGATTCTGCTGTTTTCGATTGTATTTTAATTCTGTCGCTTCTTAGTACTTTAATATCATATTCTCCTTTTGCAACTTCTTCTAGTAATTTTTGTAAAGGTTGGATATTTATGACGCCTTCAATAAACAGTGGTGGGGGTCTTATTGATTTTGGTGCTTGTATTTCGGGTTTATCTGCTTGCTCTATATCTTCGAACCCTGTAAAACTGTTAGATGTTGGTACTGCTGGAGCTGCTAGCCAGTAACTCAATTTTGTTTGTTTTTGGCTACTCTTTATTGCGTCTGGACTGGATCTTTGTCTTTTGCCATAGTGCACTTCTGTGAACTGTTGTTCTTCGGGTTCTCTATCTGTTTCATCTGATAGATCAATGGTCACTTTGTCTTGATTAGTTGTTCCGCTAAAGGAACTTGATCTTGGCCGATTCATAAACATGTGGAGCACCTTTGTGGAGGAGTTGTTGAGTCAACGTTTTTGAGTTATTCTTATCTAATTTTAGCGTATTTTTAGAGGTATTCAAATTGTTCATTTTGTTCCCACGAGTGAGGACGATTTAAAAGTCACTACCTGGGGTGACGCCTATTCCCAGGAGAAGGCAAATACAACAATGGTTGCCCGTTCCACTGAGGTTGGCGTTAGGGACTGATTACCCATCAGACATTCATCCTCTCGGCACGTTGCCCACCTTAGGATTGGGGTTATTTATTTATTTTTCTTTGTAGCGAGGTTTTCTTCCTCGGGGGCCAGACAATTAAGCCAAGCCTCGTAGGTGTTCCGAATTTCAGAGGCCATTTCCTGCCTTTGGTTGGTCGAGTATTCGAGTTAGTTGACCGCCGCTCGATATTCGGCGTTGTTGCTCGTTTAGCACCACCCGGGGGACACGTGTAGGGTGGGTCAGGAAAGATGGTAAATCCTACGGACGCGAGCAACTCCATCCCCCGACCTACCCCGTCCCTACCTCAGTGGTAGAAAAAAATATAAATAACACTTTATTTTTAAAAAAAGGTTATCTTCAAATGAACTTTATTTCCGATTGTATTCGATGTTAATTAGTGCATAGTATATGCTTATTTTATTCACGGCTGCCAAAGCGAAAATGACCGCATTTTGCTTAATAGCCTACTTAACTCTTAGAGGGGAAAAAGCTTACTTATTCAGTAACGTAAATTCACTTAAGTAACTTACTCATAAGTTTCAGTTGACAAAGTTTTACTTTACTTTCGTGTCGAGAGATGAGATGATCAGATTTATAAAGTTTTGCAATTAAATAAGTTCCAATAATAAAGTTTAATCTGATCAGAGGCGTTAAATTTGAAGTGCTATGCCCATTATAAATGACTATCTGCTATTCCTTATCCTGGGGCCGCAGTATTGGGAATAGAAGTTAGTAATCGCGATGACGTACGTTGGACATCGGTGTACTCGTAGCCTCGACGTTTCGCAGTTATTTGACAACGTTATTCATTATGTTAACTTCATATAGCTATTTACGTTCATATGTCATGTTAAATTGAATTGTAAATTCAATGCTGCATGTTTTTATTTCTTTATATTCATTTTGTTAAAAAAAAATATCTTACACCTTTATCCCTGAAGAGTCTACATTTCACTTTTTCATAGCGAGTTTTATAAAATAGATATAAAAAGTTTGGAAAATCCAAAAGTGCACGCCTCACGCGCTTTTATTATGTTATGAAAATTATGGTTTCGTTTTAATTTAAATTTCGACCAATGACTTAAAATTTTTAAAAACTTTTCGCACAGCGTCATCTAACCAAAAAGTTAAGGATTAGTTAGCTTAAATTGCGCTAGATGGCGTTGTGCTAAAATTGTTTATTTAATATTTAATATCAATTAAACCACATCGAATCAGACCGTGAAAATTGAAAATTGGTTCTATTCCTAATTATACTGAAGCGTATGAAAAACAAAAAGACTCAATTGTCTTTTTGTTTTTCTTACGTAAAGCATTTCGGTCGTTATCGTGTTAACAAGAAAATAACCGTCACACACACGGACGTCTAAGACGGAACTTTTTTAACTAGTTTAAATAACAAAAATGGCATCAAAAATATCATGAGTGTTAAAAATAGTGTTTTTTCTTGATATATGTGTGTATATATTATTTTACAAGTGCAATATATAATAAATAGAGACATTTTAAGTTTAAAAAATCAGATGTTATGCGCGAAGTGACAGTAGTACCCACCTCAACGCTTCGCTTATGAGGCGTGCAATATGAGTACACTGTAAAATGTTTCAAAAAATATTTATTACCACCAGAAAAACACAAACTACAAAAGAAAAATACAAAAACAGAAGACATAGTATAATATGCGTTTTATAAAAAGAGTAGTCGACGTTTACAAAAAAAAACTGTCATAGTAATAGCATTCACCATTTTGATTTATTTTTATTTTATATCAGAAACGGACAAAAAATAAAATATAAATTATATTCTACTCCATATTGTGTCTCTCTTCTCTGAACTTCGTTCTCATGAATAAACAAATATTATTTTAAATATTTCTGTAAAATAAGTTGTCTTATATTCCAGGAATATTGGTGATATAGCCATGTAATGCTGTAGCCCTTGCATGAAATTGCGACTTTGATCATAGAAAATTTTAATAGTTCTAATATATATTATACTATAATTTTAATATTATATTTACAAGATTACTTTTTATGTTGTAGGAAATAAGTTACAGTTCACTGTTAAGCGGTACATGAAAGTTTGTCATAATTTACATCATTTACTTGCCTCGTTTAATAAAAAATATTCAGTCTTTAAGTTTTCACAAGTAATCAATTAAAAGTGAGTCTCGCCATCCACGAATTAGTTTTGAATTAACTTGCTAGGATTATATTGAATTATATACATTTAGCCTAGATTAGGTGTAACGATGTATTGTAAACGTGGACTCGACATTTAGTATTATCTAGACTCATATTTTAAAGCTGAAGAGTTTTTTTGATGATTGAACTTGCTAATCTCAGAAACTAATGGTTCGATTTCAAAAATGTTTCGTTGTGTTGGATCCATTCATCGAGGAAGACTACAAGCTATTATCATTACGCTACTACACAGGCCAGTGGAGCAGTTATCAAAAATGTCAATAAATCAGACAAATTTTCATAAATTTTGTAAAATTAAAAGCGATGGGAATAAAAGGATGCGATGGGAGTTCAAAACATGTCACGGGCGAAGCCGACGGGGTCAGCTAGTCATAAATATGTGCACAGTAAACATATTACCTAAATAGGTATCTACAGAGCTTGCAATATACATGGCAGCTCGCAACGGCCCCTCGGCAAAACTTTGAGCGATACAAGTTCAAAACAGTTTCGGACTTCTCGCGGCAAATTGACACAGTCTTGTAAAACTCTTGTTAAGACTGATTAAGCTTCTTCTCACAACAGTTTGTTTGGATTACTTGAATTAATGTATAGATACTTACATTATAACGGGTTTGTTACTATAGTGACTAGCATTTCTAATTAATATCTCTCTATTATTTGGTAATAATTATGATCAGTCTTTTAGGATTATGTTGTTAACTAGCTGACCCGCCCGGCTTCGCCCGTGACATACTTTGAACCCCGTGGCACCCATTTAACCTCCTGTCGTTTATTAATTCCATAATAATGTATAAACATTTTCCAAATTAGTTGGTTACTTCCCGCACGGCCTGGTCGAATTAGGGTTATAGCAAATTAATTTATTTGCGCAATATTTTTTAAAAGTATTAAAATGGGCATAGTATGTTATCCTTAAGGAATAGACATATCCTACCGCGGACTTTTTTCACACGCAATTCCAGCATACATTATTTTGTTATATTGCAAAGGGTTTCGGCAGCGTTTTCGTGGAAAGCTCCCAAATGGTATTTATTTCCAGCACCCCCAACAAATATCTTTATAATTTAGTCAATACAAAAACTTATCATCAGTCATCATCAGTATCAGTGCTATGAGAGCTGATTTTATTTTATTTGGCACGTCTTGAAGTTAAGCAAAGTCGACGACCCGTGAATTAGGGCCGCTCTCTCAACCCGCAGGGCTCCGATAGCGACCCTAACTGACGGCCCAGATATAATTAATTTCAATAAACCCAGTGGAAAACCCAGTGACAAACTGTAGTTCAAAGTTGCAGTAACTATTTAACAATATTTTCAGCGCAATTCCTTCCAACACTTAGTTGTTGTCGCAGTTGTTTATTCTCCGTGATGAATGAGTGGCCTGATTACATTGGAGCGAGACGACAGCTGTCTTAACAATTGTATTATTCTATTAATCTTAGTTTTAGTTTCACAGTGTGTTAGCGAATAATAGAAATAGTTATCTCATATTAGTGGAATACGTAACGAAGTGATACGCAATATGGCAGTTTTGAAATAAAAATGTCAGCGTAAAGCTGAAAAAGGGAGTGCTCCGTTGGTTCGGACACGTCCAACAAATGAGTAAGGAACAATAGGCTTAAAAACGGAAAAGTCAAAAGTACTCAGATACCCAGACGGGTGAAGCGATTGATGAATCTGCAAGAAGCGAAAGAAGTATGCATGACTACCCCGTCAGCGATGCAGCGAGAAGATAGTTATGTTAAGTTAAGTTATATTAGTGGGATTTATCTTCCAGTCCATTCCAATGAGTACACTGGTTCCTGAACTAATGTTTTTTTTATTAAATATGACTTATTTTTTGAGGCAAAGTACGTCTGATATTAAACTCTTTTAAAGTATCTCTAAACGACTCTTATTCATAAAGCTTTGTCTGACACCTTGCCTCAGAGATCATGGTGAAGTGTCTGTCCACCCTATGTACGAGTATATTAAACGGGTGAAGTATTATGAGACACTTTTCACATAGCTTCATCTAGCCCAAACTAAGCTTTAAGTTTGTGTTATGGGATCTAGACAATTGATAAACATACTTAAATATTGATAAATAAATACATATTATACATAGTAAACACCCAAACGTTGAAACAAACAACCTATGTGGATCACACAAATATTTATTCCGACCCGAGAATCGAACTCTTAGCGTGGAAGTCAAATAATGTGAAATTAAATTCTATTCGTCGAGCATATCAAATTTGTGATGAGAAGATTTCATAATATTAACTCTTAACATTGTATATTTCTGTATTCGTGTTTTTTTACACATGTAGTGGAGCTTAAAAAAACTTGTTATAGTTTTAATAGTTGTGACCTATAACCAGAATATTCAAATTTGAGTACCGAAACTATCGATATAACGCGGCACGCAAGGACTAAGGGTGCTGTGCCTTTTATTTTTATTGCATTTTTAGTAGCGACTGCCGACTGGCTTCCCAGTTCTTGTGTGGGTAATGGTGATATTTCCTCGTCTGTAGTTCCCTAGCAGTTATAGGTGTATAACCTCAGTAGCGTAGTGGTGGTGTTGAGGTTTCGGGTTCGAGACCCATGTCTGTTTTATATATTTTAAATTTAGTAAGTCTAGATGGGTAAATATATAGCCCAATGTGATTTTTTTTATATCACTGAGGTGGCAGACAAGCGTACGGCCCACCAGAGTGGTCACCGTAGCCTATGGACGTTTGCAACACCAGAGGTGCAGCACTTGCGCTGCCGACCCTTTATGTATTCATATTATCATTTGTCTTGGTTGAGCACAGAACACTAACACAGAACCAGTGTTAATTCAGTTAATTTACTCACAATGTGATCAATCTACACTAATAATATAAAGAGGAAAACCTTGTTTGTTTGTAATGAATAGGCTCAAAAACTACTGGACCGATTTTAAAAATTCTTTTACTATTTGAAAGCTGCATTATCCACAAGTAACATAGGCTATATTTTATTTTCGAAAAAAAAAGGGTTCCGTTAGATATTTGGGTTTTTCGGACACAAGGTGTAAAAAATCAACCAGGAAAGTTATTTATTTTGCGTACGCTGTCTAAACTATAAAAGATAGATCCATAAAATGTTCTAATTAATTGTAGATCTTATAAATATCTACAAAAAAGTCCGCAACACACTATACCTATCTATGTTGAATGAGGCACAACAACCATTTTTTTATTTAAAAATTTGGATTATTTTTGGACTACATTAATCGCGTTTATTTTACTCATGCTATTAATCATTATCCAAATTAATTATTTCATCACTAAGTACGGTTTATGTAGATAATATTTGGTCTTTGAATGATTAAAATTGGACGTTTCGGCCCGTTACGAAGTGGGCATCACCAAGGCGGGGGTGCGCGTGCGGGAGGGGAGTTTAGATCTATGAGTAAGGTCGGGTACCTTATAATAATTTTCGTGAATTGACTGAAATATAACGATTATTGTTGAAGAGGTCACAAAAAATCTTATGCTAAATAAACTAGGCGAAAAAAGGATCACGGTTACCGAAATCCACGCGGGCGGAAGCTAGTAACTAATATAATTACAAACCCATTCCCGTTGTAAATCTAGATCTAGATAAAGTAATCAGCCCTTACCTCTAGCAGAGCGGTAAGTAACGTAAGCTTATTTTCTCACAGTCCTAACACGCTACATCGATAGAAAGACAAGAAAAAAGGAACACCAGAATCGTGCTGAACAAATTTTACAACACCGTAAAAAAACTTCATTTAATTCCAACAAAACTTTAAAGCAGTTACAAAAACATTTTCAATTCCGGAATTAGGTTACAAATAAATCGGCAATCGGCAAAACAATCAGCGATATCCGACGGCTATTAGTCCGGTGGGGGGGGGGGGGTTAGTAGGGAGGCAATTAATCTTTCCCGGAAAGGGGGTGGGGTTACAAAAGCTGTCCGCAGCACGCCAACACAATCAATGCTACTAAAGATATTCGATGTATGATTTTTGGGTGTTTCTGAGTGTTCAATATTTCATGCAATATATTATGTGGTTATAAAATTTAATTTTGAAATAAATTACGTTCTATATACGAGTTCATAACGTTTAATCTTTCAACTCAATAGGTATAATAATTAGCCATTGAAGTGGAATGTCCTTTCCTAGGCAAAGGTATCGCTTATTATTTGAGATATATTCATTCGGTGCTTGAGGTTGTGCGTTGAAAGATCAGACAGATAGGATTGCAACATGTTAAATACCGTACAATAGATCTAGTTACTTAGTAACAATATTTAAATAGCAGAAGTTGAATGGGACAATCACTATTTTATTGGTGGCCAGACATGAAGTCCATATAAAATAATGGCTAATATCAATGCAAACGAAAAAATGTAGACATTGACCTTGATAGAGTGTTATGATTTCAAGTAATTAACTATCAAAGGTCACACTCCACTGCGTGTAAATATTCAGAAAACGTTACATTTTGTTAAGACGGGTACTATAATACCATATGTTGAGGTTAGCTACAATGATGCATAAATGATGATTTGCCGACATTTATGACTACTGCTCTGCTCCCCAGTGTAGTAGCGTAATGATATATAGCCTATAGCCTTTCTCGATAATTGGGCTATCTAACATATCCGAATTTTTCTAAGTTCCTGAGATTCGCGCGTTCAACCAAATAAACAAACAAACAAACTCTTTAGCTTTATAATATTAGTATAGATAAGTATACCATTTATCTTCAAATGTCTTTGACAAACTTACTCCCTGCTTTTGTAAGTTAATAAAGCTAGTTGAAATATAATAGTCATATGATACTATGTATTGAAACAAATAATGTAGACGATTTTTTTTATGTTTTTGCGGAATAATAAAGATTTTCATTTTCTTTATGTTAACGAAAACTAATATAATTACTGGTGATTAGAAAAGACTAGCCTTGAATTTTATTGTCAGTCTTTCTCAGGCTTTACCTATTGCGTTCCAAATCTGGCATTAAAGGTAAATGTAGAAACAATAATGTAATGTACCATGCCTGATTACAAAGATAAGAAAATATTTTACTACCACATTTCTAATAGCACAGTGAGCGGTCTCAATAGATATCACAAAATATTGCAATATAGAACAAAGGATTAACGTATACACTTAACTAATATCAGCTCAGTAATTATTGACAGCCTGAACGCACAATTGTAATTATGTAGATGTCAATTGATATTAAGTTGGAAACCTTGAGAATGCAGATAACTGAAACCCTATAGTACGAGACTCATTTACACTCGACTTGTATCCGAACTTACACCAGATAGAGACTATAGTGCTTTTGAATATTTAAATGTTGTGTTTCAGTGTAGCGAGTTGATCATAGAAAACAATAAAATAATACATTTACGTATGGACTTAATATAATATTATATTATAATAACGTGCAAATTTGTAAAATAAATAAATAAATATCCATCACGCCTTATCCCCGAAAGGGTGGCAGAGGCATATTATATGCCCACTTTTCACCGTGTGGATTCCTGTCCCACGTAATAGGTGGTGAGCCCATTGCCGTGTTGAAATAGACAGACGCAGGTTGTGGCTACCTGCTGTTGAAATTTTTAAGCCGCCCATAAGGCCTTCAACCAGGCTTAACGACTGCCATTTTACTGGCAACCGGGACCAACATCTTAACGTGCCTTCCGAAGCACGGAAACGCTCGCAAATGTAAATGCCACAAAGTGGTCACCCATCCGAGTACCAGTCATAGTGAAAGTTGCGTAACTCAGTGATCGTTTACAGAACACTGAGACCGCGGGGCCACGAGCGCTGCAAATTTGTATTAATGATTTTTTTAATTTTTCACGCAAAACTACTGAATGGATTATATCTAAACTTTTCAATAATATAGATTACATGTCACAATAAAACACATAGGCTACTTTTTAACATGAGAACAAGTTTATGTGGGAAACGGAACAGGAAATTTCAACCCTTCAAGCATCAACTAGTACGAGTATTGTACATTATTATACAGAGTATGGTACATACTATATTTAGCTCGCAAAGTATGTTGTTTATTATATTAAATTGATCTAAAGTTTGTTTATTTGAAGTTACGGAAAGTGTCAATGTCTCAGCACCTAAGGTTACATTTGTGGGAGTTCCAATCAGCCATGACGTATATATCACAGGTTTAATGGTTCATTAAATAAGGCTTCGCCACGGGTTATTGGGATTCCTTTGTTACATGTCGCATTATGGTCCATTTTACTGCTAACTCCGATGGAATCGCACCCTTAGGGCCTATCTCGTCGCAATGTGTAGAAAAATTACGCATTAATACTTAAATACTGGTTGTCGCTGGTAGCAGGTTACTCAATATTTTTAAACATGGATTTGGCACATCTACACAGAGTTCGTATAACTTTTTCATTAATTATTTATGACTGAATTATTTGTTATTTGTAAAATTATTGTATTATTAATAATTATCTGCTGTACGCTGATGATGCGGTGCTCATGGCCTCATCAGAGGCCGACTTTCAGGCATTAGTCACTAATATGAAAGATGAGTGTGAAAGTAAGGTACGCTTGAATGCAAGTTAAATTAAGGTTCTAGTCTTTGAAAGAGATGACTTAAGAACTAAATGCGAGATTAGGATAAACCAGGTACGTCTAGAGCAAGTGAATGAAATTATGTATTTAGGGAGTATGTTTAGCGCGGACGAAAGATGTGATTCGGATGTAGAACGGGAGTAGCTGCCGGAAACAAAGTTAACGGTGCTTCGTCCCAATTGGTAAAGCGACGAAGCATCGTAAAAGAAGCACGACTGGCGATTCATAACGTAGTGCTAGTGTCAACGTTGCTTTACGGTAGCGAAACCTGAGTATGTCAGCAGATGCATGAAAGTAAATTGAATGCTGTGGAGATGCGATCACTTCGAAAATTGTGCGGCGTAACTTTGGCCGACCGAATACGTAACGAAATGATACGCAATATGGCAGGTTTGAATGAAAGTGTCAGCGTTAAGCGGGATAAGGGCGTGCTTCGTTGGTTTGGACATGTCCAACGAATGAGTGACGAACGATTGACGAAGAATAAATATTGTGCGAAAGTAGAGTCAGGGTTGGCCGAGACTTACATATGAAGACCATGTGAGCAGATTGTTCAAAAACGGAAAAGTCAGAAGGACTCAGATACCCAGACGTGCATGTATGAAGCGATTGATGAATCTGCAAGAAGCGAAAGAAGTATGCATGGATCGTAAAGCCTGGCGAACTATCCTCTCTGACTACCCCGTCAGGGATACAGCGTGAAGATAGTTAGTATTAGTTATTTTAATGTCAGAAATACATGTGATGCTTCGTTTAACAATGATATTATGGTTAAATAAATTATGCACAATCGAATGTCTGTGTGTGAATCGCCAGTCGTGCTTCTTTTACGATGCTTTGTCGCTTTACTAATTGGGACAAAGCACCGTTAACTCTGTTTCCGGCAGCTACTCGCCGTTCTACATCCGAATCACATCTTCCATCCGCGCTAAACATACTCCCTAAATACACAATTTCATTCACTTGCTCTAGACGTTCCTGGTTTACCCTAATCTCGCATTTAGTTCTTACGTCATCTCTTTCAAATACTAGAACCTCAGTCTTACTTGCATTCAAGCGAAGACCCTTACTTTCACACTCCTTTTTCATATTAGTGACTAATGCCTGAAGGTCGGCTTCTGATGAGGCCATGAGCACCGCATCATCAGCGTACAGCAGACAGTTTACTGAAAAGTCACCCAAATTCACACCCATATCACAATCTTTCAACTTCTGCAGGCAACTGTCCGGATACACTATGAACAGCCAGGCGGACATGACACAACCCTGTTTGACGCCTGTACAGACATCAAAAAGAGGTGTCACATCCCCCCCTACTCGCACGCAAGCCTTACAGTCCTTATAAAGCGACTGTATTGCCCGCAGCAGCGAGCCGTCCACACCATATCCGGGCAGCAAATCCCACAGAGTTATCAAATTCTTTCTCCAGATCCACAAAATCGCAGAATATCCTCCGGCTAATAGCCAGAAATTTCTCCGCGATCATGCGGAGAGAAAACACTTGATCCATGCAACCTCTTCCACGTCGGAATCCGCATTGAGCCTCCCATAAATACCTTTCAGACTTTTCTTGCATTCTTTCCGTTATAATCTTTGCATACACCTTACTAGCTAAGCTGACTAAGCTGATCGCCTGTAGCTGGAGCAGTTTAGGCGCGAGCCTTTCCCTTTGTAGATAGGTACTACAACTGCTATTCGCCAGTCATCGGGACCTCACCCGTCCGCCAGCACAAGTTGCATAACAGACATAGAGTGTCCCAGACGCGCGATCCCCCGTACTTGATCATCTCAGCAGTAACTCTGTCTTTTCCCTCAGCCTTACCACATTTCATACTTCTTATCGCTTGTTCAATTTCTTTCATACTAATGACTTCAATGACATTGGGATCCGGAGCATCGAAGTGAGCTCCACTTCCCGATGTTGCATCTCTGTCTTTACTTGCATACATCTTTCCATAATATTCACTCCATCTCTGCAGGACGTTAGTTTGGTCTGTTAGGACGTCATTGTTAACACTAAGCACTTTATTCATACTGCAGATTGCCGAACAACTCCGGGTCTTGCCTACCTCTTTCCAGAAGAGCCTGGCATTATCCCGGAAATTGGACAACAACCTTTCATCCGCTTTCATTCTGCACCTTTCACGAGCTTCTTCTATCAGTGCCTTCGTGTTAACTTTTTGCAGCTTGTATCTCTCTTTCATATTAAAATCATTCCGCGAGGCTAAGTAGTCTAACCATGCTTTCTTCTTCATTCGAACTGCTTCTTTCACTTCCTCATTCCACCATGCGTCACGCTTATAACTACTGCCTCTTCTCGTTTCTCCACACACTTCTACAGCGGCATTTACCTTACTATCCCTAAGGTTCTGCCATACACTTTCCACATTCTCACTACTAACATTGACGTTGCCAAGCTTTTCGGCTACCCTTTCTTTATATTTATCCCTAATGGATGCATCCTGCATCTTCCAGCTTTTGATGCTATGAGTCGGCTCAGGTTCAGGACACTCGGTGCGAAGACGCCAACCCGCGAACAGACCCCTTATCCTAGTTATTACTAGGTAGTGGTCTGATCCCAGTTCAGCGCCTCGATAAACCCTTGTGTCCATCACCTGTTTACGGAGCCGACTATCCATTAGGAATAGATCTATCATGCTTCTCTTTGACTTACATCTCCTCGTATACATATGAATTTGTTTGTGGTTGAACATTGTGTTCGCCTAAAGGATTTCCTTTTCCTTACAAAATGCCAGTATAAGCTTGCCAGCGTCATTTACCCTTTTATCCCCATACTTCCCGAGTACCGACTCAAAACCATCGCAAGCGGTACCCACGTAACCATTCAAGTCTCCACATACTATAAGTTTATCAAATCCTTCTATCACATTTAGAGCTTCTCTCATACTCTACCAGAAGTCCTCTAGCTTACTCGCGTTCGACGAAGATACTGGCGCGTAAGCAGCTACCAGGAAAATCTTCGTCAAACCAAGTTTTAGACGGATCCAGAGGATTCTAGGACCTACCAGTTTGTACTCATACATACCGGAGGCCAATCGCGAGGACAACAAAATTCCAACCCCCCGACTGCCATGCTCGCTCTCTGGTACTCCAGACCATAGCGCGAGCACCCCACCCGGGAGCTCCACGACTTCGCTGCCCTTGCGCTTGGTCTTTGTCAAGCACACTACATCTAACTTTCTCTCATTCATAACATCCATCAACTCATTCATCTTATCTGCCATTCCTCCCCTAACATTCCACGCAGCTACCCTGCACTCCGTCCTCCACTTCCCGCCGTGTCGGGCCGCGCGTGTAGGGTGGCGGTTCCCTACGCCGCTCTGGCTCACACTTTTCGTACCAGCGGGGACGAACTGATGCGCGTCGCCTCGGGGGCACGCCCTAGCATAATTCGTCCTTGCGGTGCTCGTGTTGGAGTAGAATTGCAGCCGTAGCTGGCAGGGATGGCGACGTGCACGCTTCTACTCTTCATCCCCGTCATCATAATTTTAATAAAAAATTTATACTCAACGATAGCTACTAAATATTTATAGACATAATCGCATACTTTGACTATATAAAATATTTTCACAGTACAAATGTTTAAATAATACCAGATTCTCGGCGCTGAGGCCTGATCAGTAAATCAATCAGTAAATATTCCATCATCATCCGAGCGACCAGTCAAGATATAGCGAGAGTTTCTTAACTCAGTGATCTTTTAGAGAAAACTGAGTTAGTGGGACTACAAGCACTTTTTTAATTAATTCTTTTTAATTAATAATCCCACCATTTTAACTAAAATAATTATTATTTTACTGCAGTGGGCAATACAGTCACATTTACAGACTGTAAAGCTTGCGTGCGACTAGGGGGGATGTTCATGTGGCACCTCTTTTTGACGTCTGTTTGGGAAAAAAACCACTAAATGGAATTTAGAACCGCTTGTGGCCCCGCGGACGTAGTGTTCTGTAAACGATCACTGCGTTAAGAAACTTTCACTATGGCTGGTCCTCGGACGGGTGACCAATTTGTGGCATTTATATTTGCGAGCGTTTCCGTGCTTCGGAAGGCACGTTAAGCCGTTGGTCCCGGTTGCCAGTAAAATGGCAGTCGTTAAGCCTGGTTGAAGGCCTTGTTTTCAACAGCAGGTAGCCACAACCTGCGTCTGTCTATTTCAACACGGCAATGGGCTCACCACCTATTACGTGAGACAGGAATCTACACCGTGAAAAGTGGGCATATAATATGCCTCTGCCACCCCTTCGGGGATAAGGCGTTATGGATATTTATTTATTTATTTAATGGAATTTAAATAAACTTTACTATAATATAGCTTATATATCAGACTAACACATAGGCTATTTTTTTATCCCGGGAACAAGTTCCTGGGTAAAACGTGAACAGGAATACTTAATCACGCGGGTGGAGCCGCGGGCGCCAACTCGTTTATGATAAACCTAAAAAGGAAAATCCAACACAATAACAGAGATGTTCTTTTTTGGTTGTTCTACTGCCAATCATATTTACTGTGGCGTGCAGCGGAAAATACATCGTCGATCTATCTTGGCGGGGGCTGAGGAAGCGATCTGGTGCCTACGCGACTTGGCCTACCGGCCCTTATCGAGTGTAGTATTATAAGCCAAATTCTAGCCTTAAGTGTTTCTTGCGTGTTGAGAAACGTTCTGTAATACGGCCCTAAGTGTTAGTGGCAGTCACAGTTCTCGTTCTAATTTTCATTTATGAAATTAATTTATTGTTACATTATTTACCAAGATCCATAATTTATAATGAAACAAAAAGAACACACCCCGCTCTGATTGTGAATGCCAACGCCTCGTTGTTATTCCGAACACGACTTCGATTGTGAATAAATTGTGTTCAAATCAAGTCAACATTTGAATTAAGTTCCCCCTACTTGTGTTACCTTCTCACAGTAAATATTCTTTTAATAATATTTTTACTCACCTACATAAATATTAATTTGGAAAAAGTCTATGTTTTTTATATCACTAAGGTGGCAAACAAGCTAACGGCCTGATGCAGAAAAATAAACAAACAAACAAACCTGATGGAAAGTGGTCGCCGTAACCTATGGATGTTTGCAAAACCAGAAGTTAGGATAACTGTTTAACTATCTGGAATACTGGAGACTGTGAGTAGAGGAACCAAGAAAGCGAAGTCTAAGTCTTTGGATTCCTTCATCTTCCCAGCTTCCCAAACTTTTCAGCTGTTTTCTAACCACACTTTTAACAACTCAACGTCGTGCATGACTGTCTTTTCTTGCTTAGGACCCATAAATATCCCTTTGGATTTAACAAGGAAAATAAACTTATTCCTCTTCCTACAAAGTGTGGTACAAGTTACTCGTACGTGATTAATTAAAGTCGTATTTTCTGTATCTAAATCCAATATCCAACTTTCGAACAACAAACGGTGACGTCATCAGAAACTTTCTACGCAGCTACGTAACTGCTACGAGACAGCTACGGTAACTGCTACACGTAATGCCTACGCTACGAACTTTTACTTGTATTCTCTTTATTAATACAGATTAGTTTTGGGAACATTCTATTGCATTCATTGAACTATTTCTTGACTTGTTTAGCACCCAGACTTCGCCCATTATATAAGTAGTTCCAGGTGGTCGTTACTTTTGAAAAGGATAGTTACGAACTTGGGTATTTCGATAATGAGGTACATACAGTACTCAACACAATAACGTTTAACCTTACACATGTAGTAAATGTTCAACCGCGTCAAGCCTCCTGTAATTGTACTGTGGCAGCATAAAATACAAAAAGGTAGTAACAATGTTTTACTGGTAACATCATTTTACTTTATAATTTTGGGGTCTGCTTAATAATTCCGATAGAGAGGAAACGAGACTTGATAATTTATTGTGAATAAGTATTCTGAGTCCAACCAAGATCTTTGTGGTCCTGAATAAGGGTATGTACTGACTACGAGATAAAGTCAAAGTCAGACGGTAGTTGCTCCAAAGAATGATAAAAATCAATAGCCAAACTAATATAGCTAGTCTAAAGACAACTAGAAATACACTTAGATGAAGAAGAAGAACAAAAATACACTGTGATATGTCTCAGTGTGAGTATTACTTCTAGAAAGTGGCAACTATATAAAAAAATTACTTAGATTCCTATGTTGTCATTTTAGAGCAGATGAGTATACTACTTATTGGTACCGCTCACAAGAGGGCTAAGAATTATTTTTGATACATTTAACAACCTTCAAAATATTATTCACTATAGGTCATTTCGCAATTGACTGGCTTACAAAAATTCCGAATTTGATATAAATTATAGCAGTGTATAATACGCCATCTATTGATATAGCATTGTAGTGTGCCTAGTTTTCGCTAGATGGCATTATTGTCAATATTTTAATTTTATGAGAATAGCTCTTATGATTTCATACAATATATTTTCTGTCTCTAAAATAACCGCTATAGGTGACAAATAAATCTTGCCCTGTCCTAGCATCTTTAGGATATAATATAATAGATTCCTGTTGAACCCTTTGTACAGAACAGAATTCAAAACTTAAGAGTAGTAGTGGGTTTCCAAAATAATTGTAAGGTATTTTTTCTGTCGACACTCTTTATTGACCGCCTCAGTGGCGAAAGTCCCGCCGTGTTCAGGTCCCGGGTTTGATTCCCGGGTCGGAACAAATATTTCCGTGTGATCCGCAAATGTTTGTATTGTATTTTGGGTGTTTTCTATATATAATATGTATGTATTTAGAAATACATAGGAATGTTTAGCAGTTTCCTAGATCCCATACTATAAGTTTATATTTGGGCTAGATGGTACTGTCCCATTTTATATTTTTAAGGACGAATCAGTTTCTAAACCTGTATCCTTTGATTTCTTATTAAAATAAAATATTTCTTTATTGAATTTAAACACTGTTCGTTAAACCAATAAATTTAAATACACAAATCACGGAGCATATCGAACCCTACTAATTTTCTTGGACAAAATTTTACGAAAAAATTTCTGGCGAATAAGCCATTAATTTTAATTGGAGACCGATGGGGAGCTACGACACTAAATAATGACTAATGGAGGTGCTGTAATCACGCCCTGATTAAACGAGATGTAATTTCATTTTATATATAGCTCTCGTAGCCACGTTAACGCAGTGTTCTGTGTGTAAATCATCACCGCACTAAGCAATTTTTGCTATGGATGATCCTTAAATGAGTGCCTTTCTCTGTGACATTTCTATTAACGAGCATTTATGTGCTTCAGAAAACATGTTAAGTCGTTGGTTGTGGTTGACAGTTTCATGGCAGTCGCTAAACCAAGATGAAGGCCATATGGGCGACTTAAAAATTTCAATAGTCACTTCCAGCTGCACTTGTCCATTTTAACACGACAATAGGTTCACTATCTGTTACATGGGACAAAAATGCTTATAGTGATTTGGACATATATTGCCCCTGCCTTCCTTTCGAGAAAAAAGGTGTGAATGATTAGTAATATATAGCTATAACAATTATGGGTGATCAAATTTAAATACATGTTTATTTTGTAAAACTAATGTAAAACACTAGAATTTAGCATTTTATTTAGAATTTAGAATTAGAAGCGCTCGTGGCGCCGCGGTCTCAGTGTTCTGTAAACGATCACTGAGTTACGCAACTTTCACTATGGCTGGTCCTCGGATGGGTGACCACTTTGTGTCATTTACATTTGCTAGCGTTTCCGTGCTTCGGAAGGCACGTTAATCCGTTGGTCCCGGTTGCCAGTAAAATGGCAGACCTTAAGCCTGGTTGAATGCCTTATGGGCAGCTTGAAAAATTTTAACAGCAGGTAGCCACAACATGCTTCTGTCTATTTCAACACGGCAATGGGCTCACCACCTATTACGTGGGACAGGAATCCACTCGGTGAAAAGTGGGCATATAATATGCCTTTGCCCTCTTCGGGGATAAGGCGTGATGGATATTAATTTATTTTAATTTAAAACACAGTGTTTGTAACACTGTTTTAATTGGTGTTAAAACCATAAAAATAGATTTGGGTGACCATCATCATTATCATCCGAGCGTCTGTCCCAATTGTGACTCGAATCCCTGGGATTCGCTGTCTTATTTCATCTCCTCCACTTAGCACGGTCGTTGACATCCCCTGTAGTTAGGCCATTATATATTTCCATTTACAAGGTTTATTATGTCTGTTTGCAATTAAAAATGAACAACATATATTCATAAATAAATATATACGAAACTTAAATAAATACGCAAATTTTTAAAATGTTTGTAAGTCTGTCTGTTTGTATGTTTACGCTACTTCATTAACCGCTAATCTGATTTTAACAGAACTTTCACTGAGAAATAGCTAATATTATAAGGAGTAATTTAATTTACATTTTATCCCGGTCATCCCACTACACGGGTAAAACTGCGAGGCGTCCGCTAGTTTAAAATGTAATGTAAAACAAAGCTCCGCCAGCTCCAGTCCAACTATTAAACCGCAAGCAACGGCACACAGGAAGTATAAACTTTATTTGATTTAAGAGCTCTATCGTACAACTGTGATTTGTAGAGTTCTAAATGTAGAGGTTCCATCGAAGATAGAAATGAATATTGGGATCGGAATGAATTGCTATCGTTTTAATGTAGAGACTATGGTTCATTTCTTTTAACTTTATATGATTTGAAATTGTATACTTTTATATACTAATATTTCTTTGTAATAATAGAGTTTTACAGATGTATGCTTCAGAGACATGGATTATTTTTATTAAGGGACATTAAAAAGTATAACTTATTAGTTTTTATGATAAAAAAAAAAGCTCTTTACTAAAATAACAAGTGTTTCATTGTTGGAAATAACTTTTTACTAAAATGCAAGTGTTTTATTTTTGGAAAAAACCTTTTTGCTAGAATACAAGCAGTTCATTGTTGGAAAAACCCTTTTTAACTGGAAAATATTGAAATGTAGAGATCAAACAAATGTCAATTTCATACTTGACCGTAAGTTCCTACTAATATTATAAAAGCTAAAGTTTGTTTGTTATTGTCACAACAAAATGTACAGAATGGATTTTGATGTAAATTTAAAATAATATTGCTTACACATCAGAATAACATATAGGCTACTTTTTATCCCGTGAAACTTGTTCCCGGGATAAAAAGTAGGCTGTGGAAAACGGGAACGGGAAAAATTCACCAAGCGTGCAGAGCCAAGGGCGTCAGCTAGTAATAATAAATCTTTATTCATTTAGGTCACAACGTAACACTTATGAACGTCAAGAATATTGCTTCTACATTTACATTTACTGCCAGATTCGCAAAGCAATAGGTAGAGCCTGAGGAAGAACCTGGCAATAAAACTCATGGCCACTCTTTTCTAAACGCCAGTAATTACATTAGTTTGATTAACATGATATTTGACCAATTATATAGTAATGAATTTATACAAATAAAAAAAACAAAATCAATGTTGTGTTTAAATCATATCAAAATTAGAGCGATTATAGTTGCCGGTTCTAAGGGCAGCCTACCCTTGAAGAAGAAGAATCTGGCAAGAAAGTCAATGGATGCCATTTTAAAATGTAGGAATGGCTTACAACATTAAAATTACACTTACATTGTTCCTTTGGATTTATGTGAGAACAGTCGACTAAACTTAAGTTTACCTTAAATATAAATAAGATTATTTTTAATAATTGCTATAACAGCTATGAGCTGACCAGTCCCAACAGACGGCACCCGTTCACGGGTATGACGCATTATATCAGCCATCGCCCTACTCAACCGTATTATAGGGAATAAGGCGACCCGATACATACGCCACCACTGCCAGGACACTTAGGCGAGCATGACATACTCAAAAACTGCACAGCAACTATCATGTCAATTTCAAAGAAATAGATAAGGCTACATGGTGCTCACACAATAACAAACTCAAATTACATTGTATACCGGGACTAAACGCAGCCAATTTAGAAACCTTTGGTTGTCAGATGTTTCAAATTATTAATAATGTAGAGATGTAAAAATACAACATATATATGCAGATTCAAGGCATATCACAAGATTCATTCGAATCCTAAATAGCTCAAGCGAAGAGCAAGCAACTCATTTCCATTTATTTTTATCGTTCAAATAATCATTAGTTGTGTAATAGGCCCTTTTCAAGAGGTGCCTCTTAATTTCCGCCTTAAATTTATGTAACGGCAGGTTCATAATGTTTAAAGGAATTTTATTATATACGTTACGTACGCCAATTCCTGCAAAAGAGTCGTGAACCTTTTGTAAACGATGATGCGTTCCAATTAATTTATGCTTATTTCTAGTATTTATCGAATGTATGTCACTGTGTCTATTGTATAAATGTATGTTCTGTTTAACTAACATAATATTTGCAAATATATACTGTGATGCAACCGTTAAAATGCCAATTTCTTTAAATTTTTCTCTAAGAGACACTCTAGCACTCAATTTATATATTGCACGTATAGCTCTCTTCTGGAGTACAAAAATTACTTGTAGATCAGCTGCTTTGCCCCACAGCAAAATGCCGTAAGACATGACACTATGAAAAGGTCGGTTGTTGTACTACCGAAGTAGTAAATAAATACAAATACCTACGCGTGCTAAAACTATATAACAACCCCGAGAGAGGTACAAGCGAAATAACACACAAGACTGATCTAAAAATAATGTAATATCGAAAAGAGAAGTTCGGAATTTATATTTAAAACAAAATGCAGAAAAACTGTCTCTTGAAAATTCTATATTGATACTATTTATTTATTTATCTGAAATGAAATGAAATATCGTTATTCATGTAGGTCACAAAGTAACACATATGAACGTCAAGATTATTGCTTCTACATTTACATTTACTGCCAGATTCGCAAAGCAATAGGTAGAGCCTGAGGAAGAACCTGGCAATAAAACTCATGGCCACTCTTTTTTAACCGCCAGTAATTACATTAGTTTGATGATGACATGATATTTGACCAATAATATAGTAATGAACTTATACAAAACAAAAACAAAATCAATGTTATGTTTAAAATCATATCAAAATTAGAGCTATTCTAGTTGCCAGTTCTAAGGGCAGCCTACACTTTAAGAAGAATCTAGCAAGAAAGTCAATGGATGCTCTTTTAAAATGTAGGTGTGGCTTACAACATTAAAATTACACTTACATTGTTCCTTTGGATTTATGTGAGAACAGTCGACTAAACTTAGTTTGCCTTAAATTTAAATAATATTATTTGTAATAATTGCTATAACAGCTATGAGTTGACCAATGACAGACGGCACCCGTTCTCGGGTATGACGTTTATCTAGCCTTACCCCCGAAGGGATGATATTACCAATATATACCAATTTTGATTAATTAATTGATTGTATTGTTACCGGTTTACATTATATACATGAGAAAAATGTTGAATGAAAAATGAAATTACGGAAATAGTACTGTCCCGTGTAACTATACGTTGCTTTCTGTAAACAACTCTAGTTACAGCCTCTAGGTAAACTGAAGGTGGCATCAAGATATTTAACAACACGTGGTAAGAAACTCTGTAGGAATTTACCTCCGAAGAACTGACAGAAATCACCAGAGCCTGGAGATTTATTATCGAGGACATACTTTGGCCCCAACAAATCATAAGTAAGTTCTGTGTAGATTTGGGGTGGAGTATGTACTTGCAAAAAAGTTTCAGATAGTAAAAAAAGCCTGAAAATATTTATTCCAAGATAGAAATTGAATTAAATACGATTTCACAAAAAAAAAATAAACAACAAAGAAGAAGCGAATGCTACCAGCGTAGCACTTCTAAAATAGGTACGTCAGGAGCATACGTAGCACAAGCTACGCCGTAGGGAAGTCGACTGTGCTACGTTTGTTAGTGTAGTTTTGTAATAATATATGTGGAATCCGCTACTATTCTACGAAATTTTGATAACTAGCATTAACGGGTTCAAACGGAAAGTTACTAATTAGCTTCTTAATTAAAGAGTCTAAATTAAAGTCCTATTAAGTTCTTAGTAACATGAAATTATTTTATCGACATAATATTATTTAAATGATTTCATGTAATGATTAAATTATTTCAACACTACTTACAGCTTATCACTTATTACGTGGGATGTGAATACACACGATGAAAAGTGAACGTATAATATGCCTATGCCACCATTTCCGGGATAAGGTGTGACTGATAAACAACATTATTAAAATGGAGTTCAATTCAATTCATTAATTATTGCGCCAAATGGGTGCAAACTTTTAGTTTAGTTACTTACTTAGAAAACAACTATACTTGTCTAACCTCTATACTTGGTTTTGTACTTCGTTGGCACAGATTTATACAACAACCAAATTTAACGCGTATAGAAACCAATTAACATTTACTGTGATGAAAATAATTCAATAGCACGTTAAATTAATACACTTTATTCAAATATGATCTGCTAATTATAATATGCAAACTGTTAATTAATGCTTTCGTAGTGAACTTGAGTGGTTTACATTTCAAACGTACTAATATTTGCAACTAATATGAGTCGGCTCATTTCAGGCTTCGCGCTAATTAAGCATATTACATTTCATAGTTGTATTCGTTTTTAACTCCCAAGCTTAAAAGAGGAGGGTTATAAGTTTAACTGCATATATGATTGTATATATTTGATATTGTGGTTATTTTTATTCTAAAACTAGCTGTGCACCCCGGTTTCCCTTGTGACATTCTTTGAACACCAGTTGCTACATCATATAAGTTTTCAAAAACTTTTTTACAAACTTGATACCCAATTTTACATCCTTAAGCATAGAATTTTAAAAATTCTAAAACACATCTTTATTGACTTTTGAAGATTAGATCAATTTAGCTTAGAAGCGGGTATACAAAATTAGGTATGTGTTGCTAGCTTTGCAATTGATAAAAGGTAAATAACAAGTTAATGGTAATGACAAGTCAATAGAAATTCGACATTCATGATCTTTTTTTTATACCACTGAGGTGGCAGACAAGCGTGCGGCCCACCTGATGGAAAGTAGTCACCGTAGCCTTTTTACACGTACATAGCGTCGCGTACCTTGGGATGCATTTCAGTTGAATAATATAATAATTAAATCGCCCGGAGCGCACGCATACGGTTAGATACGATAGAGGCTTTATTCCGCGAACTCTTAGATTGTGGAATGAACCTCCTGCCTGGGTTTTCCGAACGTTTACAGTATTGGGTTCTTCAAAAAGGGTCTTAGAAGGTTTATAAATTGTTGGCAGCGCGAGTGCTGCACTTCTGGTGTTGCAAACGTCTATAAGTTACGGTGCCCACTTTCCATCAGGTGGGCCGTATGGCTGTCTGCCACCTCAGTGGTATAAAAAAAAAAAACACATTTCACTCCTAGACTTAGGCCTTTCTATATTTCTTTGTCACATTATCGGAGAAAAAAAAATTACAAAATGAAAACGAGAGTTGAGAAATATGATAAGCTTTTGCCCTTTGACATTTCAGCGCCCAATACCGAAGTTATCGATTTTCGATTCACCTCGTTCTTGTACTCCCACTTTCGCGTTTAAATCCCCCATAACAAAATTTCTTTTATTGTTCAATTTCATATTGGGAGGGTGTTTGTCCACCAACACTAGTCAGGGTACCAAAGAGTTGCTTTCTCAGTTATACCAAGTTCAATGGCCCCAAGCAGCTATGTGGTTCTGTTTTACTTTAAGTTGGACATGTGAATCTTACCGCTAGTTCTGGTGGGATGAACCATGAATGAAGTTCGACATGTAAAATATAAGCACATGGCTCGTCTTTTAATTTAATAATCTGTGGTTAATTTAAGAAAACGCTAAAGTCATTCTAACTTACTGAGCATAAAAACTTTGCACATAATTTTGAAGCCCTTATTGTAATATAACAAAGATGTCCAAGTGTTGAGTACTTCATTATATTCGTGACGTCACAATAGCATAAAGGTGCCCATTGTTGGGTCTAAGAAATTGCCACTGTCAAAAATATGAAACATTTTTCTTTCATTACACCAGTGTCATTGTTGGGCGTTAGATATAATGTTATTTTGGAGTTTGGTGTGGTATTCTTTTAGATTAATGACGCAAGCTAGATCTCGGCCGGTAGTGCATATGTTAATTGTGGTGAATGTACATTATAGTGGTATCAGATTCGATCCCGGGTAGGAACCAATATCTGTACTGTGTACAGAACGGGATATGACGTTCCTTCGTCGTAATCGTCCATGGAAGATTTCACTAGACGACTAGGCAGAGCGAAGGAAGGATGCTAACTCATAAAACGCCATGGCGCAGGCTAACTAGTAATTATTTTTGTTATTATTAGAAGCTTAATTTGGGCTAAATGTCAATATGTACAATAATATTATTTATAAAGAATAATAATAGTATTTAAAACAAAAATACACGTCATAAAACAGAACATAAATAATTTAAAAAAATAATATTGTGAGATACTTTTTACACAGCGCCATTTAGTTCAAACTAAGCTATAAGCTTGTTCTATGAGATCAAGATAACTGAGAAACATTTTTTTTTTATGGTAACTTACTCATACTTTTTGGGTTATTAGTCAACTCGCACACAGAAAACTCGCACGATCGTGCGAGATGGCACATTTCAATTTAATTATTTTTTATGCACTGATATAATCACAATGATTCAAAATTGTCATAAGGGCTTATAAAATACAAAAACACACTACCTTCTTCATCTAAGTGTACCTATTCATAATGGCGTCCAAACCATGCCTGGATTTGACGTGTGAGTTCACTATTATTTAGCTGCTAGGAGCAGCCGTCATTTGGCATTATTAGTAGCGATTGCTGCTTCACCCCCCAATCTAGTAAAGGCGGCTACATCGTTGTCTTATCCTTTACATAGCACGTGCACTGCTACCAGGTGAGGTCGCTTCAGTCCCGGAGAGCTTTATAGGGCCCTTTACACTTTTGGCCACACAAATTCGTACAGAAATAAATTATACCAGAAAGAAATCGTGTTCTGTTAAAAAGGCCCGCTACGAAATCCTTTGATTACAGTACCGTAATAATTTGTATGAAATGGGTAATTTGAGTCTAATTAATATACCGTACAATCTTCCGACGTACCTTCGTACCAAAATGTAAAACTGTACAATATTAATGTATTATGTATTTTCTTTTACCTTGCCTCATTAAAATACCTACTAACTTGCTATGAAAATGTAGGAACAATTAATGTAATTTGTAATTCTTAATAAACATATTTAGAACCTCAAATAAATTCCTATTTCGAAACAGTTATTCTTCTTTACTGTCTCTGACCAGTACACTCCCAAAATACGATCACGATGAGACTGTTTAGACAAATTTGAGATGAGTCTGCTGTTTATTCAATTCGATTCAATAATTTATTTTCCAGAATACGAGTATAGTCAAAGTGGTGTTACAATAATCTTTGCTTCTAGTTCAGTTGTTGATCCAAGATCTAAGAGACACGGGAATACGAGTATTTTGTCTTCGTTCGATGTCAATTTGGTTAGTGCCAGATGTGCGTGATTCAAACTGTATTCTGCTAATCCCAGTAAGTCGGGATTAATTGCCGCTCATCCCCGTGAGTCGGAATCAAATGCTACTATTCCCAGTTAGTCGGAGTTGGGTGCAGTGCTGCGGTGTGCGGTGAGGTAACCCCAGTGAGTCGGGGTGGTTGATGCGTAATGGCTGGCTGCTGCGTAGAAGGGAAAGATGTGCTCGACTTATATTGCCAGTAGCTGCAGTGTTGTGCCTGTACGCTGATGTGGCCGATGAGGAAACCAGAAGGAGCGGTCGCTTCGAGCTGCCCTGTACATGCTGGCTGGCTGAGACTTAATTACCTTTATGCTGGAGGGCTGTGATGGTGGTGACACTGCTGCTGATCTGCTTGTCAGGATGTCGATTCTTTACGTCGGGTTCTTTCTTACGGGGTCACCATTTATAGCGGGTTTTTATGATGGAAAAATCTTGTAGTGGATTTTACTTGTATAATTCTTACTGCTTCTCTTAGAGACAGTGAAGCCTTTTTATCAACCTTATTCTATTATAACTTAATTACTGAGTACTAACTATTTACTGACTTAATACTGACTATAATACAAAGGTTTTTAATTTAAATACACATTTCATACTCCAGTGGAGGAGGGGCCATTCGTGATGTCGTGTCATTTCTCCTAAGAATGATTTGTGCGAAAATTACAATATTTTATTATTTCCAAATTATATTATGGCCATCGGACGTGCTCTGTTAAATATGAGTCTTCCTTCCGCATTCTGTCTCATCCAATAGGAATGCCATAAGAGGTTTTTACCTACTAGATAAATTGGGTTAATTCAAATCGAGAAACAATTTGGTAATTTATAGTGGCTGTAAAGTTTTAGCATAATAAATTTACAGACTTAATACATGCAACTAAATTTACTTAATTATGTCATAAAAACAAAACTACCCCAGAAAATAAGGTGGTTCCCAGTTTAAGATTAATTCCACAGAGAAAGCAATTAATATTTTACTGCCACGAGGTGTTGATATACGTAATTGAAAACGATTATAACTAAAATCTAAAACTATAAATGTTTGTTTGTATTAATATTAATATGGAAGAACAATTAATATACTGCCATATTTACCAAAGAGAATATAACACTACGGGACATTGGTTTAGTTTCTTGAAATGAGTTTGTGCTAAAAATGAAAACCCAAAATGTACATCTGCCCGCCCCCGTTGGGGATGTGGCGTGATTAGTAAACAAACAAATAAAAAAACTAAGACATAAATTACTCTCGTACATTGATCACCAAAAGCGTGTAATAGGTATCGTATATATCGTTGGGACAACTCACACAACGCCATTTGATTCCAAACTAAGCAGTGCTTGTACTATGGTAACCGGATAACTGATAAACATACTTATATATTTCTAAATACATACATATTATAAATAAATAACACCCAGACACTGAATATACCATCGTGCTCATCACACAAAGTTTTATCCTGGGTGGGAATCGAGCCACAGAGGCAGAGAGGTTTTTGTTTGCTTAGAAAAAAATATAAGTTAAGACTTCGCTATATAGCACGTAAAAGAAGAACGAGTCTTAGATTGACATCGGTGTCCCGTTCCTAAGCCTTTAAGTACAAATTACAACCACCGTTGACAGAATTACCAATTATTATATTTTCAACATCACAACCCTGAAAATTCCCACCGAAAAACCCTTCTAATTAAATCTTAAACAAAAATATTTATGAAATTCCTGCACATAGACCTTTTACGGGGTGGGGTTTGACCCTAAAGTTTAGGGTCCAAGTGTTCCCAATTGTTTATACGGCATACTAATTAGAGGTTGACCTCTGACCACGTCCCGAAGGCACCTGAGGTGGTTAATAGCCCTCTGTCAATGAGGATAATAAACACTCTGTAGATAAAACACGTTTAATGGTTTAGTTAAAACTACTAATAGTTTATACTGTAAAGTATTTAAACACAATGCTATGTACTTACCGCCGAAGGTTTAAATTTAAAGCAAATTACAAGTAGGAGAGATTTGTGTTTGATGATATATTTATATCAGATGAGCCTTTCTCACTATCTTAACATGGACATTTTGAATAAAAATATTTGTACTATACCACATACAGGACAGGAATACACATGGTGAAAAGTGGGCATATAATATGCCTCTGCCACCCCTTCGCGGATAAAGCGTGATTAATAATATACCACATTATTTAATTTTTAACCTGATCTGTATCCGGAAAATGTCAAAAGAAGTATAGCATGTTTTACCAAGTGCCATCAATCAACAGTATAAATAGTCTTAATGTGGACTTCCTCATGTTTCTTATTATTCCTCCTAATTCCTTAAAGTATAATTTCTGCAACTAATAAATTATGTCTATGATCACTTTTTTATTTTATTATAAAAAATTATTAGTACACTTTTCCACTACAACAAAGAAATCCATTTTCATTTCTCATAAAAACAACCAAACATTTTTCGCGACAAATCTTTTTGTTCGCCTCGTATATTCATTGAAGCTCGCGGTACAATCGGACGACGGCGATAGCGAAATGCAAGAGAGCCACCACACGAGACTAAGCCGGCTATGGCTCGACCATGTGTGTTGGTATTTTCACTAGAATTTGTTGAATTTTGTGATACTATAGTGTATAAAAGTGAGTGAGTATATCATAAGGAACGATGAGAACCCACAGCTTGATTCGTAGAAAGAATTACTTAACCGGTGCAGTTTTCACGTAGTTTTATCGTATATCGAAATGCACGATCTGTCCAAAGAAATTATATTTAATATATTGGTTGTCCTATTGACAGCAGGGATCTGATGATAAATTCAAGAGAATGATATGTGAATAATTGGTCCTTACCTTTTACCTGACGACCCGCCCAAAGAATCAGGGATTATACAACTAGTGAAATAATACATGGTTTTATGCTATTACAAATTTTATGGCACCTACCTATCTTACCTATTTACCTTCCCTGGGATATAACTTGTCGATAAAAATAAATTCCTCATATTATGCATTTTATATCTAAGATGCATAAAATACCTTTGAAAATACGGTAAGGTGAAAAACATCGAACAGGAAATGTAAATAAGTGGAACAATACAAGTGTATATTAAAATATTTTGTTTGTCTTGAATGAAATTAAGACAGATTCAAAATATTTTAAAACCATTTATTTGTTAAAATACCGCGCTTTACCACATTTATTGACATGTGTCGTCTGCAGCCTGTGATACTTCTACCGATTGTTTAATTAGTTTTGGCAGATAAACGACAAATATCTAGATCGAAAATTCATATGTCTGAAAATTAGATAATTGATACCATAATGTAGTCTCATAGGAGAACTTTCATTGTGCGATATAGGATCAGTAATTTTCTTAGTTCGGCTCTGTTTCACTAGATGGCGTTTAATATGTGTGTGTGTGTGTGTGTATATTAATATGTTTGTGCCGTATTTCAAACTTATGTATATTCTTTTGTTGCAGGTAATTTGTTTACAAACAGACAAGGAAGACTGTTTTCACAGGGCTTAAAGATTTGTGAGTAATCGACAAACATTACATTAACAGCATAGGACCAGCCTTACAATCGCTGCCTGGCAATCTTTCTCCGTTAGTCTGCCTGAAGGTATCTACGGTTGGCTTAAACCCTAGACATATCACATACTTACGTTACCATATTACCTATTAACATTATGCATATATTTATCATATTTCAAATATCATTTAGATAAAATCCATAGTAAATGTGAATACAAATAATAAAATCTTCTCATTTTTTTTACAAAGAAACTTTTATTTTTCAAATTGTTATCAAAGCCACCATTGGAGAACTTTATAAAACGATTTCATTCGAAACATTTCTCTCCGTAAGAAAGTAATTAACATCAAAGTATAAGTGCCGAAAACTTGAGGCAAATATCGAGGAGCATTCTAAAAAATCTTAGGAGATTACGACACCTGGCCCTTAAATAATCCCGCTTGTATAAAGGAACAAAGAAATAATGGAAGAATAGCTCGAATGTTTAAGGATATCCTTAAAAATTCTAAAAGTTTTCTTGTCGTTAGTACATTTTCATTAGACGACACGACTCAGAGACGACAATAATAATTTTCATTCTTAGCATAAAAGCGCTCGTAGCTCCGACCATTCAATGTTCTGTAAACGACCAATGCATTTACAGAACAATGAGAACGTTTTCGCCATGGCTGGTCTTCAGATGGGTGACCGCTTTGCGGTATTTTCCATCCACAAGCGTTTCCGGTTTTCGGAAGGCATATTTAGCCGTTAGTCTCGTAAAGAAGCGGTACCATAGCAGTCTTCAAGTCAAGTTGAACAGGCAGACGTATGAAAATATTTAAACGGTTGAAAATACTGAAAAAATGTTTTAAATATAATTATTTATTTAATTAATAAAGAGTAAGCTAAGACTGGAACAAATAAATTAACATAAATCCCATAAACTTATTTGCACCAGAAACCCGACGATACTTGGTTAACCATTGCCAAATCACTCTCGTTGTATGGCAATTGTTAACCTCTGTCCGAAAGAATAAGTGTCTTTTGAACGATTTGTAATGTCTCTAAAAAGATTACGATTTATTATACTCAGCATTACTTATTCTTTAACGTTATTCTGCTAAATTTAATCGAAAAGCTAATATAACCATATAATCCAGATAAAATACCGTGCAGCTCCCTATACTAAAGTAATAACTAAATAAGAATAAAAAATAAGAATAAAAATAAGAATAAAAATAAGAATAAAAAATACTAAAGCAATAAATAAATAAGTTCGTATTATTCTTTAAGTCAGCTCGTAGATTCTAAATAGCCTCTTTTGCCGCCGTCGAAGTTTAATACCGCACGCGATTTGTTTAGCCCCTAGTTTCTGATAGCTGTTCCACGACTTGGAAACAACATTAGCGACAACTTCGACGCGGGAAGCCAAGTGTTCTCTGTCCAGTTGTAGAGTTCGATGCAATTTGTTCTAAAGTGATGGGAAACAAATAGAATTGTTTGAGTTTTAATCGTGTGAAATTGAATGTTATGTTTATTTAGTTAACAATTGAATGTACAAAGGTATATTGTATTTTTTTTAAGCTATTCCATAGTTTTTATCGCGGGCTTTGAGTGGGCTTTAATCAAGAAATTCCGTAAGGAAAAATACCTAAGTTCCGAGGTCACACGAAGTCCACCGAGCACGGCCGAGCGTTGGCTTAACGTGTATGTACATAATATTATATGGTACGATTGTACGAAGCTCGCACGGATCGAGACGTGATGATAGTGAGTGTGAGGATGAGGGTGACTGTGAGAGTGAGGGTGAGGGGTGAGGGTGAGGGTGAGGGTGAGGGTGAGGGTGAGGGTGAGGGTGAGGGTGAGGGTGAGGGTGAGGGTGAGGGTGAGGGTGAGGGTGAGGGTGAGGGTGAGGGTGAGGGTGAGGGTGAGGGTGAGGGTGAGGGTGAGGGTGAGGGTGAGGGTTTTTTTTTAGTGTAACTTACATTAATATCAAAGAAAAACAAAAAGGTATGCTATGCAATAGCTTTACCGTGGCAGTCTCCGAGTGCCACACGTCTATTTTTTTTAGTGAATTCATAGTAGATTTAAGCACTAATAGGTAGTCTGAAATAAGATAGTAAAGAAACTCAACTAGTTTTAACGCGGCTCGAATAGCTTAGCTGGTCAAAGCATAGCCCCTGTACAACAAAAATCCTGTGAAATGAAAAATAGTAATCCATTTACGTTACCAACACCAAGAATAATACAAATCTTCAAAAACTTAAAACTGCTTTTCGAAAATACAGCAATGATCAAAGTAAAAGTCTTAAATATATTAAAGTATTGATGAACGAGATGTGCAGTGTAGATGGCTATACTAATATAAATATAACACAGGTTGAAATTAAGTTACAGGAAAAGTGGTTTTATTTTGGGATATTGAATCTAATAGTCGAGCTCTACTGTTCAATCTGGGATCCAATCGGTTCTACCTCTTCAGTGTTTCAACTGATTGAATCTTGCAGCGGTACAATAGAATTAGATTCGTAGCTGGCATTTCAGTCAGAGATTTAAACTTTTAACTAGAAGTGATTGAGAAGTGGCCTCATTTGTTAAAATGTTTTTATAATTTTAAGTTTTTTTTTATTTCCCAAAGGGAAAAGCATTTTTTTAACAGAACGACCATTCATTTCAATATAATAAGTGGCCATCCATATTGTGATGAGAATTTATCTGCTGTCTGGTGGCGTAGGGAGATTGCTTTGCCAAGATCTGCTAACAAACTTACAAAGGTTAAGCATAGGATACAGGAGTCATTAGACACATTTGCTCCCAAAAATCACACTGAGTGTGTATGCAAAGCTATAACATTACAACAGTTTGCTGTTTGTATTTGGGCCTTTCCCCGTAATAAAGTGATGAGATATGGTCGTGATGGACGGACGTTAGGTGCGTCAGTGGGGCCTAGCTCTGATTGCAAAGTAGTTGAGACAGGAAGGGGATTACTATTAAAAAAAATGGATATAAATATTTTAGATACATATTTTTAATTTATTTATGATACATATATACAAACAATCATTTTTCCAAAGTGGTTGGCGGAGGTATTTTTACTCCAACATTTGACCACCAGTTTATACACATCATCAATCCTGCCTTTATAGCAGGATTAATGATGCGTATATATAAGCGGTGTGTTCCTGGCCAGTAGAGAGTTCCTGCGACACTAAACCGGATCGCAGGATAGGTCAAAGTTTACTGGTGTACTTTAGTGTGTTTCGTCAGGGGGACAAATGTGCTGCCCCTTACGCTTTACCAAAGCTCACCCACCAGCTCATATAGGTACATGGCAAAGCAACAATGACCTGTGAGAAGCTGTGTGAGGTGGCACGTAAGAGTGCTGTGCGTCGTCTCTACTCATTGCCGCAGGGCGGGCTGACCAATGTTATGTTAAAACGGGTAGGGGCAGGAACATGGCTAACCTGCTGTTGAAGATTTTTAGGACTATTAACTTGTCTTAACAAAATGATACCACGTTACTGATAGCCGGGGCCAACGACTTAACGTGACTTTCGAGGCACAGAAAAACTCGTACAATGGTAACGCCACAAATTTTCACTCCAATCAGGACTAACCGTATCAAATGCTTAAGCAATGATCGTTTATAAAACGTATCACAAAGTCATTCTTCAATGACACAGTACACCGTTTATAAAATATTGATTATCTATTCTACAACGTGCTAACTAAAATGTCTCCGAAAAGCTTTAACCGAAATTGCTTTTACTCCCAACTCACAAAAGATTCATCGGTAACGATTTGTAACCAGCACCTCTGTCAGCGGTTTCATACAAAATATAGGTGCATGATAGCGGTTCAATAAGTTAAAATGGAGCCATTTGTTACTGAGATACGGTAGGCGTTTTTATCTAGATATAAACGTAAACGCATCTTCTTGATATAATATATTTAAACTGTTTGTTTAAATGTATTATATCAAGATTCAAGGAATAAGATTTGACTATTTATCTCCAATCAAATTATTTATGTGCTTTTTAAGCCAGTTAATTAAAATTTATTTTCTAGATATTTCTTACTAAGATAATTTCGTATTAAATTAATTAATGTGATCATTTAACTTATTATTTACAGAAAACAGTGCATAAAAAAAGGTGGTGGGGTTATTACAAGACTGACAATGATGCCCCGACTAGGTGTCGAAGAATTCTTTCCTATTAACTGGAAAGGTTCCCATAAGGCTGGCCGCATTGCCACGTTGTCTGGCAATACTTATTCTCTGAACGAGAAAGAGGCCAGCCCTATGGTTACGAGAACAGTCAAACAGTCGCTTTACGATATCACTGTATATCGAAAGAGCACTTGGGCACCACGAGCCCAGTGTTTCGACCCCAAACGCCTCAAAAATTTTATTACATATTAAGTTATAAAAGGACACACATTTTATTCATTGACATACAGCAAGGTGCTATCTATAGTTCATATTCATTCGATCACAAAAAAGCTCGTGGCTATTACACCATCACATCTGAGGTATTTCAGAATTCATATCGGCGAATATCAAAAACCGAAATAAAACTCAATTTAGTCCTCGTAACATGATCGTTGTGTATTTTACACGTCCCGTAAACCCAACACTACGCCCCGCGCCGTGTCGCTTAACCGTAAATCGTCATGAACCGTAAAGTTGCGTTTGATTGATCGTCTTTTATACCTACATATCTTTATGTATTGCATTATTTTTGCATAATTTTTTTTTTTCAATACGGGCGGTATTAATAGTTCCCTTTCTCGAAGGTCTACAGTATGGATTTCTTTAAAAGAGACTTACAAGGTTTTTGCAGTGTCGGCGCGAGTGCCGCACCTCTGGTGTTGCAAACCACCAAGGGCTACCTTTACACTTTCCATCAGGTAGACCGTATATCAAAATAGTGAACCAGTGATCATATACTGGATGCGGACACCAATTACTCGAATAATTGAACCGTACGCAATTCGTCTCTAATCGAAATAACGTAGAAAAATTTGTATGTGAAGCCCTTAAAATCACAAAACATTTAACTTTCAGTCGGGTAGACTGTTTACAGGCAATGATTGATGATGGATTAGTGACAGTAATAAAAGACCTTGTGAAGTGGAGGGAAAAAGTTAAAAAGAGGATCTTAGGAGTGGGCTTAAGACCGTGGCGGATATCATATATAAAAAAGTAACTCGCTAAAACTAACTAACTATCTTCACGCCGTATCCCTGACAGTGTAGTCAGAAAGGACAGATCGCCAGGCTGCGCGATCCATGCTTACTTCTTTCACTTCCTGCAGATGAAAAAAGTAGGCACGTTCAATTAAAAACCCAATAGAACTAATGATTCAATCAGCTATGTTAATATTCATTGTCACTTAAATTATAGATATCCACGAAACGCGCCCCGATAAAAACACATGAGGTAAATAAGCATATTAATCATCTGACAATCATCAGGCACATAAATATGAAGCAATAACACAAACATGATAACTAATAAAAATATACCCAAATTTAAACGAAAAAGGATTAAATTTACTCTCCCTTAAAACTTCAAATTAATCGCGAACTTGTTAAAACATTCAAACCTCTACCACAACGGAATTAGGTTCATATTACAATCTATTCAATATTATACGTACAAGAGATAATTGGTATTATATTTTGTTGATCGAATTTCGCTACCGAATTTCTATATCCGTAGAAATTCGGTAGCGAGATAACTGGGTTTTGGTCGGTTAAATCCGCGTTGGATCGGATAAGCTGCGCACACATGACAAACATTTTGTGTCTGATGTCTGATATATGGCGTAGGTATTTGAAGTGGCTTTTGTATTCACTTTCAATTATGATTTTCTTAAAAAAAAACATTTAAACTATCTTCATGCTGTATCCCTGACGGGGTAGTCAGAGAGAACAGATTGCCAGACTTCGCGATCCATGCATACTTCTTTCGCTTCTGTCTGTCTGAGTATCCGAGTACTTTTTACTTTTCCGTTTATTTCGTTTTTTTTTGACCTCTATATCCAAAGATATTGTCTTCTCGCATCCATCCCATTTATTCTTCAGGAATTTTCTGGTTTTAATGTTGACGACTCTCGATTGTATCATCTTTAGGCTCTTACTCTATGGGATGACTCAAGGAATTGCGGAAACCAGCAATGTTTTCACTGTCAATAATGATTTAAACTCACGAAAATTAAAATATCTGAAACATTTATGAATGGTTTCCTAGAATCTGAACGGTTCTGTTTCAAAATCCACTGGTAAATTTTAATTTTCTGCACCTGTTACTAAAACAATTTTCCCTGACAACGAGATGGTTTATGCTACACACATGATTCGGATTGTACTCAAAGTGCGGCCAACTGGGACCAACTTGTTCCAAACAAAGACCAACTAACTTCAACCTAAGTCAGTTCCGTGTTCAATATCGGTGATTCAACTTATTGCGGGCAAATTCTATCTGGAGAACACACATATTAAATTACTTTATCACCCTAGGGAATGTATAATCTGTATCACGGTTTAAACATTCCCTGAGGCTGGTTTGTAAACTAAGTTTCATGGGTAATGTAGGTAAGTTAAATTATTCGGATGTGTGAGCTGTATTATTGTCAAGTTTCAAAAAAATCCCTTCAGTAATTTTTGAGTGACAGAGTAACAAACCTACATCCCTACATTCTTACGGTAGCTACAAACGTTTAAAAAAATCCTTACTTAATCGGTGTCACAATTACAAGAGTAGCTTTTAAGGTAAATGTAGAAGCAATAATCTTGACGTTCATAGGTGTTACTTTGTGAACTACATAAAAATATATTTTCAATTCATTTCATATAGAGGACAGAGGAGGTATTTTGGTTCGTGCAGGACGTGATTATAGTGCTATAAAACAACATATAATCCAATAATATCAAATCTGACAAAACCGCACCTAACAGCGAGGTTCCAATATATTACGAGGCTGTGGTATGTACGTTGCTTTATTATAATTTTAGGTTTATTTCTGGTTAATTTAACGAGTTTTGAATGCTATGAGCCACACAAACACAAACATATTTGTTTCAGTGGTACTTATAAACATATATGTTTGGATGTTATCTATGTGGACTATTTTGTTTTATCACTACATATTATAAAACAAAGTCGCTTTTTGCTGTCTGTCCCTATGTATGCTTAGATCTTTAAAACTACGAAACGAATTACGATGCGGTTTTTTTAAATATTTAGTGTGATTCTTATACAAGGTTTTTATGTATAATTTGTTAAGTTTTTGTATACATTGGCCAAACTATGACGATATTAGTTGGGTGTGTCAGAAAAATTAAGCCGTCTGGAAGCTTTCAACAAAAACGCTGCCTAAACCCTTTGAGATATAACAAAATAATGTATGGTGCAATTGTGTATCTAATGTAGATCTACAAAAAAGTCCGCGACGACATATGTCTATCTCATAAGAATAACATACTATATCCATTTTAATACTTAAAAAAACCATCAATTATAAAGCGGTTTTTGAAGGCTATTTACACAAATATGCTATTAATTGTTATCATTTTTACTACGTTAGTTGGCTTCAGCATTTCATATAGATTATTTTGTCCCTTTTCACCTTGCAAATTAAATGAATACCTTACGAGTTATCGCAGATTCAAAATAAAGGGCAAAGAAATTAATTTCGTGTAACCATAATTCGACCGGCCCGTGCGGGCGTAGGTAGACTGGAGAGCGGTGAAGTAATCAATAAATTTGGAAAATGTTCATACATTATTGTGAAATTAATTAACAACGAGATTAAATGGGTGCCACGGGGTTCGAAGTATGTCACGGGCGAAGCCGGGCGGGACAGCTAGTATATATATATAACATCATGTGTAGAAAGTACAAAATAATGTCTTTTGCAACACTAAACAAGAATAGATATTTAGTGCTACTATAAACTTACTAAAATGCTATGTTATATATTCGTTTATGACACCTGCGGACTCCCAAAAATATAAACAAATATTAAACTAACTTAAGTAATTCGAGAGATGATCAGCCTCGTAAATGACGATTGAAATATGGTAAAGAATTTCAACTTGTTTCGGTACTTTTCGGGTAGTTATGTGGCTAGAACATTGCCCTGGTAAGGCAAAGGTCACGGGTTCAATCCCAGTCCTAAACTAAATTGTCTTTTTTTCACTTTAATAAATATTTATATAACAACCAACGCATAAAAATGCTACCTTGAAATAGATAAATAATACTCTTATTAACGTCCAACATAAGAGTTAAAATACTTTGGAGGCGTAAATATTGAAAAGTATCAATCTACATGCCAGCTGGGCTGCAATAAATCTCGGATTTTTCTTGACGAAATTCCATTCATCTCGTTCTTGCGTTTGTCATGTTTACGTTAATGAGCGAAATGGATTATTCATGTTTGAATAACCAAAGCATTGCTTTGCTTGTAGAGTTTCTAGTAATTTAATAATAAGTGCTTAGTGTTAACAATGACGTTCTAACAGACCAAACGACGTCCTGCAGAGATGGAGTGAACACATAATGTTCACTGAAAGATACAAAAAAGACAGAGATGACATCGGGTCGTAGAGCGAAAAGACAGAGTTACTGCTGAGATGATCAAGTACTGTAGGTCGCGTGTCTGGGACACACTCTGTCTGTTATGCAATTTATGCTGGCGGACGGCGAGGTCCCAGATGACTGGCGAATAGCAGTTGTAGTATCTAATTATAAAGGGAAAGGCTCTCGCCTAAACTGCTCCAGCTACAAGGCGACCAGGATGATCAGCTTAGATAGTAAGGCGTATACAAAAGTAATAACAGGAAGAATGCCAGAAAAGTCTGAAAGTATTTATGGGAGTCAGGGTCTTCGATTTCCAGCGGCAAGGGCAAGGATGTGCCGGTGGCGAAAGAGCTCTTGCTCGCATTTCTGACGCCTGAAATGTTTAAATAATGATAATTACTTAAATTTATTCGCCATTTGAAAATTTTATAACTAACTCAAAGATAATATAAAAGCATTTATCAAAGTAGCACTGGCGAAGTTGAAACCCTTGTTTTAATAATTCATTAATTAAATTCGTACACTAAGTAATTTGCCAATTAAGTAGGTACACTTACTGTTGGACAAAATTAAAAAAGTGAAAAAATTAAGAAGTGATTTACAACAGTGCCCAGAAATATCCCAAGGAAAGCTACAAATCAAATGGCTTAGGCTCAAAATGCGATAGGGTGTAACTAGCGGATGAAATCATTGCGAAAAACTGGAAACAAAACTCTATCCCAACCGGTCTGGCCACCGCCATCATCCTCTCGAAATTATTGCGAGATACCTGTCCAGCAGTAGACAGCGATAGACTCATTTAAAGCTCAGGTTAATACTATTTTGCGTTACTTGAGGCTCAAAATCAGCCGACAGTGTAGTGTGAGAATAAGGTAACTTGTAGAATATTATTTTATTTTGGGATTTTTTTGTTTTAGTACTTTTAACGTAACATTAGGATAATTAAAAAAAAAATACTAAATATTTGTGTGATGTGTGGTTTAACCACCAAGCTTAATATAAATTTAACTTAGACTAGATGACTTTAATAATGTTTTTTTTTCTAGAGTGCCGTGCTTAAAAGAAATTCCCCACAATAATATATATTCTCTTTGAGAAATACTCGTGATATATTGACAATTTTTCTGATGTTTCGGACATGCTGATATGTTTACTTATTCACGCTGAAAATGGTCGAACATCAAAAAGTCATTCAAACCGCAATCGTAATCACCTTTTCCCAGTAGCTAAGCTTCTATTAAAATACTGGACACAAAATGGCTACCAAAAACAATTCATGAAACGCTCAGGCTCCAACAGTGGCCAACGTTTATGCCACATATGCGGTCAGCTTTTTATACAATTTTTCCAACGTTTTGGTATTTTACGAAGCAAAAGGAAAGAGAACTGGGTCGTGGGTCGAATACATTGCTACGTTGCGGGTTTTTGTTAATTCTGTGGGCCTATTTGTGTGTGGAAAAACGTCATCCGTTTGTTTCAACACACAAAAAACACCTATATAGCATCGATTGGAGCTCTTTTATGTATGTAAACGGTTGTAAGTTTTTTGCTGTGCTGTTTAGCGTTGTAATAATTTTGTTTCGCCTGTAAGCAAAATTATATTAGAGCACTTTAGAAAACCTTTAAACCTTCCTTCAGAAATCCTTATAAAATAAAATGAAAATGTCTTTATTGATGTAGATCACAAAGTAACACCTGGCAATAAAACTCAGTAATTACATTCTACTCTCACATGCACTCAAATACTATGCGTATACATACCTCTATACTAATGAAAGTATTATTAAATTCCTACATCCTTCGGTAAATCTCGTTAAAGCAAAAAAGCAACATGCAGATCATCAGATGGTTGTTAAATATTTCCGAGCACAAAAATAATGAGGTCAATATTGGATTTTCACAACAGGGCTAATACTTTTAATGTGCCATCAAATTTACTTTGTCAGGTCGTAACAAAGGGTCACTGGATTTGCATTTAAATAGAATTCACGCGACACAGTCGCCTTGGAAAAGAATCCACTTTGTATCTACCTTCCTATCTATAGTTCTTACAATATTGTTACATTGTTTTGAAAATGAAAGGGGTTAACTTGACACGAAATCATTCTACGTGAAAACCTGAGCAAGCAATCTCTTTGAGAGTCACAGCTTTCTCAGTACCTTTATATGTAGTTTTATTCTATGGTATTGACTGACTCTGTGGCGCGGTGTGAGTGTGTCTGACTGCTACGCAAGAGGTCGTGGGTTCAATATCCACCCAGAATAAAACTTTGTGTGATGAGCACGATGGCTTATTCTGTGTCTGGGTGTTATTTATCTATATGTATCTATTAAGAAATATATAAGTATGTTTATCAGGTATCTGGTTACCATAGTACAAGCTCTGCTTAGTTTGGCACTTGATGGCGTTGTGCGAGTTGTCCCAACGATATATATTTATTAATTTTTTTTTATGCCAAACATTTAATCAGGATAATTGGGTTTTTAAAAAAAATAATAATAATTATCCATCACGCCTTATCCCCGAAGGGGTGGAAGAGGCATATTATATGCCCACTTTTCACCGTGTGGATTCCTGTCCCACGTAATAGGTGGTGAGCCCATTGCCGTGTTGAAATAGACAGACGCAGGTTGTGGCTACCTGCTGTTGAAATTCTTTATGCCGCCTATAAGGCCTTCAACCAGGCTTAACGACTGCCATTTTACTGGCAACCGGGACCAACGGCTTAACGTGCCTTCCGAAGCACGGAAACGCTCGCAAATGTAAATGCCACAAAGTGGTCACCCATCCGACGACCAGCCATAGTGAAAGTTGCGTATCTCAGTGATCGTTTACCGAACACTGAGACCGCGGGGCCAGGAGCGCTTCATTTTATTTTTAATCGAATTATTACATTGTCATCGGTCTTTGATGAAAATTAGAAGCTTTATCACCAATAATGATCTTAGCCCGATACGGGGAAATGAAGAAAAGTGGACGATACGAGTAATAAAACTGGAAAAATAATACATCGTAGTAATCAAAATTAAGAATTCATTCCAAGCGAAACAACTTTCCAATCAAAGCGCTCGTAGCCCCACTAACTCAGTGTTATGTAAACGATCACTGAGTTAAGCAACTTTCGCTATGACTGGTCACGGATGGGAGACCGCTTTGTGGCATTTCCATTTACTAGCGTTTCCATGCTTCGGAAGCCATTTAGCCGTTGGTCCCGTTTGCCGGTAACATGGAAGTCGTTAAGCTAAGTTAAAGGCTTTATGGGTGGCTTGCAAAATTTTAAACGCAGGTTGCCACAACGCATTTTAGTATGGCAGTGAATTTACCACCAGTTACATGGGACAAAATTGAACACGGTGTAATGTGAGCGTATAATATGCCTCTGCCACTCTATCGGTGTTACGGTCGTGATTGACAAATAAATTCAATCTAAATACATTTTTTAACTTAAATTATGCTGTACCAAGCAAGATGAATAATTGTCCAATGAAATTTTATACAGAGGAGCAAAACGAGCTATGACGGAACTAGTTTTATGAGCTTTTTAAAGACGCGTTCCCGATTTTTTTAGTATCGGCTACAAATTAAACGGTTGTCCGCAGAGATGAAAATTCAGGCCTTCAGTGGAAATTGCATCAAAAGAAAAAAGTATAAATATGAAGGCAAAATAGTTTGGAAGTAAAATGTTCACTGCACCGGTTTTAATTTTCAGTAAGCTGAGTTACTCTCTGTTATATTAAATTCATCTCTTTCATGAAAAAGTTGTAGAATTTTTAAAATGATGTAAAAGCATTATTTATTATATCATTTTATAAAAATATTTACCCATCACCATATCCACTAATCTGCTGGGCACAGCCCTCCAACAAAGATCACCTTGTGCCCCCTGCATCCAGCATTTCAAGTAAATAAAATAAATAAATTTATTGTTTTATTTTTGTTTCTGCACGTTGCTATATATTTCCATGAGGTGGGCGATGTCATTTTGAAGTGCCTAAAATAAATAGGCTAGTTTTAATTCCTCTAGGCGTCAACGGAAGCAAGTTTTTGACAATATTAACCTAAATAATACTGACAAAAATGGCTTCTATCGATGCAAAAAAATCGTTAACAAAGATATCGATTAACGCAATATCAACATCAATATCAAGTTAATATGAGCCTGTACTTATTTTGTAATTTGTAACGGACCCAGTTAATAATCAGCGCCAAGTACAGTAATGTGCACTGCATATAGCTGAGCTAGCTACCTTTACAGTGTCAAGGTATCTGATTAATATAAGTATCATATAATTATGTCACGCACTTTATAAATATATTTTCTTACTTTTTAGTTTATTTTTGTTAAAGAGATCTCTTTTATCTCTACTACTATTCATTTATTTTTATTTTCAGTATATTATTTAGCTAGCTTTTGTTTGGGTAGACCATCATATAAGAAAATAAAAACTATAAAATAATAAATAAATACAACTATCTCAGAGGCTGTAAAGATCTCCTGGGGGCATTTAACAGAGTTTAATCATTAATTCTAGGGGTATAGTCAAAACTAATAATAAAAGGTCGCTACAACCTGTACCTGTCCATTTCAACACGGCAATGGGCTCACCACCTGTTACGTGGGACAAAAAAAAAGCAAAAGCATACGGTGAAACCGTATATCTTTTAGTACGCTTCTGCCTACCCCTTCGGGGATAAAGACGTGACAGTATGTTATGTTAATAGTCAAAACTAGTTATCTTGACGGTAGGGCTAGATTCTTAAGGCCGCACCAGAGCTGTCTGCTGCACCAGACGCAGATTAATATTTGCGTCAAATACTGCTACTATTGCCTTTGCAAAGTTTCGAAATACCTTTGAGACGCTATGCAGAGTGATTAACGATTGTCTTGAGGTAAAAAGATGCCTTGACCCGCTGGCGCTGTATAGAACATATCTAACTTAGAAAATGTTCTGAACAGCGCTTCAACTTAATGCCAAAGTTCTTCATTTCGATACTGAATAATGTGGCAGGAAAAAGGTGCCTCTAACGTATAAAAGAGAGAATCTTTACTATGATAAATGATATGATGATCAATGATTTACTATGATGATGAATGATTTACTATGATAAATGATATGAACGTCGTGGATGTCACAATTCCTACTATGTTAAAACTTAACTATTTTAAGCATCTGCCATTGTGATGTTGTTTGTTTACCCAATAATAAAAAAAAACCAAGCGCTTTAAAATATTTTCTGTCTTTCTGTTATACCTTAGCAAGTTGGAGCGCTCTGCGAGCGCCTATGTTTTTCACCTCTTACAACCATGCATGGGTTGTTTGAACGGAGCGTAGAGCAGCGTGCGTTATTAGGCCCTCAATACGCTAGATCTCGTCATGGCTTTCCATCACATGTATAAATATATAATATAACACATTCTTTCTTTGCATAATCATTGGAAATTCAGTTGCACCTTGAATTAGCTTTTTTGACATACGAGCCAGTGAGACTAGTTGGTGGGCAACTTGATTTTACCTATAAAGGACATAACTGTATCGTGGTCATACTACAGAGTCCTCTACAGAGTCGCTTTTTATAACTGAAACTTTTTAAAACTGTGGTAAGAATGTCAGAATACAAAGGATATCACAATAAGGATATTAGGTGGATACGCACTTAAACCCTGCATAATGCTCGTTAAAAACACGTTAGCGATCATAGACATTTTTTTACCTTCACGGTGCATTGAGACATGCTGTGATAACAGCGACAAAATACTATTTTAGCACAATTACGAGTATAATGAATATTTCCGTACATAATTATCTAATAATGGACTTACCACTCTTGAGAACTATCTTTTAATCTACCCACATAATGCGCGCAGCCAAGGAGTGTAATGAATTACCAAAATATGTTCCCCGATTACTACATTCTGGATCTTTTCAAATCGCGAGTGAATAAGTCTCTTCTAGGCAAACACGATCCATCGTATACAGTCAAACGCAAGCCTATATGAAAAAAAAAATTGGGGAGATACGTTAAGCAGGAGTCTGCAATAGACTGAAATAAAACATTTTGATATTTTCTTCAAGATAAAACTTTACTTAAAATATTGTGAGTTCGATTCCCACCCAGGATAAAACTTTCTGTGATGAGCACGATGGTTTATTCTGTATCTGGGTGTAATTTATCTATAATATGTATGTATTTAGAAATATATAATTTTTATCAGTTATCTGGTTACCATAGTACAAACTCTGCTTAGTTTGGAATCAGATGGCGTTGTGATATTTATTTATTTATTTATCTATCTGTATCCCAATGTTGAATAATTGAGGTTGTTGGGATAAAGTAGGTACTACCTAATACTTAATAGCAAAGGTTTATGTACCATGATTGAATCTTATTTCCCTAAAAACTGGTCGGTGGAATATATGATATATAAACCCAACTCCTACTCACAACTAGTCTGATGCCGCGGCCGACTATTGTGGACCTCCCCGAGGTTGCTTTGGCGTTACTCTCTAAGTATATTGGGAAAAATATTGTAGCTCTACATGAAAATAATTATTGTTATTTATTAATTAGTCAACCCGTGACCACGGCTGGTGTAATCCGGTCGAAACGTCGGGAAGTATAAGATAGGCTTTGTACCTAATAATATACGACGCGAATAAGACCCGAAATATCATAAATATGAATGAAAATCGCGAAAGTTTAAGAACATTAAAATCATTATTAGCAATAGTTTCGGATTAGCTAATAATTATACCGACAAATTTGTACTATTTTGTTTTTTTTATACTTATTAGTATTTATGTGCTACCCACGAGTCTCGTATCGAGGTGAGAGCCGGATCTAGATATCAGCTAATTTTAGAAGTGGATTATCTGCCATAATAATCTACCGACATCGGGATTAAGAACCTATGTATAATTCTACGTGTGTATGTCACTGAACTCCTCCTAAGCGGCTGGACCGATTTGAATGATCTTTTTTGTATGCGTTTGGGTGGCGCCCTGAATAGTTCCAAACATACACAAATCACGGTGCAGCGTAGCATACTTACCTAAATCGACACGCGGTTTCGTTTACCACAAAAATCTTCAACGCTAGCGTCGTCTTATGTATTTTAGTATTTGTCATTATTTTATGGCCTGGTTACTAAAACCTTTTTGCAAAACCTTCATTCATATTTCTTCAATCTTTCTTATTATCTAAAATATCCCCGTCCTCTAGTCTTAGTCAAGTCTAGTCTTAAGCAGTGGCGGCTGGTGGGTTATCGAACAGGTGGTGCACTTTACATGCTCACTTAGTATGATTGGAAATTGTAACAAAACAAATTTACCTACATAAAATATTTTAATTTTTTATTATTTTGTATACATAAAATCAATGCGATGACATTTTCTGAACCGAGATATAACCTTCGGAAATCTTTCGGGTAATGTTTGTATAAATTTGTTATATTGACATCTTTAGAGTAAATCAATGTTTATGTCATTTTCACTCACACTACACACTGTAGACACAGTAAAGAATAAAGCCAAAACGAAAATAAATTAGTTACTATAGTAAGTCTACGCAAACAATAATGAACGCATCACAAACGAATTTCGTCAATCTTATCTTATATCTTATCTTATATATATATATAAAAATGAAACCCGTTTTACGTTGTCACGACATAGCATGAAAACGGCTTGACCGATTTGAAAAAATATTTTTGTATTGAATAGCCCATTTATTGAGGAAGGTTCTTAGCTATATATCATACACAGGAGAGCGGAGCAGTAATCATAAATGTCAACAAATCGGGGAAATTTTCATACATTATTGGGAAAGTAATAAGCGACGGGATTAAATGGGTGCCACGGGGTTGGAAGTACGTCACGGACGAAGCCGGGCAGGTCAGCTAGTTCTCAATAATCGTCAATTACCTACGAGTATTCGTATTCGACTGCTCTCGGCAATCTTCGGTTCGGTTCGGTTTCGGTTCGCACGTGCGGCGCACGAGAAGGCTCATTACTCGATACGTTTCTCTAAACTACATTTTGTTCCACGCGTCAGGCGTATTTGCTCTCCTCTCATACAAGTTGTATTAGCTGTTCTCTTGCACTCGCCGGAGCGCACGAGAATTTTACATCACAGGGAAAATAATGTCTTAATAGTATAGCATAGCGCGTAAATTGGTTTATAATAATTGGATATTTTATTACTTAATATGTATGTTTAAAAATTACCAAGTAATATTTTCTTATGATTTGGTGGTTCAGCGCACGAGCGCACTTAAGGTACAGCCGCCACTGGTCAGTCTCACCCCAGTATAATAATGGTTGTCATACCCAGGTTTTCAATGGATATTACGCGGTAAAAAAGAAAATTGTATTTCACTGCATATATATCATTGTCTTTCATTATAGCACGTTAATACAACTTTTATGTCTAAGAATCCAAAGTTTTAGAAAATAATATAAAATAATCTAATCTAATCGAAAATAATCTTTTTTTTTATTATATTATTTTACAACCAGATAACTAGGAACTTTGAGCCAAATTTTATTTATTTCTTATTTCTTCTCAATTATCTCAATATCTATATCTGAAGCGCTCGTAGCCTCGCGGTCTCAGTGTTCTGCAAACGATCACTGAGTTACGCAACTTTCACTATGGCTGGTCCTCGGATGGGTGACCACTTTGTGGCATTTACATTTGCGAGCGTTTCCGTGCTTCGAAAGGCACGTTAAGCCGTTGGTCCCGGTTGCCAGTAAAATGGCAGTCGTTAAGCCAGGTTGAAAGCCTTATGGGCGGCTTGAAAAATTGCAACAGCAGGTAGTCACATCCTGCGTCTCTTTATTTCAACACGGCAATGGGCTCACCACCTATTACGTGGGACAGGAATCCACACGGTGAAAAGTGGGCATATAATATGCCTCTGCCACCCCTTCGGGGAAGGCGTGATGGATATTTATTTATTATTTATTTTTATCTCAATATCTAATTCGTCTTTTACGTCTCAATCAAGGACAGTCTTAAGAAAAAGTCAGTAGTGACCCAATCACGTGGTTGAAGCGTTATGTAGCTTTTAGTTAAATTAGCGCGACAAATTGTAAAAACTCATTTCACCACTTTTATGTTTAAGACGTATATATTTTTACACATAAAACAAGGTAAATGCATTAGTTTAAAAAAATATATAGATACAGCAAGAGTCCACCAATGAAGAAATTCCCGCATTAACTACTTTATAAAAAAAATATTTATTTACCATAGTCTAAAGTTACATAGTCCAATTGCCATTTTACCACAGTATAAAAAGAGAAAACCTACGATGATGATCTTTCAGCTGTGATTTACTAAAAACAGACAGTGGAAGCGGTTTTATTAAACATTAAGAAAAGAAATATTTAATCTAAATTAAAGAAAGTGATAAAACAATTCACAATTTTTTATATCGGACCTACTCAATTAAAATCCGTCGTTTTAATGTTTCTGGCAAAAAATGTTAAATAAATAAAGATTAAAATTGCATAAACATTTTCCCTCTTTGTTGACACTCTATTCTATGGTTGCTATGGCAACCGCATAATATCCAGCTATCGTAGCGCCACTGCGAAAACCGTTGGAACTACTACAACTCCAGGCCTACGCTCCAGGCGGTCCTGTTAGTTTGGGTTTCATACAATAGATGGCGCAATACAAAATTTGTAGTTCTTAGAATATAAAAACTTTAATTGTCTTGTATTACATACTTTTTTATTTTAATTCATGCTGTGTCTGTTAGCTATTCTACATACTCGTATATATATGAATCAGTCCTTTATCTCCAAAAGGGTAGATAGAGAAAGACTATACGCCAGACTATACGATATTTGGTCTTACGTATTTTTTGGTGAGCCTATTAATGTGAATGCGAGTTTTGAATCTGAGAGCGACCGGTTTTGACTTCCTTTTGTGAAAATTTTTAACTTAACAGGCTTCCAATTTGGTTTAACGACTGATATTTTCTGGCGGCCGCGACGTATGATTTAAATTAAAGCGCGGAATATAAATGCCACAAACGGTCACCCATCTCATGACCGCATGACCTTAGCGTGCGCGACTTACCGCAGTGATTGTCTAGATTGCGAACACTGTGCACGCTATGCTATGAGCGCGTCATTTACTACAATATAAATATTAATACAAAATCTTTTTATGAAATTAGCAATTACTACAGAAATCCCACATAGATATACGTAATAGTGTTAAAGTGTAAATTTTTAATACCACTAATGTGGCAGATGAGCATACAGCTCACCTGTCGAAAGTAATCTCTGTAGCCTATGGACGTTTGGAGCACGGAAGACAACTAGAGCACAATATAAGTACTTATGTGTTATGTAACTTGCCATACAGGTTTACCTAATAATACCTATACTGCCTTTTACTCATTAGTCACCATTTTTTTTTATTTTTTTTTTATTATGCAGGAACAACAAACAGTTACACTATGTAATATTATTAGAAGTAATAACAGTAGGTTAATAATAATGTAGCCCACAGCGCTGTTCACAGATTACCAGATTTTAATTAAATTTGAGTCGCTTGAAGGTCGAAAAGAAATAAAATAAAATATAAAAGAAAATAGTTACAAACATGCTAAAATTAATAAGTGATTTTCCGAATTAATAACACCCGCTATTAATTTGCGCATAATTTTTCGAAAGTCAGTTGTCGAAATTTATTTGCTGAACATGCAAATATGTCGATGTCCTCAAAAGTGTTGTTATACGAGTCAGTTAGTCGATGCAGGGGTGCTCGCAAACCAGCATTCGTTCGACATGTACCCACCGCAAATAGTTTACCTGCACATACCTGGCGCCTATGAACAGTTCTAGGGACTATGTAACACAATACATTATATAAGGCAATACAATCAAAACGACCGTGGACAATATTAAACAAAGTCATTACCTTTATCCTTGAAAGAGTGGCAGAGGCATATTTTAGGTACCTTATGAATTACTGTTCCACGTCAAAGATAGTAAGCACATTGCCGTGTTAAAAAAGCTCAGGACTAGGCGACCTGATGTTGAAAGTTTTCAAGCCGCCCATAAAACCTTAAGCTTGACTTAACGACTACCATGTTTCTGGCATCTAAAATGCAACAAATCAATAATCATCATAATCATAGTGTTACAAGGAAGTGAGCTAAGGGGACTGCGAGCGCCGCAACCTTTTAAATTGACTAATAATAAATAATAGTAGACTGATAGTAAACTGCCTCGGTGGCGCCGTGGGAGTGTATCCGACTGCTACGGAAGAGGTCGTGGGTTCGACTCCCACTCAGGATAAAACTTAATGTGATGAGTACGATGGTTTATTCTGTGTCTGGGTGTTATTTATCTATAATTGTATTTAGAAATGTATAAGTATGATTAGTAGTTATCTGGGTACCATAGTACAAGCTCTGCTTAGTTTGGAATCAGATGGCGTGTGAGTTGTTCTAACGATATTAATATTTATTTAAGTAAACAAATTAACAACGCCTATTGTGTTTGTTTCAGTTGAAGCAGTAGAACAGCAACAGAAGACAAAATGGCGGCGTTCGTGGCCAAGCAGATGGTGGGCAATAAGCTTAGCGCAGTTAAAGGTATGTCATGCTAACATTTATATGCCAATAAAACCATGCATTTTATACACGTGCATACATACATATTTACACGCCTTTATCCCCGAAGGGGTAGGCAGGGGCATACTATACGCCCACATTTTACCGTATGCACTGATGTGTGACAACGCGCGTAACCACAAAGTGACTATTTCTTTTGCATCTATAAAATTTCTCTAATACTTTCTCTCACAAACAAGTTCACTTTAAAAATAAGTTAGGTACGTAATTTATGACAATGTATCAAAAACAATAAGCGTTTCCAAACTCGCTAAAAACTTCAACTTGTTATTTCTTCCTCGTGGGGGAAGATTTTACAAAATCGGTTAACTTCAACTACGGTCACTTGTATATAACATTGCAAATAACATTCAACGATTGTCATGGCTGTAAATCATAGAAATGGGAACAGGATAATGACATGGAGGCGTGTCCGGTTTACCGCGACAGGCTGCGCGGTGGATGAACAGTGATATTCAGATAGCCTCGGTGAAATTTATTTATATGGCGTTTTTTTCTGAGGTTAAAAACATCAGGGGGCCAAGTCAGCTAATTCAATCGCGTCAGAAGAGAATAGAAATCGTCGCTCAATAGAGAGCCGACAGAAAAAGAATGACAGTTTTTTTAGTCTACTATTACAATTGCGCTCCAATAGAATTCTATCGGCCGGCCGATAGAATGTTATTAACACGTGTAGCGCCTTAACTAGCTCTTAATTTGCATTTTTGGTAGTCTATATTAATATTTTGAGAGCTAAAAGCAGCTATTTTATCTCTATTCTGCAGCTTGAGAAGTGTGATCGTGAAATATATAATTAATAATAATAATAATATTTTTGGGACAACTCACACAACGCCATCTGATTCCAAACTAAGCAGAGCTTGTACTATGGTAACCAAATAACTGATAAATATACTTATATATTTCTAAATACATACATATTATAGATAAATAACACCCAGATACATAATAAACCATCGTGCTCATCACACAAAGTTTTATCCTGGGTGGGAATCGAACCCACGACCTCTTGCGTAGCAGTCGGATGCAATTGTTTTAGTAGACTACCTAGCTTTGGACTAATCGCAATAGAACCGCTCTATAGAATAGAACTAAAACGGTTTTCTATTGAATAATAGTAGACTCGGCTCCCTGAAGTGTGACCAAATATTTTACGACCAATGTAGGAACTTATTATTCCTACATATCGGTAAGTTGACGCGCTCGTGGCCCCGTGACTCAGTGTTCTGTAAACTATAACTGGATTAAGCAGCTTTTGCTATGGCTGGTACGGATGGGTGACCGCTTTGAAGCATTTCCATTTATGTTTTTGTGCTTCCTTTTCACGTTAAGCTATTGGTCCCGGTTGCCAGTAACATGACTTCAAAATTTTCAATATTAGGTCACCATAACTTGCGCTTGTCTATGTCAATACGGCAATGGGCTCACCTATGGCCCACCTGTTACGTGGGACAAAAATGTAAACGGTGAAATGTGGGCGTATGATATGCCTCTGCCAACCCCTCGGGTATAAAGGCGTGTTTAATAAGAAATATAAGTAATTTTGATAATTGTATTTATTTTAAATTCGATTACAAGGAACGACCAACTTAATTTTAATATGTTTGTTATATAGGTTTCCTACAGTGCACTGAGATTCTTATTTTTGTCCAATTTACATTGCTTGTTAAGAAGGACTATATTATAATGCCTGACTAGTATCGACACTACTCCTTCTTCTCTCCTCTCTTCCTTTCCTTTTCTCTCATTTCTCAGCACGTGCTAGCCACGTCACCTTACACGTCACGCACGTCACTGCTATTTGTCATGAGTGTCAATTTTGATCATTTATACATTTTTAATTTTTATGTATCTATGGTCGCAATAAGCATTACCTTATTTAAATGGTGCCACTAACAAAGCAGAAATAATGTAAAAAAATATTTACATACTTTTTTCAAAAGAAATGATTTTCTTTCTTTCTTTCTACTTTCTAAGAGGTAGTGGATACATCGTAAATACATACATGCGTGATCTCAGTCGAAAAGTAGATTTTCGACTGAGATCACGCATAGTACAAAACAATAAAACTATTTTAAAAATATACATTGCAGTTGCAAGCATTGTAGTATAGAGCCTTATTTCAGAAATAAGGAAAACCGGTTCAGTGTAAGTATGCCCCACGGAGTAGAGAATAACAGTATTTCTGCATTGCATATGCACCGACATATAATTCAGACACAAAACGAGTCCATCGGAAACTTCGCGACAAGTAATTATAAAAGTCGTTTTCAGTATTTTATTTTAAACGTCTACTAAAAGGACAATAATTAAAACTCCAAAGAAAGTAAGTTACAAGTTCCGTCGTGTCGTGACTTCTCGGAAACAGAAGCTACGTGACACGCTGTTATTTGACCAATCAAAACTTGCCGTGTTATGATCTCGCGGGGAACTGCGTATCCATTATGGCAATGGAGTTTTATTTTCAGGTACTTTTTTTGCAAGTTAACATTTTAGTATGAGCTTTTTATTAGTATGCTATGATTGTAGGCATGTTTGTTAATATAGAATCTTGCATTTCAATTTACAAAAATCATGCAAACTTAACCGATTTAGTAGGAATAATAAAAAAATATTATTATCTTAAAACTGGATTAAAATTAATAAATAGTTCAAAACAAAAATTACTAAATTATAAAATGTCTAAAAAAAATTAACTATAATGAAAAATTAAAAATGCATTAAAGCAAACCTCCGTGCTAAATATATTAACGTCTCAGCACCCTTGTTTTTCAACTAACTACCTATCAATGTTTTTAAACTTTCGCGATTGTCACTAATATTTATGATATTTCGGGTCTATATTATTAGGTACAAAGCCTACCTTATACTTGCCAACGTTTCGACCGGATTACAGCAGCCGTGGTCACGGGTTGACTGTCTCCACGCTATATCCCTGACGGTGTAGTCAGAGAGGACAGATCGCCAGGCTCCGCGATCCATGTGCATACTTCACTTTCACTTCCTGTAGATTCATTAAACCATTGAATAATTGATTAATAATGACAGTAAAATAAAATCATATAAGTCCACAGGTTTTCATAGCTCGGAAATAACAAACTTTAAATCAATACACCAAAAACTTGTCACCAATAATTTAGTCATTAATAAAGCTGATAAAGGTAACACTATAGTGATTATGCCCAGAGCTGAATACACCAGCAAAGTGAATGACATCATTCTGACAGACGAGTTTCAGCGCCTGGGTTCCGATCCAACTTTGAAGTATCACGCAGAGCTAAAACTCTGTATAAAAGCAGCAAAATACCTTTTTCCAGAAGATTCGCCGTTACTTCGGACCTTAATACCTATGAATCCACAATGTCCACTACTTTACGGGTTACCAAAAATTCATAAAGACAATGTACCTGTCCGACCTGTAGTCTCGTATATAAACGCGCCCACTTATAAATTAGCCAAGTACCTCAATTCACTTATTAAGGAAAAGACCGGTTTCAATCCAAAATATTGTTTACGTAACACTTATGATTTGATTCAAAAAATAAAAGATATCCATTTGCTGCGTAATTCAATATTGGTATCGTTGGACGTAGATAGTTTGTTTACAAACGTTCCTTATAAGGAATGCTTAAAAATCATAAAAAATATGTTGCAAATTAAAAGATTACATCCAGAACAAATTAATGATATTTTACGCTTTACGGAACTTTGTATGAAGCAAAATTACTTTCAATTTAACTATGAATATTATGTACAAAAAGAAGGTCTAGCAATGGGCTCGCCTTTAAGCCCCCTAATGGCAGACATATTTATGGACTATTTTGAAAATAAAAATATAATCAAAAACAGTCATATTTGATATTATTATAGATATGTAGATGATATAATAATGAATTGGACGGGTACCCATAGACAACTAAGTATATTTCTCAGTAAAATAAATGGCATTCACCGTAAAATTAAATTTAAATTAGAGATAGAACAAAATAATTTATTGAACTTCCTAGACCTATCAATTTAAAAAAATGGCACAAAGCATAGTTTTGAAATATTCCGTAAACCAACTTATACAGATACTACAATTCCTTTTAATTCTTGCCACCCATGGCTTCACAAAAATGGCGGCTTTCCATAGTATGATTCATAGGCTATTAAATGTTCCATTAAGCGGAGAGGCATTTGACAAGGAATTGAATATAATTTGCTGTATTGCACAATCTAACGGCTATAGCTCAAAATTAATACACTCGCTTTTATTAAAAAAGCAAAATAATATGGTTAAACTCCTTTTGAACCCATCAACTAAAGAAACTAAAAAGTATACTTCTAGTCTCCCATACTTTGGGCGTATCACACATCGTGTGGCGAGGGTACTTACGGAAAATAATGTTTTCTCGGCCTATAGACCTCAAAATACCTTAAAAACATTATGTAATGGTAAAGATAGTATTAGTAATAGCAAAAAATCAGGTATTTATAAGTTGAAATGTGATGGTTGTAGCAATGTTTATTTAGGCCAAACAGGTCGTTCATTTGATACCAGATATAAGGAACACTTAGGAGCATTCCAAAACGGTCACACAGATAAATCACATTTCGCGAAGCATTTGCTGGACACCGGGCATATTTTGAATGATAACAACAGTTTTGAAATTTTACATTTATGTGAAAAGTGTCTAAAAATGTCGGTATTATAGCGTTAGAAATTATAAAACGGGACGGGTGTACTTTGCTGAACGAACAAACAGACTTCCACACTTCAGTTTTGCTTAGTTTATTCAAAAATAGACAAAACAACTAGAAGTCTACATCGCGCTATCGTTTGGTTGCGTTCGAACTACAAAAGGTTGAGGTGAATGCGTAAGTACTTTTGCTGCCAAACAGTCTTGATAATGCCTCGTGTGTAGGCAAAACACGTGTCGACATCGTACGACATTCTAAAAAAGCGGAATATTGCTAAAATAACATTTAAAAATCAAATAATTATAGTTTTTTAAAATGGATTTCCGCCATGTAACGAATTAGTTATACAAAATATGTTCTTCGTCAATCGTTCCTTACTTATTCGTTGGACGTGTCCAAACCAACGGAGCACGCCCTTTTCCATCTTAACGCTGACACTTTTATTCAAACCTGCCATATTGCATATCACTTCGTACGTATTCGGTCGCATCTCTGCAGCATTCAACTTTCTTTCATGCGTCTTCTGACATACCCATTTCGCTACCGAAAACCAACGTTGACACTAGCACTGCGTAATGAAGTCGAGTTCCCGAGTCGTGCTTCTTTTACAATACTTTGTCGCTTTACTAACCGAGGCAAAACACCGTTAGCTTTGTTTCTGGCAGCTACTCGCCGTTCTACATCCGAATCACATCTTTCGTCCGCGCTAAACATACTCCCTAAATATCCTACCTATACAATATCATACACTTGCTCTAGACAAACAATAAACTAATTATTTGTAAGTTTCATTGCCATTAGCGATATGTACAATGCAGCAGGCTACAGTGCCGAAGTATCCCGTTAACTTCAATACTTCTAAATAATTTCTTGGAGATCAGTGGTTACAACCTACAACCTAGGTTTTTTTTTTTTGCAAATACACAGAAGTATTTTTTTGCATTTTAAGAATGAAAGGTAGTAAAATTAGATACAAATTTATATAGTTTATTGTGGTGTATTCTTTTCTATCTTCCAAGAACCAATAAAACACAGCCATATAGGTGTGTGTACCTGCCGGGAACATTAGGTCATACTTCCAAGAAGTTACCTGGGGCCCAAGGGTGCACAGTCGTATACACTACTAGGTACTTACGCCACCGATTCAGTCAACTGCACTTAAATATTGTAAACTGAAAGCTTGCTTGCTCTTGGGTATGACCATGGTTACGTAATAATAATGTTCGCGATTTGCGTCAATTTCCATGAGACAAGTTGGAAACGTATATTGTCCCTATATACATAGTACCTCCCAACTGGCAAACTGAGGCGCTCTTTTCAGTGCCAGCGCAGCTTCCGACGTTCCTCTTAAAAAAGTACCTCCGTTAGGTCCGAAAATAGTCGGGCTATTCCGAAATTCACACGTGAGTAAAACAGATTGGTTTGTTATAGAGGCGCTCTATGTTTAAAAAAAGATTTTTATTGCGCTTTCAGGCAAATGGCATTAACTATAATAACAAGTATTATTAATGCCATTTATATATAATTTTCTTTAGTGGTCGCTGCCGGACTTGGAGAGAGAGAAAGTTTATCACGTTAAAGTATCACGGGCAAATACCTATTGAAAAATCCTGAAACAAGTGTTTATTTATAGTAAGAAGTGGCTATTCGAATTCTGTCGACGTAGATAGAGTTACCGTATTACGTAAGTTACAAGCTTAAAATTGTTTTATTTACATTATAGTCCAGTAAATATGCAGCGCAGCTAAACCGGTCTAAGTTTACAAAGTAATTGTTGTCAAACCGTATAAACACCTAAGTGATCAGCAAAATACCTACCTAATATTTAGGTATATTATGTTTTTGTCATAGGTAAGATCATTAAGGCGCTGTTGTACACTCACCGATAATGTGTAACTCACTTTTAACTAATTATTATCGTAAATTTCGTGAGATTTTATTGTGACAGTAGATTTAAATCATTTACTGCAATAATGTAATTAGGTTTCTTAAGTAAGTCAAATTAAGATGAAGACATTTAATTTTGGTAACGGTCAAAATGTCACCAAATTCTTTTGTACGTATTTAGACAACAGCAATTTTAAGGTGCTGGTGTTTCAGTGTACATAGTGTCTATATCAAGATAAGAACGCATTAATATGATACCTATAGAATACAATGTTACGAATAAGCGGTAGTAATAATATCAATGCAACATGAAAATCAACCATTTTAGCTGAACATACCTACGCTCTTATCGTTTTGACAGCCCGTGAGTGCGTGTGCGTCTCCGCCCTGCTGGTGAAGCGAGACAGCTATAATGTTTCAACTCGCTCACTTGTAATGCTCTGTGGCTACACTTGAGTCATTACAAATGTGCGAAATTGATCATAAATCACTTTGATCTGACCTTTTGAAAACCGTGAATGGTTTGGCCTTACCTCATTTTCATAGAATATCACATGTTTTATGAATTTAATATGTTACTCAAATTAATAATTAGACATTTATATGTGATATTATTATGACTTGATAATGCTACAGTATGAAATGAAATGTATAAAGTTCATATGATTCGATTCTCCCAATAATTTGGGGAATTGTGTATTGAATGACATCTCAAATAAGAATATAAAAATAAGTAAACCAAAAATAAGTATTTAACAAAAGTAAATATTGTGGAAAGTATATAAAGTACCTATGTGTATAATTATCTACAAAGTATAGACTTCTCCAACGAGTAGCAGTGTAACACCTCTAGTTTTGCAAACGACCATAGTCAGTTTTCTTTGACCATATCCGTCAGGCTGTATGCTGATTCACCTGCTGGTTAAAACCTCTCTTTGCGTGCACTGAAGAAGATAAAGGAAAAACGAACTCATTGCATACATTGTTAAATTTTTATTAAATTATTACTCACACACATTATGTTACAACTCGTGACAATTTTATTTACAAACAACCAATGCTAGAAACACATTTTACAAGTACAGAAATCAAACTTGTGATAAATTATGTGATTTGTGTTTAATACTTAGCATAACAATAATCCTATTAATATGATAACCTATTTACATTCAAATGGTTTGAACTTTTGTAATAATTGGGATACATGCGTAAAAAATAATAACGATAGTGTAGAAAGGTTCAAAATAAAATTTCGAGTTCCTTGCCAACGTTACTTTTTTGGGATGCTGGGCGAGACCGCTGGATTTGATTGTTTTTAAAAACACACACGGTAGCTAAGTTTGTTCAATTTTAAGTCGTAACACTAAAGGCACTCATTTATTTGAGCCATTCTCCGTAATGTACAGGCGAATCAAAAAGGTACTTGTATCGTCAAATCAAGGCGTTCACGGCAACTGAAGATTTATATCAACTACTTAATCTAACTTTTCTTATTTTCGTGTATTTGCTTGCTATTGTCGTAATGACCGATAAAATGATAAGTCCATACTCGCCTTAAGATAGCATTAATAGTATACCGATGAAAGCATGACATTGTATCTATCTAAGGTTTTCATTAGTTTTTATGTATTAATATCTAGAGCTATAAAATGCTGTTTATCTTGTGATGAATCACATCTCATCTGACGCTGTAACATGACACGTTTGTATTCACAGATGTCAAATTTACTTTTAACAGACCTTTTCACATTAATATTCCCTTTATTGACTATAAAATTATAAGAAAGTTCATTCTTTAAGAACCTAAATTTGACATAAGTTGACAAATCATGTAACGTATTGCCGCGTTTGCCTATTCTGATATACTTTTCATATTGTGCCAGTAAACATGGCATACTAGTAGTGTAACGATCACAATATTTTCTTATCATATTGCATATGTTGAACACCTCCTCGGCGGTGACTTCTTCAGGTACCCTGGGAAAATGAACGCATAGATAGCGTGTGGCCGGTTCGAACACATTGTATTCTCTGACACAACTCTGCACTCGTTGTTGTGGCGATTCCATTTTCTCCTGAAATAAATAGGTACAGCAGTTTAACACAAAAATAACACCTAAATTATTTTAAAAACAGAAAAAATATAAAAACGTTATAAAATTATTGAGAATCTGATTTTAATTCTCTCTGATAATTTTGCGCGGCGCTACGGTCGGACCTAGGAAATTAGATAGCAGTCACTATTTATATACTATATTTACACGATAGGTATATGTATCTAGTAAAAACCTCTTTCAACTCTAGGTCTGATGAGAGATGACCATAAATAAGTGGACTATAGTAAAAAAGAAACGCATGTTTAACTTTAATTCTAAAACATAATTATCACTCCTAAACCAATAGTAAATTTATATCGTACAAAAATAAATGTTGGCGCGTGATATTGCTAATAATAGGTACAAATGTTACTTAGTTTATGAACTCAATCTTAGCGCGCGGCAAGACGCGATTCAGAAAATTTAACATCTTTCTTTGAATCTGAATATAATGAGACAAATTTAGCTAAAACTAAAGCTCTAATGTCCCTAGGTACAGAAGAGGTAGCTACGCCCTAAGTCACACAATATACTCTAATTATATTTATAATGATTCAATATAATTCTTACTGTAAGTGAACAAGTTAATTAATAGGTACATATATTGAAATAAGCTAACCAATGCTTCCAAGTGGTGGACGTAGTGACATATGTGACCGAAATCGTTGAGTTGTCCGCTGTGCAGCCACAGCGAAACAGCTCGCCTAAGCGTTACATGCGAGTAGTCGTGTGTAGAATACAATTTAGGTACGCCATTTTCCTCCTTTGCCAGTGGGCTTACTAGCTTTCCCGGAAACAAAAGTTCCACAAGACTTCGAAAAATGAAGATCAACATTTTCTCTATTGTGTTTCTCGCTCCTTTTGTTCGTTTCGATTCAGTCTATGTACCTCGTTTTCATTGACTACTTTCGTGATCTGCGATAAAATGTTTCAGATTTATTACCTAAAATAGTTGTGGTAGGATTATCTTGAAAAAGAATTAGTTGACAGGCCCTTTAACTCTTTTTACCTATACAAATATTCTCTAAATCTAATAAATTTAATCCCATGTTCTGTCAAGTAGATGGAATTAGCAATGTGAATTCAATTAAATTTATTTCCACTAAACAAAACAATTTATACAAATATTAGAACTTTACCCACTACAAATCACTGAGCTACTTAATTAGGAATTAAAAACACCTATTAAATACTCTTTCAAGTATTTTATTGTTTAGACGACAATGAAATTGAACTAAGTAGCTATGTAGGTAGATAGACTGAAGTTTAGAATTATAAGCTATGTGAATTTAGATCTACATATTTTTAGATTACCACTGAATCGTGAGGTATAGAACTATAAAAAACTTTAACTTATAGTAAAGCGTCTACTATGTCAAAACCGGTATATGATACAATGCCAACATAATTTTTAATAATTAATATTAATAAACTTTTTACTAACTAACTATCTTCACGCTGTATCCCTGACGGGGTAGTCAGAGAGGACAGATCGCCAGGCTTCGCGATCCATGCATACTTCTTTCGCTTCTTCGAGATTCATCAATCGCTTCATACACGCACGTCTGGGTATCCGAGTACTTTTGACCTTTCCGTTTTTGAGCAATCTGCTCACGTGGTCTTCATATGTAAGTCTCGGCCTACCCTGACTCCTTCTACCCTCTACTTTTGAACAATATATATTCTTCGTCAATCGTTCCTCACTCATTCGTTGGACGTGTCCAAACCAACGGAGCACGCCCTTTTCCAGCTTAACGCTGACACTTTCATTCAAACCTGCCAAATTGCGTATCACTTCGTTACGTATTCGGCCAGCCAAGGTAACGCCGCACAACTTTCGAAGTGATCGCATCTCCACAGCATTCAATTTACTTTCATGCATCTGCTGACATACCCAGGTTTCACTACCGTAAAGCAAAGTTGGCACTAGCACTGCATTATGAATCGCCAGTCGTGCTTCTTTTACGATGCTTTGTCGCTTTACTAACTGGGACAAAGCACCGTTAACTTTGTTTCCGGCAGCTACTCGCCGTTCCACATCCGAATCACATCTTCCATCCGCGCTAAACATACTTCCTAAATACACAATTTCATTCACTTGCTCTAGACGTTCCTGGTTTACCCTAATCTCGCATTTAGTTCTTACGTCACCTCTTTCAAATACTAGAACCTTAGTTTTACTTGCATTCAAGCGGAGACCCTTACTTTCACACCCCTCTTTCATATTAGTGACTAATGCCTGAAGGTCGGCTTCTGATGAGGCCATGAGCACCGCATCATCAGCGTACAGCAGACTGTCAGCGTACAGTACTGTAAAGTCACCCAAATTCACACCCATATTAAAATCTTTCAACTTCTGCAGGCAACTGTCCAGATACACTATGAACAGCCAGGCGGACATGACACATCCCTGTTTGACGCCTGTACAGACATCAAAAAGAGGTGACACATCCCCCCCTACTCGCACGCAAGCCTTACAGTCCCTATAAAGCGACTGTATTGCCCGCAGTAGCGAGCCGTCCACACCATATCCTGGCAACAAGTCCCACAGCGTTTCTCTCACAACGTTATCAAATGCTTTCTCTAGATCCACAAAAGCGCAGAAAACCTTCTGGCTAAGAGCCAGAAACTTTTCCGCGATCATGCGGAGAGAAAACACTTGATCCATGCAACCTCTTCCACGTCGGAATCCGCATTGAGCCTCCCATAAATACCTTTCAGACTTTTCTTGCATTCGTGCCGTTATAACCTTTGCATACACCTTACTAGCTAAGCTGACCAAGCTGATCGCCCTGTAGCTGGAGCAGTTTAGGCGCGAGCCTTTCCCTTTGTAAATAGGTACTACAACTGCTACTCGCCAGTCATCTGGGACCTCACCCGTCCGCCAGCACAAGTTGCATAACAGACATAGTGTGTCCCAGACACGCGACCCACCGTACTTGATCATCTCAGCAGTGACTCTGTCTTTTCCCGCAGCCTTACCACATTTCATACTTCTTATCGCTTGTTCTATTTCTTTCATACTAATGACTTCAATGACATCGGGATCCGGAGCATCGAAGTGAGCTCCCCTTCCCGATGTGGCATCTCTGTCTTTTCTTGCATACATCTTTCCATAATATTCACTCCATCTCTGCAGGACGTCACTTTGGTCTGTTAGGACGTCATTGTTAACACTAAGCACTTTATTCATACTGCAGATTGCCGAACAACTCCGGGTCTTGCCTACCTCTTTCCAGAAGAGCTTGGCATTATCCCGGAAATTGGACGACAACCTTTCATCCGCTTTCATTCTGCACCTTTCACGAGGTTCTTCTATCAGTGCCTTCGTGTTAACTTTCTGCAGCTTGTATCTCTCTTTCATATTAAAATCATTCCGCGAGGCTAAGTAGTCTAGCCATGCTTTCTTCTTCATTCGAACTGCTTCTTTCACTTCCTCATTCCACCATGCATCACGCTTATTACTACTGCCTCTTTTCGTTTCTCCACACACTTCCACAGCGGCATTTATCATACTATCCCTAAGGTTCTGCCATACACTTTCCACATTCTCACTGCTTACATTGACATCGCCAAGCTTTTCGGCTACCCTTTCATTATATTTATCCCTAATGGATGCATCCTGCAGCTTCCAGCTTTTGATGCTATAAGTCGGCTCAGGTTCAGGACACACGGTACGATGACGCCAACCCGCGAACAGACCCCTAATCCAAGTTATGACTAGGTAGTGGTCTGATCCCAGCTCAGCGCCTCGATAAACCCTTGTGTCCATCACCTGTTTACGGAGCCGACTATCCATTAGGAATAGATCTATCATGCTTCTCTTTGACTTACATCTCCTCGTATACATATGAATTTGTTTGTGGTTAAACATTGTGTTCGCCACAAACAAATCCTTTTCCTTACAAAATGCCAGTATTAGCTTGCCAGCGTCGTTCACCCTTTTATCCCCATACTTCCCGAGTACCGACTCAAAACCATCGCGAGCGGTACCCACCCATCCATTCAAGTCTCCACATACTATAAGTCTTTCATTTCCTTCTATCACATTTAGAGCTTCTCTCATACTCTCCCAGAAGTCCTCTAGCTCACTCGCGTTTGACGAAGATACTGGCGCGTAAGCAGCTACCAGGAAAAATAAACTTACTTATAAAATATTAATAAACTTACTTGTATTATAATACAGTGGTCTTTGCTTCAACGTCCAGTATCCTTTAGCGCCACTCCGTACTTTGTTTATACCGCCAACGGCACAAGTGAACCACAACACACTGTCAACAACACAATTAAACTATACAACCGACAGTGACAAGCAACTGCAACCCACCGATCTCTACGAGCTCACGGGAACGAATGACTTCAAGTCGTAGTCGATTCTAATTTGTACAGAGAAGCAGTGGTGGTGGCATGTACTCCTCCCGCTGCCGCCTCTACTACGCTGGGTTTTTTTTGTATAGCTGCGCTGGATTCTATTTGACTTAAGCGTTGAAACCACTGACTGTTTTATCATATAATTCTAGAATTTGGATCTAGGGCCGGGTGCTAGATTAAAAGTTGTCTTTTCTGTTCTTTGCTTAACCGTTACTTAAATGAAGATGTCACAGTATTTTTACGTAAGACTTCAGTCCAGGTTGCTGTGATCTTGTGAGTCATTTGTTTCAGCCTTAACCTTATAAGATCAGGTTGGCTTAAAAGGTACCAGCTAAACATCTGCTATACTAACTAAAGCAGCATGAGCGACTTTTATAGTGCAGCAATTTCCCACGGTATTGTAAACAAATGACCTCCCAAAGAAAAAAGTAAGTGTAACTAACATTAGCAAATAACATGTCAGGAACTTTCAACCAATCTTTCTTAATTTAATTGAGAGTTAGTAAGCGCTGATTAGAAATTTCTTTAGCATCCTACTTTCATTTGTCTCTTGAATGATATTCATAGGCAAACTGTGTGGGATCGTTTTCTATGTAGTTCTTTATGCTGTAGTTCTTTATCCCAAGTAAGCAAAAACATAAGCAATAAAGCTGGTACTATCAGCAGCACTGTTTATCAATTTTTTTAAGCGATAAAGTATCACATCTTCCGTCCGCGCTAAACATATTCCCTAAATACACAATTTCATTCACTTGCTCTAGACTATCAATAAACTAATTATATGTATGTTTTATGGTCATTAACAGTAGTATGTTAACGGGATATGTACAATGCAGCAGGCCACAGTGCCCAAATACCCCGTTAACTCCAATACTCCACAATTGTTTCTTGGAGAACAGTGATTACAATGTATTACCTAATTTTTTGCAAATACGCAGAAGTAGTTATTTGTTTTTTAAGTGGGCAAGGTTGTAAAATTAAATACAAATTTATACTGTTGATTGTGGTAATTTCTTTCTATCTTCCAAGAACCAACAAAACACAGTTATATAGGTGTGTGTACCTGCCGGGAACCCTGGGACATACTTCCAAGAAGTTACCTGGGGCCGCTAGGGCATGGCATTCACTTTAATAACAAGTTTTATTAATGCTATTTAAACATCATTTTCTTTAGTGGTCGCTGCCGGACTAGGAGAGAGAGAAAGTTTATCACTTTAAAGTATCACGGGCAAATACCTATTGAAAAATCCTGAAACAAGCGTTTATTTATTTTTAATGAGAAGTATGTATATGAATTCTGTCGACGTAGATAGAGTTACCGTGTCACGAAGTGACACGCTTGAAATTGTTTTATTTACATCATAGCGATCAAGTTAACATCCATTAAATATGCAGCGCAGCTAAACCGGTCAAGTTTACAAAGTAATTGCATGTTGTCAAACCGTATACATAGGTACCTAAGTGATCAGCAAAAATAATCTTTTATTTAATGATATACTAATATTTAGGTATATTATGCTTTTGTCACAGGTAAGATCATTAAGGCGCTGTTGTACACTCACCGTTAATGTGTAACTCACTTTTAACTACTTATAATCGTATATTTCGTCAGATTTTATTGTGACAGTAGATTTAAATCATTTACTGCAATAATGTAATCAGGTCTCTTAAGTACACTCTAATCAAGATGAAGACATTTAATTTTGGTAACGGTCAAAATGTCACCAAATTCTTATTTAGACAACGGCAATTTTAAGGTGCTGATGTTTCTGTGTACATAGTGCCTACTCGTGTCTACATCAGGAAAAGAACGCATTAATATGAATATAGATATACCAATAGAATACCCACTGCAACGTCCGCTCAACGTTCAAGCCGCCAGAGCATTATTCGAAATTAACCTATGATCTAATTAACTAAAATCGTGACATCTTGGAAACTATAATATCTAGAGAAAAAATTTAAACATATACAACATTACATAGAAATATAATGAAAATTCGTAAAATATATACCTAAAGATAAAACTAATAGCTAAAATAGTATGGAATTTTAATCATAATTAACTGATATATTGGTATAAACACGAAAAAGTCGGTAACAAAAAAATGTTATTTTTAAATATTTTCCACTTACACGAAAAACTAATATCTATTAAACACTATTATTTTATTCTTTACCCATATATAGAATACAATGTTACTAATAAGCGGACGTACCGCGGTTTCACCCGCGTAGTGCATGTTCCCGTGGGATTACGGAAATAAAATGTAGCCTCAGTAACAACACGGCTATAGTGAAAGCCAGTTGAAATCGGTCTAGCCATTCCAGTGATTAGCCAAAACAAACAGGGAAAAGATTTTTGGAAATCTATTTTTTATGCAACCATCGTAAATACCTACTGTTAGTAGGTGATCCACCTCCCCGGTTTAACCCGTTACATCGAACTCTCGTCGCACCTATTTAATCCCGTCGCTTATTAATTCTACATTCATGCATAAAAATTGCCCGATTTGTCGACATTTATGATTACTGCTCGGCTCTCAAGAGTAGTAGCGTAATAAATAAGTAATACCTATAAAGCCTCTAGCATTCCTCGATAAATGAGCTCTATAACATAAATTTATTTCTTCTAATTTTACCAGCAATCCTGAGATTAGCGCGTTCAACCAAACAAACAAACTGTTCAGCTTTATAGATTATGCATATAGTAATATTCGCCATTATATGGGCGTGTTTATATAAAAGTATCTGAACGTCATTATTTAATCAGTGACGTTGAAAATTAAACTTAATATCAATGCAACATGAAGATCAACCATTTTAGCTGAACATACGCTCTTATCGTTTTGACAGCCCGTGAGTGCGTGTGCGTCTCCGCCCTGCTGGTAAAGCGAGACAGCTATAATGTTTCAACTCGCTCACTTGTAATGCTCTGTGGCTACACTTGAGTCATTACAAATGTGTGAAATTGATCATAAATCACTTTGATCGGACCTTTTGAAAACCGTGAATGGTTTGGCCTTACCTCATTTTCATAGAATATCACATGTTTTATGAATTTAATATGTTACTCAAATTAATAATTAGACATTTATATGTGATATTATTATGACTTGATAATGCTACAGTATGAAATGAAATGTATAAAGTTCATATGATTCGATTCTCCCAATAATTTGGGGAATTGTGTATTGAATGACATCTCAAATAAGAATATAAAAATAAGTAAACCAAAAATAAGTATTTAACAAAAGTAAATATTGTGGAAAGTATATAAAGTACCTATGTGTATAATTATCTACAAAGTATAGACTTCTCCAACGAGTAGCAGTGTAACACCTCTAGTTTTGCAAACGACCATAGTCAGTTTACTTTGACCATATCCGTCAGGTGGGCTGTATGCTGATTCACCTGCTGGTTAAAACCTCTCTTTGCGTGCACTGAAGAAGATAAAGGAAAAACGAACTCATTGCATACATTGTTAAATTTTTATTAAATTATTACTCACACACATTATGTTACAACTCGTGACAATTTTATTTACAAACAACCAATGCTAGAAATTTCAATTTATTTATTTATTTATTGTGGAATAAATAAATAAATTGAAATTGAAATTCACTCATTGAAACACATTTTACAAGTACAGAAATCAAACTTGTGATAAATTATGTGCTTTGTGTTTAATACTTAGCATAACAATAATCCTATTAGGTAATATGATAACCTATTTAGGTACATTCAAATGGTTTGAACTTTTGTAATAATTAGGATACATACGTAAAAAAAATACGATAGTGTAGAAAGGTTTAATATAAAATTTCGAGTTCCTTGCCAACTTTACTTTTTTGGGATGCTGGGCGAGGCCGCTAAATTTGAAAGTTTATTTGATTGTTTTTAAAAACACACACGGGAGCTAAGTTTGTTCAAATTTAAGTCGTAACACTAAAGGCACTCATTGATTTGAGCCATTCTTCGTAATGTACAGACGAATCAAAAAGGTACTTGTATTGTCAAATCAAGGCGTTCACGGCAACTGAAGATTTATATCAACTATTTTATCTAACTTTTCTTATTTTCGTGTATTTGCTTGCTATTGTCGTAATGCCCGATAAAATGATAAGTCCATACTCGCCTTAAGATAGCATTAATAGTATACCGATGAAAGTATGACATTGTATCTATCTAAGGTTTTCATTAGTTTATATGTATTAATATCTAGAGCTATAAAATGCTGTTTATCTTGTGATGAATCACATCTCATCTGACGCTGTAACATGACACGTTTGTATTCACAGATGTCAAATTTACTTTTAACAGACCTTTTCACATTAATATTCCCTTTATTGACTATAAAATGATAAGAAAGTTCATTCTTTAAGAACCTAAATTTGACATAAGTTGACAAATCATGTAACGTATTGCCGCGTTTGCCTATTCTGATATACTTTTCATATTGTGCCAGTATACATGGCATACTAGTAGTGTAACGATCACAATATTTTCTTATCATATTGCATATGTTGAACACCTCCTCGGCGGTGACTTCTTCAGGTACCCTGGGAAAATGAACGCATAGATAGCGTGTGGCCGGTTCGAACACATTGTATTCTCTGACACAACTTTGCACTCGTTGTTGTGGTGATTCCATTTTCTCCTGAAATAAATAGGTACAGCAGTTTAACACAAAAATAACACCTAATTTATTTTAAAAACAGAAAAAATATAAAAACGTTATAAAATTATTAAAAATTAAAAAAAATTTAATATCCATCACGCCTTATCCCCGAAGGGGTTGCAGAGGCATATTATATGCCCACTTTTCACCGGATGGATTCCTGTCCCACGTAATAGGTGGTGAGCCCATTGCCGTGTTGAAATAGACAGACGCAGGTTGTGGCTACCTGCTGTTGAAATTTTCAAGCCGCCCATAAGGCCTTCAACCAGGCTTAACGACTGCCATTTTACTGGCAACCGGGACCAACGGCTTAACGTGCCTTCCGAAGCACGGAAACGCTCGCAAATGTAAATGCAACAAAGTGGTCACCCATCCGAGGACCAGCCATAGTGAAAGTTGCGTAACTCAGTGATCGTTTACCGAACACTGAGACCGCGAGGCCACGAGCGCTTCTTTAAATTATTGAGAATCTGATTTTAATTCTCTGTGATAATTTTGCGCGGCGCTACGGTCGGACCTAGGAAATTAGATAGCAGTCACTATTTATATACTATATTTACACGATAGGTATATGTATCTAGTAAAAACCTCTTTCAACTCTAGGTCTGATGAGAGATGACCATAAATAAGTGGACTATAGTAAAAAAGAAACGCATGTTTAACTTTAATTCTAAAACATAATTATCACTCCTAAACCAATAGTAAATTTATATCGTACAAAAATAAATGTTGGCGCGTGATATTGCTAATAATAGGTACAAATGTTACTTAGTTTATGAACTCAATCTTAGCGCGCGGCAAGACGCGATTCAGAAAATTTAACATCTTTCTTTGAATCTGAATATAATGAGACAAATTTAGCTAAAACTAAAGCTCTAATGTCCCTAGGTACAGAAGAGGTAGCTACGCCCTAAGTCACACAATATACTCTAATTATATTTATAATGATTCAGTATAATTCTTACTGTAAGTGAACAAGTTAATTAATAGGTACATATATTGAAATAAGCTTACCAATGCTTCCAAGTGGTGGACGTAGTGACATATGTGACCGAAATCGTTGAGTTGTCCGCTGTGCAGCCACAGCGAAACAGCTCGCCTAAGCGTTACATGCGAGTAGTCGTGTGTAGAATACAATTTAGGTACGGCATTTTCCTCCTTTGCCATTGGGCTTACTAGCTTTCCCGGAAACAAAAGTTCCACAAGACTTCGAAAAATGAAGATCAACATTTTCTCTATTGTGTTTCTCGCTCCTTTTGTTCGTTTCGATTCAGTCTATGTACCTCGTTTTCATTGACTACTTTCGTGATCTGCGATAAAAAGTTTCAGATTTATTACCTAAAATAGTTGTGGTAGGATTATCTTGAAAAAGAATTAGTTAACAGGCCCTTTAACTCTTTTTACCTATACAAATATTCTCTAAATCTAATAAATTCAATCCCATGTTCTGTCAAGTAGATGGAATTAGCAATGTGAATTCAATTAAATTTATTTCCACTAAACAAAACAATTTATACAAATATTAGAACTTTACCCACTACAAATCACTGAGCTACTTAATTAGGAATTAAAAACACCTATTAAATACTCTTTCAAGTATTTTATTGTTTAGACGACAATGAAATTGAACTAAGTAGCTATGTAGGTAGATAGACTGAAGTTTAGAATTATAAGCTATGTGAATTTAGATCTACATATTTTTAGATTACCACTGAATCGTGAGGTATAGAACTATAAAAAACTTTAACTTATAGTAAAGCGTCTACTATGTCAAAACCGGTATATGATACAATGCCAACATAATTTTTAATAATTAATATTAATAAACTTACTTGTATTATAATACAGTGGTCTTTGCTTCAACGTCCAGTATCCTTTAGCGCCACTCCGTACTTTGTTTATACCGCCAACGGCACAAGTGAACCACAACACAATTAAACTATACAACCGACAGTGACAAGCAACTGCAACCCACCGATCTCTACGAGCTTACGGGAACGAATGACTTCAAGTCGCAGTCGATTCTAATTTGTACAGAGCGGCAGTGGTGGTGGTATGGACTCCTCCCGCTGCCGCCTCTACTACGCTGGGTTTTTTTTGTATAGCTGCGCTGGATTCTATTTGACTTAAGCGTTGAAACCACTGACTGTTTTATCATATAATTCTAGAATTTGGATCTAGGGCCGGGTGCTAGATTAAAAGTTGTCTTTTCTGTTCTTTGCTTAACCGTTACTTAAATGAAGATGTCACAGTATTTTTACGTAAGATTTCAGTCCAGGTTGCTGTGATCTTGTGAGTCATTTGTTTCAGCCTTAACCTTATAAGATCAGGTTGGCTTAAAAGGTACCAGCTAAACATCTGCTATACTAACTAAAACAGCATGAGCGACTTTTATAGTGCAGCAATTTCCCACGGTATTGTAAACAAATGACCTCCCAAAGAAAAAAGTAAGTGTAACTAACATTAGCAAATAACATGTCAGGAACTTTCAACCAATCTTTCTTAATTTAATTGAGAGTTAGTAAGTGCTGATTAGAAATTTCTTTAGCATCCTACTTTCATTTGTCTCTTGAATGATATTCATAGGCAAACTGTGTGGGATCGTTTTCTATGTAGTTCTTTATGCTGTAGTTCTTTATCCCAAGTAAGCAAAAACATAAGCAATAAAGCTGGTACTATCAGCAGCACTGTTTATCAATTTTTTTAAGCGATAAAGTATCACATCTTCCGTCCGCGCTAAACATATTCCCTAAATACACAATTTCATTCACTTGCTCTAGACTATCAATAAACTAATTATATGTATGTTTTATGGTCATTAACAGTAGTATGTTAACGGGATATGTACAATGCAGCAGGCCACAGTGCCCAAATACCCCGTTAACTCCAATACTCCACAATTGTTTCTTGGAGAACAGTGATTACAATGTATTACCTAATTTTTTGCAAATACGCAGAAGTAGTTATTTGTTTTTTAAGTGGGCAAGGTTGTAAAATTAAATACAAATTTATACTGTTGATTGTGGTAATTTCTTTCTATCTTCCAAGAACCAACAAAACACAGTTATATAGGTGTGTGTACCTGCCGGGAACCCTGGGACATACTTCCAAGAAGTTACCTGGGGCCGCTAGGGCATGGCATTCACTTTAATAACAAGTTTTATTAATGCTATTTAAACATCATTTTCTTTAGTGGTCGCTGCCGGACTAGGAGAGAGAGAAAGTTTATCACTTTAAAGTATCACGGGCAAATACCTATTGAAAAATCCTGAAACAAGTGTTTATTTATTTTTAATGAGAAGTATGTATATGAATTCTGTCGACGTAGATAGAGTTACCGTGTCACGAAGTGACAAGCTTGAAATTGTTTTATTTACATCATAGCGATTAAGTTAACATCCATTAAATATGCAGCGCAGCTAAACCGGTCAAGTTTACAAAGTAATTGCATGTTGTCATACCGTATACATAGGTACCTAAGTGATCAGCAAAAATAATCTTTTATTTAATGATATACTAATATTTAGGTATATTATGCTTTTGTCACAGGTAAGATCATTAAGGCGCTGTTGTACACTCACCGTTAATGTGTAACTCACTTTTAACTAATTATAATCGTATATTTCGTCAGATTTTATTGTGACAGTAGATTTAAATCATTTACTGCAATAATGTAATCAGGTCTCTTAAGTACACTCTAATCAAGATGAAGACATTTAATTTTGGTAACGGTCAAAATGTCATCAAATTCTTATTTAGACAACGGCAATTTTAAGGTGCTGATGTTTCTGTGTACATAGTGCCTACTCGTGTCTACATCAGGAAAAGAACGCATTAATATGAATATAGATATACCAATAGAATACCCACTGCAACGTCCGCTCAACGTTCAAGCCGCCAGAGCATTATTCGAAATTAACCTATGATCTAATTAACTAAAATCGTGACATCTTGGAAACTATAATATCTAGAGAAAAAATTTAAACATATACAACATTACATAGAAATATAATGAAAAATCGTAAAATATATACCTAAAGATAAAACTAATAGCTAAAATAGTATGGAATTTTAATCATAATTAACTGATATATTGGTATAAACACGAAAAAGTCGGTAACAAAAAAATTTAATTTTTAAATATTTTCCACTTACACGAAAAACTAATATCTATTAAACACTATTATTTTATTCTTTACCCATATATAGAATACAATGTTACTAATAAGCGGACGTACCGCGGTTTCACCCGCGTAGTGCATGTTCCCGTGGGATTACGGAAATAAAATGTAGCCTCAGTAACAACACGGCTATAGTGAAAGCCAGTTGAAATCGGTCTAGCCATTCCAGTGATTAGCCAAAAAAAAACAGGGAAAAGATTTTTGGAAATCTATTTTTTATGTAACCATCGTAAATACCTACTGTTACTAGGTGATCCACCTCCCCGGTTTAACCCGTTACATCGAACTCTCGTCGCACCTATTTAATCCCGTCGCTTATTAATTCTACATTCATGCATAAAAATTGCCCGATTTGTCGACATTTATGACTACTGCTCGGCTCTCAAGAGTAGTAGCGTAATAAATAAGTAATACCTATAAAGCCTCTAGCATTCCTCGATAAATGAGCTCTATAACATAAATTTATTTCTTCTAATTTTACCAGCAATCCTGAGATTAGCGCGTTCAACCAAACAAACAAACTGTTCAGCTTTATAGATATGCATATTGTAATATTCGCCAGTATATGGGCGTGTTTATATAAAAGTATCTGAACGTCATTATTTAATCAGTGACGTTGAAAATTAAACTTAATATCAATGCAACATGAAGATCAACCATTTTAGCTGAACATACGCTCTTATCGTTTTGACAGCCCGTGAGTGCGTGTGCGTCTCCACCCTGCTGGTGAAGCGAGACAGCTATAATGTTTCAACTCGCTCACTTGTAATGCTCTGTGGCTACACTTGAGTCATTACAAATGTGTGAAATTGATCATAAATCACTTTGATCGGACCTTTTGAAAACCGTGAATGGTTTGGCCTTATACCTCATTTTCATAGAATATCACATGTTTTATGAATTTAATATGTTACTCAAATTAATAATTAGACATTTATATGTGATATTATTATGACTTGATAATGCTACAGTATGAAATGAAATGTATAAAGTTCATATGATTCGATTCTCCCAATAATTTGGGGAATTGTGTATTGAATGACATCTCAAATAAGAATATAAAAATAAGTAAACCAAAAATAAGTATTTAACAAAAGTAAATATTGTGGAAAGTATATAAAGTACCTATGTGTATAATTATCTACAAAGTATAGACTTCTCCAACGAGTAGCAGTGTAACACCTCTAGTTTTGCAAACGACCATAGTCAGTTTACTTTGACCATATCCGTCAGGTGGGCTGTATGCTGATTCACCTGCTGGTTAAAACCTCTCTTTGCGTGCACTGAAGAAGATAAAGGAAAAACGAACTCATTGCATACATTGTTAAATTTTTATTAAATTATTACTCACACACATTATGTTACAACTCGTGACAATTTTATTTACAAACAACCAATGCTAGAAACACATTTTACAAGTACAGAAATCAAACTTGTGATAAATTATGTGCTTTGTGTTTAATACTTAGCATAACAATAATCCTATTAATATGATAACCTATTTACATTCAAATGGTTTGAACTTTTGTAATAATTGGGATACATGCGTAAAAAATAATAACGATAGTGTAGAAAGGTTCAAAATAAAATTTCGAGTTCCTTGCCAACGTTACTTTTTTGGGATGCTGGGCGAGACCGCTGGATTTGAAAGTTTATTTGATTGTTTTTAAAAACACACACGGTAGCTAAGTTTGTTCAATTTTAAGTCGTAACACTAAAGGCACTCATTTATTTGAGCCATTCTCCGTAATGTACAGGCGAATCAAAAAGGTACTTGTATCGTCAAATTAAGGCGTTCACGGCAACTGAAGATTTATATCAACTACTTAATCTAACTTTTCTTATTTTCGTGTATTTGCTTGCTATTGTCGTAATGACCGATAAAATGATAAGTCCATACTCGCCTTAAGATAGCATTAATAGTATACCGATGAAAGCATGACATTGTATCTATCTAAGGTTTTCATTAGTTTATATGTATTAATATCTAGAGCTATAAAATGCTGTTTATCTTGTGATGAATCACATCTCATCTGACGCTGTAACATGACACGTTTGTATTCACAGATGTCAAATTTACTTTTAACAGACCTTTTCACATTAATATTCCCTTTATTGACTATAAAATTATAAGAAAGTTCATTCTTTAAGAACCTAAATTTGACATAAGTTGACAAATCATGTAACGTATTGCCGCGTTTGCCTATTCTGATATACTTTTCATATTGTGCCAGTAAACATGGCATACTAGTAGTGTAACGATCACAATATTTTCTTATCATATTGCATATGTTGAACACCTCCTCGGCGGTGACTTCTTCAGGTACCCTGGGAAAATGAACGCATAGATAGCGTGTGGCCGGTTCGAACACATTGTATTCTCTGACACAACTCTGCACTCGTTGTTGTGGCGATTCCATTTTCTCCTGAAATAAATAGGTACAGCAGTTTAACACAAAAATAACACCTAAATTATTTTTAAAACAGAAAAAATATAAAAACGTTATAAAATTATTGAGAATCTGATTTTAATTCTCTCTGATAATTTTGCGCGGCGCTACGGTCGGACTTAGGAAATTAGATAGCAGTCACTATTTATATACTATATTTACACGATAGGTATATGTATCTAGTAAAAACCTCTTTCAACTCTAGGTCTGATGAGAGATGACCATAAATAAGTGGACTATAGTAAAAAAGAAACGCATGTTTAACTTTAATTCTAAAACATAATTATCACTCCTAAACCAATAGTAAATTTATATCGTACAAAAATAAATTTTGGCGCGTGATATTGCTAATAATAGGTACAAATGTTACTTAGTTTATGAACTCAATCTTAGCGCGCGGCAAGACGCGATTCAGAAAATTTAACATCTTTCTTTGAATCTGAATATAATGAGACAAATTTAGCTAAAACTAAAGCTCTAATGTCCCTAGGTACAGAAGAGGTAGCTACGCCCTAAGTCACACAATATACTCTAATTATATTTATAATGATTCAATATAATTCTTACTGTAAGTGAACAAGTTAATTAATAGGTACATATATTGAAATAAGCTTACCAATGCTTCCAAGTGGTGGACGTAGTGACATATGTGACCGAAATCGTTGAGTTGTCCGCTGTGCAGCCACAGCGAAACAGCTCGCCTAAGCGTTACATGCGAGTAGTCGTGTGTAGAATACAATTTAGGTACGGCATTTTCCTCCTTTGCCAGTGGGCTTACTAGCTTTCCCGGAAACAAAAGTTCCACAAGACTTCGAAAAATGAAGATCAACATTTTCTCTATTGTGTTTCTCGCTCCTTTTGTTCGTTTCGATTCAGTCTATGTACCTCGTTTTCATTGACTACTTTCGTGATCTGCGATAAAAAGTTTCAGATTTATTACCTAAAATAGTTGTGGTAGGATTATCTTGAAAAAGAATTAGTTGACAGGCCCTTTAACTCTTTTTACCTATACAAATATTCTCTAAATCTAATAAATTCAATCCCATATTCTGTCAAGTAGATGGAATTAGCAATGTGAATTCAATTAAATTTATTTCCACTAAACAAAACAATTTATACAAATATTAGAACTTTACCCACTACAAATCACTGAGCTACTTAATTAGGAATTAAAAACACCTATTAAATACTCTTTCAAGTATTTTATTGTTTAGACGACAATGAAATTGAACTAAGTAGCTATGTAGGTAGATAGACTGAAGTTTAGAATTATAAGCTATGTGAATTTAGATCTACATATTTTTAGATTACCACTGAATCGTGAGGTATAGAACTATAAAAAACTTTAACTTATAGTAAAGCGTCTATTATGTCAAAACCGGTATATGATACAATGCCAACATAATTTTTAATAATTAATATTAATAAACTTACTTGTATTATAATACAGTGGTCTTTGCTTCAACGTCCAGTATCCTTTAGCGCCACTCCGTACTTTGTTTATACCGCCAACGGCACAAGTGAACCACAACACACTGTCAACAACACAATTAAACTATACAACCGACAGTGACAAGCAACTGCAACCCACCGATCTCTACGAGCTCACGGGAACGAATGACTTCAAGTCGTAGTCGATTCTAATTTGTACAGAGAAGCAGTGGTGGTGGCATGTACTCCTCCCGCTGCCGCCTCTACTACGCTGGGTTTTTTTTGTATAGCTGCGCTGGATTCTATTTGACTTAAGCGTTGAAACCACTGACTGTTTTATCATATAATTCTAGAATTTGGATCTAGGGCCGGGTGCTAGATTAAAAGTTGTCTTTTCTGTTCTTTGCTAAACCGTTACTTAAATGAAGATGTCACAGTATTTTTACGTAAGACTTCAGTCCAGGTTGCTGTGATCTTGTGAGTCATTTGTTTCAGCCTTAACCTTATAAGATCAGGTTGGCTTAAAAGGTACCAGCTAAACATCTGCTATACTAACTAAAACAGCATGAGCGACTTTTATAGTGCAGCAATTTCCCACGGTATTGTAAACAAATGACCTCCCAAAGAAAAAAGTAAGTGTAACTAACATTAGCAAATAACATGTCAGGAACTTTCAACCAATCTTTCTTAATTTAATTGAGAGTTAGTAAGTGCTGATTAGAAATTTCTTTAGCATCCTACTTTCATTTGTCTCTTGAATGATATTCATAGGCAAACTGTGTGGGATCGTTTTCTATGTAGTTCTTTATGCTGTAGTTCTTTATCCCAAGTAAGCAAAAACATAAGCAATAAAGCTGGTACTATCAGCAGCACTGTTTATCAATTTTTTTAAGCGATAAAGAATCACATCTTCCGTCCGCGCTAAACATATTCCCTAAATACACAATTTCATTCACTTGCTCTAGACTATCAATAAACTAATTATATGTATGTTTTATGGTCATTAACAGTAGTATGTTAACGGGATATGTACAATGCAGCAGGCCACAGTGCCCAAATATCCCGTTAACTCCAATACTCCACAATTGTTTCTTGGAGAACAGTGATTACAATGTATTACCAAATTTTTTGCAAATACGCAGAAGTAGTTATTTGTTTTTTAAGTGGGCAAGGTTGTAAAATTAAATACAAATTTATACTGTTTATTGTGGTAATTTCTTTCTATCTTCCAAGAACCAACAAAACACAGTTATATAGGTGTGTGTACCTGCCGGGAACCCTGGGACATACTTCCAAGAAGTTACCTGGGGCCGCTAGGGCATGGCATTCACTTTAATAACAAGTTTTATTAATGCTATTTAAACATCATTTTCTTTAGTGGTCGCTGCCGGACTAGGAGAGAGAGAAAGTTTATCACTTTAAAGTATCACGGGCAAATACCTATTGAAAAATCCTGAAACAAGCGTTTATTTATTTTTAATGAGAAGTATGTATATGAATTCTGTCGACGTAGATAGAGTTACCGTGTCACGAAGTGACACGCTTGAAATTGTTTTATTTACATCATAGCGATCAAGTTAACATCGATTAAATATGCAGCGCAGCTAAACCGGTCAAGTTTACAAAGTAATTGCATGTTGTCAAACCGTATACATAGGTACCTAAGTGATCAGCAAAAATAATCTTTTATTTAATGATATACTAATATTTAGGTATATTATGCTTTTGTCACAGGTAAGATCATTAAGGCGCTGTTGTACACTCACCGTTAATGTGTAACTCACTTTTAACTAATTATAATCGTATATTTCGTCAGATTTTATTGTGACAGTAGATTTAAATCATTTACTGCAATAATGTAATCAGGTCTCTTAAGTACACTCTAATCAAGATGAAGACATTTAATTTTGGTAACGGTCAAAATGTCACCAAATTCTTATTTAGACAACGGCAATTTTAAGGTGCTGATGTTTCTGTGTACATAGTGCCTACTCGTGTCTACATCAGGAAAATAACGCATTAATATGAATATAGATATACCTATAGAATACCCACTGCAACGTCCGCTCAACGTTCAAGCCGCCAGAGCATTTTTCGAAATTAACCTATGATCTAATTAACTAAAATCGTGACATCTTGGAAACTATAATATCTAGGGAAAAAATTTAAACATATACAACATTACATAGAAATATAATGAACAATCGTAAAATATATACCTAAAGATAAAACTAATAGCTAAAATAGTATGGAATTTTAATCATAATTAACTGATATATTGGTATAAACACGAAAAAGTCGGTAACAAAAAAATGTTATTTTTAAATATTTTCCACTTACACGAAAAACTAATATCTATTAAACACTATTATTTTATTCTTTACCCATATATAGAATACAATGTTACTAATAAGCGGACGTACCGCGGTTTCACCCGCGTAGTGCATGTTCCCGTGGGATTACGGAAATAAAATGTAGCCTTAGTAACAACACGGCTATAGTGAAAGCCAGTTGAAATCGGTCTAGCCATTCCAGTGATTAGCCAAAACAAACAGGGAAAAGATTTTTGGAAATCTATTTTTTATGCAACCATCGTAAATACCTACTGTTACTCGGTGATCCACCTCCCCGGTTTAACCCGTTACATCGAACTCTCGTCGCACCTATTTAATCCCGTCGCTTATTAATTCTACATTCATGCATAAAAATTGCCCGATTTGTCGACATTTATGACTACTGCTCGGCTCTCAAGAGTAGTAGCGTAATAAATAAGTAATAAAATAAGTAATGGCCTCTAGCATTCCTCGATAAATGAGCTGTATAACATAAATTTATTTCTTCTAATTTTACCAGCAATCCTGAGATTAGCGCGTTCAACCAAACAAACAAACTGTTCAGCTTTATAGATATGCATATAGTAATATTCGCCATTATATGGGCGTGTTTATATAAAAGTATCTGAACGTCATTATTTAATCAGTGACGTTGAAAATTAAACTTAATATCAATGCAACATGAAGATCAACCATTTTAGCTGAACATACGCTCTTATCGTTTTGACAGCCCGTGAGTGCGTGTGCGTCTCCGCCCTGCTGGTAAAGCGAGACAGCTATAATGTTTCAACTCGCTCACTTGTAATGCTCTGTGGCTACACTTGAGTCATTACAAATGTGTGAAATTGATCATAAATCACTTTGATCGGACCTTTTGAAAACCGTGAATGGTTTGGCCTTACCTCATTTTCATAGAATATCACATGTTTTATGAATTTAATATGTTATTCAAATTAATAATTAGACATTTATATGTGATATTATTTAAATTATAACTTGATAATGCTACAGTATGAAATGAAATGTACAAAGTTCATATGATTCGATTCTCCCAATAATTTGGGGAATTGTGTATTGAATGACATCTCAAATAAGAATATAAAAATAAGTAAACCAAAAATAAGTATTTAACAAAAGTAAATATTGTGGAAAGTATATAAAGTACCTATGTGTATAATTATCTACGAAGTATAGACTTCTCCAACGAGTAGCAGTGTAACACCTCTAGTTTTGCAAACGACCATAGTCAGTTTACTTTGACCATATCCGTCAGGTGGGCTGTATGCTGATTCACCTGCTGGTTAAAACCTCTCTTTGCGTGCACTGAAGAAGATAAAGGAAAAACGAACTCATTGCATACATTGTTAAATTTTTATTAAATTATTACTCACACACATTATGTTACAACTCGTGACAATTTTATTTACAAACAACCAATGCTAGAAACACATTTTACAAGTACAGAAATCAAACTTGTGATAAATTATGTGCTTTGTGTTTAATACTTAGCATAACAATAATCCTATTAATATGATAACCTATTTACATTCAAATGGTTTGAACTTTTGTAATAATTGGGATACATACGTAAAAAAAAATAACGATAGTGTAGAAAGGTTCAAAATAAAATTTCGAGTTCCTTGCCAACTTTACTTTTTTGGGATGCTGGGCGAGACCGCTGGATTTGAAAGTTTATTTGATTGTTTTTAAAAACACACACCGTAGCTAAGTTTGTTCAATTTTAAGTCGTAACACTAAAGGCACTCATTTATTTGAGCCATTCTCCGTAATGTACAGGCGAATCAAAAAGGTACTTGTATCGTCAAATCAAGGCGTTCACGGCAACTGAAGATTTATATCAACTACTTAATCTAACTTTTCTTATTTTCGTGTATTTGCTTGCTATTGTCGTAATGACCGATAAAATGATAAGTCCATACTCGCCTTAAGATAGCATTAATAGTATACCGATGAAAGCATGACATTGTATCTATCTAAGGTTTTCATTAGTTTATATGTATTAATATCTAGAGCTATAAAATGCTGTTTATCTTGTGATGAATCACATCTCATCTGACGCTGTAACATGACACGTTTGTATTCACAGATGTCAAATTTACTTTTAACAGACCTTTTCACATTAATATTCCCTTTATTGACTATAAAATGATAAGAAAGTTCATTCTTTATGAACCTAAATTTGACATAAGTTGACAAATCATGTAACGTATTGCCGCGTTTGCCTATTCTGATATACTTTTCATATTGTGCCAGTAAACATGGCATACTAGTAGTGTAACGATCACAATATTTTCTTATCATATTGCATATGTTGAACACCTCCTCGGCGGTGACTTCTTCAGGTACCCTGGGAAAATGAACGCATAGATAGCGTGTGGCCGGTTCGAACACATTGTATTCTCTGACACAACTCTGCACTCGTTGTTGTGGTGATTCCATTTTCTCCTGAAATAAATAGGTACAGCAGTTTAACACAAAAATAACACCTAATTTATTTTAAAAACAGAAAAAATATAAAAACGTTATAAAATTATTAAAATAAATAAAATAAATAAATAAATATCCATCACGCCTTATCCCCGAAGGGGTGGCAGAGGCATATTATAGGCCCACTTTTCACCGTATGGATTCCTGTCCCACGTAATAGGTGGTTAGCCCGTTGCCGTGTTGAAATAGACAGACGCAGGTTGTGGCTACCTGCTGTTGAAATTTTCAAGCCGCCCATAAAATTATTGAGAATCTGATTTTAATTCTCTCTGATAATTTTGCGCGGCGCTACGGTCGGACCTAGGAAATTAGATAGCAGTCACTATTTATATATATACTATATTTACACGATAGGTATATGTATCTAGTAAAAACCTCTTTCAACTCTAGGTCTGATGAGAGATGACCATAAATAAGTGGACTATAGTAAAAAAGAAACGCGTGTTTAACTTTAATTCTAAAACATAATTATCACTCCTAAACCAATAGTAAATTTATATCGTACAAAAATAAATGTTGGCGCGTGATATTGCTAATAATAGGTACAAATGTTACTTAGTTTATGAACTCAATCTTAGCGCGCGGCAAGACGCGATTCAGAAAATTTAACATCTTTCTTTGAATCTGAATATAATGAGACAAATTTAGCTAAAACTAAAGCTCTAATGTCCCTAGGTACAGAAGAGGTAGCTACGCCCTAAGTCACACAATATACTCTAATTATATTTATAATGATTCAGTATAATTCTTACTGTAAGTGAACAAGTTAATTAATAGGTACATATATTGAAATAAGCTTACCAATGCTTCCAAGTGGTGGACGTAGTGACATATGTGACCGAAATCGTTGAGTTGTCCGCTGTGCAGCCACAGCGAAACAGCTCGCCTAAGCGTTACATGCGAGTAGTCGTGTGTAGAATACAATTTAGGTACGGCATTTTCCTCCTTTGCCATTGGGCTTACTAGCTTTCCCGGAAACAAAAGTTCCACAAGACTTCGAAAAATGAAGATCAACATTTTCTCTATTGTGTTTCTCGCTCCTTTTGTTCGTTTCGATTCAGTCTATGTACCTCGTTTTCATTGACTACTTTCGTGATCTGCGATAAAAAGTTTCAGATTTATTACCTAAAATAGTTGTGGTAGGATTATCTTGAAAAAGAATTAGTTAACAGGCCCTTTAACTCTTTTTACCTATACAAATATTCTCTAAATCTAATAAATTCAATCCCATGTTCTGTCAAGTAGATGGAATTAGCAATGTGAATTCAATTAAATTTATTTCCACTAAACAAAACAATTTATACAAATATTAGAACTTTACCCACTACAAATCACTGAGCTACTTAATTAGGAATTAAAAACACCTATTAAATACTCTTTCAAGTATTTTATTGTTTAGACGACAATGAAATTGAACTAAGTAGCTATGTAGGTAGATAGACTGAAGTTTAGAATTATAAGCTATGTGAATTTAGATCTACATATTTTTAGATTACCACTGAATCGTGAGGTATAGAACTATAAAAATCTTTAACTTATAGTAAAGCGTCTACTATGTCAAAACCGGTATATGATACAATGCCAACATAATTTTTAATAATTAATATTAATAAACTTACTTGTATTATAATACTTTGCTTGGTCTTTGCTTCAACGTCCAGTATCCTTTAGCGCCACTCCGTACTTTGTTTATACCGCCAACGGCACAAGTGAACCACAACACACTGTCAACAACACAATTAAACTATACAACCGACAGTGACAAGCGACTGCAACCCACCGATCTCTACGAGCTCACGGGAACGAAAGACTTCAAGTCGCAGTCGATTCTAATTTGTACAGAGCGGCGGTGGTGGTGGTATGGACTCCTCCCGCTGCCGCCTCTACTACGCTGGGTTTTTTTTTTGTATAGCTGCGCTGGATTCTATTTGACTTAAGCGTTGAAACCACTGACTGTTTTATCATATAATTCTAGAATTTGGATCTAGGGCCGGGTGCTAGATTAAAAGTTGTCTTTTCTGTTCTTTGCTAAACCGTTACTTAAATGAAGATGTCACAGTATTTTTACGTAAGACTTCAGTCCAGGTTGCTGTGATCTTGTGAGTCATTTGTTTCAGCCTTAACCTTATAAGATCAGGTTGGCTTAAAAGGTACCAGCTAAACATCTGCTATACTAACTAAAACAGCATGAGCGACTTTTATAGTGCAGCAATTTCCCACGGTATTGTAACCAAATGACCTCCCAAAGAAAAAAGTAAGTGTAACTAACATTAGCAAATAACATGTCAGGAACTTTCAACCAATCTTTCTTAATTTAATTGAGAGTTAGTAAGTGCTGATTAGAAATTTCTTTAGCATCCTACTTTCATTTGTCTCTTGAATGATATTCATAGGCAAACTGTGTGGGATCGTTTTCTATGTAGTTCTTTATGCTGTAGTTCTTTATCCCAAGTAAGCAAAAACATAAGCAATAAAGCTGGTACTATCAGCAGCACTGTTTATCAATTTTTTTAAGCGATAAAGAATCACATCTTCCGTCCGCGCTAAACATATTCCCTAAATACACAATTTCATTCACTTGCTCTAGACTATCAATAAACTAATTATATGTATGTTTTATGGTCATTAACAGTAGTATGTTAACGGGATATGTACAATGCAGCAGGCCACAGTGCCCAAATATCCCGTTAACTCCAATACTCCACAATTGTTTCTTGGAGAACAGTGATTACAATGTATTACCTAATTTTTTGCAAATACGCAGTAGTATTAATTTGTTTTTTAAGTGGGCAAGGTTGTAAAATTAAATACAAATTTATACTGTTTATTGTGGTAATTTCTTTCTATCTTCCAAGAACCAACAAAACACAGTTATATAGGTGTGTGTACCTGCCGGGAACCCTGGGACATACTTCCAAGAAGTTACCTGGGGCCGCTAGGGCATGGCATTCACTTTAATAACAAGTTTTATTAATGCTATTTAAACATTATTTTCTTTAGTGGTCGCTGCCGGACTAGGAGAGAGAGAAAGTTTATCACTTTAAAGTATCACGGGCAAATACCTATTGAAAAATCCTGAAACAAGCGTTTATTTATTTTTAATGAAAAGTATGTATATGAATTCTGTCGACGTAGATAGAGTTACCGTGTCACGAAGTGACACGCTTGAAATTGTTTTATTTACATCATAGCGATCAAGTTAATATCCATTAAATATGCAGCGCAGCTAAACCGGTCAAGTTTACAAAGTAATTGCATGTTGTCAAACCGTATACATAGGTACCTAAGTGATCAGCAAAAATAATCTTTTATTTAATGATATACTAATATTTAGGTATATTATGCTTTTGTCACAGGTAAGATCATTAAGGCGCTGTTGTACACTCACCGTTAATGTGTAACTCACTTTTAACTAATTATAATCGTATATTTCGTCAGATTTTATTGTGACAGTAGATTTAAATCATTTACTGCAATAATGTAATCAGGTCTCTTAAGTACACTCTAATCAAGATGAAGACATTTAATTTTGGTAACGGTCAAAATGTCACCAAATTCTTATTTAGACAACGGCAATTTTAAGGTGCTGATGTTTCTGTGTACATAGTGCCTACTCGTGTCTACATCAGGAAAAGAACGCATTAATATGAATATAGATATACCAATAGAATACCCACTGCAACGTCCGCTCAACGTTCAAGCCGCCAGAGCATTTTTCGAAATTAACCTATGATCTAATTAACTAAAATCGTGACATCTTGGAAACTATAATATCTAGAGAAAAAATTTAAACATATACAACATTACATAGAAATATAATGAAAAATCGTAAAATATATACCTAAAGATAAAACTAATAGCTAAAATAGTATGGAATTTTAATCATAATTAACTGATATATTGGTATAAACACGAAAAAGTCGGTAACAAAAAAAAATTATTTTTAAATATTTTCCACTTACACGAAAAACTAATATCTATTAAACACTATTATTTTATTCTTTACCCATATATAGAATACAATGTTACTAATAAGCGGAAGTAACGCGGTTTCACCCGCGTAGTGCATGTTCCCGTGGGATTACGGAAATAAAATGTAGCCTCAGTAACAACACGGCTATAGTGAAAGCCAGTTGAAATCGGTCTAGCCATTCCAGTGATTAGCCAAAACAAACAGGGAAAAGATTTTTGGAAATCTATTTTTTATGCAACCATCGTAAATACCTACTGTTACTCGGTGATCCACCTCCCCGGTTTAACCCGTTACATCGAACTCTCGTCGCACCTATCTAATCCCGTCGCTTATTAATTCTACATTCATGCATAAAAATTGCCCGATTTGTCGACATTTATGACTACTGCTCGGCTCTCAAGAGTAGTAGCGTAATAAATAAGTAATACCTATAAAGCCTCTAGCATTCCTCGATAAATGCTCGCTCTATAACATAAATTTATTTCTTCTAATTTTACCAGCAATCCTGAGATTAGCGCGTTCAACCAAACAAACAAACTGTTCAGCTTTATAGATATGCATATAGTAATATTCGCCATTATATGGGCGTGTTTATATAAAAGTATCTGAACGTCATTATTTAATCAGTGACGTTGAAAATTAAACTTAATATCAATGCAACATGAAGATCAACCATTTTAGCTGAACATACGCTCTTATCGTTTTGACAGCCCGTGAGTGCGTGTGCGTCTCCACCCTGCTGGTGAAGCAAGACAGCTATAATGTTTCAACTCGCTCACTTGTAATGCTCTGTGGCTACACTTGAGTCATTACAAATGTGTGAAATTGATCATAAATCACTTTGATCGGACCTTTTGAAAACCGTGAATGGTTTGGCCTTATACCTCATTTTCATAGAATATCACATGTTTTATGAATTTAATATGTTACTCAAATTAATAATTAGACATTTATATGTGATATTATTATGACTTGATAATGCTACAGTATGAAATGAAATGTATAAAGTTCATATGATTCGATTCTCCCAATAATTTGGGGAATTGTGTATTGAATGACATCTCAAATAAGAATATAAAAATAAGTAAACCAAAAATAAGTATTTAAGAAAAGTAAATATTGTGGAAAATATATAAAGTATGTGTATAATTATCTACAAAGTATAGACTTCTCCAACGAGTAGCAGTGTCCTCTAGTATTGCAAACGACCATAGTCAGTTTACTTTGACCATATCCGTCAGGTGGGCTGTATGCTGATTCACCTGCTGGTTAAAACCTCTCTTTGCGTGCACTGAAGAAGATAAAGGAAAAACGAACTCATTGCATACATTGTTAAATTTTTATTAAATTATTACTCACACACATTATGTTACAACTCGTGACAATTTTATTTACAAACAACCAATGCTAGAAATTTCAATTTATTTATTTATTTATTGTGGAATAAATAAATAAATTGAAATTGAAATTCACTCATTGAAACACATTTTACAAGTACAGAAATCAAACTTGTGATAAATTATGTGCTTTGTGTTTAATACTTAGCATAACAATAATCCTATTAGGTAATATGATAACCTATTTAGGTACATTCAAATGGTTTGAACTTTTGTAATAATTAGGATACATACGTAAAAAAAATACGATAGTGTAGAAAGGTTTAATATAAAATTTCGAGTTCCTTGCCAACTTTACTTTTTTGGGATGCTGGGCGAGGCCGCTAAATTTGAAAGTTTATTTGATTGTTTTTAAAAACACACACGGGAGCTAAGTTTGTTCAAATTTAAGTCGTAACACTAAAGGCACTCATTGATTTGAGCCATTCTTCGTAATGTACAGACGAATCAAAAAGGTACTTGTATTGTCAAATCAAGGCGTTCACGGCAACTGAAGATTTATATCAACTATTTAATCTAACTTTTCTTATTTTCGTGTATTTGCTTGCTATTGTCGTAATGCCCGATAAAATGATAAGTCCATACTCGCCTTAAGATAGCATTAATAGTATACCGATGAAAACATGACATAGTATCTATCTAAGGTTTTCATTAGTTTATATGTATCCAAATCTAGAGCTATTAGATGCTGTTTATCTTGCGATAAATCACATCTCATCTGACGCTGTAACATGACACGTTTGTATTCACAGATGTCAAATTTACTTTTAACAGACCTTTTCACATTAATATTCCCTTTATTGACTATAAAATTATAAGAAAGTTCATTCTTTAAGAACCTAAATTTGACATAAGTTGACAAATCGTGTAACGTATTGCTGCGTTTGCCTATTCTGATATACTTTTCATATTGTGCCAGTAAACATGGCATACTAGTAGTGTAACGATCACAATATTTTCTTATCATATTGCATATGTTGAACACCTCCTCGGCGGTAACTTCTTCAGGCACCCTGGGAAAATGAACGCATAGATAGCGTGTGGCCGGTTCGAACACATTGTATTCTCTGACACAACTCTGCACTCGTTGTTGTGGTGATTCCATTTTCTCCTGAAATAAATAGGTACAGCAGTTTAATAAAAAAATAACACATAAATTATTTTTAAAACAGAAAAAATATAAAATTGTTATAAAATTATTGGGAATCTGATTTTAATTCTCTCTGATAAAATTGCGCGGCGCTACGGTCGGACCTAGGAAATCAGATAGCAGTCACTATTTATATATCTACTATATTTACACGATAGGTATATGTATCTAGTAAAAACCTCTTTCAACTCTAGGTCTGATGAGAGATGACCATAAATAAGTGGAATATAGTAAAAAAGAAACGCGTGTTTAACTTTAATTCTAAAACATAATTATCACTCCTAAACCAATAGTAAATTTATATCGTACAAAAATAAATGTTGGCGCGTGACATTGCTAATAATAGGTACAAATGTTACTTAGTTTATGAACTCAATCTTAGCGCGCGGCAAGACGCGATTCAGAAAATTTAACATCTTTCTTTGAATCTGAATATAATGAGACAAATTTAGCTAAAACTAAAGCTCTAATGTCCCTTGGTACAGAAGAGGTAGCTACGCCCTAAGTCACACAATATACTCTAATTATATTTATGATGATTCAATATAATTCTTACTGTAAGTGAACAAGTTAATTAATAGGTAGATACATATATTGAAATAAGGTTACCAATGCTTCCAAGTGGTGGACGTAGTGACATATGTGACCGAAATCGTTGAGTTGGCCGCTGTGCAGCCACAGCGAAACAGCTCGCCTAAGCGTTACATGCGAGTAGTCGTGTGTAGAATACAATTTAGGTACGGCATTTTCCTCCTTTGCCAGTGGGCTTACTAGCTTTCCCGGAAACAAAAGTTCCACAAGACTTCGAAAAATGAAGATCAACATTTTCTCTATTGTGTTTCTCGCTCCTTTTGTTCGTTTCGATTCAGTCTATGTACCTCGTTTTCATTGACTACTTTCGTGATCTGCGATAAAAAGTTTCAGATTTATTACCTAAAATAGTTGTGGTAGGATTATCTTGAAAAAGAATTAGTTGACAGGCCCTTTAACTCTTTTTACCTATACAAATATTCTCTAAATCTAATAAATTCAATCCCATGTTCTGTCAATTAGATGGAATTAGCAATGTGAATTCAATTAAATTTGTTTCCACCAAACAAAACAATTTATACAAATATTAGAACTTTACCCACTACAAATCACTGAGCTACTTAATTAGGAATTAAAAACACCTATTAAATACTCTTTCAAGTATTTTATTGTTTAGACGACAATGAAATTGAACTAAGTAGCTATGTAGGTAGATAGACTGAAGTTTAGAATTATAAGCTATGTGAATTTAGATCTACATATTTTTAGATTACCACTGAATCGTGAGGTATAGAACTATAAAAAACTTTAACTTATAGTAAAGCGTCTACTATGTCAAAACCGGTATATGATACAATGCCAACATAATTTTTAATAATTAATATTAATAAACTTACTTGTATTATAATACAGTGGTCTTTGCTTCAACGTCCAGTATCCTTTAGCGCCACTCCGTACTTTGTTTATACCGCCAACGGCACAAGTGAACCACAACACACAGTCAACAACACAAGTAAACTATACAACCGACAGTGACCAGCAACTGCAACCCACCGATCTCTGTTAGACAGTGAAAACACTTCATGCAAGAGTAAGAAAACAATATATGTGTAGTTCCCTCCCCCCGCACGAAAGTTGGTTGAATGTCATTTCATACTTTATTGAGTACATTACGCGTCCATTGGTTAAATCATCCTAGAATATAATACAAGAACAAAGACTTCATGATAATACTTATCTCTGACAAAATCTTCAAACCAAAGAAGAAAAGAAAAAGTTTAGTAGTAATTGTAGGGACAGTGAGCCGTGCTCACGGGAACGAATGACTTCAAGTCGCAGTCGATTCTAATATGTACAGAGCGGCAGTGGTGGTGGCATGGACTCCTCCCGCTGCCGCCTCTACTACGCTGGGTTTTTTTTGTATAGCTGCGCTGGATTCTATTTGACTTAAACGTTGGAACCACTGACAGTTTTATCATATAATTCTAGAATTAGGATCTAGGGCCGGGTGCTAGATGAAAAGTTGTCTTTTCTGTTCTTTGCTAAACCGTTACTTAAATGAAGATGTCACATTATTTTTACTTAAGATTTCAGTCCAGGTTGCTGTGATCTTGTGAGTCATTTGTTTCAGCCCTAACCTTATAAGATCAGGTTGGCTTAAAAGGTACCAGCTAAACATCTGTTATACTAACTAAAACAGCATTAACGACTTTTATAGTGCAGCAATTTCCCACGGAATTGTAAACAAATGACCTCCCAAAGAAAAAAGTAAGTATAACTAACATTAGCAAATAACATGTCAGGAACTTCTAACCAATCTTTCTTAATTTAATTGAGAGTTAGTAAGTGCTGATTAGAAATTTCTTTAGCATCCTACTTTCATTTGTCTCTTGAATGATATTCATAGGCAAACTGTGTGGGATCGTTTCCTATGTAGTTCTTTATGCTGTAGTTCTTTATCCCAAGTAAGCAAAAACATAAGCAATAAAGCTGGTACTATCAGCAGCACTGTTTATCAAATTTTTTAAGCGATAAAGAATCACATCTTCCATCCGCGCTAAACATATTCCCTAAATACACAATTTCATTCACTTGCTCTAGACTATCAATAAACTAATTATATGTAAGTTTTATGGTCATTAACAGTAGTATGTTAACGGGATATGTACAATGCAGCAGGCCACAGTGCCCACATATCCCGTTAACTGCAATACTCCACAATTTTTTCTTGGAGAACAGTGATTACAATGTATTAATTTTTGGCAAATACGCAGAAGTAATTATTTGTTTTTTAAGTAGGCAAGGTTGTAAAATTAAATACAAATTTATACTGTTTATTGCGGTAATTTCTTTCTATCTTCCAAGAACCAACAAAACACAGTTATATAGGTTTGTGTACCTGCCGGGAACCCTGGGACATACTTCCAAGAAGTTACCTGGGGCCGCTAGGGCATGGCATTCACTTTAATAACAAGTTTTATTAATGCTATTTATATATCATTTTCTTTAGTGGTCGCTGCTGGACTAGGAGAGAGAGAAAGTTTATCACTTTAAAGTATCACGGGCAAAACTTATTGAAAAATCCTGAAACAAGCGTTAAAAGTATGTATATGAATTCTGTCAACGTAGATAGAGTTACCGTGTCACGAAGTGACAAGCTTGAAATTGTTTTATTTACATCATAGCGGTCAAGTTAACATCCATTAAATATGCAGCGCAGCTAAACCGGTCAAGTTTACAAAGTAATTGCATGTTGTCAAACCGTATACATACCTAAGTGATCAGCAAAAATAATCTTTTATTTAATGATATACCTAATATTTAGGTATATTATGCTTTTGTCACAGGTAAGATCATTAAGGCGCTGTTGTACACTCACCGTTAATGTGTAACTAACTTTTAACTAATTATAATCGTAAATTTCGTCAGATTTTATTGTGACAGTAGATTTAAATCATTTACTGCAATAATGTAATCAGGTCTCTTACACTCTAATCAAGATGAAGACATTTAATTTTGGTAACGGTCAAAATGTCGCCTAATTCTTATGTAGGTATTTAGACAACAGCAATTTTAAGGTGCTGATGTTTCTGTGTACATAGTGCCTACTCGTGTCTACATCAGGAAAAGAACGCATTAATATGAATATAGATATACCAATAGAATACCCACTGCAACGTCCGCTCAACGTTCAAGCCGCCAGAGCATTTTTCGAAATTAACCTATGATCTAATTAACTAAAATCGTGACATCTTGGAAACTATAATATCTAGAGAAAAAATTTAAACATATACAACATAACATAGAAATATAATGAAACATCGTAAAATATATACCTAAAGATAAAACATACTACTATACTAATAGCTAAAATAGTATGGAATTTTAATCATAATTAACTGATATATTGGTATAAACACGAAAAAGTCGGTAACAAAAAAATGTTATTTTTAAGTATTTTCCACTTACACGAAAAATTAATATCTATTAAACACTATTATTTTATTCTTTACCCATATATAGAATACAATGTTACTAATAAGCGGACGGACCGCGGTTCCCGTGGGATTACGGAAATAAAATGTAGCCTCAGTAACAACACGGCTATAGTGAAAGCCAGTTGAAATCGGTCTAGCCATTCCAGTGATTAGCCAAAACAAACAGGGAAAAGATTTTTGGAAATCTATTTTTTATGCAACCATCGTAAATACCTACTGTTACTAGGTGATCCACCTCCCCGGTTTAACCCGTTACATCGATCTCTCGTCGCACCTATTTAATCCCGTCGCTTATTAATTCTACATTCATGCATAAAAATTGCCCGATTTGTCGACATTTATGACTACTGCTCGGCTCTCAAGAGTAGTAGCGTAATAAATAAGTAATACCTATAAAGCCTCTAGCATTCCTCGATAAATGAGCTCTATAACATAAATTTATTTCTTCTAATTTTACCAGCAATCCTGAGATTAGCGCGTTCAACCAAACAAACAAACTGTTCAGCTTTATAGATATGCATATAGTAATATTCGCCATTATATGGGCGTGTTAATATAAAAGTATCTGAACGTCATTATTTAATCAGTGACGTTGAAAATTAAACTTAATATCAATGCAACATGAAGATCAACCATTTTAGCTGAACATACGCTCTTATCGTTTTGACAGCCCGTGAGTGCGTGTGCGTCTCCGCCCTGCTGGTAAAGCGAGACAGCTATAATGTTTCAACTCGCTCACTTGTAATGCTCTGTGGCTACACTTGAGTCATTACAAATGTGTGAAATTGATCATAAATCACTTTGATCGGACCTTTTGAAAACCGTGAATGGTTTGGCCTTATACCTCATTTTCATAGAATATCACAGGTTTTATGAATTTAATATGTTACTCAAATTAATAATTAGACATTTATATGTGATATTATAATGACTTGATAATGCTACAGTATGAAATGAAATGTATAAAGTTCATATGATTCGATTCTCCCAATAATTTGGGGAATTGTGTATTGAATGACATCTCAAATAAGAATATAAAAATAAGTAAACCAAAAATAAGTATTTAACAAAAGTAAATATTGTGGAAAGTATATAAAGTACCTATGTGTATAATTATCTACAAAGTATAGACTTCTCCAACGAGTAGCAGTGTAACACCTCTAGTATTGCAAACGACCATAGTCAGTTTACTTTGACCATATCCGTCAGGTGGGCTGTATGCTGATTCACCTGCTGGTTAAAACCTCTCTTTGCGTGCACTGAAGAAGATAAAAAAAAACGAACTCATTGCATACATTGTTAAATTTTTATTAAATTATTACTCACACACATTATGTTACAACTCGTGACAATTTTATTTACAAACAACCAATGCTAGAAACACATTTTACAAGTACAGAAATCAAACTTGTGATAAATTATGTGCTTTGTGTTTAATACTTAGCATAGCAATAATCCTATTAATATGATAACCTATTTACATTCAAATGGTTTGAACTTTTGTAATAATTGGGATACATACGTAAAAAAAAATAACGATAGTGTAGAAAGGTTCAAAATAAAATTTCGAGTTCCTTGCCAACTTTACTTTTTTGGGATACTGGGCGAGACCGCTAGATTTGAAAGTTTATTTGATTGTTTTTAAAAACACCCTTTTAAACAAACAACTTTTCTTATTTTCGTGTATTTACTTGCTATTGTCATAATGCCCGATAAAATGATAAGTCCATACTCGCGTTAAGATAGCATTAATAGTATACCGATGAAAACATGACATTGTATCTATCTAAGGTTTTCATTAGTTTATATGTATTAATATCTAGAGCTATAAAATGCTGTTTATCTTGTGATGAATCACATCTCATCTGACGCTGTAACATGACACGTTTGTATTCACAGATGTCAAATTTACTTTTAACAGACCTTTTCACATTAATATTCCCTTTATTGACTATAAAATTATAAGAAAGTTCATTCTTTAAGAACCTAAATTTGACATAAGTTGACAAATCATGTAACGTATTGCCGCGTTTGCCTATTCTGATATACTTTTCATATTGTGCCAGTAAACATGGCATACTAGTAGTGTAACGATCACAATATTTTCTTATCATATTGCATATGTTGAACACCTCCTCGGCGGTGACTTCTTCAGGTACCCTGGGAAAATGAACGCATAGATAGCGTGTGGCCGGTTCGAACACATTGTATTCTCTGACACAACTCTGCACTCGTTGTTGTGGCGATTCCATTTTCTCCTGAAATAAATAGGTACAGCAGTTTAACACAAAAATAACACCTAATTTATTTTAAAAACAGAAAAAATATAAAAACGTTATAAAATTATTGAGAATCTGATTTTAATTCTCTCTGATAATTTTGCGCGGCGCTACGGTCGGACCTAGGAAATCAGATAGCAGTCACTATTTATATATCTACTATATTTACACGGTAGGTATATGTATCTAGTAAAAATCTCTTTCAACTCTAGGTCTGATGAGTAAAAAAGAAACGCGTGTTTAACTTTAATTCTAAAACATAATTATCACTCCTAAACCAATAGTAAATTTATATCGTACAAAAATAAATGTTGGCGCGTGATATTGCTAATAATAGGTACAAATGTTACTTAGTTTATGAACTCAATCTTAGCGCGCGGCAAGACGCGATTCAGAAAATTTAACATCTTTCTTTGAATCTGAATATAATGAGACAAATTTAGCTAAAACTAAAGCTCTAATGTCCCTAGGTACAGAAGAGGTAGCTACGCCCTAAGTCACACAATATACTCTAATTATATTTATAATGATTCAATATAATTCTTACTGTAAGTGAACAAGTTAATTAATAGGTACATATATTGAAATAAGCTTACCAATGCTTCCAAGTGGTGGACGTAGTGACATATGTGACCGAAATCGTTGAGTTGTCCGCTGTGCAGCCACAGCGAAACAGCTCGCCTAAGCGTTACATGCGAGTAGTCGTGTGTAGAATACAATTTAGGTACGGCATTTTCCTCCTTTGCCAGTGGGCTTACTAGCTTTTCCGGAAACAAAAGTTCCACAAGACTTCGAAAAATGAAGATCAACATTTTCTCTATTGTGTTTCTCGCTCCTTTTGTTCGTTTCGATTCAGTCTATGTACCTCGTTTTCATTGACTACTTTCGTGATCTGCGATAAAAAGTTTCAGATGTATTACCTAAAATAGTTGTGGTAGGATTATCTTTAAAAAACAATTAGTTGACAGGCCCTTTAACTCTTTTTACCTATACAAATATTCTCTAAATCTAATAAATTCAATCCCATGTTCTATCCAGTAGATGGAATTAGCAATGTGAATTCAATTAAATTTATTTCCACTAAACAAAACAATTTATACAAATATTAGAACTTTACCCACTACAAATCACTAAGCTACTTAATTAGGCTGTCTAGAAAAAGAGAATAATCTAGAAGTAGATAGACTGAAGTTTAGAATTATAAGCTATGTGAATTTAGATCTACATATTTTTAGATTACCACTGAATCGTGAGGTATAGAACTATAAAAAACTTTAACTTATAGTAAAGCGTCTACTATGTCAAAACCGGTATATGATACAATGCCAACATAATTTTTAATAATTAATATTAATAAACTTACTTGTATTATAATACAGTGGTCTTTGCTTCAACGTCCAGTATCCTTTAGCGCCACTCCGTACTTTGTTTATACCGCCAACGGCACAAGTGAACCACAACACACTGTCAACAACACAATTAAACTATACAACCGACAGTGACAAGCAACTGCAACCCACCGATCTCTACGAGCTCACGGGAACGAATGACTTCAAGTCGCAGTCGATTCTAATTTGTACAGAGCGGCAGTGGTGGTGGTATGGACTCCTCCCGCTGCCGCCTCTACTACGCTGGGTTTTTTTTGTATAGCTGCGCTGGATTCTATTTGACTTAAGCGTTGAAACCACTGACTGTTTTATCATATAATTCTAGAATTTGGATCTAGGGCCGGGTGCTAGATTAAAAGTTGTCTTTTCTGTTCTTTGCTAAACCGTTACTTAAATGAAGATGTCACAGTATTTTTACGTAAGACTTCAGTCCAGGTTGCTGTGATCTTGTGAGTCATTTGTTTCAGCCTTAACCTTATAAGATCAGGTTGGCTTAAAAGGTACCAGCTAAACATCTGCTATACTAACTAAAACAGCATGAGCGACTTTTATAGTGCAGCAATTTCCCACGGTATTGTAAACAAATGACCTCCCAAAGAAAAAAGTAAGTGTAACTAACATTAGCAAATAACATGTCAGGAACTTTCAACCAATCTTTCTTAATTTAATTGAGAGTTAGTAAGTGCTGATTAGAAATTTCTTTAGCATCCTACTTTCATTTGTCTCTTGAATGATATTCATAGGCAAACTGTGTGGGATCGTTTTCTATGTAGTTCTTTATGCTGTAGTTCTTTATCCCAAGTAAGCAAAAACATAAGCAATAAAGCTGGTACTATCAGCAGCACTGTTTATCAATTTTTTTAAGCGATAAAGAATCACATCTTCCGTCCGCGCTAAACATATTCCCTAAATACACAATTTCATTCACTTGCTCTAGACTATCAATAAACTAATTATATGTATGTTTTGTGGTCATTAACAGTAGTATGTTAACGGGATATGTACAATGCAGCAGGTCACAGTGCCCAAATATCCCGTTAACTCCAATACTCCACAATTGTTTCTTGGAGAACAGTGATTACAATGTATTACCTATTTTTTTGCAAATACGCAGTAGTTATTTGTTTTTTAAGTGGGCAAGGTTGTAAAATTAAATACAAATTTATACTGTTTATTGTGGTAATTTCTTTCTATCTTCCAAGAACCAACAAAACACAGTTATATAGGTGTGTGTACCTGCCGGGAACCCTGGGACATACTTCCAAGAAGTTACCTGGGGCCGCTAGGGCATGGCATTCACTTTAATAACAAGTTTTATTAATGCTATTTAAACATCATTTTCTTTAGTGGTTGCTGCCGGACTAGGAGAGAGAGAAAGTTTATCACTTTAAAGTATCACGGGCAAATACCTATTGAAAAATCCTGAAACAAGTGTTTATTTATTTTTAATGAGAAGTATGTATATGAATTCTGTCGACGTAGATAGAGTTACCGTGTCACGAAGTGACACGCTTGAAATTGTTTTATTTACATCATAGCGATCAAGTTAACATCCATTAAATATGCAGCGCAGCTAAACCGGTCAAGTTTACAAAGTAATTGCATGTTGTCAAACCGTATACATAGGTACCTAAGTGATCAGCAAAAATAATCTTTTATTTAATGATATACTAATATTTAGGTATATTATGCTTTTGTCACAGGTAAGATCATTAAGGCGCTGTTGTACACTCACCGTTAATGTGCAACTCACTTTTAACTAATTATAATCGTATATTTCGTCAGATTTTATTGTGACAGTAGATTTAAATCATTTACTGCAATAATGTAATCAGGTCTCTTAAGTACACTCTAATCAAGATGAAGACATTTAATTTTGGTAACGGTCAAAATGTCACCAAATTCTTATTTAGACAACGGCAATTTTAAGGTGCTGATGTTTCTGTGTACATACATTAATATGAATATAGATATACCAATAGAATACCCACTGCAACGTCCGCTCAACGTTCAAGCCGCCAGAGCATTTTTCGAAATTAACCTATGATCTAATTAACTAAAATCGTGACATCTTGGAAACTATAATATCTAGAGAAAAAATTTAAACATATACAACATTACATAGATATATAATGAAAAATCGTAAAATATATACCTAAAGATAAAACTAATAGCTAAAATAGTATGGAATTTTAATCATAATTAACTGATATATTGGTATAAACACGAAAAAGTCGGTAACAAAAAAATGTTATTTTTAAAAATTTTTCACTTACACGAAAAACTAATATCTTTTAAACACTATTATTTTATTCTTTACCCATATATAGAATACAATGTTACTAATAAGCGGACGTACCGCGGTTTCACCCGCGTAGTGCATGTTCCCGTGGGATTACGGAAATAAAATGTAGCCTCAGTAACAACACGGCTATAGTGAAAGCCAGTTGAAATCGGTCTAGCCATTCCAGTGATTAGCCAAAACAAACAGGGAAAAGATTTTTGGAAATCTATTTTTTATGCAACCATCGTAAATACCTACTGTTACTAGGTGATCCACCTCCCCGGTTTAACCCGTTACATCGATCTCTCGTCGCACCTATTTAATCCCGTCGCTTATTAATTCTACATTCATGCATAAAAATTGCCCGATTTGTCGACATTTATGACTACTGCTCGGCTCTCAAGAGTAGTAGCGTAATAAATAAGTAATACCTATAAAGCCTCTAGCATTCCTCGATAAATGAGCTCTATAACATAAATTAATTTCTTCTAATTTTACCAGCAATCCTAAGATTAGCGCGTTCAACAAAACAAACAAACTGTTCAGCTTTATAGATATGCATATAGTAATATTCGCCATTATATGGGTGTGTTTATATAAAAGTATCTGAACGTCATTATTTAATCAGTGACGTTGAAAATTAAACTTAATATCAATGCAACATGAAGATCAACCATTTTAGCTGAACATACGCTCTTATCGTTTTGACAGCCCGTGAGTGCGTGTGCGTCTCCGCCCTGCTGGTGAAGCGAGACAGCTATAATGTTTCAACTCGCTCACTTGTAATGCTCTGTGGCTACACTTGAGTCATTACAAATGTGTGAAATTGATCATAAATCACTTTGATCGGACCTTTTGAAAACCGTGAATGGTTTGGCCTTATACCTCATTTTCATAGAATATCACAGGTTTTATGAATTTAATATGTTACTCAAATTAATAATTAGACATTTATATGTGATATTATAATGACTTGATAATGCTACAGTATGAAATGAAATGTATAAAGTTCATATGATTCGATTCTCCCAATAATTTGGGGAATTGTGTATTGAATGACATCTCAAATAAGAATATAAAAATAAGTAAACCAAAAATAAGTATTTAACAAAAGTAAATATTGTGGAAAGTATATAAAGTACCTATGTGTATAATTATCTACAAAGTATAGACTTCTCCAACGAGTAGCAGTGTAACACCTCTAGTATTGCAAACGACCATAGTCAGTTTACTTTGACCATATCCGTCAGGTGGGCTGTATGCTGATTCACCTGCTGGTTAAAACCTCTCTTTGCGTGCACTGAAGAAGATAAAAAAAAACGAACTCATTGCATACATTGTTAAATTTTTATTAAATTATTACTCACACACATTATGTTACAACTCGTGACAATTTTATTTACAAACAACCAATGCTAGAAACACATTTTACAAGTACAGAAATCAAACTTGTGATAAATTATGTGCTTTGTGTTTAATACTTAGCATAGCAATAATCCTATTAATATGATAACCTATTTACATTCAAATGGTTTGAACTTTTGTAATAATTGGGATACATACGTAAAAAAAAATAACGATAGTGTAGAAAGGTTCAAAATAAAATTTCGAGTTCCTTGCCAACTTTACTTTTTTGGGATACTGGGCGAGACCGCTAGATTTGAAAGTTTATTTGATTGTTTTTAAAAACACCCTTTTAAACAAACAACTTTTCTTATTTTCGTGTATTTACTTGCTATTGTCATAATGCCCGATAAAATGATAAGTCCATACTCGCGTTAAGATAGCATTAATAGTATACCGATGAAAACATGACATTGTATCTATCTAAGGTTTTCATTAGTTTATATGTATTAATATCTAGAGCTATAAAATGCTGTTTATCTTGTGATGAATCACATCTCATCTGACGCTGTAACATGACACGTTTGTATTCACAGATGTCAAATTTACTTTTAACAGACCTTTTCACATTAATATTCCCTTTATTGACTATAAAATTATAAGAAAGTTCATTCTTTAAGAACCTAAATTTGACATAAGTTGACAAATCATGTAACGTATTGCCGCGTTTGCCTATTCTGATATACTTTTCATATTGTGCCAGTAAACATGGCATACTAGTAGTGTAACGATCACAATATTTTCTTATCATATTGCATATGTTGAACACCTCCTCGGCGGTGACTTCTTCAGGTACCCTGGGAAAATGAACGCATAGATAGCGTGTGGCCGGTTCGAACACATTGTATTCTCTGACACAACTCTGCACTCGTTGTTGTGGCGATTCCATTTTCTCCTGAAATAAATAGGTACAGCAGTTTAACACAAAAATAACACCTAATTTATTTTAAAAACAGAAAAAATATAAAAACGTTATAAAATTATTGAGAATCTGATTTTAATTCTCTCTGATAATTTTGCGCGGCGCTACGGTCGGACCTAGGAAATCAGATAGCAGTCACTATTTATATATCTACTATATTTACACGGTAGGTATATGTATCTAGTAAAAATCTCTTTCAACTCTAGGTCTGATGAGTAAAAAAGAAACGCGTGTTTAACTTTAATTCTAAAACATAATTATCACTCCTAAACCAATAGTAAATTTATATCGTACAAAAATAAATGTTGGCGCGTGATATTGCTAATAATAGGTACAAATGTTACTTAGTTTATGAACTCAATCTTAGCGCGCGGCAAGACGCGATTCAGAAAATTTAACATCTTTCTTTGAATCTGAATATAATGAGACAAATTTAGCTAAAACTAAAGCTCTAATGTCCCTAGGTACAGAAGAGGTAGCTACGCCCTAAGTCACACAATATACTCTAATTATATTTATAATGATTCAATATAATTCTTACTGTAAGTGAACAAGTTAATTAATAGGTACATATATTGAAATAAGCTTACCAATGCTTCCAAGTGGTGGACGTAGTGACATATGTGACCGAAATCGTTGAGTTGTCCGCTGTGCAGCCACAGCGAAACAGCTCGCCTAAGCGTTACATGCGAGTAGTCGTGTGTAGAATACAATTTAGGTACGGCATTTTCCTCCTTTGCCAGTGGGCTTACTAGCTTTTCCGGAAACAAAAGTTCCACAAGACTTCGAAAAATGAAGATCAACATTTTCTCTATTGTGTTTCTCGCTCCTTTTGTTCGTTTCGATTCAGTCTATGTACCTCGTTTTCATTGACTACTTTCGTGATCTGCGATAAAAAGTTTCAGATGTATTACCTAAAATAGTTGTGGTAGGATTATCTTTAAAAAACAATTAGTTGACAGGCCCTTTAACTCTTTTTACCTATACAAATATTCTCTAAATCTAATAAATTCAATCCCATGTTCTATCCAGTAGATGGAATTAGCAATGTGAATTCAATTAAATTTATTTCCACTAAACAAAACAATTTATACAAATATTAGAACTTTACCCACTACAAATCACTAAGCTACTTAATTAGGCTGTCTAGAAAAAGAGAATAATCTAGAAGTAGATAGACTGAAGTTTAGAATTATAAGCTATGTGAATTTAGATCTACATATTTTTAGATTACCACTGAATCGTGAGGTATAGAACTATAAAAAACTTTAACTTATAGTAAAGCGTCTACTATGTCAAAACCGGTATATGATACAATGCCAACATAATTTTTAATAATTAATATTAATAAACTTACTTGTATTATAATACAGTGGTCTTTGCTTCAACGTCCAGTATCCTTTAGCGCCACTCCGTACTTTGTTTATACCGCCAACGGCACAAGTGAACCACAACACACTGTCAACAACACAATTAAACTATACAACCGACAGTGACAAGCAACTGCAACCCACCGATCTCTACGAGCTCACGGGAACGAATGACTTCAAGTCGCAGTCGATTCTAATTTGTACAGAGCGGCAGTGGTGGTGGTATGGACTCCTCCCGCTGCCGCCTCTACTACGCTGGGTTTTTTTTGTATAGCTGCGCTGGATTCTATTTGACTTAAGCGTTGAAACCACTGACTGTTTTATCATATAATTCTAGAATTTGGATCTAGGGCCGGGTGCTAGATTAAAAGTTGTCTTTTCTGTTCTTTGCTAAACCGTTACTTAAATGAAGATGTCACAGTATTTTTACGTAAGACTTCAGTCCAGGTTGCTGTGATCTTGTGAGTCATTTGTTTCAGCCTTAACCTTATAAGATCAGGTTGGCTTAAAAGGTACCAGCTAAACATCTGCTATACTAACTAAAACAGCATGAGCGACTTTTATAGTGCAGCAATTTCCCACGGTATTGTAAACAAATGACCTCCCAAAGAAAAAAGTAAGTGTAACTAACATTAGCAAATAACATGTCAGGAACTTTCAACCAATCTTTCTTAATTTAATTGAGAGTTAGTAAGTGCTGATTAGAAATTTCTTTAGCATCCTACTTTCATTTGTCTCTTGAATGATATTCATAGGCAAACTGTGTGGGATCGTTTTCTATGTAGTTCTTTATGCTGTAGTTCTTTATCCCAAGTAAGCAAAAACATAAGCAATAAAGCTGGTACTATCAGCAGCACTGTTTATCAATTTTTTTAAGCGATAAAGAATCACATCTTCCGTCCGCGCTAAACATATTCCCTAAATACACAATTTCATTCACTTGCTCTAGACTATCAATAAACTAATTATATGTATGTTTTGTGGTCATTAACAGTAGTATGTTAACGGGATATGTACAATGCAGCAGGTCACAGTGCCCAAATATCCCGTTAACTCCAATACTCCACAATTGTTTCTTGGAGAACAGTGATTACAATGTATTACCTAATTTTTTGCAAATACGCAGTAGTTATTTGTTTTTTAAGTGGGCAAGGTTGTAAAATTAAATACAAATTTATACTGTTTATTGTGGTAATTTCTTTCTATCTTCCAAGAACCAACAAAACACAGTTATATAGGTGTGTGTACCTGCCGGGAACCCTGGGACATACTTCCAAGAAGTTACCTGGGGCCGCTAGGGCATGGCATTCACTTTAATAACAAGTTTTATTAATGCTATTTAAACATCATTTTCTTTAGTGGTTGCTGCCGGACTAGGAGAGAGAGAAAGTTTATCACTTTAAAGTATCACGGGCAAATACCTATTGAAAAATCCTGAAACAAGTGTTTATTTATTTTTAATGAGAAGTATGTATATGAATTCTGTCGACGTAGATAGAGTTACCGTGTCACGAAGTGACACGCTTGAAATTGTTTTATTTACATCATAGCGATCAAGTTAACATCCATTAAATATGCAGCGCAGCTAAACCGGTCAAGTTTACAAAGTAATTGCATGTTGTCAAACCGTATACATAGGTACCTAAGTGATCAGCAAAAATAATCTTTTATTTAATGATATACTAATATTTAGGTATATTATGCTTTTGTCACAGGTAAGATCATTAAGGCGCTGTTGTACACTCACCGTTAATGTGCAACTCACTTTTAACTAATTATAATCGTATATTTCGTCAGATTTTATTGTGACAGTAGATTTAAATCATTTACTGCAATAATGTAATCAGGTCTCTTAAGTACACTCTAATCAAGATGAAGACATTTAATTTTGGTAACGGTCAAAATGTCACCAAATTCTTATTTAGACAACGGCAATTTTAAGGTGCTGATGTTTCTGTGTACATACATTAATATGAATATAGATATACCAATAGAATACCCACTGCAACGTCCGCTCAACGTTCAAGCCGCCAGAGCATTTTTCGAAATTAACCTATGATCTAATTAACTAAAATCGTGACATCTTGGAAACTATAATATCTAGAGAAAAAATTTAAACATATACAACATTACATAGATATATAATGAAAAATCGTAAAATATATACCTAAAGATAAAACTAATAGCTAAAATAGTATGGAATTTTAATCATAATTAACTGATATATTGGTATAAACACGAAAAAGTCGGTAACAAAAAAATGTTATTTTTAAAAATTTTTCACTTACACGAAAAACTAATATCTTTTAAACACTATTATTTTATTCTTTACCCATATATAGAATACAATGTTACTAATAAGCGGACGTACCGCGGTTTCACCCGCGTAGTGCATGTTCCCGTGGGATTACGGAAATAAAATGTAGCCTCAGTAACAACACGGCTATAGTGAAAGCCAGTTGAAATCGGTCTAGCCATTCCAGTGATTAGCCAAAACAAACAGGGAAAAGATTTTTGGAAATCTATTTTTTATGCAACCATCGTAAATACCTACTGTTACTAGGTGATCCACCTCCCCGGTTTAACCCGTTACATCGATCTCTCGTCGCACCTATTTAATCCCGTCGCTTATTAATTCTACATTCATGCATAAAAATTGCCCGATTTGTCGACATTTATGACTACTGCTCGGCTCTCAAGAGTAGTAGCGTAATAAATAAGTAATACCTATAAAGCCTCTAGCATTCCTCGATAAATGAGCTCTATAACATAAATTAATTTCTTCTAATTTTACCAGCAATCCTAAGATTAGCGCGTTCAACAAAACAAACAAACTGTTCAGCTTTATAGATATGCATATAGTAATATTCGCCATTATATGGGTGTGTTTATATAAAAGTATCTGAACGTCATTATTTAATCAGTGACGTTGAAAATTAAACTTAATATCAATGCAACATGAAGATCAACCATTTTAGCTGAACATACGCTCTTATCGTTTTGACAGCCCGTGAGTGCGTGTGCGTCTCCGCCCTGCTGGTGAAGCGAGACAGCTATAATGTTTCAACTCGCTCACTTGTAATGCTCTGTGGCTACACTTGAGTCATTACAAATGTGTGAAATTGATCATAAATCACTTTGATCGGACCTTTTGAAAACCGTGAATGGTTTGGCCTTATACCTCATTTTCATAGAATATCACAGGTTTTATGAATTTAATATGTTACTCAAATTAATAATTAGACATTTATATGTGATATTATAATGACTTGATAATGCTACAGTATGAAATGAAATGTATAAAGTTCATATGATTCGATTCTCCCAATAATTTGGGGAATTGTGTATTGAATGACATCTCAAATAAGAATATAAAAATAAGTAAACCAAAAATAAGTATTTAACAAAAGTAAATATTGTGGAAAGTATATAAAGTACCTATGTGTATAATTATCTACAAAGTATAGACTTCTCCAACGAGTAGCAGTGTAACACCTCTAGTATTGCAAACGACCATAGTCAGTTTACTTTGACCATATCCGTCAGGTGGGCTGTATGCTGATTCACCTGCTGGTTAAAACCTCTCTTTGCGTGCACTGAAGAAGATAAAAAAAAACGAACTCATTGCATACATTGTTAAATTTTTATTAAATTATTACTCACACACATTATGTTACAACTCGTGACAATTTTATTTACAAACAACCAATGCTAGAAACACATTTTACAAGTACAGAAATCAAACTTGTGATAAATTATGTGCTTTGTGTTTAATACTTAGCATAGCAATAATCCTATTAATATGATAACCTATTTACATTCAAATGGTTTGAACTTTTGTAATAATTGGGATACATACGTAAAAAAAAATAACGATAGTGTAGAAAGGTTCAAAATAAAATTTCGAGTTCCTTGCCAACTTTACTTTTTTGGGATACTGGGCGAGACCGCTAGATTTGAAAGTTTATTTGATTGTTTTTAAAAACACCCTTTTAAACAAACAACTTTTCTTATTTTCGTGTATTTACTTGCTATTGTCATAATGCCCGATAAAATGATAAGTCCATACTCGCGTTAAGATAGCATTAATAGTATACCGATGAAAACATGACATTGTATCTATCTAAGGTTTTCATTAGTTTATATGTATTAATATCTAGAGCTATAAAATGCTGTTTATCTTGTGATGAATCACATCTCATCTGACGCTGTAACATGACACGTTTGTATTCACAGATGTCAAATTTACTTTTAACAGACCTTTTCACATTAATATTCCCTTTATTGACTATAAAATTATAAGAAAGTTCATTCTTTAAGAACCTAAATTTGACATAAGTTGACAAATCATGTAACGTATTGCCGCGTTTGCCTATTCTGATATACTTTTCATATTGTGCCAGTAAACATGGCATACTAGTAGTGTAACGATCACAATATTTTCTTATCATATTGCATATGTTGAACACCTCCTCGGCGGTGACTTCTTCAGGTACCCTGGGAAAATGAACGCATAGATAGCGTGTGGCCGGTTCGAACACATTGTATTCTCTGACACAACTCTGCACTCGTTGTTGTGGCGATTCCATTTTCTCCTGAAATAAATAGGTACAGCAGTTTAACACAAAAATAACACCTAATTTATTTTAAAAACAGAAAAAATATAAAAACGTTATAAAATTATTGAGAATCTGATTTTAATTCTCTCTGATAATTTTACGGTCGGACCTAGGAAATTAGATAGCAGTCACTATTTATATACTATATTTACACGATAGGTATATGTATCTAGTAAAAATCTCTTTCAACTCTAGGTCTGATGAGTAAAAAAGAAACGCGTGTTTAACTTTAATTCTAAAACATAATTATCACTCCTAAACCAATAGTAAATTTATATCGTACAAAAATAAATGTTGGCGCGTGATATTGCTAATAATAGGTACAAATGTTACTTAGTTTATGAACTCAATCTTAGCGCGCGGCAAGACGCGATTCAGAAAATTTAACATCTTTCTTTGAATCTGAATATAATGAGACAAATTTAGCTAAAACTAAAGCTCTAATGTCCCTAGGTACAGAAGAGGTAGCTACGCCCTAAGTCACACAATATACTCTAATTATATTTATAATGATTCAATATAATTCTTACTGTAAGTGAACAAGTTAATTAATAGGTACATATATTGAAATAAGCTTACCAATGCTTCCAAGTGGTGGACGTAGTGACATATGTGACCGAAATCGTTGAGTTGTCCGCTGTGCAGCCACAGCGAAACAGCTCGCCTAAGCGTTACATGCGAGTAGTCATGTGTAGAATACAATTTAGGTACGGCATTTTCCTCCTTTGCCAGTGGGCTTACTAGCTTTTCCGGAAACAAAAGTTCCACAAGACTTCGAAAAATGAAGATCAACATTTTCTCTATTGTGTTTCTCGCTCCTTTTGTTCGTTTCGATTCAGTCTATGTACCTCGTTTTCATTGACTACTTTCGTGATCTGCGATAAAAAGTTTCAGATGTATTACCTAAAATAGTTGTGGTAGGATTATCTTTAAAAAACAATTAGTTGACAGGCCCTTTAACTCTTTTTACCTATACAAATATTCTCTAAATCTAATAAATTCAATCCCATGTTCTATCCAGTAGATGGAATTAGCAATGTGAATTCAATTAAATTTATTTCCACTAAACAAAACAATTTATACAAATATTAGAACTTTACCCACTACAAATCACTAAGCTACTTAATTAGGCTGTCTAGAAAAAGAGAATAATCTAGAAGTAGATAGACTGAAGTTTAGAATTATAAGCTATGTGAATTTAGATCTACATATTTTTAGATTACCACTGAATCGTGAGGTATAGAACTATAAAAAACTTTAACTTATAGTAAAGCGTCTACTATGTCAAAACCGGTATATGATACAATGCCAACATAATTTTTAATAATTAATATTAATAAACTTACTTGTATTATAATACAGTGGTCTTTGCTTCAACGTCCAGTATCCTTTAGCGCCACTCCGTACTTTGTTTATACCGCCAACGGCACAAGTGAACCACAACACACTGTCAACAACACAATTAAACTATACAACCGACAGTGACAAGCAACTGCAACCCACCGATCTCTACGAGCTCACGGGAACGAATGACTTCAAGTCGCAGTCGATTCTAATTTGTACAGAGCGGCAGTGGTGGTGGTATGGACTCCTCCCGCTGCCGCCTCTACTACGCTGGGTTTTTTTTGTATAGCTGCGCTGGATTCTATTTGACTTAAGCGTTGAAACCACTGACTGTTTTATCATATAATTCTAGAATTTGGATCTAGGGCCGGGTGCTAGATTAAAAGTTGTCTTTTCTGTTCTTTGCTAAACCGTTACTTAAATGAAGATGTCACAGTATTTTTACGTAAGACTTCAGTCCAGGTTGCTGTGATCTTGTGAGTCATTTGTTTCAGCCTTAACCTTATAAGATCAGGTTGGCTTAAAAGGTACCAGCTAAACATCTGCTATACTAACTAAAACAGCATGAGCGACTTTTATAGTGCAGCAATTTCCCACGGTATTGTAAACAAATGACCTCCCAAAGAAAAAAGTAAGTGTAACTAACATTAGCAAATAACATGTCAGGAACTTTCAACCAATCTTTCTTAATTTAATTGAGAGTTAGTAAGTGCTGATTAGAAATTTCTTTAGCATCCTACTTTCATTTGTCTCTTGAATGATATTCATAGGCAAACTGTGTGGGATCGTTTTCTATGTAGTTCTTTATGCTGTAGTTCTTTATCCCAAGTAAGCAAAAACATAAGCAATAAAGCTGGTACTATCAGCAGCACTGTTTATCAATTTTTTTAAGCGATAAAGAATCACATCTTCCGTCCGCGCTAAACATATTCCCTAAATACACAATTTCATTCACTTGCTCTAGACTATCAATAAACTAATTATATGTATGTTTTGTGGTCATTAACAGTAGTATGTTAACGGGATATGTACAATGCAGCAGGTCACAGTGCCCAAATATCCCGTTAACTCCAATACTCCACAATTGTTTCTTGGAGAACAGTGATTACAATGTATTACCTAATTTTTTGCAAATACGCAGTAGTTATTTGTTTTTTAAGTGGGCAAGGTTGTAAAATTAAATACAAATTTATACTGTTTATTGTGGTAATTTCTTTCTATCTTCCAAGAACCAACAAAACACAGTTATATAGGTGTGTGTACCTGCCGGGAACCCTGGGACATACTTCCAAGAAGTTACCTGGGGCCGCTAGGGCATGGCATTCACTTTAATAACAAGTTTTATTAATGCTATTTAAACATCATTTTCTTTAGTGGTTGCTGCCGGACTAGGAGAGAGAGAAAGTTTATCACTTTAAAGTATCACGGGCAAATACCTATTGAAAAATCCTGAAACAAGTGTTTATTTATTTTTAATGAGAAGTATGTATATGAATTCTGTCGACGTAGATAGAGTTACCGTGTCACGAAGTGACACGCTTGAAATTGTTTTATTTACATCATAGCGATCAAGTTAACATCCATTAAATATGCAGCGCAGCTAAACCGGTCAAGTTTACAAAGTAATTGCATGTTGTCAAACCGTATACATAGGTACCTAAGTGATCAGCAAAAATAATCTTTTATTTAATGATATACTAATATTTAGGTATATTATGCTTTTGTCACAGGTAAGATCATTAAGGCGCTGTTGTACACTCACCGTTAATGTGCAACTCACTTTTAACTAATTATAATCGTATATTTCGTCAGATTTTATTGTGACAGTAGATTTAAATCATTTACTGCAATAATGTAATCAGGTCTCTTAAGTACACTCTAATCAAGATGAAGACATTTAATTTTGGTAACGGTCAAAATGTCACCAAATTCTTATTTAGACAACGGCAATTTTAAGGTGCTGATGTTTCTGTGTACATACATTAATATGAATATAGATATACCAATAGAATACCCACTGCAACGTCCGCTCAACGTTCAAGCCGCCAGAGCATTTTTCGAAATTAACCTATGATCTAATTAACTAAAATCGTGACATCTTGGAAACTATAATATCTAGAGAAAAAATTTAAACATATACAACATTACATAGATATATAATGAAAAATCGTAAAATATATACCTAAAGATAAAACTAATAGCTAAAATAGTATGGAATTTTAATCATAATTAACTGATATATTGGTATAAACACGAAAAAGTCGGTAACAAAAAAATGTTATTTTTAAAAATTTTTCACTTACACGAAAAACTAATATCTTTTAAACACTATTATTTTATTCTTTACCCATATATAGAATACAATGTTACTAATAAGCGGACGTACCGCGGTTTCACCCGCGTAGTGCATGTTCCCGTGGGATTACGGAAATAAAATGTAGCCTCAGTAACAACACGGCTATAGTGAAAGCCAGTTGAAATCGGTCTAGCCATTCCAGTGATTAGCCAAAACAAACAGGGAAAAGATTTTTGGAAATCTATTTTTTATGCAACCATCGTAAATACCTACTGTTACTAGGTGATCCACCTCCCCGGTTTAACCCGTTACATCGATCTCTCGTCGCACCTATTTAATCCCGTCGCTTATTAATTCTACATTCATGCATAAAAATTGCCCGATTTGTCGACATTTATGACTACTGCTCGGCTCTCAAGAGTAGTAGCGTAATAAATAAGTAATACCTATAAAGCCTCTAGCATTCCTCGATAAATGAGCTCTATAACATAAATTAATTTCTTCTAATTTTACCAGCAATCCTAAGATTAGCGCGTTCAACAAAACAAACAAACTGTTCAGCTTTATAGATATGCATATAGTAATATTCGCCATTATATGGGTGTGTTTATATAAAAGTATCTGAACGTCATTATTTAATCAGTGACGTTGAAAATTAAACTTAATATCAATGCAACATGAAGATCAACCATTTTAGCTGAACATACGCTCTTATCGTTTTGACAGCCCGTGAGTGCGTGTGCGTCTCCGCCCTGCTGGTGAAGCGAGACAGCTATAATGTTTCAACTCGCTCACTTGTAATGCTCTGTGGCTACACTTGAGTCATTACAAATGTGTGAAATTGATCATAAATCACTTTGATCGGACCTTTTGAAAACCGTGAATGGTTTGGCCTTATACCTCATTTTCATAGAATATCACAGGTTTTATGAATTTAATATGTTACTCAAATTAATAATTAGACATTTATATGTGATATTATAATGACTTGATAATGCTACAGTATGAAATGAAATGTATAAAGTTCATATGATTCGATTCTCCCAATAATTTGGGGAATTGTGTATTGAATGACATCTCAAATAAGAATATAAAAATAAGTAAACCAAAAATAAGTATTTAACAAAAGTAAATATTGTGGAAAGTATATAAAGTACCTATGTGTATAATTATCTACAAAGTATAGACTTCTCCAACGAGTAGCAGTGTAACACCTCTAGTATTGCAAACGACCATAGTCAGTTTACTTTGACCATATCCGTCAGGTGGGCTGTATGCTGATTCACCTGCTGGTTAAAACCTCTCTTTGCGTGCACTGAAGAAGATAAAAAAAAACGAACTCATTGCATACATTGTTAAATTTTTATTAAATTATTACTCACACACATTATGTTACAACTCGTGACAATTTTATTTACAAACAACCAATGCTAGAAACACATTTTACAAGTACAGAAATCAAACTTGTGATAAATTATGTGCTTTGTGTTTAATACTTAGCATAGCAATAATCCTATTAATATGATAACCTATTTACATTCAAATGGTTTGAACTTTTGTAATAATTGGGATACATACGTAAAAAAAAATAACGATAGTGTAGAAAGGTTCAAAATAAAATTTCGAGTTCCTTGCCAACTTTACTTTTTTGGGATACTGGGCGAGACCGCTAGATTTGAAAGTTTATTTGATTGTTTTTAAAAACACCCTTTTAAACAAACAACTTTTCTTATTTTCGTGTATTTACTTGCTATTGTCATAATGCCCGATAAAATGATAAGTCCATACTCGCGTTAAGATAGCATTAATAGTATACCGATGAAAACATGACATTGTATCTATCTAAGGTTTTCATTAGTTTATATGTATTAATATCTAGAGCTATAAAATGCTGTTTATCTTGTGATGAATCACATCTCATCTGACGCTGTAACATGACACGTTTGTATTCACAGATGTCAAATTTACTTTTAACAGACCTTTTCACATTAATATTCCCTTTATTGACTATAAAATTATAAGAAAGTTCATTCTTTAAGAACCTAAATTTGACATAAGTTGACAAATCATGTAACGTATTGCCGCGTTTGCCTATTCTGATATACTTTTCATATTGTGCCAGTAAACATGGCATACTAGTAGTGTAACGATCACAATATTTTCTTATCATATTGCATATGTTGAACACCTCCTCGGCGGTGACTTCTTCAGGTACCCTGGGAAAATGAACGCATAGATAGCGTGTGGCCGGTTCGAACACATTGTATTCTCTGACACAACTCTGCACTCGTTGTTGTGGCGATTCCATTTTCTCCTGAAATAAATAGGTACAGCAGTTTAACACAAAAATAACACCTAATTTATTTTAAAAACAGAAAAAATATAAAAACGTTATAAAATTATTGAGAATCTGATTTTAATTCTCTCTGATAATTTTACGGTCGGACCTAGGAAATTAGATAGCAGTCACTATTTATATACTATATTTACACGATAGGTATATGTATCTAGTAAAAATCTCTTTCAACTCTAGGTCTGATGAGTAAAAAAGAAACGCGTGTTTAACTTTAATTCTAAAACATAATTATCACTCCTAAACCAATAGTAAATTTATATCGTACAAAAATAAATGTTGGCGCGTGATATTGCTAATAATAGGTACAAATGTTACTTAGTTTATGAACTCAATCTTAGCGCGCGGCAAGACGCGATTCAGAAAATTTAACATCTTTCTTTGAATCTGAATATAATGAGACAAATTTAGCTAAAACTAAAGCTCTAATGTCCCTAGGTACAGAAGAGGTAGCTACGCCCTAAGTCACACAATATACTCTAATTATATTTATAATGATTCAATATAATTCTTACTGTAAGTGAACAAGTTAATTAATAGGTACATATATTGAAATAAGCTTACCAATGCTTCCAAGTGGTGGACGTAGTGACATATGTGACCGAAATCGTTGAGTTGTCCGCTGTGCAGCCACAGCGAAACAGCTCGCCTAAGCGTTACATGCGAGTAGTCATGTGTAGAATACAATTTAGGTACGGCATTTTCCTCCTTTGCCAGTGGGCTTACTAGCTTTTCCGGAAACAAAAGTTCCACAAGACTTCGAAAAATGAAGATCAACATTTTCTCTATTGTGTTTCTCGCTCCTTTTGTTCGTTTCGATTCAGTCTATGTACCTCGTTTTCATTGACTACTTTCGTGATCTGCGATAAAAAGTTTCAGATGTATTACCTAAAATAGTTGTGGTAGGATTATCTTTAAAAAACAATTAGTTGACAGGCCCTTTAACTCTTTTTACCTATACAAATATTCTCTAAATCTAATAAATTCAATCCCATGTTCTATCCAGTAGATGGAATTAGCAATGTGAATTCAATTAAATTTATTTCCACTAAACAAAACAATTTATACAAATATTAGAACTTTACCCACTACAAATCACTAAGCTACTTAATTAGGCTGTCTAGAAAAAGAGAATAATCTAGAAGTAGATAGACTGAAGTTTAGAATTATAAGCTATGTGAATTTAGATCTACATATTTTTAGATTACCACTGAATCGTGAGGTATAGAACTATAAAAAACTTTAACTTATAGTAAAGCGTCTACTATGTCAAAACCGGTATATGATACAATGCCAACATAATTTTTAATAATTAATATTAATAAACTTACTTGTATTATAATACAGTGGTCTTTGCTTCAACGTCCAGTATCCTTTAGCGCCACTCCGTACTTTGTTTATACCGCCAACGGCACAAGTGAACCACAACACACTGTCAACAACACAATTAAACTATACAACCGACAGTGACAAGCAACTGCAACCCACCGATCTCTACGAGCTCACGGGAACGAATGACTTCAAGTCGCAGTCGATTCTAATTTGTACAGAGCGGCAGTGGTGGTGGTATGGACTCCTCCCGCTGCCGCCTCTACTACGCTGGGTTTTTTTTGTATAGCTGCGCTGGATTCTATTTGACTTAAGCGTTGAAACCACTGACTGTTTTATCATATAATTCTAGAATTTGGATCTAGGGCCGGGTGCTAGATTAAAAGTTGTCTTTTCTGTTCTTTGCTAAACCGTTACTTAAATGAAGATGTCACAGTATTTTTACGTAAGACTTCAGTCCAGGTTGCTGTGATCTTGTGAGTCATTTGTTTCAGCCTTAACCTTATAAGATCAGGTTGGCTTAAAAGGTACCAGCTAAACATCTGCTATACTAACTAAAACAGCATGAGCGACTTTTATAGTGCAGCAATTTCCCACGGTATTGTAAACAAATGACCTCCCAAAGAAAAAAGTAAGTGTAACTAACATTAGCAAATAACATGTCAGGAACTTTCAACCAATCTTTCTTAATTTAATTGAGAGTTAGTAAGTGCTGATTAGAAATTTCTTTAGCATCCTACTTTCATTTGTCTCTTGAATGATATTCATAGGCAAACTGTGTGGGATCGTTTTCTATGTAGTTCTTTATGCTGTAGTTCTTTATCCCAAGTAAGCAAAAACATAAGCAATAAAGCTGGTACTATCAGCAGCACTGTTTATCAATTTTTTTAAGCGATAAAGAATCACATCTTCCGTCCGCGCTAAACATATTCCCTAAATACACAATTTCATTCACTTGCTCTAGACTATCAATAAACTAATTATATGTATGTTTTGTGGTCATTAACAGTAGTATGTTAACGGGATATGTACAATGCAGCAGGTCACAGTGCCCAAATATCCCGTTAACTCCAATACTCCACAATTGTTTCTTGGAGAACAGTGATTACAATGTATTACCTAATTTTTTGCAAATACGCAGTAGTTATTTGTTTTTTAAGTGGGCAAGGTTGTAAAATTAAATACAAATTTATACTGTTTATTGTGGTAATTTCTTTCTATCTTCCAAGAACCAACAAAACACAGTTATATAGGTGTGTGTACCTGCCGGGAATCCTGGGACATACTTCCAAGAAGTTACCTGGGGCCGCTAGGGCATGGCATTCACTTTAATAACAAGTTTTATTAATGCTATTTAAACATCATTTTCTTTAGTGGTTGCTGCCGGACTAGGAGAGAGAGAAAGTTTATCACTTTAAAGTATCACGGGCAAATACCTATTGAAAAATCCTGAAACAAGTGTTTATTTATTTTTAATGAGAAGTATGTATATGAATTCTGTCGACGTAGATAGAGTTACCGTGTCACGAAGTGACACGCTTGAAATTGTTTTATTTACATCATAGCGATCAAGTTAACATCCATTAAATATGCAGCGCAGCTAAACCGGTCAAGTTTACAAAGTAATTGCATGTTGTCAAACCGTATACATAGGTACCTAAGTGATCAGCAAAAATAATCTTTTATTTAATGATATACTAATATTTAGGTAGGTATATTATGCTTTTGTCACAGGTAAGATCATTAAGGCGCTGTTGTACACTCACCGTTAATGTGTAACTCACTTTTAACTAATTATAATCGTATATTTCGTCAGATTTTATTGTGACAGTAGATTTAAATCATTTACTGCAATAATGTAATCAGGTCTCTTAAGTACACTCTAATCAAGATGAAGACATTTAATTTTGGTAACGGTCAAAATGTCGCCAAATTCTTATGTAGGTATTTAGACAACAGCAATTTTAAGGTGCTGGTGTTTCTGTGTACATAGTGCCTACTCGTGTCTACATCAGGAAAAGAACGCATTAATATGAATATAGATATACCAATAGAATACCCACTGCAACGTCCGCTCAACGTTCAAGCCGCCAGAGCATTTTTCGAAATTAACCTATGATCTAATTAACTAAAATCGTGACATCTTGGAAACTATAATATCTAGAGAAAAAATTTAAACATATACAACATAACATAGAAATATAATGAAAAAACGTAAAATATATACCTAAAGATAAAACTTATAGCTAAAATAGTATGGAATTTTAATCATAATTAACTGATGTATTGGTATAAACACGAAAAAATCGGTAAAAAAATATGTTATTTTTCAAAATTTTCCACTTACACGAAAAACTAATATCTATTAAACACTATTATTTTATTCTTTACCCATATATAGAATACAATGTTACTAATAAGCGGACGTACCGCGGTTTCACCCGCGTAGTGCATGTTCCCGTGGGATTACGGGAATAAAATGTAGCCCCAGTAACAACACGGCTATAGTGAAAGCCAGTTGAAATCGGTCTAGCCATTCCAGTGATTAGCCAAAACAAACAGGGAAAAGATTTTTGGAAATCTATTTTTTATGCAACCATCGTAAATACCTACTGTTACTAGGTGATCCACCTCCCCGGTTTAACCCGTTACATCGAACTCTCGTCGCACCTATTTAATCTCGTCGCTTATTAATTCTACATTCATGCATATAAATTGCCCGATTTGTCGACATCTATGACTACTGCTCGGCTCTCAAGAGTAGTAGCGTAATAAATAAGTAATACCTATAAAGCCTCTAGCATTCCTCGATAAATGAACTGTATAACAAAAATTTATTTTTTCATACCTTACCAGTAATCCTGAGATTTTAGATATGCATATAGTAATATTCGCCATTATATGGGCGTGTTTATATAAAAGTATCTGAACGTCATTATTTAATCAGTAACGTTGAAAATTTAACTTAATATCAATGCAACATGAAGATCAACCATTTTAGCTGAACATAAGCTTTAATCGTTTTAACAGCCCGTGAGTGCGTGTGCGTCTCCACCCTGCTGATGAAGCGAGACAGCTATAATGTTTCAACTCGCTCACTTGTAATGCTCTGTGGCTACACTTGAGTCATTACAAATGTGTGAAATTGATCATAAATCACTTTGATCGGACCTTTTGAAAACCGTGAATGATTTGGCCTTATACCTCATTTTCATAGAATATCACATGTTTTATGAATTTAATATGTTACTCAAATTAATAATTAGACATTTATATGTGATATTATTTAAATTATAACTTGATAATGCTACAGTATGAAATGAAATGTACAAAGTCCATATGATTCGATTCTCCCAATAATTTGGGGAATTGTGTATTGAATGACATCTCAAATAAGAATATAAAAATAAGTAAACCAAAAATAAGTATTTAACAAAAGTAAATATTGTTGAAAGTATATAAAGTACCTATGTGTATAATTATCTACAAAGTATAGACTTCTCCAACGAGTAGCAGTGTAACACCTCTAGTTTTGCAAACGACCATAGTCAGTTTACTTTGACCATATCCGTCAGGTGGGCTGTATGCTGATTCACCTGCTGGTTAAAACCTTTCTTTGCGTGCACTGAAGAAGATAAAGGTAAAACGAACTCATTGCATACATTGTTAAATTTTTATTAAATTATTACTCACACACATTATGTTACAACTCGTGACAATTTTATTTACAAACAACCAATGCTAGAAACACATTTTACAAGTACAGAAATCAAACTTGTGATAAATTATGTGCTTTGTGTTTAATACTTAGCATAACAATAATCCTATTAATATGATAACCTATTTACATTCAAATGGTTTGAACTTTTGTAATAATTGGGATACATACGTAAAAAAAAATAACGATAGTGTAGAAAGGTTCAAAATAAAATTTCGAGTTCCTTGCCAACTTTACTTTTTTGGGATGCTGGGCGAGACCGCTGGATTTGAAAGTTTATTTGATTGTTTTTAAAAACACACACGGTAGCTAAGTTTGTTCAATTTTAAGTCGTAACACTAAAGGCACTCATTTATTTGAGCCATCCTCCGTAATGTTCAGGCGAATCAAAAAGGTACTTGTATCGTCAAATCAAGGCGTTCACGGCAACTGAAGATTTATATCAACTACTTAATCTAACTTTTCTTATTTTCGTGTATTTGCTTGCTATTGTCGTAATGACCGATAAAATGATAAGTCCATACTCGCCTTAAGATAGCATTAATAGTATACCGATGAAAGCATGACATTGTATCTATCTAAGGTTTTCATTAGTTTATATGTATTAATATCTAGAGCTATAAAATGCTGTTTATCTTGTGATGAATCACATCTCATCTGACGCTGTAACATGACACGTTTGTATTCACAGATGTCAAATTTACTTTTAACAGACCTTTTCACATTAATATTCCCTTTATTGACTATAAAATTATAAGAAAGCTCATTCTTTAAGAACCTAAATTTGACATAAGTTGACAAATCATGTAACGTATTGCCGCGTTTGCCTATTCTGATATACTTTTCATATTGTGCCAGTAAACATGGCATACTAGTAGTGTAACGATCACAATATTTTCTTATCATATTGCATATGTTGAACACCTCCTCGGCGGTGACTTCTTCAGGTACCCTGGGAAAATGAACGCATAGATAGCGTGTGGCCGGTTCGAACACATTGTATTCTCTGACACAACTCTGCACTCGTTGTTGTGGCGATTCCATTTTCTCCTGAAATAAATAGGTACAGCAGTTTAACACAAAAATAACACCTAATTTATTTTAAAAACAGAAAAAATATAAAAACGTTATAAAATTATTGAGAATCTGATTTTAATTCTCTCTGATAATTTTGCGCGGCGCTACGGTCGGACCTAGGAAATCAGATAGCAGTCACTATTTATATATCTACTATATTTACACGATAGGTATATGTATCTAGTAAAAATCTCTTTCAACTCTAGGTCTGATGAGTAAAAAAGAAACGCGTGTTTAACTTTAATTCTAAAACATAATTATCACTCCTAAACCAATAGTAAATTTATATCGTACAAAAATAAATGTTGGCGCGTGATATTGCTAATAATAGGTACAAATGTTACTTAGTTTATGAACTCAATCTTAGCGCGCGGCAAGACGCGATTCAGAAAATTTAACATCTTTCTTTGAATCTGAATATAATGAGACAAATTTAGCTAAAACTAAAGCTCTAATGTCCCTAGGTACAGAAGAGGTAGCTACGCCCTAAGTCACACAATATACTCTAATTATATTTATAATGATTCAATATAATTCTTACTGTAAGTGAACAAGTTAATTAATAGGTACATATATTGAAATAAGCTTACCAATGCTTCCAAGTGGTGGACGTAGTGACATATGTGACCGAAATCGTTGAGTTGTCCGCTGTGCAGCCACAGCGAAACAGCTCGCCTAAGCGTTACATGCGAGTAGTCGTGTGTAGAATACAATTTAGGTACGGCATTTTCCTCCTTTGCCAGTGGGCTTACTAGCTTTTCCGGAAACAAAAGTTCCACAAGACTTCGAAAAATGAAGATCAACATTTTCTCTATTGTGTTTCTCGCTCCTTTTGTTCGTTTCGATTCAGTCTATGTACCTCGTTTTCATTGACTACTTTCGTGATCTGCGATAAAAAGTTTCAGATTTATTTCCTAAAATAGTTGTGGTAGGATTATCTTGAAAAAGAATTAGTTGACAGGCCCTTTAACCCTTTTTACCTATACAAATATTCTCTAAATCTAATAAATTCAATCCCATGTTCTGTCAAGTAGATGGAATTAGCAATGTGAATTCAATTAAATTTATTTCCACTAAACAAAACAATTTATACAAATATTAGAACTTTACCCACTACAAATCACTGAGCTACTTAATTAGGAATTAAAAACACCTATTAAATACTCTTTCAAGTATTTTATTGTTTAGACGACAATGAAATTAAACTAAGTAGCTATGTAGGTAGATAGACTGAAGTTTAGAATTATAAGCTATGTGAATTTAGATCTACATATTTTTAGAATACCACTGAATCGTGAGGTATAGAACTATAAAAAACTTTAACTTATAGTAAAGCGTCTACTATGTCAAAACCGGTATATGATACAATGCCAACATAATTTTTAATAATTAATATTAATAAACTTACTTGTATTATAATACAGTGGTCTTTGCTTCAACGTCCAGTATCCTTTAGCGCCACTCCGTACTTTGTTTATACCGCCAACGGCACAAGTGAACCACAACACACTGTCAACAACACAATTAAACTATACAACCGACAGTGACAAGCAACTGCAACCCACCGATCTCTACAAGCTCACGGGAACGAATGACTTCAAGTCGCAGTCGATTCTAATTTGTACAGAGCGGCAGTGGTGGTGGCATGGACTCCTCCCGCTGCCGCCTCTACTACGCTGGGTTTTTTTTGTATAGCTGCGCTGGATTCTATTTGACTTAAGCGTTGAAACCACTGACTGTTTTATCATATAATTTTAGAATTTGGATCTAGGGCCGGGTGCTAGATTAAAAGTTGTCTTTTCTGTTCTTTGCTAAACCGTTACTTAAATGAAGATGTCACAGTATTTTTACGTAAGACTTCAGTCCAGGTTGCTGTGATCTTGTGAGTCATTTGTTTCAGCCTTAACCTTATAAGATCAGGTTGGCTTAAAAGGTACCAGCTAAACATCTGCTATACTAACTAAAACAGCATGAGCGACTTTTATAGTGCAGCAATTTCCCACGGTATTGTAAACAAATGACCTCCCAAAGAAAAAAGTAAGTGTAACTAACATTAGCAAATAACATGTCAGGAACTTTCAACCAATCTTTCTTAATTTAATTGAGAGTTAGTAAGTGCTGATTAGAAATTTCTTTAGCATCCTACTTTCATTTGTCTCTTGAATGATATTCATAGGCAAACTGTGTGGGATCGTTTTCTATGTAGTTCTTTATGCTGTAGTTCTTTATCCCAAGTAAGCAAAAACATAAGCAATAAAGCTGGTACTATCAGCAGCACTGTTTATCAATTTTTTTAAGCGATAAAGAATCACATCTTCCGTCCGCGCTAAACATATTCCCTAAATACACAATTTCATTCACTTGCTCTAGACTATCAATAAACTAATTATATGTAAGTTGTATGGTCATTAACAGTAGTATGTTAACGGGATATGTACAATGCAGCAGGCCACAGTGCCCACATATCCCGTTAACTCCAATACTCCACAATTATTTCTTGGAGAACAGTGATTACAATGTATTAATTTTTGGCAAATACGCAGAAGTAATTATTTGTTTTTTAAGTAGGCAAGGTTGTAAAATTAAATACAAATTTATACTGTTTATTGCGGTAATTTCTTTCTATCTTTCAAGAACCAACAAAACACAGTTATATAGGTTTGTGTACCTGCCGGGAACCCTGGGACATACTTCCAAGAAGTTACCTGGGGCCGCTAGGGCATGGCATTCACTTTAATAACAAGTTTTATTAATGCTATTTAAACATCATTTTCTTTAGTGGTCGCTGCTGGACTAGGAGAGAGAGAAAGTTTATCACTTTAAAGTATCACGGGCAAATACTTATCGAAAAATCCTGAAACAAGCGTTAAAAGTATGTATATGAATTCTGTCAACGTAGATAAAGTTACCGTGTCACGAAGTGACAAGCTTGAAATTGTTTTATTTACATCATAGTGGTCAAGTTAACATCCATTAAATATGCAGCGCAGCTAAACCGGTCAAGTTTACAAAGTAATTGCATGTTGTCAAACCGTATACATACCTAAGTGATCAGCAAAAATAATCTTTTATTTAATGATATACCTAATATTTAGGTATATTATGCTTTTGTCACAGGTAAGATCATTAAGGCGCTGTTGTACACTCACCGTTAATGTGTAACTCACTTTTAACTAATTATAATCGTATATTTCGTCAGATTTTATTGTGACAGTAGATTTAAATCATTTACTGCAATAATGTAATCAGGTCTCTTAAGTACACTCTAATCAAGATGAAGATATTTAATTTTGGTAACGGTCAAAATGTCACCAAATTCTTATTTAGACAACGGCAATTTTAAGGTGCTGATGTTTCTGTGTACATAGTGCCTACTCGTGTCTACATCAGGAAAAGAACGCATTAATATGAATATAGATATACCAATAGAATACCCACTGCAACGTCCGCTCAACGTTCAAGCCGCCAGAGCATTTTTCGAAATTAACCTATGATCTAATTAACTAAAATCGTGACATCTTGGAAACTATAATATCTAGAGAAAAAATTTAAACATATACAACATTACATAGAAATATAATGAAAAATCGTAAAATATATACCTAAAGATAAAACTAATAGCTAAAATAGTATGGAATTTTAATCATAATTAACTGATATATTGGTATAAACACGAAAAAGTCGGTAACAAAAAAATGTTATTTTTAAATATTTTCCACTTACACGAAAAACTAATATCTTTTAAACACTATTATTTTATTCTTTACCCATATATAGAATACAATGTTACTAATAAGCGGACGGACCGCGGTTTCACCCGCGTAGTGCATGCTCCCGTGGGATTACGGAAATAAAATGTAGCCTCAGTAACAACACGGCTATAGTGAAAGCCAGTTGAAATCGGTCTAGCCATTCCAGTGATTAGCCAAAACAAACAGGGAAAAGATTTATGGAAATCTATTTTTTATGCAACCATCGTAAATACCTACTGTTACTAGGTGATCCACCTCCCCGGTTTAACCCGTTACATCGATCTCTCGTCGCACCTATTTAATCCCGTCGCTTATTAATTCTACATTCATGCATAAAAATTGCCCGATTTGTCGACATTTATGACTACTGCTCGGCTCTCAAGAGTAGTAGCGTAATAAATAAGTAATACCTATAAAGCCTCTAGCATTCCTCGATAAATGAGCTCTATAACATAAATTTATTTCTTCTAATTTTACCAGCAATCCTGAGATTAGCGCGTTCAACCAAACAAACAAACTGTTCAGCTTTATAGATATGCATATAGTAATATTCGCCATTATATGGGCGTGTTAATATAAAAGTATCTGAACGTCATTATTTAATCAGTGACGTTGAAAATTAAACTTAATATCAATGCAACATGAAGATCAACCATTTTAGCTGAACATACGCTCTTATCGTTTTGACAGCCCGTGAGTGCGTGTGCGTCTCCGCCCTGCTGGTAAAGCGAGACAGCTATAATGTTTCAACTCGCTCACTTGTAATGCTCTGTGGCTACACTTGAGTCATTACAAATGTGTGAAATTGATCATAAATCACTTTGATCGGACCTTTTGAAAACCGTGTATGGTTTGGCCTTATACCTCATTTTCATAGAATATCACATGTTTTATGAATTTAATATGTTACTCAAATTAATAATTAGACATTTATATGTGATATTATAATGACTTGATAATGCTACAGTATGAAATGAAATGTATAAAGTTCATATGATTCGATTTTCCCAATAATTTGGGGAATTGTGTATTGAATGACATCTCAAATAAGAATATAAAAATAAGTAAACCAAAAATAAGTATTTAACAAAAGTAAATATTGTGGAAAGTATATAAAGTACCTATGTGTATAATTATCTACAAAGTATAGACTTCTCCAACGAGTAGCAGTGTAACACCTCTAGTATTGCAAACGACCATAGTCAGTTTACTTTGACCATATCCGTCAGGTGGGCTGTATGCTGATTCACCTGCTGGTTAAAACCTCTCTTTGCGTGCACTGAAGAAGATAAAAAAAAACGAACTCATTGCATACATTGTTAAATTTTTATTAAATTATTACTCACACACATTATGTTACAACACGTGACAATTTTATTTACAAACAACCAATGCTAGAAACACATTTTACAAGTACAGAAATCAAACTTGTGATAAATTATGTGCTTTGTGTTTAATACTTAGCATAGCAATAATCCTATTAATATGATAACCTATTTACATTCAAATGGTTTGAACTTTTGTAATAATTGGGATACATACGTAAAAAAAAATAACGATAGTGTAGAAAGGTTCAAAATAAAATTTCGAGTTCCTTGCCAACTTTACTTTTTTGGGATACTGGGCGAGACCGCTAGATTTGAAAGTTTATTTGATTGTTTTTAAAAACACCCTTTTAAACAAACAACTTTTCTTATTTTCGTGTATTTACTTGCTATTGTCATAATGCCCGATAAAATGATAAGTCCATACTCGCGTTAAGATAGCATTAATAGTATACCGATGAAAACATGACATAGTATCTATCTAAGGTTTTCATTAGTTTATATGTATCCAAATCTAGAGCTATCAGATGCTGTTTATCTTGCGATAAATCACATCTCATCTGACGCTGTAACATGACACGTTTGTATTCACAGATGTCAAATTTACTTTTAACTGACCTTTTCACATTAATATTCCCTTTATTGACTATAAAATTATAAGAAAGTTCATTCTTTAAGAACCTAAATTTGACATAAGTTGACAAATCATGTAACGTATTGCCGCGTTTGCCTATTCTGATATACTTTTCATATTGTGCCAGTAAACATGGCATACTAGTAGTGTAACGATCACAATATTTTCTTATCATATTGCATATGTTGAAAACCTCCTCGGCGGTAACTTCTTCAGGCACCCTGGGAAAATGAACGCATAGATAGCGTGTGGCCGGTTCGAACACATTGTATTCTCTGACACAACTCTGCACTCGTTGTTGTGGTGATTCCATTTTCTCCTGAAATAAATAGGTACAGCAGTTTAACACAAAAATAACACCTAATTTATTTTAAAAACAGAAAAAATATAAATACGTTATAAAATTATTGAGAATCTGTTTTTAATTCTCTCTGATAATTTTGCGCGGCGCTACGGTCGGACCTAGGAAATCAGATAGCAGTCACTATTTATATATCTCCTATATTTACACGATAGGTATATGTATCTAGTAAAAACCTCTTTCAACTCTAGGTCTGATGAGAGATGACCATAAATAAGTGGACTATAGTAAAAAAGAAACGCATGTTTAACTTTAATTCTAAAACATAATTATCACTCCTAAACCAATAGTAAATTTATATCGTACAAAAATAAATGTTGGCGCGTGATATTGCTAATAATAGGTACAAATGTTACATAGTTTATGAACTCAATCTTAGCGCGCGGCAAGACGCGATTCAGAACATTTAACATCTTTCTTTGAATCTGAATATAATGAGACAAATTTAGCTAAAACTAAAGCTCTAATGTCCCTAGGTACAGAAGAGGTAGCTACGCCCTAAGTCACACAATATACTCTAATTATATTTATAATGATTCAATATAATTCTTACTGTAAGTGAACAAGTTAATTAATAGGTAGATACATATATTGAAATAAGGTTACCAATGCTTCCAAGTGGTGGACGTAGTGACATATGTGACCGAAATCGTTGAGTTGTCCGCTGTGCAGCCACAGCGAAACAGCTCGCCTAAGCGTTACATGCGAGTAGTAGTGTGTAGAATACAATTTAGGTACGGCATTTTCCTCCTTTGCCAGTGGGCTTACTAGCTTTCCCGGAAACAAAAGTTCCACAAGACTTCGAAAAATGAAGATCAACATTTTCTCTATTGTGTTTCTCGCTCCTTTTGTTCGTTTCGATTCAGTCTATGTACCTCGTTTTCATTGACTACTTTCGTGATCTGCGATAAAAAGTTTCAGATTTATTACCTAAAATAGTTGTGGTAGGATTATCTTGAAAAAGAATTAGTTGACAGGCCCTTTAACTCTTTTTACCTATACAAATATTCTCTAAATCTAATAAATTCAATCCCATGTTCTGTCAAGTAGATGGAATTAGCAATGTTAATTCAATTAAATTTATTTCCACTAAACAAAACAATTTATACAAATATTAGAACTTTACCCACTACAAATCACTGAGCTACTTAATTAGGAATTAAAAACACCTATTAAATACTCTTTCAAGTATTTTATTGTTTAGACGACAATGAAATTGAACTAAGTAGCTATGTAGGTAGATAGACTGAAGTTTAGAATTATAAGCTATGTGAATTTAGATCTACATATTTTTAGATTACCACTGAATCGTGAGGTATAGAACTATAAAAAACTTTAACTTATAGTAAAGCGTCTACTATGTCAAAACCGGTATATGATACAATGCCAACATAATTTTTAATAATTAATATTAATAAACTTACTTGTATTATAATACAGTGGTCTTTGCTTCAACGTCCAGTATCCTTGAGCGCCACTCCGTACTTTGTTTATACCGCCAACGGCACAAGTGAACCACAACACACTGTCAACAACACAATTAAACTATACAACCGACAGTGACAAGCAACTGCAACCCACCGATCTCTACGAGCTCACGGGAACGAATGACTTCAAGTCGCAGTCGATTCTAATTTGTACAGAGCGGCAGTGGTGGTGGCATGGACTCCTCCCGCTGCCGCCTCTACTACGCTGGGTTTTTTTTGTATAGCTGCGCTGGATTCTATTTGACTTAAGCGTTGAAACCACTGACTGTTTTATCATATAATTCTAGAATTTGGATCTAGGGCCGGGTGCTAGATTAAAAGTTGTCTTTTCTGTTCTTTGCTAAACCGTTACTTAAATGAAGATGTCACAGTATTTTTACGTAAGACTTCAGTCCAGGTTGCTGTGATCTTGTGAGTCATTTGTTTCAGCCTTAACCTTATAAGATCAGGTTGGCTTAAAAGGTACCAGCTAAACATCTGCTATACTAACTAAAACAGCATGAGCGACTTTTATAGTGCAGCAATTTCCCACGGTATTGTAAACAAATGACCTCCCAAAGAAAAAAGTAAGTGTAACTAACATTAGCAAATAACATGTCAGGAACTTTCAACCAATCTTTCTTAATTTAATTGAGAGTTAGTAAGTGCTGATTAGAAATTTCTTTAGCATCCTACTTTCATTTGTCTCTTGAATGATATTCATAGGCAAACTGTGTGGGATCGTTTTCTATGTAGTTCTTTATGCTGTAGTTCTTTATCCCAAGTAAGCAAAAACATAAGCAATAAAGCTGGCACTATCAGCAGCACTGTTTATCAATTTTTTTAAGCGATAAAGAATCACATCTTCCTTCCGCGCTAAACTTATTCCCTAAATACACAATTTCATTCACTTGCTCTAGACTATCAATAAACTAATTATATGTATGTTTTATGGTCATTAACAGTAGTATGTTAACGGGATATGTACAATGCAGCAGGCCACAGTGCCCAAATATCCCGTTAACTCCAATACTCCACAATTGTTTCTTGGAGAACAGTGATTACAATGTATTACCTAATTTTTTGCAAATACGCTGAAGTAGTTATTTGTTTTTTAAGTGGGCAAGGTTGTAAAATTAAATACAAATTTATACTGTTTATTGTGGTAATTTCTTTCTATCTTCCAAGAACCAACAAAACACAGTTATATAGGTGTGTGTACCTGCCGGGAACCCTGGGACATACTTCCAAGAAGTTACCTGGGGCCGCTAGGGCATGGCATTCTTTTTAATAACAAGTTTTATTAATGCTATTTAAACATCATTTTCTTTAGTGGTCGCTGCCGGACTAGGAGAGAGAGAAAGTTTATCACTTTTAAAGTATCACGGGCAAATACCTATTGAAAAATCCTGAAACAAGTGTTTATTTATTTTTAATGAGAAGTATGTATATGAATTCTGTCGACGTAGATAGAGTTACCGTGTCACGAAGTGACACGCTTGAAATTGTTTTATTTACATCATAGCGATCAAGTTAACACCCATTAAATATGCAGCGCAGCTAAACCGGTCAAGTTGACAAAGTAATTGCATGTTGTCAAACCGTATACATAGGTACCTAAGTGATCAGCAAAAATAATCTTTTATTTAATGATATACTAATATTTAGGTATATTATGCTTTTGTCATAGGTAAGATCATTAAGGCGCTGTTGTACACTCACCGTTAATGTGTAACTCACTTTTAACTAATTATAATCGTATATTTCGTCAGATTTTATTGTGACAGTAGATTTAAATCATTTACTGCAATAATGTAATTAGGTCTCTTAAGTACACTCTAATCAAGATGAAGACATTTAATTTTGGTAACGGTCAAAATGTCACCAAATTCTTATTTAGACAACGGCAATTTTAAGGTATCAGCACCTTAAAATTGCCGTTGTTGTTGTTTCTGTGTACATAGTGCCTACTCGTGTCTACATCAGGAAATGAACGCATTAATATGAATATAGATAGGTATAACCAATAGAATACCCACTGCAACGTCCGCTCAACGTTCAAGCCGCCAGAGCATTTTTCGAAATTAACCTATGATCTAATTAACTAAAATCGTGACATCTTGGAAACTATAATATCTAGAGAAAAAATTTAAACATATACAACATTACATAGAAATATAATGAAAAATCGTAAAATATATACCTAAAGATAAAACTAATAGCTAAAATAGTATGGATTTTTAATCATAATTAACTGATATATTGGTATAAACACGAAAAAGTCGGTAACAAAAAAATTTTATTTTTAAAAATTTTCCACTTACACGAAAAACTAATATCTTTTAAACACTATTATTTTATTCTTTACCCATATATAGAATACAATGTTACTAATAAGCGGACGTACCGCGGTTTCACCCGCGTAGTGCATGTTCCCGTGGGATTACGGAAATAAAATGTAGCCTCAGTAACAACACGGCTATAGTGAAAGCCAGTTGAAATCAGTCTAGCCATTCCAGTGATTAGCCAAAACAAACAGGGAAAAGATTTTTGGAAATCTATTTTTTATGCAACCATCGTAAATACCTACTGTTACTAGGTGATCCACCTCCCCGGTTTAACCCGTTACATCGAACTCTCGTCGCACCTATTTAATCCCGTCGCTTATTAATTCTACATTCATGCATATAAATTGCCCGATTTGTCGACATTTATGACTACTGCTCGGCTCTCAAGAGTAGTAGCGTAATAAATAAGTAATACCTATAAAGCCTCTAGCATTCCTCGATAAATGAGCTCTATAACATAAATTTATTTCTTCTAATTTTACCAGCAATCCTGAGATTAGCGCGTTCAACCAAACAAACAAACTGTTCAGCTTTATAGATATGCATATAGTAATATTCGCCATTATATGGGCGTGTTAATATAAAAGTATCTGAACGTCATTATTTAATCAGTGACGTTGAAAATTAAACTTAATATCAATGCAACATGAAGATCAACCATTTTAGCTGAACATACGCTCTTATCGTTTTGACAGCCCGTGAGTGCGTGTGCGTCTCCGCCCTGCTGGTAAAGCGAGACAGCTATAATGTTTCAACTCGCTCACTTGTAATGCTCTGTGGCTACACTTGAGTCATTACAAATGTGTGAAATTGATCATAAATCACTTTGATCGGACCTTTTGAAAACCGTGAATGGTTTGGCCTTACCTCATTTTCATAGAATATCACAGGTTTTATGAATTTAATATGTTACTCAAATTAATAAATAGACATTTATATGTGATATTATTATGACTTGATAATGCTACAATATGAAATGAAATGTATAAAGTTCATATGATTCGATTCTCCCAATAATTTGGGGAATTGTGTATTGAATGACATCTCAAATAAGAATATAAAAATAAGTAAACCAAAAATAAGTATTTAACAAAAGTAAATATTGTGGAAAATATATAAAGTATGTGTATAATTATCTACAAAGTATAAACTTCTCCAACGAGTAGCAGTTTAACACCTCTAGTATTGCAAACGACCATAGTCAGTTTACTTTGACCATATCCGTCAGGTGGGCTGTATGCTGATTCACCTGAAGGTTAAAACCTCTCTTTGCGTGCACTGAAGAAGATAAAGGAAAAACGAACTCTTTCCATACATTGTTAAATTTTTATTAAATTATTACTCACACACATTATGTTACAACTCGTGACAATTTTATTTACAAACAACCAATCAAAATCAAAATCAAAATCAAAAATCTTTATTCATGTAGGTCACAAAGTAACACTTATGAACGTCAAGATTACTGCTTCTACATTTACATTTACTGCCAGATTCGCAAAGCAATAGGTAGAGCCAGAGGAAGAACCTGGCAATAAAACTCATGGCCACTCTTTTCTAACCGCCATTTGACACAGTTTGATTAACATGATATTTGACCAAGTATACAGTAAAGAAATTATACAAAAAAAAAAACAAAATAAATGTTGAGTTCATTAAAATTACACTTACATAGTTCCTTTGAATTTATGTGAGAACAGTCGACTAAACTTAGTTTGCCTTAAATTTAAATAATATTATTTGTAACAATTGCTATAACAGCTATGAGCTGACCAGTCCCAACAGACGGCACCCGTTCACGGGTATGACGCATATATCAGCCATCACCCTATTCAACCGTATTGTAGGGAACAAGGCGACCCGATACATACGCCACCACTACCAGGACACTTAGGCGAGCATGACATACCCAAAAACTACACAGCAACTATCATGTCAATTTCAAAATAATAAATAAGTCTACATAGTGCTCACACAATAACAAAGTCAAATTACATATAATTATGTATATTAGTTATTACCGGGACTAAACGCAGCCATACCTTTAGTTGCCTGGCGTTTCAAATTATTTATACTGGAGAATGTAAACAAAAATAAGGTAAAAAAAAATACAACATATATATGCAGGTTCAAGACAAGTAGATAATATAACACAAGATTCATTCGAATCCTAAATAGCTCGAGCGAAGAGCAAGCAACTCATTTCCATTTATTTTTATCATTCAAATAATCATTAATTGTGTAATAAGCCCTTTTCAAAAGGTGCGTCTTAATTTCCGCCTTAAATTTATGTAACGGCAGGTTCATAATGTCTAAAGGAATTTTATTATATAGGCGTACGCCAATTCCTGCAAAAGAGTCGTGAACCTTTTGTAAACGATGATGCGTTCCAATTAATTTATGCTTATTTCTAGTATTTATCGAATGTATGTCACTGTGTCGATTGTATAAATGTATGTTCTGTTTAACTAACATGATATTTGCAAATATATACTGTGATGCAACCGATAAAATGCCAATTTCTTTAAATTTCTCTCTAAGAGACACTCTAGCACTCAATTTATATATTGCACGTATAGCTCTCTTCTGGAGTACAAAAATTACTTGTAGATCAGCTGCTTTACCCCACAGCAAAATGCCGTAAGACATGACACTATGAAAATAACTAAAGTATACTAGCCTGGCAGTTTCTACATCAGTGAGTTGCCTGACTTTACTAACGGCAAAGGCTGCCGAGCTGAGTTTACCTGCAAGACACGTTATTTGCGCGTTCCACTGCAGTTTGCTATCTAAAGTGATCCCCAAAAATACAGTTGATTCTACAATATTAAGGGTATCACCGTTCAATGTTATATTTGTACCGCAATTCCTGACATTAGGCATGCTAAATCTGATACATTTTGTCTTCTTAGCGTTTAGTAGCAAATTATTGGTCGTAAACCAATCTACAACTTGGGCAAGTGAACTATTAACGCTGTTAAAATCAGTAAGCGTACGATCTACTTTAAAAATAAGTGACGTATCATCAGCAAATAGAACAATGTCGCACAAGTTCTGTATATAGAATGGCAGATCGTTAATATAAATTAAAAATAGAAACGGACCTAGAATTGATCCCTGCGGTACGCCCATAGCTACAGATGCTCCAGAGGAGCGAATTTCATTAACATCAACATGTTGTATCCGATCATTTAAGTAGGAGGCAACAAGATCCAGTGCAGAGTCCTTGATACCATAATAAAAGAGTTTTCGCAATAGTGTTTTATGTTCAACGCAATCAAATGCTTTAGAGAGATCGCAGAATACACCAATAGCATCTTGTCTATTCTCCCAGGCGTCATATATATGATTCAGAAGTGTCACACCTGCATGAATGGTAGAACGACCCCTTGTGAACCCATACTGCTCTTTATGTAGTAGCATATTTGAATTAAAATGAGCTTGTAGTTGTTGCAATATAATTTTTTCAAAAATTTTGCTAATGGCAGGTAATATTGAAATAGGTCTGAAATTACCAGGGTCAGTTTTGGATCCAGACTTAAATAGAGGTATTACCTTATTGTGTTTCATTAAATCCGGAAACACTCCTTTATCGATACATTTATTAAATATTTCAGCTAGATGTGGAGATAAATTAACAATAATAGACTGTATCAATTTCACAGAAATACCCCACAAGTCAGCTGTCTTTTTTGAGTTAAGCGACTTGAATACTTTAACGATATCGTTGGGGTTAACACATTTAAAGCTAAATAAGACATTGCACTGATCTACGCTGCCCCCAAGTATGCGTTGAGCTTTGATTGGACAAGAATTTAAGGAGCTAGTTGTTTTCGCGGGTATGTCTATAAAATAGTTGTTAAAAGTTTGTGCTACATCTAATTTATTATTAATCACCTTGTTATTTATAATTAACTCAATGTTATTATCACGGGGTAGTAATCGACCGGTTTCAGTATTGATTACATTCCAAGTCATTTTTACCTTATTTTTTGAATCTTTAATCTTATTACTGATATGTAACGACTTGGCAGCAGCACAGGTCTTTTTGAAGGTCTTGGAATATTTTTTTACATATTGAATAAAAGCAGGATCAAAATTAAATTGCTTCATACCATATAGTTCGTACAACTTAGCCCTACTTTTGTAAATACCTGTAGTTGCCCACTCACAAAATTGCAGGTTTTTGTTTTTATAAAATGTTTTTGATTTAAATATATTGTTGTACTCAGCTTTAATTGTATTAAATAAGGAGTTATATAAGCTGTTTGGATCTTTCTGATTAAAATCAATATTAGTGACTTTTGCTGAAACATTAACATTAAATTGTTTAAGTCGATATGCACTCATTGGCCTACATACAATTTTATTTCCTTTGGAAGTGACATTAATAGGAAACGCTGCTTTTTGACCAAGATGATCTGATGGAAAGTTACTTAGTATCTCCCTTGTTGTTGTTGCACAGTTGCAGAATATATTATCTATACATTTTCTAGAATGTGATGTGATTCTAGTTGGCTCACAAAATAAATTTTGTAAGCCAAAAGACTTAAACAAATTTATAAATCTGATACATTTCGAAGACTGCACAAGTATGTCAACATTAAAATCCCCACACACCACAACATGTTTTCTACTAGTAAACAAACGCTTCAATACATTTTCCATTACAGATTCTAATAAATTATAATCCCTTTTTGGAGGACTGTAGACACAGAGGACAATGAGTTGCTCAAGCTCAACACAGGAAAATTCAGCAGTACGCTCAATAGAAAGAGCCACAATATCTTTACGTTCTTTACATTTTAAATTATTAGATACAAATATAAGAGAGCCCCCACGAATGGCTTTCTTTCTTGAGAACGCACTGCTAAGTGAATAAAATTCATTGTTGAACAATAGTTCATGACTTTTTAACCAATGTTCTGTAATACAAAAAATGTGAACATTGTGTTCCTTTATATAAAGTTCTATTTGTAGTAGTTTTTCAGATATGCCTTCAATATTTTGGTGAACTAAGTTTAAACTACTAGAAGTATTGTTAATATACTCAGAATTATTACAACCAATATTATTATCAGTGTCTTTAAAAAAAGTAGACCGAATGGGCTCAAAAGACCTAAAACCATGGCCAGATTTTTTACCTGTTGTCTTACAAACTAGTTTTTTGAGATAATATCCCAAGTTAATAAGTCATTATTACTATGCTCAAAAGGAGCTGGTTTATAAGCCAATAATTTGGCTTTATTCAATAAAAAATTTGATAACAATACAGCTATCTGACGTCGTAAAAATTTTGATAGTAAATAACTATCTAATGTCAAAAAGTAATTATTCTGTAATAAAAGATTACAGTCAAATAATTCTATATTCCTACAATATGTGGTCAAGGTATGTAATTTTCTATTCATATTGTATCTAATGTTGTTTTCAATTTGTGTAAAAGATTTGCTATATGGCAGTGTTGACAGTATAACCTGTTTAACTTGCAAGTTTGATAACTGTTCGTAAAATTTAATGATAGTTTTAGCGTTTACAATATCTCTTCTGCCAATAAGTATCACTATTGTTGTTTGTGGGCAATGTGTACTGGTTAATACCTTATTAATTATTTGAGAGTAGGATGCCCCAGGAAATGAAAGGGTTATGACCGAATTACCCAGATGTTGAACTAAGTGATAACCTAAACTTTTGCCTATTTCATCACAATAAACAACAGTCTTTCCAACGTTTAAAGGTTGTGTAATTTTTGTTACAGGACTATTACAGCAAGTGTTATTTGTGTTTATAATATTGTCACATATACTGCCCACAGAGTCAACCATTGGAGATGTTGACTCGTCCCGGGATGTTATAGACAAGGAAGAACATGGCAGGGATTTTTCACAGTCAGGTGTTTCATTATATAATTTCTCAAGTGAATAGAACCTTTGTTCATTGCTGTGACAAGACTCCACCAAGCTATTCAATGCCTTAATGTACACCCCAATTTCTTTCTGTGATGTTTTGTATTTTAAAGTTATAGACTCTAAGGAATCATGTAAACACATAATTTCTGTCTGTAATTGATGTATATCAGTCTCATATTGCTCTGTTTGGGTGTATAATTGTTTTTTACTTGTTTCTATTAGTTGTTTTAACTGTACATTTGATTTACAAGTCTTAAGATATTTGTTCGCTCCTATTTTAAGCTTTTTCATGTTTTTCTGTGACTTAGAAATAAATTTATTGAGTTTTATGTATTTTTTTAATTTATTCCTGCTACTACTTACTAATCTTATTGATGATGATGATGTACTGGTGTTCGGCAATAACAAGTGGTCACCGGTTTTGTCTGTTGCTGTAATAGGAATATTCAATGCTGAGTTTTGTATTGGGTGCGAGGTGATGGGCTCATCAAAATCTGTCTCTGTCCTCCTACACATTAGTTCATTATACAGACTGTTGGAAAGGTCTGCTTGATCAACCGATTTAAGATTTTCCCTAAGAGTGATGGAGTTGTGAACATCACTCAGCTCGCACTCTAAAACGCTTATACGTTTCAAAGCACGTTCATGGGTGTCGCTACACTCTTCTAGACCCCTCACTGTTGACTGGAGGTGATCCCGCTGAAGTGTGAGCTCCATGACCTGTGTATGTAGCTCAGCCAACTCTTGTTTGAGTTGGGTGTTTCTCTCAATTACAGTTAGTATTTCCTTTTCACTGTCATCCCGTTCCTCTAACAACTGTTTGTTGAGATTTTTGCAAATCTCCAGTTCCTTTATAGTGTGGTTAAACTTCTGTTGCAAGTCACGGGATACAGCACTACGGGTCATCATTTTTTATATTTTGTTTGCTAATAAATATCAGTAAAAACAATTGACAAGACTATTATAAAGATAAAAACCTGTAGTATATGTGTGTATCAATGTCTTCAACAAACCCAATATATTTGAAATAATACATTCAAATTAGATATTAAATTGAATTGTTTAGGTACTTAGGCATAATTATCATCCAAATCAATATAGAACTAGGTACATTACGCTTTAAATGATACTAAGTTATGATTACATTTCCAATTTCACAAAAAAAAAAAAAATCTATAATAAGTAAATCAAATCCAGAAGAGTGTACTTGTGTTTTAGTAAATAAGTGTATCCCGATATGTGATGTGATGTTTGTTCAGTAGGGCATATAGCTACTAGGTACCCTACCATAAAATTTTATGTTCGATATTTGTTTTTTACAGATTACTATAAACGTAATTCTACTGATTATATTCGTTTCACAATATTAGTTTGTTTTTATGAAGTTTTTGATCACTAATAACAGTTTTTTGTAGGTATACTTTCGTTCACTTAATTTTCCACAACGGTAAAAATTTTCAAAATTTATGATCGATCACTTAATTCACATATAACTTCGTATTCGCCTTGTGCTTTAATATAATATTATTTACGATAATTTTCTAGGTGTTAAATTGTACTTTAAACACTTTTATAGGGTTTTATACTTTAAATTTTATAATTTTTCTATATAAAAATATACAGAGACACTGTTTACGTTACGGCAGTAGTGTTGCCAGTCCACAATCTATGCTAGAAACACATTTTACAAGTACAGAAATCAAACTTGTGATAAATTATGTGCTCTGTGTTTAATACTTAGCAAAACAATAATCCTATTAATATGATAACCTATTTACATTCAAATGGTTAGAACTTTTGTAATAATTGGGATACATACGTAAAAAAAATAACGATAGTGTAGAAAGGTTCAAAATAAAATTTCGTTCGTTTCGTTCCTTGCCAACTTTACTTTTTTGGGATGCTGGGCGAGACCGCTGGATTTGAAAGTTTATTTGATTGTTTTTAAAAACACACACGGGAGCTAAGTTTGTTCAAATTTAAGTCGTAACACTAAAGGCACTCATTGATTTGAGCCATTCTCCGTAATGTACAGGCGAATCAAAAAGGTACTTGTATCAAGGCTTTCACGGCAACTGAAGATTTATATCAACTATTTAATCTAACTTTTCTTATTTTCGTGTATTTGCTTGCTATTGTCGTAATGACCGATAAAATGATAAGTCCATACTTGCCTTAAGATAGCATTAATAGTATACCGATGAAAACATGACATAGTATCTATCTAAGGTTTTCATTAGTTTATATGTATTAATATCTAGAGCTATAAAATGCTGTTTATCTTGCGATGAATCACATCTCATCTGACGCTGTAACATGACACGTTTGTACTCACGGATGTCAAATTTACTTTTAACAGACCTTTTCACATTAATATTCCCGTTATTGACTATAAAATTATAAGAAAGTTCATTCTTTAAGAACCTAAATTTGACATAAGTTGACAAATCATGTAACGTATTGCCGCGTTTGCCTATTCTGATATACTTTTCATATTGTGCCAGTAAACATGGCATACTAGTAGTGTAACGATCACAATATTTTCTTATCATATTGCATATGTTGAACACCTCCTCGGCGGTGACTTCTTCAGGTACCCTGGGAAAATGAACGCATAGATAGCGTGTGGCCGGTTCGAGCACATTGTATTCTCTGACACAACTCTGCACTCGTTGTTGTGGCGATTCCATTTTCTCCTGAAATAAATAGGTACAGCAGTTTAACACAAAAATAACACCTAATTTATTTTAAAAACAGAAAAAATATAAAAACGTTATAAAATTATTGAGAATCTGTTTTTAATTCTCTCTGATAATTTTGCGCGGCGCTACGGTCGGACCTAGGAAATCAGATAGCAGTCACTATTTATATATCTACTATATTTACACGATAGGTATATGTATCTAGTAAAAACCTCTTTCAACTCTAGGTCTGATGAGAGATGACCATAAATAAGTGGAATATAGTAAAAAAGAAACGCGTGTTTAACTTTAATTCTAAAACATAATTATCACTCCTAAACCAGTAGTAAATTTATATCGTACAAAAATAAATGTTGGCGCGTGATATTGCTAATAATAGGTTGTTACTTAAAATGTTACTTAGTTTATGAACTCAATCTTAGCGCGCGGCAAGACACTATTCAGAAAATTTAACATCTTTCTTTGAATCTGAATATAATGAGACAAATTTAGCTAAAACTAAAGCTCTAATGTCCCTAGGTACAGAGGAGGTAGCTACGCCCTAAGTCACACAATATACTCTAATTATATTTATAATGATTCAATATAATTCTTACTGTAAGTGAACAAGTTAATTAATAGGTAGATACATATATTGAAATAAGGTTACCAATGCTTCCAAGTGGTGGACGTAGTGACACATGTGACCGAAATCGTTGAGTTGGCCGCTGTGCAGCCACAGCGAAACAGCTCGCCTAAGCGTTACACGCGTGTAGTTGTGTGTAGGATACAGTTTAGGTACGGCATTTTCCTCCAACTGTGGGCTTACTCGCTTTCTCGGAAACAAAAGTTCGACGAGACTTCGAAAAATGAAGATCAACATTTTCTCTATTGTTTTACTCGCTCCTCTTGTTCTTTTCGAATCAGCCTATGTACCTCGTTTTCGTTGACTACTTTCGTGATCTGCGATAAAAAGTTTCAGATTTATTACCTAAAATAGTTGTGGTAGGATTATCTTGAAAAAGAATTAGTTGACAGGCCCTTTAACTCTTTTTACCTATACATATATTGTATCTAATTGAATAAATTCAATCCCATGTTCTGTCACGTAGATGGAATTAGCAATGTGAATTCAATTAAATTTATTTCCACTTAACAAAACAATTTATACAAAGATTAGAACTTTACCCACTACAAATCACTGAGCTACTTAATTAGGAATTAAAAACACCTATTAAATACTCTTTCAAGTATTTTATTGTTTAGACGACAATGAAATTGAACTAAGTAGCTATGTAGGTAGATAGACTGAAGTTTAGAATTATAAGCTATGTGAATTTAGATCTACATATTTTTAGATTACCACTGAATCGTGAGGTATAGAACTATAAAAAACTTTAACTTATAGTAAAGCGTCTACTATGTCAAAACCGGTATATGATACAATGCCAACATAATTTTTAATAATTAATATTAATAAACTTACTTGTATTATAATACAGTGGTCTTTGCTTCAACGTCCAGTATCCTTTAGCGCCACTCCGTACTTTGTTTATCCCGCCAACGGCACAAGTGAACCACAACACACTGTCAACAACACAAGTAAACTATACAACCGACAGTGACCAGCAACTGCAACCCACCGATCTTTACGAGCTCACGGGAACGAATGACTTCAAGTCGCAGTCGATTCTAATTTGTACAGAGCGGCGGTGGTAGTGGCATGGACTCCTCCCGCTGCCGCCTCTACTACGCTGGGTTTTTTTTATATAGCTGCGCTGGATTCTATTTGACTTAAACGTTGAAACCACTGACAGTTTTATCATATAATTCTAGAATTGGGATCTAGGGCCGGGTGCTAGATGAAAAGTTGTCTTTTCTGTTCTTTGCTAAACTTTTACTTAAATGAAGATGTCACATTATTTTTACTTAAGATTTCAGTCCAGGTTGCTGTGATCTTGTGAGTCATTTGTTACAGCCCTAACCTTATAAGATCAGGTTGGCTTAAAAGGTACCAGCTAAACATCTGCTATACTAACTAAAACAGCATTAACGACTTTTATAGTGCAGCAATTTCCCACGGAATTGTATCCAAATGACCTCCCAAAGAAAAAAGTAAGTATAACTAACATTAGCAAATAACATGTCAGGAACTTCTAACCAATCTTTCTTAATTTAATTGAGAGTTAGTAAGTGCTGATTAGAAATTTCTTTAGCATCCTACTTTTATTTGTCTCTTGAATGATATTCATAGGCAAACTGGGTGGGATCGTTTCCTATGTAGTTCTTTATGCTGTAGTTCTTTATCCCAAGTAAGCAAAAACATAAGCAATAAAGCTGGTACTATCAGCAGCACTGTTTATCAAATGTTTTAAGCGATAAAGAATCACATCTTCCGTCCGCGCTAAACATATTCCCTAAATACACAATTTCATTCACTTGCTCTAGACTATCAATAAACTAATTATATGTAAGTTTTATGGTCATTAACAGTAGTATGTTAACGGGATATGTACAATGCAGCAGGCCACAGTGCCCACATATCCCGTTAACTCCAATACTCCACAATTATTTCTTGGAGAACAGTGATTACAATGTATTAATTTTTGGCAAATACGCAGAAGTAATTATTTGTTTTTTAAGTAGGCAAGGTTGTAAAATTAAATACAAATTTATACTGTTTATTGCGGTAATTTCTTTCTATCTTCCAAGAACCAACAAAACACAGTTATATAGGTTTGTGTACCTGCCGGGAACCCTGGGACATACTTCCAAGAAGTTACCTGGGGCCGCTAGGGCATGGCATTCACTTTAACAACAAGTTTTATTAATGCTATTTATATATCATATTCTTTAGTGGTCGCTGCTGGACTAGGAGAGAGAGAAAGTTTATCACTTTAAAGTATCACGGGCAAATACTTATTGAAAAATCCTGAAACAAGCGTTAAAAGTATGTATATGAATTCTGTCAACGTAGATAAAGTTACCGTGTCACGAAGTGACAAGCTTGAAATTGTTTTATTTACATCATAGCGGTCAAGTTAACATCCATTAAATATGCAGCGCAGCTAAACCGGTCAAGTTTACAAAGTAATTGCATGTTGTCAAACCGTATACATACCTAAGTGATCAGCAAAAATAATCTTTTATTTAATGATATACCTAATATTTAGGTATATTATGCTTTTGTCACAGGTAAGATCATTAAGACGCTGTTGTACACTCACCGATAATGTGTAACTAACTTTTAACTAATTAGGTATAATCGTAAATTTCGTCAGATTTTATTGTGACAGTAGATTTAAATCATTTACTGCAATAATGTAATCCGGTCTCTTAAGTACACTCTAATCAAGATGAAGACATTTAATTTTGGTAACGGTCAAAATGTCACCAAATTCTTATGTAGGTATTTAGACAACAGCAATTTTAAGGTTCTGGTGTTTCTGTGTACCTACATAGTGCCTACTCGTGTCTACATCAGGAAAAGAACGCATTAATATGAATATAGATATATCTATAGAATACCCACTGCAACGTCCGCTCAACGTTCAAGCCGCCAGAGTATTATTCGAAAATAACCTATGATGCTTCTACATTTACATTTACTGCCAGATTCGCAACGCAATAGGTAGAGCCTGAGGAATAACCTGGCAATAAAACTCATGGCCACTCTTTTCTAACTGCCAGTTATTACATTAGTTTTATTTACATGATATTTGAACAAATTATATAGTAATGAGTCCTTACAAAAGAAACCAAATCAAATCAAACCGAGAGCGTTTCTAGTTGCCAGTTTTAAAGGTAGCCCACCCTTATGAGGAAGACTCCGGCAAGAAACTAAATGGCTGCTATTTTAAAATGCAGGTATGGCTTACAATATTAAACTTACATTGCTCCTTTGGAGTTACGTGAGAACAGTCGACTAAACTTAATTTGCCTTAAATATAAATAGTTTTATTTGTAATAATTGCTATAACAGCTATGAGCTGAGCAGTCCCAACAGACGGCACCCGTTCACGGGTATGACGCATATATCAGCCATCGCCCTACTCAACCGTATTATAGGGAATACGGCGACCCGATACATGCACCACCACTGCCAGGACACTTAGGCGAGCATGACATACTCAAACTGCACAGCAACCATCATGTCAATTTCAAAATTAATAAAAAGCTATGTAGACGGTGCTCACACAATAACAAACTCAAATTACATTAAGTTGCACATTGGTCGCCACCTGTCTCACATTAGGTGTCGAAAACTTAATTACTTTAGTTTTTTTATCATTTAAAAGAAGATTATTCACGTTAAACCAATGAACAACTTTTGAGAGTGCACTGTTAACATCGTCATAATTAATAAATTGTCTATTAATTTTAAATGTCAAAGAGGTATCATCCGCAAACAGCACAATCTCATGTTTATCCCCAACATAGTAAGGTAAGTCATTAATGTATATCAAAAAAGAAATGGACCAAGAATTGATCCCTGTGGAACACCCATTACAACTGGAGATCCTGCTGATCGTTTACCGTTTACTTCAACCCTCTGAATTCTATTGCTTAAATAAGAAGTCATAAGGTCGAGAGCTTTATTTCTGATACCGTAGTGGCATAATTTCTTTACAAGAGTTTCGTGATGAACGCAATCGAAGGCTTTAGATAAATCGCAAAAAACACCTAATGCATCCTGCGAATCCTCCCAAGCCGCATAAATACTTTTGAGTAAAGCAACCCCTGCATCCACCGTAGAGCAACCCTTTGTAAATCCAAACTGTTTCCTGTGTAGTATATTATGTATAATAAAGTGACTAAGCAACTGTCCAAGCATTAGCTTTTCAAATATTTTACTTAGTGTTGGTAGTACGGAAACAGGCCGAAAGTTAGAGGGATTTGCATTATCGCCGGCTTTAAATAAAGGAATTACTTTACTATGTTTCATTAGGTCAGGAAATATTCCAGACTTGACACAGCAATTGAACACAGCTGCCAGATGTGGAGCTATTACAGTGATAATATGAGAGACAGTTTTAACAGATAGACCCCACAAATCTTTAGTGTTTTTCATATTAATTGCCTTAAAAGTTTTTAAAATATCTCTAGGACTAACAGCTGAAAATTCAAAGTCTGTGCCACATTCCTCCACGCCTTGTTTTAAAAGTTGTTCAGCATCGTTAGAGCAAGACGAGAGAGTTCTTGTAATTGAAAGAGGAATGTTAGAAAAATATTTTTCAAATTCAGTTGCAACTTTAAAATCTTCTATAGTATTTACGTTATTTATTTTTAAATGAAAATCATGACTGCGCACTTTGGATTTACCGGTTTCAATATTTATAACATTCCAAGTTTCCTTAATAACATTATTTGAATATTTGATTTTATTTTTTAAATACTTCTTTCGCTTCTTCGAGATTCATCAATCGCTTCATACACGCACGTCTGGGTATCCGAGTACTTTTGACCTTTCCGATGCATGGATCGCGAAGCCTGGCGATCTGTCCTCTCTGACTACCCCATCAGGGATACAGCGTGAAGATAGTTAGTTAGTTTTTTTATTTTTTAAATAAATTGATTTTGCTTTCAGGCAAGTTTGTCTAAATGTTTTTGAGTATTTTTTTACAAACACTTGAAAATTTGGATTATCATTATAGGACTTCTCTTCGTATAGTTGATACAATTTCTCACGACTATTATAGATTCCTGGAGTTGCCCAGTCACTGAAAGTTAGGCCTTTACTCTTAGATAAGTGCTTAGGAGTAAAAATTGAGCTGAACTCACCATTAATCAAGTTGACTAATGAGTTGTATAAGTGATCCACATTTCCGTGACAGGGCAAAAATTTAACTTTTTTTGTAATATTACATTTCAAATTTTCTATACGGTTCTCACTGAATGGTATCACATTTATTTGTCTTTTTACATTACTTTGAGAATTACAAAAGGAAACCAACTGCCCTGTGTGGTCCGAGCCAACCTTATGAATTATAGATGTATGTATTGGTTTCACACTACTAAATATGTTATCAATACATCTTGCAGTAGTGGCAGTTATTCTAGTGGGTTCCATAAAATTGTGATATAAATTAAATGATTTTGCTAAATTCAGAAAATCTATACTTTCTGAAGACTTATCTAAAACATTTATGTTAAAGTCTCCACATACAACAATAGTTTTATGGCTATTATATATTTTACTTAAGGCTTCCTCCATTATTTCAAAAAGAGACTTAACTGGCGCGCATGGAGGTTTGTACAGATTCAACACAATGAATCGCTCCAATTCAACACATGAAATTTCCACAACTCGCTCAACAGAGAGGCTCACAACATCCAATCTTTCTTTAAATTTAAATATTTTATTAATTAATATTAAAGAGCCACCTCGTTTATATTTCTTTCTATTGAACGAGCTTGCAACCTGTTGATTATTGAAGCTATGAGTGAATTGATGACTTTGGAGCCAGTGCTCATTTAAACATACAATATCAATACTGTTACAATTCATTAACAACTCCAATTCTAGCTCATTACCTTTTAAACCTCGAATGTTTTGATGCACCAGGTTGAGACACTTCTTCATACTGTTACAATTCACAGATATGTTTGATGGGTTCATATTTTTATTAGTAACCCTATTTATACATTTTATTTCTTTAGCCCCAGAATAGGGAGGTACATATAAAGGTACTATGCAAGAAAAATTATCTGTTGTCTTATTACTCAGTTTAAATTAAATAAATTTGAATTGTCAGTAGTAAAATTACTGACATTGTAAATGTCATATAAACATTGCTCAATAGGATAACTAACATTAGCAAATAACATGTCAGGAACTTCCAACCAATCTTTCTTAATTTAATTGAGAGTTAGTAAGTGTTGATTAGAAATTTCTTTAGCATCCTACTTTCATTTGTCTCTTGAATGATATTCATAGGCAAACTGTGTGGGATCGTTTCCTATGTAGTTCTTTATGCTGTAGTTCTTTATCCCAAGTAAGCAAAAACATAAGCAATAAAGCTGGTACTATCAGCAGCACTGTTTATCAAATTTTTTAAGTGATAAAGAATCACATCTTCCGTCCGCGCTAAACATATTCCCTAAATACACAATTTCATTCACTTGCTCTATCATCATCATCATCATCCGAGCGTCTGTTCCAGTTGCGTCTCGCGACGCCCGGGGTCCGCTTTCCTACATTTTCTCCTCCACTTCGCACGGTCTTCGGCATCCCCTGTAGTGAGACCATTGGCACGCATGTCATCCCTTACGACGTCAAGCCAGCACTTCTTGGGTCTTCCCCTCTTACCGGGACCCGGCGGGGCTGACATGGCCAGACATTTGTTACCTACGTAGCCCGGCGGTTGCCGCAAGACGTGACCATACCAACGAAGGCGACACTCTTGCAACTTGTCTGCAATGTCACGGACGTGAAGGCTGCCGCGGATGCGAGAGTTTCTCACGCGGTCCATCCGCGTGACCCCACACATCCACCGCAGCATCTTCATTTCCGTGACACGCAGCTCCTGCTTGTGTCGCTCCAATATCGGCCACGTCTCACTGCCATGTAAAAGGACAGGTCTAATAATGGTTTTGTAGACCTGTCCCTTCAACCGGATCGGCATTTTAGGGTCACAAATGACACCGGTCATCTCCCGCCATTTGGCCCACGCGGCAGCAATGCGTGACTTGACATCGCAATCGATGTCACTGGACGTGTGAAAAACAGATCCCAGGTATTTAACCTGGTCCGTGCGCTCGACCAAATCGCCGCCTATGCGGACGGATGTGGGGTCTGTCGAGTTTATTGCCAAGTACTCGGTCTTCGCCACATTTAGTTTCAGACCGCCGTTCTCAAGCGTCTCCTTCCACGCCTTTACACGTCGAACCAATCTGCCCCTGTCCGCGTCTGCCAGCGCAATATCGTCAGCATACATGAGCCACCATGGAGGCTGCTCATGTGGGTTTCTGATGCTGTCCGACAATTCGTCTAATATTACACTGAACAGAAGCGGACTAAGGACCGAACCCTGGTGTACCCCGGAGGTGATGGGGAAGGGTTTCGTGTCGCCAACAGCAGTCCGAACCATTGAATTTCTCTCTTTGAAATTAATATCTCTTTTTGAAATTTACTTGCTCTAGACTATCAATAAACTAATTATATGTAAGTTTTATGGTCATTAACAGTAGTATGTTAACGGGATATGTACAATGCAGCAGGCCACAGTGCCCAAATATCCCGTTAACTCCAATACTCCACAATTGTTTCTTGGAGAACAGTGATTACAATGTATTAATTTTTTGCAAATACGCAGAAGTAATTATTTGTTTTTTAAGTAGGCAAGGTTGTAAAATTTAATACAAATTTATACTGTTTATTGCGGTAATTTCTTTCTATCTTCCAAGAACCAACAAAACACAGTTATATATGTGTGTGTACCTGCCGGAAACCCTGGGACATACTTCCAAGAAGTTACTTGGGGCCGCTAGGGCATGGCATTCACTTTAACAACAAGTTTTATTAATGCTATTTATATATCATTTTCTTTAGTGGTCGCTGCTGGACTAGGAGAGAGAGAAAGTTTATCACTTTAAAGTATCACGGGCAAATACCTATTGAAAAATCCGGAAACAAGCGTTTATTTATTTTTAATGAAAAGTATGTATATGAATTCTGTCGACGTAGATAGAGTTACTGTGTCACGAAGTGACAAGCTTGAAATTGTTTTATTTACATCATAGCGGTCAAGTTAACATCCATTAAATATGCAGCGCAGCTAAACCGGTCAAGTTTACAAAGTAATTGCATGTTGTCAAACCGTATACATACCTAAGTGATCAGCAAAAATAATCTTTTATTTAATGATATACCTAATATTTAGGTATATTATGCTTTTGTCACAGGTAAGATCATTAAGGCGCTGTTGTACACTCACCGATAATGTGTAACTAACTTTTAACTAATTATAATCGTAAATTTCGTCAGATTTTATTGTGACAGTAGATTTAAATCATTTACTGCAATAATGTAATCAGGTCTCTTAAGTACACTCTAATCAAGATGAAGACATTTAATTTTGGTAACGGTCAAAATGTCGCCTAATTCTTATGTAGGTATTTAGACAACAGCAATTTTAAGGTGCTGATGTTTCTGTGTACATAGTGCCTACTCGTGTCTACATCAGGAAAAGAACGCATTAATATGAATATAGATATACCAATAGAATACCCACTGCAACGTCCGCTCAACGTTCAAGCCGCCAGAGCATTTTTCGAAATTAACCTATGATCTAATTAACTAAAATCGTGACATCTTGGAAACTATAATATCTAGAGAAAAAATTTAAACATATACAACATAACATAGAAATATAATGAAACATCGTAAAATATATACCTAAAGATAAAACATACCTACTACTATACTAATAGCTAAAATAGTATGGAATTTTAATCATAATTAACTGATATATTGGTATAAACACGAAAAAGTCGGTAACAAAAAAATGTTATTTTTAAATATTTTCCACTTACACGAAAAACTAATATCTATTAAACACTATTATTTTATTCTTTACCCATATATAGAATACAATGTTACTAATAAGCGGACGGACCGCGGTTTCACCCGCGTAGTGCATGTTCCCGTGGGATTACGGAAATAAAATGTAGCCTCAGTAACAACACGGCTATAGTGAAAGCCAGTTGAAATCGGTCTAGCCATTCCAGTGATTAGCCAAAACAAACAGGGAAAAGATTTTTGGAAATCTATTTTTTATGCAACCATCGTAAATACCTACTGTTAGTAGGTGATCCACCTCCCCGGTTTAACCCGTTACATCGATCTCTCGTCGCACCTATTTAATCCCGTCGCTTATTAATTCTACATTCATGCATAAAAATTGCCCGATTTGTCGACATTTATGACTACTGCTCGGCTCTCAAGAGTAGTAGCGTAATAAATAAGTAATACCTATAAAGCCTCTAGCATTCCTCGATAAATGAGCTCTATAACATAAATTTATTTCTTCTAATTTTACCAGCAACCCTGAGATTAGCGCGTTCAACCAAACAAACAAACTGTTCAGCTTTATAGATATGCATATAGTAATATTCGCCATTATATGGGCGTGTTTATATAAAAGTATCTGAACGTCATTATTTAATCAGTGACGTTGAAAATTAAACTTAATATCAATGCAACATGAAGATCAACCATTTTAGCTGAACATACGCTCTTATCGTTTTGACAGCCCGTGAGTGCGTGTGCGTCTCCGCCCTGCTGGTAAAGCGAGACAGCTATAATGTTTCAACTCGCTCACTTGTAATGCTCTGTGGCTACACTTGAGTCATTACAAATGTGTGAAATTGATCATAAATCACTTTGATCGGACCTTTTGAAAACCGTGAATGGTTTGGCCTTATACCTCATTTTCATAGAATATCACATGTTTTATGAATTTAATATGTTACTCAAATTAATAATTAGACATTTATATGTGATATTATTATGACTTGATAATGCTACAGTATGAAATGAAATGTATTAAGTTCATATGATTCGATTCTCCCAATAATTTGGGGAATTGTGTATTGAATGACATCTCAAATAAGAATATAAAAATAAGTAAACCAAAAATAAGTATTTAACAAAAGTAAATATTGTGGAAAGTATATAAAGTACCTATGTGTATAATTATCTACAAAGTATAGACTTCTCCAACGAGTAGCAGTGTAACACCTCTTAGTATTGCAAACGACCATAGTCAGTTTACTTTGACCATATCCGTCAGGTGGGCTGTATGCTGATTCACCTGCTGGTTAAAACCTCTCTTTGCGTGCACTGAAGAAGATAAAGGAAAAACGAACTCATTGCATACATTGTTAAATTTTTATTAAATTATTACTCACACACATTATGTTACAACTCGTGACAATTTTATTTACAAACAACCAATGCTAGAAACACATTTTACAAGTACAGAAATCAAACTTGTGATAAATTATGTGCTTTGTGTTTAATACTTAGCATAACAATAATCCTATTAATATGATAACCTATTTACATTCAAATGGTTTGAACTTTTGTAATAATTGGGATACATACGTAAAAAAAAATAACGATAGTGTAGAAAGGTTCAAAATAAAATTTCGAGTTCCTTGCCAACTTTACTGTTTTGGGATGCTGGGCGAGACCGCTGGATTTGAAAGTTTATTTGATTGTTTTTAAAAACACACACGGTAGCTAAGTTTGTTCAATTTTAAGTCGTAACATTAAAGGCACTCATTTATTTGAGACATTCTCCGTAATGTACAGGCGAATCAAAAAGGTACTTGTATCGTCAAATCAAGGCGTTCACGGCAACTGAAGATTTATATCAACTACTTAATCTAACTTTTCTTATTTTCGTGTATTTGCTTGCTATTGTCGTAATGACCGATAAAATGATAAGTCCATACTCGCCTTAAGATAGCATTAATAGTATACCGATGAAAGCATGACATTGTATCTATCTAAGGTTTTCATTAGTTTATATGTATTAATATCTAGAGCTATAAAATGCTGTTTATCTTGTGATGAATCACATCTCATCTGACGCTGTAACATGACACGTTTGTATTCACAGATGTCAAATTTACTTTTAACAGACCTTTTCACATTAATATTCCCTTTATTGACTATAAAATTATAAGAAAGTTCATTCTTTAAGAACCTAAATTTGACATAAGTTGACAAATCATGTAACGTATTGCCGCGTTTGCCTATTCTGATATACTTTTCATATTGTGCCAGTAAACATGGCATACTAGTAGTGTAACGATCACAATATTTTCTTATCATATTGCATATGTTGAACACCTCCTCGGCGGTGACTTCTTCAGGTACCCTGGGAAAATGAACGCATAGATAGCGTGTGGCCGGTTCGAACACATTGTATTCTCTGACACAACTCTGCACTCGTTGTTGTGGCGATTCCATTTTCTCCTGAAATAAATAGGTACAGCAGTTTAACACAAAAATAACACCTAATTTATTTTAAAAACAGAAAAAATATAAAAACGTTATAAAATTATTGAGAATCTGATTTTAATTCTCTCTGATAATTTTACGGTCGGACCTAGGAAATCAGATAGCAGTCACTATTTATATACTATATTTACACGATAGGTATATGTATCTAGTAAAAATCTCTTTCAACTCTAGGTCTGATGAGTAAAAAAGAAACGCGTGTTTAACTTTAATTCTAAAACATAATTATCACTCCTAAACCAATAGTAAATTTATATCGTACAAAAATAAATGTTGGCGCGTGATATTGCTAATAATAGGTACAAATGTTACTTAGTTTATGAACTCAATCTTAGCGCGCGGCAAGACGCGATTCAGAAAATTTAACATCTTTCTTTGAATCTGAATATAATGAGACAAATTTAGCTAAAACTAAAGCTCTAATGTCCCTAGGTACAGAAGAGGTAGCTACGCCCTAAGTCACACAATATACTCTAATTATATTTATAATGATTCAATATAATTCTTACTGTAAGTGAACAAGTTAATTAATAGGTACATATATTGAAATAAGCTTACCAATGCTTCCAAGTGGTGGACGTAGTGACATATGTGACCGAAATCGTTGAGTTGTCCGCTGTGCAGCCACAGCGAAACAGCTCGCCTAAGCGTTACATGCGAGTAGTCGTGTGTAGAATACAATTTAGGTACGGCATTTTCCTCCTTTGCCAGTGGGCTTACTAGCTTTTCCGGAAACAAAAGTTCCACAAGACTTCGAAAAATGAAGATCAACATTTTCTCTATTGTGTTTCTCGCTCCTTTTGTTCGTTTCGATTCAGTCTATGTACCTCGTTTTCATTGACTACTTTCGTGATCTGCGATAAAAAGTTTCAGATTTATTTCCTAAAATAGTTGTGGTAGGATTATCTTGAAAAAGAATTAGTTGACAGGCCCTTTAACCCTTTTTACCTATACAAATATTCTCTAAATCTAATAAATTCAATCCCATGTTCTGTCAAGTAGATGGAATTAGCAATGTGAATTCAATTAAATTTATTTCCACTAAACAAAACAATTTATACAAATATTAGAACTTTACCCACTACAAATCACTGAGCTACTTAATTAGGAATTAAAAACACCTATTAAATACTCTTTCAAGTATTTTATTGTTTAGACGACAATGAAATTGAACTAAGTAGCTATGTAGGTAGATAGACTGAAGTTTAGAATTATAAGCTATGTGAATTTAGATCTACATATTTTTAGATTACCACTGAATCGTGAGGTATAGAACTATAAAAAACTTTAACATATATATAAGTATATATTTAACATATATAACTTTGACATAGTAGACGCTTTACTATAAAAGCGTCTACTATGTCAAAACCGGTATATGATACAATGCCAACATAATTTTTAGTAATTAATAAACTTACTTGTATTATAATACAGTGGTCTTTGCTTCAACGTCCAGTATCCTTTAGCGCCACTCCGTACTTTGTTTATACCGCCAACGGCACAAGTGAACCACAACACACTGTCAACAACACAAAGTAACTATACAACCGACAGTGACCAGCAACTGCAACCCACCGATCTCTACGAGCTCACGGGAACGAATGACTTCAATCCGACTGGTCATCTCACAACTCCCCTAGGGGAGTTGGGGGGAGACTGGACGAGGCATTGGCCTCTTTCAGTAATTGTCAGCGCCGCCTGTCGATACAGGCGGGTCATTGGAGTGGCTATCATAGCCGTGGGGTCAAGTCCGGGCGTCAAGTCCGGTGGTGAAGCGTGCCGCTAGCGAGCCCTGACCCCACCGGATGATTCCGATGGGCGGTCTACAAGCCAGCGGCAGCTGAGGTCCTCATCTGGGGGTCACCCTGGGGGCGTCGGCGAGGTCGAGCCTGGCGGGAAGGGTTCCCGGCAAGCGCCCATCAGCCGGCCTCAGGGTGACGTTGTCTAGTCCGGTCGGGCTGCAGCGGGGATTAAGTCCCGCGGCAGAGGTCTGTCCGGGGGGCGCCGGTGGTATGGAGCGATCTCCCGCAGGTGGCGGATTTTCTAATCTCCCCGGCGCGTGCGAACATGTTGGCGCTCAAGCGACCGATGTAGTCGTCGAGGCTCTCCATGCGTAGATCTCGGGCGATCGTTGCGTTCCTCACGAAGCGAGGGGCGCCTACGGCGTGTCGCAGCGACAGCGACTGCTGCGCACGCAACCGTGCACGGTACGTTTCCGCTGCCAGCGCGTACCATGCAGGGGCGGCGTAAGTTAGGCGGCTGCGGATGTATGTTTTGTAGACGCCCAGCTTCGCGCGGAGCGGGAGGCACGAGGAGATCACCGGACGCAGGAGAGCTCGAGCGGCGCGAGCTTGACCAACAATGTTCTGCACGTGGTGTCGCATGGTGAGACGACGGTCAATGGTCACTCCAAGGTACTTCACCGTCGGGGACCAGTCGACGGCTTTTCCGAGCAGGGTAAGGGGCGCGGGTTGCCACGCACCCCCTACAACAAGCGCTTGGGTCTTTGCCACGTTGACCGTCAGTCTCCATTCATCCAGCCAAGGCGGGAGCACATCCAGGGCACGCTGCATTTTGACCGCCGCATGTGTAGCGGTCAGGGAGGTCGTAATGTAGGCGGCGTCGTCGGCGTATAGCGCCAACATCGCGCCGTCTGGGACTGGGATGTCGTCAGTGTACTTGGCGTAGCACACTGGCGACAGGCAGCTCCCCTGGGGCACGCCGGCTCTGATGCTGCGCTCTCCGGACAGGACGCCGTCCACGAAGACCTGGAAGCGTCTGTCCTGGAGGAAGGTGGCCACAGTCTTGACTAACGAATGACTTCAAGTCGCAGTCGATTCTAATTTGTACAGAGCGGCAGTGGTGGTGGCATGGACTCCTCCCGCTGCCGCCTCTACTACGCTGGGTTTTTTTTGTATAGCTGCGCTGGATTCTATTTGACTTAAGCGTTGAAACCACTGACTGTTTTATCATATAATTCTAGAATTTGGATCTAGGGCCGGGTGCTAGATTAAAAGTTGTCTTTTCTGTTCTTTGCTAAACCGTTACTTAAATGAAGATGTCACAGTATTTTTACGTAAGACTTCAGTCCAGGTTGCTGTGATCTTGTGAGTCATTTGTTTCAGCCTTAACCTTATAAGATCAGGTTGGCTTAAAAGGTACCAGCTAAACATCTGCTATACTAACTAAAACAGCATGAGCGACTTTTATAGTGCAGCAATTTCCCACGGTATTGTAAACAAATGACCTCCCAAAGAAAAAAGTAAGTGTAACTAACATTAGCAAATAACATGTCAGGAACTTTCAACCTATCTTTCTTAATTTAATTGAGAGTTAGTAAGTGCTGATTAGAAATTTCTTTAGCATCCTACTTTCATTTGTCTCTTGAATGATATTCATAGGCAAACTGTGTGGGATCGTTTTCTATGTAGTTCTTTATGCTGTAGTTCTTTATCCCAAGTAAGCAAAAACATAAGCAATAAAGCTGGTACTATCAGCAGCACTGTTTATCAATTTTTTTAAGCGATAAAGAATCACATCTTCCGTCCGCAACATATTCCCTAAATACACAATTTCATTCACTTGCTATCAATAAACTAATTATATGTATGTTTTATAGTCATTAACAGTAGTATGTTAACGGGATATGTACAATGCAGCAGGCCACAGTGCCCAAATATCCCGTTAACTCCAATACTCCACAATTGTTTCTTGGAGAACAGTGATTACAATGTATTACCTAATTTTTTGCAAATACGCAGAAGTAGTTATTTGTTTTTTAAGTGGGCAAGGTTGTAATATTAAATACAAATTTATACTGTTCATTGTGGTAATTTCTTTCTATCTTCCAAGAACCAACAAAACACAGTTATATAGGTGTGTGTACCTGCCGGGAACCCTGGGACATACTTCCAAGAAGTTACCTGGGGCCGCTAGGGCATGGCATTCTTTTTAATAACAAGTTTTATTAATGCTATTTAAACATCATTTTCTTTAGTGGTTGCTGCCGGACTAGGAGAGAGAGAAAGTTTATCACTTTAAAGTATCACGGGCAAATACCTATTGAAAAATCCTGAAACAAGTGTTTATTTATTTTTAATGAGAAGTATGTATATGAATTCTGTCGACGTAGATAGAGTTACCGTGTCACGAAGTGTGCTTGAAATTGTTTTATTTACATCATAGCGATCAAGTTAACATCCATTAAATATGCAGCGCAGCTAAACCGGTCAAGTTTACAAAGTAATTGCATGTTGTCAAACCGTATACATAGGTACCTAAGTGATCAGCAAAAATAATCTTTTATTTAATGATATACTAATATTTAGGTATATTATGCTTTTGTCACAGGTAAGATAATTAAGGCGCTGTTGTACACTCACCGTTAATGTGTAACTCACTTTTAACTAATTATAAGCTTATATTTCGTCAGATTTTATTGTGACAGTAGATTTAAATCATTTACTGCAATAATGTAATCAGGTCTCTTAAGTACACTCTAATCAAGATGAAGACATTTAATTTTGGTAACGGTCAAAATGTCACCAAATTCTTATTTAGACAACGGCAATTTTAAGGTGCTGATGTTTCTGTGTACATAGTGCCTACTCGTGTCTACATCAGGAAAAGAACGCATTAATATGAATATAGATATACCAATAGAATACCCACTGCAACGTCCGCTCAACGTTCAAGCCGCCAGAGCATTTTTCGAAATTAACCTATGATCTAATTAACTAAAATCGTGACATCTTGGAAACTATAATATCTAGAGAAAAAATTTAAACATATACAACATTACATAGAAATATAATGAAAAATCGTAAAATATATACCTAAAGATAAAACTAATAGCTAAAATAGTATGGAATTTTAATCATAATTAACTGATATATTGGTATAAACGAAAAACTAATATCTATTAAACACTATTATTTTATTCTTTACCCATATATAGAATACAATGTTACTAATAAGCGGACGGACCGCGGTTTCACCCGCGTAGTGCATATTCCCGTGGGATTACGGAAATAAAATGTAGCCTCAGTAACAACACGGCTATAGTGAAAGCCAGTTGAAATCGGTCTAGCCATTCCAGTGATTAGCCAAAACAAACAGGGAAAAGATTTTTGGAAATCTATTTTTTATGCAACCATCGTAAATACCTACTGTTAGTAGGTGATCCACCTCCCCGGTTTAACCCGTTACATCGATCTCTCGTCGCACCTATTTAATCCCGTCGCTTATTAATTCTACATTCATGCATAAAAATTGCCCGATTTGTCGACATTTATGACTACTGCTCGGCTCTCAAGAGTAGTAGCGTAATAAATAAGTAATACCTATAAAGCCTCTAGCATTCCTCGATAAATGAGCTCTATAACATAAATTTATTTCTTCTAATTTTACCAGCAATCCTGAGATTAGCGCGTTCAACCAAACAAACAAACTGTTCAGCTTTATAGATATGCATATAGTAATATTCGCCATTATATGGGCGTGTTTATATAAAAGTATCTGAACGTCATTATTTAATCAGTGACGTTGAAAATTAAACTTAATATCAATGCAACATGAAGATCAACCATTTTAGCTGAACATACGCTCTTATCGTTTTGACAGCCCGTGAGTGCGTGTGCGTCTCCGCCCTGCTGGTAAAGCGAGACAGCTATAATGTTTCAACTCGCTCACTTGTAATGCTCTGTGGCTACACTTGAGTCATTACAAATGTGTGAAATTGATCATAAATCACTTTGATCGGACCTTTTGAAAACCGTGTATGGTTTGGCCTTATACCCCATTTTCATAGAATATCACATGTTTTATGAATTTAATATGTTACTCAAATTAATAATTAGACATTTATATGTGATATTATAATGACTTGATAATGCTACAGTATGAAATGAAATGTATAAAGTTCATATGATTCGATTCTCCCAATAATTTGGGGAATTGTGTATTGAATGACATCTCAAATAAGAATATAAAAATAAGTAAACCAAAAATAAGTATTTAACAAAAGTAAATATTGTGGAAAGTATATAAAGTACCTATGTGTATAATTATCTACAAAGTATAGACTTCTCCAACGAGTAGCAGTGTAACACCTCTAGTATTGCAAACGACCATAGTCAGTTTACTTTGACCATATCCGTCAGGTGGGCTGTATGCTGATTCACCTGCTGGTTAAAACCTCTCTTTGCGTGCACTGAAGAAGATAAAAAAAAACGAACTCATTGCATACATTGTTAAATTTTTATTAAATTATTACCCACACACATTATGTTACAACTCGTGACAATTTTATTTACAAACAACCAATGCTAGAAACACATTTTACAAGTACAGAAATCAAACTTGTGATAAATTATGTGCTTTGTGTTTAATACTTAGCATAGCAATAATCCTATTAATATGATAACCTATTTACATTCAAATGGTTTGAACTTTTGTAATAATTGGGATACATACGTAAAAAAAAATAACGATAGTGTAGAAAGGTTCAAAATAAAATTTCGAGTTCCTTGCCAACTTTACTTTTTTGGGATACTGGGCGAGACCGCTAGATTTGAAAGTTTATTTGATTGTTTTTAAAAACACCCTTTTAAACAAACAACTTTTCTTATTTTCGTGTATTTACTTGCTATTGTCATAATGCCCGATAAAATGATAAGTCCATACTCGCGTTAAGATAGCATTAATAGTATACCGATGAAAACATGACATAGTATCTATCTAAGGTTTTCATTAGTTTATATGTATTAATATCTAGAGCTATAAAATGCTGTTTATCTTGTGATGAATCACATCTCATCTGACGCTGTAACATGACACGTTTGTATTCACAGATGTCAAATTTACTTTTAACAGACCTTTTCACATTAATATTCCCTTTATTGACTATAAAATTATAAGAAAGTTCATTCTTTAAGAACCTAAATTTGACATAAGTTGACAAATCATGTAACGTATTGCCGCGTTTGCCTATTCTGATATACTTTTCATATTGTGCCAGTAAACATGGCATACTAGTAGTGTAACGATCACAATATTTTCTTATCATATTGCATATGTTGAACACCTCCTCGGCGGTGACTTCTTCAGGTACCCTGGGAAAATGAACGCATAGATAGCGTGTGGCCGGTTCGAACACATTGTATTCTCTGACACAACTCTGCACTCGTTGTTGTGGTGATTCCATTTTCTCCTGAAATAAATAGGTACAGCAGTTTAACACAAAAATAACCCCTAATTTATTTTAAAAACAGAAAAAATATAAATACGTTATAAAATTATTGAGAATCTGATTTTAATTCTCTCTGATAATTTTGCGCGGCGCTACGGTCGGACCTAGGAAATCAGATAGCAGTCACTATTTATATATCTACTATATTTACACGATAGGTATATGTATCTAGTAAAAACCTCTTTCAACTCTAGGTCTGATGAGAGATGACCATAAATAAGTGGACTATAGTAAAAAAGAAACGCGTGTTTAACTTTAATTCTAAAACATAATTATCACTCCTAAACCAATAGTAAATTTATATCGTACAAAAATAAATGTTGGCGCGTGATATTGCTAATAATAGGTACAAATGTTACTTAGTTTATGAACTCAATCTTAGCGCGCGGCAAGACGCGATTCAGAAAATTTAACATCTTTCTTTGAATCTGAATATAATGAGACAAATTTAGCTAAAACTAAAGCTCTAATGTCCCTAGGTACAGAAGAGGTAGCTACGCCCTAAGTCACACAATATACTCTAATTATATTTATAATGATTCAATATAATTCTTACTGTAAGTGAACAAGTTAATTAATAGGTAGATACATATATTGAAATAAGGTTACCAATGCTTCCAAGTGGTGGACGTAGTGACATATGTGACCGAAATCGTTGAGTTGGCCGCTGTGCAGCCACAGCGAAACAGCTCGCCTAAGCGTTACACGCGTGTAGTTGTGTGTAGGATACAGTTTAGGTACGGCATTTTCCTCCTTCAACTGTGGGCTTACTCGCTTTCTCGGAAACAAAAGTTCGACGAGACTTCGAAAAATGAAGATCAACATTTTCTCTATTGTTTTACTCGCTCCTCTTGTTCTTTTCGAATCAGCCTATGTACCTCGTTTTCGTTGACTACTTTCGTGATCTGCGATAAAAAGTTTCAGATTTATTACCTAAAATAGTTGTGGTAGGATTATCTTGAAAAAGAATTAGTTGACAGGCCCTTTAACTCTTTTTACCTATACATATATTGTATCTAATTGAATAAATTCAATCCCATGTACTGTCACGTAGATGGAATTAGCAATGTGAATTCAATTAAATTTATTTCCACTTAACAAAACAATTTATACAAAGATTAGAACTTTACCCACTACAAATCACTGAGCTACTTAATTAGGAATTAAAATAACCTATTAAATACTCTTTCAAGTATTTTATTGTTTAGACGACAATGAAATTGAAATAAGTAGCTATGTAGGTAGATAGACTGAAGTTTTGAATTATAAGCTAAAAAACTTTAACTTATAGTAAAGCGACTATTATATCAAACGGTATATGATACAATGCCAACATAATTTTTAATAAATAATATCTATTAATAAACTTACTTGTATTATAATACAGTGGTCTTTGCTTCAACGTCCAGTATCCTTTAGCGCCACTCCGTACTTTGTTTATACCGCCAACGGTACAAGTGAACCACAACACACTGTCAACAACACAAGTAAACTATACGACCGACAGTGACCAGCAACTGCAACTCACCGATCTCTACGAGCTCACGGGAACGAATGACTTCAAGTCGCAGTCGATGCCAATTTGTACAGAGCGGCGGTGGTGGTGGCACGGGCTCCTCCCGCTGCCGCCTCTACTACGTTGGGTTTTTTTTTTGTATTACTGCGCTGGATTCTATTCTTTGCTTAACTATTACACATATGAATCAGACCTGAAATGATGTGACCTGTCTCAGTCTATCTGTGATCTTGTGGGTCACTGGTTTCAGCTTCAATTTTGGGCGAAACCTTTGAAATGTAAGGCCGGGTTGGCTTAAAAGTTATCCACTTCACATCTGCTGTTTTAACTAAAACAGTATGAGTGACATTTAGTACGGCACTTTCCCAGGGTGATGTATACAAATAACCTCCCAAAGCGGAAAGTTGACATTAAATACAACTACCATTAGCAAATAACCTTTTAGGCTTTATTCCAACCAATGACTGTCTTATTATAATTAAGAGTCAGTAAATACTGATAAGAAAGGACTTGTTGGCCGGTATAATGATACAGTAGGTAAAATTCTGTGACGTGTGCAAACCTCACGAGAATTAATAAATATAGATGTAACTCTGTAACAATAATAGTTTGACGAAAGATTTAATATTTCAATTGTATTTAAATGACTGGCTTGGCCTGTCTAGTGGAGGTGAGACCGAGTGACCAGGAGTAATCTTCTTCTTAGTGCTATGAGGAATTTGATTTGTTTTGTGTGTTGATACAATTTACTGATTATCAGGTATAGGATAGCCACGGCTCGTCAACGTGGAGTTTAGTTCGGTAGATTCTAGGTACTCCAATGAAATTTTTACATGTATTTTGTTACAGAAATATCTATAGCACCTCCGAAATTCCACTTTTGTTTCTATCTTGGTTTGTAAGCTGTGTGAGATAGATTCTTAAAATACAGGCGGGTGCAAAAAAAAAAGGAATCGAGCCTATTAGAGCAAGAGCCCGTGAACGCCAGACCTTCGTCATTTTATAAAAGCTGAAAGTTTGTCAGCGCATGCTCCTAACACAGGTATGAACGATGGGCCATTATGAAGTTTGAGCTATAGTGGCTTTGGCAGGTAAAAGATGTGTGTAAAATACCGATTTACCTTCCCTTTTTTTAATGAAGCATGATTTCTTGGTATTGCCTTCAGAATATTATTAAAAATCACGTTATTCATTGCCAGACACTTATCATGGTGGCAACCCCTTGCCAGACACCCTTACTGTTCATGAAATTATAATTCTACTTACGTTATAGTATAAAAGCTTCAGGGCGATCAGCTTGGTCAGCTTAGCTAGTAAGGTGTATGCAAAGGTTATAACGGCAAGAATGCAAGATAAGTCTGAAAGGTATTTATGGGAGGCTCAATGCAGATTCCGACGTGGAAGAGGTTGCATGGATCAAGTGTTTTCTATTCGCATGATCGCGGAGAAGTTTCTGGCTGTTAGCAAGAAGGTTTTCTGCGCTTTTGTGGATCTGGAGAAAGCATTTGATAACGTTTTGAGAGAAACTATGTGGGATTTGCTGCCCGGATATGGTGTGGACGGCTCGCTACTGCGGGCAATACAGTCGCTTTATAGGGACTGTAAGGGTTGCGTGCGAGTAGGCGGGGGATGTGACACCTCTTTTTGCTGTCTGTACAGGCGTCAAACAGGGTTGTGTCAAGTCCGCCTGGCTGTTCATAGTGTATCTGGACAGTTGCCTGCAGAAGTTAAAAGATTGTGATATGGGTGTGAATTTGGGTCACTTTACAGTAAACTGTCTGCTGTACGCTAATGATGCGGTGCTCATGGCTTCATCAGAAGCCGACCTTCAGGCATTAGTCACTAATATGAAAGTGGAGTGTGAAAGTAAGGGTCTTCGCTTGAATGCAAGTAAAACTAAGGTTCTAGTATTTGAAAGAGATGACGTCAGAACTAAATGCGAGATTAGGGTAAACCAGGAACGTCTAGAGCAAGTGAACGAAATTGTGTATTTAGGGAGTATGTTTAGCGCGGATGGAAGATGTGATTCGGGTGTAGAATGGCGAGTAGCTGCCGGAAACAGAGTTAACGGTGCTTTGTCCCAATTAGTAAAGCGATAAAGCATCGTAAAAAAAGCACGACTGGCGATTCATAACGCAGTGCCAACTTTGCTTTACGGTAGCGAAACCTGGGTATGTCAGCAGATGCATGAAAGTAAATTGAATGCTGTGGAGATGCGATCACTTCGAAAATTGTGCGGCGTTACTTTGGCCGACCGAATACGTAACGAAGTGATACGCAATATGGCAGGTTTGAATGAAAGTGTCAGTGTTAAGCTGTAAAGGGCGTGCTCAGTTGGTTTGGACACGTCCAACGAATAAGTGAGGAACGATTGACGAAGAATATATATTGTGCGAAAGTAAAGGGTAAAAGAAGTCAGAGTAGGCCGAGACTTACATATGAAGACCACGTGAGCAGATTGCTCAAAAACGGAAAGGTCAAAAGTACTAGGATACTCAGAATTGCGTGTATGAAGCGATTGATGAATCTTGAAGAAGCGAAAGAAGTATGCATAGATCGCGAAGCCTGGCGATCTGTCCTCTCTGACAACCCCCTCAGGGATGCAGCGTGAAGATAATTAGTTAGTTATAGTATAAAAGCTGATTTCTATATATAATACTTGGGTAATGAGAAATTGATGTTTCCTCAGTAGTCAGACATGTTGATAGTTCCAACCCCATGCCAGACAAGCATGGAGGGAAGCTGAAGGAGCGAGCGCGAGGTAGTAAATGCATGATTAGTCTAAGCTTATAGCAGCTAAAATAATATTATATGCTAACTTTAAATATTATTAATTTAACTAACTAACTAACTATCTTCACGCTGTATAGAGAGAGGAGAAATTGTAGAAAACCGAGCTATGTAGTGTGCGTAGGTTAATAAACTTACATAAACTATAGTTAATTTAATATTCATTATTAATTATAAGAATAATATTGAAAATTATTTATTTATTTATTTATGTTCACACAAAGCTCAATTACAAAAAGAAATAACATTATAAAAGAAAAAAAAAACATTGTATATAGGTCTACTTATTTCAAAAGAAATCTCTTCCAGTAGGCCTGAGAGAGGAGAAATTGTAGAAAACAGAGCTATGTAGTGTGCGTAGGTTAATAAACTTACATAAATTATAGTTACACATATACATGAAGCGCTCGTGGCCCCGCGGTCTCAGTGTTCGGTAAACGATCACTGAGGTACGCAACTTTCACTATGGCTGGTCGTCGGATGGGTGACCACTTTGTGGCATTTACATTTACGAGCGTTTCCGTGCTTCGGAAGGCACGTTAAGCCGTTGGTCCCGGTTGCCAGTAAAATGGCAGTCGTTAAGCCTGGTTGAAGGCCTTATAGGCGGCTTAAAAAATTTCAACAGCAGGTAGCCACAACCTGCGTCTGTCTATTTCAACACGGCAATGGGCTCACCACCTATTACGTGGGACAGGAATCCACACGGTGAAAAGTGGGCATATAATATGCCTCTGCCACCCCTTCGGGGATAAGGCGTGATGGATATTTATTTTATTATTTATATACATAAGTTAATAAATATTGATAAATTATAATATACATACATATTATATACATATATATACTAAACATATATTTATATTTAGATATATATATATACATACCTAAGCTAAGGTAAGGAGGAAATGTAATAATCTTTTCAGCTTTTTTTTAAAAAGAGAAATATTTGACATGTTTGTATATCAAGCGGTAAACAGTTCCACAGCCTAACCGCATGAACAGTGAAAGAGTAAGAGTAGAAATCAGTTTTGTGAGAAGGACAATTGAGGCGGAGTTTAAGGTGGGATTTACACGAATCATTTGCTGCATGAGTAAGAGAAAAGCGTTCCCGTAGATAAGAAGGACATAAAGGATTATTTAGGATATTGAAAAAGAGACACAAAATTCGAGTATTCCTACGAAGACGAATCGGGATTCTCTTGAGTTCCTTTCGAAAATGAGAGACATGATCATACTTTCGGAGATTATAAATGAATCGAATACATAAGTTTTGTAGTCGCTCAAGTTTGTCTAATAGCTCCTCATTGGCATCCAAATAGCAGGAGTCCGCGTAGTCGATAATAGGTTGGATTAAAGTTTGAGCAAGGGAGACTTTAATTTTCATGGGCAAGAGAGTTTGTAGACACTTAAGGGTATGAAAAGTATAGTGAACCTTTTTACTGACCTCCGCAACATGAGCCTTCCATGTCAAATTACTGTCAATGATGACACCAAGATTTTTGGCGGTGCTGGTGTATTTGATTGCAATATTATCAAGCAGGATAGGAGGAAGAGAATTCGTATCGTGTCCACTACACATGTCTCTGCTACCAATGATCAATGCTTGAGACTTTTTGGGATTTATGTGAAGACCAAATGAATTTGCCCACTGACTGATAGCACTAAGGTCACGGTTCATAGCAGAAATGGCACTTCTGTATTCATTTAAAGGAAAATGACGATATAGCTGCAAATCGTCAGCATAGAGATGGAAGTTAGAGGATATGACTCGAACAGCAGAGTTAATGAAAATGGAAAAGAGTAAAGGAGAAAGTACGCCACCCTGAGGGACGCCAGCACTGAGATTACACCATTCCGTAAAAGATTCGTTAAGGCGAACACACTGCGAGCGTCCCCGAATATATATCAAAATTCACGGAATTAAATGCGCTACTGAAATCTAGCAGCACAAGAACCGTGAGGTACTTCTTCTCCATAGCCCAACGAATATCGTTGGTCACCTTTAAAAGAGCCGTCACGGTACTGTGGCCTTGTCGAAAACCAGATTGATAGGGATTAAGAAGATTATTCGCTGTTAGGTAACTAGATAGTTGTCGATGAACTAAATGTTCAAGTACTTTGGATAAAAAGGGATGAATGGATATGGGACGAAACTGGGACAAAAGTGTAGTGTTTGGGACTTAGATAGTGGAATTATATGCGCTTGTTTCCAAGTTTTAGGAAAGCATCCTTGTTGTATTGAGCAGTTGAATATATGTGTCAGGATGGGGATTAATATTGGGAGTATAGGAATAAACATTTTTGAACATAATTCATCGTTACCAACAGCAGAAGAAGTGATTGATAGGAGAGATTTTTTAACATCTACCTGATTAACTGCAATGAGATTAAACGGAGGACCCGATGGAAGCGATAGAGTCGAGAGATCATGTAAAGTGCTAGACTTAACAAGCGGATCAAGAATGATAGGTGGTTGTGAGAAGTGCGTGTTAAGAGCACTCAAGTCAATATCATTACAGTCAATAACAGGTGACTTGCCAATACCATTGGCTTTAAGAAATTTCCAGATTTCGGAGGAATTGCGGGTATCAAGAGATTGATGAAAATGGTGACGTTTAACATCACGACACAGACGACTGCAGTGATTACGTAAGAATTTGAAGCATTTAAAATTCTCATCTGTTGAAGTGCGCTTATACCTTCGCTTAGCCGCATCTCTTCTGGCCATAGCGTCCTTAATATTTTGTGTTATCCATGGAGCAGGGAGATGTTTTAATTTAATTCGTCGTTTAGGAGCATGTCGGTCATAGAGAGCCGTTAAAGTTTCGTTGAACAACAACACCTTTTTGTCAACAGTATCACCATCAATGACTGGAGTCCAGTCAATTTCATCAGCATCTTGCCGCAATGCCTCTAGGTTCACGCCCCGAAAGTTCCGCAAAACAGAAAACTGCGGCTTACGTTTAGGAGTGCGAATAGCCATGGACAAATAAATGAGGTCGTGGTATGAAAAGCAAGCAGTAACTTGTCCATGAGAGGTACATAGGTCCGGAGAGGAAACAATTATCAAGTCAAGAAGTGAAGGGTTACAATTAGGGAAATGATGTGTAGCAGAGAGAGGTAAGATATGAAGATTAAGTGAAGAGATGAGAGATTGCAGAGCATGTAATATTACTTACGTTATAATGTATAGCTGATTTTTTATATATAATTACAACCCCTTGCCAGACAAGCAATGTAAATGTTAAGAAGAGATTCGTGATTAGAATGATTTTATGCAAATAAACTTTTTCGGCAGATTCATATAACTAATAATCTATGTAAATATTTCTCAATAATTTAATTAAAGATAAATTAATGACACTACAAATAGATTGATGATATTACATATATTTATATTGTATTAAAGACAATGTTAATTCATTATCATCAACAATCTTATCATTTTCTTCGTCACTGTTACATTCGATATCGTGGCCTTCTTGAAGCTTGTGCTATAAGATCTAGACAACTGATAACGAACCTTAAATATATATATATGAATATAAAGATACACCGAAACTACAAAACAAACATTTATGGGTCACACAAATATTTGGACTGACCCGGGTCAGTCCAAATATTTGAATCGAACCCTAGAGTGGCAGTCGCATATACATTTTTTTTTTTCACAGAATAAATTGAAATTTTTAACAATTTAAAGAAGTTGTAGCAAAGAATGCCTTTTCTTAAGATATTTTAAAAAATTACTTAGATTATTAGTTATATAAATCGAAAAAGTTTATTTGCATAAATCATTCTAATCACGAGTCTCTTCTTACTATTTACATTGCTTGTCTGGCAAGGGGTTGTAATTATATATAAAAATCAGCTATTACATTATAACGTAAGTAATATTATTATGAATATTATTCTTACAATTAATAAAGAATATTAAATTATTAATATTTAAATAAAATAAAAATAAATATCCAGCACGCCTTATCCCCGAAGGGGTGGCAGAGGCATATTATATGCCCACTTTTCACTGTGTGGATTCCTGTCCCACGTAATAGGTGGTGAGCCCATTGCCGTGTTGAAATAGACAGACGCAGGTTGTGGCTACCTGCTGTTGAAATTTTTAAGCCGCCCATAAGGCCTTCAACCAGGCTTAACGACTGCCATTTTACTGGCAACCGGTACCAACGGCTTAACGTGCCTTCCGAAGCACGGAAACGCTCGCAAATGTAAATGCCACAAAGTGGTCACCCATCTGAGGACCAGCCATAGTGAAAGTTGCGTAACTCAGTGATCGTTTACAGAACACTGAGACCGCGAGGCCACGAGCGCTAAATATTTAAAGTTAGCATATAATATAATTTTAGCTGCTATAAGCTTAGACTAATCATGCATTTACTGCCTCGGGGTTGGAACTATCAAAAATGTCTGGCTACTGAGGAAACATCATATACTCATTACCCAAGTATTATATTTAGAAATCAGCTTTTATACTATAACGAAAGCAGAATTATATTTCATGAACATTAAGGCTGTCTGGCAAGGCGTTGCCACCATGATAAGTGTCTGGCAATGAATAACGTGATTTTTAATAATATTCTGAAGGTAATACCAAAAAATCAAGCTTTATTAAATGACGAAAGTAAATCGGTATTTTACACACCTTTAGTATCCTTTATCTGCCAAAGCCACTATAGCTCAAACTTTATAATGGCCCATCGTTCTTACCTGTGTTGGGAGCATGCGCTGACAAACTTTCAGCTTTTATAAAATGACGAAGGTCTGTCGTTCACGGGCTCTTAGTCCATATCGTATATTCGTATAGTATACCACATTTGATAGAGTCCAAGCGCCCGTCCTCCTCGGACTTTGGCTACCACTACGGCTTGACTCAGGGTTAGAGTGTCATCCCGCGTGAAACACTCACGTCACGCCGCCGTCTTGCGAGCCCTGGTGCCTGTCGACTCTGTGGAAACCTCAAGCCCTTTTTTGAAGAACGCGCTACGCTTGGGAACCCAAGCAGAGAGCATTCCACAAAGATGAGCCGCTATTGGAACCTACTTTAGGTATACGAGCTTTTCGGACGCATAGTTTGGTATAGGACGAACACCCCTTGTCGGTGGCGAGCGGTACGATCATAGAAATTAATCTTGGAAATCATTTGACAGCCTCTGTGGCGCGTTGGGAGTGTATCCGACTGCTACGCAAGAGGTCGTGGGTTCAATTCCCACCCAGAATAAACTTTGTGTGATGCGCACAATGGTTTATTCTGTGTCTGGGTGTTATTTATCTATAATATGTATGTGTTTAGAAATATATAAGTATGTTTATCAGTTATCTGGTTCCCATAGTACAAGCTCTACTTAGTTTGGAATCAGATGGCGCTGTGTGAGTTGTCACAACGATATTTATTTATTATTATTTATTTCAAACAATTTCTCAGAATAAAAACTTGACACCGCTCACATGTTGGTCTCAAGGGACAACGACTTCTTTCACTCTAACTTTTTAAGGATTACCTACCTAACAATGAAATACCGATAAACTTTTATTGTTTTATGATAGGTCTGGTATTGTAATCCAAGCTATGAAAGGAAAATGGGAATATACATATTAGGGTGCAGCGAAAATACTGTTACTGGTGAGTGCTCCACGATATTATTTTTTATTCATATCCTTTGTTAACCGGTCAGGCTTACAACATGAAAGGAACCTACCTACTCCTCTGCCAATAAATTACTAAACACGCAAAATGTTAGTAGGTAAAGAAACTACCTATTCATCGAAATTGATTTCACAATTCAGTTCAGTTCTTGCCGCCAATTCTCCTTTGTGTCTACTGTCGAATGAAAACGGGCGTTACAAAGTTGTAATTCTTCTTTTTCTTCATCTTAAGGTTTTCCTAGGTGCTTCCAAACCCTTCCTAAAGTATGAAAATAAACGTGTATTTGTTATATTTTAAGTAATAGAGTTTATTTATTATCAAAAAATACTTATATATTAATGCTATTACACACCTTTGCTAATTAAAAAGAAAAGCAAATACAATAAAACCGGTATAATTAGATCCAGAAGTGTGGTTAAATTAAATTAGGCGCTACTTATCATAAGATGTCTCATGATAAGATATCGCTAAATTTTTTGCTTCTATGACTACTTATGTATATCATACTGATGTGATTCAAAAATATAAAATATTATTAAATAGGCTTGTATTATCTTTATTCCTTAAGTGGTACCTAACACTGATCATGAGCGAAGTAGGCGGCAGAATACGCGGTCGGATCGCTGGCTCGGCGGTGCCGGCGTCCCTACTGGAAAAACACTGATCATCAATTGGTTTGTTCTGATGTACGTACGAGTATATCTACAAATTATATAGACAATTTTATTTAGAAACAACTGACATAGAATTTAAACTTGTGATAAAAATTAACATATTTATTTTTACACACACACATATATATATATATATATATATATATATATACCCCTTTGGGGATAAAGGCGTGACAATATATATATATATATATATATTGTCACGCCTTTATCCCCAAAGGGGTACGCAGAGGCATATTTAACGCCCACGTTTCACCGTATGCATTTCTGTCTCACGTAACAGGTGGTGAGCCCATTGACGTGTTATAGTTAAGTTTTACTCGATTCAAGAAGTAATGTACCTATGTATTCTTCAAACATTAAAACAAGTATTGTACGAAGAAAACAGTTTCATTTAATCAAGAAGTTTCTTCAACAGTTGGCAAAACATAGAGGAACTAAACTTAGACTAAGAACATTTTACTGTTCCTTCAAGAATACAAACTTTTACAAAATACATAAATAAATAAAATATTTGCTTTGTGTTGCGTGTACTTACACAATAATAGTATAGTATATACACTTTTATAATTAAAATTTAAAATAAAATAAAATTTCAAGAATTTTTTTTCGATTTTTTTTTTAAGGATGGTTATTGCACTTGGGTAAAAAAGACCCCTTGCTGCGATAACTTGTGGTGCTCAACTCCTAAATGTTAACCATATTGAGGATCAAACAAATATCTTCGAGGGATCAAGGTTACCGAGTACCTACCCCTATACAAATCAGGGCCATGTTAAGACTCCTTGAAAGAAAAAAAATTAATGTCACAACTGCCTAAATAATTTGAACAACAACATATTAGTGAGTTGCTGCTAAGAGCATAAAGGCCATAAAATATTGAATTATGATTCGAAAAGCGTGCACCTGTTTTTGGCAGGCTGACTGGCTTGAGTCCAAATGTATATAGGGTCCTATTGTACCCATTGTTTGAGATAAAATTGATAAAGAATATTCTTACAATAACACGGTTTCGTTTAATACCGGCTATCGTCATAGAAACTTTTATCGTGAAGTCCAGGTAGTGGAGACAATAGTAGATGCAGTCAAAATAAATAGCGCCGTATTTAATCCTCAAGGCGTAGAACAAATGTTTTAATATCACTGACAATAGAGTAGCTTAGAAACAGTTTTATGACCTCTCGGCCACAAATTCTTTTCTAAAAACATTACAATACAACAAAATATTGGTAATTTAAATGTTAAGAATGGGCATGGCAGAAATATTACAAAAAAACAAAGAGGAATGCACCTTTCCTCTGACCCTAACTTCAAACAATGCTTTGGCATTGATCGCCGTCTCTATTTGTTGTAAATCTATAACTAAACCTTACAGGTAGATTTAGTTATAGAATTACAAAAGTACTATCGATGTACAAGCGTCGACTTGAACCTGGCGATGGTGCTGATACTGTTGGTACTTCTTGGTACTATTTTGTACATAAAGTAACATTACTGAAAATTCTGGTGAATGGGACCAAAAAGCTTGTGGGGGGACTGTCTTGGGGTGCGTCGATGGCTTTTGATGATCTTTCATCTTATTTAAGCGCTTGTGGCCCCGCAGACTCAGTGTTCTGTAAACGATCACTGCGTTAAGCAACATTCGCTATAGCTGGTCCTTAGACATACATACGGTGAAATGCGGTCATATAGTATGCCTCTGCCTACCCCTCCAGGGATAAAGGCGTGACAATATGTATGTATGTTTAATCTTTTTTCATACTCCTACATGTTTTAAAGTGATTTTACCGCTCTATTCACCATAGTGTACTCCTAATTGCTTCCAAACTATACCTAGATTTGGCGCCTGGGCTCAACTTTTACATGGCTGCTAGGAGTTACTTAATAGATATACTTAATAGGTTTTGATTTTCGGCATTGTTAGGAGCCTTCTGGCCTCCTAAGCTCCTTTTGCCACTATATTGCAAACTATATTTATTACTTAACATTTATAATACTAGATGTTATGTTTCTGTTGCAGGTAAGGTCATAAAGACGCCGTTGAACGCTCTCGGACATAATGTAAGTCCTGTACATTTCGTAATCGCCGTTTCAAATACATTCATTACCACAATGTATGTAGTATTCCTAAATCGTTTCACCTGCTTTGGTACTTACGTGTGCCATGTACCTAAATGGTGCTTTATTAGCGTAACCTGTTTAAGAACTTTAAGTATCTTTGTATGCGGCCAGTTTAAGAGTAAACGAAAAACACAGTAAATGTATGAAAAACATTATGTATCTCCAGGAAGCGAAAAAAGTATGCCTACATCGTGAAGCCCGGTGATTATTTAAGAGTACATAGGTAGCAAACACCCAAAAACTTCAAAACATAATACTCTTGCAAAATAATGTTGAAACTAAAAGATGAACTGTGGTGGATTCATATCCGGGTGCAATGTATTCACTTATTTATCAGTCACGCCGTAATCGCCGATGGGGTGACAGAGGCATACTATTGGCTCATAATTCACCATTTGGTCCAATGTAACAGGTTAAACCCATTGCAGTGTGAAAATAAACAGGATCATACAGAAGTTGAGGATCTTCGTAGTGAAAATGGTGTACGCGCTGCTATGTATATGGAATACAAGTACCTTTTTGATCACACTCGTTACTCTAAGGAGCTGCTGCGGCCCTCTAATACTATGTTCATTAATAAATAAACCAATATTGTTGGACATTTTCTACACATTTAGCCCAAAGTAGGTTAATATAAGTTTGTGGTATGGGATCTAGACAACTGATAGACATGCTTATATATTTCTAAATACATACATATTATACATAAGAAACATCTAAATACAGTAGGTGAATATCTCATTCGTATCGATGCGATTATAGCTGTAAGCAATAAGGTTACGACTTGGATTCCAATCCAATCTTGGTTAGATAGGGATAAAGATAATTCAATTATACACTTTCTAATTCAAATATATTTAATTCATTATCAAGTAATCAATTATCGGTATATGTAATAATATTATGTATTATAAATTGATTGCAGTCAATTTAGCTAAAATTCTTATGATTGTGTTGCACCAATCAGCTACATTCAACAGCAATGTAGCCAACAAAACTGACACACAGCCTACAACATTGATCAAATTACATACTATATATGTACATGGAATTTCACAAATAAAAACAACCACATCTGATGGCAAACGAGAACAGGTACTAGTACATGTGTCACCTGTGGGTCTACTCTAACTCAACGAAACTAGTTTTCGGCTGTTTGACATGACATTTCTACCGCTGTCTCTTAAGTTAAAAAATATAGTTGTAGTCACACAAATAGTGAGTGAAGTCGCACTACATAATATGATAATAAGCCATCCGGAAATGCACAAGAGTACTTAGAGAATAAAGATAGAAGATATAATACCTTTCGACAAAGAAGTTCTGTTTCGGAGAAAGATTGTAGCGCCACTGGTTCTGCTGCAAACCTTCTGAATGAAGGTTTCATTGTTATAAATAAAAATAAACATACAAACATACTCAAACTTTGGACTCAAAGTTCAAAATTTAAAATCAATACATACTGAATATTTTGAAGTGCCAAAAGCTAATTAAGAAAACGTTATGAGATTGATCTAATTCCAGGTTCAGTTGCAGAATATTGCATTATCACTTTCGACGATATACCGGTCTTAGGATGTGATGGCGTTGTATTTATATCATAACGAGACTCAATTTTATTCATTTTATTATAGTTATTGTTGATATCCATAGTAAGTTTTACAGTCTCCTGAACAAGTGTTTCCATATTAATTTTTACAGATTTTTTAACAGTAATTTCTTCGTCTGCTTCGTCTAAGAAGTCAAAGTGTTTAGGCATGTTCATGTGAAGAATCAGGTCATCTTTTAATAATTGTTGTTTCATGAAACGTGACAATTTATCGAACGAGTTTTCAAGTTTACCAATTTTTAAATAATTTTGATATTGTTCCAACAAACGGGAAGTATTCATATTGCGTTCTTTGCAATATAATCTTATCATATTATTGATTTTAAGTAACTCCTTGCTAGCGACGTTGTTCCCTATCTTTAGATGGTGAAGTATATCGAGATTTAAAATGCTTTCATCGGAACTCTCCTCTTTTTTACTTAAGATCATTTCATTATTTTTGTTTGGCTTGTATAGTTGAGGAAAATGTGTATTCAGATATGAAGAAGTCGGTGGTTTCCTTATGAGCAGATCGAATTCATTGAAACGACTGGCCACACGTTCTTCCGGTAACATCTGGTCCTCCTGGAATTGAGACAGTTGCCATTTAGAAATCAGATATAAATACTTATCTGATATTTAGGTAATGGAATCAATTACTTTTTTCTTTATGCACCACGTTTGTGACTGCCTTAGAGATCTCTATCAGTTTGTATTTATAATACCTTAAAATCTATACTAATATTATAGAGAGCAAAGATTTGTAAATTTGTATGTAATAAAATAGACTAAGAAACTACTGGGCCGATTTTAAAAATTCTTTCACCATTAGAAAGCTACATTCTTCATCAATAATATAGGTTTTAATGGATTTTCAAAAAATTTAGGGTTCCATACGAAATCTCGAATAGATATCTTCACCGTGTGGGCAAAGCTGCGAGCTTCAGCTAGTATAATAATAATAAAAAAAAATCTTTGGGACAACTCACACAACGCCATCTGATTCCAAACTAAGCAGGGCTTGTACTATGGTAACCAGATACCTGATAAACATACTTATATATTTCTAAATACATACATATTATAGATAAATAACACCCAGACACAATAAACCATCGTGCTCATCACACAAAGTTTTATCCTGGGTGGGTATCGAACCCACGACCTCTTGCGTAGCAGTCGGATGCACTCCCACGCGCCACAGAGGCAGTCATAAATTAAACACAGCTGTAACGAAATCAATACTAGATATTGAATGTATTTTATAAATTCTAAGGGGTATTAAGAAACCCTTCCGTATGAGTTAAACTCTAACAGTCTTGAAATAATTTATTGAAACTTGGTATGATAATAGTTTCATTACCTGTGCAGGTTATGTTACACTTTCATATTCACAAGAGTAAACATAGGTGCCGCGGTACATTAGATGTTTTATGGGATATATACATACATATGTACATATTGTCACGTCTTTATCCCCGAAGGGGTAGGCAGAGGCATACTATACGCCCATATTCACCGTATACACCGTATGATTTCTATTTGTTATGAAGTAGAAATCATTATTAATATTTCTTTAGCCTCGTAGTTCAATAGGACTATTAAAAGACCTTGCAATATGGATACAAGTAATAAAAACTGTCCTGGGCTCCCAAGCAATAGATCCAGGGGCTGATAAGATTAATGCTTGGATGATGATACAAACTACACCATGTCCAGATAGTGCAGAAGTTAGACAAACTTAGGTAGACGGACAGTACGTTTTTAGATTTGGTTTCACCACTTACCAAAGGTTCTAATTGATGGTAAAATTTGCAGATATGTTGGAACTCGTTACGTTGACTATAACGCAGCCACATTAAGAAGGCTCGTCTCAGGGTTACGTTCGAATAGTTGGGTGTAGTAGACGAGAGAAGGGGGTGGACGCCGTCATCTTCTAGTTCGAAGTGGCTCGTTAAGTCCATGCTGAAACAGAAATGACACTTGAGAAAAAAGAATTATCACGGAGTTTATGTTGCAGCTTTATATATCAGCAGTTGCGCTCCTGGCCCCGCTGACTCGGTCTTCTGTAAACGACCACTGCGTTAAGCAACATTCGATGTAGGTGGTCCTTTGATGGGTGACTACTTTGTGGAATTTACATTTGCGAGCGTTTCCGTGCTTCGGAAGGCACGTTAAGCCGTTGGTTCCGGTTGCCAGTAAAATGGCAGTCGTTAGGCCTTATGCAGAAATTTCAACAACCTGCGGCTGTCCATTTCAACACGGCAATGGCCTCACCACCTGTTACGTGGGACAAAAATGCATGTGGTGAAATGTGGGCGTATAGTATGCCTCTGCCGACCCCTTCGGAAATAAAGACGTGATAATATGTATGTATGTTTATATATCGGCTACCTAGCTACCCGCTAGATAAAGAGATGAATGATGTTAAGTATGAATAAAATTTTAGTGTACCACAATATAAACTGCCTTCTGTTACTGTGTCTGGTAATCCCTCTGGGCCCGATCACGGTAGCGGGGATGGGCCGCTAGCAATTGTGTAGGTGATGATCATTAGACTAAACCGACAGGTGGGTAAACAGTGGCCAGGTACGTAGTTATTTAGTTTAAACATTTGTAAACTCATTTAATACCCTTCTTAAATAGGTCGCTGGATCTATAGGTATATAATATAATAATAATATAATATTATTGTTGGGACAACTCACACAACGCCATATGATTCCAAACTAAGCAGAGCTTGTACTATGGTAACCAGATAACTGATAAACATTCTTATAAATTTCTAAATACATACATACGAGTATTATAGATAAATAACACCCAGACACAGAATAAACCATCGTGCTCATCACACAAAGTTTTATCCTGGGTGGGAATCGAATCCACAGTCGGATACACTCCCACCGCGCCACAGAGGCAGTTAAATGGTAAATACAGATAAAAAAAGTGTATGTTTGATTCCAAATAAACAGTTTTTTACTATATTAATTTGATATTATATACGGTGCTTAAATAGAAGTATGTTTCGATTACGATTCTTGTGATTTAATGTTGAGTATTAATAATAATAATAGTTGTAAATTCTATTCTTTTTATTTAATTCTTCGTAAAAGAAGCTCGCACGGCGATTCATAACGCAGTGCTAGTGCCAACTTTGCTTTACGGTAGTGAAACCTGGGTATGTCAGCAGATGCATGAAAGTAAATTGAATGCTGTGGAGATGCGATCACTTCGAAAATTGTGCGGCGTTACCTTGGCCGACCGAATACGTAACGAAGTGATACGCAATATGGCAGGTTTGAATGAAAGTGTCAGCGTTAAGCTGGAAAAGGGCGTGCTCCGTTGGTTTGGACACGTCCAACGATTGAGTGGGGAACGATTGACGAAGAATATATATATTGTTCAAAAGTAGAGGGTAGAAGGAGTCAAGGTAGGCCGAGACTTACATATGAAGACCACGTGAGCAGATTGCTCAAAAACGGAAAGGTCAAAAGTACTCGGATACCCAGTGCGTGTTGAAGCGATTGATGAATCTCGAAGAAGCGAAAGAAGTATGTATGGATCGCGAAGCCTGGCGATCTGTTCTCTCTGACTACCCCGTCAGGGATACAGCGTGAAGATAGTTAGTTAGTAAATTCTATTGTGTATCATTAGACTTTTTTTTCTAGTTTGTTCGTCTAATTTCTGAAATAGCTGGACAGATTTTAATGAAATTTTCACTGGCAGATATCTGATGTTATAATGAGTACTTAAGGATACATTTTTCCCGGTTTTCCTAAGGGAACGGAACTAATGCGGGTGGAAGCGTGGGCGTCCACTAGTATGATTGTAAACAATTATGATTCAAAGACCTGTCAAAATTGTAATATTGCTGGTCTAATAAAATTATAATTATTAACGTTGGTGATGATTCTTTAAAATAAATAGTCAATAGTGCTGCACGTCGAGTGTTGCAAACGTCCATAGGCTACGGTGACCACTTTGTGGGCATCTGAGTCATCTGAGTCTCAGTCATCATGCTTGTCTGCCACCTCAGTGGTATAAAAAACATAATTCTATGGGTGGGTGTAATTTAAGGACCCCGCCAAGATCTCCGGGGCCCAAGAGATTTCATATGCTAGTGCAACTGATAACCTAATATCATATAAATACACAAACTTTGTTATAGAAAGTCTTCATGCTGTATTCCTGAGGAGACTGAGGGACAGAGAGGACAGATCGCCAGGCATCGCGATCTATGCATACTTCTTTAGCTTAAAAAAAGAAAGAAAGTGGAATAAAACATACCACAACTATATATAACCGCGACTTTGCTCTCGTAGTACGTTAAACACAATAATTTGAATAATTAACCAGAAATATAAATAAATAAATATTAATAATAAATCTCTCTGACTATTCTGTCAAGGATACAGCGTGAAGATAGTTCAGTTAATATATAATGGTTTATCAAACATGCCTTATCCTCGAAGGGGTGGCAGAGGCGTATTATATGCCCACTTGTCACCGTATAGGTGAGCCCTTAACAGTGTTGAAATAGACTGACGCAGGTTGTGTGGTTACCTGTTCCTTTTTTTAAAGGGTACAAATAAATAATAGACAGGCTCAGGCTATATAGCAATTGATTGTATAAAAAAGTGTATACCTACCTGCAAATACAGTTTAAGGTAGACCAAATTGTAAAACGTTATTAGCCTTTTTGTTTTCGCGCCGATGGAGAAAAAATAGACAAACCAATAAACGGTAAAAATTAAAAAAGAAATAGCTTTCGAAATTTAAATTTAAGAGAATATTTTTTTTTTATGTACCGACACAACTTGTATACAAATTTTATAAAGTTTAGTTAATAATTAAGACAGTAGTCTAGCTTAAGACCCTGGTTGCATCAAGATTTTGATAAATATATTAGTACATTGAAAGCTAATGCCGTTTGACCTCCCATCTCGTCTATTTGTGCCTAGCTGGAGTTTCACTAGGCAATATGTATACGTACAAACTAATAGATACAGAATGAGTCCTGGAGACCGATAAGGGGCCTTTCTACACCAATATAATATGACGATACTATAATATAATGCCCGTAGCTATTAGTGACACAATATTTTTCGTACAAGTTCACACTAAGTTATAAATAAGTTCTCAAAAAAATATCAAAAATACTTACCTTATATATATATAAAATCACTGTACCACACTTAGTACTTTATTTTGAATTATTTGGTGGTTAATATTAGAATATAAAGTTATATTTTGATATAAGTCGGCGGCTGCGCGTAAAGGCGCGCGTTGTCTAAAAGCATAAAATTGTGGAGAACAAAATTTAACGCAATATATCTGTTTCTACCCTCATTTTTTATTTTATTTTTATTTTCTGGCTTGGTTGCTAAACCTTTAAGTCTTATCTAATTTTTATCGATATTTTTTAAGCACTTCTCTTCGACATCGTTGTGAAGTTTAGTCCGGAGACAAAGTCATTCTTACCGCGCGGTACTGAGTACACGCGTTGTACCAGAAGTACCTATGGTAACATTTTATGTTTAATAACCCACCATTTTCATATACATATAACATGATGTGTATTACAGTAGCTTTGTAAAACAATGAAGGTACCTAACGCGACCGATCGTCCCCTAAAAATGCGTCGACCGATCTTCAATACAATTCATGATTTAGAAACTTTAATACAATTGTAAGTGAGATAATGTATTTGGAGCGCTCGCAGCCCCACTAACTTATACAGCCACAACCTGCGCCTGTCCATTTCAAAACAGCAACGAGCTGACCACCTGTTACTTGGAACAAAAATCCATCCGGAGACATGTAGGCGTAAGCCTCTGCCTACCCCATTGGGGATATAGTCGTAAGTGTGATTGATAAGTTAGTAAGTAAATGAATATCAAATGTTTGGCTAAATTTCTATTCAACTCGTAACAACTATCAACTGCGTCTCAATATCTTATTAAGTTCACCGTTCGGTTTTCTAACGGAATCTATTGTTTTCAATCATTTTTTGCTGACTTTTGTGCCCAGAGTGATTACTAGGCCAGGTCTATATTTCTAGCATGGAATTCAGTTCGAACAAAACTTATAAGATTATATAGAACAATGAAATAATTCTACACCCATTCCCGGGTAGAAAGTGGCCTATGAATCTAGGGTGTCACCACCTCCTCACCAAATTTCATTCAAATTGGTCCAGCCGTTTATAACAAACATGACTTACAATCTCTTACCTATGTAATTTTAGTTGTTACCTATGTTGTTTTAGTTTGCTAAAATTACATAGTAGCTTTATAATATTTATATATAGATGATGAATGATAGGATTGATCGCTCAATGTCTGTACTGGTGAATTATTATTGTTAATACTTTCGATATCCATGTATCCAACATCGCCCTCGACATTTCCTTCTTCTTCGTCTGAATTGTTGTCCCAGTTACTTCCAAACCCCACCTGGACTTGGAACCTGGGGTTCACTTTTAAAGACTTGTAAAGAGCAGCTGGTGTTCGGCTGTTGCTTTTCAGTATTGTTGGTAGCAATTGCTGTCTGACTTCCCAACTCCGGTGCGGGCCCCTGCGCCATTGCCTCGTCCGTAAGTCAGCAGGTGCACCACTAGTAGATGAGGTTGCTTGGGCCCCAGAGATCTTAGTGGGGCCCCTTGGATGTAAGGGTGCATTTCCATTAAGAAGAAAAGACAATGTTGCGATAATTTTCTAAATTGACCTCCAGACGTGCATGTATGAAGCGGTTAATGAATCTCCAGGAAGCGAAAGAAGTATGCATGGATCGCGAAGCCTGGCGATCTGTCCTCTCTGACCACTCCGTCAGGGATACAGCGTGAAGATAGTTAGTTAGTTTCTAAATTGAGTTACCTACAATACTTATTCAGAATCGGTAATAAGCAGTATCTGCCCTTATTTTGTGAATTAAAATTGCAGTGTCTGTTTATATTTCCTAACGTTAATTAGGAATTATGAACAGACACTGCAATTTTCACTATAAGCACATGAAAGTACTTATTCACGGTACTTATAAAAACAAAATTAGGATATTTTTAAATGGATTTTAGTGGATAAAGGATTTTTTTATGTGTTTGCCTATTTGTTTTGGCTAATCTCTGAAACGATTGCAGATAGTTGAAGTTATAACAGTATTGAGTTAGTTGAGGTTATATTTTGTTTCAGTACTAGCTGTGCTCGTGACATTCGTGGAACACCCGTTGCACCTCACACAAATAACCCATGCCCTTTATTAGATTCCAATTACTTTCAGGCAATTTGATCACCTTAGTGGTGAAATTTTTTGCTAAATCCTAAATCAGGTGATTATTTATTTTTAATTAGAAGCAGGTACACTTAATTAGGTGTTGCAAACTTTGAAAATGAGGAAGTTTCTACAACAACTATACGTTGTTTCTACAACAACAATAACAACCGTTTATCCCTAATTTTGACCTCTTACATGTGGAATTTTAAATTTTTAGTGGGTGTCTTCGTTATCAGAGTAGCTTATTATAAAAAATACAAGATTTTTAGGCTTTAAGGATTTCGGTCTTACGTTATCACTTAATAATATAGTAATTACATAGTTTATAATTATATAGTAGTAATTTAATTATTATAAAAAGTACCCTCTGGCTTCGCCTGTAATATATTTCGAAATCCCGTTGTATATTAGGAAAATCCTAAAACATGTCTTCATTTATTTTTAATCAAATAAGGTATGCGAGTTTATCGTTGCTGTCATTTAATCTCTCATATAAACTTAGAACAACTATTTTACACCCTTTCAGGAAAAATTATGTAAATTATGTCAGAAAAACACGTGTCGTTTATTTGTAACCAGAAACACGTGTATGTAATTATAAATTTCTAACTTTGATACAATACGAACTTTCATACAATTGCTTATCCCTTATTTTACCTCTTAAGGGTGGTATTTTGAAAGGAAAAAAAGAAAAAGATTTATCCATAGATCCGCACAACAGAATACAGAGATTAAACACAATTCTTTTACCAAACACAGGTGAACATTTTGTATGGTTGTGCAGATTTTGAAAGGGTCACCATCTCAGCATAGTGCCGCATATCATTGGTGATGACCTGCTGCGCTTTTTTTCAGATTGTGCCCAAAAGATGACGTCACGCACGAAGCCATCATCTTATTATACACTAAAACTAAAAATTAAACCCCTTACCTAATCAAATTAAAACAACAAAAAACAAAGGCAAATAGATTTCACACCAAAAAAAAGCAGTCCTTCACAATCGGTAAAACAGTGTGATATTACCAACATTAGAGGTTTAAAATCTTTGATTATATTTGACACACTGTGAAATTTTTGACATTGGTGACAATCATTATAAAACGAAGGTGGTTATGAATTGCAACTAAACTGAGAACTAAATTCACGTTTTAATACTTATAATCAATCGTTTTTACTATTTATAATATAGTAATTTTTTGGTACAGTACATGGATATCTGAAATTGTTTAACACAAATCACGCACAGGAAATGACAAGCGTGTAATCAAGGAGTCAAGCCTACCAGGCAATCCGTAAGTACAGCCACTGGCCAGTCCAATATGCAAAAACATACTGAGCAATAAAACTAAATGAAATCTAAAATACAGGTAGCATACTAATTGCTTTTTACAATTGTTTCCACTTATTACTAATATACTATTGGCAACAGTAAATAAATAATAAAATAAAATAATAAATTAAAATATACAAAATTTTACTAAAACAAATTGTGGGCTACACACAATTTGTTTTAGTAAATTTTAGTATTTTTTCAGACGTCTTTCTGTTTTCCAATCAGATACATTTTATATCGCTTTCTGATTGTATGAACTGTTTTCAGACAACGAATTGGTGGTGGTAAGTCATTCCAAATCCAATTAGCGGCAAACTTGAAACTACCCCGGTATCCAGTGGTTCTATGACTTGGAGTTAACGTGAGATATGAAGAGCTCCTAGTGCAATACTTGTTTACATCTATTGACCATGAAAACCTATTAAACAAATATTGAGGCCTTTGTGTATCACCCCAAACAGTAGCCAAGTGGCGCTCTCTGCGCTCCTTCATTCTCAATATATTCCTGTCATTTAGATATGGGGTAACATGTGAACGTGGTGGTATCTGGAAACAGAACCGTGCACAAGCATTCTGGACCCGCTGTATAAGTCGCTCAGTTCTTCCGAGTACACAGCTCCCATACACGGTGTCAGCATAGTTCGGTTTAGATAAAATTAGTGTTTCACATAACTGTATTCGGATGCTAACACTAATGTATGGGCGTATTCTATACAGTAACTTGAGCCTGTAAAAACTGAGATTGAGAGTTCATGTTAACCCTAAGCCACATTTCTTCCACATTTTGTGAAACTGGGAACGGCTCATTACGCACACTAACACCTCGCCGCACATAAAAACCAACCCCCCGCCGTGACCGTCACATATGTAAGTGGGGCGCGGCGTGTGGCGGAGCCGGTAGTTAGGCACAGTAATTAAGTAATAAAGAGTTCCTCTATTTTACCCCTTTTTAGTTAAAATTTTGTAAAACGTCGAGACAAGTGCCAATTTATTTAAAATTAGGAAGAGGTATACGTAATTTCATCTATCTAACTTTAAAACCATATTTTTTGCCAGTTTCATACAATAGTTTATAGCTTATTTTACCCCCTTGGGGTAAAAATTCGAAAAATCTCTTCTTAGTGGCTGCCCACATTATAAGGATTAGCTAACCCTAAAAAATTAAATTCCTAGGTGTACTTAAGGGTTCCGTCTGGGCGTTGAGAGATGAGTGAGTCACTGATAATTTTATTAAAATACATAGATTCCACGGGAACGGGATCTATGCGGGTGAAATCGCGGGGTGACCGCAAGTATTTGCTTAATTATTATTTTTTTATACCACTGAGGTGGCATGCAAGCCATCAAATATTCGACACTGATTAAAATGAAGCAACAGAGTATTACTATAATTATTGAAATATTCATATATTGTCTAGTTGAAAATGCATTATATTAAACGTGTTACAATGATTAGATTACGATAATGATCATTTTTATTTTGAAAAAAAAAATTGACATAAATTTTAACAAGAAAAGTCACAAGTAATCAGTACCCACTTAGTGCCCTTATTGGGCTTGCTAAAGATATTTTAGGTAAAATTCTGTTGTTCATGTGAAATATAAAATTGTTTATTGTTTGTATGAAAAACAAAAACTAAAATATATTGTCTATTGGAGAGGGAGTTTGAGAGAGGCACCAGTGACTGAAAAAAATTGAAGAAACATGCTTGTGATCAAGATGAAAGTCATGTAACTAAAAAAACTATGAATATGAAAGTTGAAGGATGGATAGCCAGTGGAAGGTCAAAAAAAAGATGAAAGAATTGTAAAAGGAATGATATGAATATAAAAGGAATAAATCATCAGATGACGAATAACAGGAATTAATGAAAGAAGAAAATATACTGCGCCGGCCCCAACTAAATTGGGACAAGGGCAGGAGGATAGTTATTGTCAATTGGATAGATATTAGGTTAGTCTAGCTTAATGGATGGTTTTCGTCTCTCAATAACACACACTGGATTTTTCCAGCCGAAAAATCCTCGATATACTTTAAAATCGTTTATTTTGTGTTTGTGTTGGTTGCGCTCCTTTACTTTAGGAGGGCAGATGGGCGACTTTGGTCTATCGCTCGTATCAGAGTCAAGATCTGATAAATCCGATATTGAGCCTTCTGAAGCTGACGTTTCGTCATCTCTTTCATCCGTTATTCCTGACATTTTTTCGTCACTTTCATCCGTCATTCCTGACGTTTCGTCGTCACTTTCATCCATCATTCGTAAAAGTTCTTCTTCTTTCAGTTGAAGGTTCCTCACCTGTGAAGGAACAAAGTCGTGTAATTAGGTGACAACACGGAAATTACCGTTTCTGTAACCTCGAGAGATATAGGACTGATAACAAACAAACTCGACAAAGTTATCCTATATTTGAGTCCTACTTACCTACTCACTTTGTTAAAAACGCAAAAAGATAAAATTACTCTCATTTTTACTCTTGTTATTTTAAATAATCATATATATATTCCGACTAGGGCTTGGGCTAAATCAATTTTGACGGGACTTTCATGACCCGATATTGCAGCGAGTACTTTAACTACTGTTATTTAAATTGTATGAGAGTATAGCGCAAATAAAAAATTAAATGACTACTAAATTCATGCATTTTTTAACGTGGGGAAATCTCCAACTTTTATAAAGATTAGTTTAGAATACATCTGCGAAATTTCGTCAAAAATTACGGTTTTATTCCTAACTAACACTTAAATGTTGTCAAAATAAAATTAAACCATGAATATTAAAATATAAACTTACGAGAAGACGGGTTTGATCATCCATCTCCTGCTCATTTTCTGTGCTGGCTGTCAGAGAAGATAACAGGCGCCAACGTCTATAATAGGCTTCCATCAAACGTGCGCGGCACCAAAATGGATGCCAGTACGCAAGGTGCCAATACATTCTTATATCACCTAAAACTGTTTTCAAAAAGTGCACGAACAGATTTCTATAACCTTTTTCAAGACGTCAGGTAGTACTGAGATTGCGCTGACTTGTAATGACAATTTATAGTAGACACTTAAGTTTGCATGCGTTTGTATGTTTGTTTGATTCGTTGTTACCATTAGCGTAATGGTTAGACAATTTTGATAGTTTACTTATTGATAATGACACATAAGTAGACTCTTATCTGGTAGGTAATTTGCTATGGCTTTCTTTGTTATTCATAAATAATGCTTAATGTAATTAGTAAATTGATATAGTTATTAATCACTTCACAAAAACCAACACAAATGCACTTTGCCAACATTTAAAGTATATCATGAGGAAATGCAGTCAGAAAGACTCAAGTTTATTTTAGTATATTTGTATTTTGGGCTATAGACCTGATATAGAATTCTTTTCTCTTAGAGGTTTCCTTTTTCACACAGTGCTATCTAGCTCCAAACATCTATCTGTCTATCCGTCTTGACAGACAAACAGACCGGACGGAGAACAAAGATTCTGTAGTTGTTCTGTTTTTTTTTAATTTTGAGGTGCGGATCCCTAACAAACTATTACCTGAAAAAAAAAGGATACTTAGGTATACTGTATTCCTTTATGCTTTTTATTTTCTGGCGACGCCACTAGCTCAATGTTCTGTAAACGATCACCGCTTTAAACAACTCATGTCATAATAATAAATATAACTGAGAGTGATAATCGTTTGAGGCATTTGCATTTACAAGCGTTTTCTTACTTCGAAGGTACGAAGGTACGTGAAGCCAATGGTCCCGGTTGCCAATAACAAAATAGTATTAATTAAATAAAGTTGAAGGCCTTAAAAACTAATACCTAATTATTTAATGAGTACATAACTACCTCTTCTATGTTGATAGCAGAGCAAGAAAGCAATATCTCTCCTAATAGCGAGCGAGCGAGCAATATTCCTAACTCAGTTGACATACATCTTAACGATGTTATTATTAAATCCTAGGTACTTTAATAAATTACATCATTAATTGTTTAAATTACTTACAAATAACTTCTGTGATAATCATTAAATTGTAATTTTAACTATCTAGACATAAATATTTCTTTACTAATTATCGTGAAAATTATCTAACACTATTTGACGCCCGCGGCTCCGCATGCGTGGTGAAGTTTTCCAGTTTCCCACAGGAACTTATTCCCAGGATAAAAGTAGCCTATGTGTTATTCTTATGTGTAAACCATTTTAAGCGCTCGTGGCCCCGCGGTCTCAGTGTTCGGTAAACGATCACTGAGGTACGCAACTTTCACTATGGCTGGTCTTCGGATGGGTGACCACTTTGTGGCATTTACATTTGCGAGCGTTTCCGTGCTTCGGAAGGCACTTTAAGCCGTTGGTCCCGGTTGCCAGTAAAATGGCAGTCGTTAAGCCTGGTTGAAAGCATTATAGGCGGCTTAAAAAAATTTCAACAGCAGGTAGCCACAACCTGCGTCTGTCTATTTCAACACGGCAATGGGCTCACCACCTATTACGTGGGACAGGAATCCACACGGTGAAAAGTGGGCATATAATATACCTATAATATTTATTTACTAACTAACTAACTACATATAATATTTATTTATATTATTATTTTATTATATTTATAGTAAATCATTTTATTGTAAGGTTCAATCCATTCTCTAGATTTTGCGTGAAAGAGTAACAAACATCCATACTTACAAATTTTCGTGTTTATAATATTTGTAGGATTGACTTGAAGGAAAAAGACAAATAATTTCCCGGTATGTGACGCACAAGCATCCAGAAACTTAAAGCAATAAACAAGAAACGATTTACACCGAAACTGAGCTAAATGTACCTTATTTAAGTATAGATCAAAGAAATCAGAAAATTACTAGTACTAATATAAAATGTGTGTAAAACTCAAGATACGAGTAGCTGACGTCGCATTATTATCAAGCGATAATTTAAAAAGCGGGTTTTATATTCATTGTCAATCACGCCTAAAAAGTCATATCATACGCCCACTTTTCACCGTGTGTATTTCCTTCCCAGGTAAAAGGTGGTGAGCTCATTGCCGTTTTGAAACGGGTTATTTACCATCTCGACACGGGAGGATGGACACACGTGTGATCAGTTGGTGAAACTCCAAAAAATAATATTTATTATTTCGTCATCTGGACACGCCAGGACTTTTACGCGTGTCCACTTAGTGAAACTTTAATTTAATACTTTAAAGTTTTCGTCTACTGGACACACGTTCATATTTTACCCAAAATTATGACAAAGTACAGTCACCTAGATTAATGTTGAGTCGTAATCTCTGTATGTATCACTTATAGACAAATTTAAATTAATTAAAAATATTGTTTATAATAATATGCTATGATTTAATGTTTATTATTATTATTAGTGACATACCTTAAAAATACAACAATATATTTTGATGAGTTACATTGTATTTCTGAAATGATTTTCTATGACTGTGTGTGTACTCTATGTGATGATTTTTAGTTGTTAGGTATATTTAGATTACAATTATGTATATCTATATTCGTTATTTCTGTGGAACTCGAAGTGATAGTTTAAATTACTACGTGTAGACCTCGACTTTGCCCGTGACATTCTTCGAACACCCATTGCACCTGACATCTCAAACCCATGTATTTTTTTATTATAAAATACTTGCATACCAACCTTGATTCCCTATTTTCCCTAAAGGGTAGAGTTTTGGCAAATTCTGAAACATCTGTTTATTTCTTTTCAGAAGCAGGCATACATAGAAATTTGATATTATTATTAGAGAAGCGCTCGTGTGCCCGCGGTCTCAGTGTTCTGTAAACGATCACTGAGTTACGCAATTTTCACTATGGCTGGTCCTCGGATGGGTGACCACTTTGTGGCATTTACATTTGCGAGCGTTTCCGTGCTTCGGAAGGCACGTTAAGCCGTTGGTCCCGGTTGCCAGAAAATGGCAGTCGTTAAGCCTGGTTGAAGGCCTTATGGGCGGCTTAAAAATTTCAACAGCAGGTAGCCACAACCTGCGTCTGTCTATTTCAACACGGCAATGGGCGCACCACCTATTACGTGGGACAGGAATCCACACGGTGAAAAGTGGGCATATAATATGCCTCTGCCACCCCTTCGGGGATAAGGCGTGATGGATATTTATTTATTTATTTTATTTTATATTATTATTACTACTACTATACTATACTACTACTAACTATGGCTTTTCGTGGCCACATTTTCATGCAGCTGTTCTAGGGTATGGAAGTATACTTTTATTTTTTATTTATTTATTTCACACAATTACAAAATCCTATTAATATTAATAATAATAATATATTTTAATATTATAAGCAGTCATCCAAGAAAATAATATAATAAAAGATCTTATAAAATAAACAATACTCGCAAATCATTACTGTTCAATTCACAATTCATAGCAATATAATTACAGTGAACAATGCAATTAATATATTCAATGAATTAATTTATTTAACATTAAAAAAAAAAAACTAACTATCTTCACGCTGTATCCCTGACGGGGTAGTCAGAGAGGACAGATCGCCAGGCTTCGCGATCCATGCATACTTCTTTCGCTTCTTCGAGATTCATCAATCGCTTCATACACGCACGTCTGGGTATCCGAGTACTTTTGACCTATCCGTTTTTGAGCAATCTGCTCACGTGGTCTTCATATGTAAGTCTCGGCCTTCCCTGACTCCTTCTACCCTCTACTTTTGAACAATATATATTCTTCGTCAATCGTTCCTCACTCATTCGTTGGACGTGTCCAAACCAACGGAGCACGCCCTTTTCCAGCTTAACGCTGACACTTTCATTCAAACCTGCCATATTGCATATCACTTCGTTACGTATTCGGTCGGCCAAGGTAACGCCGCACAATTTTCGAAGTGATCGCATCTCCACAGCATTCAATTTACTTTCATGCATCTGCTGACATACCCAGGTTTCACTACCGTAAAGCAAAGTTGGCACTAGCACTGCGTTATGAATCGCCATTCGTGCTTCTTTTACGATGCTTTGTCGCTTTACTAACTGGGACAAAGCACCGTTAACTTTGTTTCCGGCAGCTACTCGCCGTTCTACATCCGAATCACATCTTCCATCCGCGCTAAACATACTTCCTAAATACACAATTTCATTCACTTGCTCTAGACGTTCCTGGTTTACTCTAATCTCGCATTTAGTTCTTACGTCACCTCTTTCAAATACTAGAACCTTGGTTTTACTTGCATTCAAGCGGAGACCCTTACTTTCACACCCCTCTTTCATATTAGTGACTAATGCCTGTAGGTCGGCTTCTGATGAGGCCATGAGCACCGCATCATCAGCGTACAGCAGACAGTTTACTGTAAAGTCACCCAAATTCACACCCATATTAAAATCTTTTAACTTCTGTAGGCAGCTGTCCAGATACACTATGAACAGCCAGGCGGACATGACACATCCCTGTTTGACGCCTGTACAGACATCAAAAAGAGGTGACACATCCCCCCCTACTCGCACGCAAGCCTTACAGTCCCTATAAAGCGACTGTATTGCCCGCAGTAGCGAGCCGTCCACACCATATCCTGGCAGCAAGTCCCACAGCGTTTCTCTCACAACGTTATCAAATGCTTTCTCTAGATCCACAAAAGCGCAGAAAACCTTCTGGCTAAGAGCCAGTAACTTTTCCGCGATCATGCGGAGAGAAAACACTTGATCCATGCAACCTCTTCCACGTCGGAATCCGCATTGAGCCTCCCATAAATACCTAACATTAGTGCAGTAAATTAAGTCAGTAAATTAAACAATAATCCTAACTAATCATGTCAACTTCGTGATGACTTACTCAAAAATATGTAAATAGTTATATTTGAAATCAGGAACAGATATGCGTAATTTCATGTTTCCAACTATGAAAATGTTGACGTTTGAAATATTTTTCATGAACTCACCTCATTTATGAAAACAATGAATGAAACTATACTTAACATGGCTGTACCTTTTTTCCTAAAAATCTGAGGTATGTCCAGATGACGAAATAATAAATATTATTTTTTGGGGTTTCACCAACTGATCACACGTGTGTCCAGCCTCCCGTGTCGAGATGGTGAATAACTCTTTGAAACAGGGAGATGCAGGTTGCGGCTACCAGCTAATGAAATTCTTAAGCCGCTCTTCATCAACTTGGCTTAACGACTGCCATGTTACTGGCAACCGAGACTAACGGCTTAACGTGCCTTGTAAAGCCCGGAAACGCTCTCAAATTTAAATGCCAATAAGTGATCACCCATCCGTAACCAGTTATAGCAAAAGTAGCCTAACGCATTGATTGTTTAGAGAACGCCGAGTCAGCGGGGCCCCTAGCTCTTGTTTATTAACGTGAAAAAAGACAACTTGGTTCAGGACGGATTGAACCCGTGACCTGAGCCTAACCAGGGCATTTTTCTACGCAACTTGGTTAAATCGTCCTAACCCGAACCATACCAACATAAGTTAAAATTCTTTAATATATTGTAATCGTCATTTAAGAGCATATCAAATTTATATTCATTTATTACACTGAAGTATATCCACAAAGTATGGAGTCCTCCAACATGCAGCAGTGTAGACCCTTTAGTATTGCAAACGACCATAATTAACGTTTGCCACTTTCCTACAGAACTGGTTCACCCTTGATGTAGTAAAATAGCTAAAACATTCGCGTGTGTGAATAAAATGAGTGGACTTAAGAAGAAAAATAAAACGAATCCATTTTATACATTAATATATTTTTATTTAATGATCACACACACGCACATATTTGTTACAACTCGTACGTGGAAACTCATTTACACATAACAAACGTTATAAATACTTAGGAAACTTTTCGAAAATTATAGTACGCTGTGTGTTAAATAACTAGACAATCAGGTACGGTCCCGCTTCTTGGAGCGTGAGACATACCTGCATGAAATTCTTATATAAGAAAGAAAGAAATATGTCTAACCATCTGCCAATGCTGTGGTTCCCTTTAGCCTGTATAATGGGGTTTATGATGGGTCTGGCACGTGAAGTTGTATAAAAATAAATAAACTATACATTTCAAATACTTTGTTCTATTCAAAATATTATTTTTGGCTGGTACCTAAATGCTTTTCTAGTTTCACGGTACATACTCAGGTAAGGAGGAGCGAAAAAAATTCACATATCGATAATGTTAAAACTTTGCAGATTTAAGTCAGGTCAGCAAACCATTACCCGGGACTCCTGGCCATAGACAAATGGAAGGGCACCGTGTGGTTTTAGTCGGTAAGAGTCCGGCATAGCATCTATGAGTACTTCCAGATGTTAAAAAAAAAAAAGAAATCAGCAAATCATTATACAATTTGGTTTAGAGAAGGCATTGAGTATGTAAAGTATGAGAGAACATACAATAAGAGACATTTAATGTACAAATTAAAATTGTTTTATCGAGAAACGTTAGGTATTAAAATTATTTGAAAAATAAAGTCACCCCGGATGAGGGTGACAATATTTTTCAAATAATTTAAAGTTAATTCCAGTTGCGTTCAAGTCCCAGTGACTGCCATCCTACTCTTCTTCTTAAACTTTGAACGGACTTCAGTTTGGCTGTCTCGAAAATTTACCAAAATCGAAACAGCAGATAAATGGATATACATATACAAATAGTCTCAATGGCTAACACGTTTGATGTCGGCCCCTTCTTGCTTGGTTTGATATTTTCATCATCATCATCATCGATATCAATTTCGGATTCACATACGTCGCACAACTCATCAATCGTCACGCCCATTGACCTCAATAACAATGGTCTATCATCGGTGTCAGTCTCATGAGTTGACAACTGCGATATTTCGTCGCCTTCTGAAGCTTTCGTTTCGTCGCCTTCTGAAGCTGTCATTTCGTCGCCTTCTGAAGCTGTCACTTCGTCGCCTTCTGAAGCTGTCATTTCGTCGCCTTCTGAAGCTGTCACTTCGTCGCCTTCTGAAGCTGTCGTATCGTAGCCTTCTGAAGCTGTCGTTTCGTCGTCACATTCATCCATCATTTGCAATAGATCTTTTTTTATTATAATAAGGTTCCTTATCTGTGAATAGGCAAAGGTTCACCTATTAATATGGTTTTGTGTAATGGTACGGCTACCATAGACTCAATTTCTTAACTGCCAGTAGGCACCTTTTACAAATTACCCTGAGAATAAATTGGAGTGGCGCATTTCGTACTACATGCCATGATTACACGGGTGAACTACCTCACCACAGGCGGAAGGGTAGACGAACACCCACACTGTTGTAATATCGGGCTCGATTACCGGAAAATATGGGTGTGACCTGCAATTGTTTGTTTAGGAGTTTGGGTGTTTCCTATGTAGGATATGAATGCATTGAGATATATAATATGTTTATCAGTTCCCTAGATCTCATGCCACCAGAATATATTATCTTAATTTTGGCTAGATGGCATTTTGTAACAATAAACAAATGCCCCACTAAATTGTCCTCATCCGAACGTCAAGCCAAGCAATCGTCTAACATGTACAGGTAATGAATTTTATTAAAGTCATATTAAGACTTGTTACTCAGATTTTGTCGTATAAACCGTAATATATGAAAATAGTAAATTATAAACGCGAAAGTTTGGAAGTACGGATGTTTGTTACTCTTTCACGCAAAATCTACTTAATGGATTTTAATGAAACTTTATAATAATATAGCTTACACATTTGAATAACACATGTTACTTTTTATGAAATGGAAGCGGGAATTGAAAAACATTACAACGCGTGCCGAGGCGCGGACTTCAACTAGACGAATTATACGATTATAACAAAAATCATTAACATTTACGTTACAAAAATCCCTTTCTAAAACATTACTTAAGTAAGTGATAGATCAAATTGTAAAGAAGTGTAATGACATTACCATTCTTAATAGTCGTACCTTTTGATTGATTTATTTATTCTTTGGCAAGTTTGATTCCCAGTTAATTTAATAGGTATAATAGGTAATTCTCGAAGGTACACCGTATCTTTGAGAATACCGTGAGGCGAAACCGGTCAGGTTTACAAAGTAAATGTTGTTGAACAGTATAAGTGGTGTTATTTAATATGTGTAGGAAGTTCCACCAAGCGCCATCAATCAACAGTATAAATAAGCTAAGCAACAGTTTCTAAAATCATATCTACGATACATAAATCATAGAAAACCTAAACGGCAACCACTGCTAATTAGCCTGCTACTACATTTTAAATTAAAAACACACGATCAAAATAAAATTATATCATAGAAATATTAACTTACGAGAAGCCTGTTTTGATAATCCAAATCCTGTTCATCTTCGAAGCAGTCAGTCAGAGGTGATTGCATATTTAAACTTCTATAGGCTTCCATCACTGTTTGCTAAACTGACTATAAGAATAGCTCGAACAGTATAACACTTAACGACTATTATTGTCAGTCGTCGGGCAGTACTGTAAGTCACTGACCTGGCCGACGTGACTTCACTGACTCGTAACGTCAAAATGCGCTCACTGCGTGTGCGCAGGCTTTGTTGAGATGGGGATGAGATTGAGAGGAGGAAGGAGGAGCTTGGGCGGGTCTCTTTGCTCACCTTTTTGTTCTTAGGAATCCCCTGCTTTTACCTGAATGGTCAGGGGAGTTAGGGCCAGCGCTCACCTGTAGTGCGATTACGAAATTTTGATACTTTAAGTAGTTTTGGTTTGATTCAATTAGCGCATACATTGAATTGCATTGCAGCTATCATTTGCGTGGAATTCCATCCGTGGCGTCCATAAAATTAGTGGAATGCAGTGGCATTTTCAGCTGTAGATTAACTAAAGATCTTAAAAATTTTGTATTACATTTATTCAGAAAAACAAAACGGTCTTTCAAATAGGAAGGAGGAAAGGGGTTAAAGAGTACCGTGTATAATAAAGAGAGGATATGGGCATTCCGGCGAAAGTGTATAGGTAACCACTTGAGTCGTTTTCGAAATTCAGAAACGTGATCATATTTGCGTAATCCAAATATGAGTCTTAAACAAAAATTCTGGAGCCTCTCAACCTTATTTAGTTGGTCTTCAGTGAGATCAAGATAGCTGACGTCTGCGTAATCGAGGATGGGAAACAGTAACGTTTGTACAAGCGTAATCTGGAATAAACACCTGTTGCATCCTCCAGACTTCTAATTCATGCCCCTAATAAGGTTTTACCTATTTTCATACAAACTTTCCTACCCTATTTTACAACCTTAAAAATATTCAACAATTTAAAAAATTCAGAAATATATATTTCGATTTGTTTATTAGAGGTATACAAATTTTGATGTCAGTTTCTTTGAAAATTAAGAATTTCTCACTGAAATAAGAACCCCTATTTGACTTTCTTATAGGGAAAATATTCAAAACCACGAATCTGATATTTTTAACTTTGATAATCTCGAACTTCTATACAACTGCTTATATTATACCCTCTTTAGTGAGTGCCTACATTATAAATATAGCTTACCCTATAAATTTTAATAAGGGCTTCGGCTAAACGTTGCTTGTAAAAGAATGAGTCACCTAGTAATTTAATTAATAAAAACAACCTTATTTACCTTCTTTCCATTTATTTGAAATCAGGAACAGATATGCGTAATTTCATGTTTCCAACTATGAAAATGATGACGTTTGAAATATTTTTCATGAACTCACCTCATTTATGAAAACAATGAATGAAACTATACTTAACATGACTGTACCTTTTTTCCTAAAAATCTCAGGTATGTCCAGATGACGAAATAATAAATATACATTTTTGGGGTTTCACCAACTGATCACACGTGTGTCCAGCCTCCCGTGTCGAGATGGTGAATAACCCTTTGAAACAGGGAGATGCAGATTGCGGCTACCAGCTTATGAAATTTTTCAAGCCGCTCTTCATCAACTTGGCTTAACGACTGCCATGTTACTGGCAACCGGGACTAACGGATTAACGTGCCTTGTGAAGCCCGGAAACGCTCTCAAATTTAAATGCCACTAAGTGATCACCAATCCGTGACCAGTTATAGCAAGAGTAGCCTAACGCATTGATCGTTTAGAGAACGCGGAGTCAGCGGGGCCTCAAAGCGCTTGTTTATTAACGTGAAAAGAGACAACTTGGTTCAGGACGGGTATTGAACCCGTGACCTAAGCCTAACCAGGGCATTTTTCTACGCGACTGAACTACTTGGTTAAATCGTCCTAACCCGAACCATACCAACATAAGTTGAAATTCTTTAATATATTGTAATCGTCATTTAAGAGCATATCAAATTTATATACACTGAAGTATATCCACAAAGTATGAAGTCCTCCAACATGCAGCAGTGTAGTCCCTTTAGTATTGCAAACGAACATAATGAACGTTTGCCACTTTCCTACAGAACTGGTTCACCCTTGATGTAGTAAAATAGCTAAAACATATCTATGAGTGGACTTAAGAAGAATAATAAAACGAATCCATTTTATAAATTAATATATTTTTATTTAATGATCACACACACATATTTTTACAACTCGTACGTGGAAACTCATTTACACATAACAAACGTTATAAATACTTAGGAAACTTTTCGAAAATTATAGTACGCTGTGTGTTAAATAACTAGACAATCAGGTACGGTCCCGCTTCTTGGAGCGTGAGACATACCTGCATGAAATTCTTATATAAGAAAGAAAGAAATATGTCTAACCATCTGCCAATGCTGTGGTTCCCTTTAGCCTGTATAATGGGGTTTATGATGGGTCTGGCACGTGAAGTTGTATAAAAATAAATAAACTATACATTTCAAATACTTTGTTCTATTCAAAATATTATTTTTGGCTGGTACCTAAATGCTTTTCTAGTTTCACGGTACATACTCAGGTAAGGAGGAGCGAAAAAAATTCACATATCGATAATGTTAAAACTTTGCAGATTTAAGTCAGGTCAGCAAACCATTACCCGGGACTCCTGGCCATAGACAAATGGAAGGGCACCGTGTGGTTTTAGTCGGTAAGAGTCCGGCATAGCATCTATGAGTACTTCCAGATGTTAAAAAAAAAAAGAAATCAGCAAATCATTATACAATTTGGTTTAGAGAAGGCATTGAGTATGTAAAGTATGAGAGAACATACAATAAGAGACATTTAATGTACAAATTAAAATTGTTTTATCGAGAAACGTTAGGTATTAAAATTATTTGAAAAATAAAGTCACCCCGGATGAGGGTGACAATATTTTTCAAATAATTTAAAGTTAATTCCAGTTGCGTTCAAGTCCCAGTGACTGCCATCCTACTCTTCTTCTTAAACTTTGAACGGACTTCAGTTTGGCTGTCTCGAAAATTTACCAAAATCGAAACAGCAGATAAATGGATATACATATACAAATAGTCTCAATGGCTAACACGTTTGATGTCGGCCCCTTCTTGCTTGGTTTGATATTTTCATCATCATCATCATCGATATCAATTTCGGATTCACATACGTCGCACAACTCATCAATCGTCACGCCCATTGACCTCAATAACAATGGTCTATCATCGGTGTCAGTCTCATGAGTTGACAACTGCGATATTTCGTCGCCTTCTGAAGCTTTCGTTTCGTCGCCTTCTGAAGCTGTCATTTCTTCGCCTTCTGAAGCTGTCACTTCGTCGCCTTCTGAAGCTGTCATTTCGTCGCCTTCTGAAGCTGTCACTTCGTCGCCTTCTGAAGCTGTCGTATCGTAGCCTTCTGAAGCTGTCGTTTCGTCGTCACATTCATCCATCATTTGCAATAGATCTTTTTTTATTATAATAAGGTTCCTTATCTTTGAATAGGCAAAGGTTCACCTATTAATATGGTTTTGTGTAATGGTACGGCTACCATAGACTCAATTTCTTAACTGCCAGTAGGCACCTTTTACAAATTACCCTGAGAATAAATTGGAGTGGCGCATTTCGTACTACATGCCATGATTACACGGGTGAACTACCTCACCACAGGCGGAAGGGTAGACGAACACCCACACTGTTGTAATATCGGGCTCGATTACCGGAAAATATGGGTGTGACCTGCAATTGTTTGTTTAGGAGTTTGGGTGTTTCCTATGTAGGATATGAATGCATTGAGATATATAATATGTTTATCAGTTCCCTAGATCTCATGCCACCAGAATATATTATCTTAATTTTGGCTAGATGGCATTTTGTAACAATAAACAAATGCCCCACTAAATTGTCCTCATCCGAACGTCAAGCCAAGCAATCGTCTAACATGTACAGGTAATGAATTTTATTAAAGTCATATTAAGACTTGTTACTCAGATTTTGTCGTATAAACCGTAATATATGAAAATAGTAAATTATAAACGCGAAAGTTTGGAAGTACGGATGTTTGTTACTCTTTCACGCAAAATCTACTTAATGGATTTTAATGAAACTTTATAATAATATAGCTTACACATTTGAATAACACATGTTACTTTTTATGAAATGGAAGCGGGAATTGAAAAACATTACAACGCGTGCCGAGGCGCGGACTTCAACTAGACGAATTATACGATTATAACAAAAATCATTAACATTTACGTTACAAAAATCCCTTTCTAAAACATTACTTAAGTAAGTGATAGATCAAATTGTAAAGAAGTGTAATGACATTACCATTCTTAATAGTCGTACCTTTTGATTGATTTATTTATTCTTTGGCAAGTTTGATTCCCAGTTAATTTAATAGGTATAATAGGTAATTCTCGAAGGTACACCGTATCTTTGAGAATACCGTGAGGCGAAACCGGTCAGGTTTACAAAGTAAATGTTGTTGAACAGTATAAGTGGTGTTATTTAATATGTGTAGGAAGTTCCACCAAGCGCCATCAATCAACAGTATAAATAAGCTAAGCAACAGTTTCTAAAATCATATCTACGATACATAAATCATAGAAAACCTAAACGGCAACCACTGCTAATTAGCCTGCTACTACATTTTAAATTAAAAACACACGATCAAAATAAAATTATATCATAGAAATATTAACTTACGAGAAGCCTGTTTTGATAATCCAAATCCTGTTCATCTTCGAAGCAGTCAGTCAGAGGTGATTGCATATTTAAACTTCTATAGGCTTCCATCACTGTTTGCTAAACTGACTATAAGAATAGCTCGAACAGTATAACACTTAACGACTATTATTGTCAGTCGTCGGGCAGTACTGTAAGTCACTGACCTGGCCGACGTGACTTCACTGACTCGTAACGTCAAAATGCGCTCACTGCGTGTGCGCAGGCTTTGTTGAGATGGGGATGAGATTGAGAGGAGGAAGAAGGAGCTTGGGCGGGTCTCTTTGCTCACCTTTTTGTTCTTAGGAATCCCCTGCTTTTACCTGAATGGTCAGGGGAGTTAGGGCCAGCGCTCACCTGTAGTGCGATTACGAAATTTTGATACTTTAAGTAGTTTTGGTTTGATTCAATTAGCGCATACATTGAATTGCATTGCAGCTATCATTTGCGTGGAATTCCATCCGTGGCGTCCATAAAATTAGTGGAATGCAGTGGCATTTTCAGCTGTAGATTAACTAAAGATCTTAAAAATTTTGTATTACATTTATTCAGAAAAACAAAACGGTCTTTCAAATAGGAAGGAGGAAAGGGGTTAAAGAGTACCGTGTATAATAAAGAGAGGATATGGGCATTCCGGCGAAAGTGTATAGGTAACCACTTGAGTCGTTTTCGAAATTCAGAAACGTGATCATATTTGCGTAATCCAAATATGAGTCTTAAACAAAAATTCTGGAGCCTCTCAACCTTATTTAGTTGGTCTTCAGTGAGATCAAGATAGCTGACGTCTGCGTAATCGAGGATGGGAAACAGTAACGTTTGTACAAGCGTAATCTGGAATAAACACCTGTTGCATCCTCCAGACTTCTAATTCATGCCCCTAATAAAGTTTTACCTATTTTCATACAAACTTTCCTACCCTATTTTACAACCTTAAAAATATTCAACAATTTAAAAAATTCAGAAATATATATTTCGATTTGTTTATTGGAGGTATACAAATTTTGATGTCAGTTTCTTTGAAAATTAAGAATTTCTCACTGAAATAAGAACCCCTATTTGACTTTCTTATAGGGAAAATATTCAAAACCACGAATCTGATATTTTTAACTTTGATAATCTCGAACTTCTATACAACTGCTTATATTATACCCTCTTTAGTGAGTGCCTACATTATAAATATAGCTTACCCTATAAATTTTAATAAGGGCTTCGGCTAAACGTTGCTTGTAAAAGAATGAGTCACCTAGTAATTTAATTAATAAAAACAACCTTATTTACCTTCTTTCCATTTATTTGAAATCAGGAACAGATATGCGTAATTTCATGTTTCCAACTATGAAAATGATGACGTTTGAAATATTTTTCATGAACTCACCTCATTTATGAAAACAATGAATGAAACTATACTTAACATGACTGTACCTTTTTTCCTAAAAATCTCAGGTATGTCCAGATGACGAAATAATAAATATACATTTTTGGGGTTTCACCAACTGATCACACGTGTGTCCAGCCTCCCGTGTCGAGATGGTGAATAACCCTTTGAAACAGGGAGATGCAGATTGCGGCTACCAGCTTATGAAATTTTTCAAGCCGCTCTTCATCAACTTGGCTTAACGACTGCCATGTTACTGGCAACCGGGACTAACGGATTAACGTGCCTTGTGAAGCCCGGAAACGCTCTCAAATTTAAATGCCACTAAGTGATCACCAATCCGTGACCAGTTATAGCAAGAGTAGCCTAACGCATTGATCGTTTAGAGAACGCGGAGTCAGCGGGGCCTCAAAGCGCTTGTTTATTAACGTGAAAAGAGACAACTTGGTTCAGGACGGGTATTGAACCCGTGACCTAAGCCTAACCAGGGCATTTTTCTACGCGACTGAACTACTTGGTTAAATCGTCCTAACCCGAACCATACCAACATAAGTTGAAATTCTTTAATATATTGTAATCGTCATTTAAGAGCATATCAAATTTATATACACTGAAGTATATCCACAAAGTATGGAGTCCTCCAACATGCAGCAGTGTAGTCCCTTTAGTATTGCAAACGAACATAATGAACGTTTGCCACTTTCCTACAGAACTGGTTCACCCTTGATGTAGTAAAATAGCTAAAACATATCTATGAGTGGACTTAAGAAGAATAATAAAACGAATCCATTTTATAAATTAATATATTTTTATTTAATGATCACACACACATATTTTTACAACTCGTACGTGGAAACTCATTTACACATAACAAACGTTATAAATACTTAGGAAACTTTTCGAAAATTATAGTACGCTGTGTGTTAAATAACTAGACAATCAGGTACGGTCCCGCTTCTTGGAGCGTGAGACATACCTGCATGAAATTCTTATATAAGAAAGAAAGAAATATGTCTAACCATCTGCCAATGCTGTGGTTCCCTTTAGCCTGTATAATGGGGTTTATGATGGGTCTGGCACGTCAAGTTGTATAAAAATAAATAAACTATACATTTCAAATACTTTGTTCTATTCAAAATATTATTTTTGGCTGGTACCTAAATGCTTTTCTAGTTTCACGGTACATACTCAGGTAAGGAGGAGCGAAAAAAATTCACATATCGATAATGTTAAAACTTTGCAGATTTAAGTCAGGTCAGCAAACCATTACCCGGGACTCCTGGCCATAGACAAATGGAAGGGCACCGTGTGGTTTTAGTCGGTAAGAGTCCGGCATAGCATCTATGAGTACTTCCAGATGTTAAAAAAAAAAAAGAAATCAGCAAATCATTATACAATTTGGTTTAGAGAAGGCATTGAGTATGTAAAGTATGAGAGAACATACAATAAGAGACATTTAATGTACAAATTAAAATTGTTTTATCGAGAAACGTTAGGTATTAAAATTATTTGAAAAATAAAGTCACCCCGGATGAGGGTGACAATATTTTTCAAATAATTTAAAGTTAATTCCAGTTGCGTTCAAGTCCCAGTGACTGCCATCCTACTCTTCTTCTTAAACTTTGAACGGACTTCAGTTTGGCTGTCTCGAAAATTTACCAAAATCGAAACAGCAGATAAATGGATATACATATACAAATAGTCTCAATGGCTAACACGTTTGATGTCGGCCCCTTCTTGCTTGGTTTGATATTTTCATCATCATCATCATCGATATCAATTTCGGATTCACATACGTCGCACAACTCATCAATCGTCACGCCCATTGACCTCAATAACAATGGTCTATCATCGGTGTCAGTCTCATGAGTTGACAACTGCGATATTTCGTCGCCTTCTGAAGCTTTCGTTTCGTCGCCTTCTGAAGCTGTCATTTCTTCGCCTTCTGAAGCTGTCACTTCGTCGCCTTCTGAAGCTGTCATTTCGTCGCCTTCTGAAGCTGTCACTTCGTCGCCTTCTGAAGCTGTCGTATCGTAGCCTTCTGAAGCTGTCGTTTCGTCGTCACATTCATCCATCATTTGCAATAGATCTTTTTTTATTATAATAAGGTTCCTTATCTTTGAATAGGCAAAGGTTCACCTATTAATATGGTTTTGTGTAATGGTACGGCTACCATAGACTCAATTTCTTAACTGCCAGTAGGCACCTTTTACAAATTACCCTGAGAATAAATTGGAGTGGCGCATTTCGTACTACATGCCATGATTACACGGGTGAACTACCTCACCACAGGCGGAAGGGTAGACGAACACCCACACTGTTGTAATATCGGGCTCGATTACCGGAAAATATGGGTGTGACCTGCAATTGTTTGTTTAGGAGTTTGGGTGTTTCCTATGTAGGATATGAATGCATTGAGATATATAATATGTTTATCAGTTCCCTAGATCTCATGCCACCAGAATATATTATCTTAATTTTGGCTAGATGGCATTTTGTAACAATAAACAAATGCCCCACTAAATTGTCCTCATCCGAACGTCAAGCCAAGCAATCGTCTAACATGTACAGGTAATGAATTTTATTAAAGTCATATTAAGACTTGTTACTCAGATTTTGTCGTATAAACCGTAATATATGAAAATAGTAAATTATAAACGCGAAAGTTTGGAAGTACGGATGTTTGTTACTCTTTCACGCAAAATCTACTTAATGGATTTTAATGAAACTTTATAATAATATAGCTTACACATTTGAATAACACATGTTACTTTTTATGAAATGGAAGCGGGAATTGAAAAACATTACAACGCGTGCCGAGGCGCGGACTTCAACTAGACGAATTATACGATTATAACAAAAATCATTAACATTTACGTTACAAAAATCCCTTTCTAAAACATTACTTAAGTAAGTGATAGATCAAATTGTAAAGAAGTGTAATGACATTACCATTCTTAATAGTCGTACCTTTTGATTGATTTATTTATTCTTTGGCAAGTTTGATTCCCAGTTAATTTAATAGGTATAATAGGTAATTCTCGAAGGTACACCGTATCTTTGAGAATACCGTGAGGCGAAACCGGTCAGGTTTACAAAGTAAATGTTGTTGAACAGTATAAGTGGTGTTATTTAATATGTGTAGGAAGTTCCACCAAGCGCCATCAATCAACAGTATAAATAAGCTAAGCAACAGTTTCTAAAATCATATCTATACGATACATAAATCATAGAAAACCTAAACGGCAACCACTGCTAATTAGCCTGCTACTACATTTTAAATTAAAAACACACGATCAAAATAAAATTATATCATAGAAATATTAACTTACGAGAAGCCTGTTTTGATAATCCAAATCCTGTTCATCTTCGAAGCAGTCAGTCAGAGGTGATTGCATATTTAAACTTCTATAGGCTTCCATCACTGTTTGCTAAACTGACTATAAGAATAGCTCGAACAGTATAACACTTAACGACTATTATTGTCAGTCGTCGGGCAGTACTGTAAGTCACTGACCTGGCCGACGTGACTTCACTGACTCGTAACGTCAAAATGCGCTCACTGCGTGTGCGCAGGCTTTGTTGAGATGGGGATGAGATTGAGAGGAGGAAGGAGGAGCTTGGGCGGGTCTCTTTGCTCACCTTTTTGTTCTTAGGAATCCCCTGCTTTTACCTGAATGGTCAGGGGAGTTAGGGCCAGCGCTCACCTGTAGTGCGATTACGAAATTTTGATACTTTAAGTAGTTTTGGTTTGATTCAATTAGCGCATACATTGAATTGCATTGCAGCTATCATTTGCGTGGAATTCCATCCGTGGCGTCCATAAAATTAGTGGAATGCAGTGGCATTTTCAGCTGTAGATTAACTAAAGATCTTAAAAATTTTGTATTACATTTATTCAGAAAAACAAAACGGTCTTTCAAATAGGAAGGAGGAAAGGGGTTAAAGAGTACCGTGTATAATAAAGAGAGGATATGGGCATTCCGGCGAAAGTGTATAGGTAACCACTTGAGTCGTTTTCGAAATTCAGAAACGTGATCATATTTGCGTAATCCAAATATGAGTCTTAAACAAAAATTCTGGAGCCTCTCAACCTTATTTAGTTGGTCTTCAGTGAGATCAAGATAGCTGACGTCTGCGTAATCGAGGATGGGAAACAGTAACGTTTGTACAAGCGTAATCTGGAATAAACACCTGTTGCATCCTCCAGACTTCTAATTCATGCCCCTAATAAGGTTTTACCTATTTTCATACAAACTTTCCTACCCTATTTTACAACCTTAAAAATATTCAACAATTTAAAAAATTCAGAAATATATATTTCGATTTATTTATTAGAGGTATACAAATTTTGATGTCAGTTTCTTTGAAAATTAAGAATTTCTCACTGAAATAAGAACCCCTATTTGACTTTCTTATAGGGAAAATATTCAAAACCACGAATCTGATATTTTTAACTTTGATAATCTCGAACTTCTATACAACTGCTTATATTATACCCTCTTTAGTGAGTGCCTACATTATAAATATAGCTTACCCTATAAATTTTAATAAGGGCTTCGGCTAAACGTTGCTTGTAAAAGAATGAGTCACCTAGTAATTTAATTAATAAAAACAACCTTATTTACCTTCTTTTCATTTATTTGAAATCAGGAACAGATATGCGTAATTTCATGTTTCCAACTATGAAAATGATGACGTTTGAAATATTTTTCATGAACTCACCTCATTTATGAAAACAATGAATGAAACTATACTTAACATGACTGTACCTTTTTTCCTAAAAATCTCAGGTATGTCCAGATGACGAAATAATAAATATACATTTTTGGGGTTTCACCAACTGATCACACGTGTGTCCAGCCTCCCGTGTCGAGATGGTGAATAACCCTTTGAAACAGGGAGATGCAGATTGCGGCTACCAGCTTATGAAATTTTTCAAGCCGCTCTTCATCAACTTGGCTTAACGACTGCCATGTTACTGGCAACCGGGACTAACGGATTAACGTGCCTTGTGAAGCCCGGAAACGCTCTCAAATTTAAATGCCACTAAGTGATCACCAATCCGTGACCAGTTATAGCAAGAGTAGCCTAACGCATTGATCGTTTAGAGAACGCGGAGTCAGCGGGGCCTCAAAGCGCTTGTTTATTAACGTGAAAAGAGACAACTTGGTTCAGGACGGGTATTGAACCCGTGACCTAAGCCTAACCAGGGCATTTTTCTACGCGACTGAACTACTTGGTTAAATCGTCCTAACCCGAACCATACCAACATAAGTTGAAATTCTTTAATATATTGTAATCGTCATTTAAGAGCATATCAAATTTATATACACTGAAGTATATCCACAAAGTATGGAGTCCTCCAACATGCAGCAGTGTAGTCCCTTTAGTATTGCAAACGAACATAATGAACGTTTGCCACTTTCCTACAGAACTGGTTCACCCTTGATGTAGTAAAATAGCTAAAACATATCTATGAGTGGACTTAAGAAGAATAATAAAACGAATCCATTTTATAAATTAATATATTTTTATTTAATGATCACACACACATATTTTTACAACTCGTACGTGGAAACTCATTTACACATAACAAACGTTATAAATACTTAAGAAAACTTTTCGAAAATTATAGTACGCTGTGTGTTAAATAACTAGACAATCAGGTACGGTCCCGCTTCTTGGAATGTGAGACATACCTGCATGAAATTCTTATATCAGAAAGAAAGAAATATGTCTAACCATCTGCTAATGCTGTGGTTCCCTTTAGACTGTATAATGGGTTTTATGATGGGTCTGGCACGTGAAGTTGTATAAAAATAAATAAACTATACATTTCAAATACTTTGTTCCATTCAAAATATTATTTTTGGCTGGTACCTAAATGCTTTTCTAGTTTCACGGTACATACTCAGGTAAGGAGGAGCGAAAAAAATTCACGTATCGATAATGTTAAAACTTTGTAGATTTAAGTCAGGTCAGCAAATCATTACCCGGGGCTCCTGGCCATAGACAAATGGAAGGGCACCGTGTGGTTTTAGTCGGTAAGAGTCCGGCATAGCATCTATGAGTATTTCCAGATGTTAAAAAAAAAAAGAAATCAGCAAATCATAATACAATTTGGTTTAGAGAAGGCATTGAGTATGTTAAGTATCTTCTACATTTAACACGGAATGTTCGACATTTAATGTACAAATTAAAATTGTTTTATCGAGAAACGTTAGGTATTAAAATCATTTGAAAAATAAAGTCACCCCGGTTGAGGGTGACAATATTTTTCAAATAATTTAAAGTTATTTCCAGTTGCGTTCAAGTTCCGTGACTGCTATCCTACTCTTCTTCTTAAACTTTGAACGGACTTCAGTTTGGCTGTCTCGAAAATTTACCAAAATCGAAACAGCAGATAAATGGATATACATATACAAATAGTCTCAATGGTTAACACGTTTGACGTCGGCCCCTTCTTGCTTGGCTTGATATTTTCATCATCATCATCATCGATATAAATTTCGGATTCACATACGTCGCACAACTCATCAATCGTCACGTCCATTGACCTCAATAACAATGGTCTATCATCGGTGTCAGTCTCATGAGTTGACAACTGCGATATTTCGTCGCCTTCTGAAGCTTTCGTTTCGTCGCCTTCTGAAGCTTTCGTTTCGTCGCCTTCTGAAGCTGTCATTTCGTCGCCTTCTGAAGCTGTCACTTCGTCGCCTTCTGAAGCTGTCATTTCGTCGCCTTCTGAAGCTGTCACTACGTCGCCTTCTGAAGCTGTCGTATCGTAGCCTTCTGAAGCTGTCGTTTCGTCGTCACATTCATCCATCATTTGCAATAGATCTTTTTTTATTATAATAAGGTTCCTTATCTGTGAATAGGCAAAGGGTCACCAATAGGTGAAAATATGGTTAATAAATAAGGTTTTGTGTAATGGTACGGCTACCATAGACTCAATTTCTAAACTGCCAGTAGGCACCTTTTACAAATTACCCTGAGAATAAATTGGAGTGGCGCATTTCGTACTACATGCCATGATTACACGGGTGAACTACCTCACCACAGGCGGAAGGGTAGACGAACACCCACACTGTTGTAATATCGGGCTCGATTACCGGAAAATATGGGTGAGACCTGCAATTGTTTGTTTAGGAGTTTGGGTGTTTCCTATGTAGGATATGTATGCATTGAGATATATAATATGTTTATCAGTTCCCTAGATCTCATGCCACCAGAATATATTATCTTAATTTTGGCTAGATGGCATTGTGTAACAATAAACAAATGCCCCACTAAATTGTCCTCATCCGAACGTCAAGCCAAGCAATCGTCTAACATGTACAGGTAATGAATTTTATTAAAGTCATATTAAGACTTGTTACTCAGATTTTGTCGTATAAACCGTAATATATGAAAATAGTAAATTATAAACGCGAAAGTTTGGAAGTACGGATGGATGTTTGTTACTCTTTCACGCAAAATCTACTTAATGGATTTTAATGAAACTTTATAATAATATAGCTTACACATTTGAATAACACATGTTACTTTTTATGAAACGGAAGCGGGAACTGAAAAACATCACTACGCGTGCCGAGGCGCGGACTTCAACTAGACGAATTATACGATTATAACAAAAATCATTAACATTTACGTTACAAAAATCCCTTTCTAAAAAATTACTTAAGTAAGTGATAGATCAAATTGTAAAGAAGTGTAATGACATTACCATTCTTAATAGTCGTACCTTTTGATTGGTTTATTTATTCTTTGGAAAGTTTGATTCCCAGTTAATTTAATAGGTATAATAGGTAATTCTCGAAGGTACACCGTATGTTTGAGAATACCGTGAGGTGAAACCGGTCAGGTTTACAAAGTAAATGTTGTTGAACAGTATAAGTGGTGTTATTTAATATGTGTAGCAAGTTCCACCAAGCGCCATCAATCAACAGTATGAATAAGCTAAGCAACAGTTTCTAAAATCATATCTACGATACATAAATCATAAAAAAACCTAAACGGCAACAACTCCTAATTAGCCTGCTCCTACATTTTAAATTAAAAACACACGATCAAAATAAAATTATATCATAAAAATATTAACTTACGAGAAGCCTGTTTTGATAATCCAAATCCTGTTCATCTTCGAAGCAGTCAGTCACAGGTGATTGCATATTTAAAATTCTATAGGCTTCCATCACTGTTTGCAACAGCAAAATGACCACAAATAGATTAGTAAATCACTAATTAAGTAAACTGACTATATAAATAGCTCGAACAGTATAACACTTAACGACTATTATTGTCAGTCGTCGGGCAGTACTGTAAGTCACTGACCTGGCCGACGTGACTTCACTGACTCGTAACGTCAAAATGCGCTCACTGCGTGTGCGCAGGCTTTGTTGAGATTGATAGAGGAAGGAGGAGCTTGGGCGGTTCTCTTCGCTCACCTTTTTGTTCTTAAGAATCCCCTGCTTTTACCTGAATGGTCCGGGGAGTTAGGGCCAGCGCTCACCTGTAGTGCGATTACGTAATTTTGATACTTTAAGTAGCTTTGGTTTGATTCAATTAGCGCATACTTTGAATTGCATTGCAGCTATCATTTGCGTGGAATTCATGTTACGTTTAGCTGAATATGATTTCAGTAAAACGGTTGACAGTTCTTTGGTCAACATTGCGGGGCTATTTTAATGTAACCATTTAATTTTTTAACTTATTAGAGATTAAAACATTTTAATATCAACTTTTTATAGATTTGAGCAATTTTAGAAATGTTATGTTATTAACGCGAAATACTATTCGAAATGTTCAGCACCTTAATGCTATTGTATTCTCTGTTATCTAGTATTTATACTGAATATTATAATGTAACTAAATTATTTTGTATCGTAATTTTGAAGCACTGGTGGCCCCACTAACTCAGTGTTCTGTAAACAATGACAAGTTTTGCTATAGCTGGTCCTTGGATAGATGACCACTTTGTTGCAATTACATTTGCGAGCGTTTCCGTATTTCGGAAGGTACGTTAAGCGATTGGTCCCGGTTGCCAGTAGAATAGCAGTAGATAGTTAAGTCAAGTTGAAGGCCTTATGGGTTGCGTGAAAAATTTCAACATCAGGTTGCCACAGCCCGCGCCTGTCCATTTCAACATGGCAATGGGCTCACCACCTGTTACTTGGGATAAAAATGCATACGGTGAAATGTGGGAGTATAGTATGCCTCTGCCTACCCCTTCGGGAAAATTGGACAGCCGCAGGCAATGATGACCTGCTGTTAAAATTTTTCAAGCCATTAATATCATTTAGCATTTATTTGATAAGGCTTAGCGTGCCTTCTGAAGCACGGAAACGATCGCAACTGTAAATGTCACAAAGTGGTAACTAACCCATCCAAGGACCAGCTATAGCGAAAGTTGCTTAACGCAGTGATCGTTTACAGAACACTGAGTTAGCGGGCCCACGGGCGCTTCATTATATTTAACATGTCAATAGTAAAAATTCAAAATAATAATCAACAACTATCATTTTATGGTGGTGGGGTTATTAGTATATGTTCCTATCAGTATATGGAGCCTGCATTCCACTTTTAGTTGGCTGCTAAGAGCGGCTATCGTTAAGCTAGTAGGATAATAAAGAAGGGGAGTATCCCACCACACTCTGCCTCTGCCTCTGTGGCACGGTGGGAGTGTATCCGACTGCTACGCAAGAGGTCCTGGGTTCGATTCCCGGGTCGGAACAAATATTTGTGTGATCCGCAAATGTGTGTTTCGGAGTTTGGGTGTTTCCTATGTATAATATGTATGTATTTAGAAATATATAAGTATGTTTATCAGTTATCTAGATCAATAACACAAGCTAATATTAGCTTACTTTGGGCTAGATGACGCTGTGTGAAAAGTGTCCCACAATATTTATTTTATTTATTTATTTTACACTTCTTCAATTCGACAATCCTACGCACACAACAGTCAAGGATAATCTCTACTAATTGTAGCGGTGGAATGTCGTACCCAACACCTCAATTAAAAGCATGTAGAACAGGAATAGGTAACCTTACCATCCCCATTGTCAAAATTTGTACAATACTCCGCTTTACAATGTGACATTTAGTCCACCGCTTGTATGTGAGGTCCTAGAGACCTAGGTGGGGTCCGTAATACCCATAAGTAAATCGTCGGTGCTGCCATCTAGTGAGCCCTTATCGTAACTACAACTACAGGTGCTTTTAGCCACGTTTACCCACAAAGAATGGACTTCGCTAAAGGGTAGCAGTGTAACCCCCTAGTATTGCAAACGACCCTAGTCTGTCTACGTTGATCACTCTCCGTCAGGTGGGCTGTGTAATGTTGTATATTAAAACTTCTGAGATACTGAATAATGTATATTCACTATAGCACACTGATATGCACCTTACAGGCTGTATGCTGATTCACCAGCTTAGAAAAACATCTCTTTGGGTGGACTGAAGACGATAAAGAAAACGAATTCGTTGTATACATTGTTATATTTTTATTCAATTATTACACACACACACAGATACACATTAGGTATGTTCAATTAATTTTTTGTATGTGGCACACTGCCCTGAACGGGCTCGACGATTCCGCCAAATACCACACATTATGTTACAAGTCGTACATGAAAACTCATTTACAAATAACAAACGTTACAAATACTATAGATACAGAACTCAAACTTGTAAATAATTATAGTCTATTGTGTGTGAAATACCTAGAAAATCAAGTACAGTCTTGCTTCCTGAAACGCGAGACATACTTACATGAAATTCACATAATTTCAGAAAGAAAGTATTATGTCTAACCATCTGCTGATCCTGTGGATACGTTTGGAAACCAAGGCAGAAAGCATTCCAAAATCCAAATGTAATCAAAAACGAACCTCTAACGGAACTTACTGTAGCTAAACGAACATTCCGGATGTAAAATGTGAGGACGAACACCCAGTATCGGTGGCGAGCGGTACGATCAAAGATATTTTAAGAGAGTTTTTTTGTGTTTTTCCGGTATCTATGGTTACGATTATAGAAATTACTTTTCAATATTTCTTGTGACAAATTGTTTAAAAAATAATTATAATAAATTTCTCAGAACACAAACTTGATACCGCTTGCAGGTAGGTTTCTAGGGACAAAGATTTCTTTCGAACTAACTTTTTAAGGAAAATACCAACCAACATTTTACCGTTTTGTCATGGGTCTGGCACGTGACGTTGTATAACAATAAATTATCTATACTTTTGTAAGTTATAAAAAATAACGGTACGAATTCAGGTAAGGTACAGCGAAAAAACAATTTTCACTTATAGATAATGGTGAAACTTTGTAGATTTGAATCGAGTCCGCCAATTATTAATTAATTTGGTTTAGAGTAAAGACATTGAGTTTATGTAAATAGTTTCTTCTAGACTTAAACAAAATGTTTGTTTTTACTACATATCAGATTTTTTAGAAAAGAAACTTTAAGAATGTATTACATACAATAAATTTAAAACACAAAAAAAAGAAAGTCACCCTCATCCGGACGATAATCCCAGTTTCGTCCGAAACGCGGTGTCTTCTATCCCCACTCTTCTCCTTCAATTTTGTCCGGATTTCAGTTTGACCTTTTCTATCGAAAATTTACCAAAATCGTAAGGATATAACGCTGGTAAGTGAATATTAGGCCTTCGGACTTCGGATGCAATCAGAAATACGCCCAGACGATGGTGATGAGTCATGAATATAAAAGAATCAGCCAATTTATAAGACGCTATGTTATTTATCTTTCGGGTCTTATTCGCGATGTATATTGTTAGGCACAAAACCGACATTTCGACCGGACTACACCAGCCGTGGTCACGGGTGGACTGTGTAGGCTTTGTACCTGGTAATATACGTCGCAAATAAAACCCCAAAACATCAAATATTAATTTGATGTTTTGGGGTTTTATGACGTGACGTGACGGTGCTTATTTAAACGCTATGTTGTCTTGCAGTTGTCTGTTGGCGTTCAGATGCGGTCGTCAATACAAATGTAAATGTTCTCAGCGGCTAATACGCTTGACGTCTTCACCATCTTGCTTGGCTCGACATTTTCATCATTATCATCATCCTCGATATCAATGTGGGATCCACTTACATTGCTCGACTCGTCATCATCATCCGTTGACCTCGACAATAATGGTCTATCATCAGTGTCAGTCTCAAGAGTTGACAACTGCGATATTTCCGTTTCGTCGCCATCTGAAGTTGCCGTTTCGTCGTCACTTTCATCTATCATTTGCAATAGATCTTTTTTGATTAAAATTAGGTTCTTTATCTGTGGATAGACAAAGGGTCGCATATTAATATAGTTTTGTGAAATGGTACGACTACCATAGATTCAATTTCTTAATCCCCATAGTCGCTTTTTACAAAACACCCTTGGAATGAATAAAAGGGTGGTGCATTTTATACTGTATGCCATGACTACACGAGCGAACTACCTCTGTACATGCGGAAGGTTTAACGAATAGTCAGACTGTTGAACGATCTATTGATGAATCGAGTTCGATTCTCGGGTCGTAATAAATATTTGTGTATTGTTTGTATCTTTTCTATGTATAATATGTTTGTATTAAGATATATTATATATTTTCTGTTACCTAGATCTCATGCCACAAGCTTGTGTTAGCTGATGTTAGGCTAGATGGCGCTGTGTAAAAATAAACAAATGTCTTACTAAATTGTCCTCTTCCAAGCAGGCATTCTAACTTGTATTAATACCTGTTACTCATATTTTATCGTATAATCCGTGATTTATGAATTCAGCTCTTTTATTGTATTTTATAACAAAAAAGATTTACACATACGTTATAAAAATCTCAATCTAAAACATCACTGAGGCAAGTGATAAATCAAAAAGTAAAGACTTGTAATGATATACCATTTTTTAATGGTTGTACCTTTAATTGGTTTATTTAAGTACTATTTGATACGTTTAATTCCCAGTTAATTTGATAGCAATAGTTTCCAAAATCATATCTGCCATAATTTTATTTTTATTTAATGAGTTTGTGAGAATGATAATGTGAGTGTTGAGAATGATAATTTATGAGAAATTTAGCATAATAATTGCTTTGAAAAAATATCCATAGACTGAGTGGAGGCGATTGCATCAATGTTTAAAAATGGTTGTAACACTGTTCATTGGTATCGGGTTGTTCATTAGGTCGATAGATGGCTTTTGGTCATACTCTTAAATGACGATTAAAATATGGTGGTTCTTAATTCGATATGGTTATGGTTCGGGTAGTTCAGTGGCCAGAACATTGCCCTGGTTAAACAAAGGTCGCGGGTTTAATCCCAGTCTCGTACCGAATTGTCTTTTTCCAAACTATTAAGAATTTATAAGAAATTCAGCATAATAATTGCTTAAAAAATGTATTCATATCTGCCATACAAAATTATAGAAAACCAAAACGGCAGAACTGATTTTCATTATATTTGTTTAAACTTAACTTAAATAAATTTCCGGTGTATCTCTGACGGGGTAGTCAGAGAGGACAGATCGCCAGGTATTGCGATCCATGCACACTTTTTTCGCTTCTTGCAGATTTATTAATCGCTTCATACATGCATGTCTGGGTATCCGAGTATTTGTTTATCTGAAAATAAGCCTGGTACTTGAAGCGCTCGTGGCCCCGCGGTCTCAGTGTTCTGTAAACGATCACTGAGTTACGCAACTTTCACTATGGCTGGTCCTCGGATGGGTGACCACTTTGTGGCATTTACATTTGCGAGCGTTTCCGTGCTTCGGAAGGCACGTTAAGCCGTTGGTCCCGGTTGCCAGTAAAATGGCAGTCGTTAAGCCTGGTTGAATGCCATAAGGGCGGCTTGAAAAATTTCAACAGCAGGTAGCCACAACCTGCGTCTGTCTATTTCAACACGGCAATGGGCTCACCACCTATTACGTGGGACAGGAATCCACACGGTGAAAAGTGGGCATATAATAAGCCTCTGCCACCCCTTCGGGGATAAGGCGTGATGGATATTTATTTATTTTATTTAGCCTGGTACTTTTTTTTAAATTAGAAACACGCGATCAAAATAAAATCATATCATGAAAATATAAACTTACGAGAAGACGGTGTTGATAATCCAAATATTGCTCATCTTCGAAACTGTCTGTCGCAGGTGATTGCATGTTTAAACTTCTATAGGCTTCAGAAATAGATTCGTAAATCACTAATTAAGTTAATTGTCTATAAGAATAACTCGAATAGTGTCACACTTAACGACCGTTCACAAGACGTGGGGCAGCACTGTAAGTCACTGACTTAGCTCTGCGTTCACTGCGTGTGCGCAGGCCCCTTTGAGATTGATGGAGTAAGGAGGAGCTTGGGCGGGTCTATTCGTTCACCTATTGTTAACAACCATCCCACGGCTTTTACCTGACTAACCCGAGCAGAAGGGGCCAGTGTATACTTGCAGTGCGATTATGTACCTGATTTTGATAGTTCATGTTGCATGGGTGACCACTTTGTGACGTTAACATTTGCGAGGGTTTCCGTACTTCGAAAGGCACGCTAAGCCGTTGGTTCCGGTTGCCAGTACAATGCCAGTCGTTAAGCCTGGTTGAAGGCCTTATGGGCGGCTTGAAATTTCAACAGCAGGTAGCCACAACCTGCGTCTGTCTATTTCAACACGGCAATGGACTCACCACCTATTACGTGGGACACGAATCCACACTGTGAAAAGTGGGCATATAATGCCACCCCTTCGGGGATAAGGCGTGATGGATATTTATTTATTTATGTTGCTTTAGTTTGGTTCGGTTTGCGCGTTGCTTTGAAAACAGCTGTCGTTTGCGTGAAATTGAATTTTAAGGAAACCTTTCCAAAGCTCTATTATTTTATTGACATTGCACGGCTATGTTAAATACTTAGACCAATTTCTAAGGTTAAATATAAACATTTAGTTTTATCTTTGTAGAGTTTACAAAAAATTTAAATTAACAGTTTAATAGAATGTTATGTTGTTAGCGCCAAATTCGAAACATTTCCAAATGTTCAGCACCAATTGGTACGCTATTATACTAGTTGTAGTTAGACTCTTGTATGTTCTGTTTTCTAGTAATCATTGAATATTATAATAATAATAAAATAATATATTAAAAAGGCAGACGCCGATTTCATCAATAGCTTTAATCACTCAATCCATTTAACACCCAACCCAATAGCCCATTTCATAGGTAGCACATTTCACAATAGTTTAACTCCCATTGGAGGTAAGCAATTACTATTCTTCTACATAAGGCGGGCGTGGATTGTCTGTAGTAGTGGGTCCCAATTCCTATTAGACTAAAATTCTCAAAGGGCCTCTGCGTGTTGGACCAATAGGTCTCCATGTAAGCCTGCCAAAAGACCGGGTATCTTCATAAGAAAAATAAAGAAGATACCCGTGAAGAAGAGATAATAATAATAAAGCCTTTTTTATTTCCGTATCTCTTAAAGTAGGTTACAAATAAATTAATTTAGAACTGTTAGTAATTAACTTATGAACTAGTTTCAATTCCTATTGTTAGTCTTGTTGCGAGATATGGATCCCTGTCTGGGTAAAGGCCTCCTCCATCTTTAGCCAAGATTCCCTGTCAGCTTCAGCTTCCATCGAATTTTTGCCAGCAATTCGAATTATGTCAACTGTCCACCGTTTATATGCCTCTGCCTACATTTCTTTTGCCTGCTGGTCCGTTCCACTGTGTGGTCTGTATTGTCCACCACTTGTCTTTAAGACGTGATATATGACCGGCCCATTTCCATTTAAGTTTTAAAGCATGTGTAAGTGCATCGGTTATCTTCATCTTACGTCTGATGAGGTCGCTTCTTATTTTGTATATCTTTAGGATTTTCTGAATACTTCTTTCCATTTCCCTTTGGGTAGTTTCAATCTTGCTTTTAATTTTATTTGAGAGTATCCAAGTTTGGCAACCATACAAAAGGCAGGGAAGGAGGCAGATGTCAAAGACTGTTTTTTTCATACTTGAACTATAGTCGCCTTTTAGTATCTTTTTCTTTGAGTGCCCAGAATTGTTTCCAAGTTATATTTATCCTACGTTCTATTTCCTCCTCATTATTAGTTTTGTTCATTGCTATTTGTTTACCGAGGAATATATAATTGGCTACATATTGTATTTCATTTTATTTTTTATATTATTTTAAGGTTTTTGGAAAACTTACAACTAACAAAATACAATTATTATGAAGGCGATAAACGAATGAAGGCCAATTAAAAGTTTTTACTAATAACATTAATATTATTTTAGAAAATTCAGAAAAATGCCACAGACTCAATCCATACACACCTAATACAACCACAAATGTATTCATTCAACAAAATAGTGATCACATAAGACTTTCTTTAGTTTAGAAATAGTATCTACTGAAAAATATATCTATGAACATCCCGACATGCTACATTGTACGCACGGCATGCTCGTAGTAAATAAGAGCTTTGCCTATAGGTTATTCTTGCCATAGGAATGTGCAGTAGGTTCGGCCTACACAGAAACAATGGCGATGCGTAAAAGCCTACCTTACACACCATCTCCGGCAAAACCGCAGATCCGTTAAAGACAGACATTAAAATGCCAAATCTGCTATATTACGATGTTTTATCAGAGGTAAAATGTGATTTTTTTTACAGCGGGTATGGTAATCAGGCAGATAACAGTTTGATCGGAATCGAATGTACTTTAAGAACTTTCGTTGTATACTTTCTAGACGGTCAATATAAGTGTTATAAATCGGGTTCCACACTTGTGAGGCATATTCAAGGAGACTACGAACAAAAGAGCAATATAAAATTTTTATAGTTTTAACACTCTTGAAATCGGCAGAGATTCTTAGAATAAAACCTAAAGCTTTCGCTCGTACTAACAATGTTCCTAATATGTAAATCGAAGAGAAGTTTGCAGTCAAAAGTAACTCCGAGATCTTTGACAGAAGTAACCTTAGCTAATGGAGTATCTCGAAGTGTATAGGTATTTTTCAAAGGCTGTGGTTTACGCGTAAATGTGCAAGTGTAGCACTTGGAAACATTTAAATCTAGCTTGTTCAATACACAATAATTTTGGAAACGGTCCAGATCCTCCTGTAGAAGGAGAGCATCTGCAGGGGTATTTATCTGCTTAAGGATTTTCATGTCGTCAGCATACAGTAATATTTTAGACTATAGAAAACAATACGAGATGTCATTGATAAAAATATTGAATAAAAGTGGTCCTAAAAGCGATCCCTGAGAAACCCCAGAGGGGACGCGCATGGCTCTCGATGAATACCCATTTAGTACCACAGTCTGGCACCTATTCTCTACGTACGACGTAAACCATCTAAAGAGATTGCCCTGGATACCCATAGATGATAACTTGACCATAAGTATGTTATGGTCTATTTAATCAAAACATTTGCTGTAGTCTGTGTATATAACATCTACCTGGGATCTCTGCGACATGGAATACGAAAGGAAATCACTACATAGGATAAGATTTGATGTAGTCGAACGAGTTCTGCTTTAGTGCCGAATACACCTGCCTATAAACAATTTTCTCTAAGATTTTAGCGAACACACACAGCTTGGAAATTGATCTGTAATTTTCTACGACGATTCTTGAGCCTTTTTTTTTAAATTGGTGTTATATACGCAGACTTCCAGATACTGGGTACCACTTCAGCTGTAAGTGAGCATTAGAACAAAATTGAGAGCGGTACAGTGAGACTATCAGCGCAGTTTACAATAAAAACTGGGGAAATGTTGTCTGACCCCGAAGACTTGTTCAAGTCTACTTGCTTCAATAATCTGCTGACCTCCTCTCTGTCTATCTCAATGGACCCAATATCTGAGCCTACGCAACCCGCCCCTACGCGAACGTATTCCGCAGTGAGAAGCGATGAGCTGTTATTATTAGTGCTTGGTTCTAAAAAGTTCGAGTAAAAGTAGTCACTAAACATGTTGCATATAACATCTCCTTCACCGAGGAACGGTATTATTTATTATTTTTATTTATTGTAGAAAAGAGGGATAGCAACTAGAGTGCGGTTTCGATTTGACATAACCCCAAAAAGCACGAGAGTTACGATTTATTTTTGATTCATTTTGGAAATGTAATTTTCAAATAACTCCTTTTCCAAATCTTTTACTCGCTGACGTAAAATAACAAATGAATGATAATCCGAAACATTTCTATATTTTCTGAATTTTGTATGATTTTTCCTTCTTCTCTATATTTTGATTTTTCCTTGATTATCTTAATTATTGAGGTATTAAACCAGATAGGATATTTTGAATTTACGATTACAGTTTTTGATGGTATGTAAGTGTTACGCAACTCATTAATAACCTCATAAAAATATACCACGGTATCATGGAAGGTTCTAGAGTTTTGCTCATAGTCCCAATTCTTGGAATCCAATTCGTACTTTATAGCATCATAATTAGCCTTATTATACAGGTACTGTATACGAGGACGAATTGGCAGCCTGTGCAATTGAACAAACTCGACCAAAACGCAGAGTGCCTTGTGTTGGGGATCCTTGGGTACGAGAGGATCATCACAGCAAGTAACGGAGATATCATTATTACATAGGACAAGATCCAACAACCTATTTTTAATATTATAAAAGCTATTATATAATAGATTACAAATATTCAATATAATTACATTGTACATCACCCTCTGGGTTACTTGGATTAAGGGAAGAGGAATCACTTGGAGGACTCCACTTAATGTGAGGTTGGTTAAAACCGCCTAGTATTAAGCATTCTTAATACTAGCAATGTGTTATGATATCAGACGGATGTTTAAGTAAAATATTTAATAAGCTATTGGAAAAAATAGTTAACTGCTAATGTATTGCCTAAGTTTTCGTTACAAATATATACAACGCAGATTTGTATTTTATAAGAAACATTCGGCTTTCCGTGACTTAAGGTAAGTGAAATCCACAGGTCCTCGGCCGATGAAAACCATTCACTTCAAAAGTTAGCAACTATGTCCCCTTTAACAGCTATTAAAACACCTTCTCCTTTCTCTTGTTTCGTTATAGCATAATTGCGATCGCGTCTCCATACAAGATATCGATCATCAAACAGTTCTGAATCAGATACCCCAAGCAACCACGTTTCCGTGATGCAAATAATGTTGTAGTCACCAATACATACATTTCTGTAGAAAGTACTTGTTTTCGTTCGTAGACCACGAACATTTAGATAAAAAATGCTAAGAGGCGCCATCAAAAACATTATAAAAGAAATTAACACAAAAATAGCAATGGAAGATAAAAATACAATGTAAGGTACATTCAAACCGATTTGAAAAAATGTATAGTAGCATTAATTACACGCAAATATGAGCTATAGTGCGATATAAGATAAGTACACAAATTCCAAAGCATAGGTATCGGGTAAAATAAAATATATTTTTTTTAGGATAACAACATATCAGCCTGATTGAGCTAAAAGCAATTCTATTCTCAAATAAATAATGTCCAAAATAAAAATAGCAAAATAATACATGGTCAATTTCGCCGAGAGATAAGCGAACAAAAGCCCATTGACATCGGAATGAATAGCAACAGAATGTACCTGTGGTTCTCAAACTTTACGAGCCGATGCAACAATGCAACACGTCGGAATGCTGTTTAATTGTGTTTATGACAAATATTTTTTTTAAATCTCGTTCCGTATTTATATGGTGCATCGGAGAAGAAGTATTTTTTCTTAAAAAATTTTGCACCCTTTGACCCACACATGTTCAAATCCTCGTTCTCTTGCTAGGGCTTTGGTTTTATTCAATAAGACCTTGTTCTCTAGAGTTAAATGATCATTGACGTAGATCCTGTTATCACTTCGTATTCCTAAATCAATCGCCTTCAGGGTCTTGTGTTTTTTAGCTGCCGCTACAAAGTCATTCTTTAGGTAACTACTATGGACAGAGCATATTATGTTTTTATTTTGCTTGTCATTACGCGTGGGCACTCTGGCTATGTAGTTGACTTGTTTTCTTTGGATTTTACAGCCGATAATATTTCCAATCTTATCCAATATATTAAATAAATTTTCAGAATTGGCCATTGGGACGCCTTTAATCTCAATGTTGTTTATACGAGATCTTTGGTCCCTATCGTGTTGTAATTCCTCCAACTTACTGACACGTTCTTGGAGGCTCAACACATCTTCTTTAGTTTTCTCAAAAGTTTGGATGTCCTGTTCTAGAATTGAAACTTTTTTAGTTAAAACCTCGACCGCACTATGGACAAATTCATTTGACGCCTTCATGTCCGAGAACTCATCTCTCATAGCTTTAAGATCCATTAATTCGGCTTGAATGGCCCTCACGCTATCAACCAATGCTGGTATATCATCCATTTGCGACGATAAACGTTTCAGCTCGGCAAGGATTGTATCTGAAGCTGTCGCCGGAATGATTCTAGAACTAGCAGCACCCACGGAGCTACAACCAGGGCATTTCCATGTTGATTTCCGGTCTTCCAGTTTCCTCCATCCACCTTCAGTTATTCCCGCACAAGGAAAGTCAAACTAACCCGTGCACAACGAGCAAGTGGCACCATCCCTAGCTTCAACCTCACAACGTTTGCACGTGAACATTTTAATCACAACTTTGAGAAACACTTGTAAGTGTTAAATAAACATGCAGTGAGAAGTTGTACAGGTGTAGTCGAAACCGAGTCTACTGACGTACCGATTTTTGGCGTTGACGTTTTCTTTTATTTTTATTGGAATTTCTGTGCTATTTGTTATTATCTTTGTTTTATTTGTATTAATTTCCAGTCCTACTTTGGAACTTTCTTTCGCCTAAGATTGTATCATGTCCTGTAGCTGGTCTGGTTTCTCTGCAAGAACTACAATATCGTCAGCAAATTGGAAATGGCTCAGATAGTATCTGCCTATTTTTATGCCTTTTTGTTTCCAATGTAGGTTTCAAAATATATTTTCAAGTACAGCAATAAACAGCTTAGGTGACATGTGGTCACATTGTCTGACTCCTCTTTCGATACTAATTGTGTCGCCTCTGATTTCCAGTTTTACTTTGCTTGTACTATTGGTATAAATGTTTTTAATAATGTTTATGTACTTTTGTTCTATTTAGCAAAGTTTAAGTGCATCCCAAATAGCCTTTTGTCTTATAGTGTCAAATGCTTTACTATAGTCAATACAGGCCACATACAAAGGCCTGTTAAACTCCTTGTATTTACTTATCACTTGTTCTAAGGCATGTATGTGGTCCGTTGTACTGAAACCTGAGAGAAATCCTGCTTGCTCTATTGGTTGAAATTCATCAATTCTTTGTGTAAATCTTTTCAGTAGAACTGATGCAAAAAGTTTATATATACTTGACAGTAGACTAATCGGTCGGTAATTGCCAATATCCAGTGGGTTACCTTTTTTGTAAAGGAGTATAATATCTGATACACACCATTGTATAGGTATCATCTCGGTGTCCAGTACCATATTGAATATATTAATTATATATTCAATATGGTATATATTCAATATAATTTACCATATAATATTTTAAGAGCCTCATTGCTTAGCCCATCTGGACCAGGGCATTTTTATGTCTTAAGTTGTCTGATATGTACAAGTACACATTGCCGTAATCCATGCCAATTAATTGCTACCACTAGATGTCGTACTAATGCTGGTAAACGTTCCCCTATGCACTCCCTTGTTGGTTGTTATAACGAAAATTTCAACGACTTAGATATCTTGGCAAGTTCTCCCAGTACCTTTAAAAGATTAATAATCAATAAACTGAACCTAAACTGATATTATCTCTTCTTAATAAAAAGCCTGTAGCGGTTATTAATACACAGTTAAAAATAATCAGTTCACATTTGAAAATTAAATAAGCACTCTGTTATCTCTTTTTAATTAAGCATATATTTGTATTAAAAAAATTACATGTAAGTCTATCACGACTGCTTTAGTAAGATCTGGTGAACGTGGTTGGTAGTAAGTTTACTTATACTATAAGATAAGACTATAATATGTAACTAACTTATAGCTTATCATTGTTTGTATACCCAAATGAAAAAAAAGTAAAAAAATAAGTATTTCTTTTTCATTTACACGTTCAATAGTAAAATTAGTAGTTTCTGCTTCTTCTGTGTCTGTTAGGTCATTGTCGTCGTTGTCCTTTCTCTTGTAGAGTTCTTTATAGAAGTCTGTTGCACAGTCTAAGATATCTTTCCGTGTATTTGGTTTTGTCAATTTGTACTCGAGTTTTTGTATCCATGTTTTGTGTGTGTTGAGTTCTTTAAGAGCTCTTTTTGTGCTTCTGAAATGCATTTTTTTTTGTTATAATTTTCGGTCTGTGCGTTCTGTAGTCTTAATTGCCTTGTTTATACAGTGTACTTAGTTGACTCTTCAAGTCTTTGGTTTTGATTTTTGTTTTCATTAGTTAGGTACGTCTTTTTATAAGTTCGATTGTTTTCGCTGAAAATGTTATGTTTTTTCTTTTGGTTTGTATAAATTTTGCTTGATTTAATTGCTTTTTCTACTTTCTTTTGTAATATTCCTGAACATTTGTGTGTGATTCTAATTTGGGAATTTCCAAGATGTGAGTTTTAAGATGACTTAAAAGGGTTCGTACTTCTTAGATGACTTAGGTAGCTTTTGATTTCGTCTTCTGTTTTTAGGTTCATAGCTGTCTTTATATTTTTTTTTTCTATTTTTCTTCGGATTTTTTATGAGACATGTTGCTCGAACCATTCTGTGATCGGATGGGTATTCAACGTTGTTCAGAACTTCTACGTTATTTATTAGTTTAGGTTTATTTGTCAGGATAAAGTCGATTTCGTTCTTAGTTTTATGGTCCGGTGAGATCCAGGTCTATTTTGGGCTTGCTTTTTTCTTAAAGGTGTTCATTATTGACAGTTTATATTCATAAGCATAATTGATTAATCGTTCGCCTCTTTCATTTCTCTCACCGTAGCCATAGTTTCCCATAATAAGATTTTCTTCTACTTTTGGTTGCCCTATTTTTTGCGTTGAAGTCGCCAATTACCAGTACCGTGTTATCTGCTAATGTGTGAGCTTTTTTGATGTCACTGTAGAATTTGTTTATTTCATTGTCACTTGAGCTTTCGGTAGGCGCATATGTTTGAATTATAGAGACGCATAGTTCCTCAAATTTTAACTGTAGTAGGGCAACTCTTTCTGATATTCCTGTGAACTTCTTTATTGTTTCTCATAAGTATTTCTTAATCAAGAAGCCTACTCCATATAATCCTTGAGTTTGCCCATAGTAACACAGGATATAGTCTTGATATTCCTCAATATGACATCCCATTTTGCGTACTTCAGACAGTCCTATTATGTCGCTGTTGATGTTTTTATGTGCATGTGTCAATTCTAGGTATCGCTCAGTTGACAACAAGGATTTCACAGTGTAGGTGCATATTATTAGTTTGTTTTGTTCAGTGACGTTTCTGCTGCTGCAGTCAATGGTTTTGCTGTTGTTTTTTTTTCTCTTGTTATTTGAAGGTGGAGGGTGGTGGTCTATTTTCCTACGAGGACCAGTCGGCTTGGGAAAAGTTCGATACATTGTTGTTTTATTATTTATTTAGCCTAAATTATTTATTTCGTATTCGTTGCCGGTGTCGGATAGTTGCTATGCTTTGTATATTTGTGGTTTTTCATTCAGGGATGAAGATCTTGCCGTCATATACTCAAACGCATTTGTTTTGTGCAGTTTAGGAGGTGCAATAATAATCTTAGAGCCGCTAGAATGTGTTGGTGTGTGTATGATATTGGGTGACGTTGAGACCTCTCTCTTTCTTTTTTCTGCATCTGGTTTTTCTCGTATTACGATTTTATTGTTTCTAATGAATGCATCTTTTCCGTTTTGTTTTTCCAATCTAAGTTTTTCATGTAAGTTCTTACGTAGTTCCATTGTTTCCTTTGAGAAATCTTCAGGTTTTTAATCTTATTTCGTAACAATTCTGCTTTTTAAAAATGAGGTAAATGTTATAAGTATTGATCTTAATTTTTTTTTCTTTTTGTTTCTTTCCCAATCTATAGAAGTTATTTATTTCGAAAGTATCGATGTAAATACCCAGATTAGTTACTGTATGTTTTATTATGTTGAGTAGGTCTTGTTTACTGTTTCTTTTATACCATTAAATATCAAATTGTTTTTTTTCCATTTTTGTTTTCCAAATATTTCACTTTTTCATTTAGTCTCTGTATTTCAGTTTTCAGGTATTTGTTTTCTTCCAAAATTGTTTGTAATTTCTCATCCATTTTCTGCATTATACTTTAAGTTACACTCTGTGTAATTGTTGCAGTTTGTTGGTCTAGTTGAAATTTCATCATCTGGAATAGTATTGTCATATTTTCTGACAAACCGGTAACAGCCATATTGCAGAAACTAAACGTTGAACTTTGTTTGAGATGGAACGTAATTCGCCTGTCAAGTTGGTACTACTGGTGGCTTTTTGTCACTGTCATCTACAATACTAGACACCCCCGTTATGAATTAAATATATTTCTTACCTCACAAAAATTGTATCTTGAGGTATTTTGTTTGTAGTTTTATCGTTTAATTTGGACGTTTAGCGTATATTCTTCGTAATACCTGTGTTGATTATGTATCGTGTTTTGATCGTATGAGGTACAGGACTGGTGATATTGTTTTTCGCTGCGATTTCAACTTAAAAGAACCGGGAGCACTTTTATAAATATATATTGTTTTGACACTCGTTTCCATTGAATATTATAATGTAGCTAAATTATTTTGTATCGTGATTTAGGTTAATTTACCTTTTGTAATTTTCTGCTTTATATTTGACACGGTGCGTCTAAGCCTGAAATTAAATTATTTTTTAGCCACATGCAAACATCTCCTTTATTTCATTTCATTTCATTTATTTTGCGAAATATGGGTACAGGGGTTGTTACAAGAAAATAAGTTACACCATACTTGACTTTACAGTCATGCAAAAAAAAAAAAAAAAGAAGTTAGAGTAATTACAATTGAAGATAACCATTCCAAATAAATCCATATAAATACATCAAAATATTAAGCTCAATGAGAAAATACATGCATCACATTCCAATCAAATGTTTTTACAATTTATTTATTAAATTCGAATTGTCAGATAGGTATTATAAATAAAACTATACAAATAAATCAAAATATCAAACTCAATGTCAACAGGGAAAAAAGAAAATGTCAAAATTAAAATCATTTACAATTTTGATTATCATGATTGTCAGTTTGATTGTCAAATTCATTGTCAGATAGGTATTCGTCAACCGAATAGTAAGCTTTCTCCATTAACAGTTGTTTTACACTTGTCTTAAAGCTATTGAAATTAGATTTGGCCAAAATAAATGTAGGAAGATTGTTATAAATTCTAGGTAACATACAGAATATACTATTATTTACAAATGCCGTTTTATTTCCTGGTAGCCGTATCTTTAATTTGTGTCTTATAGTATTTAATTTATCAAATAATTCAATATGTTTTCTGGCAAATAGTACTACTTCCAGAATATAGATGCATGGAAGTGTGAGCATTTTAAAATCAATAAAATAGGATCTACAGCTGTCAGTCTGTTTTAATTTAAAAATTGCTCGTACGCATTTTTTTTTGTGCTATGAATGCTACGTTTTTGTCTGTTGCATTGCCCCAGAACATGATTCCGTACCTTAATAGGGATGCGACGTGACCATGGTAAGCCGTTAATATGGTCGATGTATTGGACGTTTTAGATAACATATAGAGCGCATACGAGAACTGATGAAGCTTACCACATAGCAACCTATATGAGAAGACCAGTGCAAACCAGAATCCAAAGTTACCACCATAATATATGAAAAGTCGATGTTTATTTATCATTTTCCTTGAACGGTAACCCATTTCCATCAGATTGGCCATATTCTTGTCTGCCATCTCATTGGAATAAAGACAATTGTGAAATTTAAAATTCAACTATGCTACTAGGATTGTTGAAGTATATAAAAAGGATACAATTATACCTACCATAGTTCGAACCCATCCTCTTTGTATTGATGGTTTCCGTACAAAATTGTTCCAAATTATTTGTATATAAAATCTATCGAAAATGTTGCACACTTTGCTATATCCTAACCGTAACACGCCTTTACCTAAAATCACTTGTTAGGGCAAAGGTGACTTAACAAACAACAATGAAATAACAGGGGCATAAGATTATCCTATCAAATTAGATATCTGTACAATATAATCTTAAATTCAGTAAATTTGTCAATAGTAATATTTGTAAAAGAAATTTTAGATACACTCAAGTCGGTGCTGCCACCTAGTGAGTCTTAATCGTAGCTACTCACTACAAGCGCTCTTTGGAATTTCAAAAACCCAAGGCATATTTACTGTATTACGATTATACTCGTATCTATTTTAAGTTAACATTGGAAGGTTATGTAAGTCCTGGAAATCCTTATGTGGTTAAGACACATGCACACATGTTCAAGAAAGCGGCTGAAGCGTATCCAGAAAGTAAGGTCTGAAATGGGTAGCAGTGTAATCCCTCTAGTAGGTATTGCAAACGACCATAGTTTGCCTATTTTGACCACTTTCCGTCAGGTGGACTGTATGCTCATTTACCAGCTGGTAAATATATCTCTTTAGGTGGACTGAAGAAGATAAAAGAAACGAATCCTTTGTATACATTGTTATATTTTTATTATAATACACACGTTATGTTACAACTCGTACAAGACAAACTCATTTGCAAATAACAAACGTTACAGATTCTTTATCAGAGCTCAAATTTGTGATAAATTACAGTATGCTATGTGTTTAATACCTACAAGTAGATAATCAGGTACTGTCCCGCTTCTTGGAGCGTGAAATATACCTACATGAAATTCACATATCAGAAAAAAAGATATGTCTAACCATTTGCCGATCCAGTCGATACCTTAAAGACGCTTTTTGAAGAACGCCCTACGTTTGAAACCAACGCAGCGAACATTCCAAAACCCAAATGAACTCAGAAATGAGCCGCTCGGAGCTTACTGTAGGTAGGTATGCGAGCGTTCCGAATGCAAAGTGTGAGCGAACACCCCTTGTTGGTGGCAAGGTAGTACGATCCAAAATATTTTAAGAGAGTTCTGTTTGGTTTTTCCGATTTCTATGGATACGATCATAGAACTTAACCATGTCTAATGACAAATTGTTTAATTAATAAAAATAAATAAATAAATATCCATCACGCCTTATCCCCGAAGGGGTGGCAGAGGCATATTATATGCCCACTTTTCACCGTGTGGATTCCTGTCTCACGTAATAGGTGGTGAGCCCATTGCCGTGTTGAAATAGACAGACGCAGGCTGTGGCTACCTGCTGTTGAAATTTTTTAAGCCGCCTATAAGGCCTTCAACCAGGCTTAACCAGGTTTAAAAAATAATTATTACCAATTTCTCAGAACACAAACTTGACACCGCTTGCAGGTAGGTCTCAAGGGACAAAGATTTCTTTCGCACTATTTTTTTAATTAAAATACCGACAACCTTTTACTGTTTCATGATGGGTCTGGCACGTGACGTTCTATAAAATAAATAATGTATACATTTCAAATACTTTTTAAGTTATAAAAAAATAACGGTACATACTCAGGTATGGTGCAACGAAAAAACTATTTTCACTGATCGATAATGTTAATAAACTTTGTAGATAGATTTGAGTCGAGTCAGTAAATTATTATTTAATTTGGTTTAGAGAAAGAAACTATTAACATAAATTCAATACCCATAGTATTAAATTTATGTTAATAGTTTCTTCTAGACTCTACACGGAATGTTCGACATTTTATTATACAGATCAAATTTGTTTTTATCAAGAAACGTCAGGAATGTATAACATGAAATAATTTGAATACAAAAAAAAAGTCATTCTCATCCAGACGTTAATCCCAGTTGCGTCTAAAGTCCAGTGTCTACTACCCTACTCTTCTCCTTCAACATTGTACAACATTGACTTCAGATTGGCCCTTTTTATCGAAAATTTACAATAATCGGAACAGCAGGTAAATGGACACATATAAACAAACGGTCTCAATGGTTAATACACTTGATGTCTTCGCTATCTTTCTTGGCTCGACATTTTCGTCATCGCTATTGTCGGTATCAATGTCGGATTCGTATACATCGCACAACTTATCAATCGATACATCTATTGGCCACGGTAACAATGGTCTATCATCGGTGTCAGTCTCAAGAGTTAACAAAAGCAATATTTCGTCGCCTTCTGAAGGTGTCGTTTTATCGCCTTCTGAAGCTGTCGTTTCGTCGCCTTCTGAAGTTGTCGTTTTATCGCCTTCTGAAGCTGTCGTTTTGTTGCCTTCTGAAGCTGTCGTTTCGTCGCCTTCTGAAGCTGTTGTTACGTCGCCTTCTGAATCTGTCGTTTCGTCGCCCTCTGAAGCTGTCGTTTTATCGCCTTCTGAAGCTGTCATTTTGTCGCCTTCTGTAGCTGTCATTTCGTCGCCTTCTGAAGCTGTCGTTTTGTCGCCTTTTGAAGTTGTCGTTTTGTCGCCTTCTGAAGCTGTCGTTTTGTCGCCTTCTGAAGCTGTCGTTTCACCGTCACATTTATCCATCATTTGCAATAGATCTTTTTGTATTAAAAGAAGGTTGTTTATCTGTGGATAAACAAAGGGTCTCCTATTAATATAGCTTTGTGTAATGGTACGGCTACCGTAGAGACAATTTCTTAATCCCTATAGTCGCTTTTTTACAAATCACTCTTGGAATGAATGTTAGGGTGGTGCATTTTACACTGTATGCCATAACTACACTAGCGAATTCCCTCTGCTCATGCTGAAAGTAAAACGAACAGTCAGACTGTTAAACGATCTGTTAATGTATCGGATTCTATAATAAATAAAATAAAATGACAATATTTTGCATAGACTATTTTAACGACGCTTACAAAATGACATACTGTAGAAATAAAGATAAATTATATATTTTAAAAGCGACCACCGGTATGAAACGCGGTAGCCAACTTGAGAAGAACAGGCAAGAAACTTAGGAAGGCTTTTTTTGATAGCCTATTTACAATTTAATATATTAGAACAGATCATTTCCAGGCGTCCCTGTTCTGCAAATAGTATTTAACAGCATAAAAACCTTTTTCACAGAGCTTATTCTTAATTTTCTTTTTAAATTTATTTCTTGGTAAATATCTCAGGTCACAGGAAAGCTTGTTAAAAAATCTTATACAGTTACCCTGGAGAGAATCGCCAATCTCATTTAGTCGACTGTAGTGGACTGAAAGATTGTTTTTATATCCAGTATTTATATTACGTTTATCACAATGTTTAGAAACTTGTGATAGATTTTTTGAACATACGTAAGCCTGGCAAAAATGTACTATAAACTACGGAAAGAATATTCACTTCTTTGAATTTTTTTTGGAGAGAGACTGGGTCCAAAATATAAATAGCGTGTACAGTCAGCTTTTAAAGAATAAACATATTGTTTTTATTTACATAATTGTATTTAAACAATAACACTCCCCCAGAGGAAAATACCGTAAGGCAATACTATGAAAATAGCTGAAGTAAACCATTCTAGCCGTGTCTACATCTTTTTTACAGAGTATGCATTCCTAATATAACCTAGAGGCCGTCTTTTCTATGTGTGGGCTCCACTGCTTTTACTTTTATTTTCATTTTCGGGTTGGAACAAATATTTGTGTGATCCACAAGTGTTTGTTTAGGTGTTTGGGTGGCTTCTATGTATAATATGTATGTATTTAGATTTATATTATGGAAATCTAGACAATTTTCATGTCACAGGCTTATATTTATCTACTTTGGGCAAAAAAATGTAATAAAATATACCTACAGATAAATTACACATTATTAATACCGTTGTTTGATGGCACTTGGTGAAATTTGCTACACATTGTTAAAAAACAAAAAAAACTATTTTGATTATATTTGTATGACTTCTAATAAGCCTGCTAATGCTTTTTTATAAACACACGAGCAAAATAAAATAATATTATAGAAATATTAACTTACGAGAAGCCTGTTTTGATAATCAAAATCCTGCTCATCTTCATTAACGCGAAATATTTTTATTTCGAAATGTTAAGCACCTAAATGGTATTGTATTTTCTGTTATCTAGTACCTATTTAAATCGAATATTATAATGTAACTGATTGATTGATTTGATTGATTTTTCAGGGTCTTTATTTGTTCTATAAGTTTACAATATTTGTTTACAAACGATCTTAGTCTAATTGCATACACCTAATCTCATAGTACTATTGTTTTACAGACTGTATTGCCTTTTTTTAAAACATGCACATATTGTAAAACTTTTTAAACTTACTTTGGTAAGAAGAACACTGTACTCACTTGATACAACCTGAGCTATTTCGAACGTGCTAGTCTTAGAAGGGACTTACAATATATTAATTAACATATACCACAGATATCACACACACACTCCTTAATCAAAATTTTATAAATTAATATTAAAATATTATTTTACACAATATCTATAGTTTTGTATTTTTTTTTCTTTTTATGTAGCGGGTACTAACGCGCAATAAATAGAAAAATGCCGGTGAACGGCGACACCAGATAAGCGAGCTAATGTCATGATTTACGTAGTAAATAGTGATGGGGCAGTCTGTATCGACTATAAGATCGTGAGTAGGATAGATTAGTTAGTCTACTTTGCCCTATATTAAATATTAAACTATTATGATGAATTGGATTTTTACATAAAAAGAATTTACGTGCCTATTTAAGTATAAAAATTTTTACAGGAGGATAATTGATATTACGGTGTAATATTTTGAGATTGGTACGAAACTGAGTGTTATATGAAATCTTTATTGCCCTATTTTGAACAACTTGCAGTCTGTTATAGTTCGTCTCCATCAGACTGCACCAAGCAGGGGCAGCATATGTGAGGATAGGTCTAACTAGCGTAGAGTAAATACTTAATTTTGTGAAATTACTAAGTTTTGAGTCGCGGTTCAAAATAGGTTTTAATGAATTGAACTCATTCATCCCTAGTACCTTTTTTGATAAATTGAGCTGTATTTTCGTTCCAATTTAGTCTCTGATCCAACGTTAAACCCAAGTATCGCACAGTGTCACTCCAGGGAATCGGATAGTCATTTAACAAGACTGATCTAGCGGGGGAAGGGCGCTTTCGATTCTGACCCCGCTAACTCAGTGTCCTGTAAATGATCACTACGTTAAGAGAATATAGCTGATCCTTGGATAGGTGACCACTTTGTTGCAATTACATTTGCGAGCGTTTCCGTGTTTCGGAAGGTACGTAAAGTTATTGGTCTCGGTTGCCAGTAAAAAAGCAGTAGTTAAGTCAAGTTGAAGGCCTTATGGGTAGCGTGAAAAATTTCAACAGCAGGTAGCCACAGCCTGCGCCTGCCCATTTCAAAACGGCAATGGGTTGATTATCTGTTACGTGGGACAAAAATGCATACGTTGAAATGTGGGAGTGACCGTGACTAGGTATATGTATGTATATGTAATTTAGTCCAATGTACTTTTCCACGATTTCAGCTATATCTACGGCACGATGCATATAAGCCTGAAATTAACTATTTTTTTGGCCCTGTAGCATATAAAAACCTCCTTTACCACCAATTAAATATTATATATAAATGGCAATGTTTTTTTTTAATTTTCCTTGAACGGTAATCACCTTTCATCAGGTGATGAGCCGTATGCTTGTCTCCCACCTCCATGTTATGAATATTTTATGCATATGAAACTTTCAATATTTAAATTCGGCTGTCACTTGTGATTACTATGCTATCATAATCGTCGACAGTGACGTAGGTTGAACGTGTGTGCAGGTGTTATTTGTTTACGATGACAACACGTTCGCCGCCTTCGGGCGTTAGTTATTGCCAACGCCGGGCACGGTGGGCAATCCGAGTGGCTGGAGGCTACCTGAAAGTGTCGCCAAGAACAGACGCGATCTATCAATCGTGCCCCCCCCCCCCCCCAGCTTACAGTAACGCCGCTTTGTATGTTGACGCCAACTTGGACCCCTTACTGCATAAAAGTAAAAGTCAATCGATTCCAGTTGTGCATCAGGATGAGGGTTTCACAACAGTGATTAGGAAGAAAAAATCATATTAAATATAGAAATACCCGAGGTACATTGCAAAGTACCACTAGATTAAGAGTAGCGGAATCCTTTGGTTATATTTATTTATCGCGTGCAGAGAAAATTGTTACAGAAGATGACATAAAAATGCATATTACGGAAATGGGTGAAGAATGCCACAGTATTGAACTTCTTAAACAGTTTAAAGAGACTAATTTTAACTCTTTTAAGATAACTGTTCCGCTCTCTAAATTAAATATATTCTTGGCAACGGATTTTTGGCCACAGGGCTTAGTATTTCGTCGATTCCGTCAACAGCGTCCTAGTTCAGATTATAACGTCGAAAAATCTAACAATAATGGATGTGCAAGGTAAGGAAATGACTTTTGTTTCTTTTAATTGTAAATCAATTAAAAGGTCCGCCGATCATGTGAGAGATATGTGCAAGTACACAGATTTTATAGCCCTTCAGGAAACCTGGCTACTGCCTTGTGACTTAGGTTTTGTGAGTAGTATTCACTCGGAGTTTGCCTGCTATGCAGTCATCTGTGGACACATCAGTAGGTGTATTGCGTGGCCGTCCGTATGGAGGTGTGGCGTTGATGTGGCGATCCAGTGTATTTACAAATGCGAGAGTAGTACAATGTGATAGTGACAGATTGGCAACTGTGCGCTTAGAAGTAGATGACAGAAACATACTGGTTTTACTGTATATATGCCTACAAACTGCGAGGAAAACTTTCCCGAATTTACGGAGTGTCTTGCTCAAATTAACGCAATTATTGAAAGTGAGGATATTGAGTGTGTCATTGTTTTGGGCGACTTTAATGCTCATCCGGGGTCTCTGTTTGGTAAGGAAAAAGTAAATTACTGTAGTGAACAATCATTACAATGTTCGGACTTAATAAGGCTTGACTCGAGTACATATACAAATGTAAGCGATGTTTATGGTACTTGTCGATGGCTAGACCACTGTGTCACTACTGCCGCGGCGGCAGCGCTCATTAGTTCTATATACGTGCAATATGATTCTTTTTGGTCTGATCATTTACCGCTAGTCATCAAGTGTGATTTTAATTTAGTTAATAGTAAGAAAATACAATCTCACACTGAGTTAAATTTAAAGCATTTATGGGGTTTTCGGGACCAAAGGGTTTTCGGCAAGTGTGCTCAGAATATTATAATAATTTAATGTCAAATTCTAAATTTATTAATACTAGTTGTAAGTGTATAAGGGATTGTTATTGTACCAAATATGATAATAATAAAGAAATAGATATATTTTATGCTGAAATTATTAATATATTACAATACTCGGCTGAACAAAGTGCTAGGCTCAATGAAAAGAAAAAGAAGAATAAGATTATAGGCTGGAACGTGTATGTTAGAAAAGCACACCTTAAATCTAGGCAACATTTGCAATGGGTAACATGCGGAAGACCGCGTTCGGGGCCATTATTTGTAGCAATGTCAAAGCCCCGCAAAGATTTTAAAAATGTTATTAAATCAGTACAAAATAATCAACATAACATCAAACTGGAAATGTTGGCCGACATCATTCACTTGGTAATTTTGTGGAATTTTGGAAACAAACAAAAAGACTAGAGAGTAAAAGTAGTATGTCAAATAACATAGAAGGGGAGATGAGTAGAAAGAAAATTGCTAATATATTTAAAAATCAATTTAATGTAGTTAAGAATGACAATTTTATTGATTGTAACAGTCAAGTACAAAAGAGAGAGACCTGCTCATTGATTATAAAGAAATCGAAAATGTAATTAAAGATATGAAACGTGGGAAGTCTCCGGGACACGATGGACTTAGCCTGGAACATCTGTTGTATGCAGGTCCATGTATACAGCATGTCCTCGCTACATTTTTCAATCAGTGTTTAAAATACTGCTATTTACCGACTGACTTAATGTATACGGTAGTTGTACCAATACCAAAAAACAAAACGGGTGACATATCGAGTTCTGCTAATTATAGGCCTATATCGTTAGCCACTATAGTGAGCTATAGTATGCTTGAAAGGGTTATACAGAGATATTTGTCACCGTCTTTATTTATTGATGATGCACAGTTCGGGTTCCGTACACAGGTATCTACTGCTATGGCAATTTTCTCGCTTAAGGAAGTAGTTAATTAGTACAAACGTGATGGGACGAAGGTGTACGCGTGTTTTTTAGACATAAGTCGCGCGTTCGATGGGCTTAAACATGAGATCCTATGGAAACTTAGATGCACCAATGTCCCTAATGATATTATTGGATTGCTTAAATACTGGTACAGTTATCAGACAAATAGTGTCAAGTGGGGCAATGAGGTTTCTGATAGTTATAGGCTGTCCTGCGGGGTTAGGCAGGGAGGGGTGACTTCTCCGGATCTGTTTAACTTATATATTAATGACTTGATTGTCGAGGTGAGCAACACACCGGTCGGACTTAAACTAGATGACAGATATGTAAATAATCTGAGCTATGCTGATGATATGGTGTTGCTCAGCCCCTCAATTAAAGGTATGAGAAAGTTGATATCTATTTGTGAAAAATATGCAAACGAACATAACCTAATTTACAATGTAGAGAAAACAGAAATGGTGATATTTGGGTCCGAAAAGACGCCACAAAATATTCCCAGTGTATACCTTTATGGACAACCGCTGAAAGTTGTAGACCGTTTCAAGTACCTTGGTCACATAGTGACTCAAAACCTTAAAGATGATATGGAACCCCAGCGACGAGCCTTATACGTTATTGGAAATATGATAATTAGAAAATTTTCCAATTCCTCAGTGGAGGTAAAACATACTTTATTTCGAGCTTTTTGTCAGTCGTTTTATACGTGTCAGCTCTGGTCGATCTACACACATAAAGCTCATGATGGTGTTAGAGTCGCTTATAATAACATCTATAGGCGACTAATGGGTCTTTCGCGTTATTGCAGCGCTTCTGGTATGTTTTTAGAGTCGCGAATCAACTCCTTTGATGCCATACAAAGAAAGCGTATCGTTGGGTTTATGTCTAGAGTTGGCACATGTAATAATAAAATAATTATAAGTTTAATTAATTTAATATAAATAAAATAAAAATAATAGTATAAAATGTAAGCTTAAACTTAGTGAGGCACTGATGACAAATGATAATCTTGAATAATTTTTTTCTTATTATTTTTATCCTTAGTAATTTTTTTTTATAATTTATAAATACTGACATCACTGAATTATTATTATTATTGTAGTATAATCAGTGAATATTTCTCAATTATGTGTTAAATTAATAATATTTAAATGGCTTGGTTGTGTTATGTATGGGTATTATTTTGTATTATTTTGTATTATTATTATGTATGGGTAATAATTATGTTATTGTGATTTAATTTAATTTGTAATATGGATTGATATCTGAATTAAAGATTTTTATTATTACTATTTTAATTTTTTTTTTGAAAATTTGAAGCGCTCGGGGCCCCGCGGTCTCAGTGTTCTGTAAACAATCACTGAGTTACGCAACTTTCACTATGGCCGGTACTCGGATGGGTGACCACTTTGTGGCATTTACATTTGCGAGCGTTTCCGTGCTTCGGAAGGCACGTTAAGCCGTTGATCCCGGTTGCCAGTAAAATGGCAGTCGTTAAGCCTGGTTGAAGGCCTTATGGGCGGCTTAAAAATTTCAACAGCAGGTAGCCACAACCTGCGTCTGTCTATTTCAACACGGCAATGGGCTCACCACCTATTGCGTGGGACAGGAATCCACACGGTGAAAAGTGGGCATATAATATGCCTCTGCCACCCCTTCGGAGATAAGGCGTGATGGATATTTAATTATTTATTTCCTTTATTCATTTTATATACTTATTAAATACATTTTTAAATAAATTTAAAATTAAACAAAAACAATCTATTTAAAAATATATAAAACAGCATCCTACCGGTATCGGATACAAGGACCAAGATACCGGTGGTTAGGGCTCCAGAGACAAAAACCTTCTCACAATACGTGCCGTATCGAGAAGTACTGCTTTCTGAATCTGCCCCTTGACCCAGCTACCCAACGCGAGCCTCTTGAGATGTTGGTCGAGGCTCTTGGCAATAAGTCCATTGACAGAGACAACTATCGGGACAATGATTGCCGAGTCCACCTCCCACATATCGACAACCTCGCGAGCTAAATCCAAATACTTACTTTGCTTTTCTTTTTCAGCTTTCACGAGATTGCCATCATGAGGGATTGTGACATCGACAATCATTACACGACGCTCTGACCTGTTTATCACCACAATGTCAGGTTTGTTAGCTATAACAGTCCTGTCTGTGATGATAGACCGGTCCCAGTACAATGTGATATGACCATTTTCGAGAACTGACTCAGCTACATACTTATAGTACGGAACCTCAGTATCCACCAGGCGGTACTTCAGAGCAAGCTGTTGGTGAATAATCCTGGCTACTTGATTGTGCCTGTGCAAGTACTCGCTGTTAGCAAGTCGAGGACAACCGGAAACGATATGTCTTAGGGACTCACCTGGTTGGTGACACGCTCGACAAATATCGATCGTGCCGTCCCTCATAATATGCCTCCTATAGTTGTTCGTCTTGATAACCTCATCTGCAATTGCACAGACAAAACCTTCGGTTTCTCCGAAGAGGTCACCGAAACGTAACCAGGCTACGGACGATAAAAAGTCCACATCAGGCCCATGTAAGGCTTGATAAAACCTACCATGAAGCTCCTTGCTCTGCCATACCCTCTGACGGTCACCAAGGCTTAGCACTGTTGGCTTATGCCAGTTCTCTTTAGCCAAACCAAGCGGGGTGAGTCCAACGTCCACTGCAACAACATCTCGATGCATTTCCACATTCATATTAATAAAATGTTGTCTAAGGCTGTACACCTCACTGTTATGAAGACCTTTCACATTTAAAAAACCTCGTCCTCCACATCGTCGTGGGATGTACATCCTCATCACAGAAGAACGTGGATGATGCATCCGATATGCTGTTAGCAATGTACGTACACTTCTATCCAGAGCATCCAATTCAGTCTGAGTCCACTTGAGTATGCCAAAGGAGTACATCAGAAGTGGCATGACCCATCCATTATAAGCACGCACCTTGTTGCCGCCTGATAAAAGGCTATTTAGTACCTTTTTCAGGCGACCAAAGAAACGTTCTCGTAATAAATGTTTCATGTCAGCTTCATTGATGCACAAAGCCTGCGACATACCCAAGTACTTATAGGTATCAGTTACGAGGAGTGACGTCAGGTGAATGGAATCAGAGAGCTGAATGCCATCTGATTCCAATATCTGCCCTCGTTTAATATGCATGACTGCACATTTATCCACACCAAACTCCATTTTGATTGAATTACTAAAGTTTTCAGTTACCTTTAGTAAATCTATCAAGTGGGAGTTAGTTGTAGCAAACAACTTTAAATCATCCATATAAAGCAAGTGCGATATTACCTGACCACCTCTTCGCAACTTATAACCTAACCCTGAACTCTCAAGTAGAGTACTTAAAGGATTCAGTGCTAAGCAAAACCAAAGAGGACTCAAACTGTCACCTTGGAATATTCCCCGCTTAATTTTTATATGTTCACCACCACCGCATATCCCTCGGTATCCTGGATAGCTAAGTATAGTTCTCCATTGGCCCATACATGACTTTAAGAAGCTGCATAGAGTTGCATCTATTTTATACAACTCCAACACCCTCAAAAGCCACGTATGAGCTACGGAATCGAATGCTTTCTTATAATCTATCCAACATACAGAGAGATCTTTACGGTTGCGGCGAACTTGCTGGCTGATGATCATATCAATGATGAGGAGCTCTTTAGTACCTCGAGCTCCACTTCTACATCCATTTTGCGAGACACTCATTATCGCATTGTAGCTAACATGTTCAGCAATTTTGTCTCTCAAAATGGAAGTTAGAAGTTTATAGACCGATGGTAAACAAGTGATCGGTCTATAATTACTGGGGTTCGAGGTACTGCCGGCCTTATGGAGCAGATGAGTAACTCCTGTTGTCATAAAAATTGGCAGCGTACCAGATTCAATGGCAGCCTGAAATTGAGATGCCAAAAGACCATGTGAACTGCGGAACCATTTAATCCAGAAGTTTTGCAGTCCGTCCGGTCCTGGAGCTTTCCAATTTGATAATGGACGGACTGCATTAGCCACATCTAAATTATTAATTTGTATGGGTTCCATATCTGCAATACTTTCACATGCTCTCTTGACATCACAAATCCAGTCACCCTCAGTATGAATTACTGGTGCCGACCAGATACTACGCCAAAACACATTCGTTTCATCCGTATCAGGTAGGCAACCGACATTCACATCTTTATCTGGTCGTTCCCAATTTCTAACATGAAATCGATTCACGCGTTTTCTATACCTATGAATTCTTTGTGCCCAAGCATAGATTTTTTGTTTCAAAAAATCAATGCGCTCCGTGACACGAGCCGTATAATCCTGTGGACTTATTTCAGTCTCGGAAAATGCTCGCTTCACAAAGCGCATGATTCTTGGTCGAATGTTACCAGCTTTAAAACTGGTTAATTTGCCAATGAGCACTCTTGTCTCGGCAATACGTCGTTCGATCCTGGACTGCCAAACAGGGACGATAGGTTTTGACCGTGGAACAGGGTCTTGCAAGGGCATTTTTACTCTTGCTACACGGCAAACCGCAACTGCTGCACAATACAGAATCGAATGGGTATCACCGAGAGACTCACTATTATCTAAATAAATAGATAATAATGAGTCAACAGCACTCACTAGCAGCATGTTCTTTCTATGCATGGGCAACCGAGGTAACCGCGGTCTTAAATGAATTGGCATGGTGCGATATTCACCAATTGCACATTCCAAATAAACTCTTACCTCGTCATTGTACTGTGTATCTGCAGGAATAAACGTGTCATCCACAACAGTATTATTACCATTCACAGTGGTATTTAAATTATTTATGGTACTTACAGTTTGTGGCGGAGGAGCGATAACACGCATATTCTGCAAACACTCCGAGCGTAAACGATCAAGAACGGCATTATCTAACATATGGTTACGTTGAATGACCCGCACTTGGTCCGATAGTCTTTGAGCAGATACGTTGATAGCTGGTTCAAGCTCCTGAAACAGAGGCAATATACGATTACGATACGCTGTAAGGTTGGTTTCAACCTCTGTGGCCACAAAATATGCCCGCATGACATTTTCATTGATTGATTGTGTCCATCTCATGCGGCGCACATTACCACCGGTAGCGGGGGCCCTATTCGAGACCGGTGGGCCTCGGGGTCCCATGCAAGTCGGCGGCCGGCCTCTCCCTTGTACAGGTATTGGCGACGCCGGCGGGGAGAAGAACTCATCACTGGAGCTTGAGCTCGACGCCTCGTCATCTTGTTTCTTCGTCTGCGAGGCGGAGCTAAGTGATGAGTCCGGAGGTGTATTTTGTGCATCTCTGCATCTGGCTCGTGTTAGCATCACAGTCTTTCATATCATTTCCATTATTTTTATTATGTGTTTCTTGATCTTTATTGACTTGACGTATAATGCCATGTCAAATATATAAGGTATCATATTACATTTGATTTTCACAATTTATTTCATTAAGTTCTTCAACATAAATAATCATTTTGATACAATGAAACATTAGCTTTTCTGTAAAAATAGTTGTATAAAATATTAATCGAAATTTAATATTTTAAATATTTATATTATGTTTATTATGACTGTTAGCTTATGGGGTTGCCAGGTTATTATTATTTGGTTTATTATTATAATTGTTGCTTTAATAAAAAAGGTGAAATTACCGAATACGTAACGAAGTGATACGCAATATGGCAGGTTTGAATGAAAGTGTCAGCGTTAAGCTGGAAAAGGGCGTGCTCCGTTGGTTTGGACACGTCCAACGAATGAGTGAGGAACGATTGACGAAGAATATATATTGTTCAAAAGTAGAGGGTAGAAGGAGTCAGGGAAGGCCGAGACTTACATATGAAGACCACGTGAGCAGATTGCTCAAAAACGGAAAGGTCAAAAGTACTCGGATACCCAGACGTGCGTGTATGAAGCGATTGATGAATCTCAAAGAAGCGAAAGAAGTATGCATGGATCGCGAAGCCTGGCGATCTGTCCTCTCTGACTACCCCGTCAGGGATACAGCGTGAAATTAAACCATGTATTATAACTGCATTGATCATCCCCGTTCAAATTTTTTCCTATTTTTTGGCATATAAAATCTATTGTAATTTTTCCGTGTACTTTCCGATATCCTAACCCTTGCTCACTTGTATATCATTGAAACCACTTGTAGAGACGGAGACGACTAACCAGTAACAATGACAAGGTCAGGGTGTAAACATAAAATTACATGTGCAATTCTGCATATTATAGAATTCAGGCAATATTTTTTATTTGTTATACCACTCACTGGGGTGGTAGACATGCATGCGGATCGAAAGTGGTCACCGTACCTATTAATATACACACTTATTTCACATGTTAGGTATACATATATATTGTCACGCCTTTATCCCCGAAGTGGTAGACAGAGGTATACACCTACTTTTCACCTTACTTGTTCACACTTAACAGGTAGTGAGCCCGAGAACCAGCTATAGCGAAAGTTGCTTAACGCAGTGATCGTTTACCGAACACTAAAGTTAGCGGGCCCACGACTTCTTCATTATATTTCACATGTCAATAGTAAAAATTCTAATTAATAATCAAAAACTATCATTTTATGGTGGTGGGGTTATTAGTTAAGTCCTATCAGTATATAGAGCCTGCCTTTCACTTTTAGTTGGCTGCTAGGAGCGGTTATCGTTAACAGGTGCACCGCTAGTACGATAATAGAGGAGGGGAGTATCCCACCACACTTCTTCAATCGTCAATCCTACGCACACAGCAGTCAAGTCAACCTCTACTAATTGTAACGGAGGAATGACGAACCGAACTCCTCAACGAAAGGCATGTAGAACAGGAATAGGTAACCCTCCAGATTGTCAAAATTTGTAGCATACCCCGCTTTACAATGTGACATTTAGGCCACGCTGGCAGATTAGGTCCCTGTGACCTAGGTGTGAACCGTAAAACCCATAAGCAAATCGTCAGTGCTGCCACCTAGTAAGCCCTCATCACACTATAAGTTTTGCGTAACTAAAAAAAACTAACGAAGCTAAAAATGACTTTTGGTTTGTTGGCCGTGTGTGAAAAAGCGTTGTCATGATGTAGGAGAACGAGGCTTTTTGGTCGTGTTTCGCGTGCTTTTTCTAACACCCTGGGTAAACAAATGGTAGAATACCACTCGGCATTAACACTCTTTTGATCTTCAAGTGGAATTGTACAGATGGGAACCGTAGCTGAGAAAAAAAAACGCGATCAATTTTTTTCCAATGTTTCTCGCCTGCCTCGCTTTTGTTGGCCTGTTCTCATTTGCAAACACCTATTCACAAGATTGCTGATTTTTTTCGGGTTAAAACAACAACAATAAATCCACGTTTCGTCTCCTGTGATAATGTCATAAACAGCATTAGAATGTCCGTGGTCATACTTTAGTAGCATCTGTGAGCACCATTACACGAGAGCTCGCTTCTGCTCCGCTGTCAGTTTTTGAGGGATCCAACGACAACAAAGTTTCCGAACTTTCAATTTCGAAATTTTCTGAATTTGGCTCATACCAATCCTCATTAGTTCTCGAATTTTCTCATAGGTAATTCGCGGATTTTCTTCAATTAGCCGCTTAACAGTAGCCACATTATTTTCGTTGACGGCAGTTGAAGGCCGCCCTTCACGAAATTCGTCATGTGAAGAAACTCGACCTCTCTCAAATTCAGAAAATCATCGCCTCACGGTGCTCAAACAAGGAGCTTCTCTCCGAAAAACATTTAGAAGACGAGCGGCTCAGTCTTGCGAAGAGAGAGAACTTTTAAAATCATAAAAAAATCATGGCTCTAAAATCTTTTCGATTTAATTCCATTTTCGTTGCGTACGTAAAACTTCGATGTGTGATAAAAACAATTGACAAATGATTTCCCGCCAATTGTTTTTTTCTTATTACTAAGAAGATTGCAACGTTTCAAAAAATATAACATTCGAAATTCAAACAGCTCCGATTAGCTAGAAGTGCAAAACTTTTAGTGTGCCCCATGTATTAGAGCTTTTTGGAATTTCGGAAAACCTTAGGCATATTTACTGTATCATCTACTAGACTACTACATCTAGTCTGATAGAGTTAAGGTAGTAAGGTCTTAGACTTGAAAATTTTTAAATTTGTAATGACACATGCACGATCATGTTTAAGAAAGCAGTTTAAGTTTACCCACAAAGAATGGACTTCTCTAACGGGTAGCAGTGTATTGCCCTCTAGTATTGCAAACGACCATAATCTTTTTACGTTAACCACTTTCCGTCATGTAGGCTGTTTGCTGGTAAAAACATCTCCTTGGGTGGACTAAAGAAGATAAAGGAAACTAATTCTTGTATACATTGTTATATTTTTATTCAATTATCACACACACACTTATATTTAATTCAATTTTTGTATGTGGCACACTGCGCCAATTATGTTACAAGTCGTACATGAAAATTCATATACTTTAGATACAGAGCTAAAACTTGTGGTTAATTACAGTACGCCGTGTGTTTAATACCTAGATAATCAGGTACTATCCTGCTTTATATATGAGACAAGACTATATAAAATTCGCAAATCTGAGAAAGATACGGATTTGTTTGGAAACCAAGGCAAAATGAGCCCCTAACGGAACTTACTGTAGGTAAACGAACATTCGGGATGTAAAATGTGAGGACTAACACGTCTCGTGACAAATTGTTTAAAAAATAATTATAATCAAGTTCTCAGAACACAAACTTGACACCGCTTGCAGGTAGGTTTCAATGGACAAAGATTTCTTTCGAACTAACTTTTAAGGAAAATATCGATAACATTTTACTGTTTTATGATGGGTTTGGCACGTAACGTTGTATAAAAATAATAATCTGTGCTTTTCAAATGCTTTCAAAGTTATAAAAAAATACCGGTACATACTCAGGTAAGTTGCAGCGAAAAAACTTTTTTTACTAATGGATAATGTTAAAACTTTGTGGATTTCAGTCGAGTCGGTAAATAATTATTTAATTTGGTTTAGAGTGAAGATATTGACTTTATGTAAATAATTTCTTCTATTACAGATCAAATTCGTTTTATCAAGAAACTTTAAGAATGTATAACAAACAATACATTGAAAAAACAAAACAAAAGAAATTCACCCTCATCCGGACGTTAATCCCAGTTTTGTCCGAAGCGCGATGTCTACTATCCTAAGTGGATATTAGGCCTAGGACAGACTTCGGAGGCAACCAGTAATACGCACAGATGATATCAATGACATAGAACATAAAAGAATCAGCCAATTAATAAGAGGCTAAGTTAATTAATCTTTCGGGTCTTATTCGCGATGTATATTGTTAGGTACAAAACCTACCTTGTACTTCCCGACATTTCGACCGGACTACACCAGCCGTGGTCACGGGTGGACTGTGTAGGCTTTGTACCTGGTAATATACGTCGCAAATAAGACCCGAAACATCATATTAATATGAGTAAATATCGTGACGGTGCTTATTTAAACGCTATGTTGTCATGCAGTGGTCTGTTGGCGTTCAGATGCGGTCGTCAATACAAATGTAAATGTTCTCAGCGGCTAATACGCTTGACGTCTTCACCATCTTGCTTGGCTCGCCATTTTCATCATCACCATCCTCGATATCAATGTCGGATCCACTTACATTGCTCGACTCGTCATCATAGTCCGTTGACCTCGACAATAATGGTCTATCATCAGTGTCAGTCTCAAGACTTGACAACTGCGATATTTCCGTTTCGTCGCCATCTGAAGTTGCCGTTTCGTCATCACTTTCATCTATCATTTGCAATAGATCTTTTTTGATTAACATTAGGTTCTTTATCTGTGGATAGACAAAGGGTCGCATATTAATATAGTTTTGTGAAATGGTACGGCTACCATAGATTCAATTTCTTAATCCCCATAGTCGCCTTGGAATGCGTATTAGGGTGGTCCATTTTATACCGTATGCTATGACTACACTAGCGAACTACCTCTGCACATGCGGAAGGTTAAACGAACCGTCAGACTGTTGAACGATCTGTTGATGCATCAGGTTCGATTGTAGGGTCGGAATAAATATTTGTGAGATTTGAAAGTGTTTGTTTCGGATTATGGATGTTTTCCATCTATAATACGAGTATGTATGTATTGAGATATATAATTTGTTTATCTGTTGCCTAGATCTCATGCCACAGGCTTGTGTTAGCTTAGTTTGGGCTAGATGGCACTGTGTAAAAATAAACAAATGTCCAAGCAGTCATTCTAACTAGTACCTATACTCAAGTAATGAGTTTTATGAGTCATATTAATACCTGTTACTCAGATGTTATCGCATATTTTTTTAATTTATTGAAATGGCTTTGTCGCTTTACGACCACATCACCCTAAAGCAGTGATATATGAATTCAGCACTATTATTGTATTTTATAACAAAAAAAGATTGACACATACGTTTCAAAAATCTCAATCTAAAACATCACTTATAATTGTAATAAAATTACCATTCTTAATGGCTGTACCTTTAATCGGATTATTTATCATTTGTTAAGTTTGATTCCCAGTTAATTTAATAGCTTTGCAATAGTTTCTAAACTCATATCTGAGATACAAAAATCATATGAAACCTAAACGGCAGAACTGATTTTGATTATTTTGTTTAAACTTAACTTAACAATATATATATATACTTATACTTTTTTCGCTTCTTGCTGATTCATTAATCGCTTCATACATGCATGTATCCGAGTATTTGTTTAACTGCTAATAAGCCTGTTACTTCTTTTTAAATTAAAAACACACGATCAAAAAATCATATCATGAAAATATTAACTTACGAGAAGACGGTTTTGATAATCCAAATATTGCTCATCTTCGATACTATCAGTCGTAGATGATTGCATGTTTAAACTTCTATCACTGTTCGCAGCAGCAAAATGACCACAAATAGGTTCGTTAATCACTAATTAAGTAAATTGTCTTTTTACAAGACGTCGGGCAGTACTGTAACTCAAAAACAGGCCGATTGTAACTGACGTGAGTTCACTAACTCGTAACGTAAAGTGCGCTCACTGCGTATGCGCAGGCCTTATTGAGATTGATGAAGTAAGGAGGAGCTTGGACGGGACTCTCCGCTCAGCAATTGGTCATAAGCATCCCACGACTTTTACCTGAATGGCCCGAGGAGAAGGGGCCAGTGTATACTTGCAGTGCGATTATGTACCTAACTTTGATAGTTCATGTTGCTTTAGTTTTGTTTGATTAGCGAGTTGCTTTGAAAACAGCTGTCATTTGCGTGAAATTGGATTTCAAGAAATCTGTTGAAAGCTTTATTATTTTATTGTCATTGCACGGCTATGTTAAAAACTTAGACAAAGTACTAAGGTTAAATATAGCCATTTAGTTTTTATCTTTACAGAGTTTTCAAACCTTTTAATATTAACAGTTTATAAACACAAGAATTAATAGAATGTTATATTGCTGGCAACAAATTCAAAACTTTTCCAAATGTTCAGCACCTACTGTTATGCTATTGTATTTTCTGTTTTGTAATATTCATTAAAATATTAGATATAATGTAACTAAATTATTTTGTATCGTCCTTCAATTTACCTTTTGTAATTATTCTGCCTTATCTTTGACACGGTGCGTCTAAGCATGAAATTTGATTTTTTCGGCCTTGTAACCTACAAACATCTCCTTCACCACCATAATATATAAACGTCGATTTTTTTTTATCATTTTCCTTTAACGGTAACCTATTTCCATCAGATGGGCCCTATGCTTGTCTGCCACCTCATTGGAATAAAAACAACTGTGAAAACTAACATTCGACTGTCACTTGCGATTACTATGCTAATATGGTTGGGAACTATTTAAAAAGGGTGCAATTATACTATAATTCGAACCTATCCTCTTTGCATTGATCGATCCCGTACAAAATTGTTCCAATAATTTTGCATATAAAATCGATCGAAAATATTCTACTCGTATGTGTCCACACTTTGCTATATCCTAACCGTAACACACTTGTACTTAAAATCACTTGTTAAGGAGTAGATGACTAACAAGCAACATTGACAAAACAGGGGCATAAGATTATCCTATCAAAAAATAAGTAGGTACATTATAATCTTAAAATAAGTAAATTTGTCAATTTTAATTTTTTTATGAATAATAATAAATAACATTCAAAAACAACTAAAAATCACGTAATGTGGCACGCGCATGACTGGTCTGACATGACATGTCTGGTATGACATGGTCTGGTACTGCACGCATGCGTAGTTAGCGCACTAACTCTAAACTCATTCAAAGTATCCGGAATGAAATTGATAAATCCTGGCGAATTTAACTCATTCACTGCTGGATCCCGTATCATATGCGTTTTCTTTATTTATCGCGTGTACGTATTTCCGCAAACGACGTGCGATTTGGACATACAAGCAGCGTGTGTGTCTTTTTAGGACAAAGACGCACCGGGGATGCACATCATCAGTGATAATAACATAAACATTTTTTTATTAGATAACAATATAAAGCTTTGTTTGTTGTAATAAACACGTGACAACACAATAGGGCGGCACCTTTTAAAAAAAAATCTACCTGATTTTTAACAAAGAAATACAATCTTTTCAACAAAAAAAAATTGTATTTAATAATGGTGGCCGCCAAAATATCTATTGTTCTAAAGAAAATGGTTTTAAAGTTATAAATCTTTTTTATATAAAAAAAGGCTCGATACCAGCCATGTCGGCGCCGTGCCGTGGAGTGACGTGGTGGCCACATGTTCCTATCAATTTTAGGATAAGGAAAACTATAAATATTTTTAAATCGATTTTATTTATTGAAATCCTGTTGTTTTATAAAAAAAAAACTATTGAGTCACAGATATACTTCTTACTAATATTATGAATACGAAACTTTGAAAGAATGTATAGATTTAGGTTTGTTACTCTTTCTCATTTAGAATAAATTTATATAAATATTGTAGGACACTTTTCGCACAGCGCCATCTAGCCCAAAGTAAGCTAATATTAGCTTGTGTTATGGGATCTAGATAACTGATAAACATAATTATATATTTCTAAATACATACATATTATACATAGGAAACACACAAACTCCGAAACACATTTGTGGATCACACAAATATTTGCTCCGACCCGGAATAATATAGCTTATGCATCAGAATAACGCATGATTTTATCTTGGGAACAAGTTCCTGTGGAAAACGGGAAAGCTTTTCCAGGCGGGTGGAGCTGCGGGCGTCAACTAGTAAATATATATGTAGGTATATCGGTAAACTTCGACTCATGTAACAAAGTGAAAAAGTAAATACTTTTGGACTAAAATGACTAAATAGTAAAAATGGGTAAAAATAAGTCGAAGTTTTTGAATTGCAAATAGTAGAGATACCCTACTATGACTACTAATATCCACTCACAATCTACCTACGGATATTAATAAATACCCATAGGGACTGAAATCACTCCTGGTGTGCCGATGTTAGCATAGCTATTGATTCGCAAAAATGTTCGGCAGCAGCCAAAGTGTCAGGATAATCCGAAAATTTTTAAACGAATTATTGCATTGTCATCGGTGTTTGATAAGTGTGCAAAATTTACATTGAATCTGATAGTTCAAAGTACGGCAAAATCGAGCCCAAAAGAGTCTGTTACAGACAAACATACATACAGGTGAAATTAATAAAAGTGTGTTAATAAAATCAAAAACTAGCATTTTATGATGGTAAGGCCATTGCCATTAACTTCCAAATCCTACCACAATTTTTAGCTAGAGTCCACTTATAATACGGCTGCTAGTAGCAGCTATAGCTTGGTTTTTAATTTTCGACATTTTTATGAGCGACTGCCGTCTGACCTCCCAGGCCAGTATAGGTGCCTGCGTCGTTACCTTAGTCAGCAGGTGCACTGCTAGTAGATGAGGTTGCTTGGATCCCGGAAATCTTGGTGGGGCAGAGTAGACTAAAGTCGGTGCTGCCACCTAGTGACTCCTTATCATATCTACTATTACAAGCGCTCTTTGGAATTTCGGAAAACCTAAGGCATATTTATTGTATTATCTATGATAGAACGTTATAAGGTTGTGTAAGCTGGAAATCCTAATTTGGTTACGACACATGCACACATTGAAGTTATGGGCCTTATGGGCGCCTTGAAAAATTTCAACCTTAGGTCGTCACAGCCTGCGCCTGTCTATTTCAACACGGCAATATGCACACCACATGTTACGTGGGACAAAAATGCATACGGTGAAATGTGGGCATAGTATGCCTCTGCCTACCTCTTCGGGGATAAAGTCGTGACAATATGTATGTATATACATGCACACATGTTCAAGAAAGCGGCTGAAGTTTATCCAAAAAATAAGGTGTGAAATGGGTAGCAGTGTAATCCCTCTCGTAGGTATTGCAAACGACCATAGTCTGTCTACGTTGACCACTTTCAGTCAGGTGTGCTGTATGCTGATTTACCACCTGGTAAAAATATCTCTTGGGGTGGACTGAAGAAGGTAAAAGAAACGAGAAACGAATCCTTTGTATACATTGTTAATTTTTTATTTAGTTATCACACACACACACATTATGTTACAACTCGTACAAGACAAACTCATTTGCAATCAATAAGCGTTACAAATTCTATATCAGAACTCAAATTTGTGATAAATTACAGTATGCTGTGTGTTTAATACCTACAAGTAGATAATCAGGTACTGTCCCGCTTTTTGGAGACTAAGATGCCTATATGAAATTCACATATCAGTAAAAAGATATCTAGATAGAAGTAATCATCTGCCAATCCTGTCGATACCTTAAGACGCTTTTTGAAGAACGCGCTACGTTTGAAACCAAGACAGTGAACATTCTAAAACCCAAATATACCCAAAAATGAGCCCCTAACGGAACTTACTGTAGGTATGCGAGCGTTCCAAATGTAAAGTGTGAGCGAACTCCCCGTGTTGGTGGCAAACGGTAAGATCAAAAATATTTAAAGAGAGAATTGTCTAGTTTTTTCCGAATTCTATGGATATGATCATAGAACTTAACCATGTCTTGTGACAAATGGTTTAAAAAATAATTATAATCAATTTCTCAGAACATAAACTTGACACCGCTTGCAGGTAGGTCTCAAGGGACAAAGATTTCTAGCGCACTAACTTTTTAGGGAAAATATCGCCAGCCTTTTACTGTTTTATGACGGGTCTGGCACTTGACGTTGTATAACAATAAATAATCTATACATAAAAAACTATAATTATTTCGTTTTTAAATGTTATTTTTGCAATATTCCGCTTTTTTAGAATGTCGTACGATGTCGACACGTGTTTCGCCTACACACGACGCATTATCAAGACTGTTTGGCAGCCAAACAGTTTGTTTGTTTAGGCTAATATTTAAAAACAAAATAATTATAGTTTTTTATGTATAGATTATTTATTGTTTTACAACGTCACGTATAGTTTTTTAATATTGATTTCCGCCATGTAACGCCTAATTCAATTAGGCCCACTTGCGCGATCTTGGGTTAGCGTGTATAACTCGAAGGTATGGACTAACCCCGAGTTAAATCATTAATTTGTCTCGCATGACCCCGAGTTAAGGGTATACTTAGGGTTAAATCGCTAAAATTTTAACTCACCGATTTCTGAGGGTTAATTCGTCGAACGTTGGGTTAGCAGCTGACAGACAATGAAGTGGCACGTGACACATGCGCGACACGGACTCCTCAAAATGACACGCCGCGCACACATAATACGATAAAAATAAAATGCACTCGACTGTCATATTACATTCATTCGTGTAAGAAAAAGTCTTATGTGGCAATCTGTAGTGTAAAAGAGATAGACATGCCTGTTTCATTCTTTTTGTTCAATCATTAATGTTTGGTTGGATGACATAGAGTGACATAAAACACTGGGTTAGTTAACCCGATGATATTTTTCAATGGCGCGAGACATGATTAGGGTTAAAAGTTATTTACTTAATTCCGAGTTATCTAACTCTATAATTATTTTTTTAACCCCAGCATTCACGCAAGTGGGCCTTCAAATACTTTTTAAGTTAATAAAATAATAACGGTACATAGTCAGGTAAGGTACAGCGAAAAAACTATATTCACTAATCGATAATGTTAAAACTATTTGAGTAGAGTCAGTAAATTTAAAATCAAATTAATTTTATCAAGAAACGTTAGGAATGTACAAGATTAAATTATTTGAAAACACAAAAAGAGTCATCCTCATCCTGAGTTAATGCCAGTTGCGTCCAAAGCCCAGTGTCTACTATCCTATCAAATTCTATACCTACTTCCACTTCAACTTTTTACGGATTTCAGTTTGGCCCGGTTTACAAAAATCGTAACAGCAAGTAAATGGACACACATAAACAAACGGTCTCAATGGTTAATATGCTTGACGTCTTCACCATCTTTCTTGGCTTGACATCAATGTCGGATTCACATACATCGCACAACTCATCAATCGATACATCTATTAACCACGGTAACAATGGTCTATCATCGGTGTCAGTCTCATGAGTTGACAACCGCGATATTTCGTCGCCTTCTGAAGGTGTCGTTTTGTCGCCTTCTGAAGCTGTCGTTTTGTTGCCTTCTGAAGCTGTCGTTTTGCCCCCTTCTGAAGCTGTCGTTTTGTCACCTTCTGAAGCTGTCGTTTCATCGCCTTCTAAAGCTGTCGTTTTGTCGCCTTCTGAATCTGTTGTTTCATCGGCTTCTGAAGCAGTCAGTTTGTAGCCTTCTGAAGCTGTCGTTGTGTCGCCTACTGAAGCTGTCGTTTCATCGCCTTCTGAAGCTGTCGCTTTTTCGCCTTCTGAAGCTGTCGTTTTGTCACCTTCTGAAGCTGTCGTTATGCCCCTTTCTGAAGCTGTCGTTTTGACGCCTTCTGAAGCTGTCGTTTTGTCGCCTTCTGAAGCTGTCGGTTTGTCGCCTTCTGAAGCTGTTGTTTTGTCGCCTTCTGAAGCTGTCGTTTTGTCGCCTTCTGAAGCTGTCGTTTTGTCGCCTTCTGAAGCTGTCATTTTGTCGCCTTCTGAAGCTGTCGTTTCATTGCCTTTTGAAGCTGTCGGTTTGTCGCCTTCTGAAGCTGTCTTTGCTTCGCCTTCTGAAGCTTTCGTTTCGTTGCCTTCTGAAGCTATCGTTTCGTCATCACTTTCGTCCATCATTTGCAATAGATCTTTTTGTATTAAAAGAAGGTTCTTTATCTGTGGATAAACAAAGATCTCCTATTAAATTAATGTAATAACACATAAATAAACGGTCTCAATGGTTAATATGCTTGACGTCTTCACCATCTTTCTTGGCTTGACATTTTCGTCATCGCTATTCTCGGTATCAATGTCGGATTCCCATACATCGCACAACTCATCAATCGATACATCTATTAAACACGGTAACAATGGTCTAGCATCGGTGTCAGTCTCATGAGTTGACAACCGCGATATTTCGTCGCTTTCTGAAGGTGTCGTTTTGTCGCCTTCTGAAGCTGTCGTTTTGTCACCTTCTGAAGCTATCGTTTCATCGCTTTCTAAAGCTGTCGTTTTGTCGCCTTCTGAATCTGTTGTTTCATCGGCTTCTGAAGCTGTCAGTTTGTAGCCTTCTGAAGCTGTCGTTGTGTCGCCTTCTGAAGCTGTCGTTTCATTGCCTTTTGAAGTTGTCGGTTTGTCGCCTTCTGAAGCTGTCTTTGCTTCGCCTTCTGAAGCTTTCGTTTCGTTGCCTTCTGAAGCTATCGTTTCATCATCACTTTCGTCCATCATTTGCAATAGATCTTTTTGTATTAAAAGAAGGTTCTTTATCTGTGGATAAACAAAGATCTCCTATTAAATTAATGTAATAACACATAAACAAACGGTCTCAATGGTTAATATGCTTGACGTCTTCACCATCTTTCTTGGCTTGACATTTTCGTCATCGCTATTCTCGGTATCAATGTCGGATTCACATACATCGCACAACTCATCAATCCATACATCTATTAACCACGGAAACAATGGTCTATCATCGGTGTCAGTCTCATGAGTTGACAACCGCAATATTTCGTCGCCTTCTGAAGGTGTCGTTTTGTCGTCTTCTGAAGCTGTCGTTTTGTTGCCTTCTGAAGCTGTCGTTTTGCCCCCTTCTGAAGCTGTTGTTTTGTCACCTTCTGAAGCTGTCGTTTCATCGCCTTCTAAAGCTGTCGTTTTGTCGCCTTCTGAATCTGTTGTTTCATCGGCTTCTGAAACAGTCAGTTTGTAGCCTTCTGAAGCTGTCGTTTCATCGCCTTCTGAAGCTGTCGCTTTGTCGCCTTCTGAAGCTGTCGGTTTGTCGCCTTCTGAAGCTGTCGTTATGCCCCTTTCTGAAGCTGTCGTTTTGACGCCTTCTGAAGCTGTCGTTTTGTCGCCTTCTGAAGCTGTCGGTTTGTCGCTTCTGAAGCTGTTGTTTTGTCGCCTTCTGAAGCTGTCAGTTTGTAGCCTTCTGAAGCTGTCGTTGTGTCGCCTTCTGAAGCTGTCGTTTCATTGCCTTTTGAAGTTGTCGGTTTGTCGCCTTCTGAAGCTGTCTTTGCTTCGCCTTCTGAAGCTTTCGTTTCGTTGCCTTCTGAAGCTATCGTTTCATCATCACTTTCGTCCATCATTTGCAATAGATCTTTTTGTATTAAAAGAAGGTTCTTTATCTGTGGATAAACAAAGATCTCCTATTAAATTAATGTAATAACACATAAACAAACGGTCTCAATGGTTAATATGCTTGACGTCTTCACCATCTTTCTTGGCTTGACATTTTCGTCATCGCTATTCTCGGTATCAATGTCGGATTCACATACATCGCACAACTCATCAATCCATACATCTATTAACCACGGAAACAATGGTCTATCATCGGTGTCAGTCTCATGAGTTGACAACCGCGATATTTCGTCGCCTTCTGAAGGTGTCGTTTTGTCGTCTTCTGAAGCTGTCGTTTTGTCACCTTCTGAAGCTATCGTTTCATCGCCTTCTAAAGCTGTCGTTTTGTCGCCTTCTGAATCTGTTGTTTCATCGGCTTCTGAAGCTGTCAGTTTGTAGCCTTCTGAAGCTGTCGTTGTGTCGCCTTCTGAAGCTGTCGTTTCATCGCCTTCTGAAGCTGTCGTTTTGTCGCCTTCTGAAGCTGTCGTTTTGTCGCCTTCTGAAGCTGTCGTTTTGTCGCCTTCTGAAGCTGTCGTTATGCCGCTTTCTGAAGCTGTCGTTTTGTCGCCTTCTGAAGCTGTCGTTTTGTCGCCTTCTGAAGCTGTCGGTTTGTCGCCTTCTGAAGCTGTCGTTTTGTCGCCTTCTGAAGCTGTCGTTTTGTCGCCTTCTGAAGCTGTCGTTTTGTCGCCTTCTGAAGCTGTCATTTTGTCGCCTTCTGAAGCTGTCGTTTCATTGCCTTTTGAAGCTGTCGGTTTGTCGCCTTCTGAAGCTTTCGTTTCTTTGTCTTCTGAAGCTATCGTTTCGTCATCACTTTCGTCCATCATTTGCAATAGATCTTTTTGTATTAAAAGAAGGTTCTTTATCTGTGGATAAACAAAGATCTCCTATTAAATTAATGTAATGCTTAATTAATTGCTTTGTGTAATGGTACGGCTACCGTAGAGCCAATTTCTTAATCCCTATAGTCGCCTTTTACTAAACACTCTTGGAATAAATGTTAGGGTGGTGCATTTTACATTGTATGCCATGACTACACGAGCGAATTACCTCTGCTGATGCGGAAAGTTGAACGAACAGTCAAACTGTTGAACGATCTGTTTATGTATCTTGTTCTATTATTAAATAATATAAAATGTCTATATTTTGCATAGACCATTTTAACGACGCTTACAAAATGTCATACTGTAGATAAATTACTAACTTACTAAAGATAAATTATATATTTCTAAAGCGACCACCGGTATGGAACGCGGTGGCCCACCTGAGAAGAACCGGCAAGAAACTTTGAGATTATGAACCTGCCGTTACATAAATTTAAGGCGGAAATTAAGACGCTCTTGAAAAGGGCTAATTACAGAATTAATGATAATTTAAATGATAAAAATAAATGGAAATGAGTTGCTTGCTCTTCGCTCGAGCTATTTAGGATTTCAATGAATCTTGTGTTATTTTGTACTTGTTTTGAAGCTGCATATACCTATGTTGTATTTTTACATTTCTACATTGTGAATAATTTGAAACGTCAGACAACTAAAGGTTTCTAAATTGGCTGCGTTTAGTTCCGGTAATAACTAATATACAAATTTGTAATTTGAGTTTGTTATTGTGTGAGCACCAAGTAGACTTATTTATTATTTTGAAATTTACATGATAGTTGCTGTGCAGTTTTTGGGTATGTCATGCTCGCCTAAGTGTCCTGGCAGTGGTGGCGTATGTATCGGGTCGCCTTATTCCCTATAATACGGTTGAGTAGGGCGATGGCTGATATATACGTCATACCCGTGAACGGGTGCCGTTTGTTGGGACTGATCAGCTCATAGCTGTTATAGCAATTATTACAAATAATATCATTTAAATTTAAGGCAAACTAAGTTTAGTCGACTGTTCTCACATAAATCTAAAGGAACAATGTAAGTGTAATTTTAATGTTGTAAGCCATACATACATTTTAAAAGAGCATCCATTACTTTCTTGCTAGATTCTTCTTAAAGTGTAGGCTGCCCTTAGAACTGGCAACTAGATTAGCTCTAATTTTGATATGATTTTAAACATAATATTGATTTTGTTTTTGTTTTGTATAAATTCATTACTCTATTATTGGTCAAACGTCATATCATCATCAAACTAATGTAATTACTGGCGGTTAAAAAAGAGTGGCCATGAGTTTTATTGCCAGGTTCCTCCTCAGGCTCTACCTATTGCTTTGCGAATCTGGCAGTAAATGTAAATGTAGAAGCAAAAATCTTGACGTTCATAAGTGTTACTTTGTGACCTACATGAATAAAGATATTTCATTTCATTTGACTGGGGAAGGCTTTTTGTTGATGGCCTATTAACAATTTAATATATTATTAGAACAGATTATTTCCAGGCGTCTCTGTGTTGCAATTAGTCTTTAACAGTGTAATAACCTTTTTTCACAAAGCATATTTTTAATTATCTTTTAAAATTTATTTCATGGTAAATATCTCAAGTCACAGGAAAGCTTATTATAAAATCGTATACAGTTACCATGGAGAGAATCGCCAATCTCATTTAGTCGACTGTAGTGGACTGAAAGATTGTTTTTATATCCAGTATTTATATTATGTTTATCACAATGTTTAAAAAACTGTGATAGAATTTTTGGACATACATAAACCTGGCAAAAATTTACTATAAACTACGGAAATAATATTCACTTCTTGGATTTTTTTTCGGAGAGAGACTGGGCCCAAATTATAAATAGCGCGTACAGCCCGCTTTTAAACAATAAAAATATTGTTTATATTTAATTGTATTTAAACAATAAAACTATATATATTTAACACTCAAAAATAATATATAATTATAAAGCGTTATGAAATACAAATGTCACATGAATGGCTACACCCACCTATTCCCTACTGAATAATTCACCCCTGACCATACCCGATGCAAAGGTGCCCAATACACTTACGGCATTGCCTCGTTGGATAGCAATGGCTATCCTTTGCACCAGGTACGACCGGGCGTGGGAGTCATGAGTCTTTTCCTTTATTCTGCGACCAATCTCAGAAATAAAAGCCTTAGCCTCGCTCCCCCAACAGCCGATCGTTTCCACAGCCACCGGTACGACAATATACCGGGACTCCATCACTGTGTACTTTTGCCGCTTTTTGTGAGCGGCGTCTTCCGCAGCGGCCGCTGGTGAGTGGACGGTACGAACAAGGTGACTGGCGGCAAAAGTGCTGACGCATGTTGCGTCCCATACCAGGCACTTGCCATTCTGCCAAGGCACGAGGGTCAAACCGTCCGGTCTTTTGCCGTCAACAATAAACAATAAATATAAAAAATATATATACAGCACTCCCCCAGAGGAAAATACCGTAAGACAATACTATGAAAATAGCTGAAGTAAATCATTCTAGCCGTGTCTACATCATTTTTACAGAGTATGCATGCCTAATATAACCTAGAGGCCGTCTTTTCTATGTGTGGGCCCCACTGCAATTTGGCATTAATAGTTATACCAAGGAACAGTTATTCCACAAACTCTAACACTTGTCCATTCAGTTGAACATTGGCCGCAACTTGTTTTACATTTGGTAGAGTAAAATGTATATATTTTGTTTTATTTTCGTGGGAATTGGATGGTGGAATTTTAGTTTTAATTTTTTTTTACATTTCCGGGTTGGAACAAATATTTGTGTGATCCACAAGTGTTTGTTTCGGAGTTTGGATGGCTTCTATGTATAATATGTATGTATTTAGATTTATAATATGGAAATCTACGCAATTTTTTATTTTTTTAATTTAAATTTATATCTTTCAAAGACATAACTTTACTGTTTTTCTTTAGTGGGATATTAAATGTAAAAAGCTGTAATGACATTACTTATTATTATTGGTTGTACCTCTTAATGTATCCACTATTTGGTTAGTTCGATTGCCGGTTTATTTAATACTAATTTTTAGTTAGTACAAATTTTTAGAAAGTAAATTTAATAACGTTGCAACAGTATCTAAAATCATATCTCCGACATTGTACAATACAAAAATCTTAGAAAACCTAAACAGCAGAACCGATTTTGATTATATTTGTATGACTTCTAATAAACCTGCTAATGCTTTTTTACAAACACACGAGCAAAATAAAATAATATCATAGCAATATTAACTTACGAGAAGCCTGTTTTGATAATCCAAATCCTGCTCATCTTCGAAACGGTCAGTCGCAGGTGAGTGCATGTTTAAACTTATATAGGCTTCCATCACTGTTCGGAGCAGCAAAATGACCACAACTAGATTCGTAAATCACTAATTAAGTAAACTGGCTATAAGAATAGCTCGAACAGTATAAGACTTAACGACTATTATTGCTTTTTACCAGACGTCGGGCAGTACTGTAAGTCACTGACCTGACCGACGTGACTTCACTGATTCGTAACGTCAAAATGCGCTCACTGCGTGTGCGCAGGCTTTGTTGAGATTGATGGAGAAAGGAGGAGATTAGGCGGGTCTTTCCGCTCACCTTTTTGTTCTTAAGAATCCCCGGCTTTTACCTGAATGGTCCGGGGAGTTAGGGCCAGCGTTCACCTTGGTTTGGTTCAATTAGCGCATACTTTAAATTGCATTGCAGCTATCATTTGCGTGGAATTCATATTACGTTTAGCTGAATTTGATTTCAGTAAACCTGTTGACAGGTCTTTGGTCCACATTGCGCGGCTATTTTAAATGTAACCATTTATTTTTTTAACTTTTTAGAGATTAAAACATTTTAAGATGAACGTTTTATAGACGTGAGAAATTTTAGAATGTTATGTTATTAACGCAAAATATTTTTATTTCAAAATGTTAAGCACCTAAATGGCATTGTATTTTCTGTTATCTAGTACATTATATTCAAATCGAATAATATAATGTAACTAAATTATGTTGTATCGTAATTTTGAAGGTCTCGTGGCCCCGCTAACTCAGTGTTCTGTAATGATCACTACGTTAAGAGAATATAGCTGATCCTTGGATAGGTGACCACTTTGTTGCAATTATATTTGCGAGCGTTGCCGTGTTTCGGAAGGTACATTAAGTTATTGGTCTCAGTTGCCAGTAAAATAGCAGTAGTTAAGTCAAGTTGAAGGCCTTATGGGTAGCGTGAAATATTTCAACAGCAGGTTGCCACAGCCCGCGCCTGTCCATTTCAACATGGCAATGGGCTCACCACCTGTTACTTGGGACAAAAATGCATACGTTGAAATATGGGAGTTTAGTATGCCTGTGCCTACCCCTTCGGGGATAAAGCCGTGACTAGGTATATGTATGTATGTAATTTAGTCCAATGTACTTTTCTACGATTTCAGCTATATCTCCGGCACGATGCATATAAGCCTGAAATTAACTATTTTTTTTGGCCCTGTAGCATATAAAAACCTCTTTCACCACCAATTAAATATTATATATAAAAGGCAATGTTTTTTTTTTAATTTTCCTTGAACGGTAATCACCTTTCATCAGGTGAGCCGTATGCTTGTCTCCCACCTCCATGTTATGAATATTTTATGCATATGAAACTTTAATTTAAATTCGGCTGTCACTTGTGATTATTATGCTATCATAATTGTTGGCTTAAATAAAAAAGGTGAAATTAAACCATGTATTATAACTGCATTAATCATCCCCGTTCAAATTTTTTCCTATTTTTTTGCATATAAAATCTATTGTAATTTTTCCGTGTACTTTCCGATATCCTAACCCTTGCTCACTTGTATATCATTGAAACCACTTGTAGAGACGGAGACGACTAACCAGTAACAATGAAAAGGTCAGGGTGTAAACATAAAATTACATGTGCAATTCTGCATATTATATAATTCAGGCAATATTTTTTATTTGTTATACCACTCACTGGGGTGGTAGACATGCATGCGGATCGAAAGTGGTCACCGTACCTATGAATATACACACTTATTTCACATGTTAGGTATACATATATATTGTCACGCCTTTATCCCCGAAGTGGTATACAGAGGTATACACCTACTTTCACCTTACTTGTTCACACTACTTTGCCCGTTGACCTTGAAGATTTGATCCCTGTTTTATGGCGCCACCTACCGACCAACGACCGTACTACAAAAAAAACGAACTGAAGATTATACAAGAACACAGATGTGTCACAGAGTTGTCATCGTTATTGCCTATTTCATTTGCTTTCTGAGAGTATATTGCCTATTTCATTTGATTTCATTTGCTTTCTCTAATAAATGTTGTTCCTCTGGTTTTGTAGTCTTGTCTTTTTCTAGTCTATCAAAGTTTATATTTTATATTTATTTGTCTACATCATAATTTATTTTTAACTACACGATGCAATATGCCAGCTGACATAGCTTTCATTCTAATAAAAGATACATAACGAAGGTCTGATGATGACCAGGTAAGTGCTTATTGGTTCTCAGGAACGGAAATAGTTAGGATGACTTAGCTTTCAAAATTTATCTAATTGTTCACTGGTGCCACTACATGGTACATTCTGAAGGTCTGATGATGACCAGGTAAGTGCTTATTGGTTCTCAGTAACAGAAATAGTAGGGATGACCTAGCTTTCAACATTTATCTAATTGAGCACTGGTGATACTACATGGTACATTCTGAAGGTCTAATGATGACCAGGTAAGTGCTTATTGGTTCTCTGTAACGGAAATAGTTAGGATGACCTAGCTTTCAACATTTATCTAGTTGAACACTGGTACATTCTAAAGGTCTGATGATGACCAGGTAAGTGCTTATTGGTTCTCAGTAACGGAAATAGTTAGGATAACCTAGCTTTCAACATTTATCTAATTGAGCACTGGTGATACTACATGGTACATTCTGAAGGTCTGATGATGACCAGGTAAGTGGATATTGGTTCTCAGTAACGGAAATAATTAGGATGACCTAGCTTTCAACATTTATCTAATTGAGCACTCGTGATACTACATGGTACCTTCTGAAGGTCTGATGATGACCAGGTAAGTGCTTATTGGTTCTCAGTAACGGAAATAGTTAGGATGACCTAGCTTTCAACATTTATCTAATTGAGCACTGGTGCCACTACATGGTACATTCTGAAGGTCTGATGATGACCAGGTAAGTGGATATTGGTTCTCAGTAACGGAAATAGTAAGGATGACCTAGCTTGCAACATTTATCTAATTGAGCACTAGTGCTACTACATGATACATTCTGAAGGTCTGATGATGACCAGGTAAGTGCTTATTGGATCTCAGTAACAGAAATAGTTAGGGTTATTAGCAAAATAAACAATAAGCTATAAATAATCACTTTTATTTTCTTTATCACTGTCAAGCAATTATTACAATAATAATTATTAATTAATTGTATAATAATGACATAATCTCAAACTCTTCCCGTTAAAAGTCACTGAAATTTAAATATCGTGAACAGGTCGGTTGGTCATTTATTGGGGTAAGTGTTGGTGAAGGTGGTGCATGTAGGCTTTCTTCTTGAAGTACGCACATATTTTCGTCTTCTGGTTTTTGTAAGTTATGCACCCTTTGCCTGTAAAAATATGGCGGATTTCTAATTGCCATATTTCGACTGTGCCGCGGATCCTAAAGTTCCGGCAAAATACAATTTAAATAAAATGTACATAATTTTATTTTCATTTTATTTTCAAAAAAATCATCGTCTCTAATTATTGTTTCTGTTTTCAGAGGCTTTGACTCATTAAACCATACTCCAAATAAACATTTTGCTTTCCGAGTCACATGCAATTGCCCTTGAACTTGGTAATACCAATTGTGGGTTTTATTAATCTGCAAAATGCCCGAGTTATCTGTAACCCAAAAATTTACTTTTTTTTGAGCTATGGCTTCGTCTAGTCCTATCTTGTGCGCTGAGATGGGACATTTCACCTCTACTATCGCGTCTTCTCCAATAAGCCCATCTGGAGTAGCTCCTAAATATGGAATCTCGGGATCTATAAAAAGTCCGCATGGTCAAATTTCAACATCGTTTTGTATAGATAGCTGATAGCTTCCATGCTGTATAGGCGCAGCATCTATATTTATTTTGTAGAGCAGTTGTTTGACTACGCTGGCGCAACTAGTATCAGGCCTCATTTTAATAACTCTTCCAAAGTTTGAAGCCGTCAACAAGGAGCGCCGGAGTTCGAGCCATTCGCTTGACTCGCTCTGCAAAATTGTTTGTCTTTCAATTTGTCTTCTTTCTTCCTCACTTTTATCTAAGTTGGATAGAAAATTCTCCTTCATTTGTTCTAGCATCGCATCACTCACATCGGGCCTTATGGTTTGTTCTCCATAATCTTTATTTACGGCACCGTGTGTCTGTCGTTTTTTTGTAATAAATATGTTTTAACAAATTTCTTTTTCTGCGATACTTGTTATCTAAGGTGCTCATTTTGCCCTTAGGACTTTGCCTGACAATTGTTTTATTCAAAATGGAAACAGGTTTTCTTTTAGTATTAAAATTAACTGCAGACGCTGAACAACGAGTTTGGTATTCACGCCTGCACGAATAATTCACTCTTTTACCACCCACAAATTTGGCTACCACGCTATGAAAACTTTCCACAATGTTACTGGCAACATCATGAACAAGACTTCTGGAATGCCCCGCAATTGTATTAATAAAAAAACGTATTTTCTGCCATAAGGAACTTGTAAAAAATGCTTACGGTAAGATTTCAACATTTTGTGGACTGTTACAGAAATGGCTTTTACATTTGGTATGGTTACCAAAGGCATGTAAATGTACAGTCTGGATGTCTTCAAAAAGTTTTTGAGGGCTAAAATCTAAATTTTTTAACGAGTCGTGGTATTTTCGTATCAGTGGTTAGGTTGTCTAATTTGTTGCACAAGTTTCTTAGAAGGTGGTTCCTACATTCTACCTTTTCAACTGTAAATTGAGGATAAGGTCTTGATTCCAAAATTTTCGTATACGTGCTAGAGTGCTCCTGCTCCTGCCACTTATAACGGTTGACGGGCTTGGTAGGGGTAGTGCGCACTAGGTAGCAACAACACACCTACATACACCCATCAGGTACGGTTGGTAATCCCTGGAGATGTGTAAGTAACACTATCTCAAAGAATCACCGGTGCACCAGCTAGCAGAGCATGTGTATAGGGAGTGAGTATGGACCAACCTGGAGCAGAGAAATACCAGAATTTATAAAGAGAGGGCGCCAGGTATCTCTCCATCAAACGAATGATGCAATTAAAAAAACTCATGGTATCTACTTATTAATTATATTTATTTAAACTATATCCATATGTAGACATGAATATACATAAATGATAGTAAAAAGAAATGGCTTAGTCATGCATAGTGGGATCCATATATATATATGGTCACATAAAAATAAGTATATATTTAGTACAAATAAAAATTTAAACCAAAGTATGGAAATGGGCGTGGCCTAAAATGACAAATATTAAAGCAGTGGTCAGATGCCTTAAAAATATCTAAATTATATACAGACATACATTTAAACTATTTCTTAGTTTAGTTAAACACACAACGCCGCTTCCTATCATCATCATCATCATCATACACTACAACATAACAAGGTAAAAATAAAGTTTCACATTAATATTCCTTTGTGATAATAAAAAGATTATAAAATATGTGTAACTGGAACGTCACATCGGTAGTCCAGTATATTAAAGTAGTTGAAAGCTACATATGTAATAGAAAAATGAATTTTTAAAGTTAAAAGTTATTCCTTTTAAACTATCAACATCAGTAGGCCTTTACTGGGTTATTATACAGAGAAACTAATTAAAGGTCACTACTTTTCTGGATATAAGGTTGAGTTACATCCAAATCCTTTACATCTCTTCCTATTCTAGAAGTCCAGGTAGTAGGTAACCAGAGTAGAGAAAAATATCCTCTTTGCACATTGTCTCAGCTTACTTTAAGTCTTCTTACAGACATTCACCAGGAGTAAAAATGTAGAATGCAGAGAACGTGAAACACGTTAAACTATCAAATATTATGTTAAAAAAAATCAAAAACAAAAACCAAAAACCCCACTTATTTCAGTGGAGTTTTAACTAGATCCTTCTACCATCAATCTTTTTCATATTATTTGCTAAGTCTCTTGAAAAGCAGACTCATGGCAACAATCATTGTGTATACATATTTGATATAAAGACTCTCCGGATATTAATCCGAAATAAATCACCATGACAGGCATATTCTCATGACGCCATGTCGTAGCAAAAAGCTAAGCTAAAAGAGGCGACCATAAATGAGACCATACATTTCCATAGATGCTTTAAACCCTTCCACAATTATTGTTGACTCCATGGCAGTCGATGATCCCGTAAAATTTTTAAAGCACTGGTGAGTTCATGGGTTTTGATTATTATTAAGGTCTTGCGTACATATGCTACAGTATTTATTTTTAATGCCAAGAAACAAAATCTTTTTTGTGTGTCTTCCAATTATGGCAGTAGCTCCTGACATTGCTGAGTAGTTCTTTTTGTAAGACCTCTTACTCCAGCATCCGTCTACAACCACATCTATAATAGGTATCCCATCCCATCTTTGCTGACGTTACCTTTTTCTAAAGCAATTCTTTTTTCTTCTTCAGCAGCATCACTCATGGATTTGCTAAGTGCTTTGTCCCAGGCATTGGAAGCAATGTTGTGGCGTTTTTGGTATACAGGTTCAGACATCACCGGCAAGTCAAATGCTGATAACAGTTCCTCTAATTGCGAATACCCTATACCAACTGAAACGGCGCCCGCGACCGCTGCTGTATTAATATCTAAGTCGCCAGTGACATTACAAAGAGAAAACTTTACACATCAAACATTCTACTGTAAACTTAGAAGCAAGTCCAACACGTTTCTCTCCTATAAGTTTCAAACTTTGTATACCACAGTTAAAAGCACCATGGCCGCCTATTTCTTGTACTTTGGAAAAAAAAGTAAGCTATATCTATAATTCGTCTTCCAGATATATTTTTTGTTTCTGCTTATGATTCTTGTTCTTCAATAATCAAATCTGGTAAATCTTCTTCATCTTCTTCAACCTAAAACAAACATTTTAACAATACAGTGTCAAATTAAATTAGTTAGGGAAACTATCGAACATATACCGCAGTGTAAGCAAACACAATAAATTACCGGCATAATTTGCTATACTAGACAGATCGTGTGTATCTGTTAATGGCTGAAGTTCCTGATTTTGTGATTCGGAGTTTTGCTGGTTTCTTAATTGCCTGAAAAATAATAACTTAAATGAGCTAAAGTAATATTTTTTGCTATTGCAGTTTGGTGATAATAGCCATATTTACACCGCAAAAAAACTAAAAGGTATTATAACTAAGTTTTTTTTAAACAAAATTATTTTTCCGGTTACCTTAGTTTCCGTGACCTCTTTCAAATGGATCCCAACACGCTGGTACTACGTAGCACCGTCACTGAGATCCTATACCCACTTTCGTAGTCCACCATCAGGTAGGTGACATCATCAGTCACCAAGGTCTCCATGAGACCTTTCAAATGAGTACAATCACGATGGTTCTACGTAGTGCCGTCACTGAGATCCTATACCCACCTTCGTAATCCACCATCAGGTAGGTGACATCATTAGTCACCAAGGTCACCATAAGACCTCCACCAGAAAGTCACCAGAAGATTTCATTCATATAACATTCAAAACGTGGACTTTTAGATTTTATTTGGAAAAAATAACGCGCGTATAGTCCACCCGTCACAAGAGTCATCGAGATACTGAAGTAACGCGTCCCGAGTACGCGTCACAGGCCTTAGCGGGGGTGCTTCAAGCGGGGTGCTGGTGAGGTTTCGGGTTTTTTATTCATAATTTAAAAATATTAAAACAAATAAGAAAAAAAACAATTCAAATTGTGAAATAGGTCAGTACATATTTTTTGATACAAAATTCATGCCTAACTATTTCGCCGTTACAGAGAAAATTTACAATTTAGGATGAAAAAGGACCTATTTAATAAGATTTTTTATCAAATTTTTGGGAAGTTTATTAAAATTTTAAACAATACACTGTATTTGTGATGACCTTAAATATACCATATATTTTTTATAAGGGAAACGCACAAACGGATTCATCTGCAATCTTCTTTAAACTTACCTTGTTTTTGGGATTTGAGCGAGGTTATCCCCTTAACAGGTAGTGAGCCCATAGTCGTGTTGAATATGGACCGGCTGTAAAAATTTTTTAAGCCTTTATTATCATTTAGCATTTATTTAATAAGGCTTAACGTGCATTCCGAAGCACGGAAACGCTCGCAAATGTAAATGTCAGAAAGTGGTCACCCATCCGAGAACCAGCTACAGCGAAAGTTGCTTAACGCAGTGATCGTTTACCGAACACTGAAGTTAGCGTGCCCACGACTTCATTATATTTCACATGTCAATAGTAAAAATTCTAATTAATAATCAAAAACTAGCATTTTATGGTGGTGGGGTTATTAGTTAAGTCCTATCAGTATATGGAGCCTGCCTTCCACTTTTAGTTGGCTGATAGCAGCGGGTATCGTTAACAGGTGCACCGCTAGTACGATAATAGAGGAGGGGAGTATCCCACCACACTTCTTCAATCGTCAATCCTACGCACACAGCAGTCAAGTCAACCTCTACTAATTGTAACGGAGGAATGACGAACCGAACTCCTCAAGGAAAGGCATGTAGAACAGGAATAGGTAACCCTCCAGGTTGTCAAAATTTGTAGCATACCCCGCTTTACAATGTGACATTTAGGCCACCGCTTGCAGATTAGGTCCCTGTGACCTAGGTGTGAACCGTAAAACCCATAAGCAAATCGTCAGTGCTGCCACCTAGTAAGCCCTCATCACACTATAAGTTTTGCGTAACTAAAAAAAACTACGTTATAACCAAAATATTATGTTTATTGCTTTTCAAAATACTCTACATCTTAATTATTTTTTCATGCGATCGAACCATTTTTTAAAACAGGGGGACCACAGATCTGAAGGCATGTTTTCTACGTGCTGATTGAACGCTATCACTGCCTCTTCGGAGTTGGTAAAAGTGAAACCTCTCATCAAATCTTTGATTTTGGGGAAAATACAGAAATCACAGGGTGCTAGGTCGGGGCTATACGCAGGATGGGTGACGAGTTATACTTTTTCGGAAGCTAAAAATGACTTTTGGTTTGTTGGCCGTGTGTGAAAAAGCGTTGTCATGATGTAGGAGAACGAGGCTTTTTGGTCGTGTTTCGCGTACTTTTTCTAACACCCTGGGTAAACAAATGGTAGAATACCACTCGGCATTAACACTCTTTTGATCTTCAAGTGGAATTGTACAGATGGGAACCGTAGCTGAGAAAAAAAAACGCGATCAATTTTTTTCCAATGTTTCTCGCCTGCCTCGCTTTTGTTGGCCTGTTCTCATTTACAAACACCTATTCACAAGATTGCTGATTTTTTTCGGGTTAAAAACAATAAATCCACGTTTCGTCTCCTGTGATAATGTCATAAACAGCATTAGAATGTCCGTGGTCATACTTTAGTAGTATCTGTGAGCACCATTACACGAGAGCTCGCTTCTGCTCCGCTGTCAGTTTTTGAGGGATCCAACGACAACAAAGCTTTCCGAACTTTCAATTTCGAAATTTTCTGAATTTGGCTCATACCAATCCTCAATAGTTCTCGAATTTTCTCATAGGTAATTCGCGGATTTTCTTCAATTTGCCGCTTAACAGTAGCCACATTATTTTCGTTGACGGCAGTTGAAGGCCGCCCTTCACGAAATTCGTCATGTGAAGAAACTCGACCTCTCTCAAATTCAGAAAATCATCGCCTCACGGTGCTCAAACAAGGAGCTTCTCTCCGAAAAACATTTAGAAGACGAGCGGCTCAGTCTTGCGAAGAGAGAGAACTTTTAAAATCATAAAAAAATCATGGCTCTAAAATCTTTTCGATTTAATTCCATTTTCGTTGCGTACGTAAAACTTCGATGTGTGATAAAAAAAATTGACAAATGATTTCCCGCCAATTGTTTTTTTCTTATTACTAAGAAGATTGCAACGTTTCAAAAAATATAACATTCGAAATTCAAACAGCTCCGATTAGCTAGAAGTGCAAAACTTTTAGTGTGCCCCATGTATTAGAGCTTTTTGGAATTTCAGAAAACCTTAGGCATATTTACTGTATCATCTACTAGACTACTACATCTAGTCTGATACAGTTAAGGTAGTAAGGTCTTAGTCTTGAAAATTTTTAAATTTGTAATGACACATGCACGATCATGTTCAAGAAAGCAACTTAAGTTTACCCACAAAGAATGGACTTCTCTAACGGGTATCGGTGTATAACCTCTAGTATTGTAAACGACCATAATCTTTCTACGTTAACCACTTTCCGTGATGTAGGCTGTTTGCTGGTAAAAACATCTCCTTGGGTGGACTAAAGAAGATAAAGGAAACTAATTCTTGTATACATTGTTATATTTTTATTCAATTATCACACACACACTTATATTTAATTCAATTTTTGTATGTGGCACACTGCGCCAATTATGTTACAAGTCGTACATGAAAATTCATATACTTTAGATACAGAGCTAAAACTTGTGGTTAATTACAGTACGCCGTGTGTTTAATACCTAGATAATCAGGTACTATCCTGCTTTATATATGAGACAAGACTATATAAAATTCGCAAATCTGAGAAAGATACGGATTCGTTTGGAAACCAAGGCAAAATGAGCCCCTAACGGAACTTACTGTAGGTAAACGAACATTCGGGATGTAAAATGTGAGGACTAACACGTCTCGTGACAAATTGTTTAAAAAATAATTATAATCAAGTTCTCAGAACACAAACTTTACACCGCTTGCAGGTAGGTCTCAATGGACAAAGATTTCTTTCGAACTAACTTTTAAGGAAAATATCGATAACATTTTACTGTTTTATGATGGGTTTGGCACGTAACGTTGTATAAAAATAATAATCTGTGCTTTTCAAATGCTTTCAAAGTTATAAAAAAATACCGGTACATACTCAGGTAAGTTGCAGCGAAAAAACTTTTTTTACCAATGGATAATGTTAAAACTTTGTGGATTTCAGTCGAGTCGGTAAATAATTATTTAATTTGGTTTAGAGTGAAGATATTGACTTTATGTAAATAATTTCTTCTATTACAGATCAAATTCGTTTTATCAAGAAACTTTAAGAATGTATAACAAACAATACATTGAAAAAACAAAACAAAAGAAATTCACCCTCATCCGGACGTTAATCCCAGTTTTGTCCGAAGCGCGATGTCTACTATCCTAAGTGGATATTAGGCCTAGGACAGACTTCGGAGGCAACCAGTAATACGCACAGATGATATCGATGACATAGAACATAAAAGAATCAGCCAATTAATAAGAGGCTAAGTTAATTAATCTTTCGGGTCTTATTCGCGATGTATATTGTTAGGTACAAAACCTACCTTGTACTTCCCGACATTTCGACCGGACTACACCAGCCGTGGTCACGGGTGGACTGTGTAGGCTTTGTACCTGGTAATATACGTCGCAAATAAGACCCGAAACATCATATTAATATGAGTAAATATCGTGACGGTGCTTATTTAAACGCTATGTTGTCATGCAGTGGTCTGTTGGCGTTCAGATGCGGTCGTCAATACAAATGTAAATGTTCTCAGCGGCTAATACGCTTGACGTCTTCACCATCTTGCTTGGCTCGCCATTTTCATCATCACCATCCTCGATATCAATGTCGGATCCACTTACATTGCTCGACTCGTCATCATAGTCCGTTGACCTCGACAATAATGGTCTATCATCAGTGTCAGTCTCAAGACTTGACAACTGCGATATTTCCGTTTCGTCGCCATCTGAAGTTGCCGTTTCGTCATCACTTTCATCTATCATTTGCAATAGATCTTTTTTGATTAAAATTAGGTTCTTTATCTGTGGATAGACAAAGGGTCGCATATTAATATAGTTTTGTGAAATGGTACGGCTACCATAGATTCAATTTCTTAATCCCCATAGTCGCCTTGGAATGCGTATTAGGGTGGTCCATTTTATACCGTATGCTATGACTACACTAGCGAACTACCTCTGCACATGCGGAAGGTTAAACGAACCGTCAGACTGTTGAACGATCTGTTGATGCATCAGGTTCGATTGTAGGGTCGGAATAAATATTTGTGAGATTTGAAAGTGTTTGTTTCGGATTATGGATGTTTTCCATCTATAATACGAGTATGTATGTATTGAGATATATAATTTGTTTATCTGTTGCCTAGATCTCATGCCACAGGCTTGTGTTAGCTTAGTTTGGGCTAGATGGCACTGTGTAAAAATAAACAAATGTCCAAGCAGTCATTCTAACTAGTACCTATACTCAAGTAATGAGTTTTATGAGTCATATTAATACCTGTTACTCAGATGTTATCGCATATTTTTTTAATTTATTGAAATGGCTTTGTCGCTTTACGACCACATCACCCTAAAGCAGTGATATATGAATTCAGCACTATTATTGTATTTTATAACAAAAAAAGATTGACACATACGTTTCAAAAATCTCAATCTAAAACATCACTTATAATTGTAATAAAATTACCATTCTTAATGGCTGTACCTTTAATCGGATTATTTATCATTTGTTAAGTTTGATTCCCAGTTAATTTAATAGCTTTGCAATAGTTTCTAAACTCATATCTGAGATACAAAAATCATATGAAACCTAAACGGCAGAACTGATTTTGATTATTTTGTTTAAACTTAACTTAACAATATATATATATACTTATACTTTTTTCGCTTCTTGCTGATTCATTAATCGCTTCATACATGCATGTATCCGAGTATTTGTTTAACTGCTAATAAGCCTGTTACTTCTTTTTAAATTAAAAACACACGATCAAAAAATCATATCATGAAAATATTAACTTACGAGAAGACGGTTTTGATAATCCAAATATTGCTCATCTTCGATACTATCAGTCGTAGATGATTGCATGTTTAAACTTCTATCACTGTTCGCAGCAGCAAAATGACCACAAATAGGTTCGTTAATCACTAATTAAGTAAATTGTCTTTTTACAAGACGTCGGGCAGTACTGTAACTCAAAAACAGGCCGATTGTAACTGACGTGAGTTCACTAACTCGTAACGTAAAGTGCGCTCACTGCGTATGCGCAGGCCTTATTGAGATTGATGAAGTAAGGAGGAGCTTGGACGGGACTCTCCGCTCAGCAATTGGTCATAAGCATCCCACGACTTTTACCTGAATGGCCCGAGGAGAAGGGGCCAGTGTATACTTGCAGTGCGATTATGTACCTAACTTTGATAGTTCATGTTGCTTTAGTTTTGTTTGATTAGCGAGTTGCTTTGAAAACAGCTGTCATTTGCGTGAAATTGGATTTCAAGAAATCTGTTGAAAGCTTTATTATTTTATTGTCATTGCACGGCTATGTTAAAAACTTAGACAAAGTACTAAGGTTAAATATAGCCATTTAGTTTTTATCTTTACAGAGTTTTCAAACCTTTTAATATTAACAGTTTATAAACACAAGAATTAATAGAATGTTATATTGCTGGCAACAAATTCAAAACTTTTCCAAATGTTCAGCACCTACTGTTATGCTATTGTATTTTCTGTTTTGTAATATTCATTAAAATATTAGATATAATGTAACTAAATTATTTTGTATCGTCCTTCAATTTACCTTTTGTAATTATTCTGCCTTATCTTTGACACGGTGCGTCTAAGCATGAAATTTGATTTTTTCGGCCTTGTAACCTACAAACATCTCCTTCACCACCATAATATATAAACGTCGATTTTTTTTTATCATTTTCCTTTAACGGTAACCTATTTCCATCAGATGGGCCCTATGCTTGTCTGCCACCTCATTGGAATAAAAACAACTGTGAAAACTAACATTCGACTGTCACTTGCGATTACTATGCTAATATGGTTGGGAACTATTTAAAAAGGGTGCAATTATACTATAATTCGAACCTATCCTCTTTGCATTGATCGATCCCGTACAAAATTGTTCCAATAATTTTGCATATAAAATCGATCGAAAATATTCTACTCGTATGTGTCCACACTTTGCTATATCCTAACCGTAACACACTTGTACTTAAAATCACTTGTTAAGGAGTAGATGACTAACAAGCAACATTGACAAAACAGGGGCATAAGATTATCCTATCAAAAAATAAGTAGGTACATTATAATCTTAAAATAAGTAAATTTGTCAATTTTAATTTTTTTATGAATAATAATAAATAACATTCAAAAACAACTAAAAATCACGTAATGTGGCACGCGCATGACTGGTCTGACATGACATGTCTGGTATGACATGGTCTGGTACTGCACGCATGCGTAGTTAGCGCACTAACTCTAAACTCATTCAAAGTATGCGGAATGAAATTGATAAATCCTGGCGAATTTAACTCATTCACTGCTGGATCCCGTATCATATGCGTTTTCTTTATTTATCGCGTGTACGTATTTCCGCAAACGACGTGCGATTTGGACATACAAGCAGCGTGTGTGTCTTTTTAGGACAAAGACGCACCGGGGATGCACATCATCAGTGATAATAACATAAACATTTTTTTATTAGATAACAATATAAAGCTTTGTTTGTTGTAATAAACACGTGACAAAACAATAGGGCGGCACCTTTTAAAAAAAAATCTACCTGATTTTTAACAAAGAAATACAATCTTTTCAACAAAAAAAAATTGTATTAAATAATGGTGGCCGCCAAAATATCTATTGTTCTAAAGAAAATGGTTTTAAAGTTATAAATCTTTTTTATATAAAAAAAGGCCCGATACCAGCCATGTCGGCGCCGTGCCGTGGAGTGACGTGGTGGCCACATGTTCCTATCAATTTTAGGATAAGGAAAACTATAAATATTTTTAAATCGATTTTATTTATCGAAATCCTGTTGTTTTATAAAAAAAAAACTATTGAGTCACAGATATACTTCTTACTAATATTATGAATACGAAACTTTGAAAGAATGTATAGATTTAGGTTTGTTACTCTTTCTCATTTAGAATAAATTTATATAAATATTGTAGGACACTTTTCGCACAGCGCCATCTAGCCCAAAGTAAGCTAATATTAGCTTGTGTTATGGGATCTAGATAACTGATAAACATAATTATATATTTCTAAATACATACATATTATACATAGGAAACACACAAACTCCGAAACACATTTGTGGATCACACAAATATTTGCTCCGACCCGGAATAATATAGCTTATGCATCAGAATAACGCATGATTTTATCTTGGGAACAAGTTCCTGTGGAAAACGGGAAAGCTTCTCCAGGCGGGTGGAGCTGCGGGCGTCAACTAGTAAATATATATGTAGGTATATCGGTAAACTTCGACTCATGTAACAAAGTGAAAAAGTAAATACTTTTGGACTAAAATGACTAAATAGTAAAAATGGGTAAAAATAAGTCGAAGTTTTTGAATTGCAAATAGTAGAGATACCCTACTATGACTACTAATATCCACTCACAATCTACCTACGGATATTAATAAATACCCATAGGGACTGAAATCACTCCTGGTGTGCCGATGTTAGCATAGCTATTGATTCGCAAAAATGTTCGGCAGCAGCCAAAGTGTCAGGATAATCCGAAAATTTTTAAACGAATTATTGCATTGTCATCGGTGTTTGATAAGTGTGCAAAATTTACATTGAATCTGATAGTTCAAAGTACGGCAAAATCGAGCCCAAAAGAGTCTGTTACAGACAAACATACATACAGGTGAAATTAATAAAAGTGTGTTAATAAAATCAAAAACTAGCATTTTATGATGGTAAGGCCATTGCCATTAACTTCCAAATCCTACCACAATTTTTAGCTAGAGTCCACTTATAATACGGCTGCTAGTAGCAGCTATAGCTTGGTTTTTAATTTTCGACATTTTTATGAGCGACTGCCGTCTGACCTCCCAAGCCAGTATAGGTGCCTGCGTCGTTACCTTAGTCAGCAGGTGCACTGCTAGTAGATGAGGTTGCTTGGATCCCGGAAATCTTGGTGGGGCAGAGTAGACTAAAGTCGGTGCTGCCACCTAGTGACTCCTTATCATATCTACTATTACAAGCGCTCTTTGGAATTTCGGAAAACCTAAGGCATATTTATTGTATTATCTATGATAGAACGTTATAAGGTTGTGTAAGCTGGAAATCCTAATTTGGTTACGACACATGCACACATTGAAGTTATGGGCCTTATGGGCGCCTTGAAAAATTTCAACCTTAGGTCGTCACAGCCTGCGCCTGTCTATTTCAACACGGCAATATGCACACCACATGTTACGTGGGACAAAAATGCATACGGTGAAATGTGGGCATAGTATGCCTCTGCCTACCTCTTCGGGGATAAAGGCGTGACAATATGTATGTATATACATGCACACATGTTCAAGAAAGCGGCTGAAGTTTATCCAAAAAATAAGGTGTGAAATGGGTAGCAGTGTAATCCCTCTCGTAGGTATTGCAAACGACCATAGTCTGTCTACGTTGACCACTTTCAGTCAGGTGTGCTGTATGCTGATTTACCACCTGGTAAAAATATCTCTTGGGGTGGACTGAAGAAGGTAAAAGAAACGAGAAACGAATCCTTTGTATACATTGTTAATTTTTTATTTAGTTATCACACACACACACACACACACACACATTATGTTACAACTCGTACAAGACAAACTCATTTGCAATCAATAAGCGTTACAAATTCTATATCGAAACTCAAATTTGTGATAAATTACAGTATGCTGTGTGTTTAATACCTACAAGTAGATAATCAGGTACTGTCCCGCTTTTTGGAGACTAAGATGCCTATATGAAATTCACATATCAGTAAAAAGATATCTAGATAGAAGTAATCATCTGCCAATCCTGTCGATACCTTAAGACGCTTTTTGAAGAACGCGCTACGTTTGAAACCAAGACAGTGAACATTCTAAAACCCAAATATACCCAAAAATGAGCCCCTAACGGAACTTACTGTAGGTATGCGAGCGTTCCAAATGTAAAGTGTGAGCGAACTCCCCGTGTTGGTGGCAAACGGTAAGATCAAAAATATTTAAAGAGAGAATTGTCTAGTTTTTTCCGAATTCTATGGATACGATCATAGAACTTAACCATGTCTTGTGACAAATGGTTTAAAAAATAATTATAATCAATTTCTCAGAACATAAACTTGACACCGCTTGCAGGTAGGTCTCAAGGGACAAAGATTTCTAGCGCACTAACTTTTTAGGGAAAATATCGCCAGCCTTTTACTGTTTTATGACGGGTCTGGCACTTGACGTTGTATAACAATAAATAATCTATACATAAAAAACTATAATTATTTCGTTTTTAAATGTTATTTTTGCAATATTCCACTTTTTTAGAATGTCGAACGATGTCGATACGTGTTTTGCCTACACACGACGCATTATCAAGACTGTTTGGCAGCCAAACAGTTTGTTTGTTTAGGCTAAGATTTAAAAACAAAATAATTATAGTTTTTTATGTATAGATTATTTATTGTTTTACAACGTCACGTATAGTTTTTTAATATTGATTTCCGCCATGTAACACCTAATTCAATTAGGCCCACTTGCGCGATCTTGGGTTAGCGTGTATAACTCGGAGGTATGGACTAACCCCGAGTTAAATCATTAATTTGTCTCGCATGACCCCGAGTTAAGGGTATACTTAGGGTTAAATCGCTAAAATTTTTACTCACCGATTTCTGAGGGTTAATTCGTCGAACGTTGGGTTAGCAGCTGACAGACAATGAAGTGGCACGTGACATGCGCGACACTGACTCCTCAAAATGACACGCCGCGCACACATAATACGATAAAAATAAAATGCACTCGACTGTCATGTTACATTCATTCGTGTAAGAAAAAGTCTTATGTGGCAATCTGTAGTGTAAAAGAGATAGACATGCCTGTTTCATTCTTTTTGTTCAATCATTAATGTTTGGTTGGATGACATAGAGTGACATAAAACACTGGGTTAGTTAACCCGATGATATTTATCAATGGCGCGAGACATGATTAGGGTTAAAAGTTATTTACTTAATTCCGAGTTATCTAACTATATAATTATTTTTTTAACCCCAGCATTCACGCAAGTGGGCCTTAGTTATTTATAATCTATACATTTCAAATACTTTTTAAGTTAATAAAAAAATAACGGTACATAGTCAGGTAAGGTACAGCAAAAAAACTATATTCACTAATCGATAATGTTAAAACTATTTGAGTAGAGTCAGTAAATTTAAAATCAAATTAATTTTATCAAGAAACGTTAGGAATGTACAAGATTAAATTATTTGAAAACACAAAAAGAGTCATCCTCATCCTGAGCTAATGCCAGTTGCGTCCAAAGCCCAGTGTCTACTATCCTATCAAATTCTATACCTACTTCCACTTCAACTTTTTACTGATTTCAGTTTGGCCCGGTTTACAAAAATCGTAACAGCAAGTAAATGGACACACATAAACAAACGGTCTCAATGGTTAATATGCTTGACGTCTTCACCATTTTTCTTGGCTTGACGTCAATGTTGGATTCACATACATCGCACAACTCATCAATCGATACATCTATTAACCACGGAAACAATAGTCTATCATCGGTGTCAGTCTCATGAGTTGACAACCGCGATATTTCGTCGCCTTCTGAAGGTGTCGTTTTGTCGCCTTCTGAAGCTGTCGTTTTGTTGCCTTCTGAAGCTGTCGTTTTGCCCCCTTCTGAAGCTGTCGTTTTGTCACCTTCTGAAGCTGTCGTTTCATCGCCTTCTAAAGCTGTCGTTTTGTCGCCTTCTGAATCTGTTGTTTCATCGGCTTCTGAAGCAGTCAGTTTGTAGCCTTCTGAAGCTGTCGTTGTGTCGCCTTCTGAAGCTGTCGTTTCATCGCCTTCTGAAGCTGTCGCTTTGTCGCCTTCTGAAGCTGTCGTTATGCCCCTTTCAGAAGCTGTCGTTTTGACGCCTTCTGAAGCTGTCGTTTTGTCGCCTTCTGAAGCTGTCGGTTTGTCGCCTTCTGAAGCTGTTGTTTTGTCGCCTTCTGAAGCTGTCGTTTTGTCGCCTTCTGAAGCTGTCGTTTTGTCGCCTTCTGAAACTGTCATTTTGTCGCCTTCTGAAGCTGTCGTTTCATTGCCTTTTGAAGCTGTCGATTTGTCGCCTTCTGAAGCTGTCTTTGCTTCGCCTTCTGAAGCTTTCGTTTCGTTGCCTTCTGAAGCTATCGTTTTGTCATCACTTTCGTCCATCATTTGCAATAGATCTTTTTGTATTTAAAGAAGGTTCTTTATCTGTGGATAAACAAAGATCTCCTATTAAATTAATGTAATAACACATAAACAAACGGTCTCAATGGTTAATATGCTTGACATCTTCACCATCTTTCTTGGCTTGACATTTTCGTCATCGCTATTCTCGATATCAATGTCGGATTCCCATACATCGCACAACTCATCAATCGATACATCTATTAAACACGGTAACAATGGTCTATCATCGGTGTCAGTCTCATGAGTTGACAACCGCGATATTTCGTCGCCTTCTGAAGGTGTCGTTTAGTCGCCTTCTGAAGCTGTCGTTTTGTTGCCTTCTGAAGCTGTCGTTTTGCTCCCTTCTGAAGCTGTCGTTTTGTCACCTTCTGAAGCTGTCGTTTCATCGCCTTCTAAAGCTGTCGTTTTGTCGCCTTCTGAATCTGTTGTTTCATCGGCTTCTGAAGCAGTCAGTTTGTAGCCTTCTGAAGCTGTCGTTGTGTCGCCTTCTGAAGCTGTCGTTTCATCGCCGTCTGAAGCTGTCGCTTTGTCGCCTTCTGAAGCTGTCGTTATGCCCCTTTCTGAAGCTATCGTTTTGACGCCTTCTGAAGCTGTCGTTTTGTCGCCTTCTGAAGCTGTCGGTTTGTCGCCTTCTGAAGCTGTTGTTTTGTCGCCTTCTGAAGCTGTCGTTTTGTCGCCTTCTGAAGCTGTCGTTTTGTCGCCTTCTGAAACTGTCATTTTGTCGCCTTCTGAAGCTGTCGTTTCATTGCCTTTTGAAGCTGTCGATTTGTCGCCTTCTGAAGCTGTCTTTGCTTCGCCTTCTGAAGCTTTCGTTTCGTTGCCTTCTGAAGCTATCGTTTCGTCATCACTTTCGTCCATCATTTGCAATAGATCTTTTTGTATTAAAAGAAGGTTCTTTATCTGTGGATAAACAAAGATTTCCTATTAAATTAATGTAATAACACATAAACAAACGGTCTCAATGGTTAATATGCTTGACGTCTTCACCATCTTTCTTGGCTTGACATTTTCGTCATCGCTATTCTCGATATCAATGTCGGATTCCCATACATCGCACAACTCATCAATCGATACATCTATTAAACACGGTAACAATGGTCTATCATCGGTGTCAGTCTCATGAGTTGACAACCGCGATATTTCGTTGCCTTCTGAAGGTGTCGTTTTGTCGCCTTCTGAAGCTGTCGTTTCGTCACCTTCTGAAGCTATAGTTTCATCGCCTTCTAAAGCTGTCGTTTTGTCGCCTTCTGAATCTGTTGTTTCATCGGCTTCTGAAGCTGTCAGTTTGTAGCCTTCTGAAGCTGTCGTTGTGTCGCCTTCTGAAGCTGTCGTTTCATCGCCTTCTGAAGCTGTCGTTTTGTCGCCTTCTGAAGCTGTCGTTTTGTCGCCTTCTGAAGCTGTCGTTATGCCGCTTTCTGAAGCTGTCGTTTTGTCGCCTTCTGAAGCTGTCGTTTTGTCGCCTTCTGAAGCTGTCGGTTTGTCGCCTTCTGAAGATGTCGTTTTGTCGCTTTCTGAAGCTGTCGTTTTGTCGCCTTCTGAAGCTGTCGTTTTTTCGCCTTCTGAAGCTGTCGTTTTGTCGCCTTCTGAAGCTGTCATTTTGTCGCCTTCTGAAGCTGTCGTTTCATTGCCTTTTGAAGCTGTCGGTTTGTCGCCTTCTGAAGCTGTCTTTGCTTCACCTTCTGAACCTTTCGTTTCTTTGCCTTCTGAAGCTATCGTTTCGTCATCACTTTCGTCCATCATTTGCAATAGATCTTTTTGTATTAAAAGAAGGTTATTTTTCTGTGGATAAACAAAGATCTCTTATTAAATTATTGTAATGCTTAATTAATTGCTTTGTGTAATGGTACGGCTACCGTAGAGCCAATTTCTTAATCCCTATAGTAACTTTTTACTAAAAACTCTTGGAATAAATGTTAGGGTGGTGCATTTTACATTGTATGCCATGACTACACGAGCGAATTACCTCTGCTGATGCGGAAAGTTGAACGAACAGTCAAACTGTTGAACGATCTGTTAATGTATCTTGTTCTATTATTAAATAATATAAAATGTCTATATTTTGCATAGACCATTTTAACGACGCTTACAAAATGTCATACTGTAGATAAATTACTTACTTACTAAAGATAAATTATATATTTTTAAAGCGACCACCGGTATGGAACGCGGTGGCCCACCTGAGAAGAACCGGCAAGAAACTTTGAGATTATGAACCTGCCGTTACATAAAATTTAAGGCGGAAATTAAGACGCTCTTGAAAAGGGCTTATTACAGAATTAATGATTATTTAAATGATAAAAATAAATGGAAATGAGTTGCTTGCTCTTCGCTCGAGCTATTTAGGATTTCAATGAATCTTGTGTTATTTTGTACTTGTTTTGAAGCTGCATATATGTTGTATTTTTACATTTCTACATTGTGAATAATTTGAAACGTCAGACAACTAAAGGTTTCTAAATTGGCTGCGTTTAGATCCGGTAATAACTAATATACAAATTAGTAATTTGAGTTTGTTATTGTGTGAGCACCAAGTAGACTTATTTATTATTTTGAAATTTACATGATAGTTGCTGTGCAGTTTTTGGGTATGTCATGCTCGCCTAAGTGTCCTGGCAGTGGTGGCGTATGTATCGGGTCGCCTTATTCCCTATAATACGGTTGAGTAGGGCGATGGCTGATATATACGTCATACCCGTGAACGGGTGCCGTTCGTTGGGACTGGTCAGCTCATAGCTGTTATAGCAATTATTACAAATAATATCATTTAAATTTAAGGCAAACTAAGTTTAGTCGACTGTTCTCACATAAATCTAAAGGAACAATGTAAGTGTAATTTTAATGTTGTAAGCCACACATACATTTTAAAAGAGCATCCATTACTTTCTTGCTAGATTCTTCTTAAAGTGTAGGCTGCCCTTAGAACTGGCAACTAGATTAGCTCTAATTTTGATATGATTTTAAACATAATATTGATTTTGTTTTGGTTTTGTATAAATTCATTACTCTATTATTGGTCAAACGTCATACTCGTATCATCATCAAACTAATGTAATTACTGGCGGTTAAAAAAGAGTGGCCATGAGTTTTATTGCCAGGTTCCTCCTCAGGCTCTACCTATTGCTTTGCGAATCTGGCAGTAAATGTAAATGTAGAAGCAAAAATCTTGACGTTCATAAGTGTTACTTTGTGACCTACATGAATAAAGATATTTCATTTCATTTCACTGGGGAAGGCTTTTTGTTGATGGCCTATTAACAATTTAATATATTATTAGAACAGATTATTTTCAGGCGTCTCTGTCTTGCAATTAGTCTTTAACAGTGTAATAACCTTTTTTCACAAAGCATATTTTTAATTATCTTTTAAAATTTATTTCATGGTAAATATCTCAAGTCACAGGAAAGCTTATTATAAAATCGTATACAGTTACCCTGGAGAGAATCGCCAATCTCATTTAGTCGACTGTAGTGGACTGATAGATTGTTTTTATATCCAATATTTATATTATGTTTATCACAATGTTTAAAAAACTGTGATAGAATTTTTGGACATACATAAACCTGGCAAAAATTTACTATAAACTACGGAAATAATATTCACTTCTTTGAATTTTTTTCGGAGAGAGACCGGGCCCAAATTATAAATAGCGCGTACAGCCCGCTTTTAAACAATAAAAATATTGTTTATATTTTATTGTATTTAAACAATAAAACTATATATATTTAACACTCAAAAATAATATATAATTATAAAGCGTTATGAAATACAAATATCACATGAATGGCTACACCCACCTATACCTATTAATAGTGTGATTTTGTAATTTTCTATGAATAAAACATAACCTCGTTTTGTTTCGCATTTCTTTGCTCTAAGTCTACTTTGCTAATAATTACTGATTCTGTAGCACGTAATTATAACAAAATGTCGAATACTAATAACATGATAATGACGCGTAAGGCCTTGGCTCATCAACAAGAGGCAAGGCTTCAATTAACGTTGAAAGAATTACAGATTTTTAGGGAGAAGTGCGATAAACTGAACAAGGAAAGGGACGAAAATGAGTTAGAACTGCTAGGTATTTTAAGTAAGAACGGACAACTCAAAAAAAAACTGGCACAGTTGCATTCACTGTATACTGATACCTTACAGGATCGGGATAGGTTACAACTTATAGTTGACAGTTTTGACTCATGTAGGGAACATTATGAACAAACTCTGCACCAAATTAGAATACTAAAGGAGGAGCTACAACGATCGGAAATCAAAATATCGCAACTAGAAGACAAGAAACAGAGCACAGTGGTTCAATCTAATCAGAGTTTGTTCGATGAACTGATGGCTACAAGCTTAGATACTGCTACAGCTCACCCTTCCATTGTCATAGACCTCACTTCTGATGATGAAACCGGGGGCTGTTCTAAATCATTAAAAATTATTAAGTGTAGTAAGAATAAGTTAAAGAAGTATTTAAAAATTAAAAAGTTTATTACTAAATCTAAAAAAATGATACATAAATACAAGTTTTTTATAAATAGCATGTCACTTAATAGACAGAGATTGCAACTGATTGACCAGGTAAATATGTATATGTTAGAACTTGATAATTGCACAACAGTACAAAACTGATACACAGGCCCTTCAATGTCAGATTGACCGACTTCAAGACTCTTTGAAATCAATTTCATATAAATATGAAACAGCAGAGAAACAGAGTAGGGAACAGGTGTTAGCCATAGGTAAATTAGTAAATTCATGTCATTGTCAAAATGACCAATTGACATCCGCAGGCCATGTTCCCTCCTCACCCTTAAGTTGTGAAAGAATTAGATGCAATGATGAATTTTCACCAATTAAATCTGTGTGCAGTGTGGATAATAGTATATTAAGTTCAAGTAGTAATTGCGAGGCATCTACGAGTATAATAGAAAAGTTGCAAATAAAAAGTGATGCAAAGACCATAGTCTATTGCGATGAAATAGGTAAAAATTTTGGACATTATTTATCACAGTTAAGTCATTCTGTAATAAATCATACATATCCAGGAGCTTCATACTCTCAAATTATGGATTTTATATTGACTGGTACACACTGCATGCAGTCTACTATAGTGGTGCTAGTTGGCAGAAGAGGCAATATTAATAGTGACAAACTTTTAAAAATTTTTGATAAGTTATCAAGTCTGCAAGTAAAACAAGTAATTTTGTCCACCTTGCCATACAGCACTGCTATGAGCCACAAGGAAAATCACTTAAGATACAAATTAAATATGAAACTACATACCATGGTATCATATTCCAAAAAAATTGAATTGTTCGATTGGAACATAATTTTCAATAATAATAGTTTGTTGACATTAGATAGATATTTTCTATCAAAATTTTTACAACGAAAGGTAGTTCTGTTGCTATCTAATTTTTTAATTTTTCAAGCCAAATTATTGGCAAGTACAACTGCTTTTATTGAGCAGGATAGTTTAGATACTTCACATTTGGAAAATGAAATTCCAAAAAACTAGTTTATAGGACAACAGATAATAAATCTGGCCAGTTGACTTTGGCCCCTGAGAATAATCTTAGTAAAAATATTGTTTTTATAAACCTGGTGCACCATAATGTTAGAGGTTTAATAAATGGTAAAGATTTAGAGTTAGAGCTATACATTAATGCAAATTCTATTAATATTTTGTGTGCTACAGAGCACTGGTTAAAAGATCATCAAATCACATTGTTGAACTTCGTAAATCACCAGGTTGCTAGCTCGTTCAATAGAAAACATTCTAAACGTGGAGGCTCTTTAATATTAATTAATAAAAACTTAAAATTTAAAGAACGTAAGGATTTAGTAGCCCTCTCCATTGAGCGAGTTATTGAGATTGCCAGTATTGAGTTTGAGCATTTCATCTTGTTAAGCGTATACAGTCCCCCTGATGCTTCTTACATTAAATTTGAAGAAAAGCTTGAAGAAGCACTGTTCAAATGCCAATGTTCTAAGAAATCTATAATAGTTTGTGGAGATTTTAATGTTGATATATTAGATACATCATTAACTCCATCAGAGAGAAATAAAATGAAAAATATATTTAAATCCTTTAATCTGCATAGTACATTCTTAGAACCAACTCGTATTACAGCCACCAGTGCAAAATGTATTGATAATATTTTCACTGATATTAAACCTATAGATAAAGGTATTGTGGATCCTGTGGAGTCAGATCATCGTGGCCAATGGATAAAATTTCCTAAAAGTAGTAACAAAGTCAGCAAAAAACAAATTAAATATGTACCAATTAACCAAAGTCGTTTGAATAATTTTAAAGAAAATGTATTAAAGAGATTACCATATCTACCTAACTTCACTTGTGTAGACCAGTCATATAAACACTTATTTAATTTGATTAATGATGAGTTTGGCAAAGTTTTTACCTCAAAAACTCTACAGATTGGTGGTCGTCCTGTTTTCAGTGACTGGGCAACACCAGGTATCTTTAAAAGTAGAAATAAATTATTTGAATTATATTCAGAAAAATCATATAATTTTAGGCAAACCTTTCAGGAATATGTTAAAAATTATTCAAAGATATTTAAACAAACGTGTCATCTTGCTAAGTCAAACTTCATTAAAAATAAAATTTCTAATTCTGTAAATAAAATAAAAATGACTTGGAACATCATTAACTCTGAATGCGGTAGATCTTTAGTGACTGAAAGGGATTTCCACTTAAAAGTAAATGGTTGCCATGTTACAGGGGACCTGGAAGTGGCTACGGAGTTTGAACATTTTTTCAAAAATGTACCTATATTGATAACAAAATCTCTCCAAGCATCTTCCAGTTCCGCTGAACTTTTATTAGAAGAATCTGTTCTTTGTTGCAGGGATGCATTTGTATTCACAGATATTTGTGCTCAGGACATTGTAAAGACATTTAAATGTATCGAACTTAAGAAAACCGCGGACATTTGGGGATTATCGGTCAAAACTGTATAATTGAGGTAATTGCGCCCCATCTAGCAACTGTGTTTAATTACTGTGTTTCTAGTGGTACATTTCCTGATTTAATGAAACACAGCAAAGTCGTTCCCTTGTTCAAGGCTGGCAGCGCTACAGAGCCGTCTAATTTTCGACCAGTGTCAGTGCTGCCAATTTTGAGCAAAGTATTTGAAAAAATAATCTTGAATCAAATGCTATCCCATTTTAATAGTCATAAAATACTCCATGCGAATCAATTTGGGTTTACGAAAGGGCGCTCAACTTCCGATGCTGGTGTTGAGTTATTAAAATGCATTCATGAAGCTTGGGAAGACAAGCACGATGCATTAGGTATATTTTGCGATCTATCAAAGGCTTTTGATTGCGTTCAACATGAAACGCTGTGCAAAAAATTACACCACTATGGAATAAGAGGCAAAGCTCTCGACCTTCTGTCTTCATATTTGAACAATAGAATACAGAGGGTCGATATTAATGGTACACGTTCTGTAGGATCCATGGTTACAATGGGTGTGCCGCAAGGCTCGATACTTGGGCCATTCTTGTTCCTCATTTATATTAATGATTTACCATTTTATGTAGGGGACAGGAATAGGATTGTTTTGTTTGCAGATGACACCTCATTAATTTTTAAAATTAAAAGACAATTAGATAACTATGACGATGTAAACAATGCAATTGCAAGAGTAGTTCATTGGTTCAGCTCAAATAATCTTTGCCTTAATGAAAATAAAACTAAATGTATAAAATTTACTCTACCAAATGTAAAACAAGTTGCGGCCAATGTTCAACTGAATGGACAAGTGTTAGAGTTTGTAGAATCAACTGTGTTCCTAGGTATAACTATTGATGCCTATTTGCAGTGGCGCCCACACATAGAAAAGACAGCCTCTAGATTAAGTTCGGCTGCATACGCTGTAAAAAAGATCAGGACTCTAACAGATGTGGATACGGCTAGAATGGTTTACTTCAGCTATTTTCATAGTATTATGTCTTACGGTATTCTCCTTTGGGGGAGTGCTGCAGATTTAAATATTATTTTTGTTCTACAAAAGCGGGCTGTACGCGCTATTTATAATTTGGGCCCCAGAGTTTCTCTCCGAGAAAAATTCAAATAAGTAAATATTCTAACCGTACCATCACAATACATTTTTGCCAATCTTATGTATGTCCAGAAAAATCTATCACAGTTTTCTAAACTCTGTGATAAACATAATATAAACACTAGAAATAAAAATAATCTTTCAGTCCACCACAGTCGACTACATAAGATTGGCGATTCTTTCCAGGGTAACTGTATACGCTTTTACAACAAGCTTCCCTGTGACCTGAGAAATTTACCTTTAAATAAATTTAAAAAGTTTATTAAATACAAGCTTTGTGAAAAAGGTTTTTACTCCGTTTGCAGGACAGGGACGCCTGGAAATGATCTGCTGGCAAAGTGAAATAATATTAAATTGTAAATAGGCCATCAAAAAAAAGCCTTCCTAAGTTTCTTGCCGGTTCTTCTCAGGTGGGCTGCGTTCCGAACCGGTGGTCGCTTTAAATATTTTAAATAGTGTATGACATTTTGTAAGCGCCGTTAAAATGGTCTATGCAAAATAAAGATATATTTTTTTTTTTTTTTTTCCCTACTGAATAATTCACCCCTGACCATACCCGATGCAAAGGTGCCCAATACACTTACGGAATTGCCTCGTTGGATAGCAATGGCTATCCTTTGCACCAGGTACGACCGGGCGTGGGAGTCATGAGTCTTTTCCTTTATTCTGCGACCAACCTCAGAAATAAAAGCCTTAGCCTCGCTCCCCCAACAGCCGATCGTTTCCACAGCCACCGGTACGACTATATACCGGGACTCCATCACTGCGTACTTTTGCCGCTTTTTGTGAGCGGCGTCTTCCGCTGCGGCCGCTGGTGAGTGGACGGTACGAACAAGGTGACTGGCGGCAAAAGTGCTGACGCATGTTGCGTCCCATACCAGGCACTTGCCATTCTGCCAAGGCACGAGGGTCAAACCGTCCGGTCTTTTGCCGTCAACAATAAACAATAAATATAAAAAATATATATACAGCACTCCCCCAGAGGAAAATACCGTAAGACAATACTATGAAAATAGCTGAAGTAAATCATTCTAGCCGTGTCTACATCATTTTTACAGAGTATGCATGCCTAATATAACCTAGAGGCCGTCTTTTCTATGTGTGGGCCCCACTGCAATTTGGCATTAATAGTTATACCAAGGAACAGTTGATTCCACAAACTCTAACACTTGTCCATTCAGTTGAACATTGGCCGCAACTTGTTTTACATTTGGTAGAGTAAAATGTATATATTTTGTTTTATTTTCGTGGGAATTGGATGGTGGAATTTTAGTTTTAATTTTTTTTTACATTTCCGGGTTGGAACAAATATTTGTGTGATCCACAAGTGTTTGTTTCGGAGTTTGGATGGCTTCTATGTATAATATGTATGTATTTAGATTTATAATATGGAAATCTACGCAATTTTTTATTTTTTTAATTTAAATTTATATCTTTCAAAGACATAACTTTACTGTTTTTCTTGACCACAACTAGATTCGTAAATCACTAATTAAGTAAACTGACTATAAGAATAGCTCGAACAGTATAAGACTTAACGACTATTATTGCTTTTTACCAGACGTCGGGCAGTACTGTAAGTCACTGACCTGACCGACGTGACTTCACTGATTCGTAACGTCAAAATGCGCTCACTGCGTGTGCGCAGGCTTTGTTGAGATTGATGGAGGAAGGAGGAGATTAGGCGGTCTTTCCGCTCACCTTTTTGTTCTTAAGAATCCCCGGCTTTTACCTGAATGGTCCGGGGAGTTAGGGCCAGCGTTCACCTTGGTTTGGTTCAATTAGCGCATACTTTAAATTGCATTGCAGCTATCATTTGCGTGGAATTCATATTACGTTTAGCTGAATTTGATTTCAGTAAACCTGTTGACAGGTCTTTGGTCCACATTGCGCGGCTATTTTAAATGTAACCATTTATTTTTTTAACTTTTTAGAGATTAAAACATTTTAAGATGAACGTTTTATAGACGTGAGAAATTTTAGAATGTTATGTTATTAACGCAAAATATTTTTATTTCAAAATGTTAAGCACCTAAATGGCATTGTATTTTCTGTTATCTAGTACATTATATTCAAATCGAATAATATAATGTAACTAAATTATGTTGTATCGTAATTTTGAAGGTCTCGTGGCCCCGCTAACTCAGTGTTCTGTAATGATCACTACGTTAAGAGAATATAGCTGATCCTTGGATAGGTGACCACTTTGTTGCAATTATATTTGCGAGCGTTGCCGTGTTTCGGAAGGTACATTAAGTTATTGGTCTCGGTTGCCAGTAAAATAGCAGTAGTTAAGTCAAGTTGAAGGCCTTATGGGTAGCGTGAAATATTTCAACAGCAGGTTGCCACAGCCCGCGCCTGTCCATTTCAACATGGCAATGGGCTCACCACCTGTTACTTGGGACAAAAATGCATACGTTGAAATATGGGAGTTTAGTATGCCTGTGCCTACCCCTTCGGGGATAAAGCCGTGACTAGGTATATGTATGTATGTAATTTAGTCCAATGTACTTTTCTACGATTTCAGCTATATCTCCGGCACGATGCATATAAGCCTGAAATTAACTATTTTTTTGGCCCTGTAGCATATAAAAACCTCTTTCACCACCAATTAAATATTATATATAAAAGGCAATGTTTTTTTTTTTATTTTCCTTGAACGGTAATCACCTTTCATCAGGTGAGCCGTATGCTTGTCTCCCACCTCCATGTTATGAATATTTTATGCATATGAAACTTTAATTTAAATTCGGCTGTCACTTGTGATTATTATGCTATCATAATTGTTGGCTTAAATAAAAAAGGTGAAATTAAACCATGTATTATAACTGCATTAATCATCCCCGTTCAAATTTTTTCCTATTTTTTTGCATATAAAATCTATTGTAATTTTTCCGTGTACTTTCCGATATCCTAACCCTTGCTCACTTGTATATCATTGAAACCACTTGTAGAGACGGAGACGACTAACCAGTAACAATGAAAAGGTCAGGGTGTAAACATAAAATTACATGTGCAATTCTGCATATTATATAATTCAGGCAATATTTTTTATTTGTTATACCACTCACTGGGGTGGTAGACATGCATGCGGATCGAAAGTGGTCACCGTACCTATGAATATACACACTTATTTCACATGTTAGGTATACATATATATTGTCACGCCTTTATCCCCGAAGTGGTAGACAAAGGTATACACCTACTTTCACCTTACTTGTTCACACTACTTTGCCCGTTGACCTTGAAGATTTGATCCCTGTTTTATGGCGCCACCTACCGACCAACGACCGTACTACAAAAAAAACGAACTGAAGATTATACAAGAACACAGATGTGTCGCAGAGTTGTCATCGTTATTGCCTATTTCATTTGCTTTCTGAGAGTATATTGCCTATTTCATTTGATTTCATTTGCTTTCTCTAATAAATGTTGTTCCTCTGGTTTTGTAGTCTTGTCTTTTTCTAGTCTATCAAAGTTTATATTTTATATTTATTTGTCTACATCATAATTTATTTTTAACTACACGATGCAATATGCCAGCTGACATAGCTTTCATTCTAATAAAAGATACATAATGAAGGTCTGATGATGACCAGGTAAGTGCTTATTGGTTCTCAGGAACGGAAATAGTTAGGATGACTTAGCTTTCAAAATTTATCTAATTGTTCACTGGTGCCACTACATGGTACATTCTGAAGGTCTGATGATGACCAGGTAAGTGCTTATTGGTTCTCAGTAACAGAAATAGTAGGGATGACCTAGCTTTCAACATTTATCTAATTGAGCACTGGTGATACTACATGGTACATTCTGAAGGTCTAATGATGACCAGGTAAGTGCTTATTGGTTCTCTGTAACGGAAATAGTTAGGATGACCTAGCTTTCAACATTTATCTAATTGAACACTGGTACATTCTAAAGGTCTGATGATGACCAGGTAAGTGCTTATTGGTTCTCAGTAACGGAAATAGTTAGGATAACCTAGCTTTCAACATTTATCTAATTGAGCACTGGTGATACTACATGGTACATTCTGAAGGTCTGATGATGACCAGGTAAGTGGATATTGGTTCTCAGTAACGGAAATAATTAGGATGACCTAGCTTTCAACATTTATCTAATTGAGCATTCGTGATACTACATGGTACCTTCTGAAGGTCTGATGATGACCAGGTAAGTGCTTATTGGTTCTCAGTAACGGAAATAGTTAGGATGACCTAGCTTTCAACATTTATCTAATTGAGCACTGGTGCCACTACATGGTGCCTTCTGAAGGTCTGATGATGACCAGGTAAGTGCTTATTGGTTCTCAGTAACGGAAATAGTTAGGATGACCTAGCTTTCAACATTTATCTAATTGAGCACTGGTGCCACTACATGGTACATTCTGAAGGTCTGATGATGACCAGGTAAGTGCTTATTGGTTCTCAGTAACGGAAATAGTAAGGATGACCTAGCTTTCAACATTTATCTAATTGAGCACTAGTGCTACTACATGATACATTCTGAAGGTCTGATGATGACCAGGTAAGTGCTTATTGGATCTCAGTAACAGAAATAGTTAGGGTTATTAGCAAAATAAACAATAAGCTATAAATAATCACTTTTATTTTCTTTATCACTGTCAAGCAATTATTACAATAATAATTATTAATTAATTGTATAATAATGACATAATCTCAAACTCTTCCCGTTAAAAGTCACTGAAATTTAAATATCGTGAACAGGTCGGTTGGTCATTTATTGGGGTAAGTGTTGGTGAAGGTGGTGCATGTAGGCTTTCTTCTTGAAGTACGCACATATTTTCGTCTTCTGGTTTTTGTAAGTTATGCACCCTTTGCCTGTAAAATATATGGCGGATTTCTAATTGCCATATTTCGACTGTGCCGCGGATCCTAAAGTTCCGACAAAATACAATTTAAATAAAATGTACATAACTTTATTTTCATTTTATTTTCAAAAAAATCATCGTCTCTAATTATTGTTTCTGTTTTCAGAGGCTTTGACTCATTAAACCATACTCCAAATAAACATTTTGCTTTCCGAGTCACATGCAATTGCCCTTGAACTTGGTAATACCAATTGTGGGTTTTATTAATCTGCAAAATGCCCGAGTTATCTGTAACCCAAAAATTTACTTTTTTTTGAGCTATGGCTTCGTCTAGTCCTATCTTGTGCGCTGAGATGGGACATTTCACCTCTACTATCGCGTCTTCTCCAATAAGCCCATCTGGAGTAGCTCCTAAATATGGAATCTCGGGATCTATAAAAAGTCCGCATGGTCTAATTTCAACATCGTTTTGTATAGATAGCTGATCTAGCGCTTTTTTTTCGTGTTCTCTTCCATGCTGTATAGGCGCAGCATCTATATTTATTTTGTAGAGCAGTTGTTTGACTACGCTGGCGCAACTAGTATCAGGCCTCATTTTAATAACTCTTCCAAAGTTTGAAGCCGTCAACGAGGAGCGCCGGAGTTCGAGCCATTCGCTTGACTCGCTCTGCAAAATTGTTTGTCTTTCGATTTGTCTTCTTTCTTCCTCACTTTTATCTAAGTTGGATAGATAAATTCTCCTTCATTTGTTCTAGCATCGCATCACGCACATCGGGCCTTATGGTTTGTTCTCCATAATCTTTATTTACGGCACCGTGTGTCTGTCGTTTTTTTGTAATAAATATGTTTTAACAAATTTCTTTTTCTGCGATACTTGTTATCTAAGGCGCTCATTTTGCCCTTAGGACTTTGCCTGACAATTGTTTTATTCAAAATGAAAACAGGTTTTCTTTTAGTATTAAAATTACCTGCAGACGCTGAACATCGAGTTTGGTATTCACGCCTGCACGAATAATTCACTCTTTTTTTTGTATAGGGAGTGAGTATAGACCAACCTGGAGCAGAGAAATACCAGAATTTATATAAAGAGGGCGCCAGGTATCTCTCCATCAAACGAATGATGCAATTAAAAAAACTCATGGTATCTACTTATTAATTATATTTATTTAAACTATATCCATATGTAGACATGAATATACATAAATGATAGTAAAAAGAAATGGCTTAGTCATGCATAGTGGGATCCATATATATATGGTCACATAAAAATAAGTATATATTTAGTACAAATAAAAATTTAAACCAATGTATGGAAATGGGCGTGGCCTAAAATGACAAATATTAAAGCAGTGGTCAGATGCCTTAAAAATATCTAAATTATATACAGACATACATTTAAACTATTTCTTAGTTTAGTTAAACACACAACGCCGCTTCCTATCATCATCATCATCATCATACACTACAACATAACAAGGTAAAAATAAAGTTTCACATTAATATTCCTTTGTGATAATAAAAAGATTATAAAATATGTGTAACTGGAACGTCACATCGGTAGTCCAGTATATTAAAGTAGTTGAAAGCTACATATGTAATAGAAAAATGAATTTTTAAAGTTAAAAGTTATTCCTTTTAAACTATCAACATCAGTCGGCCTTTACTGGGTTATTATACAGAGAAACTAATTAAAGGTCACTACTTATCTGGATATAAGGTTGAGTTACATCCAAATCCTTTACATCTCTTTCTATTCTAGAAGTCCAGGTAGTAGGTAACCAGAGTAGAGAAAAATATCCTCTTTGCACATTGTCTCAGCTTACTTTAAGTCTTCTTACAGACATTCACTAGGAGTAAAAATGTAGAATGCAGAGAACGTGAAACACGTTAAACTAAAAGCTAAGCTAAAAGAGGCGACCATAAATGAGACCATACATTTCCATAGATGCTTTAAACCCTTCCACAATTATTGTTGACTCCATGGCAGTCGATGATCCCGTAAAATTTTTAAAGCGCTGGTGAGTTCTTGGGTTTTGATTATTATTAAGGTCTTGCGTACATATGCTACAGTATTTATTTTTAATACCAAGAAACAAAATCTTTTTTGTGTGTCTTCCAATTATGGCAGTAGCTCCTGACATTGCCGAGTAGTTCTTTTTGTAAGACCTCTTACTCCAGCATCCGTCTACAACCACATCTATAATAGGTATCCCATCCCATCTTTGCTGACGTTACCTTTTTCTAAAGCAATCCTTCTTTCATCTTCAGCAGCATCATTCATGGATTTGCTAAGTGCTTTGTCCCAGGCATTGGAAGCAATGTTGTGGCGTTTTTGGTATACAGGTTCAGACATCACGGGCAAGTCAAATGCTGATAACAGTTCCTCTAATTGCGAATACCCTATACCAACTGAAACGGCGCCCGCGACCGCTGCTGTATTAATATCTAAGTCGCCAGTGACATTACAAAGAGAAAACTTTACACATCAAACATTCTACTGTAAACTTAGAAGCAAGTCCAACACGTTTCTCTCCTATAAGTTTCAAACTTTGTATACCACAGTTAAAAGCACCATGGCCGCCTATTTCTTGTATTTTGGAAAAGAAGTAAGCTATATCTATAATTCGTCTTCCAGATATATTTTTTGTTTCTGCTTATGATTCTTGTTCTTCAATAATCAAATCTGGTAAATATTCTTCATCTTCTTCAACCTAAAACAAACATTTTAACAATACAGTGTCAAATTAAATTAGTTAGGGAAACTATCGAACATATACCGCAGTGTAAGCAAACACAATAAATTACCGGCATAATTTGCTATACTAGACAGATCGTGTGTATCTGTTAATGGCTGAAGTTCCTGATTTTGTGATTCGGAGTTTTGCTGGTTTCTTAATTGCCTGAAAAATAATAACTTAAATGAGCTAAAGTAATATTTTTTGCTATTATAGTTTGGTGATAATAGCCATATTTACACCGCAAAAAAACTAAAAGGTATTTTAACTAAGTTTTTTTTAAACAAGATTATTTTTCCGGTGACCTTAGTTTCCATGACCTCTTTCAAATGGATTCCAACACGCTGGTACTACGTAGCACCGTCACTGTGATCCTATACCCACTTTCGTAGTCCACCATCAGGTAGGTGACATCATCAGTCACCAAGGTCTCCATGAGACCTTTCAAATGAGTACAATCACGATGGTTCTACGTAGTGCCGTCACTGAGATCCTATACCCACCTTCGTAATCCACCATCAGGTAGGAGACATCATTAGTCACCAAGGTCACCATAAGACCTCCACCAGAAAGTCACCAGAAGATTTCATTCATATAACATTCAAAACGTGGACTTTTAGATTTTATTTGGAAAAAATAACGCGCGTATAGTCCACCCGTCACAAGAGTCATCGAGATACTGAAGTAACGCGTCCCGAGTACGCGTCACAGGCCTTAGCGGGGGTGCTTCAAGCGGGGTGCTGGTGAGGTTCATAATTTAAAAATATTAAAACAAATAAGAAAAAAAAACAATTCAAATTGTGAAATAGGTCAGTACATATTTTTTGATACAAAATTCATGCCTAACTATTTCGCCGTTACAGAGAAAATTTACAATTTAGGATGAAAAAGGACCTATTTAATAAGATTTTTTATCAAATTTTTGGGAAGTTTATTAAAATTTTAAACAATACACTGTATTTGTGATGACCTTAAATATACCATATATTTTTTATAAGGGAAACGCACAAACGGATTCATCTGCAATCTTCTTTAAACTTACCTTGTTTTTGGGATTTGAGCGAGGTTATCCCCTTAACAGGTAGCCCATAGTCGTGTTGAATATGGACCTGCTGTAAAAAAATTTCAAGCCTTTATTATCATTTAGCATTTATTTAATAAGGCTTAACGTGCCTTCCGAAGCACGGAAACGCTCGCAAATGTAAATGTCACAAAGTGGTCACCCATCCGAGAACCAGCTACAGCGAAAGTTGCTTAACGCAGTGATCGTTTACCGAACACTGAAGTTAGCGGGCCCACGACTTCATTATATTTCACATGTCAATAGTAAAAATTCTAATTAATAATCAAAAACTAGCATTTTATGGGGTTATTAGTTAAGTCCTATCAGTATATGGAGCCTGCCTTCCACTTTTAGTTGGAGCGGCTATCGTTAACAGGTGCACCGCTAGTACGATAATAGAGGAGGGGAGTATCCCACCACACTTCTTCAATCGTCAATCCTACGCACACAGCAGTCAAGTCAACCTCTACTAATTGTAACGGAGGAATGACGAACCGAACTCCTCAAGGAATGGCATGTAGAACAGGAATAGGTAACCCTCCAGGTTGTCAAAATTTGTAGCATACCCCGCTTTACAATGTGACATTTAGGCCACCGCTTGCAGATTAGGTCCCTGTGACCTAGGTGTGAACCGTAAAACCCATAAGCAAATCGTCAGTGCTGCCACCTAGTAAGCCCTCATCACACTATAAGTTTTGCGTAATTAAAAAAAACTACATGTTATAACCAAAATATTATGTTTATTGCTTTTCAAAATACTCTACATTATAAACATTTTTTCATGCGATCGAACCATTGTTTAAAACAGGAGGACCACAGATCTGAAGGCATGTTTTCTACGTGCTGATTGAACGCTATCACTGCCTCTTCGGAGTTGCTAAAAGTGAAACCTCTCATCAAATCTTTGATTTTGGGGAAAATACAGAAATCACAGGGTGCTAGGTCGGGGCTATACGCAGGATGGGTGACTTTTTCGGAAGCTAAAAATGACTTTTGGTTTGTTGGCCGTGTGTGAAAAAGCGTTGTCATGATGTACGAGAATGCGGCTTTTTGGTCGTGTTTCGCGTGCTTTTTCTAACACTCTGGGTAAACAAATGGTAGAATACCACTCGGCATTAACACTCTTTTGATCTTCAAGTGGAATTGGACAGATGGGACCCGTAGCTGAGAAAAAAAACGCGATCAATTTTTTTCCAACGTTCTTGCCTGCCTCGCTTTTGTTGGCCTGTTCTCATTTGCAAACACCTATTCACAAGATTGCTGATTTTTTTCGGGTTCAAAACAATAAATCCACGTTTCGTCTCCTGTGATAATGTCATAAACAGCATTAGAATGTCCGTGTTCATACTTTAGTAGCATATGTGAGCACCATTACACGAGAGCCCGCTTCTGCTCCGCTGTCAGTTTTTGAGGGATCCAACGACAACAAAGTTTCCGAACTTTCAATTTCGAAATTTTCTGAATCTGGCTCATACCAATCCCCAATAGTACTCGAATTTTCCCATAGGTAATTCGCGGATTTTCTTCAATTAGCCGCTTAACAGTAGCCACATTATTTTCGTTGACGGCAGTTGAAGGCGAACGAAATTCGTCATGTGAAGAAACTCGACCTCTCTCAAATTCAGAAAATCATCGCCTCACGGTGCTCAAACAAGGAGCTTCTCTCCGAAAAACATTTAGAAGACGAGCGGCTCAGTCTTGCGAAGAGAGAGAACTTTTAAAATCATAAAAAAATCATGGCTCTAAAATCTTTTCGATTTAATTCCATGTTCGTTGCGTACGTAAAACTTCGATGTGTGATAAAAACAATTGACAAATGATTTCCCGCCAATTGTTTTTTTCTTATTACTAAGAAGATTGCAACGTTTCAAAATATATCACATTCGAAATTCAAACAGCTCCGATTAGCTAGAAGTGCAAAACTTTTAGTGTGCCCCAAGTATTAGAGCTTTTTGGAATTTCGGAAAACCTTAGGCATAATTACTGTATCATCTACTAGACTGCTACATCTAGTCTAATAGAGTTAAGGTAGTAAGGTCATATCCTTGAAAATTTTTAAATTTGTAATGACACATGCACGATCATGTTCAAGAAAGCAGTTTAAGTTTACCCACAAAGAATGGACTTCTCTAACGGGTAGCAGTGTATCCCCTCTAGTATTGCAAACGACTATAATCTTTCTACGTTAACCACTTTCAGTCATGTAGGCTGTTAGATGGTAAAAACATCTCCTTGGGTGGACTAAAGAAGATAAAGGAAACTAATTCTTGTATAAATTATTATATTTTTATTCAATTATCACACACACTTATATTTAATTCAATTTTTGTATGTGGCACACTGCGCCAATTATGTTACAAGTCGTACATGAAAATTCATATACTTTAGATACAGAGCTAAAACTTGTGGTTAATTACAGTACGCCGTGTGTTTAATACCTAGATAATCAGGTACTATCCTTCTTTATAAATGAGACAATCGTATATAAAATTCGCAAATCTGAGAAAGATACGGATACGTTTGGAAACCAAGGCAAAATGAGCCCCTAACGGAACTTACTGTAGGTAAACGAACATTCGGGATGTAAAATGTGAGGACTAACACGTCTCGTGACAAATTGTTTAAAAAATAATTATAATCAAGTTCTCAGAACACCAACTTGACACCGCTTGCAGGTAGGTCTCAATGGACAAAGATTTCTTTCGAACTAACTTTTTAAGGAAAATATCGATAACATTTTACTGTTTTATGATTGGTTTGGCACGTAACGTTGTATAAAAATAAATAATCTGTACTTTTCAAATGCTTTCAAAGTTATAATAAAATACCGGCACATACTAAGGTAAGTTGCAGCAAAAAATCTTTGTTTACTAATGGATAATGTTAAAACTTTGTGGATTTCAGTCGAGTCGGTAAATAATTATTTAATTTGGTTTAGAGTAAAGACATTGACTTTATGTAAATAGTTTCTTCTATTACAGATCAAATTCGTTTTATCAAGAAACTTTAAGAATGTATAATACATTAGTACAATACATTGAAAAAACAAAACAAAAGAAATTCACCCTCGTCCGGACGTTAATCCCAGTTTTGTCCGAAGCGCGATGTCTACTATCCTACTCTTCTCCTTCAACCTTTTATGGATTTCAGTTTGGCCCTTTCTATCAAAAATTTACCAAAATCGTAAGAATATAACAGCAGGTAAGTGGATATTAGGCCTAGGACAGACTTCGGAGGCAACCAGTAATACGCCCAGATGATATCGATGACATAGAACATAAAAGAATCAGCCAATTAATAAGAGGCTAAGTTAATTAAACTTTCGGGTTTTATTCGCGATATATATTGTTAGGTACAAAACCTACCTTGTACTTCCCGACATTTCGACCGGACGACACCAGCCGTGGCCACAGGCTTTGTATGTGTGTTAATATGAGTAAAAATCGTGACGGTGCTTATATAAACGCTATGTTGTCTTGTAGTTGTCTGTTGGCGTTCAGATGGTCTATCATCAGTGTCAGTCTCAAGAGTTGACAACTGCGATATTTCCGTTTCGTCGCCATCTGAAGTTGCTGTTTCGTCGTCACTTTCATCTATCATTTGCAATAGATCTTTTTTGATTAAGATTAGGTTCTTTATCTGTGGATAGACAAATGGTCGCATATTAATATAGTTTTGTGAAATGGTACGGCTACCGTAGATTCAATTTCCTAATCCTTATACATAGTCGCTTTTTACAAAACATCCTTGTAATGAATATTAGGGTGGTGCATTTTATACTGTACGCCATGACTACAAGAGCGAACTACCTCTGCACATGCGGAAGGTTGAACGAACCGTCAGACTGTTGAACGATCTGTTAATGTATCGGGTTCGATTCCCAGGTCGGTTTGTTTTCCGTCAATTGTCGTCTTCCGAGCAGTCATTCTAATTTGTATCTACACCTAAGTATTGAATGTTATGAGTCATATTAATACCTGTTACTCAGATGTTATCGTAGAAAGCCGTGATTTATGAATTCAGCACTATTATTGTATTATATACCAAAAAATATATTTACATATATGTTACAAAAATCTTATTCTAAAACATCACATTTTTTACGTTGATTCCCAGTTAATTTAATAGCTTTGCAATAGTTTATAAACTCATATCTGAGATACAAAAATCATATAAAACCTAAACGGCAGAACTGATTTTGATTATTTTGTTTAAGATTAACTTAACAATCTTCACGCCAGGCTTCGCGATCCATGCATATTTTTTTCGTTCTTGCAGATTCATTAATCACATGTGGGTGTAAATTAAAAACACACGATCAAAAAAAAATATCTTGAAAATATTAACTTACGAGGAGACGTTGTTGATAATCCAAATATTGCTCATCTTCGTAACTGTCAGTTGAAGGTGATTGCATGTTTAAACTTCTATAGACAAATAGATTCGTAAATCACTAATTAAATAAATTGTATATAAGAATAACTCGAATTGTGTCACACTTAGCGACTTTTGTTACTTTTTACAAGACGTCGGGCAGTACTGTAAGTCACTGGCTTAGCTGACGTGACTTCACTGACTCATCAAATGCACTCACTGCGTATGCGCAGGCCTTATTGAGATTGATGAAGTAAGGAGGAGCTTGCGCTCTCCGCTCACCTATTGGTCATAAGCATCCCACGGCTTTTACCTGACTGGCCCGAGGAGAATGGGCCAGTGTATACTTGCAGTGCGATTGTGTACCTAATTTTGAGAGTTCATGTTGCTTTAGTTTGGTTCGATTAGCGCGTTGCTTTAAAAACTGCTGTCATTTGCGTGAAATTGGATTTAAGGATACCTCTCCAAAGCTCTATTATTTTATTGACATTGCACGGCTATGTTAAATACTTAGACAAAGTTTTAAGGTTATAACCATTTAGCTTATCTTTGTAGAGTTTACAATCATTTTAATATTATGTTATGTTGTTAGCGCTAAATTCTAAACTTTTTCAAATATTCAGCACCTATTGTTATGTATTGAATTATTTGTAGTTAGTCTATTGTATTTTCAGTTTTCTATAATTCATTGAATATTATAATGTTAGCTAAATTATTTGGTATCGTACTTAAGTTCAAGTTTCCTTTTGTAATTTTTCTGCTGTACGTTGATGATGCTGTGCTCATGGCCTCATCAGAAACCGACCTTTAGGCATTAGCCACTAATATGAAAGAGGAGTGTGAAAGTAAGGGTCTTCGCTAGAATGCAAGTAAAACTAAGGTTCTAGTATTTGAAAGAGATGACGTAAGAACTAAATGTGAGAAAAGTTTAAACCAGGAACGACTAGAGCAAGTGAATGAAATTGTGTATTTAGGGAGTATGTTTAGCGCGGACGAAAAATTTGATTCGGATGTAGAACGGCGAGTAGCTGCCGGAAACAAAGTTAACCGTGATTTGCCCCAATTAGTAATGCGACAAATCATCGTAAAAAAAGCACGACTGGCGATTCATAACGCAGTGCTAGTGCCAACGTTGCTTTTCGGTAGCGAAACCTGGGTATGTCAGCAGCTGGGTATCATTGTGGGGCAGCTTACACTCAAGTCGGTACTGTCACCTAGTGAGTCTTCATCGTATCTACTACTACAAACAGACTTTGGATTTTCGGAAAACCCAAGGCATATTTACTGTATTATCTATGATAGAACGTTGTAAGGTTGGGTAAGTCCTGGAAATCCTTATTTAGTAACGACACATGCACACATTGAAGTTAAAGTTGAAGGCTGAAAAGTTTCAACAGCAGGTCGCCACAGCCTGCGCCTGTACATTTTAACACGGCAATATACTCACCACTTGTTACGTGGGACAAAAATGCATACGGTATATACATGCACACATGTTCAAGAAAGAGGCTGCAGTTTATCCAAAAAGTAAGGTGTGAAATGGGTAGCAGTGGAATCCCTCTAGTAGGTATTGCAAACGACCATAGTCTGTTGGGCATATATAATCCCTTCGGGGATAAGGCGTGATGGATATTTATTTATTTTACCATATTCTGTCTACGTTGACCACTTTACGTCAGGTGTGCTGTATGCTGATTTACCATCTGGTAAAAATATTTCTTTGGGTGGACTGAAGAAGGTAAAAGAAACGAATCCTTTGTATACATTGTTAAATTTTTATTTCGTTATCACACACACACACACACACATTATGTTACAACTCGTACAAGGCAAACTCATTTGAAAATAACAAACGTTACAAATTCTATATCAGAACTCAAATTTGTGATAAATTACAGTATGCTGTGTGTTTAACACCTTCCGAGATAATCAGGTACTATCCCACTTCTTGGAGCCTAAGATGCCTATATGAAATTTACATATCAGTAAAAAACATATATGTCTATTCATCTGCCGATCCTGTCGCAACCTTAAGACGCTACGTTTGAAACCAAGACAGGGAACATTCTAAAACCCAAATGTACTCAAAATGAGCCCCTAACGGAACTTACTGTAGGTATGCGAACTTTCCGAATGCAAAGTAAACACCCCTTGTTGGTGGCAAGGTAGTACGATCTAAAATATTTTAAGAGAGTTCTCTCTGTTTCCGATTTCTATGGATACAATCATAGAACTTAACCATGTCTAATGACCAATTGTTTAAAAAATAATTATAACTCAGTTCTCAGAACACAAACAAGACACCGCTTGCAGGTAGGTTTCAAGGGACAAATTTTTTTTTCTCCCTAACTATTAAGGAATATACCGACAACCTTTTACTGTTTTATGATGAGTCTGGCACGTGACGATGTAAAACAATAAATATTCTATACTTTTCAAAAATACTATTTAATCTTCAATACAGTATTAACACATAGTCATAAAAACAGTATTACTCATACCTCTGTCAATTTTTATTCGAAGAGCCCAATCGTGCCTGGTGTAAAAGTGCCCATCACACTGGTTGCATTACCTCTTTGGATGGCAATGGCCAGCCTTTGCACCAACCACGATCCGGCGCGGGGATCTCCCGACTTCTCTCTCAGTCTACGCCCTAACTCATCCACAAATTGCTTGGCCTCCAGACTCCAACAGCCCATCGTCTCCACCGCGAAAGGTACGAACAGATACCGACTCAGCAACGGCTCGTACTTGAGTCGCTTCCCAGAAGCGGCGTCCTCGGCCGCGGCGGCTGCTGTCGTTTTGTCGCCTTCTGAAGCTGTCGTTTCGTCACCTTCTGATTATGTCATTTTGTCGCCTTCTGAAGCTATCGTTTCGTCGCCTTCTGAAGCTGTCATTTTGTCGCCTTCTGAAGCTGTCGTTTCGTCGCCTTGTGAAGCTATCGTTTCGTCGCCTTCTGAAGCTGTCATTTTGTCGCCTTCTGAAGCTATCGTTTCGTCGCCTTCTGAAGCAGTCATTTTGTAGCCTTCTGAAACTGTTGTTTCGTCGCCTTGTGAAGCTATCGTTTCGTCGCCTTCTGAAGCTGTCATTTTGTCGTCTACTGAAGCTGTCGTTTCGTCGCCTTCTGAAGCTATCGTTTCGTCGCCTTCTGAAGCTGTCATTTTGTCGCCTTCTGAAGCTATCGTTTCGTCGCCTTCTGAAGCTGTCATTTTGTAGCCTTCTGAAGCTGTTGTTTCGTCGCCTTGTGAAGCTATCGTTTTGTCACCTTCTGAAGCTATCGTTTTGTCGCCTTCTGAAGCTGTCGTTTCGTCGCCTTCTGAAGCTGTCGTTTCTTCGTCACTTTTATCCATCATTTGCAATAGATCTTTTTGTATTAAAAGAAGGTTCTTAATCTGTGGATAAACAAAGGGTCGCCTATTAATATAGTTTTGTGTAACCGGCTACGGTAGAGTCAATTTCTTTATCCCCATAGTCGTATTTCACAAAACACCCTTAAATATGTTGGGACACTTTTTTAACACACCGCCTTCTAGCCCAAAGTAAGTTAATATAAGCTTGTGTGTTGGGATCTAAACGACTGATAAACATACTTATATATTTCTAAATACATACATATTACAGATAATACATCGGAAACACCCAAACTTTGAAACAAATATTTGTGGATCACACAAATATTGATTCCCAATTGTAAAATAATATACTTTCCTTTTTTTTAATACGTGTAAAGTTTATAGTACTTGTAATTTGTAAATATAATTAATACATTATTAAATATATAAAGTCTTCATTGTTAAAAATAAATATAAATTGAATTTTAAAATAAACTACACAGATAAATTACTAATTATTTATACCGTCGATGGATAGCACTTTGTGGAATTTGGTACACATTATTTTTAAAAAAAGTTACAAATTATCTCTTTGAAAGACATCACTTTAGTGGTATATTAAATGTAAAAAGCTGTAATGATATTAGTTATTCGTATCTACTATTTGGTTGTTTCGATTGCCAATTAATATAATAGCTTTGCAACAGTATCTAAAATAATATATCCGACATTCTCCGATACAAAAATCATAAAATACCTAAACAGCAGAACCGATTTTGATTATATTTATATGACTTCTAATAAGCCTGCTAATGCTTTTTAAAAACACACGAGCAAAATTAAATTAAATTATAGTAATATTAACTTACGAGAAGCCTGTTTTGATAATCCAATTCCTGCTCATCTTCGAAGCTGTCAGTCGCAGGTGAGTGCATGTTTAAACTTCTATAGACTTCCATCACTGTTCGGAGCAGCAAAATGACCACAATTTTTTTCATAAATCACTAATTAAGTAAACTATCTATAAGAATAGCTCGAACAGTGGCACACTTAACGACTTTAGTTGCTTTTTACCAGACGTCGGGCAGTACTGTAAGTCACTGACCTGACCGACGTGACTTCACTGGCCCGTAACGTCGAAATGCGCTCACTGCGTGTGCGCAAGGCTTTGTTGAGATTGATGGAGGAAGGAGGAGCTTAGACGGGTCTCTCCGCTCACCTCTACCTGACAGGCTCGGGGAGAAAGGGCCTGTGCATACTTGCAGAGCGATTATGTACCTAATTTTGTCAATTCATGTCGCTTTAGTTTGGTTCGATTAGCGCGTTGCTTTGAAAGCAGCTGCAAATTGGTATTATTTACTAACTTCAATTTAAAGCGAGGGAGTGTCGCTGGATTTAATAAGTAAATCTTTTGACTGTTCTATTATTTAATCGACATTGCGCGGATATCTACACAGATAAATAAAATAGATATGTCTGTTATTAATTCCAAATTAGAGTATTAATATTAAACAAAGTATAAGTGAAACGGTGTTTTCACTAAATGCATATGAAAAAATTCTGTCTGTTTGCTCTGGATATGCTCAAAAACGGCTGGACTGATTTTAACGGGACTCTCAGTAGCATATAGCTGATAGTATAAGAAGTAACTTAGGGAATATTTTATCCCAGTATTGCAATAGAAACGGGCACTGGGCGGGTAAAACTGCGAGGCGTCCGCTGGTGTTAAATTATAACCATTTAGCTTTCATCTTAGTAGAGTTTATAAACTTTTCTTGTTTTCTGCTAAATTTCTGAAACGGGGCATAAAAATAACGATGTACTTTTCGGCCCCCTGTGAAATGGGGCTGAAATATAGGTGCCCTATGTAATATGCAAACTTTCCTTCACCACCAATGAAAAGCCTATTTTTTTTTAGGAAAAAAATTTAAGTTGGTCCTGAGAGATAAGTAATATTGAATGAGAAATATAAAACAGGGTCGAGGTGAGGCTTAGCAGCAGGCTCTAAGCTCCCGTCGTACGTTGACAAGGCTGGGACTTATCTGGTGTTGTGCTGTATGTATAAAATATAATTATTGACTATCTGCCACTTTTTGAGTATACGTAAGTTACAACGTTACACCAATGCAACATATGTAACAGGGTGGAGATTTTGTTTTTTCCTTGAATTCAAATAATCTAAATTCGACTGTCACTGCGATCAGTAAATGTTATCAACGTTATAATATAAGCCTATGTAAAAATCTATACTAATATTATAAAGCTGAAGATTTTGTTAGTTTTTTTGGTTGAACGCGCTAATCTCAGGAACTACTAGTCGAATTTGAAAAAATATTTTTGTGTTAGATAGCCCATTTATCGAGGAAGGCTATAGGTTATATATCATTACGCTACTACACTGGGGAGCAGAGCAGTAGTCATAAATGTCGACAAATCAGGCAAATTTTAATGCATCATTGTAGAATTTATAAGCGACGGGATTAAATAGGTGCCACGGGCGAAGCTGTGGGGTCATCTAGTATTCTATAATTATTTTTTTCTGTCCTAGCTACATATAAAGGCTTCAGTACCGTAGACCATATCCGTACTATTCGGCAAATTGTACAAAAGAAATAAATTTAGCAATAAGCGGTCTATCATCAGCGTTATTGACATTATTAATTCAGCCTCTAACACCTAATCTCATATCTCTGGTTTCATCCTAGTGTATTTTTAGTTGCTTCCAAGCCCAACCTGCATATAGAGCTTGGAATTTTATTTATAATTGCTAGAAGCAGCCTACTATCATTAGACTTTTGTTTAACGGCATGGTTAAAAGCGACTGTTGTTAACCTCGCGACGCTGTAAGGGTGATTATTATAATTTTATTTCAACGCCATCTAACGCAATGTCGACGAACAATTCCAATCACTTTTTACCATAGGACTATAGCGAGACAACCTTCTACTTCCTAATACTGTTTACAGATAGCGCTATTACGAATTAAATTCAATCCTGAAATTGCTAAACAATACTTTACGCCACACATTACAAAGTATAATGTGCAGCTTTGTGTTACATCTTTATTACAGCTCCTACAAACAGGGAGCCAAGTCTACTAATTCAATCGCGTCAGAAAATAATAGAAATCGTCGCTCAATATAGAGCCGACGGAAAAAAAATGTCAGTTTTCGTAGTCTACTAATACAATTGTGCTCCTATAGAATGACTGTTGTTAACACGTATAGCACCTGTAAGTAGCTGTTAATTTGCAATTTTGGTAGTCTATATTAATATTTTAAAAGCTAAAAACAGCTATTTTGTCCTTATTCTGCAGCGTAAGAAGTGTCATTGTGAAATATAAAATAGTTTTAGTATACAACCTAGTTTTGGACTAATCGCAATAGAACCGCTATAGAATAGAACTAGAACGGCTTTCTATTGGAAAAAAGTATACTTGCCCCCCTGTAGCTATGTACTAACAATTATTATCGTCGACAGACTATTACTGGTATTACTCTGTGTGAATGTTAACACGCTCCTCTTAGGTTTATACCGTCTAGCAGCCACTCGACCCTGCACCCAGTCACATTGGAATGTTTGACGACATCTCAGAGAAGCTCGACGCAAATACAGTTATCTCGCTCGAACGTTGCTCAATAGGTCTTTATCAGTATTTCTGTCCAGCTCTCATCATGTGAGGGCACAAGTTTATAAACGTCATATTCGTACATAGCGTGTTCTGCCCGTTATTTTGTGCCCCTGCTTTATATAATATAGACCAATATATATCACTCTGGAGTGACTACAATACCATTACTCTACCTTCTCACCGAGTGAGAGACAAAACCAAATAGTTTTTGCTACCTAAAACAACAGACAAAATCCTGTGCATGTTAGTGGATGCACATGACTGAGATTTGAAACCCCTTCTTCATTTCAACAATTTCAAAAATGCTGTTTAAAGCCAGCATCCACACAGTTGACCATAGAAACAATGACGCGTCAACCGAATCTTATGAACACTTTACGCACAAGTCTTCACGAAAATATATCTTATCTGCTACGAGGCGTCACGCTACGACAAAATTCGCTGCTACGCAAGTGTTGGCGTACCAACTCGCTACGAATAGCAATTTTTATATAGTGCTGCTAATGGTAACGAGATTCTATAGGTTGCTTACAAGCATTACTAAAACATATACAATCATTTAAAAATAAAATATATAGCAGCACAAATCCTCGAAGTTTTACAGTACAAGTCAAGGGAGATATTTTTAGCAAGCCAACAAAAATGATGTACAGCTAAAAAATGAATTTTTCTCTGGAAAATCCTAACTCGAGAAAATGCCGATTATTTTACGCTTTTCCCATAATTAGTGCACGTGGCGCTGGGGACAAGGGTCTTTAAGAGTTGCCTCTAAAAGATTGATTTTCAGTGATAAGGCCGCCCTCTGTACTGATTATAAAACTGAAATCTCCTACATCTATGTTTGATATTTGCGTGCATTAAACCTTATTCTATTTTATTCTTTAGAAAACTACATAAAGCCTTTAGAATCTACTAACTTTTAAACTTTCGCGTTGTATGATTTAAATTAGTGTAAATTTCAGGTATTAACGCGATCATGATTATTTACCTTAAATAGCTTGACGTTTCGACTGGGTCGTGGTCACAAGCAGACTAAAGATGCGGTGTCACTCCGATTGTGAGGATGTAATAATCTCTTAATATGTTACCTTTTAACACGCTTTTATTCGTTTCACCTGTATGTTTGTTTGTAACCGACTTCTTCAGGCGCGATTTTGACCCACTTTAAACGGCCAGATTTTATTCAAACTTTGTAGATTTATCGAGGACTGATGACTACATATACACATACACTAATTTGATAAAATGATTCAATTTTTTAATTTGCTAAATAAGATTTTTGCGGTTTTCTATAAAAAGCGCGTTTTTAAAGGAGTTTTTAAACTATTATTCTATATATTTGTAATATAGTTTTCTTTTGTAAGGTAATAATTTAAGGCAGACAGAAAAGTTAATTAAACTTGTGACATACCAATAGTCTACGCTAACCACTAAGTTTTTTTAACAAACATAGTCACATAACCTTAACACGGCTTTACATTAAACTAATTTTGACCGGAAACACGATCATTCCCATTGGTTACACAATGTCTAATACCTGGTAGGTATTTCAGCTACTATAAACTGCCATTAAAGTATAAATCGATATCTATTATAGCATTATCTTGTGAAATAATGCTTTAATATGAGCCGCAGTTGGCAAATATCGCAAATATCTGAGCGTGGGACGCTATCCCGGGAATATTTGCCACAGAGCTGGGATTACGTGATGAGTAACGGACGTAGTTTTATTGAGCGTTTCAATAAATTAAGCAGATCAACTGTCCAAAATCTGGAATCTTGTTTAGTCTGTTTTATTAAATTAATTACTTGTTTCAATATATTTATAAATCGTTATTCATGTAACCTTAAGAGTTTATCGCCGAAATAACTTTAATGCATTTTAATTTTCCGTAAAAATCGCAGGGGCTTTAAACGTTTGTTTTAATTTGCTACTTTTTGTTTCAGGTAAATTTATTTCGACATCCTTAATGCTCTGTCACCGGCTGCGGTGAGTACAGGTACAAAAGTATTACATAACGCACTTTACATTACTACTAATTGTTTGTTGGTTTGGACACGTCCAACGAATGAGTGAGGAACGATTGACGAAGAATATATATTGTTCAATAGTAGAGGGTAGAAGGAGTCAGGGTAGGCCGAGACTTACATATGAAGACCACGTGAGCAGATTGCTCAAAAACGGAAAGGTCAAAAGTACTCGGATATCTAGACGTGCGTGTATGAAGCGATTGATGAATCTCGGAGAAGCGAAAGAAGTATGCATGGATCGCGAAGCCTGGCGATCTGTCCTCTCTGACTACCCCGTCAGGGATACAGCGTGAAGATAGTTAGATAGTTTAGTTTAGTTACTAATTGTTTAAAGACGTCAAATGTTAGCATAACCCTATACACAAAAAAAGGGCTAAAGATGTGGTGGAAAATTACAGACATATTACCAAGGTATGTTTTCGCAAAGATACTTGAAAAATATTAAGTATAATATATAGCTATAATAATAGTTTACAAGAAACTGTACACGTCGATCCGCCTACGTCTTCGAACACTAGCTCGGTTTTATACAGAGCCGGTTTTATTGAAAACTTAGTTACGTGTAAGTTTTATAAATTCTTAAATAAAATAAAAATAAAATAAGCGCCATTTTATCTCCTGTGATTGGCATTCGTTATCATCTACCTGACATCACACTCCCTTCTCTCCATGCGGGGCATAGTTGCCAGCTTTTTATTGTGATATCATTTTATTACACGGAATACATTCGATGAGCTACATGTCGCTACGTGTAATCGTACCAGCTCAACTAATGTCCTACTCTCAAACTGACACCCAAATGACACTACTCCATTATGAAAGCTGGTCTTTCAAAACGAAGCAGAGTTAAGCCACTGAGGTGGCTGAAAAAAATACGGCTCATCTCTACAGACCACCGTTATTATTATCGACTGCCTCTGTGGCGCGGTGGGAGTGTATCCGACTGCTACGCAAGAGGTCGTGGGTTCGATTCCCACCCAGAATAAAACTTTGTGTGATGAACACGATGGTTTATTCTGTGTCTGGGTGTTATCTATCTATAATATGTATGTATTTAGAAATAATTAAGTATGTTTATCAGTTATCTGGTTACTATAGTACAAGCTATGCTTAGTGTGGAATCAGATGGCGTTGTGTGAGTTGTCTCAACAATATTTATTTATTTAATGACACCGGACTCCATTATACGAAAGCTGATCTTTCAAAATGAAGCAGGGGTCTTCTTAAACAACTGAGATGGCTGACAAATATATGGCTTCTCGTTACTAACAAAACACTTATCTAAATTAGGACCACCGTTATTATTATATTGAGCCATCCTCAATAAAACCGAAACTGAGTCGGAAGAATTACAAGTAAAATGTTGTTATATGCAAACTCAAGTTCAAACTTACTTAAGGCTTCACGCTTAGGGAAGTGTCACATTAAAACGAGCGTCCGCCTAAGGTTTACCGCGTAAATAATAATTGATGAAGTAGTAAACTTAGGGTAGGAGTAAGTGAGTATTGTCGCAATGAGCTTATACATTATATTAAGTAAAAAAAAAAAAACAACTATGTTATATTATAAGACTGAGAAAGTTGGAATTGCGTTTTGATGTTCTGGATACTCTAAAAAGGAGTACAGTGAGCGGGCTGCTCGCCGTGCTTACAGAAGCAGGCCAGGGAAGGTGGCGTAGCGTGAGGGTTACACGCACGTAGCTCACTCCCTCAAGGTAGTGGTATATATATATAACCCGAACCCCCCAAAGAAGCGAGATAACACTCGAACCCCCCAAAGAGGCAGGATACACACCCGAACCCCTCCTGAAGGAGCCTGCGGTAGCGGACAAGGTCTGTCGGGAGCCCTGGGGTTATCCTTCCGAGGGCTCACCCGGGACTCCTGGCCATAGATAGATAGAAGAAGCGATAGAAGCGCTCGTGGCCTAGCGGTCTCAGTGTTCTGTAAACGATCACTGAGTTACGCAACTTTCACTATGGCTGGTCCTCGGATGGGTGACCACTTTGTGGCATTTACATTTGCGAGCGTTTCCGTGCTTCGGAAGGCACGTTAAGCCGTTGGTCCCGGTTGCCAGTAAAATGGCAGTCGTTAAGCCTGGTTGAAGGCCTTATGGGCGGCTTGAAAACTTCAGCAGCAGGTAGCCACAACTTGCGTCTGTCTATTTCAACACGGCAATGGGCTCACCACCTATTACGTGGGACAGGAATCCACACGGTGAAAAGTGGGCATATAATATGCCTCTGCCACCCCTTCGGGGATAAGGCGTGATAGATAGAAGGGTAACGTGTGGTTTTAGTCGGTAGGAGTCCGGCATAGCATCCATGAGGAATTCCACACGAAAAAAAAAAAAAAGGTTACTTGGAAGTGATTACCGATAATGTGCTAAATGGTATTGTGTCCAGTACCGGTCAAGTAAACCCAGAGTGTAGGGTATACGTTAGTGGAAGTATTCTGCAACAAAACACGAAAACTGCTAGTCAAAACCAGACAAACAAACAAAACCTACTTACCGAAAGCATTTGAGACACATTGAAAGGCTTTCAAATTCACTTATGTTTAACAAGTTAAAGCTTTTGTTGCAATCAACTATCGTAAAACATTTTTAATTAACACTCCAAATGAATTCAAATCGATATATAAACCACATATAATCAGACATTCAAATGTGTCGTGAAATTAACTTTAGTGGAAAAATTCTAACTTCATAAATAAGTACACAGTTACTTAATAAATCAATTGATTATACAAAATTACCACTTTCCTAAAAGATCAGCAAAACTTTGATGCCTCTACTAAACTTTAGATTGTGACTAAATTGTTCTAATCAACGATCAAATTTTAATTCTTTTTGATTCTTCAATACAGTGGTACTCGAATATGAAAGAAGGTAGTTCAACTCTCCCGGTTGAAACACTTTCAGACTTGTGGATACTAATGATTAATGTACTGGACCATATTACTTGGATAAGACGATAGTATCTGGAAGCTCTTGAATGACTAGACTTTTTATGAGCTTTTTTTCAGCTTAATTTATATCATATATATGATACTTCGGGTCTAATTCGCGACGTATATTATTAGGTACAAAGCCTACCTTATACTTCCCGCCGTTTCAACTCGTGACCACGGCTGGTATAATCCTTTCGGAACGTCGGGAAGTATAAGGTAGGCTTTGTACTAAATAATATACGTCGCGAATAAGACCCGAAATAATATAAATATAAGAGGCAATCGCGAAAGCTTAAAAACATTAATTTACATCGCCCTTGTGCAAAGGATCAGTATAAATCCACATATATTGCCAAGCAAGAATATTTTCAGCTATCTACCAGCCACCATTTGCTCTTCAGGGGTAATTCCTGTGTTTAATATTGTGGAATAGCGCCTCACAAACACTAATGTTTGAATACGCCCGTACGGTAATTAATCATGCTACGACACTTGACTCTCTTACCATACATACATACATACATACATATTGTCACGCCTTTATCCCCGAAGAGGTAGGCAGAGGCATACTATACGCCCACATTTCACCGTATACACTTTTATCCCACGTAACAGGTGGTGAGCCCATTGCCGTGCCGACTCTCTTACCAAACCCTAAAATACACGTGATAACATTATTACTAGGAATATATGCAAGGACTACTTACCAAATGATATTTTTTTTTATTAAAAAGATGTTGGCACATGGTTTGACTTTAATTTTCAATTAATTACACTTCAATGTAAGATTTACGTAATTCATTCACAACATGATCGCGCGTCGAAAAACAAAATGATAAATATTTGACAAAACTTGTAATATTGCTCTTCACTACATCAGCCAGCTGTCACAAACAATAATTAAATATAGTGGGTCATTTTTTTTCCACGGTGCTATCAAGCCCAAGTAAGTTAATATAAGCTTGTGTTATGGGATCTAGATAACTGATAAACATCTTAATAATATTATAAACGTCAATGTTACTACTGCGCTCGTGGCCCCGCAGTCTCAGTGTTCTGTAAACGATCACTGAGTTACGCAACTTTCACTATGGCTGGTCCTCGGATGGGTGACCACTTTGTGGCATTTACTTTTGCGCGCGTTTCCGTGCTTCGGAAGGCATGTTAAGCCGTTGGTCCCGGTTGCCAGTAAAATGGCAGTCGTTAAGCCTGGTTGAATGCTTTATGGGCGGCATGAAAAATTTCAACATCAGGTAGCCACAACCTGCGTCTGTCTATTTCAACACGGCAATGGGCTCACCACCTATTACGTGGGACAGGTAAATCCACACGGTGAATGGGTGGGTGCAGTGGGCATATAATATGGCTCTGCCGCCCCTTCGGGGATAAGGCGTGATGGATATTTTTATTATATATAGGAAACACCCAAACTCGAAACAAACATTTGTAAATCACACTAATATTTTTTCCGTTTTGGGAATAGCATACACTCCCACTGCGCCACTGAGGCAGTCAAATTTGCGCTTTTGCAAAGAACAACACAATTTATGAAAGTTTGAGGTATGCCGCAACTTTGAGGGCATGGCCTACCACTACCGTAAGTGACCACGTCTCATTACCGTAAGTCAAAAATACTATAGGTGTAGGTTGCATAAAATACTATAGGTATAAGCGCTAGTAGCCCGCGTTCAGCAACTTTCGCTATGGCTGGTTACGGATGCGTAACCGCTTTTGTGGTATTTCTACTTTCGAGCGTTTTCGTGCTTCGAAAGGCATTTTAAGCCGTTGTATATATGCCACTAATATGGCAGTCGCGGCTAGAAAATTTCAACAGTGGGTAGCCACAACCTGCATCTGTCTATTTTAAGGGACAGCAATGCACGGGGTGAACAGTGGGCGTATAACCTCTACCACCCCTTCGGGGATAAGGCGTAAATGATTTAAATTCAGCTACAAACTCACCTTTCTCTTTCTTGCAACCCCAGGTTTGTTATGTATAACTGAACATCACGCCACGTGAGTCTTTACTAACGGTTCAAATTTTTTTTTTGAAATGTTATAAAGACTTTAACAATAAGTGTATTATTGGCGGGTAATATAGGCAGTTACCTGACCCGTCTATGGAAAACGACATACCCATTTTTCTACGGTTACCCTTCTTTCTTTTGTTTGTTTTTTTTTTATTTTTTTGTTTACCGAGAAAACATAACAATAAAGCAAGCTTTATTGCGACTTCGGACTCGTGCTAATTTTTTATTTATTATTATTAATTTATGTTTCATTTATTTTATTGGTGCTGTATTTTTATTACCTGGCAAGCATTTTGAATGGAACTGTTTGAAAAACACAGGTGCAATTTTTTTATACGTCACGATGCCGGACCCAACGTTAAATGTTTATTGGTATTCCATTGTTAGGTAATCCTTAAGAAGTAAGTGTGGTGTAATAGGTCCTTTTGCTTGGGAGCTACGGGCAATAGACAGACACATGGGCACGTCAAGCATATAATATCCTGTTATTTTTTCGTCGCGAGTTAAAAAATGTTTTACCTGACATTGTTTCAACCTTTTAAACGTGATTCTTTGTGATTTTTTTCCACATGAGATCACAGCCCTTTTTTTACAAATGCAAAATTCTATATTTATGTATGAATGGATATTTGTTACTCTTAGGTTATTCCAGAACGTTTATCAAAACTCAAGAAACACACACACACACAGATAGTAGATTTTATAAGGCAAAAACTAGTCTCAAGCGTCGATCGAGTATTGAGTAACGTTCTGGAATACAGGCCTTAAACATCAGAATAAAATATGGCTACGTTTCTTCTTGCAACAAATACCGGTGGGTACGGGTATCAAATTTTCATTTCTTTATTTTTTTTAATTAAAAATACACAACTTAAGTGATATAGAGGCAAGATATATAAAGTGACTTGTACATTTACAAAGACATGTATTTCAGATCCTTCTGATATTAAAATTTATACGTGGACAATCCTTGGGTCATAAAAATAGGATTATTCGGATACAGACGGATATAACTCACGGTTTGCGAGCGGATAACGTCGGATACGGAGCGGATACGATCGGATCTCTCGGATATCATTTCCAACGAGATTTGTAATGCAATTGTTGTCGTTCAAATAGGTGTCTATATTCTTTCAATATCTTACAGTTTGTGACTTTCATTGCTCCAAAACTATAGACTTTGTGCATCATAATCCACCATTATTAAAATACAAAACCACGAATTATACACTCGTTTTAGAAAATAATACCTACGAGTATACGACAACAGTGCGTCATTATCCATGTTCGCGCCAATAGTCCCCTTGGTGTTTGTAGTACATCAATGACAACTCAGATGTTTTGAGACTGCTCAGCAATCTACGATCAAATTTTGAATGGGTGATGACTTTACTAGATATGAATTACTTTTACAGTAAGTAGTTATATCTAACAACTTCTGTGATATTTTTTGCACTATAGAGTCAAACTCTTGGCCCAAGCCTATTTTACCTGCAACCTGGTAAATTTATTAAACAATGAGGGTTCACGTGGAGGTGCCATAGACCTTCCAAGAATTATAATAATAAAAGGTAATCTAAATAGTATAAGAGTATAAAAGGCAAAGTAAGAATTGATTATATTGTAGAAGGCTGAGTACCGCCTAGTGCACCGTCTGCACCAGTGCTCGGGCCCTTCAAAAGTTACGGTTCTGGTGGTACGCCCCGTACCACCCGGTGACTGCTTTTTCACCGAACTTTGCGTCCAGTTGCGATCTTGGATCACGCGCCGTGCGACTCGGCTTTGGTTCCCGGTCTGCCACCAGCGGCAAGCCCCGGGAACCGGGTCGGGTAGTATCGGCGTGCCGAGATCACATCTAGGGCCGCACTAAAACGGTACTCTTACCCCACCTGAGTACCATTTCGCGTTCGCGCATCAGGTCCGCGGAAAATGCCGCAGACCCCCCACCCTCCACCCAGGAGGCCCACCCGCCCCGTAACTCACGGGGGCAGGGTTTTCTCCAGAACCCGGACGATGGGCACGCCCGCCGACTTTGCCAGAGCGGCTGCCGCCGCAGGCCTCGTCGGGGTCATGCCCGCCACCATACTACAAAGACCTGCAGTTGGAGCAGGCGACGAGCTGTTTACGGCTAGCCCGCTTACGCGCACGCCGTCTCCAACTTGCACATTCCAAGCGCCTAGCACCTCGGCACCAGCGCCATTGGACCCGAGGACAAGACGTCCGCCGCCACCACCACCACCACTATCATCCCTACCACCCTTAACAGGGATCGTAGCGGAACGTTTCCCGTCTCCACCAAAACCTTGGGGCGAGAAGGGCACCACCAGTACTAGTACTAGAACAGTACGGTTCCAGTCCCCTCCGGGACCGATCACTCCCATGGAGACGGCCGGCCCAAGTGGAGCGACCGATGATACCCAACCTCGCCTAACCTTCGCAGAGCTGGTGGCACTCAACACCACGCCCACCGCGAAGCCTACGACAGCTGCAGACCAAGCTGTCCCACCCGCAACTACCGCGGAAACCCCGAAACCCACCAGCAGCCGCTACCCTCCACTTGTGGTAGAAGTACTGCCCGACTGGACAACGCACTTCAGGGAGCTGAAAAAAGCGCTTGGCCATTCTCCCAACGGTCGTCCCTTTGGGAAGGGTGTGCGCTTCATCCCCAAGTCGGAGAAGGAATTTCGTACGATCCAGGCATACCTATCTCAGCTGGAGAAGAACAGCGGAATCGCCTGGTTCTGCTACTCGCTTCCAGCTGAGCGAAGCGTAAAGGTCGCAATAAGAGGCCTCCCTTCAAACACAGACCCGAAAGAGGTGGAACGGGAACTGCAAGAGCTGGGCTACATGCCAGAGCACGTGCGGACCATTCCTGCCCGACCAGGAAGACCAGGATGTCTCATGTTCGCCCAACTGAGACGAACACCAAATGTCGTCCCAGGCATATACGAGGTGCACGAGCTCCTATGTATGCCTGGGATAACCATAGAAGCCTGGCGGGGCAGGAAGGGCCCCGCCCAATGTCATCGCTGCCAGCTCTTCAGGCACTCCTCCCACAACTGCCACAGGCCCATTGCCTGTGTGCGATGTGGGGAAAAACATGCCGCAAAAGAATGCCCGCGCCCCTTGGAGGAAAAGCCCACATGCGCGAACTGCGGTGGAGACCACACCGCCAATAACGCCAACTGCCCGGTATTCAGGAAAGAGGCTAGAAACAAGCGGGCCGGTACAACCAGCCGCACCACAACCCATGCCGCCCCCGTCCAGAGAGAGAAGGACGCTCCCGGCTCACTCATGGCTGCCGCCAACCAGCCACAGAAGAAACCGGGACCGAAGAAACGCCGTGGGGGAAAAAGAAACCGGCAAAAACAGACACGCCAGGAGCAGCCAGCGGCAGCTTCTGCGCCCAACGAAGCCGCACCACCAAAGGTGCCTGAACCCAAAACTCAAGCGGTCGCTGCCCCCTCCCGAGGTGCGAAGGCCCAACCTCAGGCCAGTGAGAAGCCAACTCATAAGATCGCCACCATCATCGGCACCCTACAACAGGTCCTGGTGGCGATTGAAGAGCAGAGGGACCCGATCCCTCTGATCACAAGATGTATGTTGGAGCTTTGCCAAATTCTTGCCTGAGCTCCACATCATTTTCTGGAATGCCGACGGACTTTCTAAGGAGAAGTGCCGTCTCTTAAAACTCCTTCTGGCCCAAAGACGAGTGGACGTCGGACTTATCAGTGAGACTCACCTCCGACCGGTGGACAAGTTGAAGGTTTCCGGATACTATGTCTACCGGGAGGACCAAATCTCGCCACGAGGATTCGCATACAGGGGCCTAGCAGTCCTGGTGCGTCGGAACATCGTTCATCAAGTGCTGCCGGTACCAACATTGCAGTCGTCGTACGCCCTCGGCGTGGAGGTCTGCATTGACCGTCAACCCACCCGTGTGTTCGCCTTTTACAAGCCGCCGCAGAATCGGCTGGCGATGGCAGATATACATTGTCTGCTGGACTCGCCACTACCTACGGTCATCGCTGGCGACTTTAATGCAAAACACACGGCGTGGAATTCCAACATCATCTGCCCAGATGGCAGACGCCTCCTGGCTGATGCAGATCGCCACAACTACGAGGTGCTAGGACCAGAGGTCCCGACACATTACCCGTACCGTGCAGCCGACACTCCGGACGTCATCGACATCGTCATCGTCCGCGGTATCGCAACGGCGATAGCGTTAGACGTCCTGGACGATCACCTGATTTCCGACCACCAGGCAGTACTGATGTCCCTCAAGACTCCCCCGAAGACGACAACTGCGCCTTCTCCGCGTACCTGTCATGACTGGCGCATTTTCGCCGAGCACATGCACACACAGTCGCCAAGCAGGAGAATAGACAAACCAGCAGACGTGGAAAAACTAGAAGAAGAGCTCAGCGCAGCTATGACTGCCGCGCTTCGAGCCTCCGAAATCGACGCTGCCAGCAAAAGAAGGCCCCCCGAACTTCCTAGGGAGATAACCAAGATGCTCGAGGAGAAAAGGAAGCTGCGTAGGATCTGGCAACATACCAGATGCCCGCTCATGAAGACCCGGCTCAACTCATTGGCTGCCAAGATCTCGAGCGCGCTGGAAACAGCAGCGACCGAGTCCTGGCAACGCACCATAGAGCGGGCCGGCGATGACTGGACGGGTATACACCGTCTCTGCCACCGCCTCTCCAAAAAGACACCTCCGATCAGGCCTCTCCTAGCCAGCGACGGAACTCCGCGCTACCGCGCGGTAGACCGCGCGGAGATCTTCGCAGATTCCCTGGAAGCCCAATTTACGCCAAACCCAACTGACGACGTCCAACACGTAGCAGAAATCCAGCAGCACTTGAGGACATACTTCGAGGTGCCGATAGCCCCAGCAGAGGACCCTGTGGTGTTCTCCCCAGGTCAGGTCCAGAGGATGATTCGCCAAACTAAGCTGAGAAAAGCCCCCGGCCCAGACCGTGTCACAAACGAAGCTCTCCGCCACCTGCCACCGCGAGCTATTGCCTCGCTCACTCGTCTGTTCAACGGCATACTTCGCACCGGCCACTTCCCCACAACGTGGAAACTTGGCCGAGTCATCCTCTTGCCCAAACCGGGAAAGAACATTCTACTGCCTGGGAGCTATAGACCCATCACCCTGCTGTCGACCACCTCGAAGGTCTTCGAAAAGCTGTTGCTGCCTCACATGGTACCACACCTGACACCACGCGACGAACAGTTCGGCTTCCGTGCCGAGCACTCCACAACGCTGCAGGTTGCGAGGGTGACGCATCTCCTTGCTGTCACTCGCAACAAGCACGAGCGAGCCGTCATGGTGCTGCTCGACATGGAGAAGGCGTTCGATCGCGTGTGGCACGCCGGTCTGCTGTACAAACTGTCCACGTCTACTATTCCTCGCCGAATAGTTAAGACTGTGGGCAGTTTCCTGCAAGACAGACGTTTTCAAGTGGCGGTTGATGACGCCCTGTCTACGGAGCGACCCATCCGTGCCGGCGTGCCTCAAGGTAGCTGCCTCTCTCCGATTTGCTACAGCCGCTACACCGACGATATTCCAGTCGCAGATGGAGCTACACTGGCGCTGTACGCCGACGATGCCGCATACATAACAACGTCGCTGTCTACGGATCACGCGGCGTTGAAGATGCAACGAGCACTGGACTTGCTACCTACTTGGCTCCAAGCCTGGAGGCTGAGAGTCAACGTAGCCAAAACCCAGGCCCTCTCAACAGGCAGACATCTCATCCCTCCTTTGATGCTGTACGGAGAACCGGTCAGCTGGTCCCCCAGAGTGAAATACCTGGGAGTGACCCTCGACCGTAACCTATCCATGACGCCACACATAGACGATGTGATAGCCAAGACGCGTGCCGCTCGCGCCCTCTTGCGACCAGTCCTAACATCTACCATGCCGCTCCGCGCAAAGCTCGGAGTGTACAAAATGTACATCCGGCCGCGACTCACGTACGCAGCTCCAGCGTGGTACGCGCTGACCAACGAGTCCGGCCGCAAGCGATTGCAAGCGCAACAATCGCTAGCGCTACGCCAACTCGCCGACGCTCCGCGATTTGTGCGGAATACTACAATCGCAAGAGACCTGCGCATCGAAAGCATCCAGGACCATATCGGCCATCTCAGTGCCCGTATGTTCGAGCGGGCCGACGGAGCGCTGTCCCAGCACCTGCGGGACATAGCGCCATACCATCGGCGACCGCCGGACAAAAAGGGCCTACCAAGAGACCTTTTACCTCACTGACTGGACAACACCGAACAAGACAACCGCTCCTCGTCGCTGGCTGACGGGCGCTTACTGGAACCTCATCCAGTAAGCTCGACCTCGCTAAGCGACGGGTTGTAGCCAAACCACTGGACTACACTCACCATGGCTGGCTGCTGGACGCCCACACAAATGGGTTGACCGCGCCGCCAAGACGACACCACGGACCACCCTGGTCCAACCCAGTGACCCGCCTGTAGTCGCAGGCGGCGTTGCCACCACTGAAATGGCCCAACGGCCAGATCACAGTTACCCCGGGACCACACAGGTTCAAGTGGATGAACTACGATAGTATAGATTATATTGTTCTATGTGTACCTGCTATTTACCTGCATTAATAAATATACAAGTAACTTTTTTATACCACTGATGTGGCAAATATCTGTACAATCCAAACTGATAACAGAGGACATTATAGTCTAAGGACGTAGGACGTTTGCTAAACAAATATAAATAAAATTAATTTTGTTATCTAGCCCAAAGAAAGCTAATTTAAGCGTTTGGTATGAGATCCAGACAACTGATAAACATACACATATGTTGAGGAAACACCCATATGCTAAAATGTCCCACTTGCGTTGATGACCTCAGGTTTCTCAGGCACTAATCTAATCGAAGTACGTACATACATCCATACCATCACGCCTGTCTCCCATCGTGGTAGGCAGAGACTATGGCTTTCCACTTGCTACGATCCTGGCATACAACTTACGATTCTTCCACTTTCATAATTGTTTTCATACACGCTCGCCGATTAAGGGTACTCTTGACCTGACCTTTTGTCAAAAGATCTTAATTTTATATACTATGTTACGCGTCCTTAAGAGAATATAATCAAATATTGAAATACCTACTGCATAAACGTTAGTAATAATATAAGTGTGAAAGTTTGTTAAAGTGTTTGTTACTCAATCCCACTCTAACCCGGTAACAAATGCTACAGGCATTTGTTACCTAGCTAATGTTTGCGGCAGGTACATTATCCGTAATGGGTACGGGTTAATTTACCTACCGCAAACATTAGCTAGTTTTGTGCAAATATACTTCTATTTTACTCAACTTAAAAACAAAAATACCTCATGTTAGACCCTGCACATTAATTCTCTTACCAATTTGAACAAACCATTTTTCTCCCGCGCCAACCCTAGAACAATTACATCACTCAGTGAAGCGCAAGGGCTGTCACGTAGCGATAGCTTCGCCAGACTGCGTCACTGTGTGTCCTATCAGCCCTATATTTATGTAGTATCAATAACGCGCTCCGTATACTATAATGGTACAAAATATTGTTAAAAATTCTTTGTTAAAAGTTATGGCTTTAAGAGGACCCTTTTAAATTTACTTTTTAAATAAATATCTGTTTACCAGTCTGTCGATTATACTATATGTTTCATTTTTTTGCATTCAATTTATCAAAATATCGAAATATTCCATTATTAGATACGTCTTAGCTCTTAGAATACTGAAGATAAGTTGCAAGAAAGAAACGCCTCCGTTTGGATTTGAAGCTGCTATATTTAGCAGTTACCTATATATAAAAATGAATCCCTATTTCCCTTGGTCACGCCATCACGCCTGAACTGCTGGACCGACTTGAAAAATTATATATCTATATATATATCGTCAGTGGAAAGGGAAAAAAGCTAAAGCGCCAAAACTGTACTTGTGGAAAATGAAAGCTAAAGTATTTTTTTTTGAAAAATAATAAATAAAATAAATAAATATCCATCACGCCTGATCCCCGAAGGGGTGGCAGAGGCATATTATATGCCCACTTTTCACCGTGTGGATTCCTGTCCCACGTAATAGGTGGTGAGCCCATTGCCGTGTTGAAATAGACAGACGCAGGTTGTGGCTACCTGCTGTTGAAATTTTTTAAGCCGCCTATAAGGCTTTCAACCAGGCTTAACGACTGCCATTTTACTGGCAACCGGGACCAACGGCTTAACGTGCCTTCCGAAGCACGGAAACGCTCGCAAATGTAAATGCCACAAAGTGGTCACCCATCCGACGACCAGCCATAGTGAAAGTTGCGTACCTCAGTGATCGTTTACCGAACACTGAGACAGCGGGGCCACGAGCGCTCCAAAAATAATCATATCTCTTTTGTTATAAATGTAAATTAGTTCTTTCAAAAAATGTCTAGATTACTATTTTTTTATCTAAATTGTGTGCATATCTGTAAGTTTATAACTTTTATAGATCGCGAAATAGTTGTCGCTTAAGCAAAAGTATTATGAAAAGTAATAAGATGATAGTCAGGATAAAACTTCTTATCTCCTTTAAATTTAAATACCCAGTAATCAAAAAGTACTAATTAGTGGTAACTACCTCTTGCCCACAAAACAAAAAATGCTAAGTGATTTTATGTTTAATAAGCGTGATAAAGATAAATTTCTAAACTCCAGTTAGGTGACTATCCTACGCTAGCAAAAGAATGCGTAAGAAGCGATATCCTTCTTAGGCTGTTCAGGAAAATTTACTTACATGCACAGAATCTATTGAACGAATTCAAGCAAATGTTACTAAACTCTAGATCGGTTACACGTTGCAGGCAATATTACTTCTTAAAGAATTCAATAGGTTTTATGTTTTGTTACAAAAAATTGCTTATTTACCATACTAGATACAATAAAAATATAGTAGCCACTATTAGCGTTTCTTGTTCAATCAATTTTATGATGCCCGCATTGTTAATTATTTATTATATTTGTCGTCATTACTCACATTTTGTTGTATTAATTGCTTTGAAGCCATGGCGTGTCACTAGGTGGAAATAAAAACATTTCTTTTACCAATCAAACACTTATATTTAGTTAGTGTAATTGTTATCTTAAAGCTCTTATGGCATAATCTATTCATCACAGTTATAAGGTAATAATTAAAATAGTTAACAAGAGTAAGAACAATTGATAATTCTCATTTAGTAGGAACTTTCGTTAAAAAAACATAAAATAGCATAATCGGCAATAAAACTTTTCCGAACAAAAACAAATGGCTAAAGCCTTCTGCAGGCAACAAAAAATTATAGTTTCCTATTAATTATTAAAATTGTAGCTTAAATACCCTATTTATTTATTTTGACTGCGTCTTGGTAATGCACCACAACAACGTATTTAAAACAATCAGTCTTGAATATTTTCAATATCTGTATCTGCCAAAACATCCTGAACATTTGCTGCATGAGGCAACAATTTATACTCTGAAACGTACCAAGCAGGTATAGTTTGTATAGTTTTATTATTACATAACTTTTCCAAATCGGAATGCTTTTTCTTTGAAATAGGCAGCTTAGATTTGTAGATTTTCTTAGGCATTATTTCTGTCTTACCTACGACCTCTATTAATTGAATATTGAAATTCATAGAATATTTTAGTTCGATGTTGGTTTTGGTATTCTCCGGGGCTATTTTCGTATTTAATACATTTAACACATTTGTCTTTTCGTGGGATATGATATGAAATATTAAATTCTGTCAAAAATTGATTCTTAAAAACTTTTTCACCAACGTAACTTTTCTCCTCTGTAATATTCCTTTGTTTATAAATTTTGTATAAATTAGTCACATTTCTGTATTCTTGGGGCAAATAACATTTTGTGGAGTTTTTTCGGCAATAATGTGAGGGAACTGCTGGTAACTCTTGAATGTAATCTCTCACAGATTGCAACAAGGACGGAGGCGTTTTGTTTTCTGGAACTCCTCTACCCCTATTATCGGGTTTAGAGGTTCCTTCCTGTGAAGTGGTTATCACTAAATGTAGGAACCTTTGACGAATATCCAAGGTGCTTAACAAGAATTTTAAACAAATGTGTCTATGTCCTTCTCCTTCATTAATGAAGTAGGAATGTGTAAATTGACGTCGGCTCTCTGTATCTTTAGTTCTTTTTCGTTTCACATTTTCTCTCTTCGTATGACTTACAATCCAATCGCGTTATCTTTCAACACTTAAGGACCAATAGTGTTCAAATATACCTTTGTCACTTATATCATGACATTTGTTTGGACAATTTCATGCAGTGCAGGGATTTTCTTTCAAACTTTTTACCTCAACTACTTTTCCTGTTTTTGTAATATATTCTTTACCAGTTCTTTTCAAATTTGATCTCTCTTTAGCTTTATTTGTTTTTTTCTTCTTTTTTCTAGAATAGATTAATCTTTCGAGTCGTTTCCGTCTTCACTTTCTAGTTGTTGGTTTGTGTCTGAAACTTCGTTACAAAAGCCAGTTTTGTCAGTCTTTTTTTTTCGTTTCTTTAACTGCTTCTTATTCTTGGTTTTATTTTTCTTTTTCTTGTTTTTGCACTTATTTTTGTTATGGGTAGATGTGTCTGAGTCCGTGTCTTCTGATGCTTTCCCAGGAGGAAGAGGTCAGTGTAAACAGTTCTTCATCCGAAAGAAAGTCAACGTGTTTAAAAATAATTTCTTTGCTGTTTTCCTTTGAGGTTTTTCCTTGCTGACATTTTCATAAATTTATTTGCTAGCTATAGAGTGTTTGTTGCTATTTTCCGTTGTTTTTTTACTACTTCTAGGTTTCCTTTTGCTACTGTTCGGAAATTTTGCAGATTTTTCATTAGAACGTGTATCTCTTATATTTTTAGATTTATCTTTAGTACGTGTTTTTCTACAATTTTCGGACGTTTGTTTACTAGAATCAATTAATGTGCCTTCATCGTGTAAGATATTCCCACAGTTTATGTTATTTTCATTTTCAGGTAATTTTCTCGTCTCTTCTACAAACTCGATCGTGATTCTGTTGACTTGTTTACCATCAATAGTTTGTTCTTGGTCTGCCTTTATTTGCTGTAAACAAATTTCTATTTCCTCTTCTCTAGACAAAGACTGAATTCGGGGAGTCTCTTGAAGAAACTCAGGGGCTGGTATAGCTTGATTTGTCATATTAGAAGTGGCACCAGTTTCTAAAACAAGTTGTGGAGGTATCAAACTCGGAGTGTGCTGGGTAGGAAACTCATCAGCAAGGTTAATGTCTGTGCTCGGTTGTAGGAGCACATGAGCCGAGGGGTAGTGAGAGGATATCTCGATCTCGTCAAGAGCACTGGTGTCTATGATCTGCTGTAAGAGTAAAGAAGCCGAAGTGTGCTGAGTGGACAAGTCTTCAGGAGCTTTAGTATCTGTACCCGGTTGCAAAAGCACGAGCGCAAGTATCTATGCATGGGTGTAAGAGTACTGGAGCCGAGGCTTGCTGAGTGGTCACCTCATCCAGAGAGTGGGTTTCCAAGGCATGTTGTTGGATTTCTAGACACATCTCGTCAGATGCTTTGGTCTCTAAGACAGGCGGTAAGAGCATTGAAGCACTGGCGTGCTGAGTGGGTATATCGCAACGTGTAATATGGCTACTTGTTTCTAACACACATTCTATTCAATATCTCAAGCATAGTATTTTTGCTAACATAATGAAGTATTCATACAAAGAGAAATCGAATAAATGCTAAAGCGCCATATGTTATCAAAGCTTATCCGATTACTTTTGCTTACACACCAAATAGTTGTTAACAATAGTAATGAAAAATTACTAACAGACCAATAAACCATAAAAATCAAAAAGCCTTAGTTGCTTAAGTAACAGCGTCAACAATATTTGATAATAATAAAAAACAACTTATGTCATGATATTAAAAATAGTTAGACGAGAAAAAAAATCTTAAGCGTCATCTGTTTAAAAAACAATGAAAATATGTCGTTTTAGTCGCAACAACGGCGAAAAATTGAGAAACAATTCTAAATTTTGAAATGCTAAAGCGCCAAAAAAGCGCTCTGATTGCCACGAAACCTAGACAGATCAACGCAGAAAAAAAAATGCTTTCCAACAATGTATATAACTCATTTTGTCCCTAGTGGCGCTTTAGCATTTTTCCCTTTCCACTGACGATATATAAAAATGAATCCCTATTTCCCTTGGTCACGCCATCACGCCTGAACGGCTGGACCGACTTGAAAAATTATATTTGTATTGGATAGCTCATTTATTGAGGAAGGTTCTAAACTATATATCATCACGCCACTACACAGGAGAGCGGAGCAGTAATATATATATGAATGAAATGAATCCCTATTTCCCTTGGTCACGCCATCACGCCTGAACGGCTGGACCGACTTGAAAAATTATATTTGTATTGGATAGCTCATTTATTGAGGAAGGTTCTAAACTATATATCATCACGCCACTACAAAGGAGAGCGGAGCAGTAATCATAAATGTCAACAAATCGCGGAAACTTTCATACGTTTTTGGAAAAGTAATTAGCGACGGGATTAAATGGGTGCCACGGGGTTGGAAGTATGTCACGGACAAAGCCGGGCAGGTCAGCTAGTTACTAATAAAATAGTAAAGGTCGCCACAACCTGCACCTGTCCATTTCAACACGGCAATGGGCCCGCCACCTGTTACTCGGGACAAAAAGCAAAGCATACTGTGAAACGTGGGCGTAAAATGCGCCTCTGCCTACCCCTTCGGGGATAATGGCGTGAAAGTATGTTATGTTTATGTTATGTTATCTCTCAAGGGTAATGTATCTCAATCTGTATAAACTACAGAAACGATACAGTTATTATGCGTCTTCAACCACTCAAATAATTTTAAAATTTCTGAAAAATTCTTTAAAACGATAACATGACAACTTTCTATCATTGGTATCACCCGGTTGCAAAAGCACGAGCGCAAGTATCTATGCATGGGTGTAAGAGTACTGGAGCCGAGGCTTGCTGAGTGGTCACCTCATCCAGAGAGTGGGTTTCCAAGGCATGTTGTTGGATTTCTAGACACATCTCGTCAGATGCTTTGGTCTCTAAGACAGGCGGTAAGAGCATTGAAGCACTGGCGTGCTGAGTGGGTATATCGCAACGTGTAATATGGCTACTTGTTTCTAACACACATTCTATTCAATATCTCAAGCATAGTATTTTTGCTAACATAATGAAGTATTCATACAAAGAGAAATCGAATAAATGCTAAAGCGCCATATGTTATCAAAGCTTATCCGATTACTTTTGCTTACACACCAAATAGTTGTTAACAATAGTAATGAAAAATTACTAACAGACCAATAAACCATAAAAATCAAAAAGCCTTAGTTGCTTAAGTAACAGCGTCAACAATATTTGATAATAATAAAAAACAACTTATGTCATGATATTAAAAATAGTTAGACGAGAAAAAAAATCTTAAGCGTCATCTGTTTAAAAAACAATGAAAATATGTCGTTTTAGTCGCAACAACGGCGAAAAATTGAGAAACAATTCTAAATTTTGAAATGCTAAAGCGCCAAAAAAGCGCTCTGATTGCCACGAAACCTAGACAGATCAACGCAGAAAAAAAAATGCTTTCCAACAATGTATATAACTCATTTTGTCCCTAGTGGCGCTTTAGCATTTTTCCCTTTCCACTGACGATATATAAAAATGAATCCCTATTTCCCTTGGTCACGCCATCACGCCTGAACGGCTGGACCGACTTGAAAAATTATATTTGTATTGGATAGCTCATTTATTGAGGAAGGTTCTAAACTATATATCATCACGCCACTACACAGGAGAGCGGAGCAGTAATATATATATGAATGAAATGAATCCCTATTTCCCTTGGTCACGCCATCACGCCTGAACGGCTGGACCGACTTGAAAAATTATATTTGTATTGGATAGCTCATTTATTGAGGAAGGTTCTAAACTATATATCATCACGCCACTACAAAGGAGAGCGGAGCAGTAATCATAAATGTCAACAAATCGCGGAAACTTTCATACGTTTTTGGAAAAGTAATTAGCGACGGGATTAAATGGGTGCCACGGGGTTGGAAGTATGTCACGGACAAAGCCGGGCAGGTCAGCTAGTTACTAATAAAATAGTAAAGGTCGCCACAACCTGCACCTGTCCATTTCAACACGGCAATGGGCCCGCCACCTGTTACTCGGGACAAAAAGCAAAGCATACTGTGAAACGTGGGCGTAAAATGCGCCTCTGCCTACCCCTTCGGGGATAATGGCGTGAAAGTATGTTATGTTTATGTTATGTTATCTCTCAAGGGTAATGTATCTCAATCTGTATAAACTACAGAAACGATACAGTTATTATGCGTCTTCAACCACTCAAATAATTTTAAAATTTCTGAAAAATTCTTTAAAACGATAACATGACAACTTTCTATCATCATCATCGAAATCGTTCGTCGTGTTCATCCTCACTCTGCGTTTGGAGCACTAGTACACAGGTCTGATATGAGGCTTTCTTTCATGTAAGCTGAGATTGTGGAATGAACTATATTTTTCCGAACTACTACAATATGGTTCTCTATAGGGTCTTATGAGGTCTAAATGGAGTCGGAACCGAGAGTGTAGTGTAACCTCTAGCGTTCGTCAGTAATGAACTTTCTATTATATGGACTGCCAGCTTGTTATGTATGCACTGAGATTCTAAACTAGCCTAGATTAGTATCTCAGTGGCATACAAAACGAGTTAAAATTTCGGTGCCGTACACTTAATTTACCTAGGTCAATTCACCTAGTTGAACTAACTACACTTTTAGTTAACTTGAAACACCTGGGTGTATTAAAATTACTTTTGACAAAACTTTATTCACCTTATTCACCTGGGTGCATTAAATTTACTTTTAAGTATACTTTATTCACTTTATCATAAAGAATTTTTTTTATAATTGACTTCTTTACTTGTGATTTTTTTGGGGATGGCACTGGTTAAGTGTTGCGTACCGCCTTTTAGCCAAATATACACCATACACGGAGACTGTGGTAGTACTCCTAATACTACCAATATGTTTTTGCCTTAATGACTCATAGAGACACAAACGAATATCAGGTATTATTTGTGAAGCGCTCGTGGCCCCGCGGTCTCAGTGTTCTGTAAACGATCACTGAGTTACGCAACTTTCACTATGGCTGGTACTCGGATGGGTGACCACTTTGTGGCATTTACATTTGCGAGCGTTTCCGTGTTTCGGAAGGCACGTTAAGCCGTTGGTCCCGGTTGTCAGAAAATGCAGTCGTTAAGCCTGGTTGAAGGCCATATGGGCGGCTTAAAAATTTCAACAGCAGGTAGCCACAACCTGCATCTGTCTATTTCAACACGGCAATGGGCTCACCACCTATTACGTGGGACAGGAATCCACACGGTGAAAAGTGGGCATATAATATGCCTCTGCCACCCATTCGGGGATAAGGCGTGATGGATATTTATTTATTTATTTAGGTATTATTTGAAATGGTTAAGTCCCAAATACGCGGCTGGAATTCAGTTAAATATACATGTGACCTTGAAAAATGTACTATAAAAGCTCTCCATAGGATTTCTCCAAACGTTACAATAAATGGTTGTTATTATCATTTTCTGGAAAGTTTGGTTACAAAAGCAAAATCTTTAAAAATGTTTAAAACTAAGAACAACCGTCGTTGCGTTTATTTGTGTCGAAATCTAGCTATAATGCCAGAAGATAACATTACAGCAGGTTGGAAGTACATTGAACAGCAGATCAACAAACAAACCCATCAACCCTTTCTCCAATATGTTAAAAAATTTTGGCTAAGACCTGAAAACATTAAATTGTGGTCAGTTTTCGGAGAAAGACATCGAACTAATAATTTTGTGAAAAGTTTCCACACTACTTTAAGTAAACGCATAAAAAATGTAATAGAAACCTACTTGATCGGCCTTTAAAAAAGACGCAGACTCTAAGCGCTCACCAAAACAACGAAGACCTAGAATTCAACAAAATGATATATTTATACGTGAGACCCAGTTATGCTTGTTAGATGGTGACATCACTGTAAGCCATTTTCTTGAAATGGTCCGTTAGTTATTATAAGGGTTTATTAGCTATTGGAAAAAATTAATAATACTAATAAAATATTTTCTTAGAAATAAAATAGACGAATTTACGAACCTTTTATTGAAAATGATCCACGATTACTAATTAATAATTAGCCGGCGCCGCACCGCTCCTAGCCGTTATATTTTATTATGACTTTTTTCAATAAATCTATCAATTGTGCAGACACGCAATTTCTGATTTTTATTATAGTATAGATTAAAACATACTGGTGTAGTATGATTTAGAAATCATCTTGTAAAGCTTTTCATTTATATACCCTACTTGACAAGTTTGATTGAAATACCCACCATATATTTTTTTATTACCTAGTATCCTTTATCCTTTGGCACCCAGTAGATGAATACCTTTCACAATAACCTTGGTAACTCACTTAATCGATACGCTAAACCTCACTAAAACAGTAATGAAGACCTTTCACAATAACCTTGATACGAGATAGATACGCTAAACCTCACTAAAACATTAATGAATACCTTTCACAATAACTTTGATAACTCACTTAATCGATACGCTAAACCTTGCTAAAACATTAATGAATACCTTTCACAATAACCTTGAAAACTCACTTAATCGATACGCTAAACCTCACTAAAACAGTAATGAATACCTTTCACAATAACCTTGATAACTCACTTATTCGATACGCTAAACCTCACTAAAACAGTAATGAATACCTTTCACAATAACCTTGATAACTCACTTAATCGATACGCTAAACCTCACTAAAACATTAATGAACACCTTTCACAATAACCTTGATAACTTACTTAATCGATACGCTAAACCTCAATAAAAATTAAACTAATGAAATTATAGAAAAAGAAGGGTGAATAAAGTTTACTAATTATTTTAAAATTATGTTTTTAATTTTGCACCACAGGTGTTTAAAGTTCACTAAAAGTGTGTTTAGTTCACCTAGGTGAATTGACCCAGGTGAATTAAGTGTACGGCACCAACATTTCTTACCATCGCGTTCCAGAGTAACTTTAAAGCCATCTATTGCAGCTCTCATGAACTTCGATAATAATGAATACTGGTGTATTAATGATGGTTAAGATGACGTCATGATTACTTTTTTAATAGGTCATCATAAAATTAAAATAAAAACATTTAAAATGCAAATTGTATTTTAAATGTTCTTATTTTATTTTTCTTTTGGTGAAAAAAAAAATAGTTCACTGACTAATATGAATATATAAGTATGTTTATCAGTTATCTAGATCCCATAACACAAGCTAATATTAGCTTACTTTGGGCTAGATGGCGCTGTGTGAAAAGTGTCCCCACAATATTTATTTATTATTTATTTATTACTGACTTTGATTAATCAGTCAAGTCTTAATTCTCGAAGAGTTGGCATATTATACGCCCCTATTACACCGGGTACACTTTTATCCTACCAATATAGATTGGTAAAAGTAGATTATTATAATGGTCTATCGAAATAAATTAGCTTAGTGTTATACAAAACTATAGGAATTGAAATAGAACGCCATCTACGAAACACTGGCCAAACTAAAATGCATGCAATGGTTTACAGAGGCGAGCGCTGCGTTGAGTGAGTGCGGCGACCTCCCGTGGCGTGCTGTTCTATCTAAAAGTTCAGCACTATGACGTCATTTAAAAAAAAAGCTTATGCTGCGTTTCCTAACCGCCATTTTATAATGTTGTGGGCCATTTTATAATATAAACATACTTATATATTTCTAAAATGTATTTAGAAATATATAAGTATGTTTATCAGTCGTCTAGATCCCATAACACAAGCTTATATTGGTTTATTTTGGGCTAGACGGCGCTCTGTAAAAAAAATGTACCACAGTATTTTGTCCCATAATATTATAAAATGGCGGTTAAACATATTATACATAGGAAACACCCAAACTCCGAAACAAATATTTGTGAATCATACAAATATTGTTTCCGACCTAGGAATCGAACCCTGGACCTCAGTCGCATACACTACCACTGCGCCACCGAGGCAGTCATCAATAATATTACCATGCTTTCCACTTTCTTATATATCTGTCTGGAGTCTGGGTGTAATTAAGTAATTGATTTTATACAAAAATTCCTATGAGCTAGATACTAACTATTAAAATCGGGCATTACATGGAGGATATATTGTAGAACGATAATAAAGGAGGGGAGGAGGATCCCACCACACACCCTCGATTCATCAATCCTAACACACAACGGTCAAGGATAACCTCTACTAATTGTAACGGAGGAATGACGAACCAAACTCCTTAAGGAAAGAGATGTAGGATAGGTAAAAGGTACCCTTAAGGTGGTTAAGATTGTGCAATACTCTGCTTTAAAAGCAACATTTCGTCGACACGTGTTTCGCCTTTACACCGAGGCATGCTCAAGACTACTTGGCAGCAAACATACTTGAAATTTGAACCATATATTTGAAGTGGGTGAAAATCATGAAAATTCAAAAATGAATGGACTCCCTGCCTGGTTTTTTCCGACCGTCTACAGTATGGGGTTCTTTAAAAGGGGTCTTAGAAGGTTTATAAAGGGTCGGCTGCGCGTGTGCTGCACCCCTGGTGTTGCAAACGTGCATAGGCTACGGTGACCACTTTCCATCAGGTACGCTTGTCAGCCATCTCAGTAGTATTAAAAAAAAAATTGTAATTTTTAGTTAGTTATAAAAACATAGTACCTACATCAAAACATTTTTTAAGGTATTATATTGATACCTAAACTAATGGACAAGAATCGACCTGATCGACAGTGGTTGCTGTAGATACGTTTACCATAGGTTTTACACTCGTGCGGGGGACTATTGAAATGTTCACTGTTGAAATTTTTAACCTGCCCATAATGTCTTCAATTCGACTTAACACAATTAAATTACACGAAACATTTGAAAATGTAGTTACCACAAACGGTTACCCATCAGGACTGACCGTAGTGAATGATACTTAACTCAGTAATTGTTTGCACAACACTGGCTGGCACTCTTTTCTACGTCGCCTTTACCTACATAGAAAATCATCCAATAATTCATTACGATCCGACTACAAACCAATGCGATCTAAATTGTATTACCGGCGCTGAGTGAAGCATTGTCCGGTCGACCATCAATCATGGAAGGCATCACTCGAAAGACAATTAAAACATCTCTTGAGGATTCATTAATATAATCGCTAGATAATACGAATTTGCGATGATCGCCTAAGTATTTTGCTAGCCTATGTACCTAGTCAGGTCATAAATTCTGTCACATGTTTAATATAAAATAATTGAAACAAGGTTATTCATTATGTAACCATTTATATACCAAAATTAACTTAACAAAACATAGATTCTTATGACAATAAAGTTTATTCAAAATGACCTCCGTGATTTTGAATACAGGCCTTCAATCTGCACGGCCAGTCGTCTATCGCAGCACGAACGAGGTCCATGTCAATATCGGCAGCTGCCTAAATCAAGGATGTCTTGAGTGACTCCAAATTGGGATGAGGCTTTGAGCACGCCTTTTCCTCCAAGTGTTGCCATATCTTGTAATCTAACGGACTCAAAACTGGACTTTGTGCCGGATGAAGTCGATTTCACGCGCCGCCAGCCAGTCTTGTGTGCTCTTCGCTCTATGAGCTGGCGCCGAATCTTGTTGGAATACCCAGTGCCTGTTATTGAACATGGTATGAGAAACAGGTTCCACAAGGTTCGTTTTTACACCTTTCTCACAAAAATGTACCTGTGTTAAGCCCCAATAAGAAACTCCCAACCATACCATGAGCGAGGGTGGAAAATGACCTCGTTGGACACGCGGAATGCGGTTGCTTGCTTCTTCACTACTGTGTGCGTACACCTTATCATTTTGTTTGTTGTAGCTCTCTTCTACGGTAAAAAATTTTTCATCCGAAAAAAGAATTTCCCGAAATTTTTTTCCCGCGTACCGCTTCAACAAAGCGCGGCATCTCTTCAGTCTCAGGTCCATTATACGAGCATTTAAACGACGTCCTGTTTTTCTTCGATATGACCGAAGCCCTAAGTCTTCTTTTAACACCCTTTTCACCGTGGTTCTGCTTAACCCCATCTGAAGGGCCCAACAGTTTCTGCTTACATTTGGGATTTCTTTGAATTCGCGCCTTCACAGCGTTTATCACTGCTGGAGTCCTAACAGACCGAGGGCGACCACTTCTTGACCTGTCATCTACACTAGAGTCTTCATTGTATCGTTTGATGGTACGATAAACGAATCTTTTGGTTATATTCAAATTATTCAGTATGTCAAAAATTTGAATTGGCGCGTAACCGCAACGATGCAACGCAATAACTGCAACACGGTCTTCTTTAAGCGTCCACTCCATATTTAAAAATGAGTAAAATTCTAAAAAGTATACATTTTTCATGAACAATTCGAAATTCGAATTCAATAAACTTTTTTGTGGCCTGCATTCTAAAAGAAAAGTTTTTACTGTGTGACAATACTTATGACCTGACTAGGTATTAGCATCTACCAAGAATGCTACGATAGCTCTACGTTAGTGCTACGGCAAGGCTACGATAGCGCTACGAGTACGCTACGTGACTCTCCGCTACAGCACTTTTGTCTCCTCCGTAGACAGACATACATTTATACATATTTTCACGCCCTTATAAGGGGTAGGCAGAGGCATACTTTGCGCCCACATTTCACCGTATGCGTTTTTGTCCCACGTAATAGGTGGTGAACCTATAGCCGTGTTGAAATAGACAGGCGCAGGCTGTGGCGTCCTTCTGATGAAATTTTTCAAGCCGCCCCTGATAAGGCCTTCAACCAGGCTTAACGACAGCCATTTTGCTGGCAACCGGGACGAACAGCTTAACGTGCCGTACAAAGCACGAAAACGCTCGCAAATCTAAAACCACACAGTGGTCACCCATCCGAGGACCAGCCATAGTGAAAGTTGCGTTACTTAGTGATCGTTTACAGAACACTGAGACCCGCTGTCTCAGTGGCCACGAGTGTTTCTCCACCGTAGAAATAATAAAATTGATATAATTTAACATACTAGTTATTGCATGCAGCTTCACCCGAATGGTATAATTTTCCCGTATCTCAAATGGTATAGTTAGCTTTTTTTCCGACAATTCAATCCCTATCCACCATAAGCAAAGGCTTAACAATTAATTATTATCAAACAAAACACATATAAACAGACCCTCAAGAAAAAATGAGATAGCAAGAAGAAAGAGGTCCAATTATACCGCAAAGGCACTTCACACGTCAAACGCAGGAATCAAAGTGCGCTAACGGAAATTGTCCCGCGTGCTGCCATATTGTGGACCGGAAAGCCGCCAAATTATCAGGCTATGGTCCAGACCTCTATGGATATAAAGTGATTTTTTTTTCGGCATCGTCGAGTGTTTGGTGATTTATGGTTATTTGAGCAAAATAATTTTGAAAATTGAATTTTTGTTTATATAGGGATATTACTACGCAGAGTTGATTTAAGACTAGTTGATGCCGGCAACTCCACCCACGTGGTAAAGTTTTCTTATTCCCGATTCCCACTGTTCCCGGGATACAAAATAGCCAATGAGTGTGATGTATAACAACCTCGTCAAAATATCAGGCAACTTATAGTATGCATCGTGATAGTTTAAAAGTTAGTATAGATTTAAACACATACAAATTGTACTCATCTAAGAATACAACATTTTAATAATATTATGATTTATTTAAGCATGGATGTGTTTAAACAAATCATTTATTATATTTGATTTTTTCATCCTAATTTTTATAGTACACTTTTGGTTTTTGATTTTATTAATCGTCTACTATTTTTAGTGTTCTTCAAAATAATCTTAGAAGGTTTTTACAGGGTCGCCAGCGTTGGTTATGCATCTGTGGTGTTAAAAACGTCCATAGGCTACGGTGACCAATTCCATCAAGTGGTCCGTATGCTTGTATGTGACCTCAGTGGTATAAAAAAAATACTACACCAATCTTGTAGCTTTAATACATTTACGTTAAAGTCAATGGAGCTTGACCAATAAACACTGAAAAGCAATGGACTGAAGTTAAGTTAATAAATAAAAGGGTCGATGTTACTGCGACAAATCTTATTAGACGCCTTTTGATTACGCAAATCACTGTTCTTAAGACGTGACTCACGCAGCTAATTTTATTAGTTAGCTGCGCCAGTGCTGCGTTTAGACGTGCTTGCCGTAGAGTGGAGAGTAGTCAAAATTGGAACTTATTCTATTAATGATTTTATTTTCTTTTTGATTCCTGTAAAAAGTAATAACAAATGTTGTCTCCTCATCATCATGTTTGTTAAGATTTTTGAAATGAAAACTTCTTAAGTCGTGTTCAGTAATTTTTAGGTAGGTAACATCTTGTCTGTTAGCGTCAGTGACATACTTTTCACTGTGTATTATTTGTTTTACAATATATATAATTATCTAGCAATATATGTAACGAAGGAGATAACAACGAGGCTGCTCCTGGCAGCCAAATAAAAGTGAACCTCAGGCTCCAAGTTCACGTAGGGTTTAAAGCAACTGAGAATACACTAGATGAAGAGAGGATGACAATGCATGGTTAGTTATGTGACTCAATCGAAAATGGCGGAATATCCAATATGGCGGACTAGTTATTTTCAATTCACAACTACAATATGGGTATCAAATAAAAGGACCGAGAATACATATACTATTTAATGTTTTTGTTGATAGTCCCTATGACTAACTACCTATTTTTGTCAAGTCGTAAATGTTGTTGTAAATTTCCAGAACTAAAATCATAGTCTTTCTTGTAATATTTAAAGAAAAATAAAACATAGTATCGCCTTTAAATGAGTGATACTCGTAAAAGATTTTTACGCATTCCCTGTTAAAGAAGTCTAATGGAGGGACGAAGTTATCGCAGGCACAGTGACGGGGCAAAGTCAGTAATTTATATTTATTTACGGGGTTGTCTTCGTTAAGATTTTAATTTTATATTAATAACAGTATCCAAAAGTACCATAACATCAGACAGACATGGACCCTCATATAAGCACAAGTCATGACACCCACACACACACACAAGCACGAGTGCACGCCCAAATACACCTTCATTCTGGCATACCAAGTTCTTCCATATATTCACAGCCATGCATTTTAAAAATAATGTTATATACTCGTACTTACTTATTCAAACGGATGAAACGTAGCACTCCACTTTAAATTAACATAATATTCTAATGAAACATATTAGCGACGAGCAATGCCTCTTATAATACAGGTCACCCTAGTTTTAGAGGCAGGGTTATTAACAGATCATTTAATTTTTGCTATACAATTTAAATTACTTTTACTTTTATATTATTATTACATAATATTCTCTCTTGAATGTTGCACTGTACCCTTTTCAATGGAAATAAATTAACTTATCTTTATTTTGGTTAAAATAAAATAAATAAAACAAAATAATTCAATACAGTTTCAATTACACAACTTCTCCGCTACTTGCTAGTTTACTTGCCGCTTGCTTCCACGCTAACCCAATTCAAACGAGGCACAACACTCAGTACCGTATTTATTAGTGTTAATGAAAACAAAAACCAAGGCGTCGCTCGAGTCCGATTCAATTTGCTCATAATAAACGGTTTGTAAGCCTCAGCTGCGCGCTAATATCTGTTACGTACAAATCTCTCAAAAGATTTTCGAACAACAATTCACAATATCGGTGTGAATTGTTGTTCGAAAAACTTTTGAGAAACTAGGCTACATAAATACAATGGTGGAAATACAGCCAGGATGTAATGGGCTGTAAATGGGATGTAATAAAAAAGACCTCCGAAGCCCAAGTGAGCTTACCTGACAGCGATGCAACTGCTGACAAAGGGTGTGGGAGGTCGAACGGCAATCACTCATAATGATGCCGAACAACAAAAACCGTACGATAGCTGTTCGTAGAAGTCAAATAAAAGGGTCCTACGTCCCACGTGCTAAATTAATAAGCTAATTTATCCTAAAAATTTGCTTCTTTAAAATAGATTTCCAGATGAACAAAGTCGCGAGCACTACTAGTTTATAATATACGATGTTGACACCAATGTGCTATTCCATTCTTAAATAGTACTACTAATAATAAAATTTAATAGTAATACTAATAACTGGTAAAAAGTGGATGTTTAGTATGATTCTGCCTACCCCTTACAGGATAAATTAGAAGTGACTAAATGTACTTATGTTCTTGTTCAATCCAAAAGGTTGCCAGTTGATCATGCAAAGGTTGTCTCAAGATAATAGCATAAGTTAAAATACGACCTAACCCTAGTTTCAATCATCTTCATTCAATTTTTTTTTTATTTCGTGTGACTTGTAGAGAAAAGTATAGCCCGTGCACCGAACCCACGACCCTTGTCGCGTGTTGATTAATTACTGTGCGATTAATCAGAGGAAATGAGTGATGGGTGGCATGAACATCGCACTATAATGAAGTCCTACTGAGATTTTCTTACCAGTTATTTACTTCCAGTATTCCCTAATGGTACTTACGATACAAATGAAGATTTGGATCATTTCCAGGCGTCCCAGTCCTGCAAATAGTCTTTTACTGCGTATTAGTCTTTTCCGCTCAGCATTTTTTTGAAATCATCATTTTAAATTTATGTATTTGTAAATATGTAATGCGTATAAGCGCCCTGGAAGGATTTGCCTATCTCATGTAGTCGATTATAGTACACTGAACGATATTTCTTTCACAATTTCGCCCGCACGGTGAAAATTTCCCATACGGTTTCTCCCAGTGTTATACTAAGATAGTATGTTTTTTTTAGGAGATAGACATATGCCATCGTGGACTTGTCTGTAGACCTATATAAGATATATAATTCCACGATATGCTATTTTGTTATATTATAAGGGTTTATTAGGGAGCGTTTTCTTGAAAGTTCCCAGATGGCTTTGGTTTTCTGACACTTCCAACAAATTTTGTTATATTTTTGCTAAGGATACAAAACTTAACAAATAATATACATTTCTAGAGAACCACTCTATCCATTGGTAAAATATCATGAAAATGGAGCAGTAGTTTTTGAGTTTATCGCAAACAGACAGACAGATACTGCGGAGAACTTTGTTTTACAATGTGTAGTGATTTATATGACGAGTATGTTCGTCGCTTGTCTAGAAAACTGTGAAATTGTGACAATATTATATAGTTTAAATCCCACTAGTGTCTTCAACTCCGCAACTTGCTCGGAATCGTGACGATCATTTTTACAAGTGTTGGATAGATCAGTGGAAAGGCACGCGCGGCCCGACCCTTTCACAATGCATTACGCTTAGTGAGGTGAATGTGTGGTACAAAATAAAAAACGCAGCGAAGTACAAACAAATTTTAAAGTTGCTTCTTCTATTGAGTTGGTGGTTAACATGGCATATCTAGCGTACTTTTGATAGAGATTTGCCTATAACTGGTTACGAAATCGAAAGCGTTGGGTTCCACTGAATACCATGTTACTGACATATGGGACCAGCATAACGTGCATTTCAAAGCGCAGATATGCTCCACCAAAAACGGCCTACACCAAACTAATCTCAAAACTGATAACAGATTAAAATGAATTTTGCTCTTATATTATTTTACTCTAATACGGCCCTGGTTGTTATATCATAGCAAGGTAATATGATTTTTAAATCATTTTTTGCAGTATTTAAAACAATAAAAAGTGTTCTAGAGCCCCACCAAGGTCTTAGAGGTCAAAACCAACCTTACCTATAAGTGGCACTCCTGCTTATGAACAAATATACAAATGGTTTGGAGATCAAACAGCACGCTTTCCCAACTATGCTAAAAAAAGTCATAGTTCTTCTTTTATACCACTCAGGTGGCAGACTAGCATACGGAAAGTGGTCACCGTAGCTCATGGACGTTTGCAACACCAGAGGTGCGGCACTCACGCTGCTGACCCTGTAAAAACCTGCTAAGACCCCTTTTGTAGATTCCCATACTGTAGACGTTCAGGAAAACCCAGGCATGGAGTTAATTCCACAACCTAAGCGTACGCGGAATAAAGCCTCTAACGGACCTAACCGTATGTGAGCGCTTCGGACGCAAAGTGTGAGGAAACACCCTGTCTATGGTGAGTGGTGCAATGATAGAAGTTTTTTCTAGCAGCCAATAAAAACGCATCTTAGACTTCAAATACATATAGGCATTTGTTGGAACAGGAGTGACACTAAAATTACTGATATAAATAATCGGGAAAAAATCATATACTAAACATAAATTTACACCAAACCGCTACGCCCATGACTTGCACCGCACACCCGAGACAAGCAGAGAGCAGCGCTAGTACAGCAATAAGTTAGAATTTTCCTAATAACTGTGGAGTACGTAACGCAGAAATGAGCGAACTGAGTCGGAGATAATGGCTCCTGAAATATGAGCTGTGAACTTACATAGTTTTAGTTACGTATATATTTCATTTGCAGTGATATTAATGTAGTTTTTGCTTCTAGAAACATATAAATAAGAAACTCCTTTATGAAAGAGAATCCATACTAATATATAAAGATGAAAAGTTTGTTTGTTTGTTTGTATGGTTGAACGCGCTAATATTAGAACTTTTTGGTCGGATTTGATAAAATCTTTTTGTGTTAGTAAAGCCTATTTATCAAAGCAAGGCTATAGGTTATATATAATCACGCTACTACCTTAGAGAGCGGAGCAGTAATCATTAATGTCGAGAATTGGGCAACTTTTTGTCCATTATTGTAGAATTTATAAACGACGGGATTGAACAGGTGTGACGGGAGGTCGAAGTAGGCCACGGGCACAGCCGTGGGTCGCCTAGTATTAAACATATTGAAAAATAGGAACGCCATTTCACACAGAGAGAAGAGTAAGAAGAGAAAGGCCCCACCAAAATGTCCAAGCTTTACTGTCTAACGAACGAGGCTCTCACAACAGTGGCTCTCGACTTACTTATCACGCACGCCTATATCCACGAAGGGCAAACTATACGCCCACATTTCAGCGTAATCATTTTGGTCCCATGTAACAGGTGGTGAGCCATGTTGCTGTGTTGAAACTGCAAGCATGTGGCGCCATGCGATTGAAATATATCAAGCCGCGCCTGTAAGGCCTTCAACTTGACTTACCGGCTGCCATGTTACTGGCGACCGGATCCAAGGCTTACCGTGCCAATCGAAGCACGGAAACGTTATCACTACATATAATAAAACAAAGTCACTTTTCGCTGTCTAATAATAATAATAAAAATATCTTTATTTTGCATAGACCATTTTAACGGCGCTTACAAAATGTCATACACTATTTAAAATATTTAAAGCGACCACCGGTTCGGAACGCGGCCCCTGAGAAGAACCGGCAAGAAACTTAGGAAGGCTTTTTTTTGATGGCCTATTTACAATTTAATATTATTTCACTTTGCCAGCAGATCATTTCCAGGCGTCCCTGTCCTGCAAATAGTCTGTAACGGAGTAAAAACCTTTTTCACAAAGCTTGTTTTTAATAAACTTTTTAAATTTATTTAATGGTAAATTTCTCAGGTCACAGGGAAGCCTGTTGTAAAAGCGTATACAGTTACCCTGGAAAGAATCGCCAATCTTATGTAGTCGACTGTGGTGGACTGAAAGATTATTTTTATTTCTAGTGTTTATATTATGTTTATCACAGAATTTAGAAAACTGTGATAGATTTTTCTGGCGTTACATAAGATTGGCAAAAATGTTTTGTGATGGTACGGTTAGAATATTTACTTCTTTGAATTTTTCTCGGAGAGAAACTCTGGGGCCCAAATTATAAATAGCGCGTACAGCCCGCTTTTGTAGAACAAAAATAATATTTAAATCTGCAGCACTCCCCCAAAGGAGAATACCGTAAGACATAATACTATGAAAATAGCTGAAGTAAACCATTCTAGCCGTATCCACATCTGTTAGAGTCCTGATCTTTTTTACAGCGTATGCAGCCGAACTTAATCTAGAGGCTGTCTTTTCTATGTGTGGGCCCCACTGCAAATTGGCATCAATAGTTATACCGAGGAACACAGTTTATTCTACAAACTCTAACACTTGTCCATTCAGTTGAACATTGGCCGCAACTTGTTTTACATTTGGTAGAGTAAATTTTATACATTTAGTTTTATTTTCATTAGGGCAAAGATTATTTGAGCTGAACCAATGAACTACTCTTGCAATTGCATTGTTTACATCGTCATAGTTATCTAATTGTCTTTTAATTTTAAAAATTAATGAGGTGTCATCTGCAAACAAAACAATCCTATTCCTGTCCCCTACATAAAATGGTAAATCATTAATATAAATGAGGAACAAGAATGGCCCAAGTATCGAGCCTTGCGGCACACCCATTGTAACCATGGATCCTACAGAACGTGTACCATTAATATCGACCCTCTGTATTCTATTGTTCAAATATTAAGACAGAAGGTCGAGAGCTTTGCCTCTTATTCCATAGTGGTGTAATTTTTTGCACAGCGTTTCATGTTGAACGCAATCAAAAGCCTTTGATAGATCGCAAAATATACCTAATACATCGTGCTTGTCTTCCCAAGCTTCATGAATACATTTTAATAACTCAACACCAGCATCGGAAGTTGAGCGCCCTTTCGTAAACCCAAATTGATTCGCATGAAGTATTTTATGACTATTAAAATGGGATAGCATTTGATTCAACATTATTTTTTCAAATACTTTGCTCAAAGTTGGCAGCACTGACACTGTTCGGAAATTAAACGGCTCTGTAGCGCTGCCAGTCTTGAACAAGGGAACGACTTTGCTGTTTCATTAAATCAGGAAATGTACCACTAGAAACTCAATCATTAAACACAGTTGCTAGATGGGGCGCAATTACCACAATTATACATGATGCAGTTTTGATCGATAATCCCCAAAGGTCCGCGGTTTTCTTAATTTCGATACATTTAAATGTTTTTACAATGTCCTGAGCACAAATATCTGTGAATACAAATGCATCCCTGCAACAAAGAACAGATTCTTCTAATAAAAGTTCAGCGGAACTGGAAGATTCTTGTAGAGATTTTGTTGTCAATATAGGTAATTTTTGAAAAAATGTTCAAACTCCGTCGCCACTTCCAGGTCCCCTGTAACATGGCAACCATTTACTTTTAAGTGGAAATCCCTTTCAGTCACTAAAGATCTACCGCATTCAGAGTTAATGATGTTCCAAGTCATTTTTATTTTATTTACAGAATTAGAAATTTTATTTTTAATGAAGTTTGACTTAGCAAGATGACACGTTTGTTTAAATATCTTTGAATAATTTTTAACATATTCCTGAAAGGTTTGCCTAAAATTATATGATTTTTCTGAATATAATTCAAATAATTTATTTCTACTTTTAAAGATACCTGGTGTTGCCCAGTCACTGAAAACAGGACAACCACCAATATGTAGTGTTTTTGAGGTAAAAACTTTGCCAAACTCATCATTAATCAAATTAAATAAGTGTTTATATGACTGGTCTACACAAGTGAAGTTAGGTAGATATGGTAATCTCTTTAATACATTTTCTTTAAAATTATTCAAACGACTTTGGTTAATTGGTACATATTTAATTTGGTTTTTGCTGACTTTGTTACTACTTTTAGGAAATTTTATCCATTGGCCACGATGATCTGACTCCACAGGATCCACAATACCTTTATCTATAGGTTTAATATCAGTAAAAATATTATCAATACATTTTGCACTGGTGGCTGTAATACGAGTGGGTTCTAAGAATGTACTATGCAGATTAAAGGATTTAGATAAATTTTTCATTTTATTTCTCTCTGATGGAGTTAATGATGTATCTAATATATCAACATTAAAATCTCCACAAACTATTATAGATTTCTTAGAACATTGGCATTTGAACAGTGCTTCTTCAAGCTTTTCTTCAAATTTAATGTACGGAGCTTTAGGGGGACTGTATACGCTTAACAAGATGAAATGCTCAAATTGAATACTGGCAATCTCAATAACTCACTCAATGGAGAGGGCTACTAAGTCTTTACATTCTTTAAATTTTAAGTTTTTATTAATTAATATTAAAGAGCCTCCACGTTTAGAATGTTTTCTATTGAACGAGCTAGCAACCTGGTGATTTACGAAGTTCAACAATGTGATTTGATGATCTTTTAACCAGTGCTCTGTAGCACAAAAAATATTAATAGAATTTCCATTAATGTATAGCTCTAACTCTAAATCTTTACCATTTATTAAACCTCTAACATTATGGTGCACCAGGTTTATAAAAACAATATTTTTACTAAGATTATTCTCAGGGGCCAAAGTCAACTGGCCAGATTTATTATCTGTTGTCCTATAAACTAGTTTTTTTGGAATTTCAGTTTCCAAATGTGAAGTATCAAAACTATCCTGCTCAATAAAAGCAGTTGTACTTGCCAATAATTTGGTTTGAAAAATTAAAAAATTTGATAGCAACAGAGCCTTGTTGTTGATAGAACCTTTCGTTGTAAAAATTTTTAATAGAAAATATCTATCTAATGTCAACAAACTATTATTATTGAAAATTATGTTCCAATCAAACAATTCAATTTTTTTGGAATATGATACCATGGTATGTAGTTTCATATTTATCTTTTCTTTCTTTCTTTCATATTTATTTTATCTGTCCCTATGTATGCATAGATCTTAAAAAGTACGCACCGAATTACGATGCGGTTTTTTTTTAATGGTTAGAGTGATTCTTAAAGAAGGTTTTTATGTATAATTTGTTAAGTTTTTGTATACATCTCTAAATTATGACGAAATTTGTTGGGGATGTCGGAAAAAATGAGCCGTCTGGGAGCTTTCATCGAAAACGCTGCCAAAACCCTTTAAGATATAACAAAATAATGTATAGTTGAATTGTGTATCTAATATAGGTCTACAAAAAAGTCCGCGATGGTATATATCTATCTCTTAAGGATAACATACTATATCCATTTTAATACTTAAAAAAACCAGCAATAATAAAGAGGTATTTTGAAGGCTATTTACAAAAATATTTTATTAATCCTTATCATTTTTAATATGTTAGTTGGCTTCAGCAATTCATGAAGATTATTTCGTCCCTAAACACCTTGCAAATTAAATGAATATCTTAGGAGATACGGCGAAATCAAATTCGTGTAAATACAACCATAATTCAATCGGGCGGGCGTACGTGGGTACTAGGGGCCGAGTCTACTGTTAACAAGCCGTAGAATAGAACCAGAACCGCTGTTTTTAGCTGCCAAAATGTTAGTAGACTATTAAAAATGCAACTGACTAGCGGCCACTGGCGCGGTACGTGTTAGTAGAATTCTATCGGCCGACAGATATAAGTCTATTGGAGTACGATTGTGGTAGTAGACTACGAACAAAAGTCAAAATTGAACCAGTGGCTACTGAGCGACGATTACGATTCTTTTCTGATGCGATTGAAATAGTAGACTTGGCCTTCTGGAAAGCGGAGAAGTAATCATCAAATTTGGAAAATGTTCATACTTTATTGTGAAATTAATAAACGACGGGATTAAATGGGTGCCACGGGATTCGAAGTATGTCATGGGCGAAGCCGGGCGGGACAGCTAGTTGAATATAAATACCATATAGCGGTTACCAATCCAACGACCAGCATAACGAAAGTTGCTTAACGCAGTGATCGTTTACAGAACACTAGTTAGCTTAAACATTAAAATTCAATGTTTGAATATTGACTGTCTCTGTGGCGCGGCGGGAGTACATCCGACTGCTACGCAAGAGGTCGTGGGTTCGATTCCCACCCAGGATAAAACTTTGTGTAATGAGCACGATGGTTTATTCTGTGTCTGTGTGTTATTTATCTAAATTATGTATGTATTTAGAAATATATAAGTAAGTTTATCAGTTAACTGGTTACCATAGTACAAGCTCTGCTTAGTTTGGAATTAGATGGCGTTGTGTGAGTTTTCTCTCCAGAAGACTACCGACACAAATCCACCAGATTGACTATCCAGTAAAATCTGTTTAAGAATCATTTTCTTACCCAGCAATGGGAAACAAAGAATCCATATGTATGTATGTTTCGCGTTACCTCATACATATGTATGAGACACTTCCCCGATTGTATGTCGAATTAATATGGATGGGTTAGCCCTGGAACGTCGTGTCAAAAGTAAGTGTTAAGGAAATAGTGGTCGGCTCTCCGAGTTATTTGTATGTTCTGGACATTTAATTGTTAATTTTATTTCGCTGTTTTTATGAAGGATGAGTTCTAGTCTTACTTTGTTTAGTCCTTACTAATCGAGCATAATAATATTGTGTAGCAAAAGTCTCACAAAGCAAGAAATTAAAATGCCCTACGAAAGACGCCGTACGCGTTTATCTATACTAATATTATAAAGCTGAAGAGTTTGTTTGTTTGTTTATTTGGTTGAACTCGCTAATCTCAGGAACTACTGGACGAATTTAAAAAAATATTTTTGTTTTGGCTAGCTCATTTATCGAGGAAGGCTATAGGCTTTATCACGCTACTACCCTGGAGAGCGGAGCAGTAGTCATAAATGTCGACAAATCGGGCCAATTTTCATGCATCATAGCAAAATTGATTAGCGACGAGATTAAATAAGTGCGATGGGTGTTCGAAGTATGTCACGGGCGAAGCCACCCGTCCGGCTTGTATTTGCAGCTAGTATTTCATATGAACCTAACGAGTCGGAGGGCAGCACGATTATTTTAATTATTACAGACGAATAGCATGAAATTGACAGGCTGTGCATGCGACTTTCGCCTTCAGCCAGACGTATACTTATCACGTGGTATTATTATTACATTCATCTCTATTAAAGCGCCAGTGAGGGAGCAAGCAGCATATCTTGCTCTAAGACAGAAAATTATCGTAAATTTGTCAATAGTATTTCTTTATTTTATCATGTAGCACTAATTAAACATTCTTGGAATATAAATTTCCTTTTCTACTGGCGCCATTTTTTATTTTTCAGTGAATATTATGAAAAGATGTATGCAAGTAACCACAATGCCACACTGGGAAATGGAGCTCACTTATAAGCTCCGGATCCCGGTGTCATTGAAGTCATTAGCATGAAAGAAATTGATTGACTGGCGGACGGGTGTGGTCCCAGATGACTGGCGAATAGCAGTTGTAGTACCTATCTACGAGTACAAAGGGAAACTCTCTCGCCTAAACCTTGCCTAAACGTCCCAGATGACTGGCGAATAGCAGTTTTCGTACCTACAAAGGGAAACTCTCTCGCCTAAACTGCTCCAGCTACGGGGCGATCAGCTTGGTCCGCTCAGCTAGTAAGATGTTTGCAAAGTTTATAACGACAAGAATGCAAGCAAAGTCTGAAAGGCATTTGTGGGAGGCTCAATGCGAATTCTGCCGTGAAAGAGGTTGCATGGATCAAGTTTTTCTCTCTGCATAATCGCGGAGAAGTTTCTGGCTGTTAGCCAGAAGGTTTTTTGCGCTTTTGTGGATCTGGAGAAAGCATTTAATAACGTTGTGAAACAAACTCTTAGGGACTTGATGCCCGGACATAGTGTGAAAGGCTCGCTACTGCGGGCAATACAGTCGCTTGTGATGTGATGCGATGTGTCACCTCTTTTCGATGTCTGTATACGCATCAAAGAGAGTTGTGTCATCACCGCCTGGCTGTTCATAGTGTATCTGGACAGTTTCCAGCAGAATTTAAAAGAATGTGTGATTTAACAGTACATTGTCTGTTGTAGGCTGATAATGCGGTGCTCATGGCCTCATCAGAAGTCGACCTTTAGGCATTTATCACTAATATAAACGAGGAGTATAGAGTAAGGGCTTCACTTGAATGCAAGTAAAACTAAGGTTCTAGTATTTGAAAGAGATGACGTAAAAACTAAGTGCGAGATTTGTGTAAACCAGGAACATCTAGGGCAAGTGAATGTAATGATGATGTGATTCGGATGTAGAACGGCGAGTAGCTGCCGGAAACAAAGTTACCAGTGCTTTGTCTCAATTAGTAAAGCGCCTAAGCATCGTAAAAGAAGTACGACTCGCGATTGCCAACAAGCAGTGCTAGTGCCAACGTTGCTTTTCGGTAGCGAAACCTGGGTATGTCAGAAGATGCATGAAAGTAAGTTAAATGCTGTGGAGAAGAGATCACTTCGAAAATTGTGCGGCGTAACCTGGCCGACCGAATACGAATACGAAGTGATACGCAATATGGCAGATTTCAATGAAAGTGTCAGCGTTAAGCCCGAAAATGGCGTTCTCCTTTGGTTTGGACGCGTCCAACGAATGAGTGAGGAACGATTGAGGATTGACCGGTTTCGCAATTCAAGCATACTTGTTTCGCTTCCTGCAGTTTTAATAATAGTTTAACACATTCACATCTCGGTTACCTGAGTACTTCCCGAAGTACAGAAACGCTGGCAAATATAAATGACGCAAATCGGTCACCCATCCAAGGACCAGCTATAGCGAAAATTGCTTAACGCAGCGATCGCTCACCGAACACTGTGTTAGCGGTACCACGAGTGCTACTATCCTGTGGTATTCTATCCAGCTTTTACTTGCACATTTTTATCATCCTAATACGAATTCGATAACGCCCCAAAGCCCCGCATTACATCCGATGGTGCGCGCGCTCGTGACAATTTCCGGGAGGCTCTATTATTAACTTCCCCCAACACTTTCTACTTACTTAGTTAACAAGCTTTCGCCCCAAGGTACGCTTATTATTTATGAAAAGACATCCTTTATACTAAATTGTGCCTTATCATTAAATATTTTTAGCTTAAGTGCAATGCGCCTGTAGCCCCCTATATTCAGTGTTTTAACGATTACTTCAAATAGTATACACCGATTTAAGATCAGTCTTGGGATGGGTGATCGTTGATGGCATTTTTATTGTGTTAATTTTGTTATTTGTCGGTGATAATGATTTTTTTAAACGTGTGGAAATCCCCTCGGATGTCATGCTGGACTCGAAGCGGCTAAAACCACGGTCCCTGCTTAACTGTCTATTGCCGGACGCCCGGATAACTCCTCGGAAAGATGTCCCTTATACAGCGCCATTTAGTCCAAAGTGAGCTAATTAACAAACCTAGAGAACTGATAAATATTTGTATGAATTTCTAAATAAATACATATTACCATGTTTACATACATACATACATACATATTAAATATGTATGTATGTATGTATGTAAACATTGTAAACACAAATATTTATAACGACATAGGATTCAAATCCGAGACCTCCGCCGCATACGCTTACACCCCCAAGGCAGCTGATTCCAAACTAAGCAGAGCTTGTATTATGGTAACCAGGTAACTGATAAACATACTTAAATATATTTATAACGACATACATATTTTAGATAAATAACACCCAGACACAGAATAAACCATAGTGCTCATCACACGAAGCACGTGGGAATCGAACCCACGACCTCTTGCGTAACAGTCGGATACACTCGCACCATAAAAAAGCAAAGAAAGGAAGATGTAGTAATATTATATAATACCACAATAATTGTCATATTTAAATAACGCAAACGTGAAAACGTACTACGAAATATGAAACACATTCGCCCAATCATTGGTTATTGTTTTCCTCACAATTGTCTTCATATTTAGTCTTTGGGGAGGCAATACATCATTACAGTACAATGCAACCCTTGATACGTATAGTATTAATAAAGGGTTGCCGAGGCTCGCTCGTTTATATGATTGATCGGCACATACATCTTAATGAGCAAGATCTCATCTTTGAGAACGCAATGTGGGCAGTCATCATTAATACATTCTTAGAATGGAATAGAACACGGTCATTTAAGATACATACACATTACATTATAAGAAAGCCAAAAAATCCGGTCAACACGAGTCGAACTCATGCGTCAAAGGTTCCGTAAAAAATAGTACCTGTTTTAGTATGAATCAATTAAGCTAGACCCCATATTGTATATGATAACGCCGATACGACTCAGAGGTCTATGTTAATTGGTGAATCTATGTATGTATGGGGACACCCCTTAATTTTCAACTTTTTTAAATTTTGGAATTTTTCTTTATCTGTGTTATAAGACGTTGTTTTGTACCAAATTTCTAGATTCAATTATTTCTGAGTTCACGGAAAGTACCCTGTAGGTTTTAACCCTTTGGCTTAGAAGATGGATTTTTTCACAGCCATGCCTCAAAAGTCTTGAAATGATTAGAAAAAAGAAGCTATCATTTAAATATATACTCACGGTGTAGAGTAAGACTTGCAAGAGTAAGGCAGAATTGTATCCACACCTCACAGCTTTTAATGTTCATGGAATATACAGCCAAAGTGTTCAAGAAGACTTATCATTTGCCTTAGGAAAAATGTCAACAGTTTAACTCTCCGTAGTCCACTAGACCTAGACATCTCCCAATTCGTCTCATAACACCGTATTTTGGTCTCATTCACCGTACTCTTACATTTAATAATTTTCCCAACTCCAAATATAGTTAACATTTTCTTTCGCTAAATCTTAATTTTTTTACGCGGGAAATCCCCTCGTATGTCATGCCGGACTCGAACCGACTAAAACCACACGGTTCCTGCCTATCTGTCTATTGACGGACGCCCCGGGTAACTCCTCGCAAAGATGTCCCTGTGCTCCCGGCAGACTTTGGCTACCGACGCGGCCTCACCTAGGTTTCGGGTGTTATCCGCTAAATCTTCATGGATAATTGGACATAACGTATACAAACTAAATCGTAATCATTTTATGAGTATATTTACGACCCATGTGTATCAGAAGGCTTCTTTAAGCCACAAGTAAACTTTTCTTGCTCTTGCTTTTGGCCTAGCTTACCCGAATTAATAGAATCACACTCATGAAAATAAATACTATGAGTTTTTTCTATCTATAGGTAAATATATATTTCTAGGGAATACGGAGAAAACAGTCGACAGGCTTCCATGCATCCATGCATACTTCTTTCGTATTCGGGTACCCAATACCTTCATAAATGTATGTCTGGGTACCCGAATACTTTCTAGTAGACTATAATGTCGATTACTCTTTTTTACCGGATCGTATTACTTAATTACTGATTCGAAAATTCAACGTATGACCCGGAATCAATAAGGAATTCCGTCGTAAGTGGCGCATAGTTTGAGGCTATCCCAGGGGTAAGTAATTAAATACCGCAGATTTGAGCAAGTCATGATCTCGTGTGGAGTCACGGTAACATCGTTATGCGGCTCGTTGGCCCACCACAATAGGTATCTTAGATTAATTGATATGAGCTGTGTGGAAGAAACTATCTTTCACTATTACAATACATCATTTAATTGTAGTTGTTAATGCTCAGTCGCTAAATATCATATTCTGAAAAGACCATATTCGTAAAACACCACATTCGCAAAACATGATATTCGTAAAACATCATATTCTCATAACAACATATTCCCAAAATATCATAATCTTATAAGACCGCATTCGCAAAACACAACATCACTTAGGATCATTTGCGGCATAATCTTTGCTACCCGTGCTTAGCCTCTCAAAACTTACTTAAATCTTTTCGTAGTGAGTCTGTTTGTCGCAAAAGAAAACTATTGTCACAGTATAAAATTGTATAAGTTAAAGCAATAAGTAAATAAACCCTTCTAATATTAAAAACGCGAAAATTTGTCGAAACATATGGATGTATTCCTACACTTTCACGCAAAATCTACTGAAAGGATTTTGATGGAACTTTACAATAATATAGCTTACACATCAGAATAATACACAGGCTACTTTTTATCCCGGGAACAAGTTCCCGTGAGAAACGGGAAAAGATTACCTTAGGCACGCGGGTAGAGCCTGTAGAGTTCCAACATAAAAAGTATATTTTATTTATATCTAGCGATGTCCCACAGTTTCACCTGTGACAAACTTCGAGTTCCGTAGTACCTATTTAACCCATATACCTCTTCAATCTCTTTTACTCTGATTTCCATACATTATTATAGACAATAATGTATGGAAATCGGCTCTATTTGTTGAAATTTATTATTACTGCTCCGCTCCCTTGTTTAACATAATGATGTTATGTAGCTTATTTTATTTCTGAATAACGTGGTTTTCTAATAGTGAAAGAATTTGTATGATTTGTTCCAGAGTTGCTTTGTAAATTCGACTTTGATTTGAGATTCTCTTTTTAATTTTAGTTAGGATTAGCGGACGTCAAGCGGTTTTACACGCGTAGTGCCTGTTTCGTGAGCATACGAGAATGAAATGTAATCCAAGTTATTCTCTCTAGTTTATATATCATCTTTCTAGCAAATAGTAAACAACGATTTCTAGGATTATTTTTCTCTTTGCCTCTTCCTGTTTTTTTTCGAAGTGATCTCTGAACAAAAATTTGTAGATTCATACTATTTTCAACTTTTTGTTTTCACTTAAAAAACAAACAAAATCTGATCTCAAGCTCAACAAATCGTCTCCACAAATCACTACATAAAACAAGGCCTGCGGTATAAAAAGCCGGTTAAATTCCGTGCCCGGATCAGTTTGACGGACACGGATGTGCCACATTCGTCACTGTTCGATGTATGGAAATGAAGGGTCTGGGAACTTATTTGTTCCATCACGTACAAAGTGCTGACCAAATGGACTACTTTGTAATATTGTCTTTTAAGATACCTTTCTTTAGCGCGTTTCGGAAACATTTCGAACTTATAAGATACGTGGTAGATACATAAATTGAGGTTTTTTTCACAATACCTTTATTTATCGTTTTCACATTAAAGTTCGAATGAAATAGATATGTTTGTATGTATGTATGTATGAATTCTTTCTTCAAATTCATACATACATATTGTCACGTCTTTATCCCCGAAGGGGTAGGCAGAGGCATACTATATGCCCACATTTCACCGTATGCATTTTTGTCTGACGTAACAGGTGATGAGCCCATTGCCGTGTTGAAATGGACAAGCGCAGGTTGTGGCGACCAGCTGTTGAAATTTTTTAAGCCGCCCATAAGGCCTTCAACTGGACTTAACGACTGCAATTTTACTGGCAACCCGGACTGACGGCTTAACGTGCCTTCCGAAGCACGGAAACGCTCGCAAATGTAAATGCCACAAAGCGGTCACCCATCTGAGGACCAGCCATAGTGAAAATTCCTTAATGCAGTGATCGTTTACCGAAAACTCCGCGGGTCCGAAGAGTCCGCGGGGCCCCTAGCGCTTCAATACATGTAAATGTGTTGAATTTTCATTATAATTATAAAGATAAGAAAATTATGATCTTAAAGAACGCATTCATGTTCCTATAATTGACTGACTGACTGCCTCGGTGGCGTAAGTAGTAGCTTGTTTGATTCCGGTTGAGGTCTCTGGTTTGATTCCCGGATCGTAACAAATATTTATGTCATCCATTAATGTTTGTATTGGAGTTTGGGTGTGTTCTACGCATTATAATATATGTTTGTGTTTAGAAATATATAGCTAGATTATATATATATATATATTATATATTTTAAATATATAGCTAGATTTCGCATATGATTAGTTTTTTTTTTTCATAACAACAAAAATACGAGTATTGTATATAGAAAAAAAGATATAAAATGAAAACAAAATTTTCGCTTTAAACTATCCCCTGCTTCTGAAATCTATATCCGCCTCCCAATAAATAATGCTTCTATATTATCTCATATCCGCTGCTTAGTTCTATTTCCGGTGCGATGCGGATATCTGATAGAGAGCCATGTTCAAGGGCACCGCAGAAATGATTGTTCAATATTAGTGTAAAGCTTATAGAATAGGGCCTCGGTGGCCCCGCGGTCTCAGTGTTCGGTAAACGATCACAGAGGTACGCAACTTTCACTATGGCTGGTCGTCGGATGGGTGACCACTTTGTGGCATTTACATTTGCGAGCGTTTCCGTGCTTCGGAAGGCACGTTAAGCCGTTGGTCCCGGTTGCCAGTAAAATGGCAGTCGTTAAGCCTGGTTGAAGGCCTTATAGGCGGCTTAAAAAATTTCAACAGCAGGTGGCCACAGCCTGCGTCTGTCTATTTCAACACGGCAATGGGCTCACCACCTATTACGTGGGACAGGAATCCACACGGTGAAAAGTGGGCATATAATATGCCTCTGCCACCCCTTCGGGGATAAGGCGTGATGGATATTTATTTATTTATTTATAGAATATAATCGACGCATTATTATCATAAATGATGTAAAACAACTTATGTTATTTGCAGAATATTTTTTGTATGAGGCAGCGTATCGATTCAAATTAATTATTGTTTTATCAATCACGCCTATATCTCTGAAGGGGTGGCAGAGACATATAAGTCCTCATTTTACCGTAAGCGTTTTTGTCACACGTATGAAGAGAATGCGGAGATTCTCGACATTGTGATAAATCTTGTCTTGAATTAGCTGTCATATTGGATCAATGAATAGGTGCATGAGGCCCTATCAAGACCTTCGGGGCTGAAGTCAACCTCACGTGCTAGTGCGTGCACCTGCTGGCTTTCCTGTCTGGGGTTGGGAGGTCTGAGGGCGTCGCACCTATAAAAGCCACCCGCCAAAATAAAATGGATAGGAAAGCGAAAACCGGGCGCCGCGAGACGCAACTGGGACACACGCTCGGATGATGATGATTGGATCAATGAATCTCTCGACTTGCTTCAGATTGGAAATTTTGAATCCAGTAAGTATTTAAATACTTACTGGATGAATTCAAAATTGCATCAATTAATCGATTGCAAAAATATTATAATTGAAACTTTAATATTTTAATTTAAAATTATAAAATAATTTAAAATTATAAAATAATTTAAAATTATAAAATAATTTAAAATTATAAAATAATTTAAAATTATAAAATAATTTAAAATTATAAAATAATTTAAAATTATAAAATAATTTAAAATTATAAAATAATTTAAAATTATAAAATAATTTAATATTATAACATAATTTAAAATTATAATTTTTGTAAATGATCTAATTAATTATGTTACTCAAATGTCGTCTGCAGTACAGTTAGTAATGTTTGCAGATTATACAAATGCAGTAATGTCCGCAGATGACATAAACACTCTCAGTCTAAAAGTGAATGAGGTTTTAAAAACATTCGTAACTTGGTTTTCGGTAAACAGTCTTAAATTGAATCCAAAAAAAACCAACGTTATACTATTTAAAACAACTGCTAAAAACAATAGCACTTTAGAATGTGTTCTAGAAACCAGACAAGTCGTAAATGTTAACATTGTTAGGTTCTTAGGAGTACATGTGGATGAGTTTTTAAACTGGAAACATGATCTCTCTTATTTGGAGGCGACTATTAGCTCGGCCTGTTATGTCTTGCGTAGTCTTCGAAACGTAGTCAACGTAGAACACTTAAAAATGGTATATTTTACACCAGTGGAATCAAGACTGAGATACAGTATTCTTTTTTGGGGTGGAAGCTATGATTACAGCATCCAGCGTGCTTTTATTTTACAAAAAAGGGCCATAAGAACCATAGTACGCATAAGGCAGGACGAGTCGTGTAAAAGCTATTTAAAAAATTTAGATATACTAACGGTTCCAAGCTTGTACATTTTGGTACTGTTGAGCGATTTTGCTAAGCTACACGAATATGAATCGGAAGATGAGAGAAGAGAAAACGAGAGTACACGCAGAAAAGACTTTCAGAGCAAACTTATCCCTCGTCCGAACGTTGTCAAGCAAAGTACCGTCCACAACTCCGGGAAAATATTTAACAAACTTCCAATAGACTTATAAAATATAATTTTCAAAAGAGAGTTCCAAGACAAACCGAAAACATTTCTATTGAAAGGGTGTTATTATTCAGTCGATGATTTATGAGAAAATAAATTATAAAGTAAAATTCGTAACTTCAACGTTAACTATGAACAAATTAGATGCCTATATTTTTGAACAAATTAGATGCCATTCAATATTTTTGACATTTTTATTCTACTTGACAATTATATATTCTTTGATTTATACATATTGACATTGTTTTTAATTTTTTTTTTCATCTGACATTAATAATCTTTGTAATTATGTGTGTAATAGTATAATAGTTTAATATGAATTAATTATTAATAATACGGTACCAAGTATTTTCCAATTGTTATTTTTATTAAAATTTGTAATTTTTTATTTATTTTTTTAAGTTCAAACACAATGTAAAAGTTGTTTATGAATAAATACTGAATAAGTACCTACTTGCTCCCTCGCGGCTTCGCCCGTGGCATTTTCCAAACCCCGTAGTACTCATTTAGTCCCGTCGATTATTGATTTTACAATAATGTATGAAACTTTTTCCGATTTATTGACATTTAGAATTACTATAAATTTGAAGAGGAAAATTTTTCAACGTCAAACATGAATTGAAACCGCAATGTTTCACTTGAAATTTATTTAGTAGCGTTTCTAATTTTGCTACGTCTTATCACTTACCTACAATACATGATTCTAACAAGAAACTCTCCTCGGTTTGAATTGACACACGGATTGAACGTGAACTAATAGGGGGTAACTTCGTTAGCCACGATATTGACAGCGCAATTAACTTTACTTTATTTACTGAGCGAGTACCTACCGCTGATGAATGGAGTTGGAGGATGTTACAATTCATTGGTTATAAACCAATTTAGTGTCCCGCTTCGTGAAGATTTTATTAAGCTGACAACAAATGCTGCTGTACAAATTTCAACAGTACTCTTTAAGCTGAGTTCTCGAGAAAGATGCGTGTGGAGGGATGACAGTGTTATTATGAAAACGCCCGGGACCAAGTCTACTATTTCACAATAAAACGCTGTTATATTTTTATTCTATGACGATACCATTGTGGTTGGCTTAAAACTAGGTAGTCTATTAGATCTATCATTTACATCATGAAATCGCTGTTTTTAGCCGTTAAAATATTAGTAGTAGACTAGCGCGTAACGTGTTAGCAGAATTCAATACCACTGAACAATAGAATTCTATCATATATCATATAACAATATATAAGTTTATAACAACTGTAACTTTTCTTAAGATGCCTGAAATTAACGAAATATTATTTTTATTATGAATAAAATATATTTACAGTTTGGACGTTTTGATTTTTGTCACGGTACTTCATAAAATCAAATCACGTTAACTTCACAAGGAAACTAACCTTTTTATGTATCTTTTTTCTGAAGTGTTTTGTGTGACACCATAAGTATCATATTCTCACTCGAAACACCCAAAGCCTTTAATTACAAATCCAAACAAACCATTAACACTTACTAGGAAACCGTTTCCAATGTGTACAAGTCCTTGAGGGGTCCGAACTGGACGAGTGGTGGGTGAGACGAGGGACGGGTGGAGGGGGGAGAGGTAAAGAGGGTCGAGGAATAAGAAAACGTATTTACCCCGGACCACTTGCGTTCCGACGTAACTTTATACCTAAACGCTTATAGGGCTGTGTCGTGCTTCACATGTCTTTTTTGTGACTTACAAAATATACCTATGATAAAAACCATGATTATGAATTTAATTTATTATCATATAATATATTTTTAACACATATAACGCGTTATGCTATAAATATAATGTGGTTGCACGAGATCCAGAGCGAATCACTTTAAAGTGAATAAAAAGGGGTTAAACTCGTAAGAAAACCCGGTACCAACCCGTCTGGTGAGCATGGTACAGTAAGGTCCATAGCAACAAAGTTGTGAGAGACCTAAGTCTAGTAGTGGACTGCACACAAAAGGGTCAAAATATTACTATCAAATACAGCTAAAATTGGAGCGTAGTTCATATACATTACATTAGTTTTTATTTCACTTCAATACATGCAGTATTTCCGAAGTTATAACGACGAGAAGTTATAGCCCTTTTTTGAATATCCGAGATTAGGCGCGCTCATTATGACGTCACAACGTAACACTGACTGTGACAAGGCGCGGCGCGGCGTTCGGGTGCGAACGAGAGCGCGACTGTTGAATGCGTGGTGTTGTGACGTATGCGGTCACCTGCGTTATACGCACTTTGATCTTAAATATTTTTGTCAGACCCGATTGTTGCTACACATTAATTTTCTAAATAAATACAATCTTTAAAAGAATACTCGCGAGCCCGACATTTTCACTGACTTCGTAAAAACTAATTTCTCAGCTTTTTATTCTAAACTTTTATCTCTGAAACTCCATAAATAACATAAAATAGTTAACGGATTTACCTCAAATTCAAAAATCTACTAAAAACGCTTTTTGAAAACGATACTTGAGGTATATTACAGGCCAAAACGTGAGGAATAAACTAGGTTCTTATACTTGCTTGTTATTATGTTTTCTTTATTTGGAGTAACTATGACTCATACGTCTTTTAGCAGGTTGATAAGTACTGTAAATAATCACGAAAAAGGCATATTAAAATTAATAAATGCCAAATTAATTAACATAACATGAAATAACAATAATGTAAATAAGTCTAGTTTTATTTTTAATCAATTTCGGTCCAATTACAGCAAATTGGTTATGGTCAACACAAATGTCACAAAATATTAATTTTTTTGACCAGCATATATCTATGCTATTCAGCCTAACCTAAATTAGTGCCAGTGTTGTAGATGTAATATTATTTTTAGTCATGCATCATCGACATTAGTGTATTTTCATTTTTACATTTAGGTGATAATATTTCGACAGAACAAATTATAAATTCTTAAAGTTCTACCAACCCTGGCGTGTCCATCAAACGCCCGAGTTAAGTATATCAAATGAATTGTAAATGAAATCAGAAGCGAGTGGCCGGCAGTTTATGGCTCCACTCGTCGGGCCGCCCGGCGCCCGCTCGCGGTATAACTGTAATGTAGGAATGTACTGATGACTGGCTATGTGCAGGTGAGATTTTGAAGGTATTTTGGAGCTGGCACGCTAGGAGCAAAGAAGTTATAGGCCTAGTAACTATTTAGTATAGTATATTTCGATACAAGTGCGGAATGCCTGTCATTGCAACGAGTTCCGACCCGAGCCGAGGCGCAGCCGAAGGTGAGGGTTGACAGTCGGAACAAGTTGCAATGATGGTTCTGCACGTGTATTGAACGACTATTTTTAATACAGTTGCGAAAAAATTAAGCAATTTAATAAAATAATAAAAACACAATAAACTCAAGTAACTAATCATTTATTTCTTTTAAAAGTTATAGTTTACATATACATTGAAATTGGTACAGTTTTTTTATATTAACTGGGGAAGTTTTCGGTTGCATATTTACTGTTTGAGACAAACTATTATTAATTTCATATGATTGTTCATGTATATTTGTCAAAGGTGTCATACAAGGGCGTTTGCTAGTTGATGGAATTGGATCTGATGAATTATAATTATCAACGAAGGTAGGCGGACGAACGTTTTCTTCAGTATTGTCATGTGAAGGAGATGGACTGGACTTTAAATTAATGGATTGTGTGATTTTTTTCCCAGTTTCTAGTTTGTTGTTTAATGAATCAGCAATATAGCCTTCTGCAACTTTGTCTGACTTCCAGACTCCTAGTCGCTTTAAGGACGTCAAATTGGCTCCTGAATCTGCCAATAATGTAGCAGAGGTCCTCCTGAAGCTGTGCCCAGTATAATACTCAGCATCCGGCAGACCAAGAAACGTAGCTATTTCTTTTGGCATATTACCAAATTTGTTTATCCAGATTGCTTGAGCTGTACACTTCTCTTTTTGATAATTTTGGAAAAACGGTTGGTTTTTGCTTTTTGGGACCGCTGATTCATATATTTTTGCACTATTTTAAGAAAATCTCCTTCAACAATAAAGCTTCTCGGTATCTTATTTTTTGTATTCGGAATATTGATTAGTAGCATTTTTCCATGGATTTCAATATCTTTTAAAGTGATATTAGCTAACTCCTCTCTGCGGCAAGCACCAGCAAGGCCAAAAATCAGCGCAACCTACAAAAAAAAGGGTTTTGATTAATATTTTTTTATATTGAGTGTATTTTGCGATTTCGTAAACTGAATACCAAAGTAAAATAGAAGTACTTATTAATAAATTACCTTTGTGCTTAAATAACGATCATCGGGAGCTTCGTTCAAAAACCTTTCCACTTCATTCGATGTTAATATTTGCGACTTTTTAGTTGTAAAGCCGTCTGATTGTCGTTTTAGGAAAGCATTTAGTTTGGGGTATTTACTGATATCCACATTATTCCTGATTTTTAGCACACTTTTTAACATTGAATACCTCGACCATAAGGTAGATGGTTTTAATTTTGTTGAAAGTGCAGAGAAGTATGCCAAAATAACATTTTCTGAAAAACTATTTGCCTTTTTCTCTTCTCTTCACACAATGAATTCGTCATATGTAGATATGTAGCGACTTTTAGACTTTTCAGGTAAAATGTTCTCCGAAGCATTTTTTGCAATTAAACTGAGTTCCGGTGGCGTTAATTCAAATAATTTGTCGTCAAAATTACTCATTTTGTGCAACAAGCAACTAAACTCGAGAAGAAAATTTTTGGAAAATGGCGCTAACAGTAAAAGAATACAAGCAGAGGCTATGGCAGTGCACGTCATACAGCCAACTTTTTTATTTTTATAAATTTAATTTGGCCTATACGTATATGTACTAATATTAAATTAATGTTTAAATTTGTACTTAATATTACTTTTAAATCGGATATTGAAATAAATTAGTAGCTTTTTATAGATATATTTGCATGAATCATGAAAACTCGTGAAGCGCTCGTGGCCCCGCGGTCTCAGTGTTCTGTAAACGATCACTGAGTTACGCAACTTTCACTATGGCTGGTCCTCGGATGGGTGACCACTTTGTGGCATTTACATTTGCGAGCGTTTCCGTGCTTCGGAAGGCACGTTAAGCCGTTGGTCCCGGTTGCCAGTAAAATGGCAGTCGTTAAGCCTGGTTGAATGCCTTATGGGCGGCCTAAAAAATTTCAACAGCAGGTAGTCACATCCTGCGTCTGTCTATTTCAACACGGCAATGGGCTCACCACCCATTACGTGGGACAGGAATCCACACGGTGAAAAGTGGGCATATAATATGCCTCTGCCACCCCTTCGGGGAAAAGGCGTGATGGATATTTATATATTTATGAAAACTTCTATGATTTTTTTCAAGGAAATTCTTCGTGGTTGGTTTTTTTCTTTTTAATAGTCATTATTATGTCAGTTGGGAAAGAAAAAACACTAGTTCGGGAATGGCAAAGAAAAAACACGCGTGTGTTATAGCCCACATCCCGAACGCTATACGTCCCTGCAATATGCCACTTTTTGAGCAACTGTATTAAAAAATATTTTCTCACTTGCTAGTAGGTAGTCTCGGAGTATTCAATATCTCAAAACCTAATGTAATTCAAAAACTTTTTTATTGTAACATTATTAAAGAGGTAGAATAATTGGAAGCAACTGGGAATACATAAGATGATGAAGAAAGATTCTTAGCTTTATCCTAAATTATTCAATCTATCCCAGAATGGGAGAATAAAATATCAGTATGGTAGTGGATACTGATATTTTATTCTCCCGTGTTCCCCTCTCACGTGCCGTACATGCCTAGACATACAACACTACAGAACCTCAATGGCACATCTGTCTTAGTCCCATATGAACGTGGAACTCTCTACCTGCACACGTGTTTTCCTACTCTTTCAAGTGCAAATTCTTCAAACAAAGCAGTCATAATAGTTTTCAATTTCCGATTGTGATAGTGATCATTAAGATTCGACTTTATTTTGAAGATCCAAAAAGAGTTTACCTTAAGACTAATGACTAAGGACATAATATCACCATTATAGACTTTAATAATAATAATAATAATCCCACCTGCTTTACATGGACGACCTTAAGCTATTTGCCACCACCAAATTGGAACTGATAGAACTATTGAAGTTAACAAAATCCTTCAGTAGTTCTATTAGAATGGAATTTGGCGTTGACAAATGTGCAGTCATGCATGTAAAGAAGGGTGGGATTGTGGAGTCTGAAGGTGTTGAGCTTTCGGATTCCATAATACTCAGATCTTTCTCCACTACTGAGACCTATAAGTATCTGGGTATATCACAGGCATTAGGAATTAACCAATCTGGTCTGAAACAAACATTGAAGGAGCGATTCTTTGGCCGTCTGAAAAAAGTACTGAAAAGTCTTTTATCAGGCGGTAATAAAGTGCGTGCCTTCAATGGGTGGGTCATACCGGTCCTAATGTATTCCTTCGGTATACTTAGATGGACTCAGACTGAATTAGATGCCCTGGATAGGAGAGTGCGGTCCCTGTTGACCACATTTCGAATGCATCATCCTCGTTCATCAGTAATGAGGTTGTATATCCCTCGGAAGTGTGGAGGTCGAGGTTTTTTAAATGTCAAGACCCTCCATAACCGTGAGATATGCAACCTCAGAGAATATTTTCTCAATGCTGACACGAGGTTGCATCGCGATGTGGTTGCAGTGGATAATGGACATACCTCGCTCTCGTTGGCTAAAGAGAATTGGCATAAACCTATAGTACTTGGTGTTACTGATCGCAAGGAGGTATGGAAGAGTAAGGAGCTGCATGGTCGTTTTTATCAGGCCTTACACAGACCTGATATAGACTTCAATGCATCAGTATCTTGGCTACGATTTGGTGATCTCTTTGGAGATACTGAAGGGTTTGTTTTTGCAATTACTGACGAAGTTGTAATGACAAAGAACTACAGGAAGTATATCCTGAAGGATGGTACGGTAGACATCTGTCGGGCATGTCATCGTCCCGGAGAATCCCTTAGGCATATTATTTCTGGTTGTTCGAGTCTTGCAAACGGTGAGTATTTGCATCGACACAACCAAGTAGCCAAGATCATTCACCAGCAACTTGCTCTTAAGTACAATCTTGTTGATTTAGAGGTACCATACTATAGATATGTGCCCGACCCAGTTCTCGAAAATGGTCATGTCACATTATACTGGGATCGATCTATTATCACGGACAGGACTATTGTCGCCAATAAGCCTGACATAGTGGTAATAGATCGATTAGAACGCCGTGCAATTATTGTTGACATCACCATACCTCACGACGAGAACCTCATGAAAGCCGAGGTAGACAAACAAAAGAAATATTTAGACTTGGCTCATGAGGTTGTCGACGTGTGGGGTGTGGATTCAGCGATCATTGTACCGATAGTCATATCTGTCCATGGACTTATAGCCAAGAGCCTTGACCAACACCTACAAAGGCTCGCGTTAAACGGCTGGATCAAGGGCCTGATACAGAAAGCAGTTCTTCTCGACACGGCACGTATTGTGAGGAAATTCCTTTCTCTGGAGCCCTAACCACCGGTAGCTTGGTCCCTGTACCCGATACCGGTGGGTCACTATTTTTTATATTTTTAAATGTATTTTTTATTTTATAGATATATTTAAAAATGTAATTGATATGTTGTATAAATAAATAAATAAAATAATAATAAATAAATAATAGTAAATATCGTCGGGACAACTCACACAACGCCATCTGATTCCAAACTAAGCAGAGCTTGTACTATAGTAACCAGATAACGGATTAACATACTTATATATTTCTAAATACATACATATTTTAGATAAATAACACCCAGACACAGAATAAACCATCGTGCTCATCACACAAAGTTTTATCCTGGATGGGAGTCGAACTCACGACCTCTTGCGTAGCAGTCGGATACTAGTACACTCCCGCCGCGCCACAGAGGCAGACTTGCCCCCTAGTTTGTCATCTTGCAACCTTTATATAAAAGTAATGACTTAAATATTGACGCAAAGAAATTGGTGAGTTTGTGATAATACAAAACGAAATTGTATACCTACAAAGAGACCTCGCTATGATATATTTCTCTGCCATATTGGAACACAAAACATCTGATTCTAATACATTTATTTCTTTCTTTACAGGTAACCGTTTGCACTTCTACAAGATTAAAACGAACGCAAGCACAAATTCAGAAGTTACATAAATTTTTACACACAACTAGTTGACCCGTACAACTTCATCTCCGTGCTCCACTCCCAGTGGTCGTAACGTGCCTGTACACTGCTGAAGGCTGATGATGAAGTAGTTCTTGAGAATAGCACCTCTTAATTTTTTTTTAATATGTTGTGTCTCTTTTTTACACAGCATCATCTAGCCCAAAGTAAACTAATATAATCTTGTGGTATAGGATCTAGATAACTGATAAGCACACTTATATATTTCTAAATACATACATATTATACATAGCAAACGAAACCCGAACTTCGAAACACACATTTGTGGATCCCACAAATATTTATTCCGACCCGGGAATCGAACCCGGGACCTCAAGCGTGGCAGTCGCATACACTACCATTGCGCCACCGAGGCAGTTAATTGGTAGAGATTAAAAACATACCCTGCCGCATTTTCACATTTGGACTTCTTTACCGCTGCCAACTTCCTAACAGAAATCCCAACATACGCTGTCCTTCTTCCTCCTTAGAAATATCCTTTCGACTAACCGATTTACCATGATCGCGAACAACACTGCCACTGATTTTAATGAAGGTTTGTAAATGCATTTAGCCTGTTTTATTTTAAGATGTGATTTCTGTTCTGAATTCGTCTAGTGGCCCTCAATACTTGAGCAAAGCCAGGGTGAATGTCGTGAAACTACTCTAAGAGGTCTACATAAATCACAATAAAAAGCCACAGTTTCTCAAATAGCTAGTTATCATCCGCATTACAATCACGCGCTTAGAATCTTTTTCTTTTGTCAAATTCACTTACCACGGCTTATGCCCCTCTCTCTAAGTATGAGCGAGACAGTTACACTTCCGTATTTGCGATTCAAAAGAAACAATTTGCGGGTACAGTCGGTCTAAGAGGTTCCTACTTTTATTTTTACGGTAATGCGTACTTACTTTGGCGGGACTTATTGGCGGGAGGCTTGAGTGAAGTGGGCTATACTGGTTCATTTTATGAAAAGCATAATTCGTGAATATTGCCCCTTTCAGGCTTTTACCTAGTGAGCGATTGGGGCGGATTAAAAAAGTTTATACGACTTTTTTATTATGATCGTTTTTTTTATATAAGTGGGCTTTGTTTTAGCAGTAAAGTTTGTTTGTTGACTTCTACAGGGGTATATTTGTCGCACAGTTGATCAAGGGTTGATGTTCGTACCCAAAGAAAAGAGGATGTAGGATTTTGTATGGAGGATGGTATATCTAAAGTGGTCACCGTAACCTATAGACATTTGCAACACCCGAGGTGCAGCACTCGCGCTGCCGACCCTTTAAATACCTTCTAAGACCCCTTTTGAAGAACCCCACACTTTAGATGTTCAGGAAAACCTAGGCAGGGAGTTCATTTCACAATCTAAGCGTACGCGGAATAAAGCCTCTATCGGACCTAACCATATGCGAGCGCTTCGGGCGCAAAGTATTAGGGTGAACACCCTGTCTGTGGCGAGCGGTGCGATGATAGAAATTAGCTGTGGGCATTATATTAAACAACTCTTCAGAGCGCAGACCGTTGTAAAGACGATAGAATTATGCGTGTTCTATCGCCTTTACAACGGTCTGTGCAACGGAGGCAAAGTCTTTCCTGTCGTGAAGGGTTTCGACACCGCCTCCTAGTAGAGGATGGTTGACAATCCTCATAGCACGCACTCCTATCAAGTCAAAAGCTTGAAGCTGGTATTCAGGTGCACCAGCTCAAAGGTGACAGCAATACTCTATGTGTGGCTGCACTTGCGACTTATATAGGAGCAGTGTTTGCTCTACAGTAAAGTACCGCCGCGCCCTGTTGAGCACACCCAGCTTTTGAGACGCCAGCTTCGCCTTATCCTCTAAATGACTACGGTATTGAACGTCACTAGAGATTTCAACACCAAGGATCCCAATACTATTGGTCATGGAAAGTAGAGTGCCCTAGAGTTGCGGCGCTACAGTTAATGGGACTTTTTGGCGGTAAATGGACAAATTTGAGTCTTGGTATGGTTAAATTGGGCAGGATTTTGTCTGCCCCAATCGGACACTCTTGCAGGAATAGCCTAGATTTTAGACACAATTTGTTCATGACTTTCTTCCACTACAGATCAGGGGATATTGAAGCGACGCGTGTAATAAGTGTCCATCCGCATAGCAATGAATGTCATTGATATGTAACAAAAACAGGGTAGGTGACAACACTGAGCCCTGTTTTTCCACTCCGATAGTTCTACTGGCCAAAAAGTGGATTCGTAAAGTCCCCTGGGCATTCCATAGAAGGGCAATTTCGATAGAAGACCACAGTGCCACACCCGGTCAAAGGCCTTAGAGATATCGGGACTCACTGCTAGAACCTCTCCCTTACTCTCGCCGTTGCCTGCTCGACGCTCGACGAACGGAGTACCGCTAATGCCCACCTCTTCCAATGTGTTCTTTTTCGTCGATCATTAAGGTATTGGATCTTACGACTCTAATTGAAAAAGCTAATTTCACTGCACCACTTCTATGCTAGTTTCACTGTGTAAAAGTCAAGGAACATTTAATAAGTTTTTCATAGTAAGGTTTGCAAGACATTTTCAAACTTTGAACAAAGAAAGATACAAGGAAATATTTTTTATTTAGGCACACATTCCATAAATTACACAAACTTACTTAAAATCTACTAATCGGCATGCACCTGAAAAGGCAACCATCTCAGCTAAAGCTACCTACCACGTTAAGTATGGTATGCAGCGCTGATTTTCAGATGGCTCCTACTCCTATCCGATATTACGTACTCGCACAGATAAATTTAAATTCAGATGCCTTAACATTAGCAAAAAAAAATAATCAGAATAAAAAAAGCAATGGGAAAATCATAGTAAATCAAATAAAAAACCTAACCAAGCACTCCGGGAGTGCCGACAGAAGTGAAAACTCAATTTATTAATAATTTATTTATCTAGTCGCGTTGGTACATGCATATATGCACACACTATAGCTGCGTATCGTAACGGGGAGTAGCGAGTCCAAATTTATCTCATCAAAAAAATTGCGTACCGCGCTAAAAGAAGTTTTTCCTTCAAAAATTGACCGGGATCGACGTAAAGATGATGATGATGAAAAATAAATCTACACTGAAAGAGTCCTAATTGATTACACAGCATTATTTAATAAGACCTGTAGATGACCGGAATCAACGTTAGATGATGATGATGATTATGGTAGCGAGTCCAGAGATTTTATCTCATCTAAAAATATGCGTACCGCGCTAAAAGAAGTTTTTCCTTCAAAAATTGACCGGGATCGACGTAAAGATGATGATGATAAAAAATAATTCTACACTGAAAGAGTCCTAATTGATTACACAGCATTATTTAATAAGACCTGTAGATGACCGGAATCAACGTTTGATGATGATGATGATTATGGTCGCAAGTCCAGAGATTTTATCTCATCTAAAAATATGCGTACCGCGCTAAAAGAAGTTTTTCCTTCAAAAATTGACCGGGATCGACGTAAAGATGATGATGATAAAAAATAATTCTACACTGAAAGAGTCCTAATTGATTACACAGCATTATTTAATAAGACCTGTAGATGACCGGAATCAACGTTAGATGATGATGATGATTATGGTCGCGAGTCCAGAGATTTAATCTCATCTAAAAATATGCGTACCGCGCTAAAAGAAGTTTTTCCTTCAAAAATTGACCGGGTACGACGTAAAGATGATGATGATAAAAAATAATTCTACACTGAAAGAGTCCTAATTGATTACACAGCATTATTTAATAAGACCTGTAGATGACCGGAATCAACGTTAGATGATGATGATGATTATGGTCGCGAGTCCAGAGATTTTATCTCATCTAAAAATATGCGTACCGCGCTAAAAGAAGTTTTTCCTTCAAAAATTGACCGGGATCGACGTAAAGATGATGATGATAAAAAATAATTCTACACTGAAAGAGTCCTAATTGATTACACAGCATTATTTAATAAGACCTGTAGATGACCGGAATCAACGTTAGATGATGATGATGATTATGGTCGCGAGTCCAGAGATTTTATCTCATCTAAAAATATGCGTACCGCGCTAAAAGAAGTTTTTCCTTCAAAAATTGACCGGGATCGACGTAAAGATGATGATGATAAAAAATAATTCTACACTGAAAGAGTCCTAATTGATTACACAGCATTATTTAATAAGACCTGTAGATGACCGGAATCAACGTTAGATGATGATGATGATTATGGTCGCGAGTCCAGAGATTTTATCTCATCTAAAAATATGCGTACCGCGCTAAAAGAAGTTTTTCCTTCAAAAATTGACCGGGATCGACGTAAAGATGATGATGATAAATTATCTCATCTAAAAATATGCGTACCGCGCTAAAAGAAGTTTTTCCTTCAAAAATTGACCGGGATCGACGTAAAGATGATGATGATAAAAAAATATGCGTACCGCGCTAAAAGAAGTTTTTCCTTCAAAAATTGACCGGGATCGACGTAAAGATGATGATGATGTCTTACGCTTTTTCGTCTTACGCTTTTTCGATCAGGACACGTGACCTAACGCGAGTTTAAGATTTTATACCCATTACAGAAAGTGCTCAACGCCGTTAAAGAAGTTTTCACTTCAAAAAATTATATAAATACAAAAAATTCAAACAAATCAAATTAAACCATAAAACAAAATACATTTAAAACAAACATACCGATTTCCAAAGATAAGGTAAGTATTTTTTAATTTTAAAAATTCTAATTATAAAAAGTTTGCTTCCTCTGTACCGTGTTTCATCTGTTAGCTATGTTTGTCGCTCACGACTTTAGTGAGATTAACTAGCATTAACTACGTAAAATATAAGTAAAATATACCCTGAGATGAGTTTTCTCTCTTTATTTTTATATGAAGCCTCCCCGCTAATGGAAAAGCATTGCAATAAATAGTGAATTATGGGCCATTCTCACAGTCCACGAGGCTCTTAACAGTGATCCTCGAGTTGGTGGCCCATTGATGTGTCGCTCTTTTTGAAGAGTTGTAAGAGGAGGAGAAAAATACGTGCGCTGGCAGAACGTTCCAGGTTTTCATGGTTTGATAGAGAAATGATCATTTGAACGGTAAAATTCTCTCAGATTGTATAGAATTGTCACCTCAGCCCAGCTGCGATGTTCGGGATCGAAAAGGAAACAGGGGGATTAAGTTAAAGAGGTCTTCAGAACACTCGCCATGGTACATTCAGCCGCTTAATTATGCGGCCAAAGAAGCTATTGATCTACGCTGCACCAACAGTTCAAGGCTTCTGATACCTCAGGACAATCTATAGTCCGAATAGGTCGTCTCTGTACAACTTCGATCGCGTCCAGTACTTCATGGAGTCATCCCAAAAATTAGAGCAGTATTCGACGCAGGGACGGATCTGCGTCTTGTACAGTAGACACAAATGACACGGCTTAAAGATTCGCCTAACCTTATTCAGGATTTCTACTTTACATGAAGCTGGCTAAATACAACTCTTTAGATAGTTTTTATTGTTGAACTCACGGCACTCGTCTATACCAAGGATGTCGAGATTGCCCTTCATGGGTATTGTAGCATGATGAAGAGAGTGTAGAGATTCGTTTTTTTCTCTTCCGAAGCTCACTTTATGCTACATACTTTTTTTACAGACAAATTCCGACATCATTATAATTTACCCTATATATATTCAGTTACACTGTAAAAGTGATATAAAAAAAATGTGGTGTCGTGGGACACCAGGTAGGAACGAAGTTAACAAGTTCACGATTCAATTAATCATACAAAAAGTCACCGTTTGTACTAGCGTAGTAGGAAAAAGTGGGTAGTCAGACGATAAACACACAACATTTTTTGGCTCTCGTTATTTTATTCATATAAATTACTTATATCAGTATTTAGTCTATTTATGTACTTCAGTTGTACTTAATACTCACCTGTGCTCGCTATACAGTGATTATTGCTTCGTTGTCACTTCACCAAGCTGTGTTAACCACTCACACATAATGGACCTTAAACTTGCAAACGGTCTTGATGAACTGAAAAAGTTATTTAGTGCCAGGATGCAAGATTACGATGAGAAACTTCAAAAACTCTCATCTGGAGCTACTACAACACCTGACATAACAAACCTGGCTAATGAATTTGGCGATTTCAAGAAGTTTGTTTGGCAAACATTATGCAGTATTAAGTTGCAGATTGAACTGCTCACACTGGGTTTGGATCGGCATGAGACTGCAATGAGAGGTAAGGTACTGCTGTTCCATGGCATTACTGAAAGCCCGAATGAAAACTTGCATGAGGCTGTGCATCAAGTAATATCAGCTGAGATGAAGCTCCCTGAAGTTGGTCTGCAGCACCTGAATGTCTGTCATAGACTGGGGGGTACGCGAGGAAAGATTCGTCCAGTCCTAGTCAGGTTCCATGGCTTGCAGCAGCGCCTCTTGGTATGGGACAATAAAACTTCACTGAAAGGTACGTGATGGCGGCTAAACGTGAGGAAATGCGCGTGCGGGAGCGTACGGGACAGTCGCTCCCGCCCCACCGTCGTGTTCGGGGGCGACGACGTGCTGAATACATGCGCGCCCCCGAATAGTGTCTGGCAGTGGGCGGATGGTCGGGGGACCCCGCCCAATTTGCCACATGGCGACGGGCGACAATTCTGTGTTCCAGGGGGTGCCCCTTTAGCTCACACCCGTACCGGCCGCTCTCTACCTCCTCTGCTTTCAGAGGGGCGCTCGAGAGCGGTAGAGGTGCGGGCTAGATTCTTCAGCTCCTTAGGGAGCTCCGGGGTGGTCACTTTTCCGGCCGCCCCGAGACGGACCTCTCCACTCTGGGGTGCCCCTTGCCGGCTCGCAGTGATTTAACCTCAGGCCTACCCTGCGAGCCGGTTTTAAGGTGAGCCGGAACACCGCGGGGTTTAGTGGGTAGGACGGCCCCTCTCCCACGGGCCGGGAGCCTCACACATCGTGCTGCCCCCGCAGCAGGGATGACGGTGCGTAAAGGTATAACAAGCGAAACCAAAAAAAAAACCCCTGGATCAGTTTCCGCAACCGACAAGTCCTTAGAACCTGTCCCTGCTTCATCTTCGAGGACTGGGGAGGCGTCGAAACCGGTGAGGGCAGGCAAATCTAGTCGCCGCCGAATATAAAATCCCGCTTCAGCTTTCTTGGCATACGTCACTCTTAGCCCAACGCTTTCTAACAAATTCTTATCGCCTTTATGTTGTCTAGTCATTTGTACTGTGTTTGCTCACTATTAACTTTGATAAATAAAGTGAACTTCATTAAATGTCAAGGTAACAATTATATTTTTAATGTAAGGTTAATGAATGTTTACGAATTGTTTTCGGTTTTGATGTATTTGTTGGGCTTGACAGTTCATGTGGCATTGACATCGATTGTAAGTTTGACATTTGTAGCTAATGCTGACCACACACGTTCGACCGATTTGTATTAGGCTTACTTTTATTTTAGCTTTTAATGCATGTCACAGTTTCATTAATTACATAGGCGAGCGTCAGTGGTATAAAGATTTTTTTTTGGTACAAAATGCGTGAGGGCTAAGGCAAGTTTAAATTTTATTTTTTTCGAATTTACACCTTTTATTGAGATTTTATGCCGAATTTTTTTTTTTGTAATCTACTCTATTAATAATATTAGTGACGATGTCATGTTCAAATCTCTGCCACTACATCAGCGAGTTAGTGAGATACAAACATTTTTTTTTTCTTTCTATTTTTTTCATATTGGTATATTTTTATTTAAATCATATTATATTTATATTTCCTCTTGATCATGCATAATACGGATGACATCTGCAACTTAAATAACAGCTCTTACTCGTGTTCTTCTGTCTCTGATAGTTTCCACAGTGTGGACGATGATTCTATTTCTTCTCTAACCCTGCACGATAGACTCTCCTCTTTCTCCTCAAACTATCCTAAATATCTCAATTTAGCACATATTAATGCTGAGAGTGTTACCGGCCACTACTCTGATCTTCTGGCGTCCTTTAGTTACTCCTCTCTCGACGCTATCTTAATTTCTGAAACGTTCTTAAAGCCTTCTATACCTTCTACACTTTGCTCACTTTCAGGATACGTACTTATACGTAACGATGGAACGGGAACACGTTGTGGCGGTGTAGGAATCTACCTGCGTGTTAGCATACCTCATAAGGTTGTTAGTGCATCTCCTTCTGCCTACACTGAGTCAGCAGAACATCTTTTCCTTGAATTGACTCTACACCACACTAAAGTTCTACTTGGCGTCTTCTATAGCCCTAATTTGCACATTACTATTATAATTATTACTAATAAAGATATTATTACTAAGTTGACTATTTTAACTCTTTTGATAACCTTCTTCACAGTCTAACTCCGTCCTACAGTCACGTAGTCATAATGGGTGACTTCAACACGTGTTTGTTAAAAGATGATTCCCGCTCTCGCAAACTGTTATCTTTGTTGTCTGCCTATAACCTACATGTCCTTCCACTCTCTTCTACTCATCATGTCCCAAACTGCAATCCATCATTACTTGACCTTATCTTAGTATGCTCTCCAACCGATGTATGTATCCATGGTCAGATGCCTGCTCCTTTCTCTTTTCATGACTTGCTTTACCTTTTTATCATGTTCGTCCTACTAAGTCCAAGGCGCAAATCTGTTTCCTTCGCAATTTCAGAGGTAGACCTGGAGGCATTACAAAGTGACGCTGGATCAGCTGACTGGATGTTGGTATTCAACTCCACTGATGTTGATAATATGGTTAACATCTTTAATTCTACTGTTAGTGCGTTGTTCGACCGACATGCCCCTGTCAAACAAATCCGAATCAAACATTACCCTGCTCCCTGGTTGAACGCTACCATAAAAAACCTAACCTAAAAGACAAGGCAACGAGGCGATTTAGGAAAAACCCCTCGGAACAAAATTTTGTAGCTTTTAAGTTATTACGGAATCGCTGCAGTCGGATGTGTAGAGATGCAAGGAGACGCCACTTCTATGATTCTCTTAATGGTCGAAATTCTGCAGACCGTTCCATAGATCCGTTGGTATAGGCAAATCTCCAGTTTCGGAAAACAAGGATATCGACATCAATGCCTTAAACAATCACTTCCCACGGCCACCTGTCTCACTGGATGCCGATGTGAAAAGCGACACATTGCTTAAACTTTCGGGTGTGCCTGTGCCACGGACTACTTCTTTTGAGTTTCACTCGTTGTCTGAGGCCGACATTAAGACATCTCTTCTTTCTATTTCATCATCTGCTTCGGGTATAGATGGCATTTGCTCAAGAATGATTCTCCCTATTCTCCCTATAGTACTTCCCGTCATCACTCACATATACAATTTCTCATTATTGTCTGGCTCCTTCCCTGCGGTTTGGAAGTCAGCGTATGTCATACCTTTACCCAAAACAACCAATCCCTTCTTGTTGACTGATTATCGACCAATCTCGATTCTTCCTTTTCTTTCTAAAGTCCTTGAGCATATTGTTCATCGTCAGCTATCCGTCTTTTTGTTATCTTCTAACTTCCTTAGCCCATTTCAGTCTGGATTTCGTACTGAGCATAGTACTGTCACTACGCTCATCAAAGTAACAGATGACATCCGTGGGGCTATGAAGCGGAAAGAGTTAACCCTCTTAATTCTTCTCGACTTTAGTAGTGCTTTCAATTCCGTCGATTCTGATTTACTTCTTGGTGCATTGAGATCTATCAATATTTCTCCTTCTGCTTTATCCTGGTTTGACTCTTACATTCGGGGGCGCTCCCAGTGCGTTCGTATCGGTCATACATCCTCGGACTGGTGTGGGCTATCTGCGGGTGTTCCTTAGGGGGTTCTATCTCCTCTTTTATTTTCCATCTTTATAAACTCTGCTACGAGTCTTATCTCCACATTTCCGACATTTTTCGGCTACAGACGCCCTCTCTGGGATATCATCTATAAACAGGGATTTGGATAGACTTAGCGACTGGGCCAATTCGGTCGTATTGCGCATTAACCCGACGAAGTCACAAGCTATAGTTATTGGTAGTAAATACCAATGTAGTAATCTTCCGGTGTCTGGACTGAATCCTGTACTTTTGGCTGGTACTCAGAGACCATACTCAGACACCGTGAGGAATTTAGGACTGATTATGGACACCACGCTATCTTAGAGCGCTCATATTAACAATGTCAGCAAGAAGGTGCATTTTTCCTTTCATTCTTTGAGATGCCTCCAGGGCTTCTTGCCTTTGCGGACGAAAATCAATCTTGCTCAACCCATTATTGACTACGCTGATGCTAGCTATTTGGACGCCACTGAGGAGCTTCTAGATAAACTTGAGAGGTTGCAAAATTTATTTATACGCTTTATTTTCAATCATAGAAAGTATGATCACGTTTCTCATCTTCGCAAAGAACTCAAGTGGCTCCCGATCCGTCTTCGCCGGAACACTCGAATTCTCAGCCTCCTTTTTAATATACTTTACAATCCATCTTCACCTTCGTATCTGAGGGAGCGGTTCTCGTTTGTTCGTTCTCCTGACGCTCCCTGCAGATCAAACCTACGCACGAATCTCAAATTTCCTAAACACAAAACAGATTTCTACTCCTACTCCTTCACAGTACATGCGGTCAGATTGTGGAATTCTCTTCCGCCTGCTATCAGAGACAGTAAAACTATTACTACGTTTAAAAGGAAAGTCCGTGAACACTATATCTCTTCACTGTAAACCTAATTATTTATATATGTAAGTTTATTGATAAATTATTTATTTTTACTACGTTCTTAGGTATGTGTGTTAATTAAATCCTATCCTACTCTTCTATTTACACACTTTTACTTGACTTTTTTTTTATATCTTCACGTTCTCCTCTCGCCGGTCTGCTGGGAGATATTTCTTATAGAAATAAGCAGTACCATTGTACTTATGTTTCCTCATACTGTTATTTTCTTTATTATTAGTGTGTACATGAACAAATAAATAAAATAAATAAATAGGATTCGAACTCGGGCCTCTTGCGTCTTAGCCGAGCAGCATACCACCCAAACCACACAGCTACGTTACTGCAATTTCCAAATTATAAATAAATATCTATTACGCCTTATCCCCGAAGTGGTGGCAGAGGCATATTATATGCCCACTTTTCACCGTGTGGCTTCCTGTCCCACGTAATAGGTGGTGAGCCCATTGCCGTGTTAAAATAGACAGACGCAGGTTGTGGCGACCTGCTGTTGAAGGTTTTCAAGCCGCTTCTAAGGCCTTCAACCAGGCTTAACGACTGCCATTTTACTGGCAACTAGGACCAACGGCTTAACGCGACTTCCGAAGCATGGAAACGCTCGCAAATATAAATGCCACAAAGTGGTCACCCATCCAAGGGCCAGCCATAGTGAAAGTTGCGTAACTCAGTGATCGTTTACTGAACACTGAGACCGCGGGGCAACAAGCGCTTCTCAATTTCCAAATTAGTGTTCACTTCACTGAGGTAAATAGACAGTTTGAAAATCGACACAATTTGCAAAACAAACGACTGTTGCGCCTGCGCACGTCTCATTTAACGCTTTTATTCCACCCAATTTTTCTTACGGTTTTACTATCACATTTTTTTCAGTTCGGTAAGCAAAATCCCTATCTCCTCCAAGCCTGCCGTAAGGAACTTCGTTCTAAAAATATTCAGTTATAGAATTTGAACTCAATGCAATCGATTTTTTATAAAATTTTCAATGTTTTAAATAAATATTGATCACTTATCACGCTAACAAAATTCATTCGAGAATTTAAAAACTTAATCCTTCGAATTCGATTAGTTCTACTAGCCTTTTTACGAGTAGATTTAGATATTCTATATTCCGTCCAATTTATTGAACGAAGCTAAAAACACCATCTAAAACTCGCGCAATCTATTTGAACTACAAAACCCACAATATTGACATTCCATTTACCCCTTGCATTCCTTTCAAGCCATCTTGAAATTCCCCTATTCGCGCGAAATTCACTCCGCACCCGTCATATATATTCACCCGAACGAACTTCATGCTATAGACACTCCCTGCATAACATTAGATGAGACTTCATAATCCCTCTTTAGTATTCAATACAGCTTCAACTATTTCGTATTATGCACTAAATTTGAATATTATATTAAAAGATGACAAACAAAGGCGTTTAGTGAATGTTGTGTTGATTATGAATGTAATTTCAAGATATAATCGTAATAAAAGGGTGTTTCTAAGTAAACCGAGATCCTTGCATAAACGCTGAAGGCATCCCAATCTCCCCTGAGCAAGCCCGCGGAAGCGAACAAAGTCTGTTGGGAGCCCTGGATAGCCCCAGGGCTTTGTTATATATAGCTGGGATAGGATATGATGAATAGGATAGGATAGTTTGCATTTTTTCTTCTAAATCGGTTGTGCGTATTTCTGTGTGTTTTCCATATTTAAACACTTAAGACGTCCGTTATGACTGTCTGTTACAATTCTGTTCTGTCCGTATTAATTAAACTTGGAAGCCTAAGGGTGACTTGAAAATTTCAACAACGGGCACCCACAACCTGGGTCCGTTGATTTCATCGTAGCGCTACGCTCACCACTATTATCTGAGATCGAACTCCATTGGTAAAGTATAGGCCCATAGTCTGTGCCAACCCAGTCGGTGATAAAACACGTGATTATCTGGGTGTATTCATTATTTCTGAAGCAATATAGTTAGGTTAGATTTAAGATCCAAACATGCCCCTTACAGATGAAATTATTTCTACGATTAATCTACTAGCTTTCTCTTAGACTTGATGAAATTCTTGATATCATATAAAATTTCATCCTATAAGGGTATAGTTCAAGAGCTGTTGAGTTTTTAATTTCGTTTCTTCTTTTTGTTGATGGTTTTTTTTAGGCTTATTCATACTTTATTTTGAACGCTGTGTTTGTATTTGCTACATAACCAGCTGAAAAAAATGATGAAGTTTGTAAAAATCTCTATAATGAAAATTGACCCCTATTTATCGATGTATTGCTGTCCAAAATTGAGGATATAATAAAGAAAACGTTCTAATAAAGAAGACAGAAGGCATAAGCTTTGGTCTGTGGGAAACCTTTAAGTTCTATGCTATTCTCGCAGTGCCCGATAATATATAGGACATATTGTTCTGATAATATGAACTTTTCTCAGTGACAATTTCCTTCAAGTAACCGTAGTTGAGAAGTAGCACAGATTAACAGGGTTACCAGGAGAAAGATATTATTATAAAACTGCAGTTTGTTACAAAAGATATCTTTATTTGCTAAACGTAATGTGACATTATTTTAATCTAAAACCTTATTCTTAAACGTACTTAACTAAAAGTCTTTTGATTTTATTTCAAACTTTTTTTTTAAATATTTTTGTTTAAAAAAGTGGAAAAAGACAATTCGATTCGAGACGGGGATTGAACCCGTGACCTTTGCCTAACGAGGGCAATGTTCTAGCCACCTGAACTACCCGAACCGTATCGAATCAACTTGAAATTCTCCACCATTTTTTAACCGTCATTTTAAGAGTATGACCAGAGCCATCTATCGAGCTAATGAACAACTCGATACCAATGAACAGTGTTACAACCATTTTTAAACATTGATGCAATGGACTCAACTCAGTCTATGGATAAATTTTTAAAGCAATTATTTTGCTAAATTACAAATTTTTTTTATTCAGTTTTTCAAACAGTTTCAAATTTACTGAATTTTTTTTGCTTTTTTTGTGTGCTTCATTTTCGTGCTTCGAAAGGCACGCTAAGCCGTTGGTCCCGGTTGCCAGTAAAGTGGCAGTCGTTAAGATAAATCCTTATGGGTGGCTTGTAAAATTTTAAAAGCAGGTAACCACAACCTGCGTCTGTCTGTTTCAATACGGTAATGGGTTTACCACCTATTACATGTGACAGAAAGGCACACGGTGAAATGTGGCGTCTACCACCCCTTAGGGTATAAAGCGTGATTGACAAACATAATGTCTGTACTATATGAGAAATAAAAAGCGCTTGTAATTACTAAATCATTATTCCGCATATGATCACTAAGTTAAGTGGCCAGAGATGGGTGACCATTTGCAGCATTTCCATTTACGAACCAAATAGATAACACAATATCATGCGCATACTAAAATAAAATCGTGCATCTATGAAGCGATTAATAAATCTGAAGGAAGCGTAAAAGGTATGCATGGATCACCAAGTCTAGCGGTCTTTTTTCTCTGACTACCCTGTCAGGGATACAGCGTGATGATAGTTAAGATATGGCCACACTCTGCGTCCGGAGCGCTCTTATATGGAAAGGTCCGATACGCTTTGTATGTGAAATAAACTGCCTGCCTACCGGAACGTCTACAGTATAGGTATCTTTAAAAGGGGTCTTAGAAGGTTTTTGTAGGGTGTCAGTAGTGCGAGTGTAGCCTCCTTCAGGTATGTATCAGGCATTAGAGTATGCCTTTTCGAGTATCAGAAGGCATGTTAGGCCATTGGTCCCGATTGCTAGTACCTTAGTAGTCGTTAAATCAAGTATTAAGCCTTATGGGCGTGAAACAATCGAAAAAAAGCGGGTATCCACAATCTGCGATAATAGTGTCATCATTCGTTACATGGGACAAAATATACCTGGTGAATTGTGGGCGTTTAGTATGTCTCTGTCTATCCGTTAGGGACTAAGGACTGAATATTTATGTATCGGATGAACTGGTGAAGAATTCCTTGCTTTAGAGGCTATCTTGGTCTAACCTTCTTCTTCTTCTTGGTCGTCGTCTTTGCTTACCATCAAGCGGACGATGCCATTTTGACAACATTTTGACATATACAAAAAAACAACACTATTGCACTGCCATATAAATTTATAAATAAATATTCTGGGGCACTTTTTACACAGTGTCATCTAGCCCAAACTTAGCTAAAAGCTTGTACTATAGGATTTAGACAACAGATATACATACTTATATATTTCTAAATATATAAGTAAATATATATACAATTGTATGCATTGAGTCCGAGACTACCAGGACTTTAATTGGTCGTGCTAATTAGTGTCTAGCACATAAGACTTTTTAGCCTTTTTGTTACCACCTCACTAAAAAGGCAACGGGTTAAAAATTTCTTCCAAATTTAACATCTAAAATAGACACATTTTATTTTATAAATTTAATTGGCCCTTTAGACCCACCCCAGTTCCGTGCTTCGGAAGGCACGTTAAGCCGTTGGTCCCGGTTGCCAATAAAATGGCAGTCGTTAAGCCAAGTTGAATGCCTTATGGGCGGCTTAAAAAAATTCAACAGCAGGTCACCACAGCCTGCGCCTGTCCATTTCAACACGGCAATGAGCTCACCACCTGTTACGTGGGACAAAAATGCATACGGTGAAATGTGGGCGTTCAATATGCCTCTGCCTACCCCTTCGGGGATAAAGGCGTGACAATATGTATGTATGTATGCATATATAATTGTAAAACATACATACATATTGTCATGCATTTATCCCCGAAGGGGGTAGGCACAGGCATACTATACGCCCACCTATCACCGTATGCAGTGCATAATTGTAAAAGTTGTGATATTTCTCGAATGTCATTCTCTTTGTAATTTAATTTTACTGATAGCGTCTTGTCCGCTTATAAAACAGATATGACTTTTGAAAAAGCGTTTTTTACCGTTCATTATAAGAGTGTATTCAGGAATACAAAAATAAATAAGTAAACGATTGCAATACGGAAATGGAAAATCAGCCTAGATGCCTTATACATACATTTTAATTAAAGTGAAAAAAGACAACCTGGCTCGAGACAGTCGAGACGGGAATTGAACCCGTGACCTTTGCCTAACGAGGGCAATGTTCTAGCCACCTGAACTACCCGAACCGTATCGAATCAAGTTGAAATTCTTCATTATATTTTAATCGTCATTTAAGAGCCATCTATCGACCTACTCAACAACTCTAATACCAATGTATAGTGTTACAACCATTTTTAAACATTGATGCGATGAACTCCACTCAATCTATGGATAAATTTTAAATAACATTTTGTAACTAGCGGACGACCTGCGGTTTCACCCTTGTAGTTCTTGTTCCCGAAAAATACGAAGATAAAATGTTGTTGTTACTTCTTTTAATATCAGCTATCTTCCGGTTATAGTCCCATTTAAAATAGTTCAGCTGTTTCAGAGATTAGCTGGAACAATCAGACAGGCAGAGAAAAAAAAAACCATGTATACTTTCATATGCATTTAGTGAAACGCTATTAATTTTATTTATCTGTTTTGAGTTTAGCTAACATTATATAATGTGTGGCAGTTGGAATGAGGCAACATTAAGATAATTTCCCACAATTCCTTCATTTCTAATACCTTATATTTTTATAACGAATTTGTAGTTATTACTGATAATTTAAGCCACTTTGAAAGTAAAGAAGTTAAGTTTACAGTTTTCGTAATGCGTATTTCAACCGGCTTCTGTCAAATGCAATGTAAAATAATAAATTACTTAATGCACCGACCTATAAAAGATTTAACACACTTACACACACATAAACCCTTTGAAGCCACGCCCCTAATTCCACGTAGCCTTTGTTCTTACACCCCCACACATGCGCAAATTGAACATGAAAACTGTATGTGTGTGTGTGTTAAGGGGGGATGAGATACGCGTTCAATTTTTCTTGCTTACAATTTATATTTATCGTCATTCCGCTGAACTAGCAATTGACTTTTAGATTTTAACGTTTATTTCATGCGAATAGATACGAGACATTTTTTTTACTTCATAGTATCGAATAAATATGTGTTTCTAATGATGATGAACTGTAACTAGTCTATGAACGAATTCAATACAGAATGAAAATAATCGGCTTTATTTTTGAGAATCTTTAATATTTTAGTTATACATATATTATTAGGAAGACTCCATTATTTTATATAACAAAGGGCGACCCTATCGCTAAAATGCAATAAGAGATTGCTTATAGCGATAAGGTCGCCTTTCGTACAAAATCTAGCATAAATTATCGTATTTAAGTACCAAATAAATTATTCCAGAACGTTTAATTAATTTAAAACCAGAATATGAAATGCGTAGCATTGTAGAACGTCTACGAATATCACACGTACTTATGATATAATTTTTATTCTAAATAATAAAATGAAAGTTAACAAACTAAGAAAATGCTTTTGACAATTCCACTTTATTGTTATAAGAAACGTAAAATACCATCCCAATACTACAGAGCTGAGCTTTGATTTAGAAAATTGGTGCGAACGACGACGCCCCCAGAGACACGTCGCTTTCGTCAAAAAATATTGAGCGTCAAAAACTTCAATAAAGATAATTACGATCATTATTAAAAGTACAATTTGACGGGAATCAATTTTACCATTTCCATTACGTCGACAATGGCGAAACGATTTCCCTCGTGCACCCTCTTAAGGGGTATATCTGTGTGTGTCAAAATACCCTCAGCAGATGTGAGTCTGTGTGCGTACACTGCCGATAGCGTAAGGTATTTAAACAGCCGCAGGATGGAGCAAGCAGCACTGGCTCTCCGCCATTCGCGTCGACAGGACGTGTCTCTCCGTTCAAACATGTCATAGCTTCTTGCGTATTTCTCTTTCTTCTTCTTATAACGATACGTATCATATACTTTCTAATGTAGGTTAAATTTGGTGCTCAATATTAATAAAAAATAAAGTATTTTTATATAGGAACTTTATGGGGACTTGTTGTTAGGTTAGGTTAAATTATAATAATATTTTAGAACGCGAAGTGTGATACAAGCCTCAAGATGAACTTCATAGGTAAGTTACTACTGTATTTTCTTTTTTATATTTTCTTTTCTATTATATATTTATTCTGTTTTAATTATTCTGTTTCTTATAAAATAATATTTGACCAATATTTAAATATGTCGTTTTTTATACTTGCTTCTATGTTTTTTTCAAAGGTTAAATCTTTTGTACTTTGTGAAATTTCTTCAAAAGGTTTATTTGAAATATATTGCGTAATATATTCAAAGCACATTTTCAAGTAATCTACATATTATTCCTCATCTGTCATAAACATTTACAGACATCCTTAGGATTCAAGGTTTTTCTTGGTAAATAATAAATAATAATAAATCCAGTGGTTTCTCTACTGAGAAATTACTCTATGAGAACTTAAAATTTAAGTTGGCACTGCATTAACCTTTTTGCGCCATGTTAAATTATTTCGTAACTGGAATACGAATTACATAGCAGCATAGAGCATTTACGAAAATGCTTACAATTCAATATTAATTTCACTGCATACGATAGTTTTAGTAATAAAATTTGAAGCGAAATTTTAATCTATACGAATTGAAATAAGTATTCATGGATCGCGAAACCTGGTTATCTGTCCTCTCTGACACCCCGTCAGGGATACAGCGTGAAGATAAGACAATTTTCAGAATTTAAAATAAGATAGGAAACAAAAAAATAATCTAGTCTACTTTTTTAAATCACTGATGATCATAAATTAAATATTAAATACCCGCAAACCTAAATTTACTTAAAAATATGGAATTCTGCTAAAATTCACTGACCTGGAAATCCATTAATAATATAGAACAGCCCACATTAAGTCCCTGTGACCAGACCCGGGATATAACGAGGACGGGTTTGAGCACAGTCCACGAATTGACCGACTTCGCTCAAGGTCGGTTGGCACCACGCCAACTAGGTTGGGCCTGACTCGGAAATTTGTTGACAATGAATGCAGAGCGCCTGAATGGCCAGTTTAAATGTGCATACTTTGTAGAACAAAATCAATAAATATATTCTATTTAATATTTTAAATAAAAACACTTGTACTTATAAACAAAATTTTTATTACTAACCTTATAACCTGACCGGTTTCGCCTTACGGCATTTTCAAAGGTTGACCAAAAAGTTAGAAAGGTGGGTAAACGGGTCAGGTTAAAAAGTATATTTTGTGCTAAAGTACAAGTGATTTATTCAAAATGAGTAGCACCAAGTGCCATCAATAAACAGTATATACTATATAATATTATAAAACCTTTGTTAAAAACATACAATAACATACCCACAAGGGTAGGCCGTAGCATACTATACGACAAAACACTTTTATTTGAAAATGATCTCACGTAATAGGTGGTGAGCCTATTACCATAATGAAACGTGCAGAGACAAGTTATAGATATACGAAGAGACATTTAAAAACAAAATATTAAAAAAAGATTATTATCCAGAACATTAAAGATGATATTAAATTGAATATGGGAAAAGCAATATCACATATTTTACTAAATTTTATTTTCAGATAATTTTATTTCACAAGCTGTGACAAATCCAATTATCCAAAAATCCATAGAAAAGAGACTAAGTATTATATGATTAAAACTTTGTATTATTATGCACAGTTTTAATCATATAATACTCAGTCTATTTTTGTAAGGGATCTAATATGAATTCCTTTACGTCATGAAGCAATAATCTCATACTTGTTGTTAATTCGTAGCACGTCTACGAGTATCGTAGCACGCACTATACCAAGATACAAGGCACAAGTCGACTGCAATTTTTTCACTGTATTTTTTACAAACAGTCACAGTCAGTCTTTTATCGAGACGAGTGGTACTGCAATAGTTAATTTTAGTTAAATTTAGCCTTATAGTGAAATGTTACTATTGTTTTATGATAAAATTTGAATATTACCTACTACTATAGCAAATTAATGAGACACATTTAAAAAAATGTGTTGATATATACATGCCAAAATTAGTAGGCGAAAAATGAAGAGTTTTTTTTAATGGTACTAATCCCACCCACATTCCCATTACTGTGACTCCTGTAAACCAGGATCTACAGCAATGACCAAAACACCAGAAAAGTTACACCGAGCTCGATCTCGATGAAGTCCCAGGAGAAGTTAGCATGTCTTGGAACCCGCAACGAAATTAATCAGAATATAATGTGAGGAACTAGGAAAATAATGTAATGCCTCTTCCCTCCTTTGAAAAGCTGGAGACCTGGATAGCAACTAGGTGTAAATCCTATAGAAATAGGGAACCAACACGGTAGTAGTAGATATAGTATGGGTCCTATGTGAGCTATGTTTGATTCCAGTAATATGTATGGCAGAAACGTTTAAAAGCACGAAAATTCACCCTCGATGCCACGAGATCCGCATAGTAAACTACTCCCGATGTTACTTGTAAAAGATTAAGCATATTATATCGCTCGTTTTGCCAAATGCTACACTCCCAAAGTATATGATGGGCGGTCTGATCATATTTGTCATCAGCAGTTAAACACTGACAGAAAGGTGACTCCCCCAGCTTAAACAAATGTAATTTGCTCCTAAAGTTACCATGTCCTGTAAGAAATTGAGCAACACAGTGATCAACCTCCAGCCAGGATATTCTCAGGTGTTCACGAACGTCTGGGAAAATCTGGTAGAGGTGGCGCCCTTTGATGGAAGTGTTCCAACGCAGCTGCCATCCGTCTAAAAGTTCTTCACGTACATTATCACGATACAGCCTGGCAATTCTATGGCGATCTCTTGCTAACAAAAACCTATCACCCATGCCATCTTTAGCCGAATAGTATAAAGCCGCGCGTCTCTGAATTTCGAGGTCAACCGGGAGGACACCTGCCATCACCGGCAGAGCCTCCGTGCTAACCGTCCTGTAGGCCTTGCATAAAAATATCAAGGCAAGGCGTTTGTGGCGGCTTTGCAGTAACTTTAACCGTGCAGCCCCAATAGTAGCCTTATCGGTCCATACCGGTGCCCCGTAACACAACAGCCTAGATAAGTGGCCCCGTAAACGACATTCAGTGTTTTGAACGAAAGTCCCCATGTAGCAGTAGATATTCTCGACAACGCGTAAAAGCCATTTTTAGCCTTTTCACCTACAGTTTTTATGTGCTCAACGAATGCAAAATTTCTCTATGAAATAAATCCTAAATAACGTGTAAATTACCATATTTCAAGCAAATATACCTATCTATCTATCTTAAAAGATTTTGGATATGCAATTAGGAATCGGAATTGTTTGTTCTATGCTTATTATTCTACGGTCGTTGCATTAATTATTTTCTAACTTAAAAAAAGTTATTTGATTTTCAAGAATATTGAAATATATATCACTTTCACCAAGCCTGCTGAAGTTCTCTGATACTCATTTTTTAAAAGAATCTATTCTCGTATTAAAAGTATCCTATATGTCCTTATCTGCAAACCTGTTTCTAGTCAAGAGCGTGACCACAGAAGAAATAAACAGATAAATTCACTTTCGGAATTATTATATTAGTTAATATATAGAGCAGAGTAAAAGCTTGTGAGAGCTGCTGCTCTCTCAGACAGCCTACGTTCATAATAGATTATTGAATAGTATGGACATGGGATGGAGGTTGTATTTCACTAATCCAAACCAATTCAAACCAAATTATTATATTAGTTAATATATAGAGCAGAGTAAAAGCTTGTGAGAGCTGCTGCTCTCTCAGACAGCCTACGTTCATAATAGATTATTGAATAGTATGGACATGGGATGGAGGTTGTATTTCACTAATCCAAACCAATTCAAACCAAATTATGGATGAAATGATTCAATCTTTTCATTACATTCTTCCCTTAATTATCTTTGATTATATTCTATACAATTAGTCACAAGAATGGACCTGTAGTTTCAATTGGGCGGTGTAGTTCTAATTGATAGACAAATGACTTAAACCTTTAATGTTATTGTTGTGGCGATTGACCAATATTTTTAATGACATGAAGACTGTTGGCAAAATGTTATCCAAAAAATGTCTAAAAGAGCAATAGAATAAATTAACACAAATTAAATATTTTTAATGTTTTATGAATTAATCAAAATGATAATTATTGAATTGCAATTGTAATTATTGATATTATTAATAATCTATTTTTATTATAATCTAGAAGTTTCTTTAAAGGTTACAGGTGGCAGAGGCATATTTTTTGCCCACATTTCAGCGTAAGCATTTTTGTCCCACGTAATAGATGATGAGACTATTGTCCTAATATTTTAAAAGGATTGTCAGTTTTGTTTTTCAAACGAAGATAATCCTAATTTTAAAGTGAATAAATATTTAGCTATGTGTGTCTTCTAGCAAAGTGTTGCAACTGTTCTAGAAATTTTGTTACAGCTACATAGCACGTACTACGAGGCGTAGCAGCTACAGGCTACGAGCCATTCGTAGACCATTCTACGAATACAGCTTAATTCGGTTAGCTACCAAATGCTGCTACTATATATATTTACTCTAGCACTAGCGGATGCATCGCAGTTTCACCCGCGTAGTACCCATTCCCGTGGGAAATATGGTAAATTACTCCGTACAATATCAGCTATTAGCCAGGAAAAATGCCGTCAATAAAATCAAACTTAACCTGTATAACTTGCAGTACTCAAAATAAATAAAGATTTCTTAATATAAAAGCCTTATAACACAATGAGGTCCAACGAGGATGCCCAGTCACGTCATTATCAAATTTTTCTCTTATATTTTATCATCCCTATTCCAATTTGGTCCAATTCACTTTAGGCCAGTTATGCTAATACAAGCCGGTAAAAATAGAAAGCGTCCGTATATCCGGATTAAACTGCATCATCACCAGTCTGTAAATAGAAAATTTGCGGACTTGACTTGTGTAACATTCTGATCTGCTACCGAGACAATAAGAACATGAAGATAGTTCTGTATATCTGGACCATTGAATATTACTTCTTCAATCGGATTCAATGCATCCAACAAGAGCTGCCATCTTGTTTATTCCTAAGTTTGGGTGTTTCCTATTTTATAATATGTATGGATTTAAAAATACACATACATATTGTCACGCCTTTATTCCCGAAGGGGTATGCAGAGGCCCACCCACATTTCACCGTATGCATTTTTGTCCCACGTAACAGGTGGTGAGCCTATTGCCGTGTTGACATTTTTTTTTAGTTAACAGACGCAGGCTGAGGCTATGCTAAAACCGTCCAATAGGCCTTTAACGAGGCTTAACGACTGCCATGTTACTGGCAACCGGGCCCAACGGCTTCAAGTGCCTTCCGACACGGAAACGTTCGCAAATGTATATTCCACAAAGTGGTCACCCATCCTGGGACCACCTTTGGTCTTGTTTAACGCAGTGATTGTTTACAGAACACTGAATCAGCGGGGCCACGAGCTCTTCGAAAGACATTTATAAATATATAAATATTTTTATCAGTTTCGCATAGTTTAAGTAAACAAATAAACATACTGGGGTCTAGATGACGTTGTGTAAAATATCTCATTTTTTTTATTTCATCCCAATTAACCATTTTATAATTATAAAATCAGCAACATCTTGAAGTACTTCTCTCATTCTGTGGACACTGTAAACTTAAAGTAAGTCCCCTTATGAAAAATTCTATACTATAAACGTTTGGAAAAAGCGTAAAATTAATGCATGTTTGCCACCTAATTTGTAAAAAATATAATGACAAGAAGTTGACAAGTAAAGATATGGATTCCATTGAAAGCTTTTTGTAACAACTTGGAGCACTTGGAACAAATCTAATGGACTTAAGGTAAACCCATCCAAATCGCAAGTGGTTATAATTGGAAGTCCTAAGACTACTGCGAAAATAGACTGATCACAAGTTCCACATATTGTTTTTGATGGGGTTAATATTCCTATTAGTGACAATGTAAAAAATTTGGGGATAATGATGGACTCGAATTTATCCTGGGGCACACAACTTCAGGAGGTAAGTAGAAAGGTGTTCGCTTCTGCAGGTTCGATAAGGAGGTTACAACGTTTCCTTCCTACATCTACAAAAATTACGCTGGCAAATTCTTTACTGCTTCCTATCCTTTATTATGCTGATGCCAGCTATTTAGATCTCGCCGAAAACCAATTAGACAAACTTGAGCGTCTTCAAAATGTCTGCATACGATTCATATTTGACTTGCGCAAGTATGATCATGTTTCACAGTTTCGTACACAGCTCAGGTGGTTACCTATACGACTTCGCCGGAATACTCATATTTTATCCTTATTGTACAATATTTTATTTAACCCATCTACACCTTCCTATTTAAAGGAGCGTTTTGAGTTCCTTCATGATTCGCATAATAGATGCTTGAGGTCATCCGAAAACTTAGAACTAAAAATGCCACAACATTCTACAAAATTCTATGACCGCTCTTTTACTGTAACAGCAATTCGGTTGTGGAATAAGCTACCAGTGGAAATTAGACGAGCCAAAAATTTGCCTAAGTTTAAGCTTATGGTTAAAGATCTTTATTTGTCATGAAATGAAAATGATTCCTCTGATATTTTATATGTATATGTATGCATGTATGTATGTATGTATGTGTATGTATATATTCTGATATTATATTATAAGATTATTAATGCAGTATTATAATATGTTATAGTAAAATTTGATTAAATTAAACACCGACAACTACCAGTCGCTCCTACTGACATATTTTTTTCCATCCAAAGGTTGCCTGGCAGAAATTGCTTTAAGCGATAAGGCCGCCCATTGTACTGCTGTCATTGTATCAATTTTCTCACTATGTTATTTTTATGTTTTTCTTGGTGTACAATAGAGTATATAATAAATAAATAAATGAGGTATATAAATCAAATTGTTCTCAATTCTAAAATCGCGTTTCCTGTGAACACTAATAGTAGGAGAAAAATATGCGGTCCCAAATGCCTCTCTGCCATAAATTAAACAATATCATAGTGCGAAAATTTTTATTTGACGTCAATGCTTAAGTAGCCAAGCATGAGAGAGATGATTTTGGAAAATATATACATGTATTAGAAAACAATATGAAAAGCAATTATAGTTTGACCACTATAGTATGCTAACTATATGCTAAACTTAAGTCAATATTTTTAAATCTATTTCGATATAAAAACTTGACAGTACAAGCTACCTCCTTTCTCCCATCTGCAACTTGAAGATAAATTCAATTTCCACGAAATTCTTAAGAAAAACTTTTTAACGATAGCGTAAAAAATCTAACTTGTACACACCATTACCGGTCGACATTCACTCCCATACATGCTGTAACAAGTTAGAGCGAGACAGTGATACACTCTTAACGAGTAGTGAGTTGACCAAGTAATGTACATCAGTTTGCTTTTAGACCGGTATGGGGAGGGGTTAACTCTTACAAGAAACATTGTATTCAAAGATTTATAACAACGTGACTGCGATGTCACTGTTTTTAATGTTTCAGCCCGGGTCAGCCAATATAGTATTTATTCTCGTCAGTAATACATTTGTAGATGAGGTTATGGGCCCAGTAGATCCTTTGCTAAATTTAAAATTCTAGATCAAAATAAATGGATAAAATTATTCCAATAGCAGTTTTGTTGGATAAATAGTAATTACTCGAATGGATAATATGCAGTAAATTAAATAAATTATTGAGTATAAATATTATTATTATTATTTATACTCAATAAATAATAATAATAATACATTCATTATTGACACAAAATGTTTACAAAACTGGTGAAACCCCCGGTCCCTGAACTAGTGTAAACTGTATCTCAGGGACCAGTGTCTTCGCCCATTTGCAACTAAATACATATTGTTTGTTTATTTATCTTTTATTGCGATCTGTCCTCTCTGACTACCCCGTCAGGGATACAGCGTGAAGATAGTTAGTTAGTTTATTTATTTTTAAGTAAGGGAAATGCAAAAATAAAAATATAATAGGATTAACAAGGTGTGTATGTGTCTCTCTCTCTCTCTCTCTCTCTCTCTCTCTCTCTCTCTGTGTGTGTGTGTGTGTGTGTGTGTGTGTGTGTGTGTGAGAGAGAGAGAGAGAGAGAGAGAGTAATTGTGTGAGTGCGTACATGCATGTATGTTTGGATGTATGGGTGTGTGCAAATGTGTATTTGTGTATGTGTATAATGTAGTATGTCGGATTAAATGTCTAGACCACCAATCATAGTTTCTTCGACATCGCTGTAATTAAATTGCTTAAGCCATGTTAAGACAAAGGACCTGGGCTCTTTCATATACGTCTATTGTAGGATGACGATAAGGTAAATGCTGCATGACCTTTAACACTGCACGTTGTGCTCTTTCTACTGTGATGAGGTGTGTTTGGGATGCTCCACCCCATGCACATATGCAGTACCTTACTACACATTCACACAAAGCAAGGTATGTGTGTATTAGTGTGTGGAGATCAGCCTTTTCCCCCGAAGATTTTTAAAGACGTGTATTAGCTTTCGTATCCTGCCGGCCATTATCTCTGTATGTTTACCCTAGTTCAGCTCTTCATCTACTATAGTGCCCAAGTATCTGCAAGACGTAGCCCGGGCCAGAAGTGCACAATCACAGTCAGCTCGGTTAACTTTACGGTTACAGGGGAACGTGTGTATTCTAAGACGTACGCTGGTCTGGGTTAGTAATGTGGGATTTGTGAAAATATTTTTATTATTATTAATCGTTAGCCAATCTTTAAATAGGTATTTATTAAAGTAATAAATGAAACACGAAATAATAATTTATATTGATACTACGCAAATTACACTAAAATGAGTTAGTGCTAAGGGTAGATCCGCCTGATAAACGTAATTGTACAAATACAAATAGCCTTTACTTTGGATAATATACACTTTTAAATAATTATTTTCACCATTATACCATTATACTCTTATTTATTTATTTGGCCCACAATATTAAATACATTTTTTTATTATTATTCATTTTATGACGCCCATTCTTTCTTTTCCCATCTCGAGGGCACCATTCTGTAACTTCTGTCATTTTTTTCTTCTTGTTTCGTATGAATGGCCCGCCCATTGAATTTTATTTTCTAACATATTTTTTTATTCTAAATACATACATTATTAAACATAGAATATATTTATACTTTGAAACAACATTTATTTCTAATATTTCTCACTACCCGGGATTCGTACACTATCGCTGCAAATATATTGACATCCTTAAAAAAGGAACCACAATTAAATTCGTCATTATTCAGAATGTGCTGTGATATGAAGCGCTCGTGGCCCCGCCAGCGTAGTGTTCTGTAAACGATCACTGCGTTAAGCAACTTTCCCTATGGCTGGTCCTCGGATGGGTGACCACTTTGTGGCATTTATATCTGCTAGCGTTTCCGTGCTTCGAAAGGCACGTTAAGCCGTTGGTCCCGGTTGCCAGTAACATGGCAGTCGATAAGCCAGTTGAAGGCCTTAAAATATTTCAACAGCAGGTCACCACAACCTGCACCTGTCCATTTTAACACGGTAATGGGCTCACCACCTGTTACGTGGGACAAAAAGACGGTGAAACGTGGGCGTATAGTACGCCGCTGCCTACCTCTTCGGGTATTAAGGCGTGATAGTATGTCATGTTATGTTATGTGCTGTGACAGCGACATAAGTACTACATTATCATTATTAATTGGAAGTTAAAATTCTAAAATATATTTTAACCCCAGTCGGGTCTAAAATGTATTTAATGTATGAGGTGCAACTTGTACGCCGGGCACCTGCAAAACATTGTTATATCCATTAACACTGTTATTTTTATGCTGTAATCCTCTTAAAAGAGGATTTAAGTCGTTTAATAGAAAAATGTTTCTGCATTTCGATGCTGCCGCAAATGTGTACGAAATAGGAAAGCGGATTTTTTTAAATTTTATTTTTATTTTGTGGATGTAGAAGGTTATTTTATTTTACTTTACAATTTTGAAAACTTACAGCTATCGTATAAGTTACATACGTACGTGCATAATATCACGCCTTTATCCCCGAAGAAGTAGGCTGAGGCAAGATATACTCCCAAATTTCACTATATGTATTGCCATGTTGAAATGGACAAGCTCAGGTTGTTAAAACTTGCAGTAGAAATTTTTCAAGCTACCCATTAGACCTTCAAATAGGCTTAACGACTGCCATTTTACTGGCAACTGGGACCAACGTGCCTTCCGAAGCACGGAAACGCTCGCAAATGTAAATTCCACAAAGTGTCAGCCATTCAAGGGCCACCTATAGCGAATGTTGCTTAACGCAGTGTTCGTTTACAGAATACGAGCGCTTCATTTAAATAAAACATAAAAATAATGTAAAAGCCATTCAACTGCCAATTAAAATCGCTTCACTGTCACTCATATTGGCAATGGAAGCCTTAACGGCATGAAACGAACGATTTTACTGCCAATCAAATTGCCAACTGGATTTCAGACAATTAATTGAAGACTATGTGAGGTTTAAAGAGATCTAGCCTTCAGTTATGTGCCATTACAACATGTCTGATTGGCTTCAGTATTGATGTTCGTTTAATAATGTTCCCATATTAACGTCATCGTAGGATTACAAACGTGATTTGTAATGGTATATTAAATATATAAGGATAAATAAGTACTCAAATATCCTACAAATATTGTAAACGCGAAAAAAAACATTTTTTTATTTGGTAAGTATGGATGTTTGTTCTGTGTCTTTCTCGCAAAATCGACTAAATTGATTTTGATGAAACTTTACTATATGTATGTGTTATTCTGATGTGTAAGCACATCAGAATAACACATAGGCTTCTTTTTATCCCGGGAAAAAGTTCCTGTGGGAAACCGGAACGGGAAAATTTCACCAAGCGTGAGGTGCCGCGGGCGTCAACCAGTAATAAACATATTTCCATAATCTTAAATACTGTTACGCCGGCGGACTAGTGAACAACTTTAAACGTCATTTTCTGGGCCTTGGGAACGTTTTCAGCAGGCTGAAAAGCGGTTTCAGGCCGTTTCCGAGGAAGCTCTATCACATACCAAATTATCCAAATTTCACCCCAGTTGCCGTTGTTTTCAGGCGCCTGAAACATGTTTTCAGTTCGTTTCAGGCCACCCCCTATCGCATGCCATCATAACCTGAAAACCCTTTTTCAGGCGTTTTCAGGACCCCTTATGGGCCTTTGAAGCCCACTTCAGTAAATAGCGTAATTTCATGAAAGTGTGACAAGGATAGCAGTATTAGAAAGAGAGAGCTACATTCAGAATATTCCAGAGCTATTAGACAGGGATAGCACTATTAAAAAGAGATAGCTACACTAAGATCATTCTAGAACTATGTGATAGAGATAGCACCAGAAGGGACAGCAATAGGTCGAGAACCTTCCGGCACATACCGAAGGAGCAACTAGTATCGTGTGGAACATTCTAGAGATGTACCCGATTGTAGGTACCGAACGAATTCTCCCGAATATTCCAGAACATTACTAGGCGTATATAAAGGGCCGAGCTCGCGGCTACAGGACAGTCTCCTTTGAGGAAGCGAACAGTGCGAATCGAAGCTACATAGTGCGATACTGTTACAGTGCAATTATCTAAGCGAAGAATTTGTGTTTAGTGTGTTTAGTGGCGATTATTAGTTTTGGTTTTATTGCTTTTATTTAGAGTAATTAAAGTGTTTCTTTTAAATTTGTGGTATTAGTGCAATTTCTATTAGTACCCGACCTACGAACGTAACATTTGGTGTCAGAAGTGGGATAGGAAATGCCGATTATGCCACGTGAAACCGAGCCCAGGGGGGTTCAAACCCGAAGCCAAACGGGAGCCAGTGGGGAATCTACGCCTGTTGCTGGAACATCGGAGCCGCGGACCACTCCCAAGCAAGAAGTGGACTTGAGCAGCGTTCTAGTCCTGTTAAAGGAACTCGCTAGAAAACAGGATGAACAATCTAGAAAACATGAAGAGCAATCTGGAATGCTGCGCGGGGTTCTCGAAAATACCGCAGCGTGGAAGAAGGAAATGCTAGAGGTCCAGGAGAAACTTACCGATATGGATGTCAGGATACACGACGTGAATGAAAAGGTGGAGACTCATGAAAACCGCCTGCAGAAGTTGGAGACCAAGGCACCAACAGTTAACAGTTCCTGTGTGCATGAGACTACCACGTTGGGAGGTGGAAGATTCAAAGCACCTCCCTTTGATGGTACGTCGTCCTGGACTGCATATAAGTTGCAGTTCGAGTCCGTTTCCCAGGCTAACGGCTGGAGTAAGGAGCAAGCTAAGACAGCGTTAACGTTAGCCCTACGTGATGAGGCCCTCACCATCTTGGAGGCCCTGGGAGACGACAGGACGTACGACCGTCTTCTTGAAGCTCTGGAGGCGCGTTACGGCGATGGTCACCTGGAGCACGTGTATCGAGCACAACTGAAGGACCGAAGCCAGGGGCGTAATGAGTCCTTACAACAGTGGGCCTTAGAAATAGAGAAATTGGTCAGGAAGGCTTATCAACGAGCTTCAGCGTCTCTGGTGGACAGCATGCTGGTGCAAGCCTTTATTGACGGGATACGGGACCTTGAAATAAGAGCCGCAGTGCGATTGGGGCACCACGGAAGTCTTAAAGATGCAGTTGCCCATGCACTGGAAGTAGAGGCTGTACGGCAGGATTCTTCGAGGCCTTACAGGGTGCGGGAAGTATCTGCTAGGGAGCCAATTGCACCTCGCCGTGAGTTTGGACCACGATGCTACAATTGTGGCGAACGAGGGCACATACAGTCCGGTTGCCCCAAGAAGAAGATAGATGGTCGCGACCCAGCCCCGATGACAAGGACGTCATGCTCAGCCCCTGTGCCGCAGCAGGGAAACGAATAAAAGCCAGGACTACGGGACGAGTGCTGGCTGGTGGTCGAAATGTCCCAGTTATGATCTCACAGGCGAACGACGGGAATAGTCTGGTTGTTACAGGAGACATTGGTGGAATACCATGTCACCTCACCATCGACACCGGAGCTTCTCGGACAGTGATCAGTTCTCGGCTACTGAAGTACCTGCCCAGAGATCATCTAGTCCGACCTAAGCAACTCCGGATTTTTCGGAAATTCGGATCCGACGAGGTGCCTATGGAAGGCGGAATTAATGGGAATGTGTACTGTGCCCGAAGGACCATTCTCCAACCGAAGTCACAAGGGCTGGTTCCAGTAAGTTTGCCATATCACGCAGAGCGCGGGGCCCACCGTTGTGTGTTGGTAGAGAAGTTAAACGACGAAAGACCTTGGATCGTCGCTCGTACGATGGTAACGACATCACCTACCGCATTCGTAATGGTTCTAAATCCAAGCAGTACTAAACGTGTCCTCGGGAAAGGAACTCTTATTGGGTCGTGTGAGGAGATCTCTTGGATACGGAGCTGTCAAGGAGCGGACGAAATCGAGAAACCTGATGGTGCTGTACCGTCTGTGGATGTCGAGAGACTACTGGACGATTCCAAGAACGAGCTCACCCTGGAAGAACTTTCTAAGGCACACAAGTTACTACTGAGATACAAAGATGTCTTTTCTACACATGACAGTGACATTGGCAGAACTAGAGTAGTACAGCATGAAATCAATACTGGTGAAATAATGCCCATCCGACAGCGATCTCGGCGAGTTCCAATAGCTCGGGAGAAAGATGTAGACGATATGGTCGAAGAGATGAGAAGCAGTGGCGTTATTGAGCCATCAACTAGCCCATGGTGTTCTCCCGTAGTATTAGTTAAGAAGAAGGACGGAACCATGAGATTCTGCGTTGATTATCGTCGACTTAATGATGTGACCAAGAAGGACAGTTACCCTTTGCCACGAATTGACGATACTTTGGACACTTTAAATGGAATGAAGTGGTTTTCTACTTTGGATTTAAAAAGTGGGTATTGGCAAGTGGAAATCAAGGATAAAGATAAGGAGAAAACGGCCTTTTCGACTGGAAAGGGATTCTGGCAGTTTAATGTGATGCCGTTTGGTTTATGTAATGCACCGGCCACATTCGAGAGACTAATGGAACAAATACTTGCTGGTCTACTTGGCGACACTTGCTTGGTCTATTTGGATGACATCATTATCGTTGGAAGAGACTTTGACGAGCACCTCAGAAAACTAGAGCAGGTCTTATCTAAGTTACGAGATGCAAATCTTAAATTGAGTCCGAAAAAATGCTCGCTATTCAAACGCAAAGTGAATTATCTAGGTCACGTGATCTCGGAGAACGGTATACAGACAGACCCTGAGAAAATAAGTGCCGTTAAGGACTGGCCTATACCGAGGGACAAGACTGCAGTACGCGCCTTTTTAGGACTTTGCTCATACTACAGACGATTTGTGAAGAATTTCTCTGATATAGCAAAGCCCTTGCATCAGCTAACGGAAGAAAAAAGAAAATTCGATTGGAACGAACAGTGTGCTGCAGCGTTCGAAGATCTTAAAAGAAGGCTTTGTGAAACACCCATTTTGGGTTATCCAGACCCGGAACTTGATTTTGTTGTGGACACGGATGCCAGCAATACTGGTATAGGTGGAGTCTTGTCACAAAAGAAGGGAGATCAGGAAGTCGTGATCGCATACTTTAGTAAGTCGCTATTAAAACCAGAAAGAAATTATTGCGTCACTCGAAGAGAATTACTGGCAGTTGTCAAGACGTTGCAGCACTTCAGTAAATATCTGCTCGGGCGAAGATTCCGTATCAGAACGGACCATGCTGCCTTGAAGTGGTTGTTGGAGTTTAAGAACCCCGAAGGACAGGTGGCACGGTGGATCGAACAGCTGCAGGAGTATAACTTCGTCATCGAACACCGTAGCGGGAAGTCACATGGAAATGCAGACGCTCTCTCTCGAAGACCTTGTCCTGACGACTGCAAACATTGCCTAAGGCAAGAAGACAAGGAATGTGTGAGAATTTTAAGAACCGACACCGTGAGCGAAGAGTGGAGCGATGAAGTCATGAAACAAGCGCAGCAAGAGGACCTAGATATCCAACCCATTTTCAATTGGATTAACGCAGGAATACCCAAACCGAGATGGTGTGAAGTAGCCCCGATGAGCACAGTAACAAAGAGCTATTGGGCACAATGGGATAGCTTGGTCATGCATAATGGCGTACTGTGCAGGAAATGGGAGTCTGCGAATGGGAAAGATGCTCACCTGCAGGTTGTTGTTCCAAAGATAAGAGTGAGCGATGTTTTGAAGTGTTTTCATGACGGAACTTCCGGCGGACATCTTGGAATGAAAAGGACGCTAATGAAAATTCGCCAGCGGTTTTACTGGATTCACTGCCGTGAAGACGTTGAAGACTGGTGTAAAAAGTGTACTAGCTGTTCATCAGTCAAGGGTCCACATACCCGCAGTAGAGGAGCACTGAAGTTGTACAACGTTGGAGTACCTTGGGAAAGAATTGCTTTGGATGTTGCGGGCCCGTTTCCAACATCAGACTCCGGGAATAAGTACATTTTGGTGGTGATGGATTACTTCACCAAATGGCCTGAGGTATTTGCTATTCCCAACCAGGAAGCGACCACCATAGCGGAAAAATTAGTAAATGAGGTATTCTGTCGGTTTGGAGTGCCACTTGAAATTCATAGCGACCAGGGCAGGAACTTTGAGTCTATGGTCTTTCAAGAAACTTGCCGGATAATGGGTTTGCATAAAACGAGAACGACGGCATATCACCCACAATCGGATGGAATGGTCGAAAGATTTAACCAGACACTGGAAAGACACTTGGCCAAAGTTGTCGAGAGTCACCAGAAAGATTGGGACCGACACATTCCGCTCTTTTTGATGTCGTATAGGTCCGCAACTCATGAAAGCACAGCTGTTACCCCAGCATACGTGAATTTTGGGAGAGAACTTCGTCTACCTGCAGATCTTTTAACTGGGCGTCCTCCAGACTCACCTAGATCCATCACCGAGTACGCGAGCGAGTTGCGGGATCGGATCGACGATGTTCACAAACTTGTTCGTGAACACGGGCTTCAAGCTAGTGAAAGGATGAAAACTCGATATGATCGGAGATCAAACCAAGTTGGGTTTGATGAAGGCTCATTGGTGTGGTTACATAATCCTTTGCGGCGGAAAGGGAAGTCCCCAAAGCTATCCCCTAACTGGGAAGGACCGTATAGAGTGGTTACTAGAATCAATGACGTCACGTATCGAATACAGCGGAGTCCTCGTAGTCCCTGCAAGATAGTTCACGTTGACCGACTTGCCAGATATCATGGAGACAACGATGCTCGGGACGAGCATGTCTTAGGAGGGGGTAGTGTTACGCCGGCGGACTAGTGAACAACTTTAAACGTCATTTTCTGGGCCTTGGGAACGTTTTCAGCAGGCTGAAAAGCGGTTTCAGGCCGTTTCCGAGGAAGCTCTATCACATACCAAATTATCCAAATTTCACCCCAGTTGCCGTTGTTTTCAGGCGCCTGAAACATGTTTTCAGTTCGTTTCAGGCCACCCCCTATCGCATGCCATCATAACCTGAAAACCCTTTTTCAGGCGTTTTCAGGACCCCTTATGGGCCTTTGAAGCCCACTTCAGTAAATAGCGTAATTTCATGAAAGTGTGACAAGGATAGCAGTATTAGAAAGAGAGAGCTACATTCAGAATATTCCAGAGCTATTAGACAGGGATAGCACTATTAAAAAGAGATAGCTACACTAAGATCATTCTAGAACTATGTGATAGAGATAGCACCAGAAGGGACAGCAATAGGTCGAGAACCTTCCGGCACATACCGAAGGAGCAACTAGTATCGTGTGGAACATTCTAGAGATGTACCCGATTGTAGGTACCGAACGAATTCTCCCGAATATTCCAGAACATTACTAGGCGTATATAAAGGGCCGAGCTCGCGGCTACAGGACAGTCTCCTTTGAGGAAGCGAACAGTGCGAATCGAAGCTACATAGTGCGATACTGTTACAGTGCAATTATCTAAGCGAAGAATTTGTGTTTAGTGTGTTTAGTGGCGATTATTAGTTTTGGTTTTATTGCTTTTATTTAGAGTAATTAGAGTGTTTCTTTTAAATTTGTGGTATTAGTGCAATTTCTATTAGTACCCGACCTACGAACGTAACAATACCATTAGTCAACATAAAATCTTATATATATATATTAATACGGGTGGTAAAGGGCCCCACTAAGTTCTGCAGGGCCCAAGTAACATCTGATGCTAGCGGAGCACCTGCTGACTAAAGGACAAGTAAACACTGTAGCAGCCCATACAGAGTTGGGAGGACGGCCCTAAAGACACACATTACTTCTAACAATGCCGGAAAACAAGTCAAAGTATAGCTATTCCCAGTGAACCCCATGCTTCAAACCCAAGTAGGGGTTTGAAGTCACTGGGAGATCTATTATAAATGCAAAGTTTATATTTAACTGATGTGAAAATTATGTACTACACTTCAAGTACAAAATTTGTCACATTTGAAATTTTATTAGAAAATAAGTTCATAAAACTGAAATCCTGAGTTCAAACTCAAAAATTGTATTAATTTTAATTTAATTTTGACCAATGGGTGAACACTAGTACCGAATAATAAGTCAAATTTCATAAAAATCTGTAAATAAATGCCGCCTGTAAAGGAAAATAAACATGCACACACACATAAAACAAAATTTGGTTATCTGAAAATAGACAACGCATGTACATGCGCTCTCTTTTATTATCATAACAGTTTCTGCCTTAAAAAGGTTCGTAGCAGCTGGGGGCCGAGTCTGCAATTTCAAACGCGCCAAAATAGAATCGAAATCATCGCTCAATAGATAGCCAAAGGTATAATTTTGACAATTTTCGTAGTCTACTTTTACTTTCGCACTCTAAGTCTTCGATCGGTCGACTGATAGAATTCTACTAACACGTGACGCGCCAGTGACCGCTACTCAGTCGAATTTTTGATAGTCTACTAACATTTTGACAGCTAAAAACAGCGATTCTGGTTCTATTCTACGGCTTGTCAATAGTAGACTCGGCCCCCTCGTATATTTTTCTCACAATTCTGAAGAGCTAAAGTTATTATTGTTTTAGTTTAACTAGCACAGTTAAACTAAAACAATTGTTTTTGCTCAGCTCCGACCCCCGGGCATGAGCAAGCAATTCCATATCTCATGATGTTTAAGTAACGTTAATTAGCCTCAGCGTAATTAAGCGCGGTGAGCTCAGCTTTACCGAGAGATGAATCTGGGGATTTATTGTTACTGCACACTATTTGCAAGGTGTACCGACGGGTTTGCGAACTTCTATTAGTTCTAGAGTTTCGAATTTTGTAGTTAATATAAATATCGTTAAATAAATAAATATCGTTGGGACAACTCACACAACGCCATCTGATTCCAAACTAAACAGAGCTTGTACTATGGTAACCAGATAACGGATAAACATACTTATATATTTCTAAATACATACATACTATAGATAAATTACACCCAGACACAGAATAAACTATCGTGCTCTTCATACAAAGTTTTATCCTGGGTGGAAATTGAACCCACGACCTCCTGCTTAGCAGTCGGATGCACTCCCACCGCGCCACAGAGACAGCATATCTTCTACAAATTTCCCTCTGATAACATCTAGGCTAGGCTACAGTAACCAATTTCCATCAGCTGGACTGATTTATACGGATCATACGGCACACAAACTTCAAAAAGAGTCTCTCGTCCTCAAGAGTGCTTTCACAAGCTGTAATTAGTGTCTCCGTTTGTACCTTATAATTCTAGAAGAGTATCTAGCCATACTAACTATGCGGGAGCCAAGTAGGCATAAACCCTTTAATTTGATAAAAAAAAATCTGCCTCACTAATAGAAATGCTTGGCTCAATTCATTATTAGAAAAATTTACTCCGATTTCCGAAATTAACGCCTCGGTTTTACAAGAACTAGCTCGAATTATTTACTGTCATAACTCATAATTAATGGTGCAGGTAAAATAGAATATACGATCAGCTATTTCTTACCTCTCTTATCTAGCAAGGTTCTACCCATTCTGAATGACTGTACGGCTACTTTCAAACATCGCTGTTATCGCGAGGTTGTTCTATAAGTATAGAAAATACTACGTAAATGTAATATTACACTTTTTTCGTTTTATTTTATATTTACAAAGTGACATAAATCAGCTTTAATAGGGTTGTCAACACGCGTGTAATATCCTAATAGATGACACAAATGTCTATAGATACCAATATTTTTTCAGTCACCGCCCGAAGTGTCACACAAATTGAAGGGACGCTTATGCCCAAATCCCTGAAACCCCATCCTTCAATAACGAAATATATTGACATATCCAATTTGATTTTCATCTTCGCGTGTTTGCAAAGTAAAGCCTTAAATAAAACCCGTTTACAAAAATAACCAAAAACAACTCTAGATTTTAGCTACATGGTGTAAATTCAGTTGGCAATGGAATTATAAAAAACTGTACGGTGTGGAATGAAATAAAATCCCATTTTATACTTCCACGCTTGCTTTGTACGAAGTGCTGTGTTTGAACGTTTTTACAAACGGTTGGTGTACAACAAAAATCAATATTTAGGTCACGAATCGGACATAAAATCGCTTCAAATTTATACGAAACACAAAAAAACTGATGGTTCATTTTTGGAAAGGTTAATATAGCGGGTTAAGTTTTGTATAAAAATACTGTTACATTTGTGAATTGTTTGTGCTAAATGAATTTTTAGTCAGGTATTTTTACTTCTTATTGATATTTCGTAAACAATGCCTACTTCACGATGAGAATTGGCTTCCTGTTCTGCCAAGTCTATTTTGGGACGTACTTTTGCAGAGTCTTAATGAGCTAGTATCTCTATAGAGGCGAGATGATCATTGTAGTGGTTTAGTAAGTAGTCTAGGTCCGCTCCAGGACTAGTAGATTTTTTGCAGGACTCCTAGTCCACAAATGAAATGCCTAATACGCACTAAGCGCTACTAAGAGCTAAAAAAAAGTCCTTTTCATCTAAGCCTGGCTTAGTAAAGTTCAATTGTAACCTAAATCTCAGGTTACAGCTGAGGCTAAATCTACACCAGTATAGTAATTGCACTTGGATGTAAAGTTGGATCTCCAGGGGTGAGCTTACCTGCCCGTGTTACACCTGTGGTCTATGACGCAGGGGTACGTTACGCGTTTGTTACGGGGTTCAGAATTCAGACGACAATTGCTTCAAATCCAAGTAAGGTTTGGAAGCATCTAGAAATACAAGTGAGATAAAGAGAGAGGTATTAATGTTTTTAAACTTTCGTGATGGGTCTTATTCGCTGAACTGACTGACTCAACCCGTGACCACGGCTGGTGTAATTCGGTCGAAACGTCGGGAAGTATAAGATAGGCATTGTACCTCATAATATACGTCGCGAATAAGACCTCGCGAGAAAATATCATAAATAAGAGAATAGTAATTGCACAGAAGTATAGCTTAACCACTCGAGTAAATAATATCATAATAAGTAAAAGCGTTGGTAGCGAGCGGTGTTACTATATTACAAGTAAACTAAAACCTTCCACTCGTCAGTAAATTAAACCACTCGGACCCCACTTCCGCAATAATTTACATGCTGGCATCGCGTGCTTCTTGTGTTGTAGCTACACATGTAGTTCTATTTGCTTTAAAAACCGGGGAAACCGTGGTAAGCCAGGTTATTGATGAACTGGAACAAACAAACCCTTTATACTCAAATACTCACTGTGCTTCAACGATTTTCACTGCTATAATAATCCAAATCTTTAATCGAGTTCTGTATTTTATTAATTGATTAAATTCAGCTGTACGAGTGTACATGAGTGTGAATCCCCCAAGCATGGACCTAAAAAGTAGGGACACAAGCTTAACTTATCGTGGGGCGAAGCATGTAAATGAAGGCCTATTTATTTGTGTGCGTGCAATTGAAGGATTCTTATCTATGTTAATGGTGGTGAATTGAAACCTTTTGTATCTGTTTGAGCCTGACCGTACAAATCAAAAATAAAAATTATTACAGTTACAGCTTTGAAAAAATTGTGACCATTATAATTTTGTAATATTACGTGGTTTGTAACCCCAATCTACAGTGTAACATATCTGGGAGTAGTATTGAATAGACATTTTTCATTTTTTTTTTCCAATTATTTATTTAACTATTTCCAATTATTTATTTAGTTTTTTTACTCGTGGCCCCGCGGACTCAGTGTTCTGTAAACGATCACTGAGCAACTTTCACTATGGCTGTTCCTCGGATGACCTCGATGACTCGGTGACCACTTTGTGGCATTTAAATTTGGGAGCGTCAAGCTGAAGGCCTTATGGGCGACTTGAAAAATTTCAACAGCAGGTGGCCACAACCTGTGTCTGTCTATTTCAACACGGCAATGGGCTCACCATCTATTAAGTGGGATAGGAATACACATAGTGAAAAGTGGGCTTATAATATGCCTCTGCCACCCCTTCGGTGATAAGGCGTGATAGATAAATAAATATTTATTTAACTTAATTTCAAGCTTATGTAACAGGGAACAAACTCTTTTTATCAACCGATCTTAACTATAACTTTCACCCCCCTTTAATCAATTAATTATTTGCCCAAATGAGTAGAGTATCATTCACGTTTATATACGTATTTCCGAGTTTAGTTTCGATTCAATAATAAAAATTGTGCCCTGTAGAGCATGTGACGTCATTACAACTCGCAACCCCTGCCGTTTTCACCCGTTTCAAATTAATGAGACATTTTATGCAGAACGTCTTCTTACCCCTGCTATCAACATATCAATTTTCGTTCAAATAAGAGACACGAGGAGAGTCTTACATTAGGAATCTTAACACTTTTAACACAACTTTTAATTCAGAAACAAGAATACGTCCCGTGGTAGTTGAAGCTGGAACCGAGTGACTTTTACATCTCTAACTTTTATACACTATTATAGATTCACGACATCAGTATTTTATTAACAAAAGTGAGAAACGATTGACGAAGAATATATATTGTTCGAAAGTACAGCGCAGAAGGAGTCAGGGTAGGCCGAAACTTACATATGAAGCATATGTCAGCAGATTACTCTAAAACGGAAAAGTCAAAAGTGCTCGGATACCTAGACTTGCATGTATGAAGCGATGAATAAATCTACAGGAAGTGAAAAAAGTATGCATAAATCGCGAAGCCTGGCGATCTGTCCTATCACACTACCCCGTCAGGGATACAGCGTGAAGATAGTTAAGTTATTATTTGATTAGGTATTCAAACATTATAACATACACATATCTATAATTAATATCTTAATTACGTTATGTACCGGGAATTGTTAACTGCTACCGATTGTCTGAATACTAAATTACACAACCAGACAACGCCCGAGGCTCCGCCCGCATGTAAATTAAGAATTCCCACAAATAGGTCTTCATGTGGGAATCAAATATTTTTCAGGGTTAAAATATTCTATACTAGCTTCGTCTGAGACAAACAAACATTTATTTTAAAAGGATTTAGTAGTTCATTCTAATATGGTCTTAAACTTACGTGGTCTTTTATATTTAAATTACTACTATTAACGGGATATTTACCATGTATACCATACATCCATAAATGGATTTATACCATGCTCATGGCGCTTGCAACAGTGCCGAAATATCGGAAACTCAACAATACAATAATACATGGCAAATATACTTCTTAGACCCGATTGCCTTGGTCAAAACATGTTCTAATAGATAAAACTTTCGCGTTGATTAAAATGTACAGAAATGAATTCCCTAGTGACAGATACTGATTAGAATACAAATTCACTTCTGCCTACTCCTTCTAGAATTCATAGACACGCTAGTATCTCCCTTTCTCGGTTGCCAATTACTGCCACTCATCGTTCCATCCCTACATGCGATAATTGGGTGCCTTGGGACAACGTACTACGACACGAAAGTATACTGTCTTCAAAATAGATTGTTTCGCAATTTGAATATTGTAATGTACTAGCTGATGCCCGCAGTTTCGCCCGCGTGGTGATGTTATAGAGTTTCCCACGAGTGTGATACGTGACTTCGAAAAGTGCAACACAGAATATCACGTACGAGTAAGTATGTTTACCATTACGAATAACTTAACAAAGAATGCAAATTATCACGAAAAACTTAACAGTTAAATTTAAAACCCTGAGGCCACGAATTTTTCTGTAAACTTATGAATAAATAATGATATCTTTATACATTGTTTTGTTATATATTTCTCAGGGTTTACCATGAAAATCTTCAGTCGGTTTGATTTTCCCACATCTTGAACAATAATCTTCATATTTCAACAAATTTATATAAAATCTTGTCAAATTACCTTACCCTTCCTAATGAATCACTCTATCTATTGGTGAAACTTTTATTAAAACTTGTTCAGTATTTTTTTAGTTTACGACGTTTAGTGACTATATTTTTATATGTTTTGAGATTTATATATTTTATAATGTGGTTTTCATATCCTTGTTAGTTTCGCACTCGTAGCCCCGCGGTCTCAGTGTTCTGTAAACGATCACTGAGTTACGCAACTATCGCTATGGCTGGTCCTCGGATGGGTGACCACTTTGTGGCATTTACATTTGCGAGCGTTTCCGTGGTTTGGAAGGCACATTAAGTCGTTGGTCCTGGTTGCCAGTAAAATGGCAGTCGTTAAGTCAAGTTGAAGGCCTTATGGGCGGCTTGAAAACTTTCAACAGCAGGTAGCCACAACCTGCGTCTGTCTATTTCAACACGGCAATGGGCTTACCACCTATTATGTGAGACAGGAATACACATGGTGAAAAGTGGGCATATAATAATATGCCTCTGCCACCTCTTCGGGGATAAGGTGTGATAGATAAATGTTCGTTTCGTATAATTTTTATTTAAAACATGTATATAAATTGTGTAATATATTGTTAACCATGTTTCCGTTTCAGCGTTATGTTAACTGCTAACCAGAAAATATTAATTTAATTTTTAAAAAAGCTTCGTACGTGTACCTATACAACCTCTTGGGAAAATAAATAAATAAAATTCAAGCACACCGTGACACTTTTTAATTACGCAAAGAGCTTTACAATGGATGTGGTTAAACTAGATGAGACCGCGGTAAAGTTATTAAAATCGCCGTCCAAACTGAGGGTCTTTTAGTTTTATCTTTTTATATATTAAAAAATTCGGTGCACTAGAAATAATAAATAAATATTTTTGTGACATACTCACACAAAGCTATAGATATATAAGCTTGTGCTATTGGACTAGATCCCATAGCACATCTGATAAATATACCTATGTATTTCTAAATGAAGCGCTCGTGGCCCCGCGGTCTCAGTTTTCTGTAAACGGACACTGAGTTACGCAACTTTCACTATGGCTGGTCCTCGGATGGGTGACCACTTTGTAGCATTTACATTTGCGAGCGTTTCCGTGGTTTGGAAGGCACATTAAGTTGTTGGTCCTGGTTGCCAGTAAAATGGCAGTCGTTAAGTCAAGTTGAAGGCCTTATGGGCGGCTTGAAAAATTTCAACAGCAGATAGCCACAACCTGCGTCTGTTATTTCAACACGGCAATGGGCTCACCACCTATTACGTGGGACAGGAATCCACACGGTGAAAAGTGGGCATATAATATGCCTCTGCCACCCCTTCGGGGATAAGGCGTGATGGATATTTATTTAATATTTATTTCTAAATACATTCTTAGTAAACACCCAAATATTTGTTCATACCTGAGATTCGAAGCAGAGACCTTAGCACGGCAGGCACACACACTATCATTTACGCCACTGATTTTTTTATTTCAATTCCAGTAGTTTCATTAATCGTTTCATATATGCACGACTTCGTACTTTTGACCTTTTCAGTTTTGAGCAATCTGCTAACGTATTATTTGTATGTAAGTCTCGGTCTACTCTGACTCCTTCTACCCTCTACTTTCGCACAATAGATATTCATCGTTCACCGTTCCTCACTCATTTAAGCAGACGGAATACACAATATAACAGAACTGTAGATTGTGACTGCAGTTATAGATTTCTTATCGATCGTCTACATAAGCCGTTTCATATTGTTGGAACTAGGTTACAGTGTTACCTGAAAATAATACTCTATTTCTGTTGCATTATTTATGTTGGCAAGACTCATTGTATAGCGGCGTGGTTTTTCGTGTTTCATATATAGAACGTATAAGGTAACAATAGTACTACAGATTTCATTTACAGAGTAAAATTGAACTGTATCTGAAAACATTTGAAAAAGAGTGCCATGCAAAACCGTCATAAATTTGATCTCCTCATACCAAACACCAGACAGTTCTGTGACATTTTTAGTTTAGCTAAATGGTACCGCTACATACAAAAAATGTATTGAAAATGCTCAAAGTGCTCTCAGGTTGGTCTAACATTGTAATTTCACGCTCTGCTTGAAGGATCCGGGGTAAAGGGAGGGAAACTTGTGTGCTGGTAGAGAATTCTAAGTATTTATGGTATGAAGAGAAGATCTTAGCAGGCACAAATCTGCCAACTACTCTATAAATAAGATTGAAGCAAATGCTTTGATAGTTTCGTCAATGTATTCATAAACATAAGATTCGTTAAAATTTGTATGGTATGTGGGTAAATAATTCAGCTCATGAAACATGCTAAAATAATTTACATATTATACTAGCATTTTTCAAGTTCCCAAATAGTAGTTCTCAAAGTTTGCAATATAATATAAATAGGCTTATCCATTAACTTAATGTACCTACCTACTCTAGTATACACACAAAAAGCATTCAATCAAAATATTCTATAAAATATTGATTTAGTAAGAATCTTTAAAAAAATAGATTACTTGACAAATGCCTCAAAGAAGATTCTCCACTCGTCATTATTCTAAAAGTTTAGACGGCTTTTTTTAATTAACCGCCATGACTTTGTTCCGCGAGCGCTTTTCAAATCGTACAAGTTTGTTAAATTTCTTTGGCGTATAATTGCAGAGTTTATCTGCTTGTTAGGGATCTTTTGAATCATTTACCTGAAAGGAGAGTTCGAGAAAAGTGTTTCTTTTGACCCTTATGATGGTAAAAATGTTTCAATCCCGTACACGAAACTTCCAATAACTTTGACAAACGTAAGTTATAAGTTTTCAGGTTGGCGCAGAATCAATTCATCGTATTTACGGATTCGGTCACCTCGAATGTCACTCTTGGGATTGTAAAAATGTAAAAACAGTCAAAATTATATAACATATCTTATTTACTTATTTATTTATTTATCTATCACGCCTTATCCCCGAAGGGGTGACAGAGGCATATATATTGTATGCCCACTTTTCACCACTGTCCCACGTAATAGGTGGTGAGCCCATTGCTGTGTTGAAATAATCAGACGCAGGTTGTGGCTGCAGCTGGTCTATTGACCGGGACCACCGGCTTAACGTGCCTTCAGAATCACGGAAACGCTCGTAAATGTAAATGCTACAAAATGGTCACCCATCCGAGGAACAGCCATAGAGAAAGTTGCATAACTCAGTGATCGTTTACAGAACACCTAATCCGCGGGACCACGAGCGCTTCTAACATATCAATTTCTATAAATTTATAATAAAGGATTTTTATTTGAATTAGTATACCTCACGTAATTTTATTTTCAAGTCACATGACATCTCAATCTACTGTGACATTTCATTCTAAACATATACATATTGTCATGCCTTTATCCACGAGGTAATTGTCCACATTTTACAGTATGCATTTTTGAATTGTTATCCCACGTAAGGTGGTGAGGTGCAGGCGCAGATTGTAGCTACCTGCTCTTGACATTTTTTCTTGTGACTTAATAGCTTAACGTGCCTTGCGTAGCGCGGAAAAGCTCATGAACAGACATACCACAAAGCGGTCACCCATCAGAGACTACTAGTTATAGCTAAACTTACCTAACGCAGTGATCGTTTATAGAACACTGAGTTACCCACGAGCGCTTTTTCATTCTTAACCAATAAAGAACGTAAGTAAGCTACATATAAACTTACTCACTCATGTTTAAATTATAAAAACACGCCATCTTGAACTCCATCATTATAACAAATTGTTATAATTATCGAAATAAAGCCTCCGCCTAAACTTTTAAGCGCCGAAATCAAAGTAAATAACTTCACAATACTTTCACCAACTTAACCCGAGTTAAGTTAGCCACAATTAACATAACGATGTCTTTGTTAGACTTAACTGTAACTTACTTTTGTGCTTTTGACATTTTGCCTTTCTTCTTCCCTTTTGTCATAAAGATCTGTTTATATCTAGATATATGTACCATTTGACATTTCCCGTGTTTTGTTAATTCAATATAATTTATTTTATTTAACTGCGGAGTATAAGGTTTTCTAAGTTGTGTACCCGTTTGTGGCGTTGTCATTAATAATTTCCATGCTTCAGAAGGCGTATTAAGCTATCGGTCTCATTAAGCCGGTTTTAAAAATGAAAGCCCTCTGTCAAAGTCATCGGCATTCAGGTCTTTTATAGCAGATACCTGTCGAATGACGAACGAACAGAATTAGCGAATTAGCATAACGTGTTCTTAAATATGATAGTCATTCCAAAAAAATACCTAAAATAGTGTTCAGATCATACTAAAGACGTGTTTGGTGTTCATTCAACCAAGCGTTGGAAGACAGCAAGTGTAAGAAGGTTGTCAGAGCTTGCAGACCAATAGGCATGTTAAGTAATGCTTATGATAATAACAAAAAGTAATATCTCTTTCTACCTTTGACATAATCATGCTCATCAGACGAAGAATTAACCCTTGCAATGAAATCAATCAATGCTCAGCAATCACCAATACATTTCAAACATGAGATAGTGTATTCAACGGGGTAAACCCGCGATGTACTGTTTCTAATCTAATGAAGATAATGATTGCATTTTCAGAGACAAGATTGATTGCATTATCTTCATTACTAAGCCACAACACAACAAGATTAATTATTTTTGACTTGTGTTATTATATACCTATATATTAACACAATGAACTTTATTTTAAATATATGAATCTGAGTTGAAAGAGGCCAATAATAAACAAGAGTAATAAAAGAAATGGATAGAAAAAGAAAATTGAATGAATAACCAACTTTCAATATCGATTAAAATGTAATGCAACAACAGTAAGCAAATGTACAAACAGAGGAGAAATTGTATTTTCTTTTTAAAAAGAAAAGCTGTTTAATATATTCGTTTGCCTGTCAAATGAAATAAGTATTGAAAAAAATCCACTTTGAAACAATAAAACTCACTCTGTATTCACTCAGACCCCATCGAGTGATCGCTCTATGGGGTCTCTACATGTAGGACACTATGTAGAGTCGGCGGCGACAGGCGGCGCCGGGCGCGCTATTATTAGCCGGATCGATAACAACAGCTAGTTCCCATTACAGTTTGTTGAACTAAAGGCTTTGACTACTACTGCTGGTTGAGTAAGATGGATATTTTAATGACATCCGAGAGTTATGCGTAGTTTTCTGAAATAGATTTAGATTAAATGTTGGTTTTAAAAAATACCGTGACTGAATTGTATCAATTCACAGCTCAAACCATTGATGGGATTTGTCTCAAACTTGGCGGTTAGATAGTTATTATAAATATCCATCACGCCTTATCTCCGAAGGGGTGGCAGAGGCATATTATATGCCCACTTTTCACGGTGTAGATTCCTGTCCCACGTAATAGGTGCTGAGCCTATTGCTGTGTTGAAAATAGACAGACGCAGGTTGTGGCTACCTGCTATTGAAAATTTTCCGCCCATAAGGCCTTCAACTTGACTTAACGACTGCCATTTTACTGGCAACCGGGACCAACGGCTTAACGTGCCTTCCGAAACACGGAAACACTCGCACATGTAAATGCCACAAAGTGGTCACCGAGTCATCTGTAGCTATGGGCGTACCGCAGGGATCAATTCTGGGTCCATTTCTATTTTTAATTTATATTAACGATCTGCCATTCTTTATACAGAACTTGTGCGACATTGTTCTATTTGCTGATGATATGTCACTTATTTTTAAAGTTGATCGCACGCTTAGTAATTTTAACGGCGTAAATAGTTCATTTACCCAAGTTGTAGATTGGTTTACGACCAATAATTTGCTACTAAACGCTAAGAAAACAAAATGTAACAGATTCAGCATGCCTAATGTCAGGAATTGCGGTACAAATATAACATTGAACGGTGATACCCTTTATTTTGTAGAATCAACTGTATTTTTGGGGATCACTTTAGATAGCAAACTGCAGTGGAATGTCCAAATAACGTGTCTTGCAGGTAAACTCAGCTCGGCAGCCTTTGCCGTTAGTAAAGTCAGGCAGCTTACTGATGTGGCAACTGCCAGGCTGGTATACTTTAGTTATTTTCATAGTGTCATGTCTTACGGCATTTTGCTGTAGGGCAAAGCAGCTGATCTACAAGTAATTTTTGTACTCCAGAAGAGAGCTATACGTGCAATATATAAATTGAGTGCTAGAGTGTCTCTTAGAGAAAAATTTAAAGAAATTGTCATTTTAACGGTTGCATCACAGTATATATTTGCAAATATCATGTTAGTTAAACAGAACATACATTTATACAATAGACACAGTGACATACATTCGATAAATTCTAGAAATAAGCATAAATTAATTGGAACGCATCATCGTTTACAAAAGCTCCACGACTCTTTTGCAAGAATTGGCGTACGCCTATATAATAAAATTCCTTTAAACATTATGAACCTGCCGTTACATAAATTTAAGGCGGAAATTAAGACGCACCTCTTGAAAAGGGCCTATTATACAATTAATGATTATTTGAATGATGAAAATAAATGGAAACGAGTTGCTTGCTCTTCGCTCGAGCTATTGAGGATTCGAATGAATCTTGTGTTATATTCTACTTGTCTTGAAACTGCATATATTTGTTGTTTTTTTTTTTTACATTTTACTGTATAAATAATTTGAAACGCCAGGCAACTAAAGGTATGGCTGCGTTTAGTCCCGGTAATAACTACATAATTATATGTAATTTAACTTTGTTGTTGTGTGAGCACCGTGTAGACTTATTTATTATTTTGAAATTGACATGATAGTTGCTGTGCAGATTTTGAGTATGTCATGCCCTAAGTGCCCTGGCCAGTGGTGGCGTATGTATCGGGTCGCCTTATTCCCTATAATACGGTTGAGTAGGGCGATGGCTGATATAATGCGTCATACCCGTGAACGGGTGCCGTCTGTTGGGACTGATCAGCTCATAGCTGTTCTAGCAATTATTACAAATAATCTTATTTATATTTAAGATAAACTTAAGTTTAATCGACTGTTCTCACATAAATCCAAAGGAACAATGTAAGTGTAATTTTAATGTTGTAAGCCATTCCTACATTTTAAAATGGCATCCATTGACTTTCTTGCCAGATTCTTCTTCTTCAAGGGTAGGCTGCCCTTAGAACCGGCAACTATTATCGCTCTAATTTTGATATGATTTTAAACACAACATTGATTTTGTTTTTTTTTGTTTGTATAAATTCATTACTATATAATTGGTCAAATATCATGTTAAATAAATAAATAAATATCCATCACGCCTTATCCCCGAAGGGGTGGCAGAAGCATATTATATGCTCACTTTTCACCGTGTGGATTCCTGTCCCACGTAATTGGTGGTGAGCCCATTGCCGTGTTGAAATAGACAGACGCAGGTTCCGACGTGGAAGAGGTTGCATGGATCAAGTGTTTTCTCTCCGCATAATCGCGGAAAAGTTTCTGGCTGTTAGCCAGAAGGTTTTCTGCGCTTTTGTGGATCTATAGAAAGCATTTGATAACGTTGTGAGAAAACGCTGTGGGACTTGCTGCCCGGATATGGTGTGGACGGCTCGCTACTGCGGGCACAGTCGCTTTATAGGGACTGTAAGGCTTGCGTGCGAGTAGGGAGGGATGTGTCACCTCTATTTGATGTCTGTACAGGCGTCAAACAGGGATGTGTCATGTCCGCCTGGCTGTTCATAGTGTATCTGGACAGTTGCCTGCAGAAGTTGAAAGATTTTAATATGGGTGTGAATTTGGGTGACTTTACAGTAAACTGTCTGCTGTACGCTGATGATGCGGTGCTCATGGCCTCATCAGAAGCCGTCTTTCAGGCTTTAGTCACTAATATGAAAGAGGAGTGTGAAAGTAAATAAATAATATGTATGTATTTAGAAATATGTAAGTATGTTTATCAGTTGTCTACATTCTATAACACAAGCTTATAGTAGTAATTTGGGCTAAAAGGTGCTGTATAATAAAATATGTACCTATATCACAAAAATCCCAAATTCTCCATTTCATTTTTTTTTAGTTACAACTAATATATTTTATGTGAAAAGTAAATAGTTTTATACACTTCTTTTCTTTATAAACTTTTATTGTGTTAAATTTCACGGCAATTTTCTTAAAAAGGTTAAAGTTTATAAAGGTTAAATTTTCTTAAAAAAGAAGCGCTCGTAATCCTGCTTACCGTTCGATCGTTCTGTTAACGATCACCTGCGTTAAGCAATTTTCGCTATGGCTGGTCCTCGAATGGGTGACCACTTTGTGGTTTTTCTATTAACAAGTATTTTCGTGCTTGGAATGCACGTTAAGCCGTTGGTCTCGGTTGCCAGCAATATGTCAGTCATTGAATCAAGAGGAGCCTTATGGGCGGCTTGAAAATTTTCAACAGCAGGTCGCCACAACCTGCACCTGTCCATCTCAACACGGCGATGGGCTCACCACCTGTTACGTGGGACTAAAATGCTTACAGTGAAATGTTGGCGTATTCATGCCTCTGCCACTACTTCGGGAATAAGGGCGTGAATGATAAGTTAAAAAGGTTCTGTAAAGAAGTTTTCATATCTCGCATCAATGTACGGATTAACTATCTATATGGTATAATCAGTTCAAACTCGTAAACACAGCAGTTATTCAAACCCTTATAATAAAAGCATTAAACCGAAATCTTTTCAAAGAAACATGAAATACACGTTATCATAATAAAATAAAGGTTCTGTTGAGGTTTGGCCGACCGATAAGGATTTGTGAAGAACTAACCCCTAGTGATTACTCGCAGCCCTTTGAACGTGGCCAAGTAAGGGTGAGGCTATGGTAACGAGCGAAGCGGGAAATTGGTTCAATTGTGGCTCAATTTTTTTATTTGACTCGGATACGATGAGTATTTGTACCCTTTTGGGCAATAATAAATTTATTATTATACTAGATGACCCCCACAGCTTCGCCCGTGGAATATTTCGACCTCCCGTCGCACCTATTTAAATTCTACAATGATACATAAAAATTTGCCCGATTTGTCGACATTTATGACTACTGCTCTGTTCCCCAGTGGAGTAGCGTAATGATATATATCCTATAGCCTTCCTCGATAAATGGGCTATCTAACACAATATGATTTTTTAAGTCAGATCAGTAATTCCTGAGATTAGCGCGTTCAACCAAACAAACAAACAAACTCTTCAGCTTTATAATATTAAGTATAGATTAGAAGATAAAGTCGTAACTTTGTTATTTTAATTCATCATCATCTCTGCCAATTGTAACCCATAGATGGGCTTAGGCCTCTCGAAAAGTCAGTACAAAGTTCGTTCGTGATTTATTTTTCATAGAAATATGGTAAGATTTGTGCACTACTTAGTTGTTACTAAAGGTCATACGCTGTAGAAAGAGATTGTAATAAGTATTAAAAAAAAATATTAAGCGTGTTTGTCTTTAAACACTTTTTTTTATACCACTGAGGTGGCAGACAAGCATACGGCCCTCCTGATGGAAAGTGGTCACTTTAGCCTATGGACGTTTGCAACACCATTTTCATTTATTGATATAATATTGATACTTTTACTACACTTGTGTATACACGATAAAGAAAAATCCAACACATCGATGCCAAAAATCTTGTATCGCGATATAAAAATTTTCTCACTGCCAAGCCTGTAAAGATATATATTATACAACAGGTCAACAATACCCGTAGGACCGCGGCCCGCCAGGAGTGATCACCGCCGCCTGATCGGAGGATTCTTTTTATGAGTGTGTGTAAAATTTCTACTTGTTCCTTTACCAAAACAATCAATTCAATCTCGCATAACATACAAACACTCGCTTCTTTTATGCACAAACATTGTCGCCTTAGATATCAATATTCGATCACCCTATTTAAGAAAAGGGAAAGTATTACACCAAGACCTGTTGTGTATTTCCTCTGTACATACTCACTCGTAATGCGTTACAAGATGATTATGAACAAAAAAAGATACGAGGTTTTGGTTTGAGCCATTTTTACACGTACATCGTAAATGTTAATTTGGTACCGGTGTGCGAGGGTTTTTCGGGGTGAAATGTTGGGTACAGCTGTATTTTTTAAAGTATAATTTCATGTTTAAAGCATATTCAAAATAGAATATTATCTTAACTGTACATCGGTTAGAAAAATTCACGAAGAGTATACAAATGAAAAATATGCAGTAGTTGACTTAGAGATTATTTTTAGCTTTTGTTTTTATTTGTGGTAGGCCAAAGTGTCTTTTTCTTTGGACTTTTTTAGCTGTACGTGACCTGAATAAAAATATGTTTCTTGCTTCCTAACAAATGGTAACTTTATCGCTAAGAAGCAAATCTTTAGAGATTATATTTATTTGTACTTTCGGTTTGAAAAACTGTAATATATTTTTACTTGTGTACGAAATTTCGGGTAAAATTGTTGGTTTAGGGTTTTCAGTTCTCAAAAGGTGACCAAATTTTATTTCGTGTGTTTATTCTACTGAATACCGAATTTTTATAAATTTTGAGTTTAGTGTACCCATGGATTATTTTTGATTGAGAGAAATTGGTTGTAAAATGTCGGAAATTTGTGTGCCATGTCAGTAGCTGTGAATTTTATTTTTCATTTTGACGATAAAAAGCTTTTTGTTTAATCGGTACAGTATTTCAAAAATTGTCGTCTTAAAAGATTGTTTCATCAGACATCTTAGTAATAAATAGCTATCTAAAGATGGCGGTTATCGATTTTAATGTATTCCTCTGTAGACACTTTAATAGTAACCAAAATTGCCGTTTATCTTGAAAATTAATTTTAGGATACCTACGTGTATGACATGTTGGGCATTTTTAATTAATATTGTAGAATTTTTATTTACACCGCCGTCTTGCCTAATGTAAGCTAATATAAGCTTGTGTTATGGGATCTAAATGACTAATAAACATACATATATATTTCTAAATACAACTATGACGTTAGTAAAAAAATATGTTAATTATTTTAATGTTTGTGAGGGTACTGCCATAAATGATATGGCTACACACTTTGTACACTACTGAAGCCTTATTAAAAAAAATAATCTTATTAGAAATATATTTAACATCTTCGTTTAATATTTTATGAAGGCTTGGTAATATTGTACAAGGTCTCTCAAACACGATACTCTCGGGACTGTAAAAATATTCTTAATTATGAATATTTTTACAGCCCCGAGAGTATCGTGTTTTTGGGTACCATTATAGCTTTTATTTAATACTAGGTGACACCCACGTCTTCACCCGTGACATACTTCGACCTCCCGTCGCACATATTTAATCGCATCGCTTATAAATTCTACAATAATTTATTGAAATTTTCCCGATTTGTCGACATTTATGATTACTGCTCCGCTCTCCAGGGTATTATCATGATAATATGTAGCCCATAGCCATCCTCGATAAATGGGCTATCCAACACTAAAATATTTTTTCAAATCCGGCCAGTAGTTCCTGTGATTATCGCGTTCAACCAAACAAACAAACTCTTCAGCTTAATGTATTAGTATAGATGAAATCTTTCAATATTTTAGGGTACCGTGGTAAACAAGACTAAGGACAGTTTTTAGTTCAGTAATTGCAAAATTTTAATCTAATAACATATTCTTTTTTATCTAATAATGTCTTTTCAGATATCAACCCTTTTTACTGAAATTTGAGACCAATGATTACCAAATAAACGATAGTAAAAGAGTACTTGATGATTATTAACCACCTAAAATTGTAAGCAACTAGGAATTTACAAATAATATTTCAAGTTATAAATTTTACATCCTACTAATATTATAAACGCGCAAGTTTGTAAGTATGGATGTTTGTTACTATTTCACGCAAAATCAACTGAATGGATTTTGATGAAACTTTTCAATAATATAGCTTACACATCATAATGACACATAGACTACTTTTTATTCCGGGAACAAGTACCTGTGTAAATGTATAATAATGTGTATGTAAAAATAATAACAAGTAATGTGTATGTAAAAAGTAATGAGCCCCCTTTGTTGAAGACATGTTGTTGCCTGCATTGTTTACATATAATTTATCATTTATTGTCGTTAAGCCAAGTTGAAGGCCTTTTTGGGCGGCTTGAGAAATTTCAACAGCACCTATTACCTGGGACAGGAATACACATGGTGAAAAGTGGGCATATAGTATGCCTTTGCCACCCCTTCGGGAATTATGCGTGATTGATTGATAAATGTCTACTGTAAGACTGTTAACACAGATATTAGTGTACATAAAACAAGCAAAAGTATTGCTAATGAAAAACCTTGTACTAATGTTCTTTGCAAATAAATTAATTATAGTCTATTATATTGTGGGTCATTTTTTTACACAGTGCCGTCTAGCCCAAAGTAAGCTAATATAGCTTGTGTTATGGGATCTAGACGACTGATAGACATACTATATATTTCTAAATATATACATATTACACATAGGAAACACCCAAACTCCGAAACAAATACACGCATCACGCTAATATTTTTACCACTGATAAATTTTTAAAGCAATTATTTTGTTAATCATTTTTTTTTTTTAATAAAGCGGAAAAAGACAATTCGAATTGAATTCCCTGTCTCGAATTGAATTGTCTTTTACCACCTTATTAAAAAATAAAATTAACATTACTGAACCAGCTAACTACGGAACTTTGAGACTCGCGCTTGACTATTTCTTTCAGTTTAAGAACTAATTAACTATCCATTTTTATGTAGAGGCAATAAAATCCACCAAAATTATTTTACATACTACGAAGTTTTAGATTTAGAACACAAATAATGGCTTTTGAACATAAAATGTATTTATTAACAGTTTTTTTTTATTTTCTTTTTAACGAGTTTTTCTCCAAATGGGACATGATGAAATGATAAGGAGACATTAAGAACTTTTTAGTCGAAATAATTTTGAAAAGCAATTAGTATGTTAACTAAATCAGAATTTCAGCCTCCAGTAGAACTCGTACCCGTGACTCTTCACTTGCAGGGCGGGGTGCTAATCCCACTAATCTGCCGAGACTACTGCATTAGACCTTCAACCTACCTGAGTTTTCCTGAAATTCTACAGTATAGGGTTCTTCAAAAGAGGGTCTTAGAAGGTTTTTAAAGGGTCGGCAGCGCGAGTGCTGCACCTCTGGTGTTGCAAACGTCCATAGGCTACGATGACCACTTTCCATCTGGTGGGTTTTATGCTTGTCTGCCACCTCAGTGGTATAAAACAAACTTGACCTAACGACTGCCATGTTACTGGCAACCCGGACCAATGGCTTAAAGTGCCTTCCAAAGCACGCTCGAGATATTACGATCAGGATATTATAAAAAGCGTCCCCCCATTTTATATGTTGACGCATTACTTAGGCAAGTAAATATAGGTGATCATAAACCGGTAACGAGCCATTACTAGACACGAAACCTACAAACAAACTCGTAAAGCTAATTGGGACGGAATGAGAGCTCTTGATGACGCCGAGGGGACGATGGTTTCCAAAGTTATTATATTCGTCAATATTTATTGATTACCAAAAATATATACGCTCTTAAAGACGAAGCACCGCTCCAGTACAATGTGAACTTTCTCGAAATACAATAAAAAACTATAACGTGTCAAATAAGACTTGACTGCCTCTGTGGCGCGGTGGGAGTGTATCCGACTGCTATGCAAGAGGTCGTGGGTTCGATTACTACCCTTTCCTATTTCCTATTCGATAAAACTATGTGTGATGAGCACGATGGTTTATTCTGTGTCTGAGTGTTATAATATGTATGTATTTAGAAATATAAAGGTATGCTTATCAGTTACCTTGTTACCATAGTATAATCTCTGCTTAGTTTGGAATCAGATGGCGTTGTGTGAGTTGTCTCAACGACGAAGAAATAAAAGTATTCGACAAGGTGAGGTACACTACACAGCTATAACTGGTACAAGTCCGGTGTATGATGATTCGCGGTAAAAGTAAAGTAGGTAACAAAAAGATCATCATCGTACCACTATTCATAGTTGTACCTGAAAATTTTTGAATTTTCAGTACTGTACTCTACTTCATAATACTACTTATAATAATAAGATTACTGGAAACGAAAATTACTGGAAAATTACTTACGAGATTACTGGTATACCAATATTTTTGTAATTTTTATATTTAACACTTAATATAGTATTATTTCGAGAGGATTATAGACTCTCGGATCCGGCAGGAGTGTACTCTCTCGGAGTGTCAATATGGGTTTCGCCCTGGTCATGGGACCACGGACCCTGTTTTTGCCCTGAGGGTTGTCGCAGAGAAATACAGGTCGAAGAACACGCCTCTGCACTGTTTGTTTCTAGACATGCAGAAGGCCTTCGACTGTGTTCCTCGTGCGATGATCTGGTGGGCACTGCGGTCCAAAGGGGTTCCAGAGGTTTATATTGACACTATCCGGGACATGTACTGTGACTCCAATTCAATGGTTCGGACTGCTGTTGGCGACACGAAACCCTTCCCCATCACCGTCGGGGTACACCAGGGTTCTGTCCTTAGTCCGCTTCTGTTCAGTGTAATATTAGTCGAATTGTCGGACAGCATCAGAAACCCGCATGAGCAGCCTCCATGGTTGCTCATGTATGCTGACGATATTGCGCTGGCAGACGCGGACAGGGGTAGATTGGTGCGACGTGTAAAGGCGTGGAAGGAGACGCTTGAGAACGGCGGTCTGAAACTAAATGTGGCGAAGACCGAGTACTTGGCACTAAACTCGACAGATCCCACATCTGTCCGCATAGGCGGTGATTTGGTCGAGCGCACGGACCAGGTTAAATACCTGGGATCTGTTTTTCACACGTCCAGTGACATCGATTGCGATGTCAAGTCACGCATTGCTGCCGCGTGGGCCAAATGGCGGGAGATGACCGGCGTCATTTGTGACCCTAAAATGCCGATCCGGTTGAAGGGACAGGTCTACAAAACCATTATTAGACCTGTCCTTTTACATGGCAGTGAGACGTGGCCGATATTGGAGCGACACAAGCAGGAGCTGCGTGTCACGGAAATGAAGATGCTGCGGTGGATGTGTGGAGTCACGCGGATGGACCGCGTGAGGAACTCTCGCATCGGCGGCAGCCTTCACGTCCGTGACATTGCAGACAAGTTGCAAGAGTTTCGCCTTCGTTGGTATGGTCACGTCTTGCGGCAACCGCCGGGCTACGTAGGTAACAAATGTCTGGCCATGTCAGCCCCGCCGGGTCCCGGTAAGAGGGGAAGACCCAAGAAGTGCTGGCTTGACGTCGTAAGGGATGACATGCGTGCCAATGGTCTCACTACAGGGGATGCCGACGACCGTGCGAAGTGAAGGAGAAAATGTAGGAAAGCAGACCCCGGGCGTCGCGAGACGCAACTGGGACAGACGCTCGGATGATGATGATGATAGTATTATTTGGCAATGAGGAATTGGTTTTAACTTAAAATTAGAACTATTTTTGGAATATAACAATATAAAATACGGAGCCAATTCAAATCAGCTGTTATGCCAAGGGTTGCCAAAGGGAAAAAAAAAATACGTCATCTCCGTCAAGCTAACACTTTTTTATATAACACTATGGCAGCCAATGTGACCGAAAAATGGTCACAAGCTTATTTGCCTATCTGTGAGGTGTAGACCCACATCTCATAGAAAGGCAAATGAGTTCCGATCAAAACAAACAAACGCCTTTATCATCTATAAGTTTAATAGGTTTATCAGTACAACAAGATCTTCTCTTCCCATATCTCCCAAACCAACTTCAACTCTCTAATTTCGTAAGTACATAGCACAAATCGACTGATCAACAAAGTTATCAAGCAAGTCTAGTTTGCAGTCTAGCCGCGACTAACTGCGACGTTCGTCAGGTCTAGAGTATCAATTCAATTATAGAGAAACCTTAGTACATTCAAATCGCGAGTAACCATATTGTATTATGTTGTTCAATTTTCATTGTCTACATATTCTTAGTAAGTTATTTTTAAAGCAAAACTTTTTTACTTTTTTACGCTTAAATTAGGTAGTAAGCTGGTGAATGTGTTACGAGGCGAAAAAAAAAGGTTAATTATTATTTTTCTATGACGCCTTATCCCCGAAGGTAGAGGCATATTATATGCCCACTTTTCACCATGTGTATTCCTGTCCCACGTAATAGGTGGCGAGCCTATTGCCCTGTTGAAATAAACAGACGCAGATTGTGGCTACCTGGTATTGAAAATTTTCAAGCCGCCCATAAGGTTTTCAACTTAACGTCTGCCATGTTACTGGCAACCGGGACCAATGGCTTAACGTGCCTTTCGAAGCACGAAAACGCTCGCAAATTTAAATGCCATAAAGTGGTCACCCATCCGTGACCAGCCAGCGAAAGTTGCTTAATGCAGTGATCGTTTACAGAACACAGAGCCCGCTGGAAGTTGAGAGGGAGATATAAGTAAGAGAAGATAGAGAGAGAGCTACGTGTCTTACATGTTAATGTGCAGGGGAAAATAAAGAAGTGCAATCACATATTTCCTTTCTCTCATACCCATAAGATTATAAAAAAGTATGTATGCTTTAAAGGACCCTCCATTTTTAAATAAATATCCATCACGCCTTATCCCCGAAGGGGTGGCAGAGGCATATTATATGCCCACTTTTCATCGTGTGGATTCTTGTCCCACGTAATAGGTGGTGAGCCCATTGCCGTGTTGAATTAGACAGACGCAGGTTGTGGCTACCCGCTGTTGAAATTTTCAAGCCGCCCATAAGGCCTTCAACCGGGCTTAACGACTGCCATTTTACTGGCAACCGGGACCAACGGCTTAACGTGCCGTCCGAAGCACGGAAACGCTCGCAAATGTAAATGCCACAAAGTGGTCACCCATCCGAAACCAGCCATAGTGAATGTTGCGTAACTCAGTGATCGTTTACAGAACACTGAGACCACGAGCGCTTCATTCATTTTTTATACAACATCATCTAAACCAACGCTTAGGGTTACGATCATGAAACGTAAAAGAAATGTTGTTTACTACAATGTTTACTCCTACTGACTAGCAGACCGCTATGAGATGAGATCTTGATAAGATATAATTATCAGCATTAGAACGTGATTCAAGGTCGCATTCGAAGGGCATTTATGTGCACTTCACTGTGTCATTGGCAAGCATGTGAAGTCACATCTTTTTGTGCAACCTGCAGCTGGAAGTATTTCCGAACAGTTCCTTTCTCGAGATTAGGTAATACAAGAAATTGATAATTTAAATAACAATGAGCAAAGAATTTATTCATATCGAAAAATCACTCATTCATAAAACCGGACTCTATAATTTATTCATAACCTCCGACAAACGGAACGCAAACAAAAAAATCATTATCATTTAAATCTAAAAATAACCGTTTTATATTCAAAAAAGGAAAACTAAAGTTCTATGTATATTTAATTAAAAAGAAAACGGCGCAAGCGGCTTGCCACTTCAAAATTATTGAATTTGAATTCCGAATCGATCGTATTATCTGTCAGAGGCACGAAGAGGCTCCATCAATTAGAACCTCGGGTATTTTACTACCCAAGTGGGGTATCTATACCATGTACGACCGTCTTTTTCTAATGGGGATCATTTATTGGGGAGGCGAGAGAAGCAAATTGAATTGTTGAGACGCCGGGGCGTTGGAATTCGTTTATGGCAGCTATTGAATGTGGATGCCTTTGACATTGTTCGGCTGCCGATATGGAAATGAGTGAAACTCTTTTGGGTGGAATGTTTAGTTCTGGCGTGCCTTTTCTGGCTTGTGTGCAATGCACAACATTACGAACTTTGTAAAGCAAAGAAAATATCTTTCGAAGTTTGTGGAGATTGTTCGAAATTTAAAGATAACTTTTTAATTTATCTGCTGTACATAACGTGTTTTATCTTGTTATGTTTTAAACGAACAGTTGTTAAAGAAAAGTTTTTAAGCTGAAATTTTTTGGACGATCAAACATTAAGATTTAAAAAGTATTTGCTAATGTATTAGAAGGGAAGAAATGGTAGTTGTTTCCACTGCCTTGACTTCAAGCGTAAGTACCATAACTTTTAGAAAACAAAGTTTATGATTTCGACCAAAGATGATGTTTGTTGCGAAACCGATTTTTCAATCCATTTATTACAGAAATCAGACTTAGAGATTGTTTTCGTAGAAATTTTTCTAAACAGAGATTAAATTCCTTGATGTCTGCCATATCAAAGAAATTCTTGTATCATTGTAAAAACAAGCTTTACTTAGTACCTACTTAGTTCTAAATAAGTGCTTATTAGTAAACGAAAAGAAAATTCTGTATCTGATACTATTTAACTAATTTCACATGTGTATGTTAAGAAGAGTTAGTTCGTTTGTTGTTATAAATATGGCACAGTAATTAAAATACATACGCAAAAACTAAATTAGTAAATAGCCATACTGCTAGTTGTTCCAATAGTTGTGTCTGAATCTGTGGTGTATATTTTAACTTTGGAGCTACGGGATTTTAGGCGACAAAATGGCGGACTGCCAAAATGGCGGACTGCATACGCTTGCTGTATATTAGGTATTATTTAAACTCGTGCATTTATATTGTTTTATGTATAGGAGTAGTAGTTTCTTCGACATATATGCAGTTAAATATGATTTTCCATCACGCCGCGTAAAATCCACTGAAAACCTAAGTATAACAACCACTACTTTACTGGGGTGAGATTGACCTTGACTTAAAAGACTAGACGACGATGGATAGATAGATAGAGATAGAAGACGGGGACGTTTTAGATAATAAGAAATTAAAATTTTAAAGATTGAAGAAATATAAAATAAATAAGAATATGTTTAAATGTTTTAGGAACCAGGCCATAAAATAATTACAATAAAATACTTTGGAGCTCGACCAGTGACATATTGATTTGCGCGGGAATTTCTCTGTCACCACTTTACACACGCGAGCTTACATTGTGGAACGAGCACAAACATCTACAGTATGGGGTTCTTCAAAAGGGGTATTAGAAGGTTTTTACACAATCAGCAGCGCGAATGCTGCTGATTGTGTTGATTGCAATAGTTCATAGGCTACGGTGACCACTTCCATCAGGTGGGCCTTATGCTTGTCTCTCACCTCAGTGGTATAAAAAACATCAGACGCTTGCTGTATATTATTTTCCAAAACTAGTGCTTGAACAATTATCGTCAAATGTCAACCAATTTACCTGAAACTTTGACAAATTATATCTCTAAACATCAAAACCTTCTTCGTGAAACAGTCTATGTATTGGCGACAATAGCATGATAATCCGTTCAGTACTTTTTAAGATTATCGCGAACAGACTGACACGGTAGACGCTTTTGTCTAATAATAATGTAAGAATTTATAAATATCTTGATATGTAAATGTTTATATTCATACAACACAATAAAACTATACTTATAGTTAATAAAGCACGCAATGCTCTTCGTATCTCCCTCATTAGCATATTATTGTGTAATTTTAACTTTAAAGCGCTATATATGTTTAGTAATTCAATTTAAGTGCAAATGAAAGTGTTTATGCGTTTCTCTGTGACGTCATTTTACGACCATTGTCGTGAATTTTCCTAGATATATCGGACTAACTCGGGTACTTCTTTTTACTTTTTTTAGGGTTCCGTGCCTTAATAGGTAATAAAAATAACCCTTATAATATCACTTTCTCCTACGTCTGTGTATCCGAGTGACACCATCGAATTTCTCAGAACGGATAGACCTAGTTAGGTAAAATTTGAACCAAATACTGAGGTCTATAGTCCCTATTAGGTGTCTAATAATCAAGGTCCCGATTCTACGCAATATAAAGATATGGGCAAATTTAGATTTTTACGAAAGCTTGTAAAAACCATGATTTTTTCCTTTACTTGTGCTGTAAGACCTTGCTTTTAACCAAAATTGACGAGTCTAAGTCAACCGGAAATACCCTATTGGTTTTGGGTCAAAAACCTAAATGGTAGTTCCCTTTGACCTGTAGTCATAAAATTGGGCACAATGCAAGTTCTTACAGCACTAAAAATCCCAAAAACCAAACTTAAGGGGTGTGCCATACGAGTATATCATTATTCCAATTAATATATACCTCTGATTTGTATGGGCACTCACACAATTTGGAGGTGTAGCTTAATTTGCACTTACCTCAAATAAGGTGCTATATTTCGGTATAATGGGTGTACCCATTATCTCTACCATCTCTACCGGCGCGCGTGTTCGACTGCGCTGGACCTATTTTTTATTTCGTAGTTGAATGTAATTATTGAGCAAAACTTAAATTAATCAAGCTGAAATATAATACCAAAATGTCAGACCCTAAATCATCATCATCCGAGCGTCTCTCCCAGTTGCGTCTCGTGATGCCAGGGGTCCCCTTTTTCTCCCCCACCTCGAATGGTGAGTCATTCCCTGTAGTGAGACCGAGAAATAAATTAAAATAAATAAAATGCCAAATCCTAAATATTAGGTGAGTGTTATTTACTAGTGGCAGTGTGAACGACTGTCGCGCTGAGGTCTCGGGTTTGAATCCCCGGGTCATAACAAATTTTTGTGTGACACGCAAATGTGTATTTGTAAATATATCTGTTCATTAGCAGTCTAAAGCCCAAAGCACAGGCTTATATTAGCTTAATTTGGGCTAGACGGCCGGTGTTATTTGATGAGAATGTTCCAAAAAAATTAAAATTATGATTCTTTTAGAATATTTGTTTTTTTTTTCAACAAGCCTCAGACAATAAAGAACATTTTTTAAACGCGCTAGAAAATTGTATGCGTTCGTTGGCGCACCGCAGAGCGTGCGTTCGACGTGACAAATGCTCAGATTGACGTGAAATAGATTTTTGAATAGCGGCCATATTGAATCATCCACTCGACGACCGGCTAAAACTGGATGAAGCCGGTTCGAGACGGTACGGAGCGGTTAGTGCCAATGTGTTGTCTAATTTGCCCTCGATTGCATTTAAGGATTGGAGAAAATTGACTTTGAATTAACTTTTCCTTAAAAAGATATAAGTAAGGTAGCTTTGAAATTTATATTTTGGGATATTTTATTGTGAATATGGATCGGGCTTATAAATTTGAAGGTTTTTGAAGGATTTAGGAAAGCAAAAGTAAAATCTAAGAGGTTATTAGAACTTATTATGCTCACTAATCTGAGATCACATTTGTACACTAAGCAAAATATATTGGTTTGCAGCATAACTAAAATGCTTGAATGGTTTATATGTTTAAATTATTGTGACGTAACCTTAAATCAATGTAGAATTTTGTATTTTGCTGAGTGTACGTGTCAATTTGACCTTTATAAAATGACCTTAAGACTAACCGCAAATTTAAAGAAAGTGACTAAATACATGTAAATACACCGATAAATGATAAATAACAGACTGTTACACTTGTACAAGAAATAGATATCGTAAAATTGTAGTTTCGATTTATCTTTTTCATTGATATTCTTATCGAAGTTTAATGAAACCTAACTAATTGTATAAGTGTAGAATACTAGATAGATAGCCCCTAGACTTCTGCTTGTCCTACAGCTAAATACCTAATTAACCCGCATTGCTAACCAAGTCTCCGATAACGATGTTAGGGCCAACTAGACAGGAGAGTGAGGCTCTTAGCATTTGTAGCTCTTGACATTGCTTAGCACACATAGTAAATTATTTCAGCTACTTAACTGCTAATGTATCCAGAAATCCCAGCTTAATTACTTATATTTCATAAGTTATTTTGTACAGTATTTATGGCTACCAATTATTTATGTGTTAGTATACGTATTGCGAATTAGTCGTATGCTGTCTGATGGAAAGTCATGGCGACATTTAGTGAATTGAATCCAAACCCGTAAAACCATTGGAAGTGGCCGTATTTGATGGTCTAATGATGATAATGTATTTCTAGTTTCTATGGGTCGATGGAGAAATTATCTTTTGAAATGCTTGGTTCTGACGAAGATTTATGATAGTGGCACCTCCGCCCAGAACGTTCGTAATCGGAAAAAATATATTATTCAAATATCACTTAAACTTCGCAAGAAATCTTGATTGTATAATACATATAAACATGCCATTTCGGTACTTTAAAAATACAAATATTGTAATTTCTACCTACTCTCTGTAATTGCTACACTTAAACTAAATTAGGTACGTATTTAAATAAATATGTAGATAGGGCATCAAACGAAATATTAACGTGGTCATGCCATGGAGCTACATACATCGAATCAGATTTTTTGGTTCGATTTTTGTCGGCAATACAGGATATTTTCTTTGGGGTATCACAGGGATCCATCCTTGGTCCATTTCTATTTTGCGTAGTTGGGACATTAAAAACATTAAAATTATGAGCTTATTGAGGCAGGGGCTACACTAGGAAGGCACCACAAATATATTTTTTAAAGTTTATTTCAAGCATACCATTAGTTGTCTCTTATAGCTAAAACATAGTATTCTAAGTCCAATATTTTCTGTTTTCACAGGTGCAGTTGGTGGCGATGGTGATGATAGCGATGATAAGGAAAAGGAAGAGGAAGCGGAACGCGAACGACAGGAGGCAATTCGTGAGGCTGAGGATCGACGCAAGGAGAAGCACCGCAAGATGGAGGAGGAACGCGAGAAGATGCGTCAGGAGATCAGGGATAAGGTAGGTAGACTTTATTATGTAATTTCTTTAGTTTCCTGGTTATCTGAACCCCGACGAATTCACAAAGGAATTGGAAATAGAATATGAGGGAAATAAGGCGAACTGCCAAGCTAAGTAATGATCTGCAAGGGATTAGGGAATACGAAGTACATATTTCAACTAAACCGCAAGCTGTTCCTACTGTGCCTGTTAGAGATCGGATCATGACAAAAACTCGGTATTAACAAAGTAAAAAAAAAGAAAACGAATAATAAAATGTATGGGTCATAAGATTGAGAGTTCTACAGCAAAACATGACGTCATCCGTTCAACAATTAATCTGGACAAGCGAGATGTATGTCAAGCGTCCTCTAAAGCCTTTACCACACGTCAGATAAATTTGTTCGGCGCTCGTCGAGAGTGCTCCACCGCGCTTTGGTAGCTCGTGTGAAATTACCTTTATGACATTTGTAATTATTCCTGTTTTTGGCACATTGACGCTTTTATATCTTGAGAAAGGTCATGTTTTTACTAATTATTGAAGCAAATGCATAACTTGTAAAAGTTAAAGAATGTGTTTAGCATGAGACGAAATGTTAAAGCAGGCAGAGATTTGACTTTCATTGGATATTCAAACTGACGTTACAGTAAATATTCAAACTACCACCCTCAAATTACTCTCAGTTATTGTATAAAGACGCACTATTTCCACTAGCTATATATTGCTATCCCAATAGACCACTTGTTGCAAACTTTTGATACTATCAAACGTCTTTCAAAGATAGAAATAGAAATATTGACTACCGAAGTCAATATTTTGTACTATGCTACTTGTTTTTTAATAATGACATATAATCTTACATCTTACATTTGTGTACTATTTTTTCTCTACAAAAACTTACAACATAAAATTTGTCATTCTTCTATTAATCTCTGCTTCCCCTATGATTGGCGAACGCCTCAGGCACTATGTCTTCATTTTACAAAATTTAAGCATAAAGGTTAGAATAAAATATAAATAAATAAAGGCTTTACTAGGACAAATACGATACCTAACAAACACAAGCATTATTTTAAATTAACAAATTAGATACCAAACAAAGGACGCAAATGTTCCGTCATCTTCAACCAAGGACGTCACGACTAAGAAAAACATCTGGAAGACACTTTACAAAGTCCAAGTTCTTTCGCTAATTAAACAAATCTCCTTTACCGTTATTATGTTCGAATTGACCTATGCTGACATAAATAAGGAAAAATAAAACCCGTCTTCAAAGAATCCAGGATTACATTTTTTAATTAAAAACTCTAATAATCTTTGACCGAGGAATGCGCCACGACAATTCGTGGGGACGCTTGGTCTGCGTCCCATTTCGCTTTATTAAGGCGTTAGGGTGTATAATGGGGTGTAAGGAGGAATTTAATATAAGCACTATCTGTAAAATAAGTCAGATTTTTATCATAGGCCGTAAAAGGGACGTGACGGTTTTACACCGACCGTACGTGCTTGGGACTTCAATGAGATATCGTCTGGAAATTATGATCATTTTCGTCATTGTTTTCATTAATCGTATTTATAATAGACAACGTATTTCTTATTACTTTAATGCTCATTTTTATCGTTTACCTATTACTTCTTCTTATTATTGTCTACTAAAGTTTATCAAATGAATTCGATGCCTTTTGGGTTTATCATAGATCTGGAAATTTCAATGTTGCTAACTAGAGTAGGTACTCTTAGATTCATCCATTTTGTTTTATCCAACTAAGCTCCAGACCCTAAACTCGTTATAAATGTCAACATAACCTTCGACTTTTGTTAAAAGAATCGTTTAATAATTTGAAGAATATATATTGTGCGAAAGTAGAGGGTAGAAGAAGTCAGGATAGGCCGAGACTTACATATGAAGACCACGTGAGCAGATTGCTCAAAAACGGAAAGGTCAAAAGTACTCTGATACCCAGACGTGCGTGTAGGAAGCGATTGATGAATCTTGAAGAAGCGAAAGAAGTATGCATGGATCGCGAAACCTGGCGATCTGTCCTCTCTGACTACCCCGTCAGGGATACAGCGTGAAGAATGTTAGTATTTAGTTATTTTTTATTATTTAATAATTATTTAATGGCCTGGTTTCTAAGACCTTTTAGCCAAATCTTATTTTTTATATCATATTTCTTTAATCTTATCTTCTAATTAGTCCTTTCCAGTCGATGTCGTGTCCTCATTGTCCGTCCTGGTCCTTGCCCTCAGTATAATGGTGATTCTTATACTAAGGTTGTCAGTGAACGTTTCGCGGCAAGAGAGAAAATAGCATTTCACTGCATATATATCATTGTCTTTCACTATAGCACGTTAACACAACTTTTATGTCCAAGAAACCACCACTGCCGCACATAAAACAAGATAAATGCACTAGTTTTAGAAAATAATTTATAGCAAGCGTCCGCACTTGTCACTCTTCCCGCCAAATGTCCAGTATTTAGTTAGTTTAATAATTTGTACAGGGCTGTATTCATGGACTTCCATCCGTAGACTTTACCGTAGTCGAGTAAAATCTTTTTTTTTTTCAAATCGGCTACTGAAATCTGTGGTACTACATGATGTATTGATTTTAGAAAACCCGCAGTGATATGCGTACGGCCTAAATTGTTGCGGAGTTATGATTATTGCGGCTGTTATGTACGCCCCCTGATCTTTATTACACTTTACCACAATCGAGTACGCTGGATTGCGTGTTCTATATGAAATGACGAATTTATGCTATCTGAAGTATCAACATTAGTATCAAAATTTACAATGTTTTTAAAATAACCAATAACATAGGCATTTTGGAAAGTACGTATCTATTTAGAAAATATTTTTTTTTAGTCTTTACGAGCTTTACAATTGGATAAATACGTACGAAGACCCAAGTAATAACCAGTTCGCGATAACATTTTAAAAATTACTAACAGCAAATCGCGACAATCTGGGCTTATATACTTGACGCGGCAATAGGCTCACCAAGTGTCAACTGGGACTAAAATGCACGCAATGAAATGTGGGTGTATAATACTCTACCACCCCTTAGGGGATAAAAGCGTGACGGCAAAAAGCAAAATATATATATGACTACATTTTGTATACGCAATTCTTGAGGTAATTTCGTAAGTTTCTAGATTCATTGCAATGCGTCTGTGTGATACTACACATTTATAGCATTCTATTGATTTGCATATAGTTTATGGCATTGAGGTAGGAATAAAACTTAAAATAAGATTTTTTTCTTTTTTTTGTCACTGAGTTGGCTGAAAAGCATACGACCAAAAGTGGTCACCGTAGCCTATGGACGTTAGAAACACCAGAGGTGCAGCATTTGCGCTGTAGGTCCTGTAAAAACCTTCTCATGCCTTTTGTAGAACCACATACTGTAGAAGATAGATTTGCTTTAAAATATAGTTCGTACTCGTTAAGAATGCATGAATGCTAAAAGTAGAGGCACCGTTTCCTTCAGAAGTCTTCCTTTGATTGGTCACTGTGAAAGTGGTAGGTTAATGAGGCGTGGCTAGGTTGAGAAACAACGATGAGTCATTGCATTTTTAACGTGAACATACTATGAATCTTTATTTTTTGCGTCATTAAATGACATTCTCTTTAGGTTTAAAAAAAAATCTAAAGTGTGCAATTTACCAATTATATCGTTTTTTTAGTCTAAAATGGTAGAATTCATATCCGTTAATTATTACATTATATACATTTTACAACAAAATAATCGTTCATAGTCCAACTACAGTTTTTCAATTTCTATTAATTCCAGAGATGATATAGTAGTTAAGCATTATAAAGCTTCGAAACAACTAAATTTAATCCCATTATAAATTTAGTATGAAATAACAACAAAAATAATTGTAGACGTGTCTCTAGCCAAGAGGAATGAGATAAAATGTGGATTGTGTTATACTAATGAACTTAATTAAATAAATGTACAAAGACGTGCTCGTGTATTTATGTCGGGGACAGTCGCTTGATATTGTCACAAAGGAGAGGTTTGTTAAGGGCACATTTTGTTTGACATTTTACGAGATACGTTTGTTTTCCTAGGACAGTGTGTACTGAGAATGATGATAGTGACGAAAGTTGCTTTTCGAGAAAAGAGATCTTATAAATTCTTTTTATATAAATCTTCTTAACTAATTAAAACGAGTAATGCGCCCTTCACTATAGTAGCGAAAGAATCAGATGACTTCTAAACCGAAACCACTTCAAAACAGATATTTATGTACAGAAATGGATGTACATACATACATATTGTCACGCCTTTATCCCCAAAGGGGTAGGCAGAGGCATACTATGCGCCCACATTTCACCGTATTCATTTTTTGTCCCACGTAACAGATGGTGAACACATTGCCGTTTTGAAATGGACAGGCGCAGGCTGTGGCGACCTGCTATTGAATTTTTTTCAAGGCCTACAACCACGCTTATTGACTGCACTTTTACTGGCAACCGGGACCACCGACTTAACGTGCCTTCCGAAGCAAAACTGGAAGCCTATGCACGTATTCATGATGTCCTGAATCGAATACCGCAAACCGTTTGTGTTGTGGTCCCTGAGAAATAGATGCGTACAGACGGACGAACGGACAGACTGAGCTGTTTTATAAGACTTTTCTAAACTTTAGGTCTAAAAACCAATAACAAGCAATCAACTTTACAATTGTAAGAGTTTTAAATTAGATCTCCTTTCCCGTAGTGTACCCTTTAGAAGCTTGCAACAACCACGGACAAGGGCAGGCTATGGCTACCTACAGTTGTAATCTACCACATTTTTGGCAAATCTGGACCAATTGGCTACTATACCGAAGAGGTGGCAGAGGCATAATATTTCACCATAAGCATTTTTATCCCACATAACAGATGTTGAGCCCATTGCCGTGTTGGGATGGACAGGTTCAGGTTGTGCCGAGCTGCTGTTGATTTCTTTTAAGCCACCCATAAGACCTTCAACTTGGCTTAAATACTGCCATGTTACTGACAACCAGGATCAACGGTTTAACGTGCCTTACGGAGCACGGAAACGCTCGTAAATAAGAATGCTACAAATTTGTCACATATTCGAGGACCAGACATAGCGAGAATTTCTTTACACACGTAAACAGAACAGTTCCAGAGCTTGACTGTCGTAAATGAAAATGCCACAAACAGTAATCGATCTTAGAACCCACTGTAACCACTGACGGTCGGTCTCAATAACCTATCTATCTTTTACTATTGTGTAAAATAATGTCAAAATAGTGACCATCGGTACCTATCGATAAAAACTTCCATTTCAATAACCAAATATAGATAGAAATATTTACCTACGCCATTGAACTATCTGTCACAAAAGCTAAAAAGTCAACTGTATATCTGTAGTAGTTATTTGTGGTAGTAGTGATCTATTTTTACTGAAGATGGAATATTTAAACTGGCCATAAGCTAGCGGGATTTACTATATCCTAGAAATCACAAGAAAATATTTGGCCAATTTCTTCCCGCACTACACATTTTCGTAGTCAAAATTAATTCCTTGAGAAACGCTCGCAAAACCAACAACAGCCTTACTTTTTACAGCCCCATCTACAGGATGTGTGCAAAACATTATTAATACTTAACAATATAATCTACACAGGGTGATGTTTGCTCGTCAGATTAAAGAGGGACACGATTGGCCCGGTCGAGCAAACAAACTAACAGCGCCTTACACGCTCGGTGAATAAAGGATTAAGTTGAAAATATTTACGTAGGTGCAATATTTACAGAACATTTGTACGTAACATTTCGACGCTATCCTGAGAAAATGAACTCAAATAACCGTACAGTATAAGCTACTAGTAGATGCCTGTAGCTTCTCCCGCGTGGTGAAATTTTTCCGAATCTGTTTCCGTAAGGGTATAGTAATACTTGTATGTTTGAAAGATAGTCATATGCCATCGTAGACTGTTCTGTAGACACGTCTAACGAATGAGTAAGGAACGATTGATTTATTTCCATTGTGAGAAAGTAAAAATTGAAAGAGTCAGGATAGACCGAGACTTACATAAGAAGACCACGCGAGCAGATTGCTCAAAGACGGTAAGGTCTTTTGACTCGGATACTCAGACGTGCATGTATGAAACGAACAATGAATCTTTAAAGATACGAAAAGAGGGTGCATGAAATAAAAAAAAGGAGCATAGTAAACTTTTGTCATAGAGAATACTGTTTAAAATATAAATTAAAACCTTTTTTTTAATTATGTCAACAAACCTAATGTAATTGCTGGCGAATAAAAAAGAGAGGCCATGAGTTTTATTGCCAGGTTCTTCCTCGGGCTCTACCTATTGCTTTGCGCATCTGGCAGTAAATGTTAATGTAGAAGCAATAATCTTGACGTCCATAAGTGTTACTCTGTTACCTACATGAATAAGGATATTTTCATTTCATTTCATTTTACTCCGCCAGGGATATAGGGTGAAGATATATAGATTGATAAAATTGTTGGTCTGCAATGTACTTTAAACAGTACCGAGAACACACAAGAATATTATACAAGAACTTTGATACAATATAGGTATAACAAATTGTTCCTCAGAAATTAAATTGAGAAGCTTTTAGCGTTTCAAAGCTTACGTATTAATCCTTGTGGGAAGTTTGTAGCTTTTAACTGGAGAGCTTTAGACCGTGGCATTATGTTAGAATACGAGTATATTAGAAATTTTGTTATTATTGCTTAGTTATGTTTACGTAGTGTGAAAAGTCGTTGTGTAAGCTTTGATCTTTGATTGGAAATTATGATTATTTTTTTATGTAGTATCTACATGTTTTTGATAATATTTATAGGTATAATACCTGACATACAAATATTTTTAGGACATTCTCACACAACGTCATGTAGCCCAAATTAAGACTATATAAGCTTGTACTATGGTATCTTGCTAACTCATAAACATACTTATGTATGTTTAAAGAATATAGTAAAACCCAAACTCCGAAACAAATATTTTAGTATCACACCTAAAAACCTCAGTACGGCAGTTGTATATACTTACGTCACCGAGTTCAGACAGTTACAAAAATCATTAAAACACTCAACAATGGCGACCATATTAGTATTTTGTATGTTTCCTAGTATATAATATACTAGATGACCCCCACAGCTTCGCCCGTGGAATATTTCTACCTCCCGTCGCACCTATTTAATCCCGTCGCTTATAAATTCTGCAATGATGCATAAAAAATAGCCTGATTTGTCGACATTTATGAGTACTGCTTTGCTCACCAGTGTAGTAGCGTAATGATATATAATTTATAGCCTCCCCTCGATAAATAGGCTATCTAACACAAAAAGAATTTTTCAAATCTGACCAGTAGTTCCTGAGATTAGCGCGTTCAACCAACCAAACAAACAAACTCTTCAGCTTTATAATATTAGTATAGCCTATAGCCTTCCTCGATAAATAGGCTTTCTAACACAAAAAGATTTTTTCAAATCCGACCAGTAGTTTCTGAGATTAGCGCGTTCAACCAAACATACAAACAAACTCTTTACCTTTATAATATTAGTATAGATTTAAGTGTCCCTTAGGTTCGCTGGAAGAGACCTTAATTCTGAGTTAAGCTCGTCTTTGTACATTATTATTATTATTTTACTATATTAATATTTACTGTATTTTTGATGTGCAATAAAGAATAAAAATAAGTGAAAGGCTTGACGCTGTAAATAAAGTGTTCTATCTACCGGACATTCTGAAAGAAGAAGGCTCTAGCAGTAACCGGAAATTTCATACAGACAATTATTAAATTAACTATTTGCTAACAAAGTTATGTTCCACAGAACGTAAATTCAATCATACAAATGGAATAACAAACTACGCCGCCGGTAGCGCCACCTGCCATCATTTACATAAATTGCATAATGTACCTACATATCGCTCCATACACCCGCCAAGCGTATACTATTGATACAAGCATTGATACACTTACTACACACTACGATGCACTCTCTAAATACTCAGAGTGGATTGAAATGTAAGGTATTTGGAACTTCATTGTTTTTACTCAACTACAGCAAAGGATAATGAATTTAGCAGTCAATGTATATTTGAGGTCAACAAATTTTAAAAATTTAAGTTATAGAAATGACAGAGCAGTCTGATAGTTACATACGAAGACCAGATGAGCAGCAGAGCATAAAAAAAGGGCCAAGTACTCGGATACCCAGATGTGCATGTATGAAACGATTAATGTATCTTCAGGAAGCTAGATCTGTTCTCTTTAACTACCCTATCAGGTAATTAGGATGAAGATAAATAGGTATCAATAAAAAGTATTTAGAGTCTTAATTGTTTTCCAGTTATAGGCTATGTGATGTTTGTTTCGGAGTTTCGGTGTTTTGTGATGATCCCATAGCACAATCTTGTACTACCTTATTTTATTTAACATTACTCCGGCGGTGACGACAAAAGTGAATACAGGAATAAAAGAAGCCCATACATACAGAAACTAATATAAAATCGTTGGTAACCGAAACGGTTATAGTGTTGCCATTTCAAATATTTTTTCCCTCTCCAAAAATGTTAATGTCTTGGATTATTTATATCCATTTTGACAAATATATTAAAATAATTAGATGCGCCATAAAAAAAATCCATGCAATACTTACATTTTCGCGAGAAAGCCACCACGTCAGCAGAAGATGAAGTGCCACTTTTCTCGTAATTTTCTAGCGAGTACCCATTGTGACTCTCGCGTCAAATTACGGGCAATTTTCTCGTAAAAAGGCCGCAAGCCTCTAGCGATAAGTGGTTCAAATTAGGGACTGGATTGGCTATGCTAGTGAGGGAAATCTTGAAATCTTTGAAGAAAATATGTCTTTGGTTTTGTTTCACATTTTTGTTCCGACCAAAACGGTAAAGTACGTTGCCGAATTTTGTCGCAATTTATAATATTGAGTGTTGCTAGTACATATTATCAAATATTGAATAGATGTCTGTTTTTTTTTGTTATTTAAATTATAATAAAAAAGAAAATATTGTTGGAACAACTCACACAGCAACATCTGATTCCAAACTAAGCAGAGCTTGTACTATGGTAAGCAGGTAACTGATAAACATACTTATATATTTCTAAATACATACATATTATAGATAAATTACACCCAGACACAGAATAAACCATCGGGCTCATCACACAAAGTTTTATCCTGGGTGGGAATCGAACCCACGACCTCTTGCGTAGAAGTCGTATACACTCCCACCGCGCCACCGAGGCAGTCAATACGACCTTACTTAAATATAAGTTAGTAATTATAGCACTATTAATGTAACCAAAATCTGAAACCACTTTCTTTGAATGTGAGTATTCTATGATAAACATCGCATATAGTTAGTACAAACCCTACGAATCAGCGCAATAATAGTGACTCTAGTTAGTAGATTCAGAAGAATAAATTGGGAAAAATATATTAACATAACAGCTCAGACTTAAATAGCATTGGTTTAAAAATGTGGTATAAAATAGTTATTGTGAGGTACTCGAGTCATTTAGTCACCTACTAACCAAGGAATATTAGGAATTTTGAAAACTTTCAAATATAACGGAGTTTTTCGATAGAGTCGCAAACAAAATCGCGAGGCACGCAATAATATTGTGATTATTTTGATTGTGGCCGTCTGTTATATCTCTCAATCCCTAAATTTATTGGTTTCTTTTTTCTGCTCATCACATTTCAATTACATCAAAATATTCACCTTCTTCATCTTAGCGTATTTCCAGCTGCTTTTAAACCCAAGTCACACAAGTCTACTTTTATTGCCTGCTAGGAGCAGCTATAACTTTTGATGTATGGCATTATTAGGAGAAACTGTTTTCTGAGGTCGTTTAGGATATTTTTTTAAAGCTATTAGTATGCTAACTTTCACATACATTTTTAATAAAGTGAAAAAAGACAACTTATTTCCAGACGGGGATTGAACCCGTGAGCTTTGCCTAACCAGGGCAATGTTCTAGCCACTGAACTACCGGAACCGAACCGTACCGAAACAAGTTGAAATTCTCCACTATATTTTAATCGTCATTTAAGAGTATGACCCGTGTCATCTATCGAGTTACAACCATTTTTAAACATTGACGCAATGGACTCTCCTCAATCTATGATTTTTTTTTTAAAGCAATTTGTATGCTAATTATCCCAATTTTTTTAATAAATAACCAAGTTGTCTTGTTGCACTTTATTCATAAAACATTTGGAGGTCGTTTAGGCCCCGGAAATTCTGGTGGGACCTTATACAAACGTTTGAAGCACCTTGAAAAAGTGACCTTCTTGGAAGAGTTCATCGTCAAAATAACAATCACATCTCATCTACAAATTCACACAGAACAAAAATGCAGTTGAGTAGAGGGACACTAAATTTATTTCACTTACATTTCACGAGTCTACTCTACAGACTATTAGTGGAGCCATGACGTCACGCCCGCTGAAGTTCCGACGGATGCCGTCACTAATAAAATTTGTACCCTAAATGGCTACATCAAAGAGCCGCCGTAATTTTAAGTTATGTGCTGGGTACGGCTGCAGATGTAAGTGGCAGCGATTTTATGAAAATAAGTTTCATTATACGGGTGCCAGTTATTTAGATGGGTGACTTTAAAATGAAGGGAATTGAATTACGCGTTGATCTTTCGATGATGGTCGAAGGAAAATGCGGGTGAAGACGAGTAGCTATTTGTATTTGTAATTTTTCAATATTTTTGTATTTTTCTCTATATTTATATTACAAAAATCTAAATCTATCTAATATATAAAGCTGAAGAGTTTGTTTGTTTGATTGAACTCATTAATTTCTTTAACTAGGGGTCTGATTTTAATAATCTTTACTCCTAATTAATAAAGCTAAAGAGTATGTTAGTTTGTCAATTCTATTTGTGTTAGATAGCCTATATATCGACAATGGCTATAGGTTATATATCATCGCGTTACTACCCAAGAGAGCGGAGTAGTATTCATAAATGTCAACAACTCGAGCAAATTTCCAAACATATTTGTAAAAGTAATTAGCGACGGAATTTAACGGGTGGGGGTTTGAAGTATGTCACGGGCGAAGCCGCAGGGCCTAGCTAGTTGTTGAAATTTTTTAATCATTTTTCCGATAACTTAGTTGACAGATAGGTAACTGCATAGGTTCATACATACATTAATATTAAGCCTAGATTTACTTAAATAGAAGACGCCGGCTGATCTACATCAGTGGAGCAAGTTTTCCCGCCCCCATTTCTAACAAAAAGGTCAAAAGTAGTTTCAGTGTTAATGCAGTGTTAGTTCCACATCAAATTTAATTCAAATTGGTCCAGCCATTTGTACGTGAAGAAATAACTCACATACATACACACTAACTTTTGCCTTTATAGCATTAGCACTTTATGATCAATTTCATAATTTTTGACAAAAAGCAGTATTTATGCATAACGTGATAAAATAAAAAAAATGTGTTACATATCATTGACTGCCTCGGTGGCGCAGTAGTGGTAAGATGCAACTGCTATAGGTGAGGTCTTGGGTTCGAATCCCGGGTTGGAACAAATGTTTGTGTAATCTGTCAATAGATTGAATTAATCTACACATAATCCTACTAACATTATACACGTGTAAGTTTGTAATAGTGTATAGCTGTACGTTTGTTACTCTTACACGCAAAAACTTGCATATCAGAATAACACACATGTAACATATGTTTTTATCTTGGAAACGGGAATGCGTGTGGTAACAAGTTATTGAAGAATAATGACTAAAAACTTATTATTAAGCTGTACTGAGGCTAAAAAAATATGATAATATTACTAGAAATGAACTGAGTCACAACAGGTAGCCACAACCTGCCTCGGTCTATTTGCGCACGGTATTAGGCTCACCACCTATTACGTGGGACAGAAATACACACAGTGGTGATAAAAAAGTGGGTGTTAATATGCCTCAGTCACCCCTTCAGGGGTAAGGCGTGAACATAAAAAAATCTAAACCAAAAACATGTAATTTTTGTGTAAAAGAGGATTAATAGACAGGGAGTCCATAAATATCCCCCTTAACGCCATCTAGTGAACTAAAGCCAACACTATTCATGATCTTATTACCGCATTTCCGCTTCCTGGCATTCCCTATCCAAGGGTGTGTAGTAAGTTAGACAGCGGAAATTAATATTTTGTTTAGTTAAAGGCGACTTGCGTAAATGGATTGCGGCAGACGGGTGTCGTTCGTTTGAACGAGCTTTTGAAAGTATACTTGGCTTTTAGTATTATGCGAGAACTGCTATTAGAGAGGTTTGGTTGTACAGTTAGTAAGAAGACGGTTTAGTATTAATAAAATATGAGCGATCGGACATGGCGTTCAGTTCAGATAAGTTATTTATCTATTTTATTTTTTTATTTATGTACACACAAGAATATAGTAATAACAGAAGGAGGAGTCATAGGTACAATGGTACTGCTTATTTCTATAAGAAATATCTGCCAGCAGACCGGCGAGAGGAAAATGTGAATAAGTAGAAAAGAACAAATAAAAGTGTGTAAATAAAAAGTAGACAAGAACTAAATCAACACACATTCAAAATAACTCAAAATAGACAAAATAATATTATTAACTATAATGAAAGAATAAAAAAAAAATAATTATAATAATACTTACACATACACATATACTTTACACTTATTATATATTTACACATATAAATAATAAGGTTTACAGAGTAGAAAGGTAGTGCTCACGGACTTTCCTTTTAAAAGTAGTAATAGATTTACTGTCTCTAATAACAGGCGGAAGAGAATTCCACAGTCTAACTGCATGCACTGTGAAGGAATAAGTGTAGAAATCTGTTTTATGATTTGGGAATTTGAGATTTGAGCGTAGATTTGACCTACAAGGAGCATCAGGAGAGCGAACAAAAGAGAAGCGCTCCTTAGATAGGACCGAAGATGGATTGTAAAGGATATTGAAAAGGAGACTGAGAATTCGACTGTTACGGCGAAGGCGGATTAGGAGCCACTTGAGTTCTTTGCGAAATTCGGATACATGATCGTATTTTCTAAGATTGAATATGAAGCGTCTACATAAATTTTGCAACCTCTCAAATTAACAGCTCTTCAGTAGCGTCTAAGTAACAAGCATCAGCGTAGTCGATAATGGGTAGAATAATAGTTTGAGCAAGACTGATTTTCGTCCGCAAGGGCAGGAAGCCCTGGAGGCATCTCAAAGAATGAAAAGAAAAGTGTACTTTTTGCTGACAACACCAATATGCGTGCTCCAAGATAGTGTGGTGACCATTATTACACCCAGGTTCTTCACGGAATCCGCGTAAGGTATCTGAGTGCCGTCCAATACCACGGGATTCAACCCAGACACCGGGAGTGTGCCACATTGGTATTTGCTACCAAAAATGATAGCTTGCGACTTCGACGGGTTAAGGCGTAATCCCATCGACCTGGCCCAGTCAGTTAACTTATTTAAATCTCGGTTTATAGAAGATATCCCGGAAAAAGCATCAGTAGCCGTAAAATGCCGGTACAGCTGCAAGTCATAAGCGTAGAGATGGAAGTTACTGGAGATAAGACTCGTAGCAGAGTTGATAAAGATAGAAAATAAAAGAGGAGATAGAACGCCAACAGACAGCTCGCACCAATCCGAGGATGTCTGGCCGATGCGAACACACTGAGAGCGCCCTCGAAGGTAAGAATCAAACCAAGATATAGCAGAAGAGGAGATATTTATAGACTTCAGTGTACGGAGAAGTATATCAAAATCGACAGAATTGAATGCACTACTGAAGTCAAGTAAAACTAAAAAGCTTAACTCTTTCCGCTCCATAGCCCAGCGAATATCGTCTGTCACTTTAACAAGCGCAGTGACAGTGCTATGTCCAGTGCGAAAACCGGACTGGGACTGATCGAGTTGGAAGATGTCAGAAAGACTGTGAGCTGCCGATGGACAACATGCTCAAGGACTTTAGAGAAAAAAGGAAGAATGGAGATTGGTCGGTAATCAGTTAACAAGCAGAGATTGGATGTTTTAGGAAGGGGAACAATATACGCTGACTTCCAAACAGGAGGAAAGGAGCCAAAGAATAAAGAAAAATTGAACATATGTGTGATGACAGGAAGAACGATGTGGAGAATAGGCAGGACCATCCTTGAGCAAAGACCATCGTCACCCGAAGCTGATGAAGAAATAGACAGGAGTGATCTCTCAGCGTCAGACTCGGAGACCGATTGAAACTGAAATGGAGAAGTCAGTGGCACAGACCCAACTATGAGACTGCGTAACGTAGCACTTTTTACATCTGCCTCCAAGAAACCAGGTGACTGTGAGAAATGTTTATTAAGAGCATTTACATCAATGTCCTTGGAGTCAGAAACTGGAGATTTACCTAGGCCAACAGACCGAAGAAACCTTCAGGTATCAGCAGAATTCCGACCGTTGAGAGAATCATAGAAGTGGCGTTTCCTAGCATCTCTACTCTTTATTCATACTTATAAGTCACTGAATCTGCATGGATCGTGAAGCTCTGACTACCCCGTGTGGGATACAGCGTGAAGATAGTATAGTATATAAGTCACTCATTTGTCTCTGGAGGGGTATACAGAGGCCATACGCCCTTAATTCATTGTAAGCATTTTTGTCCCTAGTAACAGGTGGTAGCCCTTTACCGTATTGAAAAAGGCAGGCGCAGATTGTGGCGACCTGCTGTTTAAAGTTTTCAAGCCGCGGGCATAAGGCCTTTAACTTGACTTAACGTCTGCTTACTGCTATTACTGGCTACCGGGACCAACAAACACGGAATATCTCTGAAATGGAAATACCATAAAGCTGTCACCCCGTCTGAGGACCCGCCATAGCAAAAGATGCTTAAAGTAGAATACTGAGTTTCTGCCACCAGCGCTTTATTTTTTTTATCATCCGAGTAATATTATTATTTCTGTTTTTTAACTCCTGTTGCTACTTTTCGTACTTACGTTTCTAAGTTTCGTTCTTCAGCATTCCCGATACTACAAACGCTTGTTTCTCACTTAAACAAAACGTCACTGTACTTATGAACGAAAGCAATTTACCTGTAATTTCTTTGCAATATTTTTTTTTACATACCACTGAGGTGGCAGACAAGCATACAGCCCACACAATAGGGAAAATTTTGTAACACCAGAGGTGCAGCACTCGCGCTGCCAACCCTTTAAAAACCTTCTAAGACCCCTTTTGAAGAACCCCATACTGTAGACGTTCGGGAAAAGGCAGGGAGTTCATTCCACAATCTAAGCGTACGCGGAATAAAGCCTCGGACCTAATTATGATTAGTATTATTGCAGTCACTTTTGGGCTGGTGCACCTGAATGCTAGGTGCACCAGCCTAAAAGTGGCAGCAGTACTCTATGTGTGACCGCACTTGCGCAATGTTTTTAATGTAATGTATGTAAAGGACTGCCGCGCCCTGCTGAGGTTTATGATGAGGGAAAAAATAAGTGTTATTCTGTCACAGTGTAACTCTGAGGGTATATTTTTTCCCATTCAGTCACAGTGTTACACATTGTTGTACATAGTCTGACTTATTGGGAAAAAAAAGTCGCATTGTGTTACACGCGTTACTCAAAGGGAATTCTCTTCCCATAGAGTTACACTGTTACACAACTAGGTGTAACTCAACGGGAATAAACCTCTGTTGAGCACGCCGAGATTCTTGGACGCCAGCTTTGCCGTCTTCTGTAAATAACTACGGTACTGTACGTCACTAGAGATGTCAACAAGAAGGAATATTATTGGAGATGGAGAGGGGTGTGCCCTTAAATTGCGGCGCCACAGTAAATGCTGCTTTTTTAGCGGTGAATGCACAAACTTGAGTCTTGGTAGTATCATGCACAAGTAGAAGATTTTTAGGTTGGTTAGTGATTTTTATTTGGGTTTGCATGATGTGGTGTCAAACCTCACTCGCACCCAATAATTGAAAATAAAGTGCCAACCGCTTTGTTGGCTTAACTTGGTTCCGAATCCAGGTATGGTTTGGAATCCACTAACAATACTCCCAGATGAAGAAACAGTTTGGTGTATATAATATTTTTATTTCTTAGTGAAAATGTGTTCATCAATTATATATTGAAATTAAAAGGTCACTAACATTTACGGCGCTATAATCTGTTCACAATTAACATCTCCAGAGTCCAACTAATAATTTTAATTTAGACGTATTAATAATAGTACAGTCATTTTCATTGTATCAAAATAATATGAAAGCAATTACATACCTAATGAATTCCAATTACATTGTGAATCTCTTTATCAAAATTTGGTGGAATCCTCTGAATCTTTAAATCATTTCATCAATTTAGACTAGAATACCTTACAAATATATTTAGATTTAGATTCATTTCGCAGGATATTTAACGAATGAACATAATTTTCCAAAACAATTATAGGTCGCCAACACTGGGATGCAACCCCGCAATTAAAACTCTCGCTAACAACTTTTCTACGAGTTCGGACTTCGGAAATACACGTGTGTAACTATACTTTTAGGGACTTTTATAACGACCTTCTGTGTGTCGGACGCTGCGGTATTTAATTTACTAAACTTTTTTTGCCATAGAACTTAATGTGGGTAAATACATATCGATCGACAGAAAAGTTCCTAAATTTTTGAAATGAAACTTCTTTATCGACGTCTAGAGAAATTTTATAGCTGTAAAAAAACTTCTTACCTGTGTACTCTGGTACACACACATATATTTTTCCCTGCTTTTACCTACATATGAGCGTACATGTGTATTATAGCCTTAATGAACACACTCGTAGCCCCTTCATAGCGAGTGCTTTAACGCGAATTCATTTGGAATCGAAATACCGCCCAGCACCGCTGTAAACGCGGGAACTTATCGCAACCTATACACTTATACGTAAAAGCATTTTACTTTGAATCACGATAGGCACTCTACAGGATCACTGCATTAAGTATCTTACACTATCCTCGAATGAGATGGGTAGCCGTATGTGGCATTTCCATTTACGAACGTTTTCTTGCTTTGGAAGATACGTTAAGCCGTCGCTCCTGGCTTCCAGTAAAATGGTAGTCGTTAAAATAAGTTGGAGCCTTATCCATTTCAACACGACAATATTCTCACCCACCTTCTACGTGGGACTAAACATGGTCATATAGTGTGTAGGTATACACACTATATGACCATATTTCACCGTGTTGTCTACTCATTACGGCAAAATCAGTAACTAGATGATCCCCACAGCTTCGCCAGTGGAATATTTTGACTTCCCGTCGCACCTATTTCATCCCGTCGCTTATAAATTCTACAATGATGCATAAAAAATTTACCGATTTGTCGACATTTATGACTACTGCTCTGCTCCCCAGTATAGTAGCGTAATGATATATAGCCTATAGCCTTCCACGATAAATGAGCTATCTAGCACAAAAAGATTTTTTTAAATCCTGAGATTAGCGCGTTTAACCAAACAAACAAATAAACACACTCTTCAGCTTTATAATATTAGTATAGATTGACCTGTAAGTCACTGAACTCACAATAAATTGTTATACCATAAACAACTCAAGTTTACCCCAATAACTAATAAAACAAAGCTTATGCTATAAAAGCAATTCAAGCATTCTTATATAAGTAGTACTATTATAACGATGCATATAAAATAAGTTTTTGTAACGAATCGACACTAATTGATATTGCGTGACTGTGAACACAGTAGTGTTGCCAGCCCTTTAATAAATTACTTATTAAATAGGTTATCGACTATGGACAACCCTGACAGACTAATAATTTAAAATTTGACAGACGTATTATGAATTATATAGTCATTTTCATTGTATCGAAGGAATATCGAAAGCAATTACATAATGAATTACAATCATTATTTTGTAAATTACGTAATAGACAATTTATATCTTAATTACATTATTTAATCGATTAAGTCACGTGTCGAGTTAAATGTTATTTTCCTGGCTTCTTAACGGCTAGGGTATGTGTCCTGAATTTCGTTGTCTTTGAACCTACTTTGCACCAAATATCCATGATAAGTAGGCTATTTATTTATGCCTAAGTCATCAACATTCGATAGTTAATACCTCTTTTCGCATTTTCCACAAAACTTGAAAAGGTAAAGCAATTGAATCCGTTTCCTGAACGATAATAAAGTAAATCACACTACGGATTATTTGTATATAAATAGGTGCAAATAAGCAATTCACAAGCAATCGCTTCCTGCGCCATTATCATTGACAACTGAGGCCAATTTATAATCGTTCGTGCAGAGAATTGCCAATAAAGGGTTCGGTGCTTACATGGTTATGGCATAAGTTTGAAATTTTAGATACATTCCCGGAGTTACGATCAGTTTTGAAGTGATTACTTTAAGCAAAACACAGGTTTGAATATAATAACTCTTGGGGCTAATAACACCACGGTCGAATGGCAATGTAAAACAACGTGTGTGCCATTAAATTTAATGATAGGTTATCATGTAAACACAATATTAGTATCATAGAAATATGTTATTCATGAACAAGAGTTTCACCTCGTTTGTGGAATGGATAGGGTTTTGTTCTTTTAAAACTAGACGTAGTTCTACTTAACCCCTTCTTCAAGACGTTCTCTAGTGTTGAAACTGGACAGACGCAAGTTTTGGCTAACTGCTGTTATTTTTTTAAGCCGAAATAAGTCCTTGAACTTGACTTAAAGACTGCAATGTTACAGACAACCGGGACTTTACGTGCTTATAAATGAAAATGCCACAAAGAGGTCACAAATCTGAGAACTAGCGACAGCAAAGGTTGCTTAACGCAGTGATCGTATACAGAACACTGAGTTAGTGTGGCTGCGAGCGCTTCAACCTTTGTTTGATATAAAACACTTATATTGACCACGGTCTGTACTTTCCAAAAAGTAAACTATATGCTTATATGCTCTCTTAGTAATATACAATACTAGACACAAGCTATAAAGTAAACTATATTGAAAGCTATAAAGTTTCATTGTTTATTAGAGACAAAGTACCGTCCACAAGAAAATAAGTATGAAAATCAATAGATGATGTGTACGGTGCGCAAAATAAAACGTGCTAAGTGTTTGTGTAGGCGTCAAGGCGCCGCGGTGGCGTATTGAGAATACATCCGATACATTAAGCGCGCTACACGATATTTGTAGCGTTAGCAATTTAAGGTCAAAATGCCGTTCAATTTTTAACGATAAATTTATCTTTACAATAATTATCATGTATACTTAATGTACACGGCAACGCGCTTACTACCTGTTACGTGGGACAAGAATATGTGAACTGTGAGCGTATAGTTTGTTTTTATCCGGCTCGAAGGACCAAAATTGTACGGAGAAGTACATATAAATGATAGATGTGGATAGCCGGAATTGTTTATTGTCCTGCAAAATACTTAAAGCAACTACTACTTGTATTGTCAATTGACTTAATTATATAGGTACAATGTATAGCGCGAGGAATCGCGCATCAGCATAAAATATAAACTATATAAATGTGCGGGTTTGCTCGTACACCTATCCCTACCGGTATATGGCATGATTATATGCATACATGTATTTTCCGTAAAATCACCCCCTCCGCCGACGGTTTTACTCGGGTGAGTGGCGTATCACGCCGAAATTCCATCAATTCATCCACAAATTACACTAAATATACTTTATTTATCTTCCACAATAACTTTGATTGATAGAGTTAGATAATATATGATAATAGATAGATAGCACAAAATATAACTTTAGTACAATTAATCGTGAGAGTCAGGAACTCAAACTAGGGCACCCTGTGCTACGAGCTCCTGGCTCTTGCCTCCTATATACTTGTACAAAACTAATTACGAAGATCAATTTACCTTCCTCAGTGATCCACTAGGTAATAGTGTATTCGGAAGGTGTGTGGGAGGTATCGGTTTTAAATCCTATATTCACAAAAATAGGTTTTGCAGTTTAGCGTAGTTTTCAAAGAACGGGAACATTCGTAAATGAAAAAACCACAAGCGTTCACCGATCTCAGAAATAACAGCGTGGCTGTGAGCTCCTCCATAGATGCAAAATGAAGCTTGGAATAATGTTGGATTACCATACACCTCTGTCTAATATCTAGAAAGTATAACTCATAAGACCTTTATATGTTACATAAAAGAAGAAAACATCTACCAACTTATCCCGTCACCGTCACATTTCAATAAAACAAAACGAATAAGGAAGACATGTTCTGCGACGTCACGGTGTCTTATCAAGGAGAAAACTAAATCCCTGTTTATGCTAACGGTACTAGCGAGCGTTTGACACGTCATTTTCTAAAGCCGTGCGCCCCATAAACTCCTAGCAATTTTCTACTGTAGTCACACCCATATTAACACTACTCACATGTGTATATAGCTTATTCGCGTGTGTGTAAGCACTTATTGTTTTATATACGGTTACTGGTTTGATGGTCTGAGCTGGTATGTTAAGTTGTGTAATAAGAAGTTCTTATTATTTATATTTTCTCTTCTTATCTTTTCAGTAGGTACTGAATATGAAAGGGCTAAATGATTAGATGATGAATAACAGGAATGAATGGAAATAGAAAATTATACTGCGCCGACCACAATAAATTAGGACAAGGGCAAGAGAATGATGTACTTAGCAGTACTTAGTTCTCATTAAAACCTGACGGTTCTGATCAATCTAAATCATAGCGAGTCACTCTCATCTCATTTTTTGTCTCTGTTCCTGGACCAGTTCCCTTTAGGCTCGTAATTTCTCGTACCTCCTTCCCTTTATTAGAAGGGATTAATATTTTCCGTGCTTCGGAAGGCACGTTAAGCCGTTGGTCCCGGTTGCCAGTAAAATGGCAGTCGTTAAGCCTAGTTGAAGGGCTTATGTGCGGTTTTAAAAATTTCAACAGTAGGTCGCCACAGCCTGCGCCTGTCCATTTCAACACGGCAATGGGCTCACCACCTGTTACGTGGGACAAAAATGCATAAGGTGAAATGTGGGCATATAGAATGCCTCTGCCTACCCCTTCGGAGATAAAGGCGTGACAATATGTATGTGTGTATGAATAATATTAGGAGGTTTAAAAATAAATTATTAATTTAAATTTATTTACAGCGATATTATAAGTTTATAACATTCTAAGTACCTACATACTAACATTCAAAAAAATAGAAAAATATTGTAAAGCGCAACACACACTCTTCCAAAACTTCCTGTCTCAGTCACATTACAGGGTGTTCCCCCTCACACTTTGCGTCCGGAGCGCACACATACGGTTAGATCCGATCGAGGCTTTATTTCGCGTACGCTTAGATTGTAGAATAAACTCCCTGCCTGGGTTTTCCCGAACTTCTACAGTATGGGGTTGTTCAAAAGGGGCCTCTCTTGTCTCTACAGTAATGTATGAAACATCACTCTCTCTTTCTATCGTTAATTATATCTCCTTCTCATCTTTTTTGCCTCGCCCGTTAAAACTTTTTGTGACGCATTCACCAGCTTACTCCCCAAGTCAAGCATTCCCTCTCATCTTTTTTGCCTCGCCCGTTAAAACTTTTTGTGACGCCTTGTCAGCTTACTCCCCAAGTCAAGCATGTAAATAAGTCTTACTTTAAAGACATAGCTAGTGATCTGATTCACACCAAGTAAAGTCGCTAAATATCCCACCGACAAAAAGTTGCCAACTTAGTTGACGAGTTACGTGTGAATTGCGCTTAACCCTACAATTTTACACTCTGTATAACACATGTACACTTATAACGTGAGACGGAATGGAAACTGCCCACATGTTAACATCCACTAACACATTCGAAGCGACACCGTAATAAGACGTCCTTATGCTAATGTGTGTTATTAGTTTACAGTAGAATTGTTTTGAACTGACTTTGCGTTGCTCGTTACAGAAATGGTTAAAGTTTAGAACCCTTTATTTATTACAATCATTATTATTGTTTTGAAGTGCCCGTTTTTGTGTTGCGGGGTAGATAGATGAATAATTTAAAGTGTCTTACACATACTCATCATCATCCAGTCTGACCCAGTTGCGTCTCACGGCCTCGGAGGTTCACTTTTCTTCTTTTTCTCCCCACGAAGTGGTGCTCGGTCATCGGCATCCCCTGTAGTGAGACCATTGGCATGCATGTCATCTCTCACAACGTCAATTCCAGCAATTCTTTGGCCTTCTCTAATCTTACACTGACTATACCCGGATACTACTATACGATAACGCTACAACTGTCAGTATTTTTTATTATTTAATAAGATTTATCATTCACACAGATTAAAAAACTGTGTCAAATTGCCTGAATCACAATGTATATGTTCCCATTTTCATGCTTCACCTATGGTATGTCGTATGGACGTAACCTCGACTTATCATTCTTGGGCCTTAAGAATGATAAGTCTAAGAGTAAGTAAGTAAGTATGAGATTACCAATATATATAATTATTTAAAATACAGATTCTTGTAATTACAATTATAAGCAATATAAATTAATGCAATGTATCTCGACAGCGTTGCCATCGAATTCATCCGAAAGTTTTCATTACTGAGCCAGCGCGGCACGTAAAATAAAATTTAAACTAGCAAACTATATTTTATGTATACCTCTCTCGGTATACTTTATAAATAAAATGGTATCCCAACATCAATTTCCGGCCAGATGAGTTCAGTAACACGTTTAGCGCGCCCCCTGTCGGCAATCTCGCGCAAATTGAGCTAGCGCTGGCTAATGACACTGGTAGCCGATATCACTAACTTTAGATACGATTATTAGAATTTAGTTTTTGACATGGGTAGATAGTGCTATTTATGCAAGGGTTATTGAAATCTGTTAATATCCAAGGATATTATAAAGAACTAGTTGACGCCCGCAGTTTCGCCAGCGTAGAGAAGTTTATCGTTCACCACAAAAATTACCCAAAATAAAAGGTTGCACGTGTGTTATTATGATGCATTAGTTATATTATTGTAGATAGATGTCTTTATTTGCCAGAACATTGTTATAAAGATCACACGTCTATAGGTACATACATACATACATATTGTCACGCCTTTATCCCCGAAGGGATATACTACAGGGATATATAAGGGATGACTATAGATATATAAATGATGTTCCGCCTAAACTTGATATGCAAACGTTAGATACAGTTTAAATTTTAATGTCAAAAACCTTTTCAGTGTCGAGCTGGACTCGAACCAGCGTCTTCTGGTTCAACGCACCAGACGCGCTTACAAAAAATTGTTTCAAATCTCAAATTAAAAATATTTCCACTTACAATTTAAATTTAGAAAAAGTTAGCATAGCTTTTCAAAATTGTTTCTAATGTTTAGGCAGGCGTTATCAGAAATCGAGTGATTATAGATGCAATTATATACATTCGTACCGTCCTTTGCCAAGTGCCGGTCGATGGCGCCTTACGTCGCCTTAAGACGTAAAGAGGTGGATTCATTCGTCAGTTTCGAGCAGGTCTCGGTGGTGTAATTAGTCTAGTGCGTTGAACCAGAAGACGCTGGTTCGAGTCCAGTTCGAGACTGAATTTTTTTTCCAGTTCCTCTCTCTCTCTTTCTCTCTCTCTCTTTCTCTCTCCTTTTCTCGCGCTGTCTCTCTTTCTCCTTCTCTCTCTCTTTCTCTCTCTATCTCTTTCTCTTTCTCTCTCTCTTTTTCTCGCTCTCTCTCTCTCTCTGTCTTTCTCTCTCTTTCTCTCTCTCTCTCTCTCTCTCTCTCTCTCTCTCGCGGTCATGAAAAGTATAGTAGAATACGATGTAATCATTGATCTAAAATTACGTAGTGTGAGCAAAAGCTCGGTGGCGATAGTTGTAGTGGAAGCGACTGCCAGCTGAGAAGTTCCGAGTCTGAACAAATATTTGTGTAATCCGCAAATGTTTTTTTCTTAGTATCCTTTGTATAAATTGGATGTATATTGAAATATATAAGTAAGTCTATCAGTTGTTTAGATCCCATACCACAAGCTTATATTAGCTTACTTTGGGCTAGATGGCGCTGTGTAAAAATATGTCACACAATATTTATTTATTGTTTTTATTTATTCAGCAATAGCGGGGCGAGCCTATTACCGTGTATATGTTACATAAATTACTGTAATGTGTGTAGCAGAAAAAATTGCCAAAAAAAGAACATCTAGAAGAAAGAAGATGTTAAGAAAGAAGAGTCAGCCCATTGATGTTAAATTGACTCTAGTAGGGAGTCCGTATTCACACGCGACTCCCTAATCGAGTCAGGTTGACTTCTTTGAGGCAAACACAGCGAAGAAGAAAGAAAAGGAAATTATAAAAAAGAACACTAGAAGAGAAGAACCATAAAGAAGAAAATTTGTGCAAATATAAAAAATACTGTTTGTATTCGTGTAAAGTTTCATTAAAACCTATTCAGTACTTTTTGCGTGATAGAGTAACAAATTTTCCAACTTTCACTATAGCTGGTCGTCGGATGGGTGAACCACTTTGTGGCATTTACATTTGCGAGCGTTTCCGTGCTTCGGAAGGCACATTAAGCCGTTGGTCCCGGTTGCCAGTAAAATGGCAATCGTTAAGCCTGGTTGAAGGCCCTATAGGCGGCTTAAAAAATTTCAACAGCAGGTAGCCACAACCTGCGTCTGTCTTTCTTGCATAAATTATGATAAGCAGAGTGTTATAAACGCATAATGGTTTTATTGGCATAACATTAACTTACTCTAATTTTTTTATCATAATTTTAATGAGCATAAATGTAAAGGGTATAATTGTTATACGCCTAAAGATAATTTATTATAAAATACAAAACGTTAGTCTAAAAATTATAACACTTAGAATATCATTTCATATGTTACTAAAAGCGTAAGCTAAATCATAATTTATGCGAGAAAACTTTATGCTGAAACTGTTATGCCAAAATACATTATGCTGAAAAAGATTATGCGATCGAAAGGGCTTCCGTCAGAGATTACAGATTGTCAGGCTTCGCGATCTATGCACACTTCTTGCGCTTCTTGCAGATACATCAAACGCTTCATACATGCACGTCTGGGTATTTTGACTTTTCAGTTTTTGATCCATCTGATCACGTGATCTTCATATGTAAGTCGCGGCCTACCCTGACTCCTTCTACCCTCTACTTTCGCACAATATATCTTCTTCGTCAATCGTTCCTCACTCAACTTCCAAGTAATATTAACTAAATCAAAACTGATATCCCAAGCTTTCCTCAATTCCGCAACTGAGACAGCCCTAATGAGATCTCTAGAGGGTTGTCAATAGCAAAAATGCTATTTAAATTAAAATAAATTCTTCCCTAGACAGTCCCCGCTGCATGTAATCAATTGGAGATTAAAACGAAAGAGGATTGCTGTATCGCATTGCGGTGTAATTTTCTATTTTATAATTAAGCCGCTTTCTGCCATCGATTCCAGAATATTCCAGACGGGATTCTGTGGAGGCAGCACAGAATATCGCAGATTATAATTGGATTGTGTTGTGCTTATTATCTTACTAATTTGATTATTTCTAATTGTATTGGGACTGACTTTTAATTAGATTAGTAGCGTCTAAAGCATTACACTTATACGACTAATAGCACTTATAAAACTAAACTAAACTAAACTATCTTCACGCTGTATCCCTGACGGGGTAGTCAGAGAGGACAGATCGCCGGGCTTCGCGATCCATGCATACTTCTTTAGTTTCTTCAAGATTCATTACACGCACGTCTGGGTACTTATAAGACAAGTAATTATCTTTCTACTCTTTAATCAAAGTAGTAAAATACCTAGTTCTATTATATTTTGCAGTATTTCATATTTTACACAAATTGAGAACAGCACTAACGAGAAATTGGGTGCAACAATAAAACATCCTCTAAAAAATTAAAATCAAAGAACGGCCCAATGGTTTACATAGTTCTCCCCATAAATCGCAAAATCCTTTATTCTTGTACTATTTATATCCAATAGTTTCCCGTGGGTGTTGGTTCATGTAGAGGCTGAGGCTTAAGATTTGCAGTTCGTTGAGATCAGTTCTCCGAGTCCCAGACACAGAACTAATCAACGTGCTCGTCACACAAAGACACCGTGAGTAGATTGCTTAAAAACGGAAAGGTCAAAAGTACATGGATTCTCAGACGTGCATGTATGAAACGGAGTTTTTACGCTGATCTCTGGCTACCCTGTCAGGGATATAACGTGGGTCCTAGTTTAGATTTCCCATTATTTGGTTGACATTTTTTATTTGTATTGATTAATATTGTTTTACTTTAAGCAGATATATATCAATATGCTAAAAAACGGCTCGGTTACACACAGCCGCAATGTAGATACTACTACTAATATGCTTGTATTATAGTTATATAAATACCTCCCTTACTCTACACTTGAATAACTCTACCCTCCTATACTTGAATCACTTTATATATTGCTGAAAACTGTGTTAAAACTCGTTGAGTATTTCTCATCGTACTAACAGCGACAACGACGTCATTTTGCATTATATAAAGATGTACAAAAATTCTATTCATGGGTATAAAAGCAAATAAACTCTATAAGCGGACCGCTTTGATAAACAAATAACAAAACGTAAAAAACGTCAAAGGCAATAACTCTCAATAAAGCCTGCATTATTACCAGTCCTGGGAATAAAACGCAAGTATATACAAAAAAGAAGCCAATCTTGTTGAGTATGGCAACATTGGACGTTCAGAAATCGAACGCCATACCTCTGGGAAATTAGTTGTGGCAACCCGAGCTTGTAGCGTTCACCAACCGTCATAGACGGTTACGGTGGAATAATGTATTAAGAATTGAGTCGATCGACTTCGAGTATATCAAATATTCTTATGCCACAGGTACAAGTACTACAAATTTTTGCTTTGGGAATTAAAACTTTATGTCAATGTCATTATGATTTTTTCTAAGAACAGTTAAAGTAATATCGGAAATAGTGAAATGTTATCTTCGTACTGATATTGTACACTCTATAATGCAAGGTATATTTTTACGGTATGATAGACTTATTATATATATATTTAGCTTGGCAATATGATTCTGTTTGCCTGATGAAAAGCTATGATAACATCTAACGAATTGAGAGTCACTCTCTCACGCACACACAGTCCACAAGACTTTTGACAGTGGCCGTCAAGATGGCGCTCTAATGATCTGCCTCTTCATGCTCCACTTCAAAAGCCCGGAGTATTAAGAGAAGGGAAACAAGTTCGCTGGCAGTTCCAAGTTTAGGCTAGGCAGAGAAACGATGTTTTGAATCGCCGAATCCTGGCAAAAAATTTACCACCTAATGAGAGTAGCACTGTAATCCAAGAATGTAATTGTTCTACACTGCACTGCAAGGCTCTTGTTACCTCTTATATCTTATAGTAGCTTATATGTAATATAATTGCAAAAATTCTGTTTTCAGTACAAAATCCCCAAGAAGGAAGAGATCGTAGAGCAGCAGCAGGCTGAGCCCGACAATCCTCTCATGAGAAAGAAGAAAACTCCTGAAGAGCTCGCCGCCGAGGCGGAGTTGGAAGACCAGGACGAGTTCACTAGTAAGTGTCACAGTTACTGTCAGGTGTTAGTGGATCACGCATTCTTGAAACAGAGGTTCAAGTAAAGGATCGGCAGTGCGAGTGAAGCACTTCTAGTTGCAAACATCCTTAGGCTACGGTGCTCACTTTCAATAATATAAGGTAACTGTATACGCTTTTACAACAAGCTTCTCTGTGACCTGAGAAATTTACCATTAAATAAATTTAAAAAGTATATTAAAATAAAGCTGTGTGAAAAAGGTTATTACGCTATTAAAGACTATTTACAGGACAGGGACGCCTGGAAATGATCTGCTGGCTAAGTGAAATAATATTAATAATCATAAAACATATAATTATAATATTAAATTGAAAAAAGGCCATCAAAAAAAAGCCTTCCTAAGTTTCTTGCCGGTTCTTCTCAGGTGGGCCGCGTTCCGAACCGGTGGTCCCTTTAAATATATTAATTTTTTTCTAGTTTTAGTGTATGACATATTATAAGCACCGTTAAAATGGTCTATGCAAAATAAACTAAATGTTTATTTTTCTTTTTTTTTTATTAATGTGGGTCGTATCTGTCACTTCACTGTTAAAAAAAGTTCTCGAACTTTCCTTTATTGATTGGATTACTTTTAATATCATCAAGAGACGAGAATCTGGTTTATTGATATTATTGTTTACACAAATATACAGATACATACAGATAGGTGCTTGTTGGTGCCATCCATACTGCCTGCAACTTGACTTAACGACTACCATGTTACAACCGGGATTTCCCGCTTAAAGTGCTTTTCGAAGCACGGAAACGCACAATAATGGATATGTAATGAACAAATTACGATGAACTAACGTCTATCAATTAATATCAGCCATTGATGTGCCTCGTAGAGACTCATCTTCCAAATTGTTTTATTTTGCCTTTTCTTTTATTTTTAAGCCTGTAAGCGACCCCACCAGTCCAAAGGGCCACGACGTCGCAGTACGTATTTCTTTGGTTTGGGTTGTATGTGGTTTAGGTATATTGTGGTGGTGGCGACTAACCGACTTACTTACTAGCTTATTTTTATGGTAATTGAATTAAACTTTTGTTTGGTTTAATTGAATGGTGTGAAATTTACCCAATTAACATGGAAAAGTGCGTTTCGGGGCAGTGACTACTTAAGCCATATTTTGTAAACTTACATTACTAATGTAACTCATCACAATAATACAAACAAGTTTTGCAATAAATTAATTTGGTTTCTAATTAGCTTTTTTATCTTTGGCTTACATTAATATGACATAAACAATGGATGTGTATGAATTGCAAATACTAATATCTAAAAAAAGATTTTCTTCAACAACTTTAATGTTATTTTCCATAATTTCAGAACTGAAAAACACCATCGAGTCGCAAGTGAATGAATTGAAGTCTCAGATTGAGAGTAAGTGCGTGATGCAGTGAGCATCGCTCCATAGCGCTACCTGAATACATGATGTAGCTGTGCTAAGTCATTGTTACGAAGATATTTTATTACCCGTACCCCAACCTCCCATAAACCACCCTAATAAAGAAAGAAACAAAATTAACCAATTTCGTTCGGACAAAGTATCATTCGCGCTCAAAAAATCGTAGAAGAGATTCGGATTCACATTTTTTTCAGAACGTAGTTGGCTAGTGGCGCGTTGGTGCTTGATAATGAGCAATAATATTTTTATACTTACATTCATAAAGTTGTGGAGAGCAGCCCTCGATCAACCGGAGCGCGTGTCAGAACGTACGGTCAAAAAGTCATGTTCCTAGTGGACAACGGACACGTCGACGAGTGTAACTAGCCGTTTATATGTTGATGCTTGTGATATATTGTTATTTAAGTGTAAAGTTGAAATAATATAAATACAACTAGAAAGAAACAATGTAATTTATTTAAAATAGAGGAATTAAATTAAAATATAAGAAATTCTTAGCACGCGTGTAGTTAGTCGACTAACTCGACTATATCGGCTTCTCTTCCTCTATTTCGCACTTACATTGAAATAACAATTTATTCTTTCCGTACCGGTGTTTGTGTTCATCCAAATTCCATGATCGATCTATCGAGTTCGCTTCTGTACCTACTCGCCGCGGTGACAGTACAAACTCGCTTGCGTTTTCGCTCTTCGACTTAACCTTTGGCCTCTAAATCTTTTGCATGCGTGCTTATGCAGTGTTATTCTATGTGTCAGTGTAATTTCTTTAAGTGTACATACCTGTAATCGACCTAGCCTTAATATCCACATCGAAAATAAAATAAAAGAAATAGGTAATTGTTATGCTAACATGAGCGCGGGAAAACCGGCAGCAATGTTAGCGATCGTTGTCCATTACTTTCTTGCATGTTAAATGATAAGAGTCGACGTTCATTTAGTGTTAATGTGTAAAATGTTGTAGATTTACAGGAATACGCGTTGTGTTGCCGTTGCGCCGGAGCATTGTTCTAATCTAATGTTTTATCGGTGTTTACGCTTAGGTATTAAAGTTAAAATAAACACATTGTGGTGTGAACAAATTATTCGAGCGATTACGACATCTTGGATTGGAATAGTGACAGGATACGCGTCGACTATTGAATAACAGTTGATTAGAATCGGTAAGTTAATACGATAGTGATGTGTTACATGCAGGAAGGAACATTTTTCGGCAGCATAACCTACCTTTATATTTTAAGTATTAGAAAATAAAGAACCGTAAATACTTGATCGATGTGTTTGGTAAAGAAAGAAGGCTAGCCTCGCTAATTGTTCGAGCAATCTTGTTCACATAGTTATAAAGCTGCAAATGCAAAAGATTTGTTATCGTCAAAAGCTGTGATATATGAATATAATAAACTAAAGCAGCACTATTGCGCCATACGCTAGTGCTCATAGCTTCTTCAATCTTCAACGTTCGACACGAAATGTATCATTCTACCTTCTAGTAGTACCTATTCGTATTACAATTTCTACAATCGGCACATCATGTATTTTATATACTTAAACTCGTATCAACTTCTTAGCGCGCGATGCTTTTTGATTCATAGTTTTAGGTATTTACACATATTATTTTGTAACATATACGTACACAACTCACATGGACCTAGATTTAATGATTCATTGTTTTGGTTAAATATTATATCACACTTGTGCTCTGTCTATACCTACGTAACTTTATTTTCATTTAGGTATCTAATTAATTAATAATTTTCAGTTATATGTTTAAAGTTAGAACACTTAACATGTTATAAAACAAATTCTAGTTACTTTCATTGATTAGCGTTTAGTCGATTATGCGATGGCATGTCGATTTATCGATTTACTACAAAGCGTATCGCGTGTCAAACACTAACTTATCGTATACTTCACTTGCACACATTTACAACGCTTGCTTAAGTATTTTCTTTTGTTAAAATCCAGGTCAATTATCCTACCTATTCATCAATATATATACTATTCAATATACAAAAATATGTAAATAAAAATGTAATAATTTCAGATTGTTTATTGAGAATGCTACTATTTTTCTGATGTATAAGAAACAATATTTTCTCGCACTGTACTGCACTCGATGTTATATTTTCATAGCTTGTGTTTCATAGCCAGATTATTTGGAGCACGCATCGCTGTAATGTAAGATGGGCATCATCCCTATGGCCCTGTCCAGCCACTACACTTAACTATAATCATAAAAATATATAAAATTTCGCAATGTATGTGTGGTTAGCCTAGGTAATAATTATGTAAACATAGATCTATCGTATGTGCATGGCAAATCTAGCTAAATGGTTGTACGTAGTCATTCAATACAATAATAGTTATAAGTCTATCGACCTGTCTTACGACCAATGTTTCGATCGAATCTGACTTTCCTTCCCCTTCTCTCGTGTGTTAGACTTATCTATAACTTTCATCTGTATCTTCAATATCGTAGTGTAATCTGCGTTCGACGTTGTTGACTCTCAAGTAGTTGATAGTTTAGATAAATGTTATTTTGGTATAGCGCCATCTGTACTCGGAAGTGTGAACTTACTGTCACTAATTTAAAATTAACGGAAATTGCGTTCTGTACGCTGTCAGAACAATTATTAACATGTCAGACTTCATCGTGGTCTGTAGGTATTTACATAAGTATACACATTATTAATATTATCCTCAACTGGCAGTGTAGAGAAGTAATTTTAAAATTTCCTTAAATAACATAAGTTGTGTGATTTCTTGCATGGATTGTGTTAATTAAAATATGTGCCAAAGCTCTTGGCGTGTTGGTGTCGTTTTCTCTTAATTCGTCTTATTTCAAACTAAATATTGATATAGTTAGTCGCTTCAGTAAAGCTATATAAGTGTATGTTAAGCTTTTGATGTTGTGTTGGAAATTAAAGTATAGAGTAAATATATAGTGATAATGCTGCTTATATGCGTGGATCTGAAGGAATTTGGGTGATATCAAATTGATGTAAACTTTATTTTATATGAAATTAATTGCGTTTCTGTAATGAAGATTCGGTTTGATCACAAAACTTCGATCTCTTCACCCACCTTGTCTTTCATCAAGTAATTGTATTCTTCAAAGAATTATATATTCTTTTTTATAATATAGTAAATTTGTAATGAGGTTTATACAAGGTAGATGTGTAGATTAGACTAAATTAATTATAAAATCAAAATGTTTTAAGAAGAATCTGATAATTTCCGTAAAATCCGGTAGTGTTAATTTTAAGGAATCCAATTGTTGTGACCAATTTTATATACTTTTGCCATCACACTTGATATTTTTAAATCTTATGACTCTCACACTCAGGGTAATATACTATTTATAGTTATCTGTTTATGATCTTTATTTTAGGTAAGAGATGTATGACTTTTTGACCTTTTAGGCTTGATATAAATTCTCTTCTAAATGCAATTTTTCCTTCTTTGACCCAAAACTGTAGTACATCTTGATATTTCACTGTTGTTCTTAAATCCTTAGAGGAGTTATGAAATCGTAGACTAAAATAACATTTAATGACATGTTAAAATGTATTAAATTAATTAGAATATTGATAGTTGCAACTAGGTATATAAATATGAAGAGGTATTGACTGATGGTGCATTTGTTCCATATTTATATACACACGTAACTAATGGTGAGACTTATATAGATCGAGTTTTCTGTAACTTACATGCTTATATTGTACAAATGTACCATTATGAACTAAATAATAATGTAAATGCAGAAATGAAATGAATGCATATGTACCATGAAAAAGTTGACACAAAACCCAAAAGAAAACAAGGACACTGAAAAAATATAAATACAGATTTTTTAAAGAATACTAAAATCGTAAACACTGTAAAGCGTATAAACACAGGAAGTTTTAAATCATTACAAAAGAATACATTACATCGATCACTGTTATTAGTCAATATGTAAATTCTATATAGACTATGGGAAATCGTACACGACTAACTGAATGATAGGGGGTTGACGATTCGTCATATAAACAAAGACAATTAGAGACAACGACACTTTATAACACACACTCAAGAGCTTTTACACTTAGAGATGCCAGTATTTTAGTTAAATTAAAATCTTTTTGATTTCAAGGACGGCGCAAAGACAACAGAACTGATTCTTAAGTGCCACAGTCTGTAATCAAAAACATTTTTTTAAATCTCTGCGCTGTCAGCGAAACATTTAGATTTTTAATTTTAGAATATAAATATATTATCCGAATACTGGATGAAACAAATCTTGTATACTCTTGGTTTTATACGTCAATATTGTTGTGAAGTATTTTTCAACAAGATTTGTTTCATTTAGTCTTTTTATTGTTTGTTTGTTATAGTTATTGGCTAACAACACAGTAGTACGTTAGCTTTTAATATTAGTGACATTATAGTGTTAAAATTGAAAGTTCACAGAATGTAAAAAACTATTAAAAATACTTAGTACTCATATATGAACACTGTTCATGTGTTGTATTGTTATATTAAAGAAGAAAAGGTTAGTAGTTTATCCACGATTAAAATTTAAACTTAGGGATTATGGATGAATAACGAAAAAAGGTTATTGTTGAAAAATGTTTTAGGTAATATAAAAACGGATTGAGCTTCTGTGACATCTTGTTGTTAACAATAAGTTAGGTTCTGTTGCAGTAAGGTGGTTAGGATCCAATCGATTTAGTTCATATTTCTAGTCTGACGACTACAATCTCTACTTTCTAGTGCGGTGCTGATCAGAACCATGGTGTCCATTAAGGAGGTACTTGGACTTACGTTATTTCTCGTTTAAATAAACAAATTTATTTTATTTCGTTGATTTAAATGAGAAATAACTTAATTATAAAGAAAATAAACAAAAAATATTGAACAGTAGATGTAAATTTAAATACAAAAATGTTTTATATTTCTGAGTTGAACAACTTTCTTCAATAAAGTTGCTTCAATTCGAATACTAACTGAATCGATTGTACTGACCCGTAACTATCTTCAGGGCTATATCAAAACTGCCATAAACAACTCTATTATTATACTAATAAGGTTAGTTTCCTTTCACAACTGTATCACTGTAGTAAATAGTAAACGCTTATTCGCTAACACTTCGTTCGCCATTACTGTTGCGAGGCATTGTTAATATTTATTTACAAGATCCCTATTAGTTATGGTATAAAAGTTTAGAGATGGCCATTTTCATAGGTACGTTAACTTAAATGTGAAAATGGTTTATCTAACATGTTGTTAAATAATAAATAAACTACCATTGTACCACTATGTGTTATTTTATTTGTAACCTTCATAATTGTGAAAGAACATAACGAAAGAAGAATCGGTATGATAGAAATTTATCAAGAGTATTTATTAATTTTGGTCATAATGAATGTGATTGCAAAGTTACCAGCAGCAAAAAAAAAAATTATTAAAGGAGGTGTAAAATTAAAAAGTAAAAGGTTCGAGGAAAAGCTATAGTAGTATAGCAGATGTCTATAAAGGACTGGGTTTCAAGAATGGCAACTATCCTATAATAAAAAAAGTAAGCAAACCATTGGTAAAATGCAAAATTAACATGAGAGTCTTCTTCTTCATTTTTTCATATGCCCAGTTACTTCCAAACCCCACCTGGATTTGTGGAGCCTCGGGGCCGCACATATTAGCTGCTAGGAGCAGGTTTTATATGAGCTTTTATTTATTTACTAATTACTTTTATTTTCGGAGTTGTTGGGAACGACAGTCGTCTGCCCTCCCAACCCCGTAAAGGCGCTAATATCGTTGCCTCGTCCGTTAACAGCAGGTACACGGCTAGCAGGTGAGGACACTTGCGGCCTGTAGATAGTGGTGGGACCAATTACAAGCAAAAAAAATGGATAACAGTATTTAGGAATATATCTTCTTGGAGCAACAGTTTAGGCCGCTACTTACTATTATTATTTTATACTACTGAGTCAGTCGTCATATGTAAAACCTGGTCGAAACTTCGGGAAAGACCTGAACAGCAAAACTGTTTGGGTAGCTTCTCAATAATACCTGAACAGCCTGAGGCGAATTCGAGGAGGCGGAAAACCTGAGATCCCCGCGGTTATTCTTCCAAGGGCTCACCTGGCACTTTCGGCCATAGGCAGACTGAAAAGCACCATACGGTTTTGTATGATAGGAGTCTGGCATAGTTTCTATAATATACGAGTATCCACACGTAAAAGATTTTATTAGTTATGAAAAGTCTGCATATTAATATTTAGTTAATTTTATTTAGTAATGTTCCAATACAAACATCTCAAATGGCCTAAGAACTATAAAGTATAAAAATAAAACTATCTAAATCACTGCAAAGCTTAATCTAAAGTGGTGAGAGCACCCCAAACTCTATTTAAGTTCCTGTTTAAGTCTTCCAGCACATTCACTAAATTATGCATTGTAGAGTGAATCAGCCCTTTACCGGAATCTTTCACTTTGATTGTTGCTGCATCATCAGATAATTCAGTCTTAAAAATTATACCTTCTAGTGAACCATTATTCTCTTCGTCATCTATCTCGTTAGAAAAATCATTCGTGTCCTCGTGCATATTCTTCAAAACGTTCCAATAATTTTTCTTCTCAGTAAACAAATCGTTAGTGGACAATAAATCTACAGCTTCTGAACTCACGTATCTTCGTTTTCTATTATTTGTTTTTGAAAGAACAGTTTCGTCATTTATAATCTCGTTGTCAATAGATTTTTGTTTGTTGCTATCTTTTTCAATAATATTCATCTTTTTAGGTATATCATTAAATTTTGGGCCACTCTTAAAGTTATGCTCGACTATTTCGTTCTTGGAACGATTTCTATTTACTTTTTTAACGGCAATAACTCGTTTTGGTATATTTTTCAAATTTGCTCTTTTTTTAGAAACTCTTTCAAAACGATTAGTGTCTAAATAACTCACCGGTTTTTTAATAAATTTGAAATTTCTAGAATGTCTTTTATTTACTCTATTTTTGTTTAAAAACCTCTTTACTTCTCTTGTACCTTTATTTTTCAAAATATCAACACCGTGTCTTGCTCTTTGCAATACATTATTTATTAAACTTCTAGGATTGAAGTCTATACTACTTCCATAGTTAGATATCTTAGACTTCAATTGTTGGAACCTTTGTTTTAATTTATCAAAGTTTTGATTTCCATTTTGTCTTTTAAATCTTCCTCCAACATTTTTAAACGTCCGTAACATTTTTTGTAAATCACTATTTATATCTGCAAAATGCCTTCTCAAATCTATATTACCAATCATGATTGCATCAGTATCTTCAACATTATTAGATAGATTTGGCGTATGAGTATAATCTTGAAAATCATTATCATCAACAGAACGTTTTACTTTTATAGTTTCAGTAGAAGTCTGTGTCGTAACAGTTTTGTTACCATCACCAACATTTATGCAAGCTTCTATATTAGTATTAGCTAGTACCCAGAAACCGAAAGATTTTGCCGGTAGAGTGATAAGAAGAGTTTTAAAAGGACGGACATGTTTCACCACTGGCTTTATGTCCCCTTCATAATACATAGCGCGCCCGTTGACGATTATATTACTGAAAATAAAAAAAAAATTACCAACGTGATGTAATAATTAATAATTTTAAAACATAACCTGTGATGTCTAGGAGCATAGAATTATGATGTTGTGCACCGTATTAGACGGAAACAATTGTGAAAAAGAAAATTGAGACACTGCAACAAAAATAACTTTAACTCACCCGCTTTGGTCGTATCCAAGAATAAACTGCATGACGTCACCACCACCTTCTCGTTTAGGCAGCTTGAGTGAGAACCTCGCAGGTTCTTCATCCATATTCACTCCAAACAAGGTAACGGCTCCAGACACTGGCTTTTGACGCAACGATGTACAGTGACCAAAGATGATGGCTTGTTTCGGTTCCATTTCTAGATCGAGTACTCGTTCGCCTACTAAATTCTTAAAAAGAAGGGCCATGTAGAAACTCTGTAAAAAAAAAATTCTGTAAGTTGCCACAAACACTGTTCACTATTCGTGATTATTTATTCGTTTTATTTTGAATCTGTATTTGTTTGTGTACATTCAAATCTTCCCACCATTCATTCGGTATAGCTTCCGTGGATTAGCCAATAGCAAGGCTCATTCACAAGAGCATACACGGACTGAACGGATTGACCGCGAGACCGAACAAGAAGATGGCGACACACAATATTCGGACGATTAGAAGCATATGTTCAACAGCTTAACATCGGAACATTGAGTAATCTAATCCTTTAATTATCTAAAGTTAAAGTGCACGTTTTGGCTAACTAGTTTGCGTCACGGGATCCCGCGGGAGTTATTGGTGTTTCATTTCTAATTTAACTGTATCAAATCTGTGAGTGCGACGAACGCATGGTGGTACCCACTTCTAGATATTTGCTGGCAAGCAGTGTTCGACCTGAGTAAAAGAAAGGGACTCGTAGCGGTGGAAGACCATAGTAGAAGGTAAGTGTACCTACTTGCATTGGCTTTCTATTCATTCGTGAACCACCCAATTCTTCTTATACGGCGGGAAGTATCTAAATTATTTGTGTCCCGACCCATAGTGACGTCAAGGGTTCCACCGGCAGGACCGTTTCGTCACAAACACCCACTTGAATTAATATGAAAATTTTTAAATCACCAGTGTAGGCTCGTACATCTCCTCTTCCTCCAGTTCCCGATAGTGTACCGAGAAGCCGTTCTTGGCGGCGTACCCGAGGCTAGCGAGCCAGTCAGCAGCTCTCTCCAGCTGGTTGTATCGCTTGTGAGTGGGCTCCGTTAGCCAGAGCGGTGTTTTAGAATGGGACAACATCCTTAGCAGCCTCATACGGTTGAGCTCGGACATATGCTCCAGTTCCCGGGATGACGAGTTACTGAAAAATTTTCAGTTGTTAAGTTGTTAGTAATACTTATAACAATTCCGAAGTAATTAAAAACTCAAATCTTAGCTTATAATCTTACTCCTAATATCCAATGAAAGCAGAACTCGACTACTGCCATTGCTACCAGAACTTTGTCTCAATTATAAGAAAATAAGAAATAAGGAAAATAATGTATTACTGAAACCACGGGATACCCAGACGTGCGTATATGAAGCGATTGATGAATCTACAAGTAGCGAAAGAAGTATGCATGGATCGCAAGCCTAGCGATCTGTCTCTGACAACCAGGGATACAGCGTGAAGATAGTTAGTTAAAAACACAAGCTCATAAAGGAACAGGCTACATTATCAATAGGCTGTATCCGCCTATTCAATGTGTATTATTCATTCAGATGAATATATTTTAAACATTATTTTTAATATTCAGTTCGTCAAAATGACGGCACCTGATGGAAGTCAGGCGACAGCTAGCGAATCAAGGGGCGCTTTTACAGTCACAGTAAGACTATTAAAAATGTCCCTCATGTTGATGACCTCTTTGAAATGCCAAGTTGAAGAACCCGGAGTTGTAAGAGGAAAATAACCCCCCGAGAACTAAAATATGATTGGACACAAAATATGAATGTCAAACATCACACTAGATTTAGCCCTTCCGAAATAAGCGCCATAAAACGAAGATGAGCCTAACTACATTAATCAACATCACGCTATTAACATTTTGCCCAATATGTCTTATTTACGATTTTATTTTATCTAGGTACGAAAAGAGAAGTTTTCTGCTACGTACCCATTCAACAGAAGAGCATCCAGCATATCATTGGACAGCATGATGTAGTCCTTAAAATCGCTTTTGGAGTCGGCCTGCAGACACTTGGTGACGTCACCACCCACTACCTTCCAGTCGCCTGTACGCCCAGGAGGGAAGGTCTCGATGATAACTCGCAGGGTCTCCAGATCATTTAAGTATTCTTCTATGGATTGGTTTATGCATTCTGGAAAGAGACTCTTCAATATAGCTTATAATGGGTGCAGAGGATCTCAAGAGCTCATGCTACTCTCCTGTACTTTGTGCCTGCTGATTAACGTTTTGGGGGACTCTAAAATGGTTAAAGTAATCTGTCCGACATTTGCCACTTTTATATCCAGCTCGATAAAACAACTTTACCTTCATGGTGAAAAGTCATGATGACGACTAGAGATCAACTAATAGCTCTAAAAGTTATTAACAGTGACCTTCAAGTTAGTGACTCAAAGAAGGACTTTTCACGGTCCACTTGAAGAAACCAGTTTGTGCTGATATAGAATTCTAGTTTGTATGGCACAACAGAATAAAAATATTTCGGTGGCTTGATATGAGTTTTTTTTTATACCACTGAGGTGGCAGACAAGCTTACGGCCCACCTGATGGAAAGTGGTCACCGTAGCAGTGCGCTCCGGGACGCAAAGTGCTACTCTTTCTACAGTGTATTGTTTCCCCATGTGATGTTCGCGACTAAATAAGAGAGGGTATAATTAAGCAAATAACTTTTCATAATGAAGCGCTCGTGGCCTCGCTGACTCAGTGTTCTGTAACTTAACTATCTTCACGCTGTTTCCCTGACGGGCAGCCAGAGAGGACCGATCGCCAGTATTCGCGATCCATGCATACTTCTTTCGCTTCTTGCAGATTCATTAATTGCTCCATACTTGCACGTAGGTAGGTAGTACTTTGATTTTGCCGTTTTTGAGCAATCTGCTCACGTGGTCTTCATATGTAAGTCTCGATCTACCCTGACTCCTTCTACACTCTACTGTCGCACAATATATATTCTTCGTCAATCGTTCCTCACTGATTCGTTGGTCGTGTTCAAGTTCAAACCAACCACGCCCTTTTCCAGCTTAACGCTGACACTTTCATTTAAACCTGCCATATTGCACAGTGTTACAGTGACAAAAAGTGATACAGTGTTCTGTAAAAAATAATAAGATCACTTTTTTAGATCAACTTTTGCTATGGTTAAGGATGGGTTACCGCTTTGAGGCGGCTTGAAAAATGACAACAGCAGATAGCCACAGCTTGCATTTGTATATTCCAATACGGCAATGGGCTCACCACTTATTTCGTGCGATAGGAATGCACACAGTGAAATGTAGGCGTATAATATACCTTTGCCACCCCTTCGGGGAGTTAAAGGAGTGATCAAAATATTTAACATGGTAGATAAAGAAATTATAAATTCACAGTAGCCTTTAGCCCATAATCAAAGTTGACGGTGGGCTAAAAGGCATTTAATGCAACCGAAATCTCACGCTGTAATAATTGAAAAATAATCTACTAGGGTTCATTATTGCATAAAATACTCACCATAACCTAATTCCCAGAAGATTTCGCCAATCTTCGCTTTCTCAGCCACAGATAGTATATTGAGAGCTGTGTTCGGGTCCCACATGCCTGCTGAGTTTCTTTCCTGGTTGTTGAGAGCAAATACCAGGTCAAAGCCTGTGGACTTTGCCCAGTGGATAAACTTCCTCCATTCTCTGGAATAAAATTAGAAAATATTAAACATACATGCATACATATTGTTACGCCTTTATCCCCGAAGGGGTAGGCAGAGGCATACTATATACTCACATTTCACTGTATGCATTTTTGTCCCACGTAACAGGTGGTGAGCCCATTGCCGTGTTGAAAACGGACAGGCGCAGGCTGTGGCGACCTGCTGTTGAAAATTTTCAAGCAGCTAATAAGGCCTTCAACTAGGCTTAACGACTGCCATTTTACTGTCAACCGTGACCAACGGCTTAACGTCCCTTCCGAAGCACGGAAACGCCCGCAAATGTAAATTCCACAAAGTGGTCACCCATCTATGGACCACCTATAGCGCATGATGCTTAACGCTGTGATATTATATGTGATATTACAGAATACTAAGTCAGCGGGGCCACGAGCGCTTCTTCGTCCAAATACTTATTACTACTTCAACCAGTTAAACACTCGGTACTTAGTAGGTATTACCAGTTTCACCACGATCAGATACTGGACTTTTTGTTTTTTAACTTAGATAAGTAAGATGGATACTGCGAAAATTCGAGTAATTTTTGGATACGAGTTCCGACGCGGAAGTAACGCGGCATAAACAGCCCGCAATATCAATGTTGCGTTTGGTGAGGGGTCTGCTAATGAACGCACTGTGCGATTTCGGTTTAAACGCTTTCGTGATGGAACTGACCCCAGGTCAAACGCCACAACAGTGTCCTAAAGCAAAACTTACCAATAAAAAGGTATATGTTTGGTGGTCTCAGCATGGTGTTATTCACTATAGTTTTCTCCGATCTGGTCAAGCAATAACGGCAGATGTCTATTATGCCGAACTCCGAACAATGTTGGCAAAACTAGCAGTAAAATAGCCCCGACTCATGAATCGATCTTCACCATTATTGCTTCATGACAACTTGAGACCTCATACAGCACGAGAAACCGTTTTGACCCTGCAGGAACTGCAGTTAGAAACCATTCGCCATCCTCCGTATTCGCCAGACCTTGCTCCAACGTACTGCCATTTTTTTCGTGATTTGGACAGTTCTCTACGTGACAACACCGGCAACAAAATATGAATTCTCTACGTGACAAGAAGTTTTCTTCCCAGGAGGCAGTACAAAATACTTTCACACAGTTTGTGCAGTCTAGATCCTCAGAGTTCTATCGCAAAGGCATAAAATAACCTTCTTATTAGATGGCAGCAATGTATAGATAATAATGGTAACTATTTTGAAATAAATTTGTTATAAACTAAAAAATAAACAATTCAGATTTTCAGTAAAAAACGGCAATTTCATACTTTAACCCCTAACATTACATAAGTGATGTGTGTGTGCACTAAGAAAATTCTACCCCTAAGAGGCTGAAAACTTGCAAAGTATCTATCGAACTACGTGTTTTTTGTGGAAATTTTCATTTTGTTTTGGTGATAGCAGACACACTGGATTAACACATAGCCTACACCTTATTCTGGAATCTGGTATCAGGTTCATGTGTTTTAAACAGGTACATGAAAACTTAACCACGCGGATGGATCTGCAGCTGTCTCCTAGTATATCTATGAATGTTTGTTTTATTTGGCACAACAAAGAAACAGACGTTCACACTTCCCCACAAATCAATATTTTTCATGTAACACTAGTTTATCATCATTTGTTCTCCTCGACACTGAAGAGGAGGTACATGGAATAATTACAACTTTAAAGGAGGACTGCGCGGTTGGTTGGGACCATATATCTAACAAAATTCTTAAAAAATATCGAAGTATTCTAGTGCCGCCGCTAACTGATATTTTTAAGAAATGTTTAACCACTGGTATATTCCCCAAGTGCCTTAAGAAAGCTGTAGTTGTCCCTGTTTATAAGTCAGGAGCAAAAGATCAGGTAGGAAACTATTGACCTATCTCCTTACTTCCAGCAATATCCAAAATACTAGAAAAAATCATAAATAGTATGCTTATAAAGTATTTAGAAGACAATTCACTGTTATCTAACACACAGTTCGGCTTTAGAGCGAACAAGTCCACAGCTGATGCGGTCCACCATCTGACAGATTATATTGTCCGTGAGATGGATAAAGGTAATTATGCAATGGGAATCTTTTTGGACCTTTCCAAAGCCTATGACACAGTTTTTATCCCTACTTTATTAAAACGGCTTGAAAACATAGGTGTTAAAGGTATACAACTGACGCTGCTCAAAAGTTATTTAGAGGAACGCACTCAATGTGTAAAAATCGGCAATATACTCAGTGACGACGGTAATAATACCTCATTTGGTATACCCCAAGGTAGTGTGTTAGGAAGTACACTATTTATATATATATAAATGAACTCTGCAACCTGAAGTCAGACCGGGGCATGGTTATATCTTACGCGGACGACACTGTCCTCATTTTTTCAGCTGAATCCGAGGTGGAAGCGTATGGATTGGCACAGTGTGGTTTTGATATTGTAAATGGATGGCTTCACCATAATTTGTTGACTTTAAATGCAGAAAAATCTAAATATGTTACATTTTCAATGCGCAAACGACCTGAAAGCCAATGTAACCTGTTACTAAAGGCACATTATTGCAGTGACCGAAAAAAATTTTTTTGCACGTGCCCAGGTATAGAAAAACAGATAAAATAAAATATCTGGGCATTATAATAGACGAAACGCTCTCATTCAAACAGCATAGCGTGGCACTAATTAAAAGACTCCGTCAGCTGATATTTATTTTCAAAAAGATTAGATACATTGCTGATCCAAGCTTAATCAAACAAGTCTACTTTACTCTTGGTCAATCCATACTTAATTACTGTATAACTTCCTGGGGTGGAGTAGGCAAAACAATATTATTGCCGATAGAAAGAGCACAGAGAGCGATTCTTAAAGTAGCAACTTTCCGTCCTTTCTTTTTTCCTACTAACCTCCTTTACAAATCCTGTGAGATACTAACAGTGCGTCAGCTATTTGTGTTAAGCATAGTGTTAAAACAGCATAGATCACTTCCATACGAAATTAATCACCTTAATAAAAGACGGAAAGATATTGTATGCACTCAAAGAACACCATAAAGAAGCGAATTTGCAGCCAAATTTTATTTGTTCCTGGTCCCCTACTGTACAATAGGATAAACGCCTCCGCAAACATCTACTCTCTAAGTAATGGGTTGTGTAAGCGGGCTCTGATAAGAGTAATTTTAAGTATGTCCTATGAAAAAACTGAAGAGCTAATGACTGTATTAAAATAGGTATTGTTAATTAGCGATAGTTCTAAGAAATTATTTGTAAAAACTTACATTATATTATATTTAAATTCTAACATGCACTACGATATTTAATAATTTTGTTATGCATTAAAAAATATAAAATAAATAATTAATAAATAGATAGTACCTCAACAACAAAATGCATGTAAGCCTGAAACACAGGTATTCCTAGTTCAGGCACCAATAATGTATTACATAAATATACAAATTGTTTAAATATACAATTCGTTATTTATGTTATTAGATATTTATATAGATCTCAAAAATCTGTCCTGTCTGTCTGTCGCGCTTGATGGAAATTAAATTTTCTTAAAACAAAAAAAAATAAAAGTAACTACGTAAGGTGTTTTATTTCATAAAAATAGTTTTTTTGCATTATTGTAATATGTCAAACGGCCATCATAGCGTGCCGCTAGTATAGTATAGTGCTTATATACATAGATCTTAAAAATAGGAAATTATTTATTTATTTTCAACTTACCTATGTGTCACAGTCAGACTTCCAGTTTTTGTTGGAGCTTTCTGAGGAGTGTCAGCATCTAAGACAGCTATATCCTGATCTTCTTCTTCCACGCTGAAGTTTACATCATTGATGGATATCGTGGTGTTATGGAAGCCTATGTGCGCCGTGGATGGACCCGCTATCCGGAGATAGGCGGGGGTCAGGGAACTCGCCATGCATACACATTCTTTGCTAAAAAATTTACGTTGAATATAAAATAAATTGTCAACAGTTATAGAAACAGAATAGTAAAAAACATTTTATATAATGAGGTAACCCCCACGGTTTCGTCCGTGTCTTATTACGAACTCCTGTCGCACCTGTTTATTCGCGTTGCTTATAAATTCTATATTAATGCATAAAAAACTGCCCGATTTGTCGACATTTATGATTACTCCTCCGCTCTCCAAAGAATTATATATATAATAGCCTTTTTCGATAAATGGGCAATCCGACACAAAAACAATTCCTGAGATTAGCATTAGCGCGTTCATCCAAATAAACAAACAAGCTCTTCAGCTTTATATATTAAGTATAGATAGGTGATACTTTAACATATGAATGATAAATTCATAATCCACTGCTATTGCATATTAAATATCTAAGGGAATTTAACTGAATTGCTGAACCAAAATTAATGAGTGTGCCCGATATGTCGATATTCATGATTACTGCCCCGCTCTCCAGGGTAATAGCGTGATGATATATATCCTATAGCCTTTCTCGATAAATAAGCCGTTAGTCGCGGTTGCCATGTTGGCAGTCGTTAAGTCAAGTTGAAGGCCTTATGGGCGGCTTGAAAAATTTCAACAGCAGGTAGCCACAACCTGCGTCTGTCTATTTCAACACGGCAATGGGCTCACCACATATTACGTGGGACAGGAATAGACATGGTGAAAAGTAGGCATATAATATGCCTCCACCCCTTCGGGGATAAGGCGTGATAGATAAATAAATAATATTTTTGCTTCTGCTGCGCGAATCCTTTCCAAACATCGCAAGGGAGATTACATAAAGTACGATAATCTAAGTAGATAGCGACTTGCAAAATTGAAAACTAAACTCGGGCATCCAAAATAAATCCAAGAGTCTCCTCGAAAGGATGTCAATTGTACTCACCTATTAAATTTTTCACTGGATGTAAACAAGAACTTAGGATCTATCGTAAAACTTAAAAATCTACTATCGACTATATTAACATATTGCTCTGTCAATATATTCACGCTATATGTATCACCAGTAACGACAGAATTAGTACTCAGGTACACAAGTACACATAGGTACAACGCAATACCCATTGCATATTACTTAAGTTTAAAAAGAAATAAAACGAGTGAGATGTTAATGCAGTTTATATTGACATCGATTCCGGAAGTGTTTATGTTGCATTAAAACTGTGAAATCAGACTATACCGATATATTCTGTTACTAACATATTTATTTATTATACATCTAACAGATGTAGATACGGCTAGAATGGTTTACTTCAGCTATTTTCATAGTATTATGTCTTACGGTATTCTCCTTTGGGGGAGTGCTGCAGATGTAAATAACATTTTTGTTCTTCAAAAGCGGGCTGTACGCGCTATATATAATTTGGGCCCCAGAGTCTCCCTCCGAGAAAAATTCAAAGAAGTAAATATTCTAACCGTAGCATCACAATACATTTTTGCTAATCTTATGTATGTCCAGAAAAATCTATCACAGTTTACTAAACTCTGTGATATACATAATATAAACACTAGACATAAAAACAATCTTTTAGTTCACCACAGTCGGCTGCATAAGATTGGCGATTCTTTCCAGGGTAACTGTATACGCTTTTACAACAAGCTTCCCTGTGACCTGAGAAATTTACCATTAAATAAATTTAAAAAGTTTATTAAAAGAAAGCTTTGTGAAAAAGGTTATTACTCTATTCAAGACTATTTACAGGACAGGGATGCCTGGAAATGATCTGCTGGCAAATAAAATATTATAGTCTTAAAATATTAAATTGTAAATAGGACAACAAAAAAAAAAAGCCTTCCTAAGTTTCTTGCCGGTTCTTCTCAGGTTCCGAACCGGTGGTCACTTTAAATATACAATTTTTTTCTTTAGTTTTAGTGTATGACATTTTGTAAGCGCCGTTGAAATGGTCTATGCAAAATAAAGACATTTTTTTTTTTTTTTTATTTTATTGGATTTTGTAAGATTTGTTGTTCTACTAGAATTGACGAAAACTAAATAAACGAACTAACTATCTTCACGCTGTATCCCTGGGTAGTCAGGGAGGACAGATCGCATCGCGATCCATGCATACCTCTTTCGCTTCCTGTAGATTCATTAATCGCTTCATACATGCACGTCTATCTCTCGAATACCATGGTTACAACTAGACGAGATGAAACGGTTAGCTTGAGATATATTGTAAGGCTTAAAGTAAATATAATAATTCTTATCTCTCTGAGATTTTGAAATACTCTGTCACCTGTTTCAAAACTATGTGGAGCTACCATGACAGATAAACAACGTTTTTGTTTAAAACTTTATACAATAACTATAACAAGAAAAAAGAAACCTCATTCTTTAATCTGTGATCAATGTGAGCGCATAAAAAAAACTTACTTAATTGTTCCCACCAGTACCAAAAAGTTTCACAGTTCGTTTTCCCTGTTGAAATTAAAGTTAAATATTAATTAAAATGTCTACAAGTACTAGCTATGAAGAAAACGATTTATGTAATTCCTACACCACCCGATATAAGATGTGATGCCCTTAACGTTATAGAAAGTTTACAACCTGAAAACTCCAAGGTAAAATATCTATTTGTTTTTTTAGTATTATATTATTCATAAGTGTATTGAAAAACGTCGTATGATACACGTGTGTATAGTTGATTACCGTCTTCGGCTCCCTTTTTCTCAATAGCGCCTCAGCGGTAATCACTAACTTTACACACTTGTACCATAATCTACTATTTTCAAACTAGATGTATTTATTTACACTGACATCAAACGACAACACATAAGAAGACCAGACCACTTCACAATATACAAACATACAACAGAACAACCTATCTAGAAATTGTCAAACTAAACTCATTTCACATTACACGCTGCAACACAAAACTGCTGATCAAAAAATGTTCATGCGAAATAGTAGAAGCGTATTGTTTTGTTACACAATGTGGTGTTATTTATTGTTATATCACGTTTTGATGGAATATTTAGCCTTCAATGAAACATCATCATCATCAATTTGTTTCTGACCCCAGGGACCACTTTTTTACAATTCTCTCGTCTTCTTCACGCATGCTGTCATCGATATTCCTTATCACTTTAACTGAATCTTTTTGTGCCGTACCCCTCCTTATCACCCCCCCCTCCCCACCCCCGCACCCCCGGAAGCACACGTATAGCATCTCCATGAGCTTAAGTATGTCCTTTACTGGGATGAGAAAGGTCAAAACTACTTCGATACCCAAAAGAATGTGTATGAAACGATTAATGGATTCATTCATCGTTTCGCAGCAAGCGAAAAAAGTATGCCTGGATCGCAAAATCTGGCGATCTGTCCTCTCTGGCTACCCCGTCAAGGATACAACGTGAAGATAGTTGGTTAGTTAATTATGTGAGCCTGAATTCCTCCGATGCTGGGTATGCCTGCCCTAGGATCGATATCTCGATATCGAAGCGCTGGTAGCCCTGCTAACTCAGTGTTTTGTAATCGATAACTGTGTTAAGCAACTTTCGCTGTTACTAGCCCTCGGATGGGTGACCGCTTTGTGGCATTTACATACAAGTGCTTCGGAAAGCACGTTAAGCCGTTGGTCCCAATTGTCAGTCACATGGCAGTCGTTAAGCCAAGTTGAAGGCTTATGGGCGGCTTGAAAAATATCAACAACAAAATCGACAGATGCAGGTTGTGGCGACCCCACACCCATTTTCAACATTGCGCTGAGCTCACCACGTACTTGGCGGGACAAATATGCATACGGAAAAATCTGGTCGTATAATATGCCTCAGCTCACCCCTTCGGGGCTAAGGACGTGACAATATTTAAGCATGAATTGGATCGATATTACGCCTATTATTGACCTAGTAATGAGACACGTATGTAGACCAGACCCCGTCAAGTAATAATGTCATTACTATTGACGACTAATAATTGGCATAATGTGAGTATCGAAGTAAAAGGAAGAATGAAAGGAATATTATAATGGAATTTTACTTCAGAAGTCCTACAAGGGTTTTGATTTACCGTTTACTAATATATACCTACTTAACTTTTTGAAAATAGGTGTAGGTAAAAATACCTACCTAGATGCCCAGTTGGTTCCAAACCTTATCTGGACTGTGTGTCTGGACTTCACGATAGCGGTTCCTAGCTCCGCTATGAGCCCGGGTATAAGGCAGTACGATAAAACTGTACAGTTTAATAGTAAAGATCGGAGCGTGTGTATTGTTATCATTAGCAAATTTGACTATCGTGTCGCCACAAAAAAAAAATGTAATACAATAATACATAATATATATTCAATTATCACGTCTTTATCCCCAAAGGGGTAGGCAGAGGCATACTCAACACTCACATTGCACCGTATGCATTTATGTCCCAAGTAACAGGTGGTGAGCCCATTACCGTTGAATGCAATAATATATCCTTCTATTATAATAAATATGAAAGTTTGTATGTATGGATGGATAAATAAATAAAATATATATTGTGGAATACTTTACACAGCGCCAAATTAAGCTTTAAGCTTGTGCTATGGGATCTAGATGATTGCTTATATATTTCTAAATTCATACATATTATACATAGGAAACACTCCAGCCTCTGTGGCGCAGTGGGAGTGCATACGACTGCTACGCAAGATGTCGGGGGTTCGATTTCCACCCAGGATAAAACTTTGTGTGATGAGCACGACGGTTTATTCTGTGTCTGGGTGTTATTTATCTATAATATATATGTATTTAGCAATATTTAAGTATGTTTATCAGTTATCAGGTTACCATAGTACAAGCTCTGCTTAGTTTGGAATCAGATGGCGTTGTGTGAGTTGTCCCAACGATATTTATTTGGCCCCTGAGGGGGATGGGAGAAAGACAGGGGATAGTCCCCTGTCTTCTCCCTCAGGAGAATTGTGCACGAAATAAGATGCCCAGTACCATCATCACCCATCCGTGATGGACCCATCAGCAATGTCAGGTTTATTAATCAGAATTAAAATACAATAATTTTCAAGCCAACTTATTTTCATATATTCACACTTTTAAACAAATATACCTACTGTACTGTTTACCAAAATCTAACTTACTCTTTTCACACTGTATCCCTCACGGTTTAGTCAGAGAGGACAGATCGCCAGACTTCGTGATCCATGCAAATTCTTTTGCTTCCTGTAGATTCATTAATCGCTTCATACATGCCATAACATAGTTTTAATTAGATATACTTAAATGTTGTCAATTAGTTTTAGAACACACTACATTATGTACTATTTACAGCAAAAATGAAGGCTATTATTATTATTTATTTATTTATTACTAGATGAACCCCACAGCTTCGCCCGTGGAATATTTCGACCTCCCGTCGCACCTATTTAATCCCGTCGCTTATAAATTCTACAATGATGCATAAAAATTGGCCCGATTTGTCGACATTTATGACTACTGCTCTACTTCCCGGTGTAGTGGCATTATGATATATAGCCTATATCCTTCCTCGATAAATGGGGCTATCTAACACAAAAAGATTTTTTCAAATCCAACCAGTAGTTCCTGAGATTAGCGCGTTCAACCAAACAAACAAACAAACAAACTCTTCAGCTTTATAATATTAGTATAGATAATCAACTGTCTATGGATGGTAAAGTTTATTTTAAACGAATTAGTGATCATTGAAATACGTCCTGATATTTGACGCGCTACACGGAAAAAAAGGAATTGTCAAATTAAAGCAAATTGCTTTAATTCAACGCAAATCGTGTTTTCCATACGAGGAAGACTATATTTACTTAAACATACAATATGATATTGATAAGAATATTGTATTCACTCAATAAAACCATATTGCTAGTTCAAAAAAAAATGTTTTGTTGTTGTAACAATAATAGTTTGCTTGTGCCATGCATCCTTATTGATTTGAAGTGATACTTTAGTTTATTTAGATAAACAAATCTAAAATTTTATTTCAACACACTATATTCTGTTGTTTTAACAATATGTATATTGTCTTTAAAATAATATACATTAGATTGTTTGGGCAATATAGATTTTTGTACACCAACAAAATATTGTTTCAACTTGATACCAGTGGTTCACTTATTAGAACAATATCGATATTGTTTTTCTAACAACACGAATTACATTAGCTTGAAAATTATGCTTTAGTTAGTTTGACTGTAAACATATTATTCGTATAACAGTAGATGTTTACTTGCTTCAACAATATACATACAATACCTGATTATTGTTTCAAGACTTAAGATTTACTTGGTTCTACAAAACAGATTTTTGTTATCATACGCATGGTTTACTAGTTTCAAGAATATTTATTCTCTTTAGGAGAATACATTTAGCTTGTTTTAAAATTCTGATTTATTTGAACCAAAAACAGATATTTCCGTTCAAACCATTGGTTTTACTTGTTTCAGTAATTTTTATTGTCTGTATAAGAATACGACATTTTGTTTGAACAATATAGTTCAATTAGACCTACAATAATAATATATTTCGTTTTGAAACTTAGATTGTGTTAATCTAACAATATGTTTACTTCAATTAAAACTCCGGTTGTTGCATTTAAAAATATATATTTATTCCTTTAAAAATTACATTATTACTTCAAAACAGTATTATTGTCCTGTTAATGAAACATAGCTTGAAATAACAAAATTGAATTGACAGTAATTAAAGAATAATTTATTTGAACTGACAATATATTAGGCTTAGCAAAAAAAAATGCTAATTGCGCCATAAATGCCAACATAGAGCTTGCTTGTTTTGAAGTAAAAATATTTTCGTTCGTCCCTAAAGGAAAGGCGCACACAAGAGGCGGGAAACCCTTTCAAATAGATTTGTCATTGTAGCCAAACCGGGTAATTATTGTAATAGTTTTATATAATAGCGGAGGTCAATGATTATAATTAAAAAAAAAGAAAAATATTTAATGTTTAATAATAATTAATATTAAATATTTAATATTAATTATTAAACATTAAATATTTTTATTTTATTCTTTTTCATAATATTAATATTAGATACTAAATCAATTGTCAAACAATTATTATTCGTTAAAATAAAATGTCTACTTCATAATGTGAAGAATTAAATAATGATCATACACCCCTACCTTTATTGAGATCTTTTGATCATCATTATTGAGAGTTATAGCTTAGCTATAACGACAAAAAACTGTTTGAACTGAAATTTGAATTTCCAGCCATTCGTAAGCGCTTCCCGTAAGATAACTAAGACTGATAAAGCTGTAGGTTTAAATAAATTCTTAATTTCTGACAATTCAATACTTAATAATATGTCTAGCTATATTTCATTTACTGGATTATATATATATATATATATATATATATATATATATCTATATCTCTTAAAAATAACCATTCTTAAGACGAGTGGACCAACCCTTGGCATTATTGGGAAATAGATTCACCTGATAATGGAATAATGAGACTCAAATAGTCAAAAACAATGCTTGCAAGAATTTGGCGCCATGAGTCAGACCATCGGTCTTTAGCAAAAACATTACTACAAAACTTACTACTTTAACAACAACATGGGCAACTGCAGCTTTGTTTGTATCAGAAAATTCGGTACTAATACCTACTAGGTAATACAAGTAAATGTACTTTTAGGTTTTTGTTCCCCTAAAGGATGCTGTAAGATAATATTTTAAGAAATGAGCAGTATGATACATAGACACATGAATAGAGATATTATGAAGAACTTCAACATGGAATACATATTATTTGAATTAAAAAAAAATACCACATTCAGTACAATTAAGTTCCATCTTTTCAATTTTATATTTAACTATAGTTATAGATTTAGGTAAGATTCGTCACAATCAACAGTATATGGAATCGCTTTATCGTGCTGTGTTGTGATTCCATAAACTGAATGTTGAATTAACTATTACAAGTATTCATAAGACACTGGGTATCTACGTGTGATACAATTTGAACAAAGCGTCAAAAGTTTTGCCTGTAGATGTGAAAGAATATCTAAGTTTATCCACAACTATGAAAGTGCTTAATTTATTTATATATTGTCTAATGTTGCACCCTGTACGAGAACATAATGTTAAACTGTTTGTTATTTAGCGAGTGCCTTTTTTTGCTGTGAGGTAATAGCGTCTTCCATTTCGCTCGGCTTCTGTGAACAAATAATAATGGAAATATGAGAGAAACTTAGAGTTTTATTAAGAGTATGTGTCTTTAATAACTTGATAATGTGTTACCTTGACAGGTATCAGCAAGCCTTCAATGGCTTCAGCTGTTGAAAGCTTCTATTTATTTCCAATACATCCTGTCCTTTTGGCGGGATTAATTGCCCCAAGTGTGCCCTTAGTATGGGCCACTTGCAGTCTGAAAAAAAATTAAAGGATAGAAAATATGTTGACTGATACCAAAATCTTACAATATAAATAAGGTTCTGTCCCGGTTACCACTACAATTTTCACCACCATCAACCAGTAACAATAGGAGATTAATCTTTTCAGCACTAGCCACATATAAGTGGATAAAGTAAAGGACAACCATCATAATTTTTTATGATTCTATGGTAGACAGAAATAATCAAGAGAAACTTACCAATGCACTCCTTAAGTCATTTAGTACTGGCCATTTTGCTAGAAACTCTCAGGTTGTCTTGCGCGCAAAGTATTCTTTCATTATTAGTGTTCATCCATTTCTGCATTACAACATCCCATGGTTCATGATTATTTTTAAACAATATCTTCATTAATACCTGGAATTTACATAATTATTATATATATTTATATTATATATCTATATATGAATAAATAATAAGCTACATTTAAAAATTCTTACTTAGTTGATTGATTTTTACTTTATAAAGTTATTGTCTGTGCGCGTGAGTAATCAAACGGCATTTGCCATTTAGAATGCAACTCCAGAAATGGCTTTCTGACCAACTTACTCTTCTGCATCAAGATGTCGATCGCCGACGCCGGTGTCCATATTTATATTTTAGATTAGCCCAGCCTACATGAGAATAAAAGAAGAACCTATTGAAAATAAAGTTACCTAGCTAACATATATCTAGATCTAGTTTAATAAAACCTATAACTCACCAATATAATGCTTGCAAACACACAAAAAAAACTCTTTTTATTCCATCCGCACCGCGCACCGGACCACACGTGCACTGCTAATAGGCTAGTCGTCGTGTGTCAGTGTTGCCGGCAGTCAAACAGTTAAAGTCCAAAATCGAATCACAAATCACAAGAAATTTCCCGTTTAATAAAAGTACTTTTTCTTTATATTTATTAATATGAAGAGGTAAGAATAGTGCTTGAATTGAAGTCATTATCTTTCGTAAGTGCCTGTTTGGAGCTCATGTAAAAAACATTTTTTTAATCTATATACCTATAGGTAAATTAAATATTTCTATTATTTCCGTTTATGGGTGATATTCACAATGATTGTGATTAAAGCCCAAAAAAAAAGTATCCTGCTGTATGTTTCCCCAACAGGGTTTTAATTCAAAACTAAACTAAAAAAACTAACTATCTTCACGCTGTATCCCTGACGGAGTAGTCAGAGAGGACAGATCGCCAGGCTTCACGATCTATGCATACTTCTTTCGCTTCTTGCAGATTCATCAATCGCTTCATACATGCACGTCTGGGTACCGGAGTACTTTTGACTTTTCAATCTGCTCACGTGGTCTTCATATGTAAGTCTCGGCCTACCTTGACCCCTTCTACCCTCTACTTTCTTCGCAAAAAAATATATTCTTCGTCAATCGTTCCTCACACATTCGTTGGTCGTGTTCAAATCAACGGAGCAAGCCCTTGTCTAGCTTAACGCTGACTTATCTTTAATTATAACAAAGATAAATATATAAAAATATTGTGGGAAAATAAACACATTATACATAGAAAACAATCTCCAATCACCGTAAACCCAAATACTTTTCAAGTTACAATACCAACTATTTACCTACTTTTTGTCGATTAATACTTTTGTTTTGTACAAATAACTTAGTTTGATTTCATTTTCTACATTAGCCGACTCACCTTGCCATTTTACGAGCTTAATTATTTTACGCTTAGGAAAGGATTTCAATGAATATTAACTAACTAACTAACTATCTTCACGCTGTATCCCTGACGGGGTAGTCAGAGAGGACAGATCGCCAGGCTTCGTGATCCATGCATATATCAATGAATATAGTCGCATCTAATCGTGTATAAAAATGAAGATAAAGGGATCACGAAGTTATTTCCATACTTTGGTGCCATACGCACTTGAACGTTTGGAAAAAGGGTTCTAAATGTCATTCAAGGTTATGAGCTAATATCCACCTGCTTTACATTAAAATCTATCTTTTTTTGCTTGCTTTGACCTCCCCAACTCATCTTGAGCGCGGAGACGTGCATCGACATTTTTGTATCGTTGTTGCGGTTCTTGAGCCGATGTTGTTGAAACAAAGCCTTTATTAATAATAGTGTAGTGTTAAATCCGCTAAAGTTTATCGGACTACTTGCAGAAGCACCAAAGAAGCATGATAAATAGTGATGTATTGCCTCAAAATAACGCTAATGCGCTTATATTCTATGTATAGACGCGGCCTCGTTACTGTTTAATTATAGGTATAGGTATAAAAATTTAATTGATACTTAAAAAAGTTCCCAGAATTATGGGAAAATACCCGAAAATGCAAACACTGAAGGGTCTCGGGATATTTCTGTGAATTATTATCTATGGACGCGTCGGTGAAATCAACAATATTATTTATTGAATCAACAAAAATCATGTTTTCTTGTGAATCAACTATCTCTCTTTTCGTTGAAAATAAAATGTTGCTGATTGAATATTCGAAATTTTAACGGAAGAACTTACAGTATTGTCGGGAATTATATTAATAGATACTTAGGTACCTGCGCTAACCGTACTTTATAATGTCTCAACTTGTCGAGTCAGGCAGAAAATCCTACCAATATTATAAACGCGAAAGTTTGTAAGAATGGATGTTTGTTACTCTTTCACGCAAAAACTACAGAATGGATTTTAATGAAACTTTACAATAATATACATCAGCTTATACATCAGAATAACACATAGGCTACTTTTTATCCCGGGAACAAGTTCCAGTGGGAAACGGAAACGGGAAAAGTTTTTCCTTTTTTTTCGCGCAGCACTTTTTAATATAAAACGGATAGTTTAGATCCTGGATTAGCTACTTATATGATACCTACTCCTGGATCCTTTCCTCCTTTGCTGTTTACTTTATACATTTTATCCCAGATAATCCTGGAATATTGGATCCACGCGGGTGAAACCGCGGGGCACAGCTATTTATATAACAATAATATATATAATAGGAATGTGTGAAAAAACCTATTACAAAGTATAAACATTTTGGCCGAAATATTGAAATTGTTATACTAAGAAATAATCGATCTTCCATCAAAACCACTTGTTATTCCTAATAACCATTTAACAGATTCTCGCATTGAAAATATTTAATCTTCATCTAATAATTTGTCGCGCTGTTTATATAATATTCTTGTTTTAAAACAAGTATATGTAAAAATCTATTACAAAACAATCATTTTGGCTGAACCATTGAAATTGTTATACTAAGAAATAATCGATCTTATATCAAAACCACTTGTTATTCCTAATAACCATTTAACAGATTCTCGCATTGAAAATGTTTAATCTTCATCTAATAATTTTTCGCGCTATTTATATAATATTCTTGTTTTGAAACAAGTATATGTAAAAACCTACTACAAAATATTTAATATTTTGGCTGAATAATTGATATTGTTGTTCTTTTTTTTTTTTTTTTAACGTGTGGAAATCCCCTCGGATGTCATGCCGGACTCGAACCGGCTAAAACCACACAGTCCCCGCCTAGCTGTCTATTGCCGGACGCCCCGGGTAACTCCTCGGAAAGATGTCCCAGAGCTCCCGGCAGACTTTGGCTACCACCGCGGCCTCACCTGGGGTTCGGGTGTTATCCCGCTTCTTTGGGGGGTTGGTTCGGGTACTATCCCGCTTCTTGGGGCATGAGGCGTGCGTGAAATTTTCATGTCATGCCTACGTCTTGGGCCTGCTTCTGTAAGGACTCGGGCGGGAGAGTCCTCTCCCGTACCGTCTCCGCCGCCTCTTTCGCGAGCATGACCTGCTCGCAGAAAGACGCAGCGGCGTCCCACTTGCTCCCGCCGGAGACCATGGCTTGCACCATAGTTTCCAGCGAGAGAATGTCTACGCCCAGACTCGCCACGAGGTCTTGGCGCTGCTGCGCCCACGCTGAGCACTCCACCAATGTGTGGAGCGCTGTGTCCTCGCTGCGTTCAACGCAGTGCTGGCACTCGGCTGTGGTCTCCCGGTGTATACGCCACAGATACTTACCGAAGCACCCGTGCCCGGTAAGTATCTGTGACAACCGGTAGGAGAGGTTGCCATGGCTCCTCTCCAACCACTCATCCATGACCGGTCTGACCGCCCCGATTGTGGCGTTTCCCCACCTTGGATGCTCAAGTCGCACCTTCCATGTCTCCATGAGTTCCTGTCGGAGCTGGGACCGCTGAGCCTCGATTTCTCGAGGCGTAGGCCCATGGCCCTGCTCCCGCGCCTCCTGAGAGCCCTTGCGTCATTGTTTAAATGGCGCAACATTTAAACAATGACGCAAGGGCTCTCGCTTCCAGGTCCCATGGAGGGGTCCCGGCAAGGAGACATGCCGCCTCAACGGAGATCGTGCGGTACCCTCTTATCACCCTGACGGCCATCGCCTTTAGCGGGCTATGTAATATCGACGCATTGCGGGCCGTCAGGGTCTCCGCCCATATGGGGGCCCCGTATAGGGCCATACTCCGCACGATCCCGAGGTAGTGTCTCCTGCAGGGAGCGTTAGGTCCCCTTATGTTGGGCAACAACCGCGATAATGCAGCTGTGGCCCCCCTCAGTTTTGGGACCAAACTTCGGAAATGATGTCCGAAGTTCCATCGGCTATCGAGTACGAGCCCCAGATACTTCATCGAGGGCTCGATGCCGATGCTAACGCCCCCCACTGTTATGCTGGATCCTGGAGGAGGCTGCTTCCTAGGCCCGTGAAAACACAGAGCCTCGGATTTGTGCAGGGCAACCTCCAGGCCCAGCTGCCGAATTCGACCCACGACTTGAGCAACACCTGCCGTGGCCTTTAGGGCTGCGTGTCGGTGCGTTACTCCTCGCGCCGTAACGAGGGTATCGTCGGCGTAGCACGTCACGCCGACACCTTCGAGCAACGGACCACGCAGCACCCAATCGTAGCCAATATTCCACAGGAGCGGTCCTAGGACTGACCCCTGTGGAACACCGCACGACACATCTCGCCGACCTAGCCCTAGCCAACTCGGGTAAGCCACCGCCCTTTCGGATAGGTATGCCCCGACAATACGACAGAGGTAGGAAGGCACTCTATGATAGCTAAGTGCCTCCCTGACGCAACTCCAGGGTAGGGTGTTAAAGGCGTTGGCGATGTCAAGAGACACCGCCACCACCACCTCATCCCTTGAAATAGCTTCCTCTGTCAGGCTCTTCACTCGCATGATCGCATCCACGGTGGAGCGCCCCTGGCGGAAACCGAACTGGTTATCCGCCAGGTTTGGCCCCACGTCCGTGAGATGCTCGACGAGGCGTTCCGCTATAATGCGCTCAAAAAGCTTACATACCTCGTCGAGCAACACGATCGGCCGGTAACCGGACGGATGGTCCGCCGGCCGCCCCGCTTTACGGATTAAGACCAGTTTCCCCGTCTTCCACTCCTTGGGAAACTGGCCCCTTTCAAGGCATGCGCTGAAGAGCCCTGCCAGTCGAGGCCCTAGTTCCTCAAGGGCCAGGACCCATGCTCGGCCTGGTATGCCGTCGGGTCCGGGGGCGGTGTTCTTGCGGGCTTTGAGCCGCAATACCGCCGCCCCTAGCTCACTTTCGGTGACTTCGGGCACGTCATCCTCACTGGTATCCGCGTTGGACGTCTGAGGTGGAGCCATACATGGGGCAGTGTGCTCCTGTGCTCCCGCAGGGAACAGAGCACTCAGGACCCTCTCGAGCTGGTCTGGCTGGAGGCTCTGGGTCAGCGGAGGCGCCCTAGGGCGAAGTTTGCCCCTAACCATAAGGTACGGGCGCCCCCAGGGGTTCTGCTCCAGGGTCTCCAGCAGCTCTTCGCGGGCCAGCCTTTTGGCCCGCTTTATGGCTGTTTGGAGGGCCCTCTTGGCTCTCTTGTACCCCTCATATAGCTCCTCCTCTCGGAATTCCTCGGGGCGGCGACGCCTTCGGCGGAACCTGGTGTACTGGCGGCGCGCGGTCAGGCAAGCTGTTCGCAGCTGTCCAATCTCCGGCGACCACCAGTACACCTGTCTCCTTACCGGCCCGGGCTTGACCCTAGGCATCGCCGCATCGCATATTTGCGACATGGCTCTCCGGAACCACTCTGCCTCGGTATTCACATCGGCAGGCCTCTCCGGTGCTGGAGTCCAGGTCTGCACGATGGCCGCTTCCTGGAGAGCCTCCCGATTTAGCCGTTTAAGCGCCCAACGCGGTTCCGGGGGATTCGCAATTACTGGCGGTACATTAGGCGGAGGGGAGACGTCAAACCGAATATATCTGTGGTCGGACCTCGTCTCCTCCTCCACCACCACGCGCCAGTTCTGGACACGGCGAGTGAGATCAGGGGTCGCGAACGATACGTCCACGACTGAACTGAGTCCCCCTCGCTCCCAGGTGGCGACATTCCCCCGGTTGAGGACTTCTAGGCCACGGGTAGTGACCCAATCCTCTAGAATTCTCCCCCTGCCATTGGTCTCGCGGGAGCCCCAAGTCATCGACCAGGCGTTAAAATCTCCCAGGACCAGGACAGGGCGAGGACGGCATGCAGTGAGAACGACGTCCAGTTCAGAGAGCCATAGCTCAAACTGATGCTGGTCGCGGTTCGGCGAGATGTAAACGGCCACGACCGCCACTCCCTCATAGTCCGCCGCGACGCAGCCTGGGCCCCTTGCAATTATTGCAAGGCGCGAGGTATCTGCGCCGGACCCCCCAAAGATAGTCGCTTTGCGATCCAGGGCCACCGGGCTTCCGGGATGAACCCAGTACGGCTCGGCGACTGCGACCACGTTGACGGACCACTGCGCGATGCTCTGGTACAGAAGATCCTGAGCATCGGAGCAGTGGTTCAGATTGATCTGCAAGATGCGGATATGTGCATTCATTAATGAACATCCATATCCGCATCCCGCCGCGAACGTGGGCGCTCTTGAGCGGCACTCTTATTCCCCCCTAGGGATGAACGGGGCTTTGGCCTTGAGGCGGCGCAGGTCTTGCTGTCCACCCGGTGCTCAGCCGTCTTGCCCTCCGCCACGCATCTAAAACAGCGTGGTGGAGCGTTACAGGCAATGGCCTTGTGTCCGGGTTGGCTGCAGCGGAAGCACCTATCACCTACGTCGACTTCCGCTGTGCACTGCACCCCCACATGCCCCGCGACCAGGCACCTGTAGCACCGGGACTCGCGAGGCTGCAGGAGATGCACCTGCGCCTTGAGGAAGCCCCCAATGAGTAGGCTCCGTCCATCCGCAATCTTCTGAGCTGCCGCGACGGGACAGCTCACGACTACTGACCCGTGACCAGTTGGCCCAAAGCGAATTTCGCCTGACCTTATCTGATCCCGGGGGCAGTCGCTTGCTTCCACAACGGCAGAGATTATCTCCTCCGTCGTGGCCGCGTCATCCAGACCCGAAATGCGTATACCAGCACATTTGTGATATTGTTGTTCTAAGAAATAATCGATCTTCTATCAAAACCACTTGTTATTCCTAATAACCATTTTACAGATTCTCGCATTGAAAATGTTGAATCTTCATCAAATAATTTGTCGCAATTATTTATAATATTCTTGTTTTAAAACAAGTATATGTAAAAACTTATTTGAAAATTTGAAAAATTGTGACCGAACAATTGATATTGTTGTTCTAAGAAATAATCGATCTTCAATCAAAACCACTTGTTATTCCTAATAACAATTAAACATATTCTCGCATTGAAAATGTTTAATCTTCGCCTGAGAAGTTGACAGATTTCTTTGAAAAAGTCCATGTTTTAATATGAGTAATTGTGAAATATTGATCGAATCATTTGTAGTGTTTCAGAAGAACAACGACATTGTTACTTTGACAATTAATTTATCTTAATGTTACAAAGTTCACTATATTCTCGATAGGACAATGTAAATCGTCAATTTAACAATATAATAGCGTCCGGATAACAAATCTAGCATTATTAATACTAGATTAATCGTTATCTTATATTAAAAGTTTCAAAATGTTTACCTGACAATATTTACTTGATTTGAGACAGCAAATCAACAATATTTTTTTGTATTTTGAAGGAAATGGAAATTCTCAAAGTAACTATATATTTGTAAATTAAGTAAATATTGTCTTGAAATTGCTAACAATATTTTTTTTGTTGATGGGACAATTCCTTTTTTACCGTGTATCTTTAACCCACAAACTAAATGTATTTTATACCAGTGATGTGGTAAACAAGAGTACGACACCTGATAGAAAGTGGTTATCGTAACCTCGCTTTGCTACTGCCGTGCTGAAACGGACAGGTTTATACCACAGTACATATCCTAGGTGTTATCTTGTTGAATAATAACCTCAGTTAAGGTATGCCCACCTCAGAGCAGAGCATCTAAAGGAGATTTATTGTATTCGACAATTTTAAGGTTACAATCCTATTGAGTATATTAGCACAGAAGCAAGACGTTCGTGTGATGATGCGCTCGTAGCCGTAGTAGTTTTCTGTAAACAATAATTGCGTTAAGCATCTTACTCATACACCAGTCCTGAAATGGATGACCGCTTGTTGTTTCCATTCACAAGCTTTCCGTGCTTCGGATGGTAACGTATATGTTAAGCTGTTTCCTATAAGTAGCATGGCAGTCGTTAAGCCAAGCAGGACGCCACAAACTTTTTTTTATATATTACTGAGGTGGCAGACAAGCATACGGCCCACCTGATGGAAAGTGGTCACCCTAGCCTTTGGACGTTTGCAATACCAGAGGTGCAGCACTCGCGCTGCCGACCCTTTAAAATCCTTTTCTCCCTTATAACCCTCCTTTATAACCCATTTGAAGAACCCCATACTGTAGAAGTTCGGGAAAACCCAGGCAGGGAGCTCATTACACTATCTATGGGTCCTAACCGTGTGCAGCGCGCCGGACGCAAAGTGTGAGGTACCATCTATTACGTATGAAATACATAAAATAAAATAAAAATGTCTGTATTTTAAATAGACCATTTCAACGGCGCTTACAAAATGTCATACTGAAACTAAAGAAAAAAATAATATATTTAAATTTTACAAGCGTATGCAGCCGAACTTAACCTAGAGGCCGTCTTTTATATGTGGGCCCCACTGCAAATTAGCATCAATAGTTATACCAAGGAACACAGTGGATTCCACAAACTCTAACACTTGTCCATTCAGTTGAACATCGGCCGGCAGGTGTATTATGTAACTAAAATGGATATCAGTTTGATTGCGATTTGCATGGTATTATCTAAGTTCAGTAGGCAACTGAAATGACGTCATAGATGCGATATCCATTATGATTCAAATTTGACAGCTACTTTCGTATCGATAGTCCTATAAACGCGTGAAATTGGTATTATCTAAGCATAATGGACTTCAAATTTATAACTAAAATCATTTTCAAAGCAATTCGGTGACTTTGCCGAAAGCGGTTGCTAAAGAGATGCGTATATGAAGTTTTGATGAAAAGCAACTATTATGCGGTTGATTTAAAAATTGTCAATAGCCTAAAAAACTAATTAATATTGACGTACTTGTAATTTGATGGGATAATATCCATACACGCTTTGTCGTTGTGGCTTCAGAGATTTACAAGTGTGATAACTGCAAATGGGTCCGTATTGGGTTGCATAAATTTTAGAGGCATAACTTAAAACTGCATAACGTTTTTTGGCATACTCTTCGTTTCGCATAACGTTCAAACAGAATAAATCATTAGGCATACTTTATTTTCCCATAATTTTTTTATAATAATGATATACCCGCATAAAATGTTTACGCATATTTTTTTCTACAATAACGATTACTAATCATAACATTTATTGGCATCTCACTCACTCTCGCATAAAGATTACAAGCCATACATATAGAATACCATAATGTTACCGAGTACATATTTTTAACTGTCTAAGATTGAAATGCCTAATGATTAAAAATGTCGATAGCCACTATACTGAAGTTCAAAATTTCAACACTTATATATTATAAAATATAAAAAGAAAGTAGGTAGAAAAAAAACGAGCGATTCTATGCTGGCGCATCGCCGGCCGCTGCAGCGTCCCGCTCGCTTCGCTCGCTCAGCTCAACCGCTCGCTCAGTCACAAGTGACCTAATACTCCTCCTCGCTTCGCTCGTCGTCGTCGCTATTTACGACTTTGCTCAAGACTAGTCTAAAAAAATAACACTTAAAATATCGTTTTATATGTTACAGCTTAAAAACTTGGCTATGAGTGAGATGATTATTTACAATGGTATCTTATCATTTTTTAAATATTATTAGTCAAATTATTATTCATTTATGATTTAAACGGTTATCCATACCTCCATTATGCGTTTTGTATTTTATGATAAATTATCTATAGGCGTATAACAATTATACCCTTTACATTTATGCTGACTAAAATTATGATAAAAAAATTAGAGAAGTTAATGTTATGCCAATAAAACCATTACGCATTTATAACACTCTGCTTATCATAATTTATACGAGAAAACTTTATGCTGAAACTGTTATGCCAAACTACATTATGCTGAAAAAAATTATGCGGTCGAAAGGGCACCCACTGCAAATCTGTACGTTTTTTTAGATTTCAATAAGGCAATGGGCTCACCACCAATGCATATAGGGAAATGTGTATAATATGCCATTGCCTTCGGGGATCTGCAGGACTAATAAACTTAATCTATAAGGTAGCTCGTGCCATATTTTGGGATTTGCCGAGGAAGAAAGTTGGGAGAGTAGGTAGGTATAGATATATAAATGAATTATTAGGAGCTAGGACTTGGGCAAAAATTAACACATTTGTCTAGAAACGATAGGTACTTGGGCAATATTTGATTGATTTTAAATGAAGTTGATACTTAGCATAATTTTGGGCGGGTATGTAGTTTTAAAAAAAGCAATAAAATTCAACGGATCCAAGGCATAAGTTCGTGTAATTTTGAGGAATAGACTTGGATACAAAATATGTAATTTCAATCCTTTCCGCTAAGAATTATGTCATAGATCGTAGCTATGTAGTAATGCGGCGAATTGAATATTTAATCAAGATTCAAGCACATGTCAGAATTACAAGGAATTATAGATGTTGGCATATGTATGTTGGAGCTGTTCTAAAAGATGATGAGAAAGAAAATATTGGAAAGAAATCAAATCAAAAGTGGATGGTAACCTTCGTAGGAACAAGGGCAGACTTTCTTTATGATACAGGAAAAGTTATAACAATAAGAAAAAGGTCAATACAATCAGAATTTTTAAGATTGTAAAGAAAAGACTACTGCCCTTACTACCAAAAAGATTTCAAGTCGTTTTGTCTAATTCCTCAATAGAGAAAATGTAAGTGCCTTCGGTTTCGTCTAAACAAGAATTAGCGCCATGGGTGCCATGGGTGCCATCCATATGAAGAGAATAAGCATAAAGGACATATGGAAATGATGACAAAAGAAGCGAAAGTAGAAACAACATTTGCAGTAGATGAATTTGAATTGCATTAAATTTGAATGAAATCAAAGCTAAAGGAGGTATTGTTATACGAATTCCACCATTCAGCGACGACTACAATCTACTTGAAAATATATTTATGTTAAATAAAACTCGGTTAAATGAAGCCAAGAAGACAGGTAGAAATTTAAATAAGAGATTATTAAAAGAAGAACTAGCTAGTATAAAAAGAAAAGATTGGCGAAATCAGGTGATAACTGTCAAGGGTAATGAGCAGCGTTTCTTAAAACGAAATGTTTGGAGAGATGTCGAAAAAAAAAAAGAACGTATGAAGGGCGTATTTAATAATGATAGGGAATCGGATTGTACTTATTTGTCATATATGATTCCGACACACTCGATTCTGAGTTCGAGTTCGAAGGCGATTGGATTGATGATAGTGAGAGTGAATACTGAAGTACATTGTTGTGTGCTTTTTATTTAATATTTTTTGTATGTTTTTGTTTTTCTCTATACATAGTGATTTATAATATAGGTACTTATTGTTAGATCTAATCGTTAATCTAATAATAATAATATAATAATCTTTATTTTTCAAAAGCCTTAGGATACTAATTATACATATTTCTGAGATCCTCCTAGTATAATCTAATAAATGGATAAAATTCAGAAATTGATAATGAAAACATGTATAATTTATCTGATATCTCATTCAAGAATTAAATCGTAGTTTGTGGCTGTATGAGATAAATATAGCAATCATAAAAATCATAAAAGTCCGAGACTACCAGGACTTTAATTGGTCGTGCTAATTAGTGTCTAGCACATAAGACCTTTTAGCCTTTTTGTTACCACCTCACTAAAAAGGCAACGGGTTCAAAATTTCTTCCAAATTTAACATCTAAATTAGACACATTTTATTAAATTTATTCGGCCCTTTAGACCCACCCAAGTTCCGTGCTTCGGAAGGCACGTTAAGCCGTTGGTCCCGGTTGCCAATAAAATGGCTGTCGTTAAGCCAAGTTAAAGGCCATATGGGCGGCTTAAAAAATTTCAACAGCAGGTCGCCGCAGCCTGCGCCTGTCCATTTCAACACGGCAATGGGCTCACCACCTGTTACGTGGGACAAAAATGCATACGGTGAAATTTGGGCGTTTAATTTGCCTCTGCCTACCCCTTCGGGGATAAAGGCGTGACAATATTTATGTATGTATGTAGGTTTATCGAGACATGTAAATATTTCGCGATTTGGACCCATGTAGTATTGGTAAATGGTAGCGGACCCCGGGCGTCGCGAGACGCAACTGGGACAGACGCTCGGATGATGATGATGTAGTATTGGGCTCTTGCGTTGTTCGTGGCAATACTAATTTAACCTATGAATTATCTTACACAAGCTGGTCCATACTTATCTAACCAACTTTTACACATTTTTTTCCATATCTCCAAAACGGTGCGTCTGAGCTTGAAAATAATGATAATTTTGGTACCCTTTGTAACGCCCAAACACGTCCTTCACTAATAATTAAAATATAAAAAGGATAGAAATTTGAAGTTTTGATTTTTATACAAATTTTTTTTTAAACAATTATTTTAAATAATGATAAAACCAAGTTGGTTACTTGGTCTACGACCAAGTCACCTTTCTTACGCCTGTCTTTTGCGATTATTATATTACCATTGCCATAAGACATAATAAAAAAACGATGAAAATTGGAAAGTTCTGTACCTAAATACCTGACTATAATAATAAGGTTTTTAAATTTGCCGCAAATTTCCAACATTCCATAAATTCTCGGTGTTTATCAACTATAAACCGTTCACGTTAAAATGTTTGTGAACTCTACAAAGATAACGGCTAAATAGGTATAATTTAACATGGCCGCGTAATGTCGATAAAATGGTAGAGTTGTCAAAAGGTTTGCTGAAAGCGACTGTGCCTCGGTCTATACTATAATACCAATTTCACGCAACCTTCTAGTTGCTTTCAAAGCCTAGTTGCTATCGAACAAACCAAAGCGACATGAACTGTAAAAGTTACATAAATAGCAGGGCGGAACTTGTTTTACGACGAGGACGATGGTCCCAGGACTGCAAAGGCTTGACCAGTGGATGGGTCCAACATGGGAACGCTGTAGCACTTACCCGTATGGAAGCGGGCTTGCAGCAGTTCCAATGTTCAGTGAAAGGTCCAGAGTCCACTTAGTGTTATCCGTAGTACTTTGCAGTTGCAAATCAACAGCAGTTAGATATAATAATGTCACTCAATCGTCATTCTGAATCGGTAATTAATCTAAAGGTCGTTATTTAAAGATAGATTGATATTTGCTTGTAAATTATAATGTTTCGATAGCACCAACTTATCTCGACATCTACAACTTAACGTCATGTTATTTAAATACCTGCAATATCATCATAATATGTGACGTCAATTGGTAAATAAAAATAAAAAGAGTTGCAGTAGAAATAGATACCTAATAGAATTGGTTGATAAGTTAGCAATGAATCGGTTGTAAACTTTTGGTGAAAGATAATAATGGTAGGATTCGATTCAGATTGTGTTTGAAGTTGGGGTGCAGGCACGGATCCACTTTAGCCAGCACGATGTGCATGTCCACAACCCCAAATCCTGGCAGTGGATATGATTCATCCGAATAGCAAGGATTGCCCGGAGTACAGAAGGCAAAGGTAGATAAATACTATCCGGCCATGATAACAGTCTCTGACATATGCTGATACAGGCAAATCCACTCCATCTATCATCTAAATCCAAATATCTCTCCTATGTTCAAGCTACAAAATCCATCCAGCAAAATCAATCTTACTATAAGATCATATTATAAAACCCGAAATCTCATACTCCTCTTGTTCCATCATACGACAGGGTTGCTCATAGCCAAATTATAGCTCAGCCCAAACCCACTCAATCAAATGGCCATACCATCCCCTCTGCAGACAATAAAAACCCAATTAATGACCTATTAATTCAACTTTTAACAACTTATCTAACTTCTAACTCTACCCAACCTTACTTTTCAGAACATAATAACACCTAATCACCGTCCAACGCTGCCACTAGTATTCCTTCGGTGGAATGTGAGGAGCATGTATTAATTTATAATACATGCTCCTCTGACCTGACTTCTCATTCCTATCCAACAAACTCATAGTTCTATCTAGTCTTAACTGAGACTTGGCTAAAACATAACCTCAAGTTTCGTGAACCATAATATTATGTATATCTCACGATGTGCATGCCCACAACCCAAATTGACCTGTGACATCACTTATTATTGGGATCTATGGACTGATTGTTTACTGTTATGTTTAGATATATATCTGTATTGAAGAGATTGGTGGTTAACGTTAAATCGAAAAATGATTCTAGGATGTATTGTTTCTTAGGTCATTTATCGAATGTAAATTGTTTTTCTCGGTCGGTAGCTAATCGATCTGCTAAATTTTGATGACCAGTGCAAGACTCCAATTAAGTCCTCCAATTTCATGATTATTCACTTCTTAATAAAGTCTACGATAAATTTTTGACTAGATTTGAAACCCTTTTAAGCAATTGTATGCAGGAACTAATAAATTATGGTCACATGAATTGAGGTTGAATCATGAAAGAGTTTGCTATAGGTATATTATTTTCTAAAACTGGTGCATTAATCTTGTTTTATGTGTAAAAATGGTAGATTCATAAACATTGAACTTGTGTCAATGTGCTATAGTGAAAGACTGATATAGGTATTGCGGTAAAATGCGGTTTTACATCTTCAGCTCTAATTCCAGGGAGAACCACAGTGACACTTTACTGAGAAAGACTGACTTAATTGGCAATGGTCTAAAAGACGGAGATATTAGGTAGAAAGCTAAGAACAAGCGTAAAATAAATATATAACAATTAACTAAAAGGTTCTAAGAAGCGCTCGCGGCCCCGCGGTCTCAGTGTTCTGTAAACGATCACTGAGTTACGCAACTTTCACTATGGCTGGTCCTTAGATGGGTGACCACTTTGTGGCATTTATATTTGCGAGCGTTTCCGTGGTTCGGAAGGCACGTTAAACCGTTGGTCCCGGTTGCCAGTAAAATGGCAGTCGTTAAGCCTGGTTGAAGGCCTTATGGGCGGCTTGAAAACCTTCTACAGCAGGTCGCCACAACCTGCGTCTGTCTATTTAAACACGGCAATGGGCTTACCACCTATTACGTGGGACAGGAATCCACACGGTGAAAAGTGGGCATATAATATGCCTCTGCCACCCCTTCGGGGATAAGGCGTGATGGATATTTATTTATTTATTTGTTTTATAACTAAAAGGTCTTAATAACCAGGTAAAAAAAACTTTAATAATGAATAAAATAATAATGAATGAGTGAGCGAGTATATGGTTTTCACTGATCAGGCTTACTCTCAATCAGGCGCTAGTGTAGTCAGTCAATTCGGGGTGCCATTTGTACGATTTAAATCGTATTTGTACGATTTTTGTAGATATTACACAAATACGATCGAAGCATCTAAATCGTACGGAAAACGTACGATTTTTATATTTTATCAATTATGCCCAGAGTTTCGGGGAAGCCCCTTTTATTCTTATGTCTATATAAGAATGAAAACTTTCTGTCGTACGTCAAAGCAAATGACAAGGATCAACGGAACCTGCACCGGTTTTTAAACAACAGATAAAATGATGAAACTGATGAATACGGACAATTTGTATAAAAAAAACCCGGTCAAGCACGAGTCACACAAGTGCGCCGAGGATTCCGTAAGAAAAAATTACTATATTTGAGTTAAAAGCCAACCATGCTAGATCTCCGAATTGTATAAGCGTTCATACAACTCAGAGATATAATTGTTAATTGGTGATTTTATGAATGTATACAACTAATTTTTAAAAATTTAAAAAATTACTATAACTGTGATATAGAAAAGGCTGTATCTTTTGATTGCGTTGGCTTAGAAGTTTGATTGTTCCAAAAACCTTACACTTATAACTAGACTGATTACCAAAAAATTTCGTTGTGCTAAAATTACATCTATTTTCTTATAGGTAGGGTAGCTTTTACCTTATAAGCCGTAGCTAGCTAAAAACGGTCCTGGCAAGAGAGCTACGAAAGGTGCTGTGTCCTTGTCTAACGATTGTTTTAAATTGGAGATTTGCGATTTGGTAAACTTTCATATATTATGAAAAATGGTGAATTCATGTTGCGTGACCGGGTGCAAAATCTTAGCTTATCTCGGTAGCAGATTTTCTTTCCACGGGTAAGTAACAGCAACAATCATATTTTTGAGTAACATGAAATTTTGTTGATATTTTTTTTTCTTATCTCTTAGTAGTAGGTAGGTAGATACGTAGCATCTGTTTAAATTGGCGATGTGCCGCTCACCCTCAGAGTGTACAAAAGGGGCAAAACCTAACTATATATATTTTTGGAACGAAGTTGTTTAAAGCGGCTTTTTTTGTTGTTGTTTTGGCGATGTCCGGCTTGGACTTAGCCACGACGTATATTATATTAACTTTTTCATAAAGTGATAATTTTCAAGTAGAAAATGAATATTCTTCATTCAAAAGTAGTAAATTATTCTTATTGATAGCAGCGTATTCATGTATAGGTTTGTTGAAAGTTTTAATTTTTAGGTGACGCGATTGCCAACAACAAAATTTATTGATCTTCCATTTCGTATTAAATTTTTCCTCTATAGTGATAATTTTCAAGTAGCTAATTAATCTTCTTCATTCAAAAGTAGTTAATTATTCTTATTGATAGCAGCGTATTCATGTATAGTTCTACTGCAGTAAAATGATGGTCAATTTTACTGCAGTTATATGTGGATTTTGGTAGGCAACAGATAATACCGCGTTCCACTAAGTTATCCAATTTCACAACACTTGCGCACATTGTCGAAGCTTTTATGTTCAAAACACCATCATATTTACACATAAACACCCGAAAATACACTAGTTTGAAAAATCAATAACGGAGCGGCGATCGCGTCATTCGCTGTTTCCCGCCAAAACTCCTTAAAACGGCTTACGGATGGTGCTATTTAGTAAAAATCGTCGTAATAATGTAATGACGTAAGCTATGTGTGTACCTACAATTGAGAACCTCTTTGTCTCAATACACGTTTTTTTTACAATTTAATTAATTTTATATTTTTGAAAAGTGCTCGAGGCCCTTAGTGTTTTGTAAACGATCACTACGTTAAGCAACTTTCGCTATGGCTAGTCACGGATGGGTGACCACTTTCTGGCATTTACATTTTCGAGTGTTTCCGTGCTTCGGAAGGCAAGTTAAGCCGTTGGTCCGGTTGCCAGTTACATGGCAGTCGTTAAGTCAAGTTGTAGGCCTTCTGGGCGGTTTGAAAATTTCAACAGCAGGTAGCCACAACCGGCGTCTGTCTAAATCGGGAGCCCTTTCGATCGCATAATATTTTAACAGCATAATTTAGTTTGGCATAACAGTTTCAGCATAAAGTTTTCTCGCATAAATTATGATACGCAGAGTGTTATAAACGCAGAATGGTTTTATTGGCATAACTTTAACTTAATCTATTTATTTTAACATAATTTTAATCAGCATACGTGTAAAGCAGAGGTTTCCAAACTTATTTTGTCTACTGCCCACTTTGAGACTAAATAAATTTTTAGCGCCCCCATTTTTTCACCTACTTAAAAACCACTATAACTTTAAATTTTATTAATTAATTGTTGTGAGCTATATTAGCGGAGATTAAACATTCATTCTAAAATAGACTTTTACTATAATCCGCAAGAGTTAACTTGAGACCTGAGCACAGTAGGTAGTACTTAACGACGCTCAGGTCTCAAGTTAACTCTTACAAGCTACACCTGTCAATGAGTATGATTATTGAAACGCAACTTTATAGTTTTCAGACAGAGTATCTTATATATAAAGAAAGAGTATCTTATATTACGAGTATCTTAGTTTAGCGCGGATGGAAGATGTGATTCGGATGTAGAACGGCGAGTAGCTGCCGGAATCGGTGCTTTGTCCCAATTAGTAAAGCGACAAAGCATCGTAAAAGAAGCACGACTGGCTATTCATAACGCAGTGCTAGTACCAACTTTGCTTTACGGTAGCGAAACCTGGGTATGTCAGCAGATGCATGAAAGTAAATTGAATGCTGTGGAGATGCGATTACTTCGAAAATTGTGCGGCGTTACCTTGGCCGACCGAATACGTAACGAAGTAATACGCAATATGGCAGGTTTGAATGAAAGTGTCAGCGTTAAGCTGGAAAAGGGCGTGCTCCGTTGGTTTGGACACGTCCAACGAATGAGTGAGGAACGAATGACGAAGACTATATATTGTGCGAAAGCAGAAGGTAGAAGAGGTCAGGGTAGGCCGAGACTTACATATGAAGACCACGTGAGCAGATTGCTCAAAAACGGAAAGGTCAAAAGTACTCGGATACCCAGACGTGCGTGTATGAAGCGATTGATGAATCGCGAAGAAGCGAAAGAAGTATGCATGGATCGCGAAGCCGGCGATCTGTCCTCTCTGACTACCCCGTCAGGGATACATCGTGAAGATAGTTAAGTTTAAGTTTTAAGTATCTTATATTCAAAATAAAACAAACATAATCGATTCTTATACAAAAACTAATGTGAAGGATGAATCTGATGCTGTTTAATAAGTTTGTTCACATCCGGTTCCAATTTACTCAAGAACAGCCGCAAGTCGCCACGTTCGGTAACATGCAAAAGATTTCTCTTTTTAGTAAGCAGCGTTGCCACAGCACTAAATCCACGTTCACACAAATATGACGATGGGAATGCTATCAAGAATCGTTGAACGATTGACCACAATCCAGGGTATCCATTTTTGAACTTGATTTTTATTTCCTCGTTTGTTGTCAATTCTATAAGTTCTTCTTCCAGCTGAGGTGAGATTGCTGTGTTGAAAACGGATCTAACACCCAGCCTGGTATTTCCAAGTTCAAAATGTCCTGGTATCGTTCGGTGAAGTCAATGTGGAGGTTTTCCAAATGTTGGCAGTAGGCATAATGTGTCAAAAAGCATGTTGTTGGTTCGATTTGAAACTCCTTTATTGCCGACTCATTTCATTACTAATAACCTATCAACACAGTTATTTATCAAATGATAGCTGAATGCGACCCTGGATTAAGCTACCTATTTATATGTGTGAAATAGGCTACGCTAGTTTTCGTAAATGTTTGATTTGCTTACTCTTCTATATCTGTGTTATGTACATAGAATTGTTTACAGCATATACGATATTACTACATACTATACCGTTAGGGATACATCGTGAAGATAGTTGCCTTTTTACGATATTAAAAATAATAAAAATTGCACCGTATAACTGTCAACTGGAAAGTTCTTCCGACCCTTAATTCACGTGTAAGGTGATGTAGATACCAAAAAAAAAGAAACACACGATGTTTTTGTTACTTTTTTATATTTTTTACTTACAATAAATTCAGTAGGTTCGAACAATCGTTCAAGGAATTTGTCCTGTGTTCTAATTGGTCATGGTCATTTATTTAGAAAGAAACACCGCCACTGCCGAGAGCCATCTCACGCGGATCGATTGTTTCGCAGTAGTGCACAGTCTAGTTATAAGTATAAGGTCTTTGGATTGTTCACAGCTCCAAGGGACAGTAGACTTGAGTATTTGATATAAATTTCAACTTGATACTGTAACGATACTATTTTCCGGGAGGGGAAAAAGGTAAAGTTAAGGAGAAAACTGTCACCAGGACTGGAGGAGTCCTGGCTTAAAAGGAGAAGTAAAAGAAAAAGGAGAAAAGGTAAAATTGATTTAATATAATATAAAAATGTTAAGAAAATAAAACCAAGGAAAGCCGGGAGTAAATTAAAGTCTTGATTCTTCAAGAACAGTCGCTAAGATGGGGCCTCGAGTAGGCCTCCACGTCGCTAAGAAGGGGGGCCTCTAGTAGGCCTCCACGTCACCGACCTCGGAGAAAACTGGTCGCGAACTCAGGCAGGTAGAGGGCTGAAACTGACGAGCGGTCGGCGTCTTTCACAGAGCCGGTTAAGAACACACAACACTGCAGACTATCACTTCACTATTTCTGGAGAGCACCACCCTCACACTCAGCACTTATTCCCAGCACCTCCTCTCAAGGTGAGCACCAAAAGTAGACTCATCTGACGGCACCGGCTTCCTTCTTTTACAGTGCATTTCAAAATTTAAACAATAATTCTAAATATATTTTAGAATATTAATTTATAAGAAAGTCTAATATCTATACAACCTAACCTACTGGCAGCTCTAGCAATTAATTAAAAATAAAACCTAGGCTTGTCATTAACTGACATTACAAATTACAAAAGGTAAACAAACATTAAGAGAGCATAAAACTCTTGAATTATCAAGGCCTATGAATGCTACAGATAATGGTCATGCAGATAATTTGGAGAGAACGTATAATAAAACATTTAATTAAAAAAGTAAGTAAAAAATGTTACATTACAATACCTCCACTCGTTCTTGAGAAAAAAGGGACAGACAGACGGACAGACAGCAAAGTGATCTTATAAGGGTTTCGTTTTTTCCATTTGAGGTACACAGGCAACATACGTTTAAACTATTTTCATTAAACTATATAACTATTTTTATTATTAATTTCATAATAAAAAGATGAATTATATGTTCGACATTTTTATTACAATTTTCATCGAAATACGACTTTTTTTTTGCTGTGGTATGATTACGACATTTTTTCAGCTGGCAGCCCATTCATTCAGTTTGACGTTTTCATTTCACGAATATGTTTGTTTCTAATTATTTATCTCGGGATATTTTAGCGAATTACAAAGTTGTAAACTGCTATTATTACTGATAATCACTTTCTCGAATACCTACTAGTGATTAAGTGACGCATGTCCCATTAGATCAAACGTGAAGCTTAGCTACTTTCTATGTTTCAATGATTACTTTTGTGAGTGTTTATATTAATCAAAATGGATAATAGTGACGATAAAGCGGACGATACGAGTGCGGAGAAAAAGGAAGTACTGTCTAATTTACAGAAAATATGTTTAGTGTGTGGTGATAAGGCGTTAGGTTATAATTTCAATGCTATATCGTGTGAGAGTTGCAAAGCGTTTTTCCGTCGTAACGCCCTAACTAGCAAGGAGTTCAAATGTCCATTTACGAACAACTGCGTGATCACAGTCGTCACGCGACGATTCTGCCAGAAATGTCGCTTAGAAAAATGTTTCTCTATTGGAATGGATAAGCATTTCATTATGTCAGATAATGACAAAGCAGAGAAAAGAAGGAAAATAGAAGAGAACCGAGCAAGAAAGAGACAACTGCGCGAACCTGAAGATGCAGTGTCTAGTTCAAAAAATCCTAAACGGGATGATGACAGTGAGGTGTATAATACTCCATTACAAGACTCTACCATCCAGTACAATAATATGAGCACTACATGTAGTCCGAGCAGTACAACTCTTCAATCTCCATTGTCTAACACAGACATAGAATCGTCAATTCAATCACCTGGCTATCAGTTCCCGCCAAGTGTAGTAACCCCGCTGCATGAAACACATATTGAAGACACACAGTATGAATCAAGTGATACTCATTACATGAAAATTTACCCGATAGATGAGAAGTCAGTAATAAATAGAGCAATCATTGAACAAAGATCTGTTGCAGCTCAGTCACAGTTGGAACAGTATGATGTGTATGATAATGTAGACAGTAATGTGTATGTGGATCCACCGAAGCACAACTCTATAAGGTTTGGATTAGAACAATTTTTCTCATGTCCTTTTACATATAACACATAATAACAAAAAAAAACTATAAGAAAATATCAATCATCAACACTCACAACTTTCTATGAACCCCTTTATGACCAATTTTTTTGGAAATAATGCCTACATCATCACTACATATTATAAAACAAAGTCGTTTTTCGCTGTCTGTCCCTATGTATGCTTAGATCTTTAAAACTACGCAACGAATTTCGAAGCAGTTTTTTTTAAATAGTAAGAGTGATTCTTATAGAAGATTTTTATGTATATTTTGTTAAGTTTTTGTAAACATTAAGTTAATTATAACAATATATGTTGGCGGTGTCGGAAAAAATGAGCCGTCTGGGAGCTTTTAACGAAAACACTGCCTAAACCCTTTAAGATATAACAAAATAATGTATTGTGGAATTATGTATCTAATATAGGTCTACAAAAAAGTCCACGACGGTATATGTCTATCTCTTAAGGATACCGTACTATATCCATTTTAATACTTAAAAAAAACAGCAATAATAAAGCGGTAATTTAAAGGCTATTTACACAAATACATTATTAATCCTTATCATTTTTTATATGTTAGTTGATTTCTGTCCCTTTACACTTTGCAAATTAAATGAATTTTTTAGGCGATATGGCAATATCAAAAAAATGCGCAAAAAAAAATATTTCATGTAACAAAAATTCAACGCGGCGCGGGCGTAGTACTTGAGAGCGGAGAAGTAATCAAGTAATTTGGAATATGTTCATACATTATAGTGAAATTAATAAACGACGGGATTAAATGGGTCCCACGGGGTTCGAAGTATGTCACGGGCGAAGCCGGGCGGGTCAGCTAGTAACTACTAAAAGTCTATTGTATTTGAGGGTATATTGGGACCCTTCCGAGATGTTTGGAGTCGAAGGCAACCTCATCTGCATATGCTGCATCTTCAAACTAATGGGACGAGGTCATAGTGAAGAGAAATTCAAAACAGAACACTGTACCATCTGAAACTCATCTGGCCAGCAAGGTGCAAGAGAGAGGCTTAGGTGATGGCTCATATTTCATATATAAACTAACTATCTTCACGCTATATCCCTGACGGGGTATTTAGAGAGGGCAGATCGCCAGGCTTCGCAATCCACACATACTTCTTTTGCTTCTTGCAAATTCATCAATCGCTTCATACAAACACGTCTGCTTTACTTTATCTTTACTTTACCCCAAGTACTTTTGACTTTTCCGTTTTTGAGCAATCTGCTTACATGGTCCTCATTTGTAAGTCTCGGCCTACTCTGACTCCTTCTACCCTCTTCATATATTGTTCTGAATTTTTGCTAAATACATTACCAATATTAATTGTTTGAATGCAATGCATCACCCACGGTCAGGACTGGACTGACCTTTTATAAACCTAGTTATACAAGACTTAAGGAGTATGCACGGCACAACAGAGGTTCTCATAAACACCTTAATTGCAAATTGGTGCACCTGTCCAATCGCAAACCATAAATATATTTTGCAAAAAAAAATGTATTTGATTAACAGTTAAATTAATGCTGGACGCAAACTGCCCCACCAAATTTATACATTAGCCACATTGCGTCCGCATTGGACGCCATCTGGTCTATCTAATTCAAACTAGGATGGTTTTTATTATATGAGGAATCATGACAATCATTATTAATTTTATATTGATTGCGTCGATTTTCGATATTATTAACATACATATTGTAATGGCCTCTTTGCGTCCGCTATTACGACTAGATACAGACGTCGAAAATCATACTTGGACGCAAACTGTACCTATAGGTGGGACCTTAGAAAAGATTGTGTCCACATTTTAGTCACACACAAAAAGTGCCTTCGCCAGTGAGACATCGCCGCTCTTGCGCTTAGTCTCTGTTAACAATACTGCACCTAAAATCTCTTATTGTATTTAAAGATAAAAATACTTTTCTCTTATCTTTATCTCTTCTAAGTTGGTGGACGCAAACTGGTCCACAGGTGGTCGTAATCTGGATTTTATGGACGCAAAATGGGTAAATCATATGTTTTAGCTATTAGTCAATTTATTTATTAATAAATCAAATGGTTTGTCCCAAACTGTATAATAAATTTAACAAGACTATATACAGTTCGCCTGTTCGCTTCCACTTAGTAAAGTGGAAACGAACAGGCTAACTTACCCTATGTAACTAAGACATTAAAACAGTAAACAAGAATGATTAGGTTCAAAAGGTCAAAGTTTAAATATCAAGGATCAACATAAATTATCTGTGTTTGTTGAACTTTGCAGTTAGTATTTTTTTTAAATATTTACTTTTCTTTGGTAATGGGTGTGATGAATTTTTAAGTTGTGAAGCATACAATATATAGCACAAAAGTAAATATTAGACCAACACACACAAGGAAAAATCTTTATTAACATGCCATGAAATTATTATTTTTTCCTTTTAATTTATAGTTGATGTAGTGATTTGAATTGCTCGAATGTGAGGTTTTGGGATTTCCAAACCATCCAAAAATCGAATTCCTTTTTTGTCTTTTAATAAAAACTGGAATGGTATATTCTGTGTCTGGGTGATATTTATCTATAATATTTATGTAGTTAGAAATATTTAAGTATGTTTATCAGTTATCTGGTTACCATAGTACAAGCTCTGCTTAGTTTAGAATCAGATGGCGTTGTGTGAGTTGTCACAACGATATTTATTTAGCCCTTGAGGGGGATGGGGGGGAACAGGGGATAGATAGAAAACGGCTGTGTATCTAGCTATATCTATGGGTGTTTCTTACTCTTTTGTACATATTGTCACGCGTTTATCCCTGAAGGGTTAGGCAGAGGCATATTAAACGCCCACATTTCACCGTATACATTTTTGTCCCACGTAACACGGTGGTGAACCCATTGCCGTGTTGAAATGGACAGGTGCAGGCTGTGGCGACCCGCTGTTGAAATTTTCAAGCCGCCCATAAGGCTTTCAACCTGGCTTAACAACTGCCATTTTACTGGCAACCGCGACCAACGGCTTAACGTGCCTTCCGAAGCACGGAAACGCTTGCAAATGTAAATTCCACAAAGTGGTCACCCATATAAGGACCACCTATAGCGAATGTTGCTTAACGCAGTGATCGTTTACAGAACACTGAGTCAGCGGGGCCACGAGCGCTTTGCTGATAAGGTAATATTTTGCTGTGACCACTGTGTACACACCTCACATCTGTCTGTTGATGCTTCCTATCCTCTTCTCGGTCGAATAACCTAATCTAGTCTCCAAATATCTAAAGAGTTTGTATATGAAGTCGGACCATAATAGCAGGAAACGGGCTTCGGGTCCCGAGAAAAATGCTTAATTAGTGATGTCACTCGTAGTAAACCACTAGGTACTCAATGAACCTGAATGGAATTATGAGAAATATGCTATGACGTCACCTGGTTGATGCAGAACAGGCATTAGAAACAATTTGCAAATTATAACAAAGTATAAGTAGCTATGGTTTTATGGCTTGTACTTTGTCAATATACAATACACTTCTTGTTCGCTTGTGTACTTCAAAGTATTTTTAATAGTGGTTGTTGGGATATCAAACTTGTGGTTTCAAAAACATTACATACATTTTCTATTTTAACTCAGCGTTCTGTAAACGATCACTACGTTAAGCAACTTTCGCTATGACTGACTACGGATGGGTGACCGTAATATGGTATTTCCATTTACAAGCGTTTCAATGCTTCGGAAGGCACGTTAAGCCTAGTTGATGGCCTTATGGGCAGCTCAAAAAGTTTCAACAGCAGGTAGCTACAACCTGCGTTAGTCTATTTAAACACGGTAATGGGCTCACCACCTACGTGGAACAGTAGTAATTAACGTGGAACAGTAGTAAATAACGTATTAATATACCTCAGCCACTCCGAGGACAAGGCGTGATTGAAAAACAAAACATGTGGTTTCAAAAAATTTACATGCATTTTCTAGAAACATTGATATAACTATACATAAAAACACGCTTATTTTAAATTATAAGCCCTCACTTCTACATCGTATTAGGATCTCCTAATACGATGTAGAAGTGAGGGCTTGATGTCTATCTGGATATCACCAATAATCTCGTCGCTAGGTTTGCGTAAGTTGTCAAAATTTGCTTAATAATTAATAATAATTATCATTTATTCCAGGTAAAACCCATATTTTTTATTCAATTATACATTTACAATACATAACCACATCAAACAAACAACCCAAAAAACATGTTTACTTTTACACCCCTTACACACACGTACACACCGCCACGCCTCCACCCCCGAAGGGGCAGGCAGAGACATACATGTATAAAATAAAATTATAATTCAATACAATATACAAATCAGAGTCCATTAACTAAATAAATTAGAATAAAATTAAAATTCATGGAAATAATTATAATAACACACACAAAAATAAAATTAAATTATTAATTACCTAGCCCTAACAAAATTCACCGCGCAAATCCAACAATGCAATGCCTGTACGTCTTTTAACCCTCAACGATTCTAGAGGTTTATTCTGGTTCTTGAGATCATCGAAATGACGTCACACTATCTCGTTATCAACTATTTTATATTCTTCACAGATCAATACTCACGAACGGCGACAACTCAATGCCGTACAAGGAGCCCACGTCTCTGCCGCAGCATATTTGTGAGGAGATGCCTTCTACCAGCAGTAACCCTGATGCCAACAAGGCGCGAGACATACTGCTGGATGTTGAAAGGTACCTAATCATTAACCTACATGTTAGAAAGTCTCCTGCGCGTCGGGGCTACTATCATTATTGAAAAACTATTGGCACTGGTCCTGGAGTTGACTCTCCAGGTTAAAAGTTCTGGTTCCCGAAAACAGGTTGAGTGATCAGGACAGGAGAGTGAAAAATATCATAAGCCAATCCCGGCTAGGTTTAACCCTAATGATACCATCCCTTATGTTTCACTTTGCTAAAAACTTTAGTATTTAAAATACCAGTTTATTTAATAACTTCAGCCTATTGCAGCCTACTGCTTATGGACATAGCCTCTCCCGTTGTGTTGTGCAGTTTACTATGTCCCCATGGCCTCGCCCCTGATTTACTTAGAACACCCGAAATGAATATGCTCATTATAACCATTTAAAGAGAGCTTGTAGCCACCCTACTTCACATGTTCTGTAAGCAATCACTGCGGTAAGCCCGTCCTGTAGCAATCGATTTAACAACGTTTCCGTGCTTCCTTACGTGTTTCCGTGTTACGTTAAGCAGTTGTATCCGGTTGCCAGTATCATGGTAGTCGTTAAACCAAGTTGAAGACCTTAATGTACGGCTTGAAAAAACTAAACAGCTGTTAGTCACGGTTCCTGTCCGTTTCAATACTGCAATACACTTGTATATCAAGTGTACAGTATATTTGTCTGCCACCGAATTAGTAAAAAAAATGTCAAAGTCAGACGCATAGAAATCGTACAAACAGGAAAAATGCCCTTCGGGAACATTCAAGTTAAAATGCTCGACGTATCAAATTCGATTAAAACCTTCACTAGTTCTAGATTCGCGGATGCGCATAGCTTACATAGGCTATAAGTTCAGTTTTTACATGAAAACGTCGTATTTTAAGCAAACTTCGAGGTGGGGATAAAACACTGTTTATCCGACGCACCGTTTGCGAATAATCTTGAGTTGTGCATATCGCGGCGAAATGTTCGAATGTTCGCGAATGGCACTTCTCCTGTTTTACGATTTCTATGGTCAGACGGGTTTCCCTTTATTTAGTGTGCGACCTTCCGACCTTTTGCATTCCTGGACGGCTGCCCCTATCTACTACACTATAGCAATATTATTTTCATATACTTTCAAAGTGTAAATCGGACCGTGTTGTAGTCGGTCAGGATAATAGTGTTCTGTATTCATAATATCCTGATGGACAAAATGATCGTAGCCCCCTGGTCTAATCGTTCACGAAAGTAAATATAAAACCGGGGATCGTATGCAATGCTATCTGCAAAAAATTGTCAGCAAGGTGGCGCGTTATCAAGGTTGTGATAACAGATATCAGTATCCGATATGTTATGGTATATCGACGCTTTTCACTTCGATCATACTCTTCCGGCTAACTTATTATTTTCACGCTCTCAACCCGTTGTAGCACCATGCTGTGTGCATTATAGATTATCCTGAGGTCACTGACAGAGACGCATATCTTTGGCCGTGCTCATACATATCATCACGCCTGTGTCCCATCGAGGTAGGCAGAAACAGTGGCGTTCCAATTGCTACGGTCCTGACATACAACTTCTGCTTCTTCTATTTTCATAAGTGTTATCATACACACTCGCCGGATTTGACCTGGCCGTTTTCCAATAGTTACCCCTACCATCAGTTCGCCCATTCACTCTCGTCACATAAATCTCCTTCGTTATTCTATATTCATCCATCTTCTCCACGTGTCCGAACTCTCGCCAAGTGCCTGTGTAAACATGTGGAAGCTGAATCATCGACTAAGGTCCGTATTCCAGAACGCCCTTAGTGTCCGAGCAGCGCTGTGGACTCGGAAGAGCATACGCTCACCGTGTGCGCGATATTATCACAAGTTAAACCTTTGATAATGATGCAAGGTGACACACCGGTCAGATTGTGGCAAATCTATACAGATAAATAGGTAAATTGAAATTGTGGTTGATATTCCAAATTAACAACTTTTCACTAAATGTATAAATGAAAGTATATACGGTACTTCTTACTAACTTCATTGGGTTAAATATATACTTTTTTTCAGAAGTAATTTTAAATCATACACAGCAGCACAATAAAGTTCAATTCTGTAGGATACAAAAAAGTTTTCAAAAACACATATTCGAAAGAACAATTTAATAGATTAATAAATATTCGAGAAATCGTTCAGCGTTTGTCGACTAAAACTTCTCATTCGATCAATCTTTCACTCGACTTACAGTTAAACGAATACTTGACTCTCAAAATACCGTAACGGATGAAAATTAAGGTACCCATGTTCTTGGAAATAAAGCTTCATTCTTTCATGTCCCTCTATTTAATACTATGGGTATTTTCCCTTACGATAGCTCTCTACATTCTTCTGCCCGTTCACTATTATTTTTAACTAGATGACCCCCACAGCTTCGCCCGTGGAATATTTTGACCTCCCGTCGCGCCTATTTAATCCCGTCACTTATAAATTCTACAATGATGCATATAAATTTGCCCGATTTGTCGACATTTATGACTACTGCTCTGCTCCCCAGTGTGGTAGCGTAATGATATATAGCTTTCCTCGATAAATGGTCTATCTAACACAAAAATATTTGTTTAAATCCGACCAGTAGTCTCTGCGGTTAGCGTGTTTAATTAAATAAACAAACAAACTCTTGAGCTTTATAAATATTAGTATAGATTGGGTTTTCTCAAACATTTTTTTTCTTACTCGACAGAATAGAACCGAACTCGATGGAGTCAATATTGTGCGAGGCTATCAAACTAGAATTTGAGGCGTACACATCCGTGAATACCTGCAGTGGGTCCTCGAGAGAGCTGAACGAGGTGAGATTGAAACCTGGGGTGGGCAAGGACTGTAAGGAACTTCGCCATTGTTGGTCTCCGGCGTCTGGTTTCTTAAGGGTATAGGAGCTTTTGTGGCGTATGTCAATCAGCTGGTGTAGTTTATAGGCGAAGCTGACTTAGTGCCAGGTGGGTTTAGTGGGTGGAGGGGAGGGGACACTGACATCATTGCATACTTCGTATAGTATACAGTATACAAATCTAATTTTCTAGTAAGTTTTGTACTGTCAGCCCCAAAGAAATCTCACCACTGGGGCTGAGAACTCTCTGGAGCTGTCTGTATATTGAAAGCAAATGGAATTGTGTACTAGTAATTTCTCGTGCTTTAAGTTATGATATAGCAAAAAATAGTAGGTATAACCACAAGGTGGACAATCTAATAAATACATAAACAACATGTACCGCGCGGTCCAATAACGTACCATTGAATCATGGACATATTCATTTGGTGCTAAAAATTGACCGCCATCGACCGCCATTTTATGATCTGAGTTGGAAAACGGTACAGTGAGAAAAAGGTGAACATTTGCCGTCTTTTACGTAGATAGTGGGTACTATTCTGAGAAGGAAAAGATGTAGGAATGCAGACCGCGGGCGTCGCGAGACGCAACTGGGACAGACAATGATGAGTCGGTACTATTCTCAAACTAACCAACTATCTTCACGCTGTATCCCTGACGGGGTAGTCAGAGAGGAAAGATCGCCAGGCTTCGCGATCCATGCATACTTCATTCGCTTCTTCAAGATTCATAAATCGCTTCATACACGCACTTCTGGGTATCCGAGTACTTTTGACCTTTCCGTTTACTACAGTACTATTCTTTGCACCCAAATTCATCTAAATTACTTCAAAGTGTACAAAAAACGCTTTGTAATATTAGTGTGTACATCCAGGTGGAGCGAGCCAAGTTGAACGAGCTGATAGTAGCGAACAAGGCTCTGAACGCGCCCATCGACGATGACGTGTCGCAACTCGTCGGGGACTCGGCCACCGCGGGGATCAAGGTGTGTCGCTACAACAATAATATACATGGTTTCTTTGATAAAGTCGAAAAAGACAATTCGTTTCGAGCCCGGTATTAAACCTGTGACTTCTTTTTTCGTGAGCTCGATAGATGGCTCTGGTCATACTCTTAAAATGACGATTAAAATATAGTGGAGAATCTCAACTTGGGTCGGTACAGTTCGGGTAGTTCAGGTGGCTAGAACATTGCCCTTGTTAGGCAAAGGCCACGGGTTCAATCCCCGTCTCGAATCGAATTGTCTTTTTACACTTTAAAAAAAAAATAGAAATTTTGCAAAATAATTGCTTTAAAAAATTATCAATATGTATGGTACTGTGATGTCACTCTGGAGCCAACAGTAACGGGAGTAGGTACGAGATTGGGGCTTGCAACAGTCCAGTACTGGATATACTGCTAGACTTCGTCTACTCCTGAGCTAGGGACGCTAAACTACAAAAATTAAACTCGTACACTAGTATTTAAACATGAAAACACGAAAATTTAACTGAAACGGTATTTATTATTTGGATTTATCATAGTTTTATGTTTTAACGAACTTTTACACTTCGAAAACAAAAACGACTACAATTTATATGCAGTATCTAAATCGGATTTTTAGATACTTTGTCTCGGTGGCGATTGGCCACGAGGCTCTTCCTTCATGATGTCTTCAAAGAATGAATACATTTATTTTTTCTTATTTAAATAACATCTGTTTATTTACTATCTATGGCTACCGATGCGCCCAGCCAAAATGCTTGGCATCATACCATGGTATGCGTCCCCCATATTTGCATAAAGGGACGAATACGAGGGAGCTGCGATACATTAAGTTAGTAGGACTTTTTGAGACAACTACCTGTCTAGATCATATAATATAATAATATATCTAATCATATATAAGTATTAGTCCTACCAAAAATAGCTCAACAAACCTAGAGAAATTATTCCTTAACAATAGGGTTGCCCTTTACATACGTGTTACGGATACCCGCTAGAAATTTAGATTTTATTTCTCGGTATATGTTCTGCATTTGATATCATACTTCAATCATAGAAACCACACACTTCAAGAAAGTCAATTTCTTGAAATGTGAGGTGTCGTGAGATTCAAATTCTTCACCAGAGACGTTAGAAAAAGTCAATTTATTTGTAAATCATAAATTTAAATCGAGTCGATCGATTGCTAAGTTTTTTTTTATTTGTGTAATGTTGCAGGACGGTCAGACCAAACACGACCCCCGTCTGATCACGATAGTGAACCTAACGGCGGTCGCGATACGGCGGTTCATCAAAATGGCGAAGAAAATCAACGCGTTCAAGAATATGTGCGAGGCAGACCAAGTGAGTATCGCTCATTATTTATACCACCTCCACATTTGATTTGATTTTAGATTTATTTCTTTTGTATAGACTCATTACTATATAATTTGTTCAAATATCATGTAAATAAAACTAATGTAATTAGTACCGGTTAGAAAAGAGTATCAATGAGTTTTATTGCCAGGTTCTTCTTCAGGCTCTACCTATTGCTTTGCGAATCTGGCAGTAAATGTAAATGTAGAAGCAGTAATCTTGACGTTCATATGTGTTACTTTGTGACCTACTTGCATAAACATTTTAACACGCTTATATTAGTTTCACCTGTATGTTTGTTTGTATGTATGTAACTGACTCGTTTGGACTCGATTTTGCCCAACTTTAAGCGATCAGATTTACTTTAAACGTTGTAGACTTATCAACGATCGACGACAATACAATATTTAAATTAAATAATTAAAAAACGTAGTTCAAAAAAAACTTAAAAAACTCGTTTTAATAGCAAATCGAACTTAAAATCAGAAAATAACTTTTAATGAAATAAAAATCAAGTTATGAAATGAAAATTAAGTTCACAACAATCAATATCGAGCACCCCACGCTTTTTTTACAATGAAATTATTTTTTATTTCATAACTTTATTTTTATTTTATTAAAAGTTATATTCTGATTTTTAGTTAGATTTGCTATTAAAGCGAGTTTTTTTAGTTTTTTTAAACTATATTTTTTCATTTCATTTAACACAAAAAACGTAGTAAAATACTTTTGTTTAACACATTGTCTGTATAAAAATTACGTCCGTCATGGCGTTGAATGTATGAAGCACTAACTGCCCTCCGCGGCTTCACCCGTTATATACTTGAGGGGCCCCACATGCAGGAAAAGATGGACAGACGAGTCACCGACAGGTCTGGCTACATTATGAGTGACATACACATACACATTACACTCAAGGCGCTCACATCGTGTGAAGTGAAATTCCGTTTAATATTGTATTGCATTAGGAGCTTGAACAGACTGGGCAGGCACAATAGAATGAAATTGCCGGGACACACGGGCATCGAAGACAATGAGAGGGCGGACTTTCTGCAAGATAGGGCTCGGAGAGAAGGGTTTATTGGACTGGAGCCATTCGTCCAGGAGGCAGCCGCTAAGGAACATGACAACCAGTGGCAGTACACAACAGGTCAGCGATACGCAAGGATGTGTCTGGAAAGCATCAGAGTGAGATGGTCCAGGAATGTGTGGAGGGAGGAGCTGCGGAAAATCACCGGCGCGCTCACGGAGCATTACGCAACAAGACAGCACCTTCACAATATGGAACTTCCGGTGGATCCGACATGCAGGACCTGTGAAGATGCTGGCAAGACCATATTGTATTATCTGCTGCGCGAATGTGCACTTAGTGCAAGAAGATTAGGTCTTCTGGAGCAGGAGTATCCGACACCGGAGGACTACAGGCACGTCGCCCTAGTGAACATACTGAAGTTCATAGAGGCGCTGCACGGAGTGATAAAGGGGAACCAACAGCACAAAACGCCCAAAAGAGGCGAAGTGCTGTGGTATCACCAGCCCCGGTACAAGATAAGAAACCATAAGGGGCCCAAGCGACCACACCAGCTAGCGGTGCACCAGCTGAGTAACGGAAGCTTCGCAGGTGTCTCTAAGGGATTGGGGAGGTTGGACGGCTGTCGCTCTCAACAAGCCAAGCGCTAAATCATAGTTAGTCCTAGCACCCATATAAAACTAAACGCTACACTCCAAATGCAGGTAGAGTTGGGAAGCACCTAGAAAAAAACTAAGATGAAAAGTATAATTTTTTTGCACTTAGGTGGCGCTGCTGAAAGGAGGCTGTATAGAAATGATGGTGCTCAGAAGTACGATGACCTACGACGGACAAAGGAATCAATGGAAGGTAAGTACTTACGAGACCCCGACCAAGCTACTTGGGGACTCTAACCAAATGGCTAGTTGGGTACACCTACACTGGCCATTTGGTTAGAGTACCTGGCTACGGATGGATTGATCTAAAATGATTACCTTTTTTTTATTCCAAATTTATAAGAAACTAATTAAAAAAAAATTGTTAGGTATATTCATCGTATGTAATTATTAATTTAATATTTATAATTTAAAATAGTTCATTGACAGTTTCACATATTCATCAGTGGTATGAAATCGTTTGGCCTTAGCCTTACTCAAAAAACTGCTTTTTGTGTTTTATTTCCGTTCTTATACAATGACGTCTCTTGTACTCTTAAGTTCAAGGTGTTGTAGGTCTACCAGAGCGAGACAAATCCATCACATTTGGACCGTTTTTTTAAGTTTTGTACCACTCATAAGCACGTGTTTTTGATAGCCACTCACTTTAAGAGTCCGGTGAAGTGGCCGTTCAAATTTAATTCGCGGAGAAAGCCGCCGTACCTCGGACATATCGCTATCTCTGTCGCTCGCCCCGAGCCACCGTCCCGTGCGAGTAGAACAGCAAGATGGTTGTTCAAAATTAGTAGAAATTTGTGTACATTTGCGATTACCAAAACTAATGAATGAAACTTGATTATAATTTCTTTAAGACATTGTGTAACTAGACAATATAATCTGTGTATCTGTTAAAATTACATAATGATTTATTGCGTTTTTAATATAAAACAAATAGGCGGAAACTCGTTAATGTCGAAAAATTTACGAAATATAATCGCATATATTTTTAAGTGGTTCGCATATATGGTTCGGACTGCTGTTGACGACACGAAACCCTTCCCCATCACCGTCGGGGTACACCAGGGTTCGGTCCTTAGTCCGCTTCTGTTCAGTGTAATATTAGACGAATTGTCGGACAGCAGCAGGAACTCGCATGAGCAGCCTCCATGGTTGCTCATGCGAGTTCCTGATGATATTGACGATATTGCGCTGGCAGACGCGGACAGGGGCAGATTGGTGCGACGTGTAAAGGCGTGGAAGGAGACGCTTGAGAACGGCGGTCTGAAACTAAATGTGGCGAAGACCGAGTACTTGGCACTAAACTCGACAGATCCCACATCCGTCCGCATAGGCGGTGATTTGGTCGAGCGCACAGACCAGGTTAAATACCTGGGATCTGTTTTTCACACGTCCAGTGACATCGATTGCGATGTCAAGTCACGCATTGCTGCCGCGTGGGCCAAATGGCGGGAGATGACCGGTGTCATTTGTGACCCTAAAATGCCGATCCGGTTGAAGGGACAGGTCTACAAAACCATTATTAGACCTGTCCTTTTACATGGCAGTGAGGAGTGGCCGATATTGGAGCGACACAAGCAGGAGCTGCGTGTCACGGAAATGAAGATGCTGCGGTGGATGTGTGGAGTCACGCGGATGGACCGCGTGAGGAACTCTCGCATCCGCGGCAGCCTTCACGTCCGTGACATTGCAGACAAGTTGCAAGAGTGTCGCCTTCGTTGGTATGGTCACGTCTTGCGACAGGCGCCGTATTACGTGGGAAACAAATGCCTGGCCATGTCGACCCCGACGGGTCCAGGTAAGAGGGGAAGACCCAGGAAGTGCTGGCTCGACGTCGTAAGAGATGACATGCGTGCCAATGGTCTCACTACAGGGGATGCCGACGACCGTGCGAAGTGGAGGAGAAAATGTAGGAAAGCGGACCCCGGGCGTCGCGAGACGCAACTGGGACAGACGCTCGGATGATGATGAATCGCATATATTTTTAAGTAGGTAAATCTTTTAAAGAATAATTTTGAACCGAAACATAGATAAATACCTTCTTAATCCCAGTGGCGTGCACAAGGATTTCGGATAGGGTATGCATGTCCTAACTACCCGAAATCCCCGCAAGAAATGAAGCGCTTGTGGCCGCACTGACTCGGTGTTCTTTAAACGATCACTGCGTTAAGCAATTTTCGCTATGGCTGGTCACGGATGGGTGAGCACTTTGTGGCATTTATATTTGCGAGTGTTTCCGTGCTTTGGAAGGCATCTTAAACCGTTGGTTGGCTTAATGACTGCCATGTTACTGCCTACTGGCATGGCAGCCGGTGTTAGTAACATGGCAGTCGTTAAGCCAAGTATGAAGGCCTTGTGGTCGACTTAATAATTTCAACAGCAGGTAGCCATAACCTGCGTCTCCCTATTTTATCACGGCAACGGGCTCACCACCTATTACGTGACGCAGGAGTACACACGGTGTAAATTGGGCGTATAATATGCCTCCGCCTGCCTTCGGGGATAAAAGCGTGATTGATAAACATAATTGTGAAAGTTTGAATGGATGGATGTTTGTTGTGTATTGTATCATGACCACGAAAAGCTAATTCTTGTTTACCGAGAAAGCAAACTACGTCTATCAATCGTTTAAAAATATTTCTATTCCTATCCTGCCTCTGTGGCGCAGTGGGAGTGCATCCGACTGCTACGCAAGAGGTCGTGGGTTCGATTCCCACCCAGGATAAAACTTTGTGTGATGAGCACGATGGTTTATTCTGTGTCTGGGTGTTATTTATCTATAATATGTATGTATTTAGAAATATATAAGTATGTTTATCAGTTATCTAGATCCCATAACACAAGCTAATATTAGCTTACTTTGGGCTAGATGGCGCTGTGTGAAAACTGTCCCACAATATTTATTTATTTATCAACTTTTGCGTTGTGCCTATCAATGTCTAATTTGAACTGGCTATTCAAACTAGACTTATTCTACCTTTTCCAAAAATTTGAAACTTTAAATAAGAATCTATATGTATTTCCGACAAATCGTGTTTAGCAGCCGCTTTGTAAAAAATATTTAAATCTGAATACCCGATATAAGACCAAACATTATTTTTATCTTGTTTTGAAAATAATATACTCGTGAATAGAATCGGTCGTGGCCCCGCGGTCTCAGTGTTCTGTAGACGATCACTGAGTTACGCAACTTTCACTATGGCTGGTACTCGGATGGGTGACCACTTTGTGGCATTTACATTTGCGAGCGTTTCCGTGCTTCGGAAGGCACGTTAAGCCGTTGGTCCCGGTTGCCAGAAAATGGCAGTCGTTAAGCCTGGTTGAAGGGCTTATAAATTTCAACAGCAGGTAGCCACAACCTGCGTCTGTCTATTTCAACACGGCAATGGGCTCACCACCTATTACGTGGGACAGGAATCCACACGGTGAAAAGTGGGCATATAATATGCCTCTGCCACCCCTTCGGGGATAAGGCGTGATGGATATTTATTTATTTTATTTTAAAATAATATACAAGGAAAACAAAATAATTTACTTGTGTGTACAGCCCGCTAAGTTATAATTTTCGTAATACTTTTTATTAAAATTACGTATGATATTACCTTTTTATGGAATTAGATTCAAATGGCGAACAGAACGTCCTCTGACAATAATATTCTGACAAACGACAACGTCGAGAAAACACGAGATTTTAATTTATTTAAACACACATCACCAGCACAGATCTCACAGCTATAATTTTCCATAATTCACAGTAATTCTAGTAAACTAAGTAATGAATTATTAATTAGATATCAAACACGGCGCTTAAATTCACTCGACAGCTCTTTGTAGTGAAACAATATTTTAATTACAAATGGCGTATTGATATTATACTACCTAAAAAGATCTATATTCGAAACAACTATTCTATTTTTGACAACTACTTAAATATGTCGCTTTATACTCAGAGGCAGTGCTTTCTCCGCGACTCATAATTTCGCACACAATCGTAAAATTGACACACACATACAAATGATATGCACTATAAAAATATGATTTCAAAAAGCATACATCAGCTTTGCATAAATCCGCGCGTAGCGCTGCTAGTCGCAGTCGCGATACGATTCGCCGATAAGGCACTGACCTCCATACATACTGCTAGGTGTTAGGTTAGTAGTTCCCTAAAATACTAATAGATGGCACTAAAACATATTTCAATGTATAGGGAATTATTTAATTATACAACTTGTAGTATTGGGATTGTGGGCTAGGGTATGCAGTGCTTATTTACTTCTATGGACCGCACGCGCCTGCTTAATCCGAATAACAGCGATTATATGTCGAGATATTCTCATATTGAAAATGATAGTATGGGAAATTAGTTGTTCGCCGGCTTCTTAAGGCGACTAGAGCAGCCCACTGACATCCAAAACGTTTTTAATCTGTATTATCTATGGTTTTAGTTCATAAATTGCACACCAGTCAATCGTCGATAAATTATCTGTGTAGTATAGTCATAAAAATTTTAGACAAATTTTTGGTTCGTTTGGCCGTTGTGAAATATTGTTTGGCCTTATGAAATTCGCATTACATAATAATATGATCTAACAGCACTGTAATTTAATCTAAGTATATAACACATATACAAATGAAACTCCACCGCTAAAATTGTTACCCTAACAAGAAAGAAAAAACAAAAAAGTAATTTGGAACCATAAACAAATCATCCATTCTTGATACTTTATTAACAAAATGCATATACAGGATGAATTTTGAGATGGGGCAGTAAAGGGCAGGTATCAGAGACTTAGGATAATCTTCTACAACATTCGAAGTAGAAATAATTTAAAAAATTGCGAATTCATCGACATTTCTTATCGAAATGTATGGGAAAAGCTTTTGGCGATTTACTGCCCCGTCTCCAATGTCCAGTTTACGTGGGTACATAGGCTGTAGTGTGGGACTCTTGGCAGATCCCGCACAACCAGGAGCAGTTCGGCAGCATCCGCACGGACGTGCTGAAGCTGGCCAAAGGCAACATCTACCGCACGCACGAGGCCTTCATCCGCAGCTTCGACGCGCGCTGGCGCACCGACGAGCACGTCATCTTCATCCTGTGCGCCATCCTGCTGTTCGCGCCCGACCGGCCGCGCGTGGTGCACCGCGACGTCATCAAGCTGGAGCAGGTCGGTACTGCCACTGCACTCTGTACCCTTTCATCCCTTGCGCCATCCTGCTGTTCGCGTGGCGCACCGCGACGTCATCAAGCTTGAGTTGTCTCTGCAAGTATTGTACAGTTCCAAATCCGTTTCTGAAAACAACTTCTATATTGTCGTGTGACTGGAAACCCGAACTAATTTGTTATGCGTACATCTGAAAAGGATGACATTTTGTGGAAAAACGATAAAATATCACAACCAGTTTGTGACTGTTCCACAACAAGACGTAGAGTATGACTACTCATTCAAATGCTTGTCTATCTTAAGTGTTTACCCAGTTCCTTCCTAACCCCACCTGAATATGTAGCCTGGGCTTCACTTTTATCTGGCTCCTTGGACCAGCTACTGTTTAGCTTTAAATTTTCGGCATACTACGACTACCGTCTAACCCCCAAACTCCGAAAGAGCGCCTACGTCGTTCCCTCATCCGTCATTCAGCAGGTGCACCGCTATCAGGCGAGATCGTTTGGGCCCCCGATATCTTGGTGAGGCCCCTTACAATCGTAAAATTTTCTTTTCTTTTCCAGAACTCCTACTATTACCTACTGCGGCGGTACCTAGAGAGCGTGTACCCGGGCTGTGAAGCGAAATCCACATTCCTGAAGCTCATACAGAAGATACTGGAACTCAGGAAACTGGCCGAGGAGATCACGGGGGTGTACCTTGACGTGAACCCTATAGAACCTTTGTTAATGGAAATATTTGATTTGAAACACCACGCCGCATGAACATGGCGTGAAGGTATGTTGACTTGTATTAGTACATGATATCGTATTTGGGAAATTGAGCAGATATAATTAGATTTTAAAATTACATACTGTAAATTATTGTTTTAAATATTTATAGAAAATTATTAATTTTAATTTATGTTTATTAACTATCGCATAATTGATATGTTAGTACGAGAGATATAAATAAATCATTGCCGACCAAGACTCATTGTTAAGATTGATTGTATCCACAGATTCTCTTGGATTTCTAATATACAAATAAATAAATATACAAATTACGTTATATAAATAAACTATTCGTCCAGTTTGCTCATTCACTATATTTTACACTTTTCAACAAAAACACTTGTATAACTGTTTTTTTTGTTCCAAAATAATACTTCACTTCGTACTTTGGAAAGAGACATACTCTGATACCGGTTTGGTATAGCGTCGTCTCTGTCGCACACTACACAGTAACGTCATTCAGACTGTTAGTGTTTTGTGCGACAGAGATAAAACTAAAGAAGCGAATTTCGTTCAAAGTACCATGTTTCCAAAGTTCGTTCAAAGTTTTATTTATCACAGGGTTACTGTACGGTCGTTAGTAATAGTTATATGTTTTATCGGTCTATATTAGAAAGAGATAGAAGACCACAGGTAAAAATATACTAGATTGACAAATATAAAGAAAATATACGGTCTAGACTGCAAAAATGTGTATATATATTTTTTCTGTCAAAATTACAAATATCAAATAGAAGTTTCATAACCACAGCCTGCTAATTGACATTAATGTTATTTCATTCTGATATCACAAAAAATTGCCATCACTGTAAGAAGCGCGTTATGGACTGAGTTATCGCGCCGTAAATTATTTAAATCTAGTCTATCTCGCTTACACTTATGGTCTTTATGAAGCCGCTTAGTGAAGGGTGTAACAATAAAAGAAACATATCGATATATTAGTATCGTAAATTGTTCATAAACTTTAAGTTAACAAAGTGTGATATTAAAGTATCTGATACGATAAAAACAAACACGCAATGCTTATGATGACAACGAATCTGAAGCCTACAGATTATTAGAAACTCATCGACACTTCGTGAGCAAATTGGCGTTTATCGATAACGGTATCACCGCGCTGCACATCCCTATTTCTATTGTCATGTATACCCAGGCCGACTCAATTCATAACGCGCTGACTATATATGTCACTGCGTACGTCACTGCAGTGGCATCTACGTCGAGTAGATAACAACAAATCCTCAATATTATATGCCAAATTAATTTTAGATTACTTAAGTGTAGGTTAATCAGTTGATCTCTAAGAAATCTAACTACATCACATGTCATAACTTATTTTATCTATCTTTCAATAGCTAATGAGACAGAGAGAGAGCTCTTTACTTATCTTCTAGCGACGAGTTTCCAATGCCTAGTTAGGAATAACGTTTATCATTTCTAATAGAAATTAATGGCGCTTTGATCGTAGCATAGTCGATTTGATCACTGCGTTAAGCAACTTATAGTAGTCCACAAATGGCTGACTCATTGTAGAATTTCCATTTTTACGAACGTTTCCACGTTTCGAAAGGCACGTTGAGACAGCCCCGGTTGCCAGTAACATGATTACATGCTAGTTGTTAAACAATTTGAACGCCTTATGGGCGGCTTGGAAGCCTGTCCGATCCAATTCGGCAATAAGGTACGTGAATACGTACATTACGGTACGTTGCAGACTTTTATAGTGTATGGTAAAAACTTTTAATCAGGTGGGGACGTGCGCTTGTCTGCCAAAATAGTAGTTAAAAAATAGCTAACCACACCTGCTCATAGCAGCACATTTTATAATATTTCTATACTTTTTATTGTGTAATCATTATTTTGTAATGTGTAAATATGTTAGTTATATTATTTGTTACTATTTTATATAAGATACTTTAATCAATATATTCTAGAATTTGTTTTAAACTATTACGTTTCTACCAAATACAATTTTTAAAAAAATTAGACAATGATTCAAAAATTTTAACCAAACCTAGGTAATGAAAAATCATGTTTTTAAAAGTATGATAACATAGCGTTTTTATCTATTATATTAGTAGCCCTTTGGCCCAATTATGAGGCTAAGTACAGAAAAAGCATGACCCACTAACTAAAAGTCACTTGTACATACATAAAATTGATAAGTATTATTTATAATTGATCGTCTGAGATTGAACTGATCACATAGTAAGGAAGTTCGTCCTTATACTGTCCATTTTGTATAAGCGCATCATTGACGGAACACTAGCTAGCGTATAGGCATACAAGTAGGGTTCAAGAAATAAAAGCAATATTAGAATATTGATAGCATTTTGGATAACGTAACATGCATACTGTTCGTAACAAAATGAATTAGACGCTACAAAACAAGTAGGCTTTAGAGCAATAATAGTTTGATAAAATAGAGTAGAAAATAATGGGGGTGTCAATATGCTGGTCATATGGCAACCCACACAGTATCTTTTTTGTAAAAATGTTCTTTATTTAAAGTAGTACAGTACTAGGAAAGAAGTAATGCACATCGACCTCTAGAAAGAGACAATCGGCTAATTTCGACTTTGTAGAGCGTTGTCCCTTTTGCACGAAATACTAACAGCCGGTAACCAGTATACAGGGTGCTTCAAAAAAATGTATACACACTTTGAACTTCCATAGAAAATTTATTTACCGTTCTACAAAGTTAAATTTCAGGAAAATAGAAAGCTGAAAGTCCAATGTAAAGTGTGTATACATTTTTTTGAAGCACCCGGTATATTAAGAGCTGTAAATCTTTCTATTATTATTATTATTCTTTGTATTTTTTGTCTTTTCCTTAGATTACATTAAAATAAAAAAAAACATTTATGTATGTAAAAAAACATGGATTTGTTTATTTTGTAAAGTGATACATCCTGACAAGACAATTTATAAATCCCAAATCCTTCCGATTGTGGTGGTGCTCTCAATGAAGTCAAAATCATTGTCGCTATCAGCCGTATTTATAACCAGTCTATCAGTCAAATCTTCGAAGTTCATTCTCACATTTAATTGCATGATCGCAAAACTTTTTCCACTCTTCAATCATGTCTACTGTTTCTGCCAATGTGTACAATTTTGCATGTAAAGGCTTTCCTCTTTTTCCTAAAGACGCCATAGTACAACTCTAAATCATTTCAATTGGGGGTGCTAACAACTCTATATTAATATATTCTGAACTGGACGGGACTGTACTCCACCGCATTTGTCGAACGACTGACAGAACGTAAGACATCTAGTGTGCGAAAGGGACAATGCTCTACAAAGGCGAAATTAGCCGAATGTCTCATACTAGAGGTCGATGTGCATTATTTCTTGCTGTACTTCATTTATTTAATGAAGTGAAGTTTCGCCAACGTACCAAGCACACAAAATGTTTCAATATTTTTTTGCTATAGCAATACTGCCATTTGTTATTAATATATAGCTGTGTTTGTCCGAATGGTTTATAACTTGCCTAAAATTGTGTTGCTGTTTGTGCCTTATTATTCTCCTCCTTTTAAAATCCTTTATATAATGTGTTTATGTCGAACTACATTGTAAAAAGAAACTACCTTTTGGTTATTTGCTAATACAACTTGTAAATATATTTTTACATTATATATTATGTATATGTTATCAGAGCAATAATAAATGCATGAAAATAATGTTATACTCCAATTTATATTTGTCATCTATTTGTTTTAACATGTAAATAGTTTATTATTATTGTTAAGTAAAGATTATTTTTATAAAGATGTTTTAGAGACACCGGATATAGTAAGTGCAATAATGTATTTTAATGAAAATAAAATATTTTAATTTGTTTATGTGAGATTTAATTATACAATTCCGAGATTTTTTTCGTAAAATATATTTACGGGGTAGGAGTATGTGGTCCCTGCCTAGCCCAAGACCAGTGATTTGACATAGCTTTATAGTAGGGGAGGTAGCGTTAATTTTCACAAGGAATTTGATACCGGCCGATATTCATAACACTAATAGTTCTTTACCAGTACATAACAGATTTGACCGTCGATCAGTCTGGTAGTGGTGGAATCAAAAGTTATAGTGTGCCAATTAAGCTAGACCTCCAAATTGTACAAGCGCCCATACAACTCAAAGGTATTGAAATTTAAGAGTATAACCAGAGCCATCTATCGACCTACTTAACAACTCTACTGTATTTGACTGCAAGGAGCAGTGCAGCTATCGTTTAGCTTTAGGTTTCGGCTTTGCTAGGGGCGATTGCAATCTGACCTCCTAATCCCGTATAAGGACACTTTCGTTGTTGCCTCGTCCGTTAGCCAGCAGGTGCACCATTAGGCAGGTGAAGTCGCTTGGGCCCAGTGACCTTGGTAGGCGCAACTTACACTTAAGTCAACAAGGCCACAAACATAGTCACCTTGTCTCCACCAAGGGAGCTACCGGGTAAGTCAAGTCTACGAAGCCAATAAGTATCTCATGCTACGGTTTGTCCCGAGATGGGTGACAGTTTGTGACATTTACTTGCATGAAAAGCCGTTGGTCACAGTTGCATAGGTAGCCGTTAAACCAACTGGAAGGCTATATTGGCGTCTTGAAAAATTTCAACAGCAGGTAGATATAGCCACATCCAGGAGCCGATTTCAACACGGCCATAGTGTAGGCGGTGCAAGTGCGAGAGTGTCACGCTTCCGGTGTTGCTAACGTCCATTCTGATCATAATGCCTACTTTCAGTAGTATAAACTACTTCTTGACGTAGTAAATAAAACGAATTTGTTCCTAATTCCTACGTAACAAGCGTGAGTAGGTATATGGTTAGTCATACAAATATCTAACGCGGTCTCGCTAGCAAGTGCACCACATACCGGGGAGAACACCAGATTAATGATTTTTAATGTCCAAACATCTTTGATTCGAATGATATCTTGGCGACGAGATGTATTGAAAAATCTGATTCGTTTTATTTGACTGATAATGTATTGAAAAATCTGATTCTGTTCTAAATCAATCGAATAACGATTGGCAGGTGATTTAAAAATGCCTAGAGTAGAACTTTGTACCGCCCTGCAGGTGGGTTAGGTTAGAATGAACGTTACGAATGAAGGTCACAGATTCCGTTGAAAATTTATTTAAACGTTTTCAAGTAGCATTACTTCAATAAAAAAATATTAAAAGAATAACAAAAACAACTTACCTAACATGGACCTATGTTACTTAGGTAGTAAAAAATAATAATAACATTAACAAAATAACAGAACTTGAAGCGCTCGTGGCCCCGCGGTCTCAGTGTTCTGTAAACTTGTTTCATTTTCATGTGAAAGACAGTCATGAAAAATCGAAAGTAGCTTAAAGGAAATGGTTGTTGGCTGGTACCTAGTCCTAAGTTTGGCACTTATTATGATGAAATGCTGAAAAGTAAGGAGTTTAAAAATAAATTAAAATTCTGTCAAACAAATGAGGATAGGGTCAAAATGGAAATTATAGCTAAATATAGACAAGAAAATAATTTTTCAAAATTTTGGAAAACTAGTAAATCTTTACAATGTAAAACATGTCTCCCTTTGACGGTAAACGGAGTTCAGGATGCTAAAGTGATCGCAAATATGTTTTCATCTCAATTTGATGTAAAACCCGCCCACATTAGCACGGCAGATTTGTTATTATTATCCAATGACGATGAGGCGTACGAGGAGCCGCGGTCGCTAGAGGGGAGTACGGAGCGCGAGTTCTCGGTGACTTCCGAGCAGGTTCAAAGGTGTGTGCATGCTATGTCGCGGGGCAAATCGCCCGGTCATGACAGCCTTAGTATTGAACATTTGATATATGGAAGTTGTTCATTGTATGCTAAAATGTCTAATTTATTTAACGCTTGTTTACAACATCAATATCTTCCTGAAACGTTGATGAAAACCATTGTTGTACCACTCATTAAAAGCAGAACAGGCGATGTATCCAATTTGTCAAATTACAGACCAATATCCTTGGCTACAGTATTTTCAAAAGTCTTTGAACGATTAATTAATCCGGCACTTAATGAAAATATTACATTACATGACGCACAATTTGGGTTTCGTGCCGGTCACTCAACAGATATGGCTATATTTTCATTGAAAAATACCGTAAAGAGTTACTTGAGAAAAAACACAACCGTACATGCATGTTTCCTTGATCTCAGTCGGGCATTTGATTCCATAAATTATGATATTTCATGGCGAAGGCTAAAGCGGTCCGGGGTACCATCAAATATAGTCAGTCTTTTGGGAAACTGGTACGGAGGCCAAACGAATGTCGTAAGGTGGGGTCGGGAGTACTCTGAATGCTACAGACTTAAATGTGGTGGGTAAAGGCAGGGGAGCTCACCTCGCCTATCCTGTTTAATCTATATGTAAACGATCTGATCGAGGAGCTGAGCAGCACTAAAGTCGGGTGCTTTATTAATGGTAAGCTGATTAATAATCTTAGCTACACGGACGACATGGTGCTGCTGAGCCCCTCTATCAGAGGTCTACGGGAGCTCCTGACCGTATGTGAGCGTTATGCTGAGACTCACGGACTAACTTACAACGTCAAGAAAACAGTCCTCATGGACTTCCTTTCTAAAAATGGTTCAAATAATAGCTTACCAGTCTATCCTAAAGGCACCAAACTCAATGTGGTGTCACAATTTAAATACCTAGGACACATAGTTACGGACAAACTCAGCGACGACGACGACCTTGAGCGGCAGCGGAGGGCCCTAGCCATGCGAGCTAACATGTTGTTATGTTGTGACGCTGTTCAAGGCGTACTGTCATGCGTTCTACACCCCCCACCTATGGTATTCCTTCAGACTGCACTCGTACAACATCTTAAGAGTGCAGTACAATAATGCCTTTAGAGGTATGATGGGTCTGCCGTGGAGGTGCAGCGCGTCTGGCATGATTGCCGAACGCAGAGTCAACGATTTCTTTGCTGTGATGCGTCATGCCCGGGCCTCCTTCGAGTGGCGCGCTCGTACATCTCTGAATACTGTAGTTAGGACAATTTATGACAATTTTTATATACATGATTAAATTAAAAATTAAAATTAAATATCCATCACGCCTTATCCCCGAAGGGGTGGCAGAGGCATATTGTATGCCCACTTTTCACCGTATGGATTCCTGTCCCACGTAATAGGTGGTGAGCCCATTGCCGTGTTGAAATAGACAGACGCAGGTTGTGGCTACCTGCTGTTGGTTTTTTTCAAGCCGCCCATAAGGCCTTCAACCAGGCTTAACGACTGCCATTTTACTGGCAACCGGGACCAACGGCTTAACGTGCCTTCCGAAGCACGGAAACGCTCGCAAATGTAAATGCCACAAAGTGGTCACCCATCGGAGGACCAGCCATAGTGAAAGTTGCGTAACTCAGTGATCGTTTACAGAAAACTGAGACCGCGGGGCCACGAGTGCTTCTCAACACAATGTTATATACAATAATTTTTGACAAAACAATTTTATTTTATTTTAATTTTATTTTATTGACAATGTATATTTATATAAGGAATGTAATTTACTTGAAATATGACGTTGATATTGTTATATAATGTATCATTGACTTTGTGAATATATATTATTTTTTGATTCAGTACTCTATACCTATAGGGTATTATAATTATTAAATGTAATGTAATTTTTTCTATGGGTTACTGCCTGAAATAAAGAGAATTTATTTATTTATTTTATTTTATTATAAACGATCACTGAGTTACGCAACTTTAACTAGGGCTGGTCCTCGGATGTGTGACCACTTTGTGGCATTTACATTTGCGAGCGTTTCCGTGCTTCGGAATGCACGTTAAGCCGTTGGTCCCGGTTGTCAGTAAATGGCAGTCGTTAAGCCTGGTTGAAAGCCTTATGGGCGGCTTGAAAAATTTCAACAGCAGGTAGCCACAACCTGCGTCTGTCTATTTCAAACACGGCAATGGGCTCACCACCTATTACGTGGGACAGGAATCCACACGGTGAAAAGTGGGCATATAATATGCCTCTGTCACCCCTTCGGGGATATTTATTTAAAATAACAAAAATAATAATAGCCATAGAAAAGGCCCTTTTCACAACATTTGAGTACCATAGTGAAAAACTAAAGTAAATGTAAAATGTAATCACCTAATTATGTTACTACCGTTCTTCGTGTGGTCAATTCTCTAACACCTATACATACAATGCGTCATGTTAGTCAATCCTGCGCCACTGAAATTAGCACGGATAAAAATACCGCTACAGCAAGAAGTGCAAGAACGCCGTTCTGAAAAATTACTCTTTACACTTATGAACATAATTGTTTTAGAGGCTTTATTGTATTGACATCTCACACAAAAGTAAAAAATATATATTTCTGAGTAGGTTATAGAAGGCTAATGAAATGAGTTATTATAGGTACTGGAAGAAACGGTAAACGTGGTAAACAATTTGCGTGTGTTCGTATCTTAGTGTCACCAAGTTGGTAAAAGTAAGTATATATCTTATTTGCTTGTAAAAGTAATGGTTTTACCTAAATAAAATTGCAGTAGGTATGTTTTAGGTAATAGTAGTAATGTTACTTATTGACTCGGTTGTTTTTTAAACTAAGATTTTTTTTTCTTCTGCTGTGGTACACATATTTCATACCCAATGCAATCGTGTAAGTAGGTACGGACAGCCTCATTGAAATCTCACCCCCTTAGAATGTTAATCTAAACTACTGGGTGTGAGATTTCTCTGGAGCTGGCTGTACATTATGCAGCAGGTAAAACTTATGGAAACGTAAGACAGACAATTCGCTATTCCTATGCCTCGAAAGTGCATTGCCAAAAAAAAAAACTAATTAAATGGCCTTAGGACTCACAGGTCCACGAAATTAATTAAAAATACTAATAAAAATAAATCGCAATACAGATAATAGAATATCGTTTCAGATTATAAATGCCTACCCATTCGTGAAATGGAGTTTCCATTTGTGATTTGTTTAAGATCTTATTGACGACATTTTGTATGCAAATACATAAAAAATAATTAAAAGCTACTTCGCATCATCAATACCTAGAGCTAGCTTCATTTCAATGGAGTAATTCTCCTCGACTCTATTAAAATTTGCATTATCATCACAAACAGTGACATCTACACAATCTTCGAACAAATCGGTGTCGTCACTAAGAACAGATCCGAAGTTCTTAGAATCATCAAGTTCATTATTTTCAATCTGCTCATCGGGATCTTTAAACATCACAGAATTTGTACTGTCACAACTCAAAACAGTTTCAGTAACTGTGTCACCGTTGTTAGCCTCAATGAGTGTAACAGAATCATTTCCAAGACCAGAATCGTCACCGGTTATGGTCATTTGTTCAATACTTTGATCAGTCAAAGTATCTTCTAGAGTTGAATTGTTACTGGCGATAAGAGTAGTGTCATTGTCGCCTATATTGGTTGGTGCTTCTGATGCGGAGGGAACGAATTGACCGGCTCTCCATCGCTGCTCCGCTTCATCCATATGAACTTCTAATATGCGTGAAACTTCTGGTAGCTGGAACGAATTAAAAGCAAAATGTGTAAGCAAGAACAAATTTGAAAGTCAATCGATCAATCATAATCTAATCAGTCTATGTCGGTCCACTGCTGATCGTAGGACTATCCTAATTCATTTTAGGAGTTTGTTTGGCCACGTTAGCTTGACGAGTTAGAAAAAAGCTCTGTTTCAAATTCTCCTTTGTTTAATATTCGTCCCTTAGGCAGCTGGTGCACCACTTGCAGATGAGGACCTCTATGCTATAGGAACGGCTCTCATCGCGTCCTGTAGAAAGCAAAAGGTTTTAGAAATCTGAATATATCCCTTAGCTCTTCATGAAAGTTATACTCCTATCATTTTAGATGTTAAATACTCACAGTATATTCATTCTCAAGTTGATCAGATATGTGTTCTATAATAGCATTGGTCCTGTTATCAATGTTTCCTGCATGGCTGGTCATCATATCGTACTGTCTATACAACTCCCGTTCCTCGTACTGGAGAGTACGATCTAGAATTTCAGTCGCTACACTCTGTTCAACGCGAGCATTTTCTTCCATGTTACAGTAATTTACTCCTAAAAATCATATCTTAACCTTAATAATATTATAAATGCGGAAGTTTGTATGGATGTTTGTTACTCTTTCACGTAAAAACTACTGAATAGATTTTAATAAAACTTTACAATAATATAGCTTTTACATCAGAATAACACATAGGCTACTTTTATCCCGGGAACAAGTTCTTAAGGGAAACGGAAACGAGAACTTCTCTACGCGGGCGAAGCCGCGGGCGTCAACTAATATAAAATAATATTAATAAGCGATTTGTTTAAATATACTACGTGAACATCTACTGATGAAACTAGACGAAAATCTATGATATTTAAATACGATACTTATGTGTCTTTTCTCTACCTTGTGAAGGGAACCTTTTGTCTTCGTACGAGTTAATAGTTTTTATTATAGTCTGCTTAGCTTCAGTGCGATTCATGTCCGTCGTTATTTCGAAACGATTGCCATAACGATCTTCCGCTTTACAATCATCTACGATACAAACATCTACGTTACTTTTTTTATATTTGGTTAATAAAAACTGAAAACCTACATTTAGAATCTTCAATTTTGATTGTATTCAAAACTTGCTCTGGCCTATCAAACCTTTTTTGGTCTCCGTATGCATTCTAATAGGCTCTATAAAAACATGAATTTTGCCTTAGATACCTACGGTATATTAAACCAAGATTTCTTAGGTATTTACCTTTTACTACATCAGCAGATTTACTCCCTTCAGGTTGGTTATCACCAGAAGCCTTGCCAGCAAGGTGTCTATCATATCTTTCACATAGTTTCTGAACATTTACCCCAGAATTTGCTCCATACTCTTTACGAGTATACACTTTCTTTGTAGATGCTGCTTTTTTTTTATCTGTTTCCTTATGAGATGGTTTCGGTCGAGCGGTTCCAGGTCTGACAGTCGGTTTTTTTGCAGCACTGAGTACCTTTCCTACGTGTTTGATGCTGGTACTTGATGTTATTGGTTCTTTAGGTGACTCTTCTACGTTTCCGTCACTGGAATTAGTATCTGACTCTATGTGGATTGATTCTGTATCACTTGATGATGCTAAAATAATACAACATTGTTAGATTTTTTATCATTTGGATTTTGATTGTATCTTAATAATTAACGATTAGTGCAATGCCCGATAGCTTGTATGAACACGGTTTGAGCGGTAAATGGTGTTTTTTATACAAAGATGAAGGTATCTACGAGTAAGAACCAACCTCTCGCAGTAATTTGTATTAAAAATACCAGTCACTTCAAAACTAAGCATGTTAAGAGAGCAATAAATAACGAACTGATGCAAGTTTATTGCCGCTTGCTGGCACTAAATAGAAGAAAATCTATAACTATTCTGTAATCTGGTCAAAAGTCCCACACCTACTTCAGATGCTACACATCTCACAAATACAATCTCTGCATCTAGCATATCTAAATGAAAATAAAAAATATAAGAGGATTGTAAGTAGGAATTCCTAAAAATTTAACATCAAGAAATAGAGCAGTTCTTGGTGAGCTAGTTAGGTAATGCATACATGCGGTGTCAATCTTCTGCTCTCCTATCTCAAACTGTACATCAGTGGGCGCCTGGTTTACAATGTAATCAGAAAGCGATGCGTTCTCACTGTTCTCAGCTTGATGAGTGATCGATAACTGTTCAGTTGCAACTGTCTGGGCGGAAACGGTAGACGGATCCACATATTGGAATATAGTTCCTCCCGTTACGTGCGTCAACGTAACTTTTCTTTCGTCTGAAAAACAACAGTTGCAAACTCTTATTAAATCAAAATGGTTGTAATGATTACATACAAAGCAATTCATTATTGAGGTACAAGTGATCGTACCAGCCGTAACCACGGTCGATGTAATGGGAAACTAATCGGAAAGTATCTAAGTCGAGAATAAAAAAGCACCGAAATATAGGTACACAAATATGAGTAAAAAATGTGAAAGTTTAGAAACATTAAGGTAAATGAGAAGCGAGATGAAGTCATCCTTGAATTGCTTGAACTAATTTTCGTACAATTATTTTTTTTATAGTACCACGCCAGGGTATACATCTGAATTTAAGAATTCAATAGATACATAGGGTTAACACACGACCGGATTTGATCCGACCAGACCGCGGATTTGATTTGCCGACCAAATCTTACCGTCTGTAGAACAGTCCGGCGGACATAATTATTATTAATTGAGTCCGCCTCGATCCGCATCGGATATGATCAATGTTGCCCTTCTAGCTACTTTGTCGTAAATTACCCCAGATTTAATTTTATTTTTCTACAAATAGACACTTGTTCGTTATTTTTTTCCCAATGATGCCGTCTTAGTTAGTTTGTCAAAAAAGTCCCCAGTACCGATTTTACCTCTCCCCAAAAATTTACTTCTTCATACATTTTTCGCCAGAAAGAAAAAAGAGCTACGTTAATACATAACGTAGTGTTTGTTTACTCTATGTAGAGTAATACTATGCATACCAGTTATCTACATAGATAAATAAAATTGAAATGTGTGTGTGTGTGTGTGTGTGTGTAATTTCACATTTGCAGCTATTCACTAAATGCATATAAAATAATATACTTTATTAGAAACTTTTCATTTCCCCAAAAGTTCCTTAAAAAAATAATTTTACCCTAGAATAGGGAAAAAGCCCCTAATCTGAACACCCTGTCTGGTCGTCTGGTCCTCCGGTGCGGTCTGATCCGGTCGTCTGTTGCGACAACAGATTTGGTCGGCAGACTCGGCGGATCAAATCTGTCGAGGTCCGGCAGACCAAATTTGGTCGTGTGTTAGCCCTTTAAATATAATTCTAAAAACCGTCTTAATGCACGCACCTAACTCAGTGAGTAAAATAATTCGTAAAAATTACAGGCAGGTAGAAATGTAGGTATAACGAAACAAATTGTGCCCGATGAGATTAACTAGACTAGGTTATGTCTCAGGCGATTACTTACCAGGTCTGTCACCACGAGTAAGCTGACTCAGCGCGATCCTATCATACGCGTTGTCATGTCTGTACATAGTTTCAGTACTTTTCTCTTTTACCAGGTGTGCTGGTGGACATTCTTCCTCTTTCGTCTTCAACCCTTCATTCTTGCCTCTATAGTACAGTTTCTGATAACATAATCGAATTTAGCAATTTATTATTTTTTTTAATAGACCTTATCGCCCCCGCGCTTCACTATCTCTAGGACTACAACAATGGCGAAGGCCTATAAGTTTCAAAATACAGAACTCTACAATTTCATAGGATATTTTTTAATGACTACCCCGTAGTCGGGACCATCAGTCGGATATGATGATGGCAAGAGAAATCATAAAATATTGTAGGTAATTTTTGACATAGCACCATCTAGCCCATAAGCTTGTACTATGAGATCTAAAGAACTGATATACATACTTATATATTTCTAGATACATACATATTATACATAGGAACCTCCCAAACTCCAAAACCAACATTTGTGGATCACACGAATATTTGTTCTGACCCAGGAATCGAACCGGGGACCTTAGCGCGGCAGTCGAAAACACTACCACAAAGTACATTGAGTTAGTAAGCGACATCTTACTACTAAGCCTAGATACAATATTTCTTCTTGAAAATTACAATCTATTACCCAAGGATCAACAGCAGGTTCGCCTCTGTCAATCCTGGCTTGTCGTTCTATCTGTTCTCTGTCCAGTTCAGCAAATATTTCCAGATCTTCTGCATTGGGCTCCAAGTCTAGGTCGGCATTGTCAACGTCAACGTCCTCTTTATTCATTCGGTGCATGTAGTTGATCAAGGATACCCCTTTACCTTCGGTTTCCTCTGACAAACAATACAGATAATGTTTTATATAACATCTAGAAGTGTCGGAGATCAATAGAACCAGAAACATAACAGTAGGAGAACGGACCCCGCGTTGTAACTCCAAAGCGAGGGCTTCAGAAGGAAAAAGAGATTGTGCGTAAATAACAGAATCTAACATTTACCTATAGTTGGTTTCACTGCATGACTAGTGGAAGCTTTGAAATTTTCATTATTGGCAGCACCGTCTCCATCCTCCTTTGGATTTCCTTTGCCTTCTGCTTCTTTCTTATCACCATTCTCCCCTTCAGTCTTTGTAGGTACTTCAGTTGGTGCCACACCGGGATCCGCCGGAATTTCATTAATTTTAATTTTTTTCATGCCTTTATTTTTATTTATTTTCGGTTTAGTTGTGACAGTCTTTTTATCTAGATCAATTATGATATTTCCATCTTCAATAATTCCAAGTTTGTTTTCATCTGTGATATTTTGAACTTTGTACGAATCAGTTGTTTTTTTCTCAATTAGCTCTGATTTACTACTAGAGACATCTTCTATTAAAACTTTATTAGCATGTGTATTTGAATCGGATTTTGAAATCTTGTCGGGAGTTTCAACTATTTCTATCAAAGGTTTCTTTTCAACTATATTGTGTATTCCTGAATTTTCTTCATCTGGTTTTATTTCAGATATTTTTGCTTTTCCTTCTCTAGATTTTGATTCTGCAAACATAAGAATATAATGAGAGGTCGTCGACTTCGTTAAATATCTTTATTAATAGTACAATTGATTCCCAAAATTAACCTTTTAATATCTTTGTTGGATCTTTCGGTGGCTTTTGTGGCTGTGATGCAAATAGCAAATTATTCATAGCTTGGAAGTCAGAGGCAAAGTCGCTGCAAGTAAGTAAAGTTAGTTAGCAAACTTTTATTGTACCTAGGATAAAAAGTGTTTGAAATTAAAAAGGAAACTCATTGTAGATTTGGTAAAATAAAACCAAAAATATCAGATATCAGTATACGAACTCGTACTTACGAACTCTTACTGTCCGTCGGTAAAGTGCTTCTGAACCCACACCAATAATCTTCAGGTGAACTCTGTTGCGCAGGCTCATCTTTAATCTCCTGCACTAACTGCTTGCCGCGTTCCAGTTGTGACCACTCTATTTTATTCGTCTCTGGTTCTAAAAGACGAAAAATTACTGCTACTGTTGACCTTCCTATAAAGTTTGCACACACAGCACACAGCAAGTGTGTCACTTTTATCTCTTAGGGAGGCCTCGATTAAGAGTGACACAGCTATTTACACACTGAATCATAGTTTTATGCATACTCCCCAGATGAGGTCGGCGATACTTTTATCTAAAACCATCGAACTGGGGCGCCGCTTGCTTGTCTTCTCCCAAAAATACCGGCCGTTATGACCGGAAGCCTAAAAATGGCGGTTGAGTTGCTCGCCGTTGGACAAAAGCAAGCCTTACCCCTAAAGAAGCGGGATAGAACCCAATCCCCCAAAATGCAGGATAACATTCAAAGTCCTTTGAAAAATGCCTTACTAGTGGACAAAGTCTGTTTGGAACCCCGAGGTTATCCTTTGCAGAGCTCACTCGGAACTCCCGGTCATAGGCAGATGGAAGGATACTTGACGTTTTAGTCGGTAGGAGTCAGGTGTAGCTTCCATTAGGATATCCAAACGTTAAGAAAAGTAGGTAGGCTTAGGTGTAAGACACCTCGCCAAGAATCGTAGTCCAAGTGAAGACACCTACTAGTGGTGCACTTACTGAACAACGAACGAGAGAACGACAGAAACAACGCCCTTAGGAGACCGGGAGATCAAACGGCAGTCGCTCCCAATGAAACCGAACAAACATAAAAAGCCTATCCATAGCTGCTCCGAGCTGTCAATAAATGTAGACACCAGATTCCAAATCCTGGTAATGTTTGGAAGCAGCTGGGAATATGCTAAGAAAAGGAAAGATATTGAGTGCAATAAAATAATCATAGAAATAATGAACTACTTACTCTCATCAATTGGTTGGCTATCACCATCACTGCTGTCTTCACTTGTCGAGTCTTCCTCCTCAGACCCTGATAGAACTTCTTCAGGTATTCCACCGACAGTCTTTACTTTAGCTGGTACTTCTACTTCTTCACACTCTGATTTCTCTTCTTTAATGTCTTTTAAGGTCTCCTCTTCAGGGTTGGCACTCTCCTGTATTGATGTTTGAAATTTATTTATTATTGTTATTTTTAAACTTTTGCGGTTTTATACTCATATTTTATATACTACTCGGAACTTCACGCGAAACAATTTTGTACTTACATTCACCTTTCAAGCGCGTTGCAGCGCCTGTGGTCGCTGGCGCTGCAACGCAGAAAAGTCCAGAGTAGTATATAAAATATATTTATTTATTAATTCTTACGACTATTAGATTTAACACTACTGTGGCAATCAGCACTAAACAGTGCTAAACTATTACGATGTTAGGCATATTTCAGTACCATATACATTGCAATGTTGTTCGTGCACTTGACGCTAGATGTGAGCAAATTATAGAATGGATGCTTCCGCCCCTTTCAGAGGATCAACACTCCTCAAATGTTAGTTTGTAAGCACGTAAACAAACCCTTTCCACACTCATAACGGTGTAAGAAGACATATTAATGAAAACAAAATCTCTTCTCTTGAACCTAGGTAAATAGGTAGTGGTCGGTTGGTTTCTAGGGACACTTTATGCTATGATTTGGTTTTTGCTTTCGGCATTCTTAGAAACGACCTCATAACCTTCGAATGTCTTGTCTTCATTATATTTTTACTAAGTATTTCCGATATATTCTTGAGTTTTACAATTCAAAAATTTACGAGGTATATTATGGTTAATAATCAGTACACCACGTAGCTTGTATGAATGCGATACCTTGGGTGGCAGCCCTTGCGCCTCTATGTCTGCTTTCTCCTTGGCGTCACGCAAAGCTCTCTTCTCGTCACGCATTTTGATTAAGTACCGGACACTTTGCATCACTTTCTCCTGATCTTTGGCTATCCAACTGCAAATGAAAGATATTACTAAATTCTTATAAGGACAGAAAAACGTTTGTGCGATTCAAGCGAGAAAAGCAATTCAAAACACTTATCGCTGGTTTTCTTCGTTACAAAAGCTGCGAGCGAGCGGCGAGATAAAGCCAATTAATTATTATGAAGCAGCAGGTAATTTGTTTAGCACATTTTTATGTCTTAATGGATGCGGTCTGAAATGCTGTTCTATTACAGATCAATAAAAACTTGTTGATATTCTATTTAGATGTTGTTTGAAGATGTTGTGTAATCAATTCCGCTAAGATCTTCACAGTCTAAGTCATCCTTTTCATGATAACTGGTTACATCTGCTGACTAATGGTCGAACCTCTGATGTCGGATTTATTCTGTTAGTAGGCCAAATAAGGGCCTCATTTGGTTAAAATATCTAATTATTATGTAAATCCTAAATATAACCGCATAACATGAAGAAGATAGCTGATAATTAATTTGCTACTAACCGCCTCCTTTCTGCAATCTCTTCTTGTACACCACCCCTTTGCCAAGCTTCAGCACAAGCTCTATCCCTATCAAAAATCGACCTATTGTCTAAGTTTAGGAGAGCTTTTAAACGCAGCGTGAGGGTCTTGCGATAGGCTGGTATGTTTCGAACGACCGGGTTACCCGTCAGTACCAATACTGTAAATTATGAAGTACTGTTTATACTGTTGATTGGTGGAGGTTGCTACACATTTTGAATAGAAACACTTAAAATGTGTAATGAAAAAAAACAAAGGTGGCCGCCTTGAGGTGACCTCCCCTATATTATAGAAAAAAAATCTTAAATATTGCTAATTGACGCACACAGTTCCTCTAAATATCACCATAACGTTTGGTCACATTTTCCGCATCCTCTGATTTTATGGCAATTTATTTTCAAATGGCAAAGCTGCTCTTCAGATTATGGATATGCAAACTTGACTAACAGATGAAGTGGCGCAGGTGGAAGGAGGTTAGTCAGACTGCAGTCGTCGCTAACAATACTGGAAATATTTAAATCGAAGCAGCATCTGTAGTGGCCATTCAAAGCGGATCTTCAAACATACATACATATATAGAGTCACGCATTTATCCCCGAAGGGGTAGGCAGAGGCTTACTATACGCCCATATTTCACCGTATGCATTTTCGTCCCACGTAACAGGTGTTGGGCCCATTGCCGTGTTGTAAAGGACTGGCGCAGGTAGTGGCTAACTGCTGTTTTCAAGCCCTTCAAGGCCTTCTACTTGGCTTAACGACTGCCATGTTACTGGCAACTGGGACCAACGGCTTAACGTGCCTTTCGAAGCACGGAAACGCCAAGTAAGTGAACATGCCACAAGGCGTTCACCCATCGGAGGTCCAGCCATAGCGAAAGTTGCTTAACGCAGTGATCGTTTACAGAACACTGAGTCAGAGGGGCCACGAGCGCTTTGGATTTCCGAAGTAGGAATTATATTCCACTTTGTGGTGAAGTTGAGGCGATTTGAGTTATTTTTTATTTTGGCCTAATATAACGTAAGTTAACGAGGTCAATTTTATAATACACTAGTTTACGCCCGCGGCTTCGCCCACGAGAACTTGTATCCGGGATAAAAAGTAGCCTATGTGTTATTCTGATGTATAAACTATATTATTGAAAAGTTTCTTCGAAATCCATTCAGTAGTTTTTACGTGACAAACAAACAAACATCCATTCTTACAAACTTTCGCGTTTATAATATTAGTAGGATTGTGAGACGTAAGATTTAGAATTATGATTAAATTCTGATATTAAATTAATGAATACTTACATACCTTTCAGTATGACCATGTCAGATAAAACGTCCACAATGAGAGGATCTTCTAAACGATTGTACGACAGATCTAGCACGGAGAGATTTTTGCAGAACTTCAAATGTAGCAGGTCGTCTAAAACAGAACATAGCATTAGCACAACTGTAAATCTAGCAACTACATAATTGGTGAAAATAAAACTTAAAGTATATTTTAGGACATTTACACAGCGGAACGTAGTCTAAATTAAGCTAATAAAGTTTATACTACGGGATTTAGACACATAAACATAATTAGGTATACTTAGGAAACATCCAAACTGCAAATCATCCAAACCCGAGAGCTTAATAAGGGCAGCCGAATACTAGTACCGAAGCAGGAAAGAGGGTGAAATGGACGGAAATCTATAATAATGTTATTAATAAGTCTGCCGGCGAGACTAGTGAAACACTTTAAACGTCATTTTCTGGGCCTTGGGAACGTTTTCAGCAGTCTGAAAAGCTGTTTCAGGCCGTTTCCGAGGAGGCTCTATCACATACCAAATTATCCGAATTTCACCCCAGTTGCCGTTGTTTTCAGGCGCCTGAAACATGTTTTCAGTTCGTTTGAAGCCCACTTCAGTATATAGCGTAATTTCATGAAAGAGTGACAAGGATAGCAGTATTAGAATGAGAGAGCTACATTCAGAATATTCCAGAGCTATTAGACAGGGATAGCACTATTAAATAGAGATAGCTACACTAAGAACATTCTAGAACTATGTGATAGAGATAGCACCAGAAGGGACAGCAATAGGTCGAGAACCTTCCGGCGCATACCGAAGGAGCAACTAGTATCGTGTGGAACATTCTAGAGATGTACCCGATTGTAGGTACCGAACGAATTCTCCCGAATATTCCAGAACATTACTAGGCGTATATAAAGGGCCGAGCTCGCGGCTACAGGACAGTCTCCTTTGAGGAAGCGAACAGTGCGAATTGAAGTGATCGAAGAAGCTAAATAGTGCGATACTGTTACAGTGCAATTATCTAAGCGAAGAATTTGTGTTTAGTGTGTTCAGTGGCGATTATTAGTAGTGGTTTTACGGTTTTTATTTAGAGTTATTAAAGTGTTTCTTTTAAATATGTGGTATTAGTGCAATTCCTATTAGTACCCACCCTACGAACGTAACAATAACTAATGTGAGTGCAACTAAAGTCTTATTTTAACACTTTATTGTTAGTTAATAGTCATTAACTGACAATAAAGTGTCATACATTTACTTACCCACAGTGGTAAGCATATTATGAGCAATACTCAGAGTATGTATATCCGGTGTAACATCTAAATTTTCTATCTTTGTGATAAAATTGTGGTCTAAATTCAGAGTGTCTAATTTAGGACACCCGTCGAGGTTCTCGATCTTCCTGATGACATTGTAATGCAAATACAAGCACTTCAGTTCCGACAAAGTGTCTAAACCTTCGATTCTCTGTATGCCATTATTTTCCAGAAATATACATTTTAAACCTGTGTATTCTTCTAGGTTTTCTATCTTGGAGAAACCCTGCAACGAAAATAAACAATTACCATCCGTGAATGATGCGTGCATGATTGTAGGTTTTGGTTTGGGTACTCGGCCTATCATCGCGTCGTAAATAGACGAAAATCAAACTATTTACAACGATAGGGACATAACGATCCAGAAACAGGTTGTGGTGGGAATAGGTGTGATGCTTATAACGCGTCAGCCCTTATGTTCATTTCTTTTGTACTAGCTCACCTGTTTGTTGGGAAACTGCTTCTTCTGATAGACAGAAAACGTTGTTCCAGGAGCTCATAGAGGAAAAGACAAACAACAGCCGCTTCCGAAACAGAATAATGACCAAATTACTGCCGTCAGTTAATGAGGACCCTAGACTCCAAAATAGAGATGTGATGTGATCCGAATGATCCCCCTTCAACGCTGTGGTAAATGCGGAAGGCCGCGCGAAATAGAAACATGAAGCAGAAACATGAACTCTGGACTCTGAAGTGAATCGTTTTTTTATAAATAACGTGCAGACAATAACATAAGTGCATGTATGAAACGATTAATGAGTCTGCAGGAAGTGAAAGAAGTATGCCTGGATCGCGAAGCCGATCTGTCCTATCTGATTACACCGTCAGGGATATAGCGTGAGGATAATGACAGTGCTGATTACGATAACTAACCTTAAAATGCAAATACAATATGTCGTTGAGGTATGGGGTGCAGTACAACTTATGTTGACGACAATGGTTCTTAATAAACTCCTTTGTCATTCGTGGTGTTCTGTTCATTTCTTCCAGTTCTCTCTCCACCTTCCTCTGAAACGCTCTCTGCTTTAGTTTTTCAGCGAGTTCTTCGGTTTTTTTATCTTCAGGTTTCTGGTTATCGTCAGATTTCTGGCTATCTCCGGCTTTTTTATTTTCTTCCTTTTTGCAATCTGAAAATGATTTTGGTAAATTGTTTTAATCAAATATTAAATATACGTAGAAGTTTATTTATAGGACTACACTACTTAGTCCTTAATTTGTATCCAATATCTTTTTACTTTTCTTCATCTTAGTGTTCCCTAATTGCTTCCAAGTCCTACCTGGATTTGGAGGTTGAGATCTACTTTAATTAAGCTGTAATGAGCAGTTTCGTTTGACTTTTCGTTTGTATTGTTGGGAGCGACTGCCGTCTGACCTCCCGACGTCGTAAGGTGAAACCGGTCAAGTTAAAAAAGTTCCACTTAGTGCCATCAATCAACAATAACAGTATAAATAGTATTTCTCTTGGTACTGTTTTTACGGATTTTATAAGAAAATGTTTTGGATAAAGTTAAAAACATTTACCACACCTTCAGCTTTTACTAAAACTTCTTCCGCTCGTATGTGGTCTCCCTGAGCTTTCTCATCAATCTCCAGAGCCGGTACTTCATCAATCTTTACACCCTCTTTGGCCTTTTTCCGACTTTCTTCTCTTCTAAGTAAATTGTTAGCCAATCGCAATACTTCTTTGTTATCTTTCATCTTATCTTTTATATCGATTAACAGATTGTCTATCCGTTTGTTTCTTTCTTCATTTTGTTTTAACTCTTCTAGTCGTTTATTTGTTTCTTTTTTGCAAGTGAGGTCAATGTCCCATAATTCTTTTCGTACCTTTCCTCCTTCATCACTAGCATTTTCAAGCGTTTTTTCATTTTCTGCATCACTTTTAGCCAATGCTTCTACTGATGCTTTCATAGGATGAAGAACTTCTTTGGATTTTAATAAAATGCTATCTACTTCTTGGATGAAAGTTTTACATTCAGTATTTCTTTTCTCTAGTCGAGCTTTGCTTTGTACTATGCGTTCCTCATGACCCCTTAGCTGAGTATTCAAATTTCTGATAGCTTCATTTATGTTGTTAATCTGTGGATCAGAGGATGGGGCATCGACTACTTGGACTTCTTCAACACTTTCAGTGTGTTCTTGTGGTACTTTACTTATGTTTCGTTTTAAGTTTTCACCCTCTTCCTTAATCTTTTGGTAAGCTATATTGGACTTTCTAGAAGTTTCTAAAGCTTCATTTACATCATTTAATAATTCATTCATACTGTTCAATTTATTTGTAATATCTTCTCGTATAAGTGTACTCAAGTTTTCAGCACCTTCGACAATATTCCGTGCCAGATTTTTCATTTCACTAACTTCCATTTCTGAACTATTTTCTCCTTTATTTTTATTTACCTCTAATATGTTTTCAAGCGCATTGTGTAAAGTTTGTTCCATTTTTTCATCGAACTTTTGGGAAGTCGTTTGTTGTGCATTTTGATTACAATTTTCAGGGTGGCTCTCAGTATCATCTTCGGATATTTCCGTTTTAGGAGTCAAATATTCGTCATTATCTTCAGATATATTTGTTTTTTGACATGTATTGTCGTCTCTTTGCTCAATGCTTTCATTGTCTTTTTGATTTATATTTTGAATTTTTTTGTATTTGCCCAAATTTGGTGGATGTGGTGGAATGTTATTTAAAATTGTGTTTATTTCCTGTAAAGATTGTTGAGTATCTCTTAGTTTCTCTTTGAAAGTTTTAGGGCATACCTCTTCCGATTTAGGTACCACTTTTTTTTTATATTTTAAGTCGCTTTTAGCATCAAGGTTAAGCTGTACTGGGTTATTTTTCAGAGATATGTTTAAATCTTTATTGATAGCATATGTTTCAGATACTTCTTTGAAAACTGAATGCTTTTTATTTCCTATTATCAATTGCTCTGATGACTCTCTTAGAACTGGATCTGTCTTAATTTCAATAGTTTGTTTTTCTCTTGTACTATCCAAATCGTGAGATTCAAAACCATCTGCCATTTTCTGTAACATATCTTTAGTTTCTTGGTACCGTGTCTCGTAAGACTTATCGGTATATTGGCTCACTACTTTTTCTATAGCCTCATATTCTTCGTCCTCCACTTCCTCGTCACTGGGTTCATTTTTATCTAAACTTTCACAAGTTTTATCAGCACATTTTGCTTTGTAATCAGAGGCGGAAGTCATAAGTGATAGCATATTTTTATAGTTTATTTTATTTATCTTTTGTGCATCACCCTCTGCTGAATCTAATTCCTTTCTCATATCATTAAAGCTTGCCAAATTAACCTGGTCTAAGGGCAAAATTACATGTTTGTTGGAGTCTTTTTTGGACATGATCTGAATTTGGCGGGCTTTCTCAGCTATAATAGGATTATCTTTTAGCATTTTTTTCAAATCTTCTTTTTCCAGAGGCTTAGTGAGATCGTCTACTCTAGTAAAAGGTTGACCTGTCATAACTTCATACTCAGATTTAATTTCACCAGGATGCGATGCGGCTATGTAAGGCCTCTCCGCACCTTCTTGGGGTGGAGGTTTCAATTCGTTCTCGATAGCTCTGTCTATCACGTCTTTTGCAATTTTGGCATCTTGAAAAAATAAACGCAATTCCTCTCGCTTTTTGGCTAGAAATTCTGGATCCTTATAATTATCGGGGACTTCCATTTTGTTTCACAAATATTCTTTAGTAAATTACTTATTCACGCTTCTATTCGATAAAACTTTTATTTTTGTCCTATCGGTGATATCGGCTGACGATTTATTTGAAGCTATTGACATCAGTAAACAAAATTGGCATTGTTATAAATATCCATAGTAACGGCTCTGGTTTTGTTTGATCAATATTCAAATATGGAATACTATTTAGAGACCTATACCTACATTACACATCGATCGTAGGTATGTATTATTTCTATCGTTGAGTTATTGTTAGTTACTTTAATTAATAAAAAGGTAATATGTAGGTATTTTGTAAATTTTTAGGTTAATATCTGAAAGAATGCCTACTTAAACATACCTAATTGACTGTTAAGATAGGTAATTTTAAATTTTAATTAGGTAGGTACCTACATTACATAACCCACCAACGATGATAGTTTTTTTTTGTATATTTTGTTTTATGTAGGACAGGTAGTGTGTAAATTGATTATTAACGTAGCTACTTTACTAATAAATTGAATAAAAGGCAAGATTATATTTTGATCTTGCCTTGTGTTATATTACAATCTTGTTCTTACATTATAAGACTGCTTATAGGCTAGGCGGATACCTACATGTAACCATAAACTAGTAATCATAGACAGTGCTACTGGTGGGTGGTAGATATAGGGCGGTATTGGGTATACGTGGGTATAGGTAGTTATAATAAATAAATAAATATCCATCACGCCTTATCCCCGAAAGGGTGGCAGAGGCATATTATATGCCCACTTTTCACCGTGTGGATTCCTGTCCCACGTAATAGGTGGTGAGCCCATTGCCGTGTTTAAATAGACAGACGCAGGTTGTGGCGACCTGCTGTTGAAGGTTTTCAAGCCGCCCATAAGGCCTTCAACCAGGCTTAACGACTGCCATTTTACTGGCGACCGGGACCAACGGTTTAACGTGCCTTCCGAAGCACGGAAACGCTCGCAAATATAAATGCCACAAAGTGGTCACCCATCCAAGGACCAGTCATAGTGAAAGTTGCGTAACTCAGTGATCGTTTATAGAACACTGAGACCGCGGGGCCGCGAGCGCTTTATAGGTAGTTAGGGGTAGATAAAATAAAATAAACTGTGCTCTGAGTACTGAAATCTATGGAGATTACACTAGATATTAGATACACGATTATTCGTATGCCCTTCGAATAATCGTGTATACCTAAATATGCCGAGAAACAATAACGGCGCCTTTCCGTAGTGCAGCCCTATAGTTTTATTTTTTATTTTTTTAGATGAAGTTATTTGTACAGGATGTGCTGGTTTCGACTGGCTTTAATTCTTACATTTGTCTATTTCTCCCCTACTTGAAATGGCAGGAATTTTAATTTATGATTGCAAAAAGTAGGTATCATGACTAGTGATCTTGATTCATTATAGAAATAGGTTTAAATGAAAGTTAATGATATCGCAAATCAAGTAAAACAAAGATCAATTCAAAAACTATTAACAGTAATGAAGTTTTAAGAAATTTCGCTGAAAAATAGTAAAATTTACGATTTTTTTATCTTGATAAAATCTATATAGGTACAGGTATCACAAAATATGATCACGGCGAGTACAAAGCCTTATACTTACACCTACTTTTGGCTAGGAACTCCTAATAGTCATGGCTTTGCAAGTAACGTGGTTAAATTCAGCCTGTCTGACCTCTGCCAACTCGGGGAAAAGACGTTACTCTGTATTTTCAGTACCTGGCCCTGCATTGTCGTATTTGCGTATACCAAAATATAAAACGTATTAAAAAAAACTGGCTTTTCTCACAGATATAGAATCTATATCTGTGGCTTTTCTTCTCCTCTATTTTTTTGTAATTATTATGTTGTTAACATAAAAGCATAAAAGCCAGCCAAAGAATTTTTTTTTTATTGAATCCTTCATTCTTGCAATCTACCCTGTATGGGCATTCTAGTGGTTAGGAAATTGTCTATTTGGCATTCATGGAGTACGCCCAGCGGCGTGTCCATATAAGAATCTGCATATATATGTTGTATTTTTTTTTACATTCTACAGTAGGTATAAATAATTTGAAACGCCAGGCAACTAAAGGTATGGCTGCGTTTATTTATAATTATTATAAAATAATTATATGTAATTTGACTTTGTTGTTGTGTGAGCACCATGTAGACTTATTTATTTTTTTGAAATTGACATGATACTTGCTGTGCAGTTTTTGAGTATGTCATGCTCGCCTAAGTGTCGTGGCAGTGGTGGCGTATGTATCGGGTCGCCTTATTCCCTATAATACGGTTGAGTAGGGCGATGGCTGATATGAACGGATGCCGTCTGTTGGGACTGGTCAGCTCATAGCTGTTATAGCAATTATTACAAATAATCTTATTTATATTTAAGGTAAACTTAAGTTTAGTCGACTGTTCTCACATAAATCCAAAGGAACAATGTAAGTGTAATTTTAATGTTGTAAGCCATTCCTACATTTTAAAATGGCATCCATAGACTTTCTTGCCAGATTCTTCTTCTTCAAGGGTAGGCTGCCCTTAGAACCGGCAACTATAATCACTCTAATTTTGATATGATTTTAAACACAACATCATTACTATATAATTGGACAGTCCACTGAGGGGCATGTATCATGTCTAAGTGTAAATGTTACATGTACAGATTTGGTTTCATTTGCTTTTATTCTCCAATCTTTAAGCCAGATTGAAATCTTGTCAAGACTATTCTGTAGCATAGCAGATGCCGTCACTGGATTTTCGTGGTTTGCAATGAGGGTAGTATCGTCAGCAAATTGTCCCCACTAGTACATCTTCAGTGGATGGTAGGTCTGAGGTATATTTCAGGTATAAGATGGGGCCCATTACACTGCCTTGAGGTACGCCTGCATCTATTTTACAGAGACTCGTTCTGCCCTCTCCATGCTTTACATAGAAATGACGTTGTTGGAGATAGGATTTTATGAGGAGATAGAAATTTATAGGCAGAACTTGCAGGATCTTGTATAGAAGACCTTCATGCCACACGAGATCAATAAGCCTGTAATATGTCTAAGAATGCTGCCGAGCAATATTTCTTGTGTTCATATGCATAATTTATCATCTCAACCAGACGATGGACCTGTTCTATGGGTCCATGGTCTTCACGGAATCCAAACTGATGAGTTGGTATTAATTCAGATTTTTCAAGTATTGGGTTCAAGCTTTTCAGGAAGAGAATTTCCAAGAATGAAAAAAAAATGTGATGTTTAATTTTTTATTGGGATTTGCGCGGCATCTTGATAAATGACTTGCTGTATATTATTTTCCAAAACTAGTGCATTAACCTTGTTTTATATGTAAATATGGTAGTTTCTTAGACATAAAAGTTGTGTAATCGTGCTTTAGTGAAAGACAGTGATATATTGCAGTGAAAAGCCATTTTACAACTTTTCGTACAAATTCCACTGAAAGCCTCAATAACGCTCTACCACGTTAATGGGACGAGGACACTCTGGACTTGAAATCGACAAAGGACTGGATGGGACCAAATTAAAAGAAAAGATTAAAGAAATATGACATAAAAATAAGATTTGGCTAAAAGGTCTTTGTAACTAGGCCATAAATAATTATAAAAAAAAAAAGTTGTTATTGTTTGCTATTTTCCTCTCGGATATTCTTCTGAGTATCAGCGTTTTACTAATTCCCAAAACAGTTACTAAATGGTAATTTATTATATATTTCGTGCGATTTTTGTTCCGTTTTAGGTTTTTATTAATAGCAAAAATGGCCGATGAAAGGAACTTTCGTTCATCCTACTACGAAAAGGTCGGGTGCCGAGGAGTTGAAGAGAAGAAATCTCTTGAAATACTAATGAAAGAGAAAACATGGGACAAGGTGAAATTGAAACAGTTTTGCCAGAGATACACAATTCCAGCAGCTTACAGAAATTTAGTATGGAAAGTGCTTCTAGGTAAAGAGTTTAATAATCAGTATAATTTTACTTTTGCGGTGGTTTAAGTTAAGTGCTCCTTTAGTGTCATTGCTGATTTAAAGCACCTCTATTGGAATTTCCACAGCTTACTTAGTAGAAGGCCATTTAAAATTAGTAAAAATTGTAAATTCACTTCAAAATAAAATTTATTTATTAAATATTCTGGGATACTGATAACTTCATAAAAAAGGAGCTGTCTAAACGGGCTTTATTATTTCTTTAAGACAATAGAATATACACATTCCATCATAATAATTCAAACTGAGTCCAAACTTTTGCACCAAGTGCATAGATTTACTAACTAGACACATTTTTTCATAAGAGCGAGGAGTTAAGATGCACTCTAGTTGCATCTTAACTCCTCGCTCTTATGAAAAAAGGATTTAGGGTTCTATGAGATTGATTGATGATAAAGAGCCGTATTCCAAAATGTTTCTCAATACTTGAGAGTAGATTTTAAAAGGTGAAATCTAGCCTCAAGCGTTGACTGAGTATTGAGAAACGTTCTGGAACATGGCCCTTATTAGAGTTCTATCTGGTGTAGACTATGTGATAACATATGTAGTTTCAAACAGAAAGGCCATATGCTTGTCTGCTACCTCAGTAGCAGGCGAAATCCTTGTTCTTGTTGTTACTGGGCCGTTTCCGCACTTAGCCACTTGATTGGGCCATTGTGCGTGGATTCTTCATCCTTTCACTCCAACCATCCAAGGCAGTCCCAGAAGGTCAGCAGCCTTTTAAGGCCCTGGCATGCGTCTGGGAGTGTTTGCAGCGACTGTAGGATGCGCGCCCGGTCATCTGCCACGCTCCTGCACTCCATGAGCACGTGGTGTGGCATTTCGTCTGCCTCCATGCATCCTCTGCACAGGGGGCTGTCTGTTACACCTATGGTGAAAAAGTGTTTGTTAAGGTGACAGTGGCCTGTTAAGATTCCTACAATCTTGCCTATGCTTTCCCTATTTAGCCTAATGAGGTTGCGGGTAAATCTTTTAGATATCTCCGGAATCGCCATCTTAGTTTGCCTACAACCTTCGAGGGTTATCCATGCGGTCTTATGTGCTTCTTCAGTGTTTGTGCGCAGCCATGTCTTTATCTGTGCCTGGGGTAGGGGTAGTAATGGTTCCTGTCCATATACTGTTCTGACCCCCTTTTGGCCAGTTCATCTGCTGCGTCATTTCCCATTGAGTTACTGTGTCCTTTTATCCATTGCAGGGTTACTTTGTTCTTATCCGCAATGTGTTGGAGTTTGTTGTGACATTCCAATATAAGGACCAATGAAATTTTATTATTTTGTAATGCTTGTAGTACGGATGCGCTGTCCGAGATGATTTTAATATTAAAACCACGTAAGTCTCTAGCTGCAACCGCTTGTGCTGCCTTAATTAGACCTACACATTCTGCCTGGAAGATTGTGTTTCGTTTGTCTAAAGTGGTTGATATTTTAATGTTTAAGTTGTCCGAGAAGACGCCAGCTCCAGTTCCGTGTTTGGTTTTGGAGCCATCTGTGTATATCCTAACTTCATCGATGCCAGAGCTGTCTATAGTTTCAGCGATAAGTTGGATATTATATCTTCGGTCAAAGACGTAGTGCCCCGAGGTTATGTCCATGGGGGCCTCAAGAAGCGGGTATTTCTCGAGAATCTCCTTTAGGACTTTGGTATGTGTTGTTTCTATGTTTTGTCTCCATAGGCCGTTTGATCTTAGTCTTAGTGCAGCTGCTTTTGCTTCTTGTATGACCAGGTCTAGTGGTCTCAAGTTCAGCAGATACTCGAGTGCGGCTGATGGGGTAGTTCTCATGCACCCAGTGGTTGCTACACTCGCCAAGCGTTGTAGGCTTTGCAGTTTTGTTCGTGTTGTGGATAGTTGTGTTCTGGGCCACCATACAACTGCTCCGTAGGTCATAGAGGGTATGATAACTGATATGTAGAGCCAAAGAGTGATTTTCGGGTTCAGACCCCATCTTTTTCCAGCCACTCTTCTACACTGGTTGAAAGCTATACATGCCTTCTTCGTTTTAGTTTCAATGTGACTCGCCCAGCTCAGTTTGTTGTCAAGGATCACGCCCAGATATTTCACTTGAGTTGATAGGGAAAGTTTGGTGTTGAATAATTTTGGTAGGTCCAGGTCTGGTAACTTCCTTCTCTTTGTAAAAATGATGAGTTCTGTTTTTTTCGGGTTTACGGACAGTTTATGTTCGTCACACCATTGTTCTACTATTTGAAAGGCCGTGCGCATTACTTTGCATAACACGTTTTCCGCGCTGCCGTTGATTAGAATTGCTAGGTCGTCTGCATAACCAATAGTAATGTATCCTCGGTCATTCTTTAATTTCAAGGGCGAAATCCTTAAACATGCCATTCTTTTTTCAGATATTCTACCAGTATACCCTAATGTCCATGCCTTTGTGGCACAACAACGCTTAGAACAGTTTAACGATCTCCTGTATGGTGTAGAGACATTGGATAGAATCAATATGGATGCACCACGAGATGAGGTGTTTCTTGCAATGTGGTTAATTGAACTGGAGGTAATGAAACCCCCATTGTTTAAGGAGACCAATTTTTGTGTAAGTTTTTTTTAAATATTTATTTGATAACAATGCCTTTTTAAGGTTGTAAGGTCTTAATCAAAATTTGGGACAATTGCATCTCATGGTGCCTGGGGTCCACTTTTCTAATTTTATTTTGTGAATTGACTAAACAAGCACAACAAAGATGTATTGGGGCCAGAACAACCTTCCCCGCAAGTGGTGCACCCGCTGATCAATCACGCTTTTATACCTGAAGCTGTGACAGAGGCATATTTTATGCCCACATTAAGCATTTTTGATAATTATTTTGGGACATTTTCACATAATGCCTTCACACTTTACACCCAATGTAAGCAATTATGTAGGTACATAATGGGATCTAGAGAACTGATAAACATACTTATAGATTTCTAAATACATACATAATGTTCAGGGTATATAGGTGGGTAAGAATGTGGATATCGTAAATAAAATGCACTGGGGTTGATTAATATACAATGTAATAATCTGTAGTTAATGTTTTGTTGCAACACAACATAAAAGACACCCAAACTCCGTAACAAATATTTGTTCTGACCTGGAATTTGAACTCTTTGGCATTGAGGCAGTCGGTGGGTCCTAGTAGTGAATATTAGTGGAACCAGGCTCTGAATATATGTATAGCATTGAAGCAACTAGTTGAACGAAACACTAACATGAAGTGCAAGACAACTGGGGGTGGTTATGTATCAATTTAGTTGTACAACTTGTCTTATACTATAACTACCAGATGCCCTACGGTTTTACCTGCATAGTTCTCATTCGCATTGGAAATCGAGATAAAGAATAGCCCGAGTTACTTATTATACCAGGTATCTGCTAGTGAAAGTCCTGTTAAAATAGGGCCAGCCATTTCAGAGATAAGTTGGTACAAACAGATGTTGGATAGTTGGACAAACGGTTATTTTTTAAATGTCTCTGTCTGTTAATAAGAAGCATTTAGTGATAATTCTTAATTTGTAATTACAAACAAATAATTCAATTTTAATATATTTGTATGGATTTTGTTTTTAAATAAATAAATTACTACTATAATAGCTGTTGTCTTTACACAGTCAGCGGACACATTTCTGCCAATAGCAAGGGCACTGTTAGAGTTGTACCCGGATGAGGTAGATGCATACTGGCTCTGCAAGTCGCTGACTGTCATAGTGCAGAATATGCAGAAAGACTTGCCTAAGTTGAAGGAAGCCTTCCAAACCATGCTGGAAAAAGAAGATCAAGAGCTTTATAAGTAAGATGTTGCTGAAATCATTGCGAAGCGCTAATGTAACTGATTCTAACAATTTCTATGGTGATAATGAATTTGCTAAGAAATTTTTTAAGTTCCAAGCCCTACCTGTACTTGGATCCTGCTGTTCACTTTTATTTAGCTGATAAGTGTAGTTTTGCTTATGATTTTCGATATTATTGAGAGCGAATACAGTCTGAGCTACCCAACCCCGTGAGGGTAGTGCGTCATTGCCTTACTAACGGATCTACAATGTTACCAATGGACATTGTTTAGCAGGTGAAGTTGTCTAAGCCCGTAGATCTTGATGGGGCCGTTCGTTACACCCAATGAGTTTGCTAAGAATATGGCAATTACAGAGTTTGACAGCCCAGTAATATGGTTTTTAAAAAAAGCCTGGCTTGCAACTAATATACCCAAACATAACCCAAGGTTTATGTTCCGCGGCTGCATGGTAGTAGCGCACCGGTCTAAAACAAATATCCGCCATTGCGTCATCCGTTGCTCAGCAGGTGCACGTGCGCCACGTGAGGTCGACTTGGACCCCACAGATGTTGATGGGGCATTTGTCAGTATTCTGCTAACTTAATAACAGGTCCATTGTAAATCCTAATCTATACTAATATTATAAAGCTAAAGAGTTTGTTTGTTTGGTTGAACGCGCTAATCTCAGGAACTACTGGTCGGATTAGAAAAAATCTTTTTGTGTTAGATAGCCCATTTATCGAGGAAGGCTATAGGCTATATATCATTACGCTACTACACAGGAGAGCAGAGCAGTAATCATAAATGTCGACAAATCGGGCAAATTTTTATGCATCATTGTAGAATTTACAAGCGACGGGATTAAATAGGTGCGACGGGAGTTTTTAATACCTTAATAAAATGTAATATTAAATATTACATTTTATTAAGTACACTAATTATTAAGTACAATATTTTATTAATACCACATTTTTAATATTACTAGATGACCTGGGGGTCATCTAGTAATATTAAAAATGTGGTGTGCGTTTCTCCGCCACGGTGTCCAATCAAAAAACCGAATGGAACAAAGCAAAAATTTGTCAGAGTAGAAATAAAAAAGATATTAGGGTTTAAAGTTGGCCGCGCGAACGAAACGTGGAGTTATCCAAGTATATGGGTTAGAGACCTAATTCTTTTTGTCAATTAAAGATTGATTTGTCAAAAATTGTCAAAAAAAGAATTATAAGCTTTACAGCAATATTTTACGAAATATTCGCCTTTGAAGTTATGGCCGCGCAATTCTCCACTCGTTGTTTCTTTAATGTTTGTTATTTTTTAAGTCGTAAGATTTCTTATAGTAAAATTTATACCAGAAGAATGATCTTAATTTGTCGAAACCAATGAAAGCAATAAATACTACTGAAGTTTAGTTAAACCGGAGATATCGACCAAAAACAAAAAGTGCGTTACCACGCGAACGAAACGCTACTTTGTAAGCTGTTATCTCGCTACCTATAATTGCTAGGATTTTGGTGTAAACTTTCATTTATTTGGCATGTTGTTGTTACTGGGCCGTTTCCGCACTTAGCCACTTGATTGGGCCATTGAGAAACGTTCTGGAATACGGACCTTATAGTAGTAATGTCGAATGAAAAATGGATTTTATTTTTCTAAGTTAGAAAAGTTAAATATAAAAGAGATAAGTATATTTATCTTTAAAAAAATAAGAGATTTTAGGTGTAGTGTTGTTGACAGGGACTAAGCGCAAGAGTGACGAAGTATTACAGCTCACGGGTGGAGTAAAACAGATCCACAAGAGCACAGTAAATCTGTGCTGTAGTGGATCTGGAGAAGGCACTTTATGTGTGTGACTAAAATGTGGATGCAATCTTTTCTAAAGTCTCACCTATAGGTACAGTTTGCGTCCAAGTATGATTTTCGATATCTGTATCTATTTCTATTATTGTTATAGTGGACGCAAAGAGGCCATTACAATGTAAATGGTAATAATGACAGAATCAATATAAAACTAATAATGTTTGTCATGATTTATCGTATAATAATTACTACTACTGTGATATTTACCATGTACTAATTATTCTTTCATCGAGTAGCAGATATCTCGATTCTGTTACAAACGCCAAGACCACGATCTATTAAAGATCGCATTTATTATATTTGTTGATTTTTTTAATGTTACTGTGATATTTAATTTTTTTACATTATTACCTACATTTTTAATAATTTTTAATGAATAAATAATTTAATTATTGAAATATGTAAGTTTTTTATTTAAACGATATATTTTTTTCAGAATGTCTTTGATGTTATTCAACTTCATAGCTGTCCTCCAGTTATATAGCAAATGTAAAGGTATTCCCAAAACAAATCGAAATTATGGTCACCCTGGTAGAACATTATATAGGACATCATTATTTTATATTTAACACGTGTAGAAAACGGTTTTGAGGGTAAAACGATACGTCATTTTAATGAGGTTAATATGCCGAATTAATGAAAGTTTACACCAAAATCCTAGTAATTATAGATAGCGAGATAACAGCGTTCAAAGTAGCGTTTCGTCCGCGCGGCCACGCATTTTTTGTTTTGGACCGATATCTCCGGTTTAACTAAACTTTAGTAGTATTTATTGTTTCCATTAGTTTCGACAAATTAAGATCATTCTTCTGGTATAAATTTAACTATAAGACATCTTAAGGTTTAAAAAATAATGAACATTAAAGAAACAACAAGTGGAGGATTGCGCGGCCATAACTTCAAATGCGAATATTTCGTAAAATATTGTTTTATAGCTTGTACTTCTTTTTTCGACAATTTTGACAAATTCAATCTTTAATTGACAAAAAGAATTAGATCTCTAACCCATGAAGTTGCTGAGATCTCCGTGGCACGTTTCGTTCGCACGGCCAACTTTAAACCCTAATATCTTTTTTATTTTTATTTTGAAGCGCTCGTGGCCCCGCGGTCTCAGTGTTCTGTAAACGATCACTGAGTTAAGCAACTTTCACTATGGCTGGTACTCGGATGGGTGACCACTTTGTGGCATTTACATTTGCGAGCGTTTCCGTGCTTCGGAAGGCACGTTAAGCCGTTGGTCCCGGTTGCCAGAAAATGGCAGTCGTTAAGCCTGGTTGAAGGCCTTATGGGCGGCTTAAAAATTTCAACAGCAGGTAGCCACAACCTGCGTTTGTCTATTTCAACACGGCAATGGGCTCACCACCTATTACGTGGGACAGGAATCCACACGGTGAAAAGTGGGCATATAATATGCCTCTGCCACCCCTTCGGGGATAAGGCGTGATGGATATTTATTTATTTATTTTATTTTTACTTTGACAAATTTTTGGTTTGTTGCATTCGGTTTTGACAAATTTCGACAAATTTTTGACGGAGAGTTTTTCTTGATTGGACACCGTGGCGGAGCAATCGAAACGCACACAAAATGTGAAAGTTTGTATTAATGTTGGATTTTTGTTTGTTACTCTTTCGCAATATCACTATCACTACTGAATGGATTTTAATGAAACTTCACAGATAGCTTATACATCAGAAAAGGACAATGCTACTTTTTATGCCAAAAACAAGTTACCCGAAAGAAGTATGCATGGATCGCGAAGCCTGGCGATCTGTCCTTTCTGACTACCCCGTCAGAGATACAGCGTGAAGATAGTTAGTTCTAACAAGTTCCTGTGGGAAACAAAAATGATATCCATTGTTGTTACAACTTCACATATTGTACTCAATGACGTCCGAAATACATAAAATATGTGCTAACCTTTGAAAATACTGTAAGGCTAAAACGGTCTGGTTTAAATCCTGCTAATATTATAAACGCAAAAGTTTGTAAGTATGGATGTATGTTTGTTACTCTTTCACGTAAAATCTACTGAATGGGTTTTGATGAAACTATACAATAAGATAGCTTACACAGCAGAATAACACATAGGCTACTTTTTATCCCGGGAACAAGTTCCTGTGGGAAACGGGAAAACTTCAACACGCGTGCGGAGCTGCGGGCGTCAACTGTTGTAAATATGTGCAACAGTACAAGTGTTTTTATTCGAGATGATCGTAGTAAGTTTAAAGACATAGTCTCTGCCTACCCCGATGGGAGACAGGCGTTCATTCTTTTTACGGAACTAGAATCGATGGAGGAAAAAGTCTTCTTTAAAACTAGTTTTGTAGAAAGAAGAATTACGTCACTAGTTAGGTAGAAGGGTTTCGTAGGCAGCCGAAGGTGTTCGATTGTATGTACTTATTGTGAGGTTCTTTGAAATGGTCTATATTCAATAAAGAATTCTGATTATGACTGTCTTCACACCGAGTAGCCATGGTCTAATCTAGCCTCACGTTTACATTTCTTTCAGTCACCTGGTGAGCATTAATGGATTGGAAGTGATACCGCTTACTAAGTGGTATAACTGTTGTTTCGCCGGCGTTTTGGACATCACGTCTCTTGCCAAGTGAGTTAATTTATCAAAATGATCATGCGTTCTGTACGGCACTATCCAGACGGGTTTGAATTGGGTTTTATTTTGAGCTTTCCTACTTTATATGTATTTTTTATTTATTTATCTATTACGCCTTATCCCCGAAAAGATGGCAGAGGCATATTATATGCCCACTTTTCACCATGTGTATTTCTGTCCCACGTAATAGTTAGTGAGCCCATTGAAATTTTTCAAGTCGACCATAAGGCCTTCAACTTGACTTAACGACTGCCATGTTACTGGCAACCGGGACGCGGAAAACGCTCGGAAATGTTACTGCCATAAAGTGGTCACCCATCCCCCATGCCGCTCATAAGGCCTTCAACTGGGCTTAACGACTGCCATGTTACTGGTAACCGGGAGCAACGGCTTAACGTGCCATCCGAAGCTCCGAAACGCTCGCAAATGTTAATACCACAACGTGGTCACCCATCCGTGACCAGCCATAACGAAAGTTCCTTAACGTAGGCATAGTTTACAGAACACTAAGTCTGCGGGGTCACGTTTGCATCATTATTCCCCCTCACCACGGATTTAGGGGTTTGCTTTCTCAATTTACTATGCATTTCTTATTCTATAATTACTATTGTAGGATTTGGGACAAGGTGTGCAGTGGTGCGCCAAAGATCCTGTCGTTTGTGGCGGTGATGGTGGCCGTCACGTTGCGGTACAATATCCTCAAGGCAAAGACTGGAGACGAGGTTCTGGCCACAGTGTCTCAAGTGAGTATTTAGATGTCAATAGATATGTGTAGAGACAGACGGGCGGCCTCCAAGCAAGCACTCGAGCAAATTCGTGTAAGATTTCTGAAATTAGGTATTGGAAAAAGCTATAAAAAAAGAAAGTAATCCAATAACTAATTGAATCGGGCGTTACTAATACGGGTACGGGAATACGGGCGGAAATCCATCGTAGAACGATAACCCCTCTTTTATTATCGTTCTGCGTTTAATTATGCCAAAATCGCTAAAACATTTTTTTGGAACCTAGAAATAAATTGTCAAATTAATATTTAAAAAAAAATACATAACATTAATTAAGTAAAATAGATAAATACAACAAAAAAAAAATATCACACACAGATAAATAAAATAAATATTGTGGGACATTTTTTTTACACAGTGCCTATCTCAAAGTAAGCTATTATGCATATAAGATCTAGACAACTGATAGACATTCATACTTATATATTTCTAAATACATATATCCAAACTGATACACACATCTGTGGATCCAGATTTATTCCGACCCTGTCCTGTTTTTATAAGTTAGTTTATGATGCTATTAACGAATATATACCAATAAAACCAAATCAATGCAAATATAGATATAAGTACGCGGAGTGGTACACGGCAGATTTAATAAAAGTTATAAAGTCTAAGGCGAAGTGTCATAAACAGTACAAAATAACGGGTTTACAAAGTGACTACGAATTGTTTTCTCACTACCGTTCAGTAGTTAAGACCAGGATTGCATCAAACTATAAAGCGTATCAAAGTAGATTACAATATCATTTTAAAATGGAACCTAAATCATTTTGGGATTTTGTAAGATGTAGACAAGCTAAAAGAAACAAAATTCAGTTAACTAAAAACGGAGAGGTTCTCAGAGAGGAAGATTGTGCAGAATGTTTTGCTTCATATTTTCAGTCGGTTTATAGCGCGGAGCGTTAATGCAGGCAAACTGTCATGGCGCTACGTGCGCGATGCGTTGCGAAGACTCAAGCCCAAGCGGTCGGTAGGGCCGGACGGAGTGCCACCGTTTAGTTAAAGATTGTGGAATTGTATTCGAACATTTAATTTATGTCTAGCCAATGGGCACTACCTTAATGAATGGAAAATCACACGAGTGATACCGGTACCTAAGGGAAGTGGCTCCGACGTGAGTGACTTTAGGCCTGTGGCGGTGCTGTCGGCGTTCGCTAAGGTATTTGTAGGGGATGCAACCTGCGTGGTACCTAATGGGGTTCGATACGCTACTAATTTAAAACCACTTTAGTAACTTTAAAGATTTATTGCTAAGTTTACAGTAAAGGATATGCTATGCTATTGCTAAAATTAGTAAAAGATGGAAATGAATGCACCCGGTCGCTTTCCGTTATGCACTGAGCTCGCGGCGCACTTAGTGCGGCCGTATTGTATCGCTGGGTCAGCAAAAACGTGATCGATGGCAATTATTGCCTCGAACAGTATTTGAGTCAATATTGCATTGCAAAATTTACGCGCAAGTTAAGACGCTACTCACAACACGGCTTTCGCGCAGGTCGGAGTACGACCAGCAACTTGTTGTCGTTTGTCTCATACTCGGCAGAGAGTATTGACGTAGGCAAGCAGGTCGACGCGGCGTACTTTGACTTCCGGAAGGCATTTGATGCGGTCAATAATGACATATTGTTAGAGAAATTTTCTAAATTTAGGATTACACCACAATTGTTAAGAAAATTTGCAAGTTACTTTTGCAAGAGCCGACAGTACGTGGAGTACGCGGGATATGAATCTGAACCGTATTTTACGTTTTCTAGGGTGAGTCAGGGAAGTAACCTCGGCCCGTTGGAGTTTCTCCTGATGATTAATGACCTGCCGGAGGTAGTGGAAGGTTCGAAATGTTTATTGTTTGCGGACGACTTAAAGTTGTTCTTGTCCATTGCGGACAGTTCGGACTGCTGGCAACTACAAAGGGACATTAATAAGGTAGTGGAGTGGAGTAAAAATAATAAACTGATGTTTAATATTAGCAAGTGTTGCGTAGTCACGTGCTGCCGCGCGCGCACCCCTTCCTGTACCCGTGTGAGGTGGCGGAGCGCGCACACACACCTGGCACGTCGTGACCTCGGCCTAGATATCTAATCTAGGTTTTGTTTTGAGGGAGTGTAGGGATTTTCAGAACACAGATGTAATAAGAGTATTATATAATGCACGGGTCAGGAGCCACCTTGAATGTAATTCAATTGTGTGGAATCCATATGAAGCAAAATATTCTACTATGTTAGAAAGGATACAGAACAAATTTACGAGGTTCTTATACTTGAATGAGTTTGGCATTTATGAACGGTCTATCCTCTGATGTACCCGAGTTTGTTTGTTATTGGCATGGTCGGGTACAGCAGGTTGGCGGTGCGGAGGGATTTCGCACTCCTCAAGGACGTGCTGGAGGCTTTTGCGCTGTGGGCGCCTCCGGGCCGAGCTACCGCGCGGCGTCAATTATGCCTATTTCAAAGGCCAGTGGCAAGGACAAACCTTCTGGAGTATTATCCTATATCGCGCGCCATAAAGCTCATTAATGCACTACCTAGTAAAATAGATATATTTAGTCAAAGTCGGTTCGTAGCAAGCATTCAGCGTTTCATAGAAATCTTAGAATAGTTTTATTATGTACTAGTTGACTCCCGCGGCTTCGCCCGCGTGGAGGGGTTATCCGTTCCCGTCCCGCAGAAGCTTGTACCCGAGATGAGGCGTGGCCTGTGTGTTGTTCTGATATATAAGCTATATTATTGTAAAATTTAGATTAAGATTATGTTTATTATGTCATACATACTAAGTATCTTTCGGGGGAAATTAGTAAGTTTCCACAAGTTCATACCCACTGTATGTTAATTTCATTGTGTCTCTGCACTATCGCATTAGGCTTTGCCTGTAATGATAGCGTGTAAGGTTTTAAATAAAATAAATAAATAAATAATGGAAAAAAATTGAAAAATGTGACGACTTTTTTTAAGGCTATAAAATTTCTCTCAATGTCGAAGCTTAACTTTTCGTTGTACGGATACAACTGTCACGGATGTACTAGCTACAAAACGTGTCGGTTTAGCACGTTTTGTAGCTAGTACATCCGTGATTATAAGATGCATTTCAAACTTGCAAGTCCGACATGTTTGATGTTGTTATTTCCTTTGCAGATCCCCGAGCAATGCGAAGAAGTGGTAGCAAACAAGGCCATAGACCTGTGGCAAGACTACGGGGCTCAGCCAGCAGGGGGTCCCACAGACCCTCTTATCAAGAAATGATGCATGACCTTCTAATGGGACCCCCATTAGAAGTTACATGAAGTGATTATTGAAGACAAGACTGTGTTAAAGTGTTGTAAATAAAATAGTGTAAGGAAACTGTGCCGTGATTTAGACTATTTAAGACAGTGACTGTTTAAAAATAGCAAATTTAATATACTTTTCGTGACTTGCTCGCAATAATTATACTTTAACCAACGTTTCGAACACGGTTCAAAGCCCGTGGTCGTGATAGTATGTGTCATAAAAATCTGGAATAGTTAATTAATCAGTAGGCATTTAAAAATTGGCACGATAGAACTGTATTATATAATATAGATATTTATGAAATTGTATCAGATATATTACTTCGTAAGTGGGATTTGTAATATGTATGTACAGATTGGCAAATATAGTCGAAAAAATATTTTCATATGACAACCCACAAAGTATCGAGTTTAATTTTCAGTAAAATGTTTTTGAAGTAAAACTTCTTTATCGACGTTGAGATAAATTTTATAGCTAAAATAAAATCGTCACGTTTTTCGGTTACGCGCTATGTTGTTTTGAAGTGAAACTTCTTTTCGACGTATGAGAGAAATTTTATCGCTGTAAAAAAATGTCGTAAAGAAGTTTCACTTCTTACCTGTGTACTCTGGTACACACACATTTTTTTTTTTGGTTATATTTTAACTAAGTATCCGGCATGTTTCGGTAGGCACGGTATACGTAGATTTGAGATGCCAAGTAAAATGGAAGTCACATAGTTGCTAGTTTCAACCCTTTTAGTTAGCTAGTCGCATCGCACGTTATTCAATAACTATGTTCTGAATGTAGTAGATATAGCTAATGTATGTTTACTGAAGGAAGTTATTCTCAATCTACCTTCATTGATTAATTTTAATTATTGTTAATTATTGCTACTTAGTTTCTGCCAGAAAACACTTATAAAACATCCTCATGGAGTAGAGATAAGATGATTGGAGAAATAGAAACAGTCTGAAACGGAACTTTTTGCGCGCTGGCTACATTGTAAATATCAGACACAACGAGGCTTTCGGCGGGACGAGTGACAAGTGCGAAAGCTCTAAAACAAGTGCATTTATCTTGTTTTATGTGCGGGAGTGGTGGTTTCTTGGACATAAAAGTTGTGTTATAGTGATAGACAATGATATATAAGCAGTGAAATGCTATTTTCTATCTTGCCGCCTAAAGTCCACTGAAAACCTCAGTATAAGGATCATCATTATACTGAGGGCAAGGACCAGAAAATGGTTGAGCGGGCGAGATAAATAAATTCAAAGTGGACTGTATTTGCGGGGAAAGACAAAAATGAAATTTACACGCGGTTGTCGACGGAAAAAAGTAATGGAAAACAGGAATAGGCACACTACCTTGCTTTTGCTGCAAGATGTTGAGGTGGAGGCTGCCGGGGACGTCCCTGGACTTGGATCCCTGCTTCCAATGCACGAAAACACTATTTATCCATGGAAAACACAATTATTGCGAAAGTTGGTTGCGAACCTAGGACTGAGGACTCGACATCGACGAAGACTGGAAAAGACTAAATTCTAATTTAGTCTTGTCCAGTCTTTGTCGATGTCGAGTTGTTAAGATTGAAGAAATGTTATATAAAAAAAAAGATTTGACTAAAAGGTCTTCGTAACCAGGCCATAAAATAATTATAAAAAAAACACTAAACGAAACATAAGTCATTGAATAAATAAAATGCCTTTCAAAATAAATGTAGAAAATTTTACCGAGTACTTGCGAATTATTTTGCAAATATTCCGTAAAATGATCGGTACGTTTATTAATTGTTCTGTGCAAACACAATTTCCTATAGGTACTTAATATTGAATACAATATTGTGAACAAAACACAAATAGTTATTTTTTTACTCCTTGAAGAAGCAACACTCACACTTCCGTCCTCCATGTGCTACTGATCATGCATCTTAGAGCCCTTACATTCTGCTGCCAAATAATCATTGCAATGCAATTTTATACCACTGAGGTGGAAGACAAGCATACGGCCCATCTGACGGAAAGTGGTCACTGTAGCTTATGGACGGTTGCAACATCAGAGATGCAGCACTCGCGCTGCCAAAATGAAGAAGTCCGGTATGCTCTTCGCAAAAACCACGTACTTATAACTAGACTGTACTGCGGCCATAGCCAAACTCCTATGTCTGCGGCGAAAATACCGGTCCGCGCGAGAGGGCTTTCGGTGGTAGTGTGTCTCTTATTAAATAAGTGACCATGATCAAACCAAAACATCGTGTGTATCTTTTTTCTGGAATCTACATCACATACCCTACACGTGGGTTACGGGTCAGAAGTACTTTTACATTTCCTACACACCTTTACAGTTCCTGCTTTTATAATGGGTATCATCTGACCTAACGTTGGTACAATACTGTGTAGGTACCTATAGAGTTGGTGCGCCATGTGTGTCTCCACATTATTGCCGCTGTGAAGGAGCCCATGGACTTTAACCCAGCAGAAGCGCATGGCGTATCGGCATATCTTCAATTTGAAACAGTCGATAAGTATCTATCTACCTACCTACTATTAAGAGATTGTAAAAATATTTGATCTACAAAATTCATGGTGACCCTAAACTTAATAAGTATTAATGTTATTACTATGAAATTATTATATTAATTAGAGGAACTGTAGAAATATTTAGATAAGTTTCAAAGTATATGAATTATGAATTTTACTAAATCATAAAAAGAACCAATTACTTTAATTACCTAATTTATTACCAAAGCCAATGATCCAATCCAAAGCATCTAGCTGAGACATAGTACCAAGTTAGATGAGCGGGCAACGCGTCAGACAAGGACACACTACCATTGGGAGCCCTCTCGCTTTAGGCCAAGGTTTAGTTAGCTACCCTAGTAGATAAGAATTATATTATATTATCTGTGCTCAATGGCATACCAGCAGGAATCGCCAAGATAAAACAGCACTCAACAAAGCACAAAAAACCTTATAAAAAAATACTCAGAGAAAATGAGAATAGAACATTGCAAGACAAACTAAAAACTCTGTCCCCATACAAATCAGAAGACCATTCGCTTTGGAAAATTACCAAAACTTTTAAAGGACCGAAAGAACAAATGCCTCTTCTTAGACAAACTAATGGCAATTGGTCCCGAAAACCTGAGGACAAAGCTCAGCTGTTTGCTGTATTTCTTAAGGATGTGTTTAAACCTAACGACCCTGACAGTCAGCAATCTGAAGAGGAAATCGACAAACTCCTGGATAGTGACCAGCAAATGTCTCTAACAATGAGATCAGTAACACCGGCTAAAGTAAAAAGAGCTACTAGACACGTAAAGCTGAAAAAGGCACCAGGGTTTGATTTGATTACAGCGGAGGTTCTTAAAGAGTTGCCAAGAAAAGGTGTCATACTGCTCACAGTCCTTTACAATGCTATATTGAGACTACAGTACTTTCCTATGCTGTGGAAAGTGTCTACTATAAACATGATTCGCAAACCGGGAAAACCTCCCACAGAAGTATTATCATATAGGCCCATAAGTCTGCTCCCCTTGTTATCAAAGATCTTTGAACGACTGGTTCTGGAACGTATTGTTCCAGTACTCGAAGTGCAAAAGCTAATACCAGACCATCAATTTGGTTTTCGTGCACACCACAGCACAACAGAACAAATACATCGCGTAGCTCACACCATAAGGCAAGCACTAGAGAGAAAAGAATACTGTTCTGCTGTGTTCCTGGACATACAGCAAGCCTTTGACCGCGTGTGGCATAAAGGTCTCCTATTTAAGCTAAAACTACACCTACCAAACACTGCTTACATGCTCATGAGGTCATACCTGCAAGATAGAATGTTTCAGGTGGGATGTGAGGACTCCCTCTCAGCCATATGCCAGATTGAAGCAGGAGTCCCCCAGGGTTCGGTGCTGGGACCCATCTTATACACCATATACACTGCCGACCTGCCTGTCTCGGAAGCAGTTGTGACAGCAACTTATGCGGATGACACGGCGGTCCTGTCCTGCAGTAAGGATCGGGGCACAGCATCCAGCAAACTGCAGGAGTGTCTGAATGAGACTGAATGATGGCTTAAAAAGTGGAGAATCAGAGCAAACCCTGCAAAGTCAAATCATATCACGTTTACTTTAAACAGGGGGGAATGCCCATCTGTAACACTTGGCGGAACTACCCTACCACAACAAAAAAACAGCAAAATACTTAGGAATGCACCTGGATAGGAGACTGACTTGGCGAGAACACATCAAAGTCAAAAGGGAGCAGGCAAATATAAAATTTAAAGAGATGTACTGGCTTTTGGGCAGAAAATCGCAGCTAAGCCTTGAAAATAAGCTCATAATATATAAATGTATCATAAAACCAGTATGGACATACGGTATACAACTGTGGGGATCAGCAAGTCACTCGAACATAGAAATTCTCCAGCGATTCCAAAATAAAGTACTTAAGTCAGTGATCAACGCGCCGTGGTTCACACGAATCACGGAGATACATGAATATCTACAGATCCCAACAATCAAGGAGGAGGTAGAAAGGTCGGCTGTGGCCTATAAACAAAGACTTGAACAACACAAAAATCATCTGGTTTCAGGACTTATGAATACCACTGAATGCACATATCGGCTGAAGAGAATGAGATTGGCCTCCATCTGAGCTCTGTAATGAGATTTAGTAATATAAGAGTAGACGCATCAAAGGATGTGCTCACTCAAAGTGCCTTAAGGATAATATCACATCTGATTAAAGCTGAGAAGGCTGATTGCAGATACATATTGAAAAAAAAAAAAACTGTGCAAGTAGTAAGAAAATAGATTTCATTTTAGCTAAACGATATTTTTTGGTAATCATTCTAGTTGTAAATGCCTATAAGTTCCTTGACTATTCGTCTTCGTCACTTGAAAAATTAAAATATGTTTTGATTGAGAAATATATTGTCGATCAGTCGGTGGACCCCAGTGGCCCGTTTATTTCTTTTGTTAATACATCTACAAATCTCAGATCTACCTACATATAAATAGGAGCTTTTCAATGTACAAATTACAAATATAATAGATTCCGTTCCACGCTACGCAATAAAATTTACAGTTATCACACATAGAAAAGCCTGGTATGGCATGGCAACACTGGTCACTCGCCATTTTACAAGAATGTCAGCCAAATCATCAATCAAAGCGATTTTATAGTTAATTTCTATGTTATCGCGCGTTAAATTACTGTGATTTTGTGTTTTAATATCAATTAAATAGTTGAATAGCAAAAATGGACCGTTTTATAAGCATGTGGAAGGTGCGAGAGTTGGCAGATAAAGTGTAAGTTATAATTACATTTATGGTCATTTGTACGTAAATTACAACAATCTGGCTAAATTATATGGTTACTTATTGTACTTTTTGTGATACTTGTCTGCATAATTTCTAAGAACTTTGTATATTTCGGGTTTTGAACATAATAACTTGTGATCAATTAAATTTCATCGTTGAATAATTGTATTTAAATTACAAGCAACCACAATTTGGTATTGAAACTACCTTATCAATCGATGTAGTAATTACGTTTGTAAATTACAGCCAGGTTTCATGGTTACTTAATTTTCGGCGCGAAATATCACAGCAAAGTATTTAATAACCATAAATTACTGAATAGCTACTTACTAATGCAATACCCTTAGTGCCAGCGATGTAGCTCATAGCTCCTGTCATTTATGATTAAAAGTATAACTATAGGGAAGCAAAGCCAAAAAAATAATGTTTGTAAACAAGTGGCCGAGCCTACATATTATTAGTTCATCTTATTGTGGAGTTTTACCTGTTAACAAGTAATTTCCATAATAACCAATGCACCGTTAGGTTAAATTAGAAACACATATCAGCATATCATTCATACATTAATCATATTTTAAAAGTAAATGTTACCCTCTATTATTCAATATTGAGACTATTTAATAATAATGACCAAAATTTGAAACACAGGTAGAATTTGGTAATTTATGAGATTTTTTTTATGCTTACACACCTTTGAGTTGGACTCCCAGCTTTTGGGGGCTCTCCTGCCCACTAAATCCCACGGTGCTCCGCCATTTTCCCAACCGGGTCGCAGGATAGGCCTGAGAGCTATTCAGGAGGGCTAAGGGATTGCCCCAAAATGAGGCTCTCCACAGGGGGGGCTAGATGTGTTGCCCTCCATAATCTCCTGGAGGTGATTAGCTTATACCCGCTTCGAGCTGTCTCCGAACATCCCTATGAGAACAAAGGGAGTAGAGAGTGATCGAGCGGGCACTAGACCCTGGAACATGAGAGGTGCCAGCCAGTTTTAGAGATAAGAAAGAGTATAAGGAATGTACTATATGTTTATCTTGGAGTCCAAACGACCAAGTGGTGAACTTGCTGAGTAATGGACAAAGGTGCCCTTGACAGCATTTGCACCCAAAAATGTCTAATTGCCCAAACAGTTTGCAAACAACAGATATGATACTATAGCACAACAGTGGTTTGGTACCCTATCTTAGGGATTGATTGCATGTTTAGCTGCTTTCTGGTGTTAGCCATATCAGATTATAGAGTGTAGTATTCTGCCCCTGAACTGATATGAATGGCATCTACTGCTGAGACACAATCCTCATGAACTGGCTGTACAAGTTTGGTTTGGCAGCATATCGATTAAACATAGTGGGCAATCAAGTGTCTTCGGAAAACAATTTGGTGTTTCTTAACAGTACCCCCTTATCACTGAAATACTCCAAAGATTGGGTCTCGTTATCCTCTAGTGGAAGTAGTAGACATGACTCTTAAAGCCATTAGCCATACATAGCAAAGAGATGCATTAGAACGAGATCTCCAGGCAGCACCAACAGGGAACAAACATGCAATCAAATCAGGTTCTTCCAGATATTTTTAAATGAAGTAACTGGATTAAGAAATTAGCATCCCCTTTAGAAACAACAGATGGCTCTGAGGTTTGCTTGGAAACTTCTAAAATGGGTTGTTGGCTGCTGTAAAGCTATTTCATATCCTTTGCACTGCAATATTAGCAGTCAAGTATTAGAGTGCATCTGTATGCCTTTCAGAAAAGAAATAAGGTTTGAGGACAGGTTTAAAATAAATCAGTGTTATCTATATCGGCTTATCAGCTTCTTTCACAGAAATCATGTTATGTATTAACATAATAAAACCATTAAACTGTGGTTAAGTAAATAGAATACAAGCATTATGTTGTATTCCATTTACTTATCCTCAACATCCATTAAAGCAGTCTACATACTTTCTTATCAATGTTGATACATAAAGACTGATGAAAAAAAGTGACTGGCCCACCAGTGATGATAAAATAGGAGTTTTAATCATGTTCTGACTGAGGTACTGGCGGGTAATTGCATATAGTTGAAAGGCATTTTCCCAGTAGCTTGCAAACCCTACCTAGATTTGGAGACTGGGTTCCACTATAATATGGCTGCTAGACATACTGATATTTTTTTTTTAGTCTTTATTTATTTATAGAGGGTTTGATTATACAAATCATGCCACCCTCATCATGACAGGGTAAATATAAAATTAATGTAATAATTACTGAAATTTTAAAGACAAACTATTAGCTGCTATCCTTTGTCTTTTAAATTTCAGTATTGTTGGGAGCGCCTGCCGTCTGGCCTGATGGCAGTCGCTTGTGGCCCTACGGGGTTGGAATCTCTTCCAACCCTCTAAGGGCTCCTGCGGCGATGTCGTTTCTTTGTTCGTTAGACAGCATTTTCATCTACCTTCACATCATCTTGGTATTGATACATCCCTAGAATAACAAAATAACTTGGGCAGAGTCTACTATTTTCCAATAGAAAGCCTTTCTAATTCTGTTCTATACTAGTTCTGTTGAGATTAGTCCAAAACTAAGTAGTCTACTAACTAGAGACAAAATAGCTGCTTTTAGCTATCAAAATATTAATATAGACTTACCTACCAGACATGCAAATTAAGAGCTTTTAATATATAATCTTAATAATATTATAAACTAGTGGACGCCCGCGGCTTCGCTCGCGTTTAAACTTTCGCATCTATAATTCAAATTCTTTATTTGTTAGAATACGGTGTGTACAATGTTGTCGTCATCATAAAATGTTCAGCATATTCTACCATACGAAGGCGTGCAAATCTTACATGATAATATACAAATTAATTATTTTATATTATGTATGTCTAATAAAAATAATATTATTAAGATGTGAAAGTTTGTATGGATATTTGTTACTTTTTCACGTAAAACTACTGAATGGATTTTAATGAAACTTTACAATAATATAGCTAATACATCAGAATAATACATAGGCTACTTTTTATCCCGGGAACAAGTTCCTGTGGGAAACGGGAACCGGAAAACTTCTCTACGCAGGCGAAGCCGCGGGCGTCAACTAGTATAATAATAATAATATCTTTATTTGCCAGAAAGGTGGTACAATTTAAGATGGTATAAAAAAAAAACAGTAGATCTTCACCATTCACCAGTTTCGGCATACAAATTTTAACAATTAATTGATTTTTTTAACAATATTTCCATTGTCAATAAAATTATAGGACAGTTAACACGGGACAGTTTTTCACAGAATTATAATTTATAAGGACAACATTTAGTTTGATTAATTGTAAAAAACAAAAAAAAAACAAAAATTTAATGTCAATAGATTTAAATTAAGGTAATATCATATTAAATTACAGTACATATCTAAACTTTTATTTAATTTTGTATTCAAAAAATTCTCTGACCGTGTAAAAACGGTGCAGTAACAACCAGTCCTTTAGTCTTTTTAAAAAAGTTTTGGTCGGGTGTTTTAAGTTTCCCGGAATGGCATTATAAATACGACCACACATCACAAAACAATTGTCTTGGTATAGCGAAATTCTTGGAACGCGTGATAAGACAATTCTATCTGCATTTCTAGTATTTCTTGGGAAAACTTCGTTTGCCCTTGAAAATAGTCCCGGATGTCGTCTTACAAACTTCGCAACCTCATAAATGTACATGCAGGGTAGAGTCAAAACACTAAGCCGCTCGAACAACGGTTTACATGACATCCATGGGGCAGCGCCACACATGGCTCTCAGGGATCTTTTTTGGGCAATAAAAGCCTTGTGCACATCTGTAGAGTTTCCCCAAAGTAGTATTCCATAGCCTAACACAGATGCAACGTAACCGTGATACGCCGTCAGAACCGATCCAGGATTCGATATTATAGTATAATATATGTATAATAAAAATACAATTCTATCGGCCGGCCGATAGAATTCTATTGGAGCAGAATTATAATAGTAGAGTACGAAAAGTGAGCGACGCTTTCTATTCTCTTCTGACGCGATTAAATTAGTAGACTTGCCCCCCTGCTCCCTGATACTAACTTGTGCGATCTCAAGGTACTCCCAATCAATGGTTGTTGAAGCCAAAATACTCGCCTAGTTTGTATTTGGGGGCAAGGCCTTGAGGGGCAACCTTTCACTTGAAACAGCACATAGCTGTTGGTATTAAGCAATAACGTATATAGAATGTTTGGTAATAAAAGATTTTTTGAAAACAGGACCAAAAAAGTGACTGGTTTCACCAGTTTCAATGGGATAGAAGATTTTCTTAAGTTATCCATCAAAATGTTGCCTACCTACAAGATATAGCTTTTTATCCACAAGGCCGCCCTTTTTACAACTAATATACAGAAAGCGAAATAAGCATGCATGAATCGAAGCTTGGCGACCTATCTGTCCTCTCTAACTACCCCGTCAGGGATACAGCGTAAAGATAGTTAGTTAATCTCTTTAAATAAGTGTTACATTTGGCTAACTTTGGTATTGTTTGGTTTACACGGCAATAGGCTCACCACCTGTTACGTGGGACAAAAATGCATACGGTGAAATGTGTGCGTTTAGTATGCCTCTGCCTACCCCTTCGGGAATAAAGGCGTGACAATATGTATGTATGTATGTATGTTGGTTTTGTTAATAGTCTTAGAAAGTAGTACCTAGTTAAGGAAAAGGTGGTGTGGTGTTTTATCAACACAATTGCAAATGTAGGTGCTTACTACCTTTCGACGACAGGACAATATGCGGAACCTTACTGATTGTTTAGTGACCTTCACACATCCGGAGTAAGTGGCATAGGTGATTAAATTGTATAAAAGGTGCGTACATCAATCAAGGCTGTAGCCATAGCATAATTTGTACACAATGATAGGAACGATACACGAAAAGGGTGACACTGCTTTTGTATCAGAATAGCAATTTTTTTATTCGTACCACGTCTAAATGCACTCTACTTCGACGGAAAGATAGAACAGACTTAAGACTAAGACGGGGGTGAACACTTGTGTCTTTCGCCTCCGTTTCTTATAAAATGTATAAAAAGACACGCTCGCCCGCGCCCCGTCCGTCCTACATGTTTTAGGTACAATAGGGTACGTTGAGTCCGTTCCCTGTCTTTTATGTGTTTTTCAGAAGTCATTACGCCGCCAGTGACACGTCTTTTCCCTGTCCGCGCCGCGTCCTTCACGTGTTTTTCCTGTATGTGCAACGCCTAAGGCTCTAGTGGCCAGTTATGGCAATGCGTTTATGGTGACTGTTCCGAACAATTTACCATGGAATCGTTCCTTTCGTTGTCGACCAGAACATATACAATATTTTATTGTAGGAAACGAAATCGAAACCTAGCTATTCGGCGACTCTTCGTATGTAGATCGTTTTAGTCGTTTGAGTCGCAGTCAAGTATTTCAGTGAAGCGTGAACTAAGCTTCCTGTCATGACTGCCAGGCGACTCCTACTATATTAACTTAAATTTTAGCTTATTTACCTTGAATTTGTTGGACATTTCGCCTGGGTTACATTAGCCGTAGCCACAAGCAGACTCAAGAATATATTTCATACTTCATAGATACATAACAATATGATCTTCGATGTCCCGCCGTATTATAGACATATAATTCTTCCAACGAATGAATGAGGAACGATTGACGAAGAATACATATTGTGCGAAAATAGAGGGCAAAAGGAGTCAGGGTAGGCCGAGACTTATATATGAAGACCACGTGAGCAGATTGCTCAAAAACGGAAAAGTCTAAAGTAGTCGGATACCCAGACGTGCGTGTATTAAGCGATTAATGAATTTACAAGAAGCGAAAGAAGTATGCATAGATCGCGAAGCTTGGCGATCTGTCCTCTCTGACTACCCCGTCAAGGATACAGCGTGAATATATTTAGTTAGTTAATTCTAACTAAACATTTATTTAATATATGTTAACCTTTTGATTTTTTTTCACATCCTTTTTTGTTTAGCTTTACCGTGTAGCGAATAAAAAAAAACAATATTAATGTGATATATTTTTGTATGTTCAGCACAAACGTGGTAATGAACTACACAGAAGTGGAAGGCAAGGTTCGAGAAGCTACGTCGGACGAGGCGTGGGGCCCCACCGGCCAACAGATGCAGGAGCTCGCGTTAGCCACCTTCACTTATGAACACTTCCCAGAGGTGATGTCGATGCTGTGGAGACGGATGCTGCATGACAACCGGTCGCATTGGAGGAGGACTTATAAGGTTAGTGAGGGCTTTAGGATTATGGGAAAAGTTCTAATCGTGAATGATAAATCTAAAATGGTATGAATTTGAACATTCACCAAAGTTCCATTCACTACCTCTCGCTTAAATTTAGGGTTCAACGTCGTGACCAGAGCCCTGGTGTCTGAATCAAGCAGGCATACACGACATCCATAGGGTGATAGTTTACACAGTTTAGATATAGAGTCGTAATAAGATTATCTTCGAAGAGCACTTGGTGAAATTAATAAATTACTTCGAGCTAGTTATGCGCGTGTCAGTCGACATCTTGAATAATGTTTATTCAGTGAAGAAAAGGCGGAGTCGCCTCCGGAGCGCTGCACAATGCTCACCGCTGGGCGCAAGAATAAATAGGAACGTATATTGGCGGGAGATTAAAATCAAACCTATCACACACATAAAGTTAATGCTATTTCAATACGGCAATGAGCTCGGTAAAATGTGGGCCTCTGCCTACCCCCTTCGGCGATAAAGGCATGACAATATGTATGTAAGTTAATGTTATGGAGAAACTACACACACAGTTTTGTATGTGTTTGTTTGCACTCTCAAATATGGTCTAATCAGAGGTTACATACAACTATATTCAAAGTTCGAACGCCAAACGACCGAAAAAATAGTAAAACTTAAAAATATTGGGGTCTTTAAGGGTCATTTAAGTTGCTGACCTTTTTGATGGCCTTGGCTAGTTGAAAGAACAAGATTAAAAGAAAAATACATACAATGACCATAAAACGGCTAAGTGCGGAAACAGTCCAAAATCGTTTGGACTGATTTTCAAATGGACCTTGTTTGTATCGACAAACAAGGTCCATTTGAAAATCAGCAGTGCATGTAGCATTTCGCTGTAATGGCTAGTTATTCACACGCACACACCGAAAATATAATGATTGTATTTAAATTTACGCACTTTGATTTAGGTAATTCACTTATGTTATATTCATACTGTAGAGCGGTGTAATATGGCCCCCATCCGGAGCCAAGCCTTTAAAAGGTTTCCGTGCAGGCTCCCTAATTGAGATATTAATTGCTATTCGCTCCCACAAATTTTTGAAAAAAATCCTAAAACATAGCTACTCCTACCAGCCAGTAATAGCAAAGCAAAGGGGAAAATTCAGCTGTGTTTTAAAAATATTTAGTGCACTTGCTGATGCACAACAGACTGCATTTAGATTATGGTACATTTTTTTGGACCGGCACGGTTACACCATGCAGACATGGAAAGTTAAAACCTTGACCATAACCCAAGTAATGTTCAAGTTTCAGGGGCTGCAGGCTAGGCATTGGTAAAAAAGTATATCTCTAAGGTTGTCAACCTGAGCGCCGCAATTGGTGTCTGTGTGTGGCTATAAGAACGACCTTCATTCACTGTTAAAAAACGTCATCTAGTCACAACGTATGAATGAATAAATCATTCATTCATTCAAACTAAACTGAGCTAGAATTGAATATTGAACTGCACTAAATAATTGACAGAACATATTCATACAAACCTTTTTTTTTTGTTGCAAACATCGAAAGACGTCCTTGGTGCCGTAACAGCTTAATATTTTTTAAATACATATAAAAACATTTGTTCCGATCCCGGGATCCAAGCTCTCTGGACAGCTGGAGGCATACAATGCTACACTGGAGTTTTGGCGGGAAACAGCGAATGACGCGATCGCCGCTCCGTTATTAATTTTTTAAACTAGTGTATTTTCGAGTGTTTATGTGTAAAAATGATGGTGTTTTGAACATAAAAGCTTCGACATTGTGCACAAGTGTTGTGAAATTGGATAACTTAGTGGAACGCGGTATTTTCTGTTGCCTTCCAAAATCCACATAATATATAACTGCAGTAAAATTGACCATCATTTTACTGCAGTAGAACTTTAAACAAACCTATACATGAATACGCTGCTATCAATAAGAATAATGAACTACTTTTGAATGAAGAAGATTAATTATCTACTTGAAAATTATCACTATAGAAGAAAAATTTAATACGTAATGGAAGATGAAAGATCAATAAATTTTGTTGTTTTCAATCGCGTCACCTAGAAATTAGAACTTTGAACAAACCTAAACATGAATACGCTGCTATCAATAAGAATAATGAACTAATTTTGAATGAAGAAGATTAATTATCTACTTGAAAATTATCACTAAGAAAAAGTTAATATAATATACGTCGTGGCTAAGTCCAAGCCGGACATCGCCAAAACAACAAAAAAAAATGCTACACTATTAACTTTTCGCAAAACAAAACACATTCACAACTCCACCAACAATATTCTAAAACAATTAATAGCCTTGCTCCAAATTGTGAGTATTTATTTTCATATCTTATCAGAAGATATTACACTTACTATACGATAATACTATAGTATAAGATTGTAACACAAATCTTATGTAGTGTTATTTTTATCATTACTCCATAACATATTATTATTACAACCCAATGTAAGGGGCTCAATACGTCAGGGGCCCAAGTGACCTCACTAGCTAGCGATGCAACTGCTGACTGACAGACGAGGCAATGACCTAGATGCATTTACAGGGTTAGGAGGTCAGAAAGCAGTTGCGCCCAAAATTCAGGTCGACCTTGGAAGCAACTAGGAAAGCACTTAAGATTAAGATATTATCACAAGCGAATGCTAATATAGCAACATTGTATTAAATAAAATAAATTAACAAATATCTAATTCAAAACAAATGAGTTTTGTATTTCGCCAATTTTATTTTTTGATTGGGTCTTTCCGGGACAGTTAAGCAGCGATAACAGGCGCATCATAGGTGTAAGTTAATTACAATAATATATTAGAATTGAAGTAACAATATTTGTTTACAGTGTCTCCTCCTACTAAGCTACTTGGTGCGAAATGGGTCCGAGCGCGTGGTCACATCTGCCAGGGAACACATATACGACCTCCGCTCGTTAGAGAACTATACCTACGTGGATGATGTCGGCAAGGATCAGGTGAGATAGTACGTTTGAAATAGTAATAAGACCACTGGTGACTCTGGATCCGAATCATTCTTGGTGCAGGGGCTGGCCATCGCAATCCAGCGTGGAAACGCGGCGAATGTGATGGGCACTTTTGTGATGGGACAATCCGGGCGGGTTTTTTGATTACTTTAGTTGAGACAAGACAAACAAGACCAATATGTTTGACTATGTATAATGTTTATAATTGTAAATTAAATAAAATCTTTATATATTATAGTCTTAGTTATTAGGAGAATGTTCATCCCCATGTTGTGAATCTCGATATAACTAATTGACTTAAGGCAAATGAACAATAATAAGTTAATGACCCATCTTGAAATACCTCTAGAAGGCAGCTAGTATATTAGAACACAACTGTCAGTCCTATGTCGTCACTTTTGAGTGATACATCTGATTTTCTCATACACAGATGAGCATGCACGAGAAAAATTTATGCAATCTTTATTATGAAACCAGTATCAGGTTATATCTAGAAAAAGCTCTGCATGTTGTGGCGCTAATGCGTTCATAGGGGTCTACTGATGTTTATGGATCTCTGACATTTTCAGTTCGTCATCTGCAGAACAGATGAATATTTTTCATTCTCCTATTCCTTCTTCTTTTGCCAAAGTGAACAGAAACGTTTGATTCATTATACGAGCTAAATCAAGTATATGACCATTATTCATTTAATTTTGTATATTATATAGTTTTATGTAGGTTTTTCTCCATTAACTGCGTCAAAGTGTGGTCATTCTTTAACTGTGACCTTTGCTTAACCAGGGCAATGTTCTAGCCACCTGAACTACCCGAACCGTATCGAATCAAGTTGAAATTCTCCACCATATTTTAAACGTCATTTAAAGAGTAAAAGCGCTAACACACGTTCAGATTTCATCAAATCCGCCTACCAGATCTGTTGTCGCAACAGACGACTGGATCAGACCGCACCGTACGGCAGACGACCAGACAGTGTGTCCAGATTAGGGGCTTTTTTCTCTATTCTGGGGAAAATGAAAATTTTAGGGAACTTTTGGGGAAAGGAAAATTACGTAAAGGTACATACTTTTATATGCATTTAGTGAAAAAGTGTTAATTTGAAATTACAAACTGACATTTCAATTTTATTTATCTGTGTAGATAACTGGATTGCGAAGTATTCCTTTCCATAAAGCAAATACGCTATGTATTAACGTAGTTCTTTTTCCTTTATGGGGAAAAATGTACGAAAAAGTATATTTTTAAAAACAGTTCTGGGAATATTTACGACGAACTAACTAAGACTGCAACATTGGGAAAAAATGTATAAAAAAGTGTCTTTTTGAGGAAAAATTAAATTAGATCTGGGGAAATTTACGACAAAGTAACTAGAACGGCAACATTGATCCGGATTGAGGCGGATCGAGGCAGACTCAGATAATAATAATTAATTATGTAAGGAACTTTTGGGGAAATGAAAAGTTTCTAATAAAGTATATACTTTTATATGCATTTAGTAAAAAGCTGCTAAATTGAAATTACACACACACACGCATTTCAATTTTATTTATCTGTGTAGATAACTGGTATGCATAGTATTCGGACATTTGGCGGGAAGAGTGACAAGTGCGGACGCTTGCTTTATATTATTTTCTAAAACTAGTGCATTTATCTTGTTTTATGTGCGGGAGTGGTGGTTTCTTGGACATAAAAGTTGTGTTAACGTGCTATAGTGAAAGACAATGATATAAATGCAGTGAAATGCTATTTTCTCTCTTGCCGCGAAACGTCCACTGACAACCTTAGTATAAGAATCACCATTATACTGAGGGCAAGGACCAGGACGTAGCCTGAGGACACGACATCGACTGGACAGGACTAATTAGAAGATAAGATTGAAGAAATATGATATAAAAAATAAGATTTGGCTAAAAGGTCTTAGAAACCAGGCCATTAAATAATTATTAAAAAAAAATGCATAGTATTCCTCTCCATAGAGTAAATAAGCACTACGTTATGTATTAACGTAGCTAGTTTTTGGGGAAAAGTAAAATCGGTGTCTTATTGGAATAAAAATTAAATTAAATCTGGGAAAATTTATGTCAAAGTAGCTAGAACGGCAACATTGATCATATCCGATGCGGATCGAAGCGGACTTAATTAATAATAATTATGTCCGCCGGACTGCTGTACACACAGTAAGATTTGGTCGGGTGGCAAATCAAATCAGCGGTGGGGTCGGATCAAATTCGGTCGTCTGTTAGCCCTATATGACTGGTTAGGCAAAGGTCACAGGTTCAATCCCTGTCTCGAATCGAATTGTCTTTTTCCTCTTTATTAAAAAAATATGTGAAATTTAGTAAAATAATTGCTTTCAAAATTTATCCATTCTTTAACTGTGTCAAATTTCACAATCGGAACAATTTCTTTAAAAAAAATACTACGTTTTCGTTTCATATGTTAATGTACAGATTTATATTTTCAATGTATCGAGCAGCAAGCATGAATAAATATTAGCAACTTATGTGCCTGACTGAAACGCCAGATATCTCGATATCTCTCTCTGCATGACACACATGGTGCTAATTAAAATACAAAACGTGCACTCTCTATTAGACATGGTATTTCCGTGCAAATAAGTTTTACTGGCTAACGTTATCTATCTTAATGTGGAACAAAATCATTTAGTTAACCTTGATATACATTCAGTGTGCGGTATAATTACATAATTTGTGTAACGAATGTTCTTACTCGAAAATTGTATGTAAATATTTGTCAGTACAGATGTGCAAGTTCTCGGATTCGAATAAAACGCTTTGCCGAGCAGAGTTTCTGGGACGAACCTGGGGGCCGAGTCTGATATTTTAATCGAATCGAAATCGCTGAATAGTAAACCACCGGTACAATTTAGATAGTTTTTCGTAGTCTACTATTACAATTGTACTCCAATAACCTTCTATCGGTTAGCTGATAGAATTCTACTAACACGTACCGCGCCAGTGGCCGCTAGTCAGTTGCATTTTCGATAGTCTACTAACATTTTGACAGCTAAAAACACGATTCTGGTTCTATTCTACGGCCTGTCAATAGTAGACTCGGCCACCTGGTATTGATTATTGAGCACATATTGAGGTATGTCCAGTCACAGAGCAAGAAACTAATGTCAGTCGTGCCCTTCTAGAGTCGCCTAACTCTATATCTATACTAATATATAAAACTGAAGAGTTTGTTTGTGTGGTTGTACGCACTAATCTCTGGAACCACTGGCCGGATTTGAAAAAAATATTTTTGCGTAGGATAGCCCATTTAACGAGGAAGGGTATGGGCTATATATCATCACGCTACTACCCTGGAGAGCGGAGCAGTAATCATAAATGTCGACTAATCGGGTTAATTTTTATATCAATAATATATTCTCCCGCCGGCTTCGCCCGTGACATACTTCGAACCTTCTTTTTTTTTATTATTTGTGAATCTAAACCATCATGGGCGCCACCCAAACGCATACAAAAATAATCACTCAAATCGGTCCAGCCGTCAAGGAGGAGTTCAGTGACATACACACGCACACAAGAAATATATATATATAAAGAAAAAATTAAATTTCAAAAGAATGATCTTATTTTTGAGAATTTAATCTCAAAAATAAGATCATTCTTTTGAAATTTAATTCAAAGAATAAGTATTCGTAATGGGGTACGTTTGTTTCAGGGAGTGAATATAAGACACAAAGTACGAGAACTCATAGACTTTATACAGGACGATGAGAAACTTAGGGAGGAAAGGAAGAAAGCTAAGAAGAACAAGGACAAATATATCGGTAACTAGAATTCTGTTATTCGTTGGGATGTACTTACGTATACTCGTTGAATTTCTAGTCGTTTTGAAGCGAAAGATTCGGGATCATTAATAGAATCGATTAATATTATTGATTTGGAAAAAAAATGCAATTTTATTTATAAAAAATCACATTTATTATTTGAAAAATATAAATGCCTTGATTGAAAAATGCAATGGGCTCACCACCCGTTACGTGGGACTAAAATGCACTGTGTGAAATGTGGGTGTATATATATATTGTGTGTACTGGCTGGTCCTCGGATGGGTGACCACTTTGTGGCATTTACATTTGCGAGCGTTTCCGTGCTTCGGATGGCACGTTAAACCTTTGGTCCCGGTTGCCAGTAACATGGCAGTGGTTAAGTCAAGTTGAAGGCCTTATGGTCGGCTTGAAAAAATTCCAATAGCAGGCAGCCACAACCTGCGTCGGTCTATTTAAACACGGCAATGGGCTCACCACCTTAATAGGTGGTGAGCCCATTGCCGTGTTATTCACCATGTGTATTCCTACCATGTGTATTCCTGTCCCACGTAATCGTGGGACAGGAATACACATGGTGAATAGTGGGCATATAATATGCCTCTGCCACCTTTTCGGGGATAAGGCATGATAGATAAATAATAAGATTCTGTGTATATTGGGCAGGTATGTCGTCGGAGGCGGTTGGGATGGGCACGAGGAGCAGCTCTGGTGGCTGGGGCGAGTACAGCGACCGCGGCGCCGCCAACTGGGGTGAGTGGACACTCGCTATCTACACGCTGTACCCCGGACGGGGTAGTCAGAGAAGACAGATCGCCAGGCTTCACATTTCGAGCCAGTAATTCCTGAGATTAGTGTTTAACCCAGACAAACAAACTCTTAAGTTTTATATATTATCATAGAAGATACATTATATTTCTTGTTTAAGACCCCTTTTTGATTGAATTTCGTAAATCCGTTTTTAGGTGATGCAGCTTCGTAATAATAAAAAAAAAATAATGCCCCAGTACTGGACACTGGTATTGGCTGTGTATTATTGAATCACTATACCAGAAAAATAATTGTAGTATAGATATTATGTAGAACGTACTTAACCAGTTGTAATCGCAAAGAAATGGGATAAGGAGAGCCAAAATTACCGAATTACCTGCCTGGGTTTTCCCGAACGTCTACAGTATGGGGTTCTTCCAAAGCAGTCTTAGAAGGTTTTTAAAGGGTCGGCAGCGCGAGTGCTGCACCTCTGGTGTTTCAAACGTCCATAGGCTACGGTGACCACTTTCCATCAGGTGGGCCGTATGCTTGTCTGCCACCTCAATGGTATAAACAAAAGTAGGTTGTCGCACATCGACTCACAGACTTGATGGGTACTGCGTTCTTTTTCATACTTTCTCAAATTATCTACTGATTAATTTTGTTGCGGGTTCATAGACATTCTAACTTCTTCTGGGACTTCACCGAGATCGAGCTTGGTGTAATTTTTGTGGTCTTGGTCATTACGTAGATCCGGGTTTACAGGAGTCATAGGAATGGGAATGCGGGTGGGATTAGTCCCAATTAAAAAAAAAGGAGTGGGACTGTCTTGGGAGACTGCAGGTCCTTTTTCTAGTCATGCTGAAGGTTGATTGTGTCCCCCGAGACATGGTTTGGTTGGTGTTACACATAGTTTGAAATGTTAATCTAATTTTTTTGTAAAGCGTCTGGATTCTTGATGACATTAAACATTTTCTTCCTTCCAGAAGAGCCGAAAGAGAGGCCCGAGGAAGACGATTACGATAGAGAAGACTCTGACGGAGACTACTCCCACAACCGGGAAAGGAGACCTCAAAAGTTGGTTCTAACCTTTATTACAGACTAGTTGACGCCCGCGACTTCGCCCGCGTAGAGAAGATTTCCCGCTCTCGTTTCCTACAGGAACTGTTTCCTGCGATAAAAAGTAGCTTATGTGTTATTCTGATGTATAAGCTATACTATTAATATACTTTTTATATTTGACTGCCTCTGGCGCGGTTGGAGTGCATCCAACTACTACGCAAGAGGTCGTAGGTTCGATTCCCACCCAGGATAAAACTTTGTGTGATGAGCACGATGGTTTATACTGTGTCTGGGTGTTATTTATCTATAATATGTATGTATTTAGAAATATATAAGTATGTTTATCAGTTATCTGGTTTTCATAATACAAGCTCTATTTAGTGTGAAATCAGATGGCGTTGTGTGAGTTGTCCCAACGATATTTATTTATTTGTTATCATTCCAGAGAGAACGTATATCGTGATTCAGAGGTCATCTCGTCATCACCGCCTCGGCCCAGGTCAGCAGACCGGGGCCTTGGGCCGGGACCCAAACCGTTCAGCATCAACCTCAAGAGTCCTGCGAAGACTAAACCTTCAACCCCTGTCAAGAAGATAGATCTTGGTAAGATATTATTATTTTACTATGGTCTTTTTCTTCCATTCATCCCTGTTATTCGTCATCTGATCATTCATTCATGTAGGTCACTAAGTAACACTTATGAACGTTAAAATTATTGCTTCTACATTTACTGCCATATTCGCAAAGCAATAAGTAGAGCCTGAGGAAGAACCTGACAATAAAAATTATGGCCATTTTTTTCTAATTGCCAGTAATTACAATAGTTTGATTTGATGATATGATACATGATATTTTACCAATTATTATAGTAATGAGTTTATAATTGAGTTTATACAAAAAAATCAAAATCAATGTTGTGTTCTTTATAAAATCAAAATGAGAGCGATTCTAGTTGCCAGTTCTAAGGGCAATCAACCCTTTATGACGAAGAATCTGACAAGAAAGTACATGGATGCTTTTTTAAAAATGTTGGTATGGCTTAATATATTAAAATTACACTTACAATGTTCATTTGAATTTATGTAAGAACAGTCGACTAAACTTAATTTGTCTTAAATTTAAATAATATTATTTCAAATCATTGCTATAACAGCTATATATTCATATCACTCCTTACAAGGTCCATCAATTTTTTCTTTGGCCTTCCTCTGGCTCTCCATCCATCAACCTTCATATTTCTTTTAGTTACATGACTTTCATCCCTTCTCAGGGATACCAAGACAGAAGATTCCCTCTAATTTTTGTATTCACTGGTGCCACTCTCAAACTCCCTCTGATTTACTCATTTTGTATTTTATACATTCTAGTCACACCACACGTCCATTCTCATTACTATGGTACTTTACATACAACTTATTGTATGGAGGTTGATCAAAGCCCCGTTTACTCAAAGTTTTGTAACTGCTTCTTCTTCAACTTTGTGTATTTCCATTCCAAGCTCTACTTGAATTTCAAGTTTGTTTTTACTCATTTCCTCTATTACCATTACGATTTTTTTCCCATTGCAACCACCTGACGTTGTAGATGAATATTGACAGTATGTGAGCAGATTGGCATACACGGGTGGTATTTGAAGTAAAACATCTTTGCACATGCTTGAGAAGTAAGCTAATGAATGTATTATCAAAAATTTGATCGGGCGAGGCGAAAGAAAGTTGAGAAGGTGAGGGAAGGTTAGTGAATAGCGAGAGAGTTACATTTCGTATTTTGTGGGGGTGAGAGAGGTGCGAGTACACATTTTCTTTCTCTTTTTATCTCGTAGCTAGTGGAGCTAAAGAAGTTTTACTGTAGTCGTGTGCATACTACATAAGCATACTCAATTCTTTTTTTATTATGGGTAGTGTTACAGGTTATCCAAAATAGTATGAGTAAGTCCCCAGTAATGTCATGGACTCCAAAGTGGTATGAGTAAGTCTCCGGTCCCCCGCAGGAGCTGCGGCGTCGTACGGCAAGACGAGTCCCAGCGCGAGTCAGGCGGCTGCCGCGCCCGCGCCCACGCAGCAGGCGCAGCAGCTGCTGGACGACCTGTTCAAGACGTGCGCCACCACCACCACCACCACCACCACCAGTCCCGCCAACAGCGTCTCGCTCGTCGACGACTTTGATCCCAGGTGACGTCACCGCATTGCGCAAATTTGGACAATAATCTTTTAATTTTTGGACTGTATTCATAATCATTTTCACCAATATTCTCAATAATTTTGGACAATATTCACAATAATTTTGGACATTACTCTCAATTTGGACAATGTTCATTTTTTGAACTATATTCATAATTTTGAACAATATTTATAAATAATTTTGGACATTACTCTCAATTTGGACAATGTTCATTTTTTGAACTATTTTCATAATTTTGAACAATATTTATAAATAATTTTGGACAAATTTCACAATTTGGACAATATTCATTTTTTTTGTTAAAATTCACAATGGTTATGAAAAATATTCTCAAGAATTTTGGACAATATTCACAATAATTTTGGACATTACTCTCAATTTGGACAATGTTCATTTTTTGAACTATATTCATAATTTTGACCAAAATTCACGATTTGGACAATATTCATTTTTTTATAAAAATAAAAATTGGGTGGCCCGAAGGGGTGGCAGAGGCATATTATATGCCCACTTTTCACCGTGTGGATTCCTGTCCCACGTAATAGGTGGTGAGCCCATTGCCGTGATGAAATAGACAGACGCAGATTGTGGCTACCTGCTGTTGAAATTTTGTAAGCCGCCCATAAGGCCTTCAACCAGGCTTAACGACTGCCATTTTACTGGCAACCGGGACCAACGGCTTAACTTGCCTTCCGAAGCACGGAAACGCTCGCAAATGTAAATGCCACAAAGTGGTCACCCATCCGAGGACCAGCCATAGTGTAAGTTGCGTAACTCAGTGATCGTTTACAGAACACTGAGTCCGCGGGGCCACGAGCGCTTCTTCACTTTTAATTTATAATTGGTAACTTATATTTTATAATTAGTTACTTATAATTTGTAATTAAAAACTTATATATTGTAATGCATTGAATTGAAATTAATAATTAGTTCCTTTGAAATTTTATAACAACCGGTTAATATATTTTGTAATAATCATTTTTTTTAATTACAATTCGTTAATAAGTATTGTAAATAATTTAAATCTCATCATTCATAATCACTACAGAGCCGAGGAACCCAAATCCGTACGGAAAGTGTCGAACGAGTTCGGCGACTTCTCGAAAGCCTTCACCGACAACAACAACGAGGGCTTCGCCGACTTCTCCAGCGCCTTCAGCGACAGCAACTCCGGCTCCAACAACAACATGTCCCTCGGGCTCCACACCACTGACAATGGCTTCTCTGCTGTCATGAGCAGTAGCGGGACTAGTCTCACTGCCATTCCTGCAGGTGAGCATATACAATATGTTAAAAAAACCCTGTCCGATCCGTGAAGGTATTGGTAGGTATCGAGATGAGATTCTATAAGTGTACTTATTTTAGAAATTACCCCAATATTTACCCCGAATAAAATTAATTGAAAATTAATATAATGTGGTAACTTACATGGCAACACAAGGAAAGGACTTTCGGAAATGCAAGGTCAAAAGGTCAGCTTACACCTGCCGGCGGCTTCTTTTGATATCACATACACTCGTCGCCGCATGCCAACAAAGGTTGTCAGTTTTTGAAAATTTGCTAGCTAAAAACACGCATTTAAAAAATATATATTTATTTTGTACTTATAAAAAATATGATTTTTATGTTTTTTTGTTGGTTATGTTATTGAAGTGCCTATGTGCCCTTTTCTTAACACATTGTATACTGTACCGCGTCTCACTTCTCTTATCATCCCAGTTTCTTCAGAGTGTAAAGGTGCACCAAATACTTAAGGTCCATGAACGAATATGGTAGGGGAGGTAGCGTTAATTTTCACAAGGAATTTGATACCGGCTGATATTCATAAGACTAATAGTTCTTTACCAGTACATAACAGATTTGACCGTCGATCAGTCTGGTAGTGGTGGAATCAAAAGTTATAGGAATCCAATTAAGCTAGACCTCCAAATTGTAAAAGCGCCCATACAACTCAAAGGTCTATTTCATTTGGTATATACTATGTTTGTATGTGGACCTAGAATTGTAAATTTTGGTTAAAAGCGTGGTCTTACAGTACAAATAAAAGAAATTCTTCAAAAAAAGTTACATACATAGTTAAAACCAAATACTAATAGAATCTGTGCCGTTGCTTCATTGACCCTCCCCATCTTACTCACTCGTACCGAAGTAATACAATCGAGTATGTATGGAAAAATCATTTACAAATGCAAAAGTAGTATAGGGTTGTATTTAAGCGCACTAGCCAGAATGACTTTATTAATTGCCGACTATTTAGGCAACAGGTGTAATCCAATGGGTCTGAAAAACGCTTTTTATTTAAATGCCAAATAGATCTACAAAAAATACGAGAAAAACAGTATGTTGATTTTTTTATATTTAAGAAAATGGCTGAAATATTTTCGCTCTTAGTGCGTATTACGTCACAACAGTCATTCAACAGTCGCGCTCTCGCTCGCACCCGAACGCCGCGCCGCGCCTTGTCACACTCTGTGCGAGGCTGTGACGTCATAATGAACGCGCCTTGTCTCGGAAATTCAAAAAAGGACAAACTTCTCGTCGTTATAACTTCGGAAATACTGCATGTATTGAAGTGAAATAAAAAGTAATGTAATGTACATGAGCTACGCTCCAATTTTAGCTGTATTTGAAAGTAATATTTTGGACCTTTTGTGTTCTATTATGACCTGCATCATCACTGGTGAACAAATCAATAGTCATGTCTGTCTCTGATTTGTCTACTACTGTCTTTAAGTAGGAGGGATATTATCTATTATTGCAGTATTTTTAAACTCCGACGCAAAAACGACGGGCATTAAGTTTGACGTGTGTGTGTGTCTGTCTGTGGCATCATAGCTCCCCAACGGCTGAACCGATTTAGATTTTGTTTCTTTTGTTTGAAAGGTGAATTAGTTGGGAGTGTTCTTAGCTAGTTTGGTGAAAATCGGTGGAGCCGTTTATAAGTTGTGGGGGGTGAAAGGGGGAAGAATAACCGAATTTCTGCAAAATATACTCGAGTGGGGTCTTAAATTAAAGCGCATGTCTGACTTTGTTCTAATAAATTGAATTCAGTTGACTCTATTCTGTATATATAATATTAGTAAAAATTCTAAAAATTTTTACTAAAATATTAAGTCGAATTGAGTTTTTCTATAAATCTTGTATGTTGATTCTTAGGAGGCTGGATCTGCATTTTTGGGTGCCAGGTTCTGCTTCTTTAGGATCCAGATTATTTATCTTATAAATAACATTGTTTTACAGCGCCTGAGTCCAACTTGGACCTGCTGAGTGACCTGTCAGCCCCACCGATGAGTTCGATGCCATTCTCCAACGTGGACGCCTTAGCGGGACAGCTGGGCGCCACTAACCTTCAGCCGTCCTTGGACTCTTTCACTGGTTAGTTGCTCACATTTCTACAAATTATATTCCACAATCAAGTTATGGAGCAATGAGTACTGCTGTTCCTCCCGACAACAAGAAAGGATTTTATATAAATACTAAATGACCCCAACGGCTTCTCCCGTGACATCGAACTCCCGTCGCACCTATTTAATCACGTCGCTTATAAATTCTACAATAATGCATTAAAATTTGCCTGATTTGTCGACTTTTATGACTACTGCACCGCTCTCAAGTGTAGTAGCCGTGATGATATATAGCTTATCTTTCAATTTGAATCAAACTGCACACGGTGTGAAAATTAGATTAAAATCGGTTAAGCAGTTTAGGAGGCCCTCGGGAACAAACAACGTGACACGTAATTTTTATATAATAAGATAGTATCACTTGTCTAGTATCTCATAATTCAAGCTTTGTTTAGTTTTGGCGTTGCGTGTTTTATAAGCTGGAATACGACACCAAGGGTCGTGCGTTCTATTCCCAACCAGAACATGTCTTGATCAGCACATTGATTTGTCATGTCTGGGTAGAAGTTATCTATTTAAATTTAATTTATTTGATTTGATTATAAAATAAAATAAATAAATATCCATCACGCCTTATCCCCGAAGGGGTGGCAGAGGCATATTATATGCCCACTTTTCACCGTGTGGATTCCTGTCCCACGTAATAGGTGGTGAGCCCATTGCCGTGTTGAAATAGACAGACGCAGGTTGTGGCTACCTGCTGTTGAAATTTTCAAGCCGCTCATAAGGCCTTCAACCAGGCTTAACGACTGTCATTTTACTGGCAACCGGGACCAACGGCTTAACGTGCCTTCCGAAGCACGGAAACGCTCGCAAATGTAAATACCACAAAGTGGTCACCCATCCGAGGACCAGCCATAGTGAAAGTTGCGTAACTCCGTGATCGTTTACAGAACACTGAGACCGCGGGGCCACGAGCGCTTCTTTTTTATTTGATTATGTATTTGGAAATATCTTAAGTATATTAAAATTTATTAGGTGACTAGATCCTATAGCACAGATGGCGTTGTGTCAGCTGTCCCAAATACTTATATTAATATTAAAATGAAATAATGTTCCTCAACCAGTAAACCCTATTATGTCAGAGGACACACATTATCTCTTGATGCTAAGCCGTAAGATATTATATCTGTTACATTGCGGAAACTCTCTTACGACCGGTCTCAATAACCTATCTGTCTTTTATTATTGTCTAAAATAATGTCATAATAGTTACCATCACTACCTATCGACAAAAATGTCGGTTTCAATAACCAAAGTGTTCAGGGAGAGTAGTGGATATATAATAAGTAAAACTGGTTAACTGATAACGTAGGTATATTCAATTTGAATCAAAACTGTACAATTTGTGAACGCGGCGCGACATGGAATCGTAGGTTAGGTGATACGTGTTGTCGGTCGCGCTGTCTGCGTGCGCTGCACGTCGCCAATAGTGATGTGTCGTAGACACAAAGATACATTTGATTTGGACGGACTCGGATACCCGGACGTGCATGTATGAAGCGATTGATGAATCTGCAAGAAGCAAAAGCAGTATGCAAGGATTTTTACTAATATTATTAATTTGGGCGGAAGTAATACATTTTTGATTTATAATTAAGAATTAAAATTAATGCCAATATTATAATAGCACAAAGCGAAAGAGACGGTCTATGCCACGGGATGACTTCTTTGTGACTCGCGATTCGACCATTATAACTATATACATAACGTATTTAAGAGAAAATCGTCATATAAACCGGTCTCTTCTTCTTTGTCCTGCTCTTTTTCCATTATTTGGGGTCGATAATCTATCCTGGATTGTCTCTTCAGGCAAATGGGCTTCCTTGAGATCTATTTGTATTTTGGACCACCAGGTTAGTGGCGGGCGGCCTATATACCTCTCTTCTGTTCAGGCAGTCTGAACCACATCGTCCTAACCTCAACTTTTGACATGTCCGTACCACCTGTATATAAACTGTATCTAAACCGGTAACAGTATTTATTCTGGAATTCTACAGAAGGCATCAGTGATGTGTTTCTAAGTGAAAACGGTGTGTGCATAAAAATCGATAGTTGTATTAAACAGTTTTGGACACTTTGAGGAATTTTTTCTTTGCAGGCGATTCTCCGAAGAATATCTCTTCATGCCGGACCACCCTGAAACGTGCCTTAGAGGCCGTTAACAGCTCAAGAGAGATAAAGACTGAACACGATCTCAACAAAGTGAAAATAGCTCTTGAAAACGTGCTCGAAGACCTACCAGGACCTATCACTGTGCAGAAATTGAGCAAAATAGAAGAATATATTGTGACGAGTAGTCTTCTGGACACATATACTGAACTGTTAGGTCTTGTGGTCAGGATTCTTCTTCCACAGTGGCCGGTGTGTAAAGCAGAAATAACGAAAATGTTCACGCTGGAAGAAAGTTTCCAGCTGAGTCATGAAACTCTGTCCATGTTGTGTGGATTCCTAAAGATGGACAGTAATCTTACTACGCTAAAGGCTCTGTCCGATCTTACTTTGAGTTACATCATAAGTGACGCCATTTTTACAGCAACCATCGATTGCTGTAGTTTTACTCCGCAGGATCTGGCAGAGGAGTATAAACTTCAAAACGAATGGGAGAATTACGTTCAAATGTTAGCAACACTACCCGCTAGGGTTGCCAATAGACTAACTACTGACACGCCCAAAAGATTCTCCCAAGAAAATTATTCTTATTATTTAATTTTTCATATAACCAGGGTAATCGATTACTTGTCCGACAGCAGTTTTTATGAAGGAAAACAATATAATGTTAAGTATTTGTCGCATTTAGTGTCAAAGGTGATTACAAACTATTACATGAGTGGGAACTCACCGGCGATTCTTGACTTAGTTGATGCCCTATCGGCTTGGACAGATTTTAATCATTTGGAACCGAGTAAATATGTGAAAAAAAAGCTTATACAGGCTTTACTTAGACATTTGTCGCGGCAATCTATAGAGTATATATCTGTCCTTTTATTAAAAAGATGCCACATTAACTATAAAAGTGATGAGCAGATTATAGCACATGTAATTGGTGACAATTTTGATTGTAACAAAGATTGGAAAGACATATTGAGTTGCAAAGTTCCGCTATATGTAAAACCAAAAGATTTTAAAGATACCACATTACCAGAAAATCTTATTTACTACATTTCAATGACAAAAAATCCTTGTGATAACTTGGATGATCTTATAATTCGATTGAGCACTGTCTGGGCGGACGTCAAGCACTGCAATATATCAAATTTACAAGAGCACATGTATATATCCGAATTACTAGTGTTAGCTATCAAATATCGAGTCACTATATCGATTAATAAAAAAATAGAATGGAACACGAATGACCTTAAAAGTGTTCTCTACCGTGGAGTGGGTAAACATTTAGATTTATTATCACAAGAATTCAGATGCGTCGGTATGGCGACGGTACAAATTGTGCTCGGCATTTTATCTGAATTAGACAACGATACGACTGAATTGAAATTTGAATACGACAATATGGGTGATATTTGTAAAGAAATATATAAAACTCTTAAAGAAATATCCAACAATTGTCTTATAGATACGAAACGTAAAGTTGCACCTAACTACACACCAAAGACGATCAATTTAAAAGGTGTTTTAGATCATATCGCAGATAAATTTGCCGAAGATGAAAATTCTACTGTACATAACACTATGGTTATTTGCGCAGTTAAAGGTCCCGAACAAACTAAAGAAATCGTCAAAGCTATAATTTCTTCGAAACTTGACGCCCTCGAAGGTAAACAGGAGGAACTAGATTCTGACGATGACCTTGTACCGTACGATATGAGCAACGACGTCTCAGCTAGCGTCCATAAACAACCTAAGTACCTCAGGGATATGATAGAAATGATAGTTGAAGCGAAAGACGTCGAGGTATTCGAAGCTAGTCTTCTAGTCGCTGAGGAATTAGTCAACAAACAACTAAGAAATGAAGATGGAAAACTGATCGTACAGTTGTTAGACCTATTCGTGCATCTAGACGACAAATATCACGTTGATGATTTCGACAATATTAAATTCAATACTTGTGTCGCCATCACATGCATTCAACCTAAAGTATCCGCTGAACATTTGTGCAAGGAAATTCATACAGATGTGGGAAGATACTCGATTGCAACTAAGATATTCATGCTAAACGTTATCGCGGAAGCGGTAAACAGAATTGCCGATGTAAGACTACGGGAAGACAAACCAGAACAGCAGAACGAATTTATAAGAGAAGTTGAAACCAATATTACGGCTGAAGAGATTATTCGAAGAAGATTGATTACAAAAACTAGATATTTTCATACAAAAAGGCAACACCCCTTCGCTAAAGCAACTATAAATCAATTTGCGGCAGTCTCCGATAGTTTTTTCTACCCTCTACTGGGAGGTCTTGGACAAAAGCAATTGACGCTAAGCCATCACAACTTGAAACAAGATGTCGACAATATATTACTGTTAAAATATCTCTCTGTAGTAGGAAATGTAGTTTTAGCGTCGAAAAATTGTCCAAAATGCCCAAAATATTGCTGGGAGGTCATCCAAATAGTTTTATATCTAAGATATAACCAAGATCCGAAAATCCAAGCGTGCGTTATGTCTTTATTAGCTTCGATAGTAATCGTTTTACCGGCGAGTATTTTTAAAACTGAGTTTGCTGATGTTATGATGGAGCTGCGGACTTGGCTGGCTGACTGTCTGAGGAACTTCGATTTGACTATGGGTGTCGCGGGCGCAAAGTCTGAGTCTGCTATAATTGCAGGCCAAGTCATCGGTTTGATCAAACAGAAGCTTACGGAATCGGATTAAACGTAGAAGGTGAACTGCAGCGTGGGACAAAATGTATTTATAAGCGGTCGGTAAGCGACGCCAGTTATAAGCTTACATTTTACAATCGGTTCTGTGTTGTTTACCTTGTACTGTAATTTTCTATTGTGTTTTAAATAATTCCTTGATTTCCGAAATCTAAAATACCGTTCAAGCACTGTACATAGGATATATTTTATGATACTTTGTGATAAACAGATATTACTAATATTGATAATAGATTTCTCAAGTAATGGTTTACACAGAGTATGTTAGGGTTAAATATGCTCGTCTTAAGAGGCCTAACTATTTTAAATACCACGGTCCAAGGATTATAATTAGCAAATATTAATGTATGTGTTAATGTTGTTTGCGTGTGTGAGTGTTTGTATGTGTTATTGTGTTTGTGCGGCAATGGGCTCACCACCTGTTACGTGGGACAACATGCATGCGGTAAAATGTGGGTATATAGTATGCCTCTGCCTACCCCTTCGGGGATAAAGGCGTGACAATATGTATGTATTGTGTTTGTGTGAGTGTATGTGTTTTTGTGTGCGTGCTTGCATATCTGTGCGTTTACTATATTCTATTATTTTTCATTAGGTCCTCAGTTTTTGTATAATTTAACTATTTTAATCATGAATTAATTACTATTTTGTAAGTAAGAGTTCTTCTATAGTTATTTTTATTTCTTTAGTAATTTTTGTTCTAATTCAAGTATGGTGCTTGGAATAAAGGAATGACGAAATATTACTTCATTTCTTCCTTCCAAGCTCATCTCGGCCTATAGTACCTTTTTTGATTCATTTGATTTTTTGATTCATATAACTGATAGTGTTTAGTCCACATTTGAAAGATCTACGATCTCTTTAATATTATGTGATACAATGTTCTTCGGCAGTCTATCTTCTGACTGATAAGACAAGCCCGTATCAATGTATGTGATTTAATGTTTTAAATCTAAGATAAAACAATAAATGCAACTGTAAATAAACCCACCGCTAATAAATAAGTCAAGAAATATAGTCGTTTCATTTACGTCAAACTATTAAGAAAGAGAAGTCATATAATAGAGAAAAAATGACGTGTAGATGTGTCTTGGACACGGCATTGTGTTGTACGTGAATACTTGTCATCACAGAGAATATTTTTGAAACTTGTAACGTCTCTAATTCAAAGGTGGAAATCTCGGTACGCAGCAAAATGACCTCAAAATGGCAGTGCTTATCTCCGCCGCGCGCGATTTTTCACAGTTCTTATTTAACATAGTAATATTATTATACTATACTATCTTTAAGCTGTATCCCTGACGGGGTAGTCAGAGAGGACAGATCGCCAGGCTTCGCGATCATATTTCTTTTGCTTCTTCAAGATTCATCAATTCCTTCATACACGCACATCTGGGTATACGAGTTCTTTGACTTTTCCGTTTTTGAGCAATCTGCTCACGTTGGTTTCTGCTCATGTAAGTCTCGGCCTACCCTGACTCCTACCCTCTACTTTCGCACAATATTATTGAGCTATCCAATAACAGTATATTGGTTGCAAATGATACGTAGCCGCAAAACCAATCTCTACCCGCTGAAATTGTTAGCTTTCTTTTTTTTAATTGCCTAAGCAATTTTGTAAACATTCTCGTCAAAAATAAAAATAACATTACTGTCAATAAATATTGTGGGACATTTTTTTACACAGCGCCATCTAGCCCAAAGTAAGCTAATAGAAGCTTGTGTTGTGGTATAGGATCTAGACAACTGTAAACATACTTATTGTTAGATCTGGGGCTTGTGACTACATGGAAACCAAATTCTGACAATTTTAAAAATATATATATTCGATAACTTCAGTACAATGATAGGTATGTCTAAAGCGAGTGCTGTAGAACGGCCAAGTGGGCTCGTATCGACACGCAGGAGGAGGGCGGTGAAGAACCGGTTCTCCACTGTCTAGTTGCGTTCCGGGTTTCAAAGTGTATTTGTTTGCGTAACACTTATATATTTCAAAATACATACATTATGTTACATAGGAAACAGCCAAACTAAGGTCCGTATTCCAGAACGTTTCTCAATACTCAATCGACGCTTGAGACTAGATTTTATAAGGCAAAATCTCGCCTCAAGCTTTGATTGAGGATCGAGAAACGTTTTGGAATACGGACCAAAGAGACAAACATTTGTGGATCACACTAATATTTATTCCGACCCAGGAATCGACCCCATGACATCAGCGCGGCAGTCACCACTTCAGCTATCGAGGCAGTATATTTTTTAATTACACTGTATTCCACCTGCTGATCGACGTCGAACAGTTAGGTTGTTAGGAGGTTCCTTAAATTTAAAAGCCAAACAATAGGTGCTCCTAGCACCCAAATAAAAGTGGAACTCGGGCTCCAATCCAGGGAGGATTTGGAAGCCACTGGGAAGGATTAAAACCCGTACATGAATTTGGAGCTGGGGGTGGAACTGAGAAAACACTAAAGATGAAGAAGAAGAAGTTGTTTGTTTGTTTGGTTGAATGCGCTAATCTCAGATACAACTGGTCGGATTTAAAAAAAAAAATTGTTGGATGGCCTGACTATATATCAGTAGATGACGCCCCGGCTTCGCCCGTGACATACTTCAAACTCCCATCGCTTATAAATTCTACAATGTTGCATAAAATTTGCCCGATTTTTTGACATTTATGGCTACTGCTCCGCTCTCCAGGGTAGTAGCGTGATGATATATAGCCTATGACCTTCCTCGATAAATGGGCTTTCTAACAAAAAATATTTTTTTATATCCGACCAGTAGTTCCTGAGATTTGCGCGTTCAACCGAACAAATTCTTCAGCTTTATAATATTAAATTACGCTACTACCCTGGAGAGCGAAGCAGTAATCAGAAATATCGACAAATCGGGCATTCTTTCATACATTATTGTAGAATTTATTAACGACGGGATTAAATAGTTGCGACGGGAGTTTGAGGCATGTCACGGGCGAAGCCGTGGGGGGCACATAGTAACCAATAAACGTGGACTTGTTAAAACAACCAGGTATATGCTAAGATGAATAAAAATCTTTGAACTATACCTGTTACAAAATAAAAATCCAAAATATTTCGTCCTGAATCATATTTTTTTTGCCTTACCATAAATACTTGACGGTTTTGGCAGATTCTCTTCATCAGTCAATCTCATCAGTCCTGCCAAAATCTTATTAAGACACCTCGATTGCGCGGTCAAATCAACTTCTTAATCACATATACTGCCTCTTCAGTGTATTTTTTGGAACAAATCCTACCCGCATTACCATTACTGCGATTTTTGTAAACTAGGATCCAGCAATGACCAAGACCAGAAAAGTTACTCCGAGCTTGCATCGAAATTAATCAGAAGATAATTTGAGGGAGTTGAAAACAAACGTAACGCTTGTTCCCTCGCTCCATTGCAAATAGACCTGGAAAGCAGCCAAGTGTAAATCCTATAGAAAAAGTGGTTTATTTATTTTTCTATCACACCTTATCCCCGAAGGGTAGAGGCATATTATATGCCCACTTTTCACCATGGGTATTCCTGTCTCACGTAATAGGTGATGAGCCCATTGCCGTGTTGAAATAGACAGACGCAGGTTGTGGCTACCTGCTGTTGAAACTTTTCAAGGCCTTCAACTTGACTTAACAACTGTCATGTTATTGGCAACCGGGACCAACGGCTTAAACGCGAAACGCTCGCAAATATAAATCCCACAAAGTGGTCACCCATCCGAGGACCCGCCATAGTGAAAGTTGCGTAACTCCGTAATCGTTTACGGAACACTGAGTCCGCGGGGCCACGAGCGCTTCAGTAAAAGTTGTTTCGTTATGTAATAAAATATTAAATTAACTATTTATTAAATATAATGTTATCACGCAGGTATACAACCAACTCCAGTGGGACTCCTGCAACCAATCGCACCGGCTCAATCTCAACAACAACAACCGCAGCAACCACAGCAACCCAACTCAACAACCAGCACAAAGTCAGCAACCAAACTGGGGGCAACCTGGGCAGACACAACCGGGGCTATCAACATCGACGTAGACAACTTATTAGCCCCAAGATCTCCGAAAGCAGGTCCAGCGCCATCTATCAACCAGTTAAAATCCAGCCCAAACAGTCCAGCTCACAGTTTATCCCAACAGATGCCCCCTATGATGACCCCCCAGTTACAAATGGGGGGTTTCATGATGCACAATCCAATGATGAACAATAATTTCGCCCCCAACAGTCAGAGTAATGTATTGCGACCTGCTTTTGCTAATCAGAATTCATTTTTACAATGATATTGGTTGCTGGCAGATATTTGCCAGAATGGTTGAAATTAGGTTAAGTTGATATTAGGTGCAATGGTGGGGTTTAACAATGGTAACTACACGTGATGTCGATTACCGTGAGAAGTGGAGAAGTAGGGACGCAGCTGGGACTGTCGCTCAGATGATGATGGGTTATCAAATTAGCTTTTATTTAAATATAATACGATACTAGCTACCGATATCGGTTTCGTTCAAATCTCTAAACATCAGGTAACCTATTTTACCGTTAGTGGTCATCATCATCTGAGGATTAGTTACAGTTACGAGGCTTTTCTACTATCACTTCACACAATCTTCATTTTCTATACTAATTAAACTATTAGCATCCATTATTTATACTTCTCTCCTTCATGTCAGGAGCTCTTGAAGCAACATCTCCTACTGGTATCTTGGCAATCTTAAGTATTGGACAATAAGAATTAAAAAAAAAAATATTATCAACTAACTAAAGACCGCGCTCCACGCGTGGTGGAAATTTCCCGTTTCGGTTTCTTACAGGAAATCCCGAAATAGCCCTCAAAGATAAAACACTTTTCTAACAGTGAAAGAATTAAAAAACTGGTGTGCAAATTCGAAAATTACCCCCTACAAACTCACAACTTTAGCTCTTTATAATATTAGAAATATATATTGTGAAACCCTCCCATTGCTCCTAACAGCATTGCGTACGTAGAAAGTGGGTATCGATTTAGGACTAAAATATATAACATTTTTTGTACGAATTTGATATTAGATACATTATCGGACCCACAGCGCGTGTACATACGTACATATCATACAAATATCAAGTGATATTATGCGTCTTGTCTCGGCATCCGATATGAGACTGACCTGTAGGATTCGAATACATATTGTATTCGTTATAATTTCGTTGTAACTTCACTAGTGCTCGGAAATAATATCACTGTCTTGCTCACTGGTTCTGTGTATAAAAGAGATGCAATTATGAAGGAGTTGTAAAAAGAAAAATAAAATAGTGATGGGCATTGTTTTTATTGGATTGTCGCGTATTAATTTATATTGTAATGTTATGTTCAACGATGCCTGATATATCTTGTGTACACTATTATGTATGTCTACCCTCTTCTCTCACAAGCAATAATTTAAGACTGATTTCAGTCTCGCATTTTTAAAAATAGTTTTCAAAATTGACTGTATGTACAATTTTAATTAAAAAATTGTATTGTATATACAAATTAAATTTAAAAATTGTATTGTATGTACAATTTTAATTTATAAATTGTATTTTGAAATTAAAATTGTACATTCTGTATACACTATTTAAATTTACAAACTGTATAATTTCCTTAGCTCACTTTACATTCCTTTCAAAATCTTTCCCTTAATAGTATGTATTTTATAAAATTAACTCTTTTTCGTAGTATTATATGTTGATACAAAATTATGATGTATATCGATGATGATAATGATATATATTGAATCGATGTGTGGGTATATCGAAGCTCAGTTTATTGTGTAAGTATAGCTCATGGACACTCATGAAAAGTATCACAAAACTATAAACCTCGAAATATCACCGTTTTTATTAACTTTTTATTTAGAATCGGGTGTCTTTCTATTTCGGGAATTTTCGGTAGTATACCTATAAAGGTCATAATAAACTATACAGTACCCGGCGATAATTTATCTGAACTTTGGAAAGAGACAACAGTTTAGGTTTTGTAGAGCGCCATCTCTATCGCACACTTCATACGTAACGTTAGTGTTACGCGCGACAAAGACGACGCTCTATCAAAAATTTGATGTCTCTTTCTATAAGTCGATATGCATTATTTGTCACTGGGAACTGTACTATACTTTGCTATGTATCGAAATCTACTATCATTATTTAAAAAAAAACAGTCACGTAGAGTTCACGATTTCATCGTACAGATTGATAATATTGTCTAAGGCTGGCCGCATACGTTCGGAATCCGTATTCGAATTCCGGATTCGTTTTCCGCTTACGTAGACCCGAATCTAGGACGATTTAACCAATGGACGCGCTATATTACCGTTTGCGCCTATACCCCGCTTGCCATTTGCTAAGCATTTTTAGCTAAGTGGCTGTTCCGCGGACTCAGTCTATCGTACACGTTAGGAGGGTAATTTATATAGAAAAAATTACGAAATGTGCTGTGAAATGGTGTACAAGTTTTAGCGGTCGAACAATTAATGTTTGTTTTCACTCGTAAGTAAAACATTATTTCATTTACATAACTATTTTAACAAAAACCATAAAATATTGAACATACCAACAACTTAATCGGCCTATCAATATACTTTCATTCTTTATAAACATTATAGAAAGAGTTACCATCTCAAATTAGCCGAATAATATTGTGTCAAATTCATATTGCATACCTACATTTTTATTGGTTGTTAGACAGTGACAACACTTCATGCAAGAGTAAGAAAACAATATTTATGTAGTTTCCCCACCGCACGAAAGTTGGTTGCACGTGATTTCATACTTTATTGAGTACATTACGCGTCCATTGGTTAAATCGTCCTAGACACAATTGCATCGAATCTATAGAAAATAAATTGACTGCCGCACGCACTGTTTTTTTACAGTACGTAATTTAGACCGTTCATACGTTCGTACTGGCAGTATAATATTCCGAATGCAAAAAAACGAAGTGAGGAATTCCGTAAGCCTAGCGCAGACCGCAGACCTAGCGGAATTCCGAACACGGAAAACGAATTCGAAAATGGAATACGGATTCCGAACGTATGCGGCGAGCCTAAAATCGTTGTGTCAACAAATCTTGCTCAACTTTACGACGGCAAGTGACTTCTGCCGTGTCTTTGAACTTCCTGCCGGATACAGCTTTGTTAGTCCCCTTTGGTATACAAATTGTCATTTTCTTAACTAATTTATCGATTTTAATAACATGTATTTAAACTCGTATGTTAATTCTTTACGTTTTTTGGGTCATGTCTTTTTAATATTTTTGATACTTTACTCACCTCGAACAGACTCAATCACACAGGGTGGCCAACTTGATTAGTTCCGAAAACTACTATTTTTTGAGGAAACATTGTATGATCTAGCAATTATATACTGTTTGAAATCTTAAATTGAATAGTAAACATTCGCGGTGTATACTCATGTTTTATATACTACTCGGGACATCACGCGAAACAAATTTCTACTTACATTCATCGACGTTTCGAACGCGTTGCAGCGTCCGTGGTTGCGGCTGGAATCCCAGTCCAGTTTCTCGTGAAGTCCCGAGTAGTATATAAAACATGAAAATAGTAAACAATTATGTAGTACTAAGTGATACCCACGGCCGATATCGCCCATGACATATGACGATGCTTACAAATTCTACAATAATGAAAAAAAAACCCATTTGTCGATTATATATGATTACTGCTTCTCTCTTCAGGGTAGTAGCGTGATGCTATATAGCCTATAGCGTTACTCAATAAATGGGCTATCCAACACATTTAATTTTTCAAATCCGACTAGTACCCCTTGAGATTAGCGCGTTCAACCAAACAAATAAAACTCTTCAGCTTCAGATATTAGTATTGAATTAATACATATAATTCTCGCCTTATCATGATTTGCCACACACGCTCAACACGAATGTTTATTTTTGGACACGAAGTATTCGCCGCAACGTCGAGACTTGAGCAATAGTTTCAAAAATACTAAGAGATACGAAACCCATTACGATAGAAATGGTGTAGTTGGTAGTGTTGTGTAGTTGTTGAAGGAAATCTTAATAGAATATTTTTTATACCGGCGCAGCGTCGCCAGGCGTACACGCGACACATAACTAGTGTTGCGCGTGTTCTCGGTGTAAGTGTTAACATAAATATATTGTATTGTAAAATAGTTACTATAAATACATAATATATATATATATATGTATTTTTGTTCGTAATGAGACATACATTTATTTAAAAAATATTTCTTTTACCAGGCCTTTGAGCGTAGGAGCCGTTATTATTGGTATGCTATGGTTCGGGTATTTTTTATCTTTGACATCGACGGAAGCTACTAATTGCCTTCTGACCTTCCCAACCCACAATTTTAGAACAAAATTATTTCGAAGCAGTGTGTTGGACGCCAGTTACTGAACTGGCGTCCAAAACACTGCTTCGAAATAATTTTCAACACTTGAAAGTTAGTACAATGGAGAACACAAAAGGGTCAACATATGACTATCAAATTCAGCTAGAATTGGAAGGTATCTCATGTACATTACATTAGTTTTTATATCACTTCCTTTTTTTGAATTTCCTAGATTAGGCGCGCCCATTATGACGACACAGCCTCGCACAGAGTGCAACAAGGCGCGGCGCGGCGTTCGGGTGCGAGCGAAAGCGAGACTTTCGTATAAGCAGGGTTGTGACGTATGCACCCACGCACATTGATCGTAAATACTTCAGCCATTTTTTGAAATATAAAAAGTAAAGTTTTTCGTATTTGTTTGGCATTAAAAGTAAAAAAAGTTTGTCAGACCCATTGACGTCTTAGATACTAGCATTGACATTCGTGGTTTCAAAATATCTTCTTAATATTTTTGTATCCCTAGTTATCCCAAATGCTACTTTTCACTGACAACACTGGTAACACTTACACCGTCGATAATGGACGTCAGTGAATTTAATGCGATAATGTATGTGATATTACGAACAAAACATAATATTTACAAACAGATGTTTATTGTAGATGTACCGTTTATTGTATATTACTGAAAACATTTAGTACTTAATAAATAATTATTATTTAAAAATATTATTTTACTCGTTTTTGCATTTAGTTCATTCCATATGATTTTGATACTTGCGTTGTGATTGGCAGCTTATTAAAGGTATTTTCTGTTTAAAATAGTTTATGAACATGACTTAAAGGCGACCTAATTATCTCTGACTACCTCGTCAGGGATACAGCATGAAGACAGTATGCTTTAAATTTTATTGAAAAAGGTTATATAAAAAAATAATTTATACTACATGTATATAATTAAAAAATTACAAAAAATAAAGCATTTATCGTTCTAGTTCAGGGAAAAAAGTAAATCTACCCTCAAATAGTGTTAGTCCCGGTTGCAGCCAAAACCTGTATTCAGCTGTTCTGATATAAGGCCGGAGATGCATCTATCTATAGCGGTATAAGTCGTACTTCATAAGCGACATTTATTTCGTATCTATACAGTGAGCCCTCGGCTTATTTCGCAACTTTCGCGTCGTTTTCTCATCAATTGAATTATAAACAGAAAATACTGAATATAATAAATTATTTATTATCGGTATAATATTTAGTTCCATACAACACGTCCGACGCGAATAAATCAAATGATTGGGACCAAAGTATCAAAATTTGTTTTAACAGACTTGGGGCCATGTGCGTATTGTATCGTTACTATAGATTTTGTATTGGTTTGGTTTAGTCTTATTACTGCTTAATAACGGAGATATAATAATAATCGATGGTCGACATGTTTTCATACATTATAATTTTAGGTCCGTATTCCAGAACGTTTCTCAATTCTCAATCAACGCTTGAGGCTAGATTTTGCCTTATAAAATCTACTCTCAAGCGTCGATTGAATATTGAGAAACATTCTGGAATACGGATCTTAATACTCAATCAACGCTTGAGGCTAGTTTTTGCTTATAAATACTACTCTCAGGCCTTGATTGAGTATTGAGAAACGTTCTGGAATACGGGCCCAAAGCTCATACGCTTTTTATAATATTAGCATAGACGAATCAGCGGAACCTAAGCTCATGATGATGATGCTGACATTTATAAAAATGATGAAAACATGATCTATTGTATCATCTAAATTAAATAATAAGTATTTAATAATACACCTCAAAATATCAAACTCAATTTTGTCCAATAAGAGATTAAATGTCAAGACTTCTGCAAAGCATCTTTCATCCCATATTCAGCAAATAAATACTAAATCAAACCAATTTATTTTATAATTTAGAGTGCTTCTGTAATTGTTGGTGCATAGAATCCACATTGAAATTATTGTAGTATTGTTTTGCGTTTTTACTTATTGTATTATAGTAAGTTGTGTCTGACAGACCGGTTCATCACTTCTAGCAAAGCAATAACAGATTTAAGAATATGAAGAATTCATCATGAATAATACTCAAATTTTAAAAAGTTATAATTAGTTTCAGTTAAAATAAAACTTTTGATACTTCTCAGCACAGGGAACTCGACCCATACAGTCTACGAGACCTAAACTGAGCTTTGTATTTGTGTGGGTAGATAGTATAGGTGTGACGTCAGCCTTAAGCCAACGTATCTTTTAATTGATTTAAACCAGTTTATACTGCTATTTGACAAACGACTTAGGCGCGGATCGTTCCTTGCTGACTACTATTAGTGATAACTCACAAATTTGCAAAGGTCTCTCAGGCCTCGCGAACATTACTCTATATTATGGAAAGAAATAGAAATTTCTATAAAAATATACCATTTTTGTTTCTTTTCCCTAAGTTCGTGTTGAAACTATCAAAAGATATCGATGTCGATTGATTTCTGAATCGCCAAGCTGAAATTATCATTGATCCCTCTAAGACCCGTGTTGGTGATCCGATCTTTAGTCAGACGTTGTAAATATTGGTTAATTTAATAGTTCTTCCATTGGTTTCAATTATATGGAGATTTATAAAGCAATAATTATTGTCGGTTAATATCATTTTGTCCGTAGTTCTATTGATTATTGTAACGAATTTTATTAGATTATAATAGAATTTTATTTAGAATATTATGAAATGTGTAATTATTATGTGTTGAATGTCATTTATTAATAATATTCGCACAATTATTAGTATTGTATTTAATTATTCATTTATAATTTAGAACCCACCTGGGTGGCCGCTGGCGTATTCAATATATAGATTATTACGTGTATTTAATATATAGACAGGTAAATTATGTTCTATAATCCTTAAGCGAATTGGGCGCATACGTTATGGTACAGTATAGAATCATAAAAGAATTTGTCGATGTTGATGAAATGTATTAAATAAAAATTAATTATTACTATATATGCATTTTTCTACAGCAATCTATCTTAGAAAGGCTGAACAACCACAGGCTGTTATAGTCAGCCATTGTAATCAGATCACACAAAGAAATGCATTCACATATTATCTATAAATTACCACTAAACCGGTGAGGATTGAACATCTTTTAGTTTTGTCCAAGTATATTGATCTAGTACACAATGAATTCACCCACCTTGCACCTATAATGCCTGGTTCATATTTTAGCAGTATTCCGGTCCTGCGCTGGAATTCTACTGGAATATAATGTAAATAATGGATCTTCTCATTCCTGTTAGTAATCCAGTCCACTTTCGATTTCAGTTACACACTGGAATAGTGTAAACATTCTAGTACTTGATTTGAAAGTTTTACAGTGTGAATAAGTACTGCAATAGCTTTTAAAAAAATGTATAATGTAGAATATTATGATCCAGTCCACCGTTTTGGCCTGGATTGATTCATTCACTGGATTACTGGATCTCTGGTGAACGATCTTGACTTCTTGCAGAGAGCATACCAGCAAAGCGCGCTGACGCAATTATGGCTTTTGATTTGTGGCAAAAGGACACCTTTTGTAGTATATATATATATATATATATATTACCCATATTTGCTAACAAAGCAGAGTACAACCAGAAAAGCCATTACATTGACATTAAGTTGAAATTACGGATTAGCAGCAAGTCGTCATAAATGCAAACTCGTTATGGTTTACGATGTTTGGAAGACCCTTCGATGTTTTCCGAGGCTCAATATCAATTCAGGCAGTACGTACAGACTGTTTAGATTCTAAAATATTTACAGTGAAAATATGTGTTGATATTTTTGAAGTGAAACTTCTTTATCCAAGTTGAGAGAAATTGTATAGCTGTAAATAAATCGTCAAGTTTTTTCCGTTACGCACCATGTTGATTGCAGTGATACTTCTTTATCATAAGTGAAACTACTTTTCCGACGTATTGTATACTAGTTGACGCCCGCGTAGAGTTTTCCCGTTCCCCACAGGAACTTGTTTCCCGGGATAAAAAGTAGCCCATGTGTTATTCTGATGTATAAGCTATATTATTGTAGTTTCATTAAATTCTATTCAGTAGTTTTTACGTGAAAGAGTAACAAACTTTCACATTTATAATAATATTAAATACTGTAAAAAAAAAACTAAAGAAGTTTCACTTCTTACCTGAGTAATCACACACTTTTTTAAACCGTGTGTTGTTGCGTAAATTGGGAGAGGCCTACATCCAGCAGTGGACTCTCCGGTTGATATGATTGATTGAATAATTTTGGGTATAGTAATAAAACAACAAAGTAATTAAAGCATTACATTTTATTCGTGAAAAGTTGAGCGCATTTAAACTAATCCTAAACAAGAATATTCTTAAAATTAACATCCTCATCGCTAAAATTAATACAATTACTGCCATTCACTTAATTCCAATTGTTACAATTTGTTGAAATTAACTTCACAAAATAAATATTTAAATCAGATTAAAAAAGTATAATAATTAGTGTTCAGTCTTATACGTATAATAATTAATTTTAAAAATGGAATTAATAATATCAATGGAATGATAGGCCAATTTTGTTAACTACCCTCGGAAATATAACATATTTATTAATAAAAAAAGTTGCCGATTATAATTTTGTATACTATCTATAAAGCAATCAAAACTTATCATTTGTGAGTACAAATAAAACTGAAAAATATTAATACATACATATTGTCACGCCTTTTTCCCCGAAGGGATAGGCAGAGGCATACAATACGCCCAAATTTCACCGTATGCCCACGTAACAGGCGGTGAGCCCATTGCCGTGTTGAAATGTACAGATTGCGCCCATAAGGCCTTCAACCAGACTTAACGACTGCCATGTTACTGGCAACCGGGACCAACGGCTAACGTGCCTTCCGAAGCACGGAAACGCTCGCAAATGTAAATGCCTAAATTATTCATACGAAGGCATTAACGAGTTTTCTTTAGTGTGGAGGCCTGCAGATAAGATGCTAAGCAACCCTATGACGAGTGGAGCTATCTTCACGAATATTGGCGCGAATATTTCAAATTGGCGTGTATTAACAATGTCTTTTAAACGATACCAGATTGCATAATCCTATAAATGTGAATGGACGGACTAAACAGCTACGTGTTTGCAAATTCTCGACATACCTACTAACACTACAATATCTTTATCAGACATTAATATAAAGAGAAATTATAATTACAGCTACCTTCTTATGAGACAAGTTACTGAGATCTTACTAAATGCCATATCAAGATGTTGGCTTGTTTTAGAATCCATATACATACTTATATAGAATCTATAGGAATAATCTGTTGCAACTTCTTTTATACTACCAAGTTGGCAAATAATCCTATGATCCACCTGTTGGAAAGTGGTCACCGTAGCCTATGGACGTTTGATACACCAGAGGTGCAGCGTCTAACTGCCGGCCTCATTAGGTTAGTTTGACAAAATGGCTTAAAAAGTATCGCATTTGTTTTTGAGTAAAATTCTACATTTGCATATGCTTTATCCTGTACTTTATTTATTCAAAAGGAGACGTCTCGCCTATGTAACCAGTATTCCAAAATAAATTTTTGTTTTAAAACCCTTTTTGCAAGCTGTCATGTCAGTTTGATCGTTAAAGACAGCGTTCATACATTCATGAGATCAGTTGTCCCTGATGACAACTGATCTCCTGAATGTATGAATCTCTCCTGAGTTATGAATGGAAAAAAAAGTGTATGACTGGTATTTATGATGTCTATAGATCAATATTATACCTGCCTTCGTTGGAATCTCTATGATATAATGTCTAAAGCTACAAATAGGCACATAAGTGTACATTATTTGCATACTTGCAGTTCAATCGCAAGTCTACAATATTAATTATAAAATTATCAGATTATCATTACATATTCGAGTTGGGTTTATTGACCAATATAATTGGTATAATAATTTAAAGCTATAATAAAATGAATACTGGATGGAATTCGAATTAAAATAAATCGACACGAGAACAGAACACAAAAATCAGTATAAAAAGTTAAGAAATTATATAAAAGCGCTCAGAAATTGTGAGAACTTGTTTCTTTGACTCATTACAGTGTAACTTACCCTACCTACCCTTAATATTAATTGCTTTCTAAATGCTGGTACCAAGAATGTCATATTTAGAATACTTGTCGCTTAAGACATATTCTTATATACAAGAATGATTTTATAAGCGATCCGACGCGCACAATAGACGAATGTACACTTCGCTTCCAGAAAAAGAAATACATTAGGCGCTTAAAAATAGTAACCAAATATTATTAGGCATTTTCGAGTGACTCATTGTTGTACAATTCTATGTAATAGGATTATCGTTTTTTTGGGCTGTGCATGTTTTTGTTTCAAAGTATCTTACATGAATTTAAGCGCTTCTCAATTAAAATATAATCATAATTTCTTCAAATACACTAGTTTGGTTTATTGCATCTTCAAATAGAAACAACCCATATCCGAAAAAAAAAACGCAATAGAACTCTTTTTCATTCAAATCGATGTCGCTTATGCCACATAATTTTTTTGACAGTTAAATTGATACGCCTATAGTGTAGTATGGAGACACGTGGCATTAAAGATTATAGAGATAATTTCCTATTTTCGTTCCATATAAAAATTACTAACCATAATAGCTTAAGCGACATTGGGTACTGCATAAGTCATTACGGTTGGTTTACACCGTTACAAATTCCTAAACTAGCACTTGACTTTCGTCCCGAACAGTCTTACTTTTTCATCTCAACGCCTACCTACATTACAATAAGTCAAAGCTACACAATTTGTATTTCCTATCTAATATTCAGTGTGGTGTACTAAGGAACCTAGACAACAATAGTATAGCAAAATTTTTTATAATTTAGTACCATTATTTGATGATCATCTATCTCTTTCGATTACATACAAAACTACAACTACAGATAAAATTATGTGCGTTCATGCGTCGAGCTCTACAACGAATTTTTCAAAATATACAGAATAAATCTGTAAGCTAAGTTTTATTGTCTGTGGACAATACACATTTAACTATATCCTAATGCAATATTGATATAAATTGACATATTTCATTTTTTTACCGATTGGATATTCATTATTGTTTACACTATTAAATCATCAGTCACTTTTTATCATCGTGTGGAAATCCCCACAGATGTTATACCGGACTCGAACTAACTACAAACACACGGTCCCTGCCTATCTGGACTATCACTGGATGACCTGGGTAACTCCTCTGAAGGATGTTCGAACTCAGAATATATTTGATTTTATTAATAATGATAGTATTTGACAGAATATTACGAAAAATAAAAACCGGATACTTTTCAATCAAGGTTTATCAATGTCGTTTGAGACTTTTTGACCTAAAATTTGACGTCGCTTAGGCTATAATAGCAAAAATTTGTCTAAGTTGATAGATTCGGGTATTCTATTAACCCTGTCAATTTATATCCAAATTTCATAACTTTTAACATCTTTCCACTAACCTATAATCTAGCTATCTACCTATGGTGTGGACAAAACAGTGCAATTGAGAAAATATCGTCGCTGTCAGCGGTGTTTAAGGCACTTTTCACTGTAAATCAAATCATTTTTTCTACTTAATATACTAGGAATTACCCCTAAGGTTTGTTAGGAGAGCACAATGGTTTATAAAATGTGATTGCTAGAATGCCTTAAGTAAATAAACTATCAACTACCTATTGTTGAGGTTACCAGTGACTCTGATATAAAAATATATAGTTCACCCGAGTATACTGGATATAGTGCGAAAAAATATATCTTACTGTAGAACTATTTAGTAATATCTGGGCAGAATTTTTTTTACCACTAAGGTGGCGGATAAGCATATGACCCACATAATGGAAAGTGGTTCGGTTAGCCTATGGACGTTTGCAAAACCAAATGTGCAGCACTCGCGCTGCCGACCTTGTAAAAACTAAGACCCCTTTTGAAGAACCCCATAGCTACTGTATAGATAAACTGTCTTTGTGGTTTTGTTTTATAAATAAATAGATTCACCCCAAAAAAAGATATGAGGTAAAACATATATAGCCGAATTGAATACCTCCTCCATTTTTTTTGAAGAATATAATAAAAAGAGTACTTATAATATATTTTAACTTTAATAAAATAAAAATAAATATCCATCACGCCTTATCCCCGAAGGGGTGGCAGAGGCATATTATATGCCCACTTTTCACCGTGTGGATTCCCTGTCCCACGTAATAGGTGGTGAGCCCGCCTGAAATAATTGCCGTGTTAAAATAGACAGACGCAGGTTGTGGCTACCTGCTGTTGAAATTTTTAAGCCGCCCATAAGGCCTTCAACCAGGCTTAACGACTGCCATTTTACTGGCAACCGGGACCAACGGCTTAACGTGCCTTCCGAAGCACGGAAACGCTCGCAAATGTAAATGCCACAAAGTGGTCACCCATCCGAGTACCAGCCATAGTGAAAGTTGCGTAACTCAGTGATCGTTTCCAGAACACTGAGACCGCGGGGCCACGAGCGCTTTAATGTATGTGTGATTATAATTTTGGAATATATTTTTAAATAAGTTTAAAAATATACATCGGGTATCAAATATTTTTGATGATACAAAGAGAATTTTAGGAATTGCGAGGCTTTTGATAAAATCAATTGACCTATTCGATATAACATCTAATTATGGATATATTTCAGATCTTTGACGACAAACAGACCTTCAATGAGACAGAATCATTATATTTACATAAAAAATTGACATGAAATTAAAAAAAAACATACCTACTAGATATGACATTATCCTTTTAGTTATGTCCATACAACACCAGTATGGGCAAATTATTATAAATTAATAATAATTTTATCGAATTAAAATCATAGCTTAAAATTAATTATAAAATCACATTAAAATAATACATAATGAAACTGTTTGATTCACTGAAATTATTATAAATTAATCACATCTTAATTTAAATCATTTAGGTTTATTATAATTAGCGTTTTGTGCTTCGATTTAATATTCGTGCTTATTTATTACACTTCAACAAATTTAATCGATAAAAAATCATATACATATACTATATACTACTCGGGACTTCAAGCGAAACAATTTTGTACTTACATTCACCGACGTCTCGCGTGAAATTGTTTCGCGTGAAGTCCCGAGTAGTATATAAAATATGAGTATAAACCGCGAAAGTTTAAAAATAACATATACATATACGTTTAGAAGACATTTTATTATTCAAGTAATATAATTAATAATGACAATCTGCTGAGACAGGAATGATAGAAGGCTTGAAAATGATTAAAATTTAGACTCATTACTTAATTTAAACATCTGTCAAGCTGTCAAAACTTATGTCATTACTTTTTTATAATGTAATTATTATTGAATGTTGTAAAGTGACATTTAATTTTACACAAAATGTTTGAATAACCTTTATGTTCAAAGAAAAATTTACCTTCTACATATTTTATAAGCAGTAGACAAAAGAGTAATTTTACGAATACTTAGTTTCATATCATGGTAATTGTTGACCATGCCAATTGAAAGCGAACACGAAAATTTACGAACAATAGTCGTGTGTCTCACATTTTGTCAGTTCTAAACATGAGACATAAGATTATCAGTAAATTATCTTGTACGCTTCTAATTAGCATGATCACGAATAAGGAATATGCATGTTTTTATTACATTTGCAAACAATAATTATCTAAATGTTCAACACTGAATTTTTTAGAAAAATATTTAAACAACACAATGAGTAGTAAAGTATTATGACGTCACTAAAAAAAGAGATAGGTATATCGCAACTTCAAATATATCACATAAATAAGAAAAAATTAAAAAAATTATATAACTATTTTGTTTTAAATGTTATTTTTGCAATATTCCGCTTTTTTAAATTTGGCTTTTGCTGCCATACAGTCTTGATAATGCGACGTGTGGAGGCGAAACACGCGTCGCCATTGACCACAATTTAAAAAAGGTGAATATTGCAAAAATTCAAAACATAATTATTATATTGATAAATTTTTAAAGCAATTATTTGCTAAATTTCTCATAAATTTTTAATAAAGTGGAAAAGGTGTCCCTGTCTCGAATCGGATTGTCTTTTTCCACTTTATTAAAAATTTATAATTATTATAGTTTTTAAAATGGATTTCCGCCTGTAACGCCTGATTTAATTAGTTATTTTAAAAAAAATCTGTTTCTTAAGCATATCTATCAGCTACCTGACATCATAAACCAAAATCACTTGCGATAACAGAGATAGTGGCACCACCTACCGTGGGGGGCCTTAAAGCCTCCTGTCCAACGCGTACATAACGCTGTGCTCGAAGCTCGCTGCCACCGAGTAGTTCTTGCCTTGTAGGAACTGAGTTGTTCGGTTGCGAACACTCGGGTTAGTGAATTGCACTTCGATAACCTAAAAAAACAGTATTTTAAACTTTTTATTTTATATTTATTTATTTATCACGCCTTATGCTCGAAGGGGAGTCAGAGGCATATTATATGCCCACTTTTCACCATGTATATTCCCACGTAATAGGTGGTGAGCCCATTGCCGTGTTAAAATTGGCAGACGCAGGTTGAGGCTACCTGCTGTTGAAATTTTTCAAGCCGCCCTTAAGGCCTTCAACTTGACTTAACGACTGCCACGTTACTGGGAACCGGGACCAACGGATTAGCGTGCCTTCCAAAACACGGAAACGCTCGCAAATGTAAATGCCACAAATTGGTCACCCACCCGTAAACAGCCATGGCGAAATTTGCTTAACACAGTGATCGTTTACAGAACACTGAGTTCGCGGGACCACGAGCACTTCAAAAACGCTTTAAAATTAATAATTGAAAAAGAGATTACTTAATCGAAAAATGTTTTCTTTATTAACGAGGATGGGGGAAGAGTAAAAATAGGTAGTCTTAGTCGGCCATTGTGTAAGGATGAGGACTGCAAAACGTAATGTGTAAGTTTGTATGAAGGCAAGAAGAGAGAGTTTGGGAGAAGCTCCTTTTGATCCAGTTACCATAAACATTAAGCCAATGAAGGCTTTATACCTAAACATGCCATTTGCCTTGAATAAGATATACAGATGAAGCAATATGCCTGAAATGTGAAATTGACTAAGACACAGATTTGCCTATATTCATATTACTTAGAAATCAGTTTGTCTAAAATACAAGATGATTTAGAAGTTATAAGATTAAATAAGGAGGAGATGGAAGGGCTAAGTAAACATACTGTATGTGATCCTCCTATAAACTTACATACGTCTTGTCACGCCTTTATCCCCGAAGGGGTAGGCAGAGGCATACTATACGCCCACATTTACTGTATGCACCTTTGTCGCATGCGGTGGTGAGCCCAATGCCTTAATTATAAAAATAGTAAATGCAAACTTACAATGAACTGAAGTGCATAATATTTGTAATAAATAAGAAGCAAATTCAGTGCGAAAGTGTTATTCAAGGCCTTAGTGGAGTACAAGTAATAAATATAAATATTTTAATAAAGTTAAAAATGACTACTTGGTTCGAGACGGGGATTGAACCCATTACCTTAGTCTAACCAGGGCAATGTTCTAGCCACTGAACTACGAACTGTACTGAAACAAGTTGAAATTCTTCACTATATTTTAATCGTCATTTTAAGAGTATGACCAGAGCCATGTATTGCCCTACTTAACAACTCTGATACCAATGAACAACCATATTTAAACATTGGTGCGATGGACTCCACTCTATCTATGGTTGATTTTTTTAAAAGCAATTACTATGTTTACTTTCTCATACATATTTTATAAAAACAAATGAATAAATTTTTAAACCAAATATAATTCTATTTATTACAATTTTTTAATAAAGTGGTAAAAGACAATTCGATTCGAGACTGAGATTGAACCCGTAACCTTTGCCACTAAACTATCCGAACCGTATCGAACCAAGTTGAAATTCTCCACCGTATTTGAAACGTCATTTAATGTCATTTCATAAAAAATTGTGAGAAAGTAAATAAATATAAAAAAAAGTAATAAAAAAATTAAAATCAAAAGTCAAACAATTGCTGCCAAATAAAACTTGTGCACCGCTAGCAAGTGAGGTCGCTTAGGCCCCGATATCTTTACAGAACCCGATAACTTTAGGAGAATTACAAGTTAAAATGTGCAGAAAGCTTCCTTACCTGCAGACGCAACGTCGGGTCGGCCCAGGGCAGCTGCTGCAGCGCGGGCAGCGCGGCGCCGCCCAGCAGCACGAAGCGGGCGCGCGGCGCGTCGGCCGCCAGCAGCACCGTGAGCAGCGGCAGGCACAGCACGCGCGACGGGAACGGCGCGCCGTCCTGGTACGTCACCTGCACGGCACGCGGCACACAAGTTATAATTCGGTTCAGGCGCCAGGAGTATCAGTCCTACCAACTTTATGCACACGGATATCGGCGATAGAGATTGAGCTTTTAATCATAAGAGCAGGAACCAAAAATAATAGAATACATCTCTAGAAGAAAGTTTCTATATTCTTATAGGCGAATTGATTGAATATATATTGTATACATTATCACTATTGGTATAACCTATTCAAGTGATTTAGTAAGCTAAAGATTAACTATTCACAGGGTTGAGGCGTGAAATTTAGAATAGTGAGATCCAGCATAATGCCAGCTTATGAGTCAAAATATATATCGTAACATGATTCAAAACATGAGCCAAATCAATGATTCGTACATCGCTGAGTCTAATCATGGAGTCATTACATGGGCCTAATCATTGAGTCGTGCATCATTACTAGATTAATCTACACAAAAACAATTCAAACTAGGTACTTGAAGCGTGGTTACATTACCACGGGATTCGAAATCACCTCTGCAGACCGCGACAGGTACCGTCTCCACGAGAATGACGACCCCGTAACCACATGGTCAGCATTCATGGCAAACTTTATCCAAGAATAAAGTTAATATAAAAAAAGTGCTTTTTCAGCTGCAAAGAAAATAATTAGTTCCATTAGATTTGGAAAAACAATTGGAGATTTGTTCGTGATTTGAACACATAAAGAGAACTTACCACTTTTTTAAAGAAAACCAATAAATCTTGAAGAGCAGGCAAATATTCCATTAACGCCGCTCTAAACATCGTAATAAGCTGTAAACAAGCGAATAAACTTTCGTCAAAATTCTAAAGATCACCAAGATTAGAAACGTGGTTTCAAAAATCTAAAGTTCTTACCGAAATACATAGTTATTTTGGTATAACCATTTATAAGAATTCACAGGCGTGAACTTCCATATACAATTTATAAAAGATTACTTCTTTTTAGCGAAGTTTAAAAAATATATTTACAATCGACATCTTTATGTCGTCGATTGTAGCTAGGCGAATGACGTTCCAATTTTAAAATACTTTTTCGTTGGCATGGCTGCCAAGACATTGACCAATTGACAAAACCATTTTATTTCATTCGTTCTAAGAACAAAACTTAAATTGTATAAATTCGATGACAAGTAAGGAGAAAGAGTCAACAATCTACTCTTTTCTCTCTCTAAATCCCAAGACTAACAATGACATTCCAATGTGACGTTTTACAACGTTACAGACCGCACGGAAAAGTGAAAACTTCATTGGCAATCGCAATCAATTATTATTAATTGAATATACTAAACACAGCAACGCAACAGCGAAGAGCAGCTGACTGTGTCTTTCTCGCTCGAGTACACTCGGGGTTCCCGAGTTCACCCGATCGAGCCGCACACCTAAGAGCTTAAGGGATCAGCCTAGCTTACTACCTACGGAAAAATCTGTGTGCGGTGCGTCAAATGAAATTTTCACTTCAAAAAAATCCAACTTAAACAACAAAATATTTTCTAGTATATAATAAGTAATTAATTAAATTTAAATATCTATCAACGAAATGAAATGATACATTAAATTGTTGTTGTTATAAGAGTGTTCACTCTAATAACCTTTGAGAACCTGTGTTTCTAGAAACGTCGCGGCAACACACATTTATTCCCGCATGGCACTTCTCCTGTTTTTACGACTTCTATGGTTTACCCAGTTGCTTTTAAATCTTACTTTAACTTGAAACCTGGTGCAATAAAATTAAAATTTATTTAACTTTTATTTATTTCTCAGTTGTTAGGTTTCTGCAGGGTCGACCATTCGAGTGCTGTACTTCTAGTGTTTCAAACGTCCATAGGCTATGAGCACTTTGCATCAGGTTGGCCGTAGGCTTCTCTGTCATATCAGAGGGAAAAAATATCCCGCATGGCACTTCTCCTGTTTTTACGATTTCTATGAGGTAAATACGTCATATGAAATGAAATGAATGAAATGAATGAAATGAATGAAATGAATGAAATGAATGAAATGAAATGAAATGAATGAAATGAAATGAATGAAATGAAATGAATGAAATGAAATGAATGATTAGAATAAAATGAATGAGGCATGTCGTACCTCCCTGGGGTGCGGCGTGGGGCTGAGGCAGGCGTGCAGCGCGCGCGTGTTCCCGCGCAGCGCCAGGTAGTCCCGCGCCGCCGCGCGCACCACCACGCCGCGCCAGTGCCGCGCGCGCTCCAGGTACGCGCTGCTGGGGTCCCGGCCCCCTCGGGGAACGAAATCCACGAACGTGCCGTTGTACTGCCGAATCACCGTCAAACATTACAAGCCATTCGCTCTCCTTTTCATCCAGTTCGTTAGAAACCCACACAGTTTATTACCAGAAAAGAGTTAGATGGTTAAATAAGAGTGGTTATGGTTTTATTGTCAGGTTCCTTTCAGGTTCTACCAAATGCCCTGTGATTCTGACAGTAAATGTAGAAGCGATAATGTTGATGTTCCTAAATGTTTCATTTTACACCTGCCTCTAGTAGCTACCACAGTTAGTACAGTATTACTTCGCCTCGGTAGCAGAACACTAGTATGCTCATCTTATATGGTTTCTAAATTAAAACATTTACAGGATTGAATTAGACCACTCACTTATAAACGTGTGATAAACTAAATGGCGGCAGCAGACTAAGGAATGTCCCAACATAATATACATATAAGAACTTTATTAAAATGAATTGACTGAAAAAAAAGCGCTTGTGGCCCTGCTGACGCAGTGTTCTGTAAACAATCTCTGCGTTAAACAACATTCGCTATAGGTGGTCCCTCGATAGGTGACCACTTTGTGGAATTTACATTTGCGAGTGTTTCCATGCTTCGTTAACGACTGCCATTTTACTGGCTTAAGCCTGGTTGAAAGCCTTATAGCCAGCTTCAACAGCAGGTCGCCACAGCCTGCACCTGTCCATTTCAACACGGCAATAAGCTCACCACCTGTTAAGTGGCATACGGTAAAATGTGGGCTTATAGTATGCCTCTGCCTACCCCTTCGGGGATAAAGCCCAGTGACAATATGTATGTATGTATATATGTATGACTGAAAAAGAACTCTTACTTGTCATGACGTGGTATGGAAACATGATACTCACGATTTCTCCGTAGAGTCGATCCATGACGGCCACCTGTGGCGTGGCCTGAGGAGGCGGCTGACTGACAATGGATGAAGGCGCAGGTGACAGATGCAGCTGCTGTACAAAAGCCACAAGTGCCGCGGAGCTTTGCGCGATGCTCGCCAGCTCGTAGTCACGTGACATGTTGGCGCGGAACTTCTGCGCTCCCAGAGCTGACACCAATACCACATTTTTTTTTATCCATTTTGCAGGGTGAGATATAAAATGGAATGAATTTTGTCTATTGGAATCAATTTATTGTTTGTGTGTTCCTACAACCTGTTCCCGGAATAAAGCCTATTTGTCAATTCAGGGTGTCAGCTCAACCTCCACACGAAATTTTTTGGTACAAGCCATTTGAGGTTAAAAACAAACATAGGCACACACACAAGCTTTCACCATTACAATATTATTAGAACTGTAGAACTGGCTATTCCTTGTGACCTACCTTGAACCCATTCCTTTGTTATGAATGCCTGTATCATAATAACTAGTTATCTGCTATGTCTGCTGAGAAATTTGCATTTACTTAAATTAGATAAACACAGGCAGATATTTTCATACATTTTTCGAAAATATCTTTACCTTCCTAAAATTTTAATTCTAGGTCCACATTCTTTCATTTTCATTGTTATCTTAGTGCCTGTTTTTACTGGTTGCTAAAAGTGGCTTTTTAGCTTTTTTTATGTGGGTATTGTAGGGACTAATAATTGCTGTACATTCTCCCAAATCTGTAATTTGTCCACATTTCCAGGCATATTTGGTCCCACATAATATAGGTGGTGAAACTGTTGCTATCTCGACATAGACACTTCAGCTTTATATATATACATACAATTCTACTGTATGTGTGTAACTCACTGAACTCCTCTTAAGACCGATTTGTATATAAGAATTTTTTGTATGCATTTGGGAGGCTCCCAGGATGGTTTAGATTCACAAATCAAAGAAAACAAGTTGCTGAAATCGGTATAGGGCAGGACAACGACTATCAGGTCCGCTAGTACTAGTATAGATTCAAAAGCTAGTACTTACCTACAGTGTCCATGTAAATAAGCAGCATAGTCATAACTGTGACAAAAGTTAGCACAAACAGCATAGCGGGCAACAACTTCCTGTACAAGTCATTTGGTGATGTTTTAGTAAGTGTTGGTACGGAAACTCTCGGTGTCACTGGCGTAGGAGTGACCGCTGGCAAAGTAACTGTGGCTGCTGTCTTGTCATGGACTGAATCGGGCTTTGGAGGCATTTCCTTAGCTTTTACAGCCATTTCTGTGGGTCCTCCTGCAGACTGTTCTTCTGGGAGAGGATTTTCTTGAATTTTCTAATATTTGAAAATATAATAGGTTAAATAAGTAATTATCATTATTCACCTGACTTATATTTTTATATTCAAAATAAATTGTTTAATTACTTAAAACAATAGGTCATTAAACAACACTAAACTTCATCTTGCCCAATATCTAACCACACATAATCTGGTAATTTTTCTTAACATTACTGTGTGTTAATTAGTCTACACACACACAAATTTTATGATATTTCTCAATATTTAATTCTCACTCACAATTTACTACATTTAAAATATTTTTTATGGATTAATTTACAAAACACTTTTCAATTTTAGTATCACATGCCAAAATGAAACCATAAAACCTTCAGTTAACAGTTATGGCAGGCAGGTGTTGAACTGTTGATTTTTTATAGAGACAACTGCAAGTAGGTTTTATGAAAGTCTTCTTGTGAAAAAAATGCCATGGGCTGTGCCGTCATTGTGACATTTACTAAGTATCGTTTACTAAACTTTTTGTTTGTTGTTTATAATAGCTAAAGAACTTATTATAATACTTATTAAACATTTCATGGAAGCAAGATCACTCACCTTTTCAGCCATAGTAACCTTTTGTACTTTTCTTGGTGTTAAATAAACACGTCGCACTTATAAACAATGGTTACACATTTACACTTCACTTATATCATAAAAATAACATTTTAACATAAATATAATAGAAAGTGATTATAACCACTGTGTTTTAATACATTCTAACAAACAAATAAAGTAGTTTCATACTTATTAAGTGAGCAGAACAGAGCAGAAATAATTTGAAAATAAAAATGTAATGTCTGTCAAATATTTTAAACAAGCGTGAGTCACACCCACACAGACAGACCGCATTAAGTGCGACGCGTTAAATATGTTCATTTCTACCTTTCCAGCTATTTTCTACCACAATTTCAATCCATAATTAAGACCATCAAAATAAGATATATAATTACATTGTAGAAAGTCTAAGAATCCATTAAAGTTGATAATGTGAGTACTCAAATAGAATTGTTAACATTTTGTTGAAATTATTGTAATGGTATACTTTACATTGTACCTTTTTTATTGCAGTTTTAGTCTGCAGTCGGTCACTGCGGAGACAGTATTGAAAATAATTAGCAGCATTGACACAAATGCACAAGGTATTGATGGGATCAGCCGGGAGATGCTGTCCATGACTATGCCTGCTGCTCTCCAGGCTATAACTGACATAGTAAACACGTCTATTGAGACTCACAGGTTCCCGGACTTGTGGCGATGTGCTGTTGTCCGTCCTATAGCCAAAATAAGTAGCCCACAGCACTATAAAGATCTGCGGCCAATCAGCATCCTTCCTTGTCTCTAAAAGGTCCTGGAGCGAGTGGTCTGTACACAGTTAATGGATTATCTGGAGGTTAATGATCTGCTACCCGAATTGCAGTCGGGTTTCCGAAGGGGCCGTGGCACTGCTACGGCACTATCAGATGTTGTTGGTAATGTACTGGGGGCGAGGGATGTGGGGAAGGGCACTATACTGGTGCTGTTAGACTTTTCTCGTGCTTTTGATGCCATAAATCATACATTGCTACTTTCTAAGCTATCTTACTATGGCTTCACAAGTGATACATTGAAGTGGTTTCACAGCTATCTACAAAACAGAACGCAGTGTGTAGAGATCCAAAGGGATGATGGCTCGTGATCCCGTTCTGCCCCATATGACGTTCCTAGGGGGGTACCACAAAGTTTAATAATCGGTCCATTATTGTTTATTTTGTACAGTGCAGATGTACAAAATGTTTTCGCGAACTGTAAGTTTCACATGTATGCTGATGACATTCAGTTATACAAATCTTTTCATCCCAATGAAGCAACCGCTGCGGTGAACAAAATCAACGATGACTTCAGATCAGTGGTGAATTGGGCGGATTATTATTATTTTCTAGTGGGGGACGCTGGCACCGCCGAGCGAGCGATCCGACCGCGTATTCTGCCGCCTACTTCGCTCATTTCCCCAGACTTCTTCTTCTCTTTTGGGTCATCCAGTACTCCTATCACTGTCAAGTGCCTGTTCAGGCGACAGTGTCCTGTGATCATCTCTATAACCAGCCTCATGTTTCCTCTGGTTAGTTTGACCAGTTGGCTAGTTCTTTTTGCATCCATTCCTTTGATAAAGATCTTTGACTGTCTCATGCCTGTCGAAGTCCTCCATCTAAGGTTGGTTTCTACCACTGTCCTCCTGCTGATTACTCCCTTAGTGATTTTGTGAGCAATCGGCAGGCATGGCTCTGGTCCCACCAAGCTTTCATCAGCTCCTTCACGGGCTAGTTCATCCGCTAGTTCGTTGCCTGGGATTCCTTCATGTCCAGGTACCCATGCAACATTTACTTTTATTTTTCTTGCCAGCCGGTCAAGTGACTTCTTACACTCATTGCTGACGTTGTCTCCTCCTTATTTAGGGCTTTCAGTGCAATTTCGTTGTGGATAATTTGCGCACATTCTGTTATGGCGCAAATTTCCGTCTGAAAGACACTAGCGAACTTACCTAATCTTATGGAACTGTTAATATCCGTTCCGTTTTCGCATTTTATATGCATTCCAGCACCGGAGAGCTTCGTCGATTCTTTCCTGGAACCGTCTGTATAGCAGATAGTACCTTCATCATTGTCTATCCGCCAGTTTTCTCTTTGTCCTATATGTATTCTATACTTTTTGTCAAAGATCCTCTCCTTTTTAATTAGGTCATTATTGAAGAGTATAATTGACATTTTTTCTTCATAGCCTTTGCTGATACTCGCGTGTCCATTTTTCCCTGAGTATCCAGTCCATAGGCCCAGGCTTTTCAGTTTGAACCATTATTCTACTGCCTTCTTTTTAATCTCCATATCCAGGGGGTGGAGTCCCAGTGCGATCTCAAGCGCGGCTGTTGGAGTTGTCCGCATCGCGCCTGTCGTCATCAGGGCCGCCAGCCTCTGTACCTCTAATGTCTGGATGCAGAGGCGATCCACTATTGACTATTTGTTCTCGGATCACTCTATCTAGTATTTTCTCTAGTGACTTGAGCAGGAAGGAGGACAGACTAATGCATCTGAAAGCCTTCGCTTTCTAATACGACGATTTTCCAGGTTTTGGTATGAAAACAGCTCTCACCTCTCTCCATTTTTTTGGGATGTACTTTGTCTTAATGCTGCTGTTATACAGAGCAAGTATATTTTTAGCTATTATGTCGATAGCTGTCTGCAACATCTTAGGGAATATCCCATCTGGTCCAGCTGCCTTGTAGGGCTGGAAGGACCGGACACTCCATCGTAGGTGTTCCTCTGTGATGGTTATGTTCAGCCGTCCATTCTCAATGTTAGTTGAGTCAGCCGACATGGCATCCTCTTTATGATTCTTACAATCTGGGAAGTGCGTCTTGAGCATACTTTGGAGAGCGTCTTCATCAATCGTGCTGCGTCTGGTTGTTTCTCAACTCCCTCGCAGAACGCCCTCCAGCTTCTTCTACTTTCCTTTCTGCATTCGTTTTTGAATGAGTTTCTTTCCTCTCTGTATACCCGCCAGCTCTCATCATCCCCTTTTTTGATGGCTTGTCTGAGAACCCGTCGAGTTTCCTTTTCTTACCTAGTGCCTTAGTCCATCATGGTTGTCCTTTACCTGGTTTAATCTCTCTTAGGGGACATGCTTTATTGTATGCCTCCCTCAGAGTTTTATCCAGTCTGCTGGCTTGTCGTTCTGTATCCATGGTACTTTAAATCGAGGTTTTCTGTCCTGGCATCCAGTTCTCTTTCACATGGTTCTCAAATATCGCCCAGTTTGTTTTCCTCGCGTTTCTAATCATAATCTTTTCAATTTTCCCCTCTAGACTGAAGGTGATTCGCCTATAATCCGACATGGAGTCACTTTCGTCCACCTTCCAGTCACTTATGTATCGACTTATCCTATCCGTTGCGATAGTGATGTCTAACACCTCTTTCCTCGACCGCGTTACGAAAGTGGGTGTGTTACCTACGTTCATTATACCTAGATCTGAGGTACTTATAAATTCTAGAAGCAGATTTCCCTTTTTGTTGCAGTCTGTGCTGCCCCAGGCCACGTGATGGGCATTGGCGTCACAGCCTACAACAATAGGGATGCGCTTACCTTAGTATATCTTGACAATTTCTTGAAGTTCTTGAGTCGAAGTTCGAAGTCTCTCTCACTGGGTAGATATGCTGAGACTAGAAGCACCCTTTCCTTTTCCTTTCGCGTCTGTAGCGTTATTCCGACGCTGGCGAGGTCACTGTAACAATCTGCTTTTATTAGTCTTAAGGTTCTTGTCCTGCTGCTGGCATAGATGCATGCCCTTGGGATTGACTCACCATCGTCATGATATATGATGTCTTCTCCCAAAGAGCCGAGCCCAACTATACGTTTATTTAGTACGTATGGCTCCTGCAGCAGGGCAATGTCTATTGTCTCATCCACCACATAGCGGCAAAGTTCGGTGGTAGCCTCGCGGCAGTGGTGAAGGTTTCCTTGAACTACTTTTATTTTATGTTTTTGTGTTGTGTTATTGAATGTATTTGTTGTCATATGTGTATGTTAGTGTATGTGTGTGTGTGTATGTGTGTATGCGCGCGTGTGTGTGTGTGTGTGTATGCGTGTGTGTGTGTGTTTTTGTACCCTCCCTACTCGTGGTCCGCGTCCGCGGTCCACTCCTTGCACCAGTACGGCTGCAGTAGTGCAGCTCTCTGTGGGGGTGTCAGGTCCTTTCGCAGGGTATGGAGGGGGTGTGTTGTGACGTGAGTTGGTGTTGTGTTGTTGTTTGGGTTGGGTGTTGGGTGCCTGCTGTTGTATCGGTGCGTCACGACTATCAGAGGGGTTCTCCCGAGGGATTGCCCCCTGCTTTTCGCCCACGCTACCTGAGGGCAGCTCCCTTCCCGTGGTTGTGTGGTGTACGGAACACGGAACAACGGAGTCTCCGTTGGCTCGGTTTGACAACCTCAGTGGGACCTCCTGTAGAGGTTTCAGGCTGATTGGCGCTGCCGCTGTCAACAAGCGCTGCTCCCCTTTTATCTTCTTTATCTACCTTCCTTTCTCACTGGCCTTTAAATGTGATGGGTTGGGCAAGAACAATCGTCGCCTGGTAGTTCAGCCACGTTTCCCGCCGTCACCGCTTCTTCGGGAACGCCCACTATAAGTCGCACTCTTAGTGGAAGTGTTTCCTTACGAATGGGCGTCCACTGAGACACCTTTAACTCATCCTCCCTGTTGTCGATTTGGGCCCTAATAAAGTCCATTGGATCAATAGTAAGGCCCTCTGCGCTTCCAGGGAGCCGGATGCACATTCTGTGCCTCTCCAGCCTCTTCGCCTTTAGAGGCACGCCATCCTGTTCACCAAACTCGCAGCTCAGCAGCCACCTCATCGAGTCCTCGGTGCCTGGCGTCACGAGGTAGTATCCCTCCGCCACTAGACCCGAAGCCAAGAAGGTCAGACTCCCGCTGCGCAGTCCAGCGATGATGGCCTTTTCAATGTGAAGGGTTAGCTTGCGCCTGATCTCAGCAGCCGCAGCCTCATCCACCGAGAAATCACTTTGACTTGACTGTGGTCACCGTGATCCCTCGCCCCGCTCAGCGTGGTGGTGTTTTGGGCGCTTCGGTGACTGCTGCTGCGACTGCTTGCCAGGATCGGTGCCCTGTCTCCGTATCTTCGGGGCCCTGGAACCTGCCCGCCCCGCCGTCACACTGGCTTGGTTAGCCATGGCCACGCCGGGTCGAGCCTGTTCCTGTCCCTTCTCCATCTGCCTCCTACGGGCCTTCTTGAGGCGTTTCCATTTCGAGTTGGAAACCCAGCCATCTTCTTCTCCAATCTTCACTCTCGACAGATCGTCCCCGAGAGTCTCCGAAAGAAACCTACCGGGACGCATCTGTCCGCGATTGCTTTATTTTTCTTTTTTCTCCGTGTTTCGCGCAAGTTGCTCCTCCACAGATACGGAGCTGCCTGCGCCACCAGCTGCAGCACTATTCGATACTGCTGGTGGCGCAGGAAGGGATTCTCCGGCTCCGCCGGTACCCTCCTGTGGTAGGCACAACACTTTTTTAAACATTGCGCATATTTATTTATTCCGGGGCTGCCGGTTTGTGTGGGGGGAGGGGTTGGGTTGGGAAGGAGAAAAGCGGGGTGGTCATGGATAGGATGTGGGAGGGATTTACCGTCGCGCGCCAGCTCGCGGGCGTTCACCTCTTTGTGTACACTAGTGCGCCAGCGCGCCCGCCCGGGTGGAGAGGTTGAGGAGAGTACAGAGTTGGGGAGCGGAGGGGGGGGGGGGGGCAGAGGTTTTGGTTACGTCAATTACTGAGGGTATTTGACCAAGAACGGGCAGCAACCTAGAGAAGGATAGTCCTCTGGCCTTGTCTAGGGGATCCTTGCGACCTGCGCTACTCCCTAGACCATTCGCCAAAACCAACACCGGACAGATGTTGGGAGTAGGGGCAACACCAACCACTCGTTTAGTTGATTGATCTTCCCCCCGCCCGGATTGGGCTGATAGGAACTCCTTAGTGTTGAATCCTTTCAAGTCCAAGTTCATGGTGTTGGGTTCTAAACACCAAATTAACGCCATACAAGCACAAAACCCTAGAATAACAATTAAGGGAGAAAGGATAGATAGGGTCGAGACTGCCACAAACCTTGGTCTTACTATTGACTCAGTGTTGCGATTTGAGAGCCATGTCAACAGAGTAGTGAGCAACTGTTTTTATAAATTAAAAATACTCAATAATATTAGACAGAACCTCAGTGTGCCACTACGTAGGCTTCTTGTTGATAGTCTAATACTCTCTAAATTCAACTACTGTGACACAGTGTATAAAAATAAATAAAAATATCTTTATTTTGCATAGACCATTTTAAAGGCGCTTACAAAATGTCATACACTATTTAAAATATTTAAAGCGACCACCGGTTCGGAACGCGGCCCACCTGAGAAGAACCGGCAAGAAACTTAGGAAGGCTTTTTTTTTGATGGCCTATTTACAATTTAATATTATTTCACTTTGCCAGCAGATCATTTCCAGGCGTCCCTGTCCTGCAAATAGTCTGTAACGGAGTAAAAACCTTTTTCACAAAGCTTGTTTTTAATAAACTTTTTAAATTTATTTAATGGTAAATTTCTCAGGTCACAGGGAAGCCTGTTGTAAAAGCGTATACAGTTACCCTGGAAAGAATCGCCAATCTTATGTAGTCGACTGTGGTGGACTGAAAGATTATTTTTATTTCTAGTGTTTATATTATGTTTATCACAGAGTTTAGAAAACTGTGATAGATTTTTCTGGACATACATAAGATTGGCAAAAATGTATTGTGATGGTACGGTTAGAATATTTACTTCTTTGAATTTTTCTCGGAGAGAAACTCTGGGGCCCAAATTATAAATAGCGCGTACAGCCCGCTTTTGTAGAACAAAAATAATATTTAAATCTGCAGCACTCCCCCAAAGGAGAATACCGTAAGACATAATATTTAAGACGTAAGACATTTGATACCCAGCCATCTTAACTATGGTGATGAAACTTTCGTGTCAGTTGAAGCTATATGTGATGCCTTTTTCTCACATTTTTACTCAACATATTATGCTGAGACCAATAGCCTCATGCCAATGTCATCTGGCATGTCACATATGCATCTGCCTAGTGATGATGCGTACTCTGATGCATTAGCTGATATTTGTAAGGTAGAAGTCGATGTCAACTCAATACAGAAACTGCTGCTTCAACTAGATCCGTCAAAGTCTGCTGGCCCAGACCTTATCTCACCTCACCTATTGATTGGATGTGCCAAGACCATAGCCCTACCGATTGCCCTCTTGTTTCAAAAATCTATCTCCTCCTCCACAGTTCCACTAATTTGGAAATCGGCCTATATTACTCCTGTTCACAAAAAGGGATTAAAAACAGAGGTGACAAACTACAGACCTATATCTAAGCTGTGTATAATTGCAAAAGTTTTTGAGAGAATCATATATGATCAGGTGTATGCAATATTGAGGCACACCTTTAGTTCGGCTCAGCATGGTTTTTTAAAGGGAAGATCAACGGTTACCAATTTGGCATTGCTTAATGATTATATTACGGATGGCATGGCTAATGGGACACAAGTTGATGTAATTTATACAGATTTTAGTAAGGCATTTGATCGCATTGACCATTCCATCTTGAAGTCGAAGCTTTTGGGCATTGGAATTAGGGGTGATTTGTTCAGGTGGTTTTCTTCATATCTTGTAACATCAGTAACTACATCTCTAGCTGGGTCACAGTACCTAGCGGTGTTCCACAGGGATCCCTGATGGGCCCGCTACTCTTTACTATTTATGTGAATGACGTTGATGTCTGCTTTCGATCCTCGCAGTTCCTTTGCTTTGCTGATGATATGAAATTTTTTTCTAAAATTTCATCATTGGATGACATTAAAGCCTTGCAGGATGACTTAGTGCGATTTGAGGATTACTGTATGCGTAATAAATTAGATCTTAACCCACAAAAATGCTCAGTAGTCTCCTATACCAGGAAAAAAGAAATTCTTCCAACCTCGTATGTGATCAAAGGTATTGAGCTTGAGAGATTGGATGTAGTGCGTGACTTAGGTGTTCTTCATGACTCTAAGCTTTCGTTTACTGGTCATATTGAGCATATCGTTGCCAAGGCCTCAAGGGCTTTGGGATTTGTTATGAGGGTTTCCACTGGTTTCAAACGAGCTAAAACTTTAAAAATACTGTATTGCACTTATGTAAGAAGTCATCTGGAATATGCTTCACAAATATGGAATCCATGTTATGATAAATATATCAATATAATTGAGAGTATACAGAAACGTTTTATGAAATTTCTATGTTTTCGTCTTCGCATACCGTATCGCTCTGAAAATTATGTAAGTCTTTGTAAAAGGTTCCACTTACAGCCTCTATCCTATCGCCGAAGAATTGCGGACAGTAGTTTTCTTTCAAAAATAATAGGGAATGATTTGGATTGCTCTGCACTGCTAAGTAAACTAAAATTTAATGTTCCGACTAGGTCAACTCGGTTTAATTCTCCTATTTCGGTCCCAAAAGCCTCTGTTAATTATAGGAGGAACTCTTGTATTGTGCGAGTGAGTAAAGATTTTAATAAGTTAAATAAGGAACTGTCGTTTGATCCATATATCGCTAGTAGTAGCTTAGTCCGTAAACTACTTAATGAAAAATTTTTCTCTTCATAAGTTTAACTATTTGTTCTCATTGATATTGTTGTAGATGGTAACTCTCACATACATGTTAATTTATGTTTTTTTATGTATTTAGATGTGTTGTGCTTGAATAACGCAAGTGACTTATTAGTTTTATATTCTATAAATTTAATCGTGAAAACCTATTATTGGCATTCTGTCACTTATTGCTTAGTTTATAGGCTGAAATATTGCTGTTGGTTTTCCTATTGAAATAAATAAATAAATAAATAAATACTATGAAAATAGCTGAAGTAAACCATTCTAGCCGTATCCACATCTGTTAGAGTCCTGATCTTTTTTACAGCGTATGCAGCCGAACTTAATCTAGAGGCTGTCTTTTCTATGTGTGGGCCCCACTGCAAATTGGCATCAATAGTTATACCGAGGAACACAGTTGATTCTACAAACTCTAACACTTGTCCATTAAGTTGAACATTGGCCGCAACTTGTTTTACATTTGGTAGAGTAAATTTTATACATTTAGTTTTATTTTCATTAAGGCAAAGATTATTTGAGCTGAACCAATGAACTACTCTTGCAATTGCATTGTTTACATCGTCATAGTTATCTAATTGTCTTTTAATTTTAAAAAATAATGAGGTGTCATCTGCAAACAAAACAATCCTATTCCTGTCCCCTACATAAAATGGTAAATCATTAATATAAATGAGGAACAAGAATGGCCCAAGTATCGAGCCTTGCGGCACACCCATTGTAACCATGGATCCTACAGAACGTGTACCATTAATATCGACCCTCTGTATTATATTGTTCAAATATGAAGACAGAAGGTCGAGAGCTTTGCCTCTTATTCCATAGTGGTGTAATTTTGTGCACAGCGTTTCATGTTGAACGCAATCTTTTGATAGATCGCAAAATATACCTAATGCATCGTGCTTGTCTTCCCAAGCTTCATGAATACATTTTAATAACTCAACACCAGCATCGGAAGTTGAGCGCCCTTTCGTAAACCCAAATTGATTCGCATGAAGTATTTTATGACTATTAAAATGGGATAGCATTTGATTCAAGATTATTTTTTCAAATACTTTGCTCAAAGTTGGCAGCACTGACACTGGTCGGAAATTAGACGGCTCTGTAGCGCTGCCAGCCTTGAACAAGGGAACGACTTTGCTGTGTTTCATTAAATCAGGAAATGTACCACTAGAAACACAGTCATTAAACACAGTTGCTAGATGGGGCGCAATTACCTAAATTATACATGATGCAGTTTTGACCGATAATCCCCAAAGGTCCGCGGTTTTCTTAATTTCGATACATTTAAATGTTTTTACAATGTCCTGAGCACAAATATCTGTGAATACAAATGCATCCCTGCAACAAAGAACAGATTCTTCTAATAAAAGTTCAGCGGAACTGGAAGATGCTTGGAGAGATTTTGTTGTCAATATAGGTACATTTTTGAAAAAATGTTCAAACTCCGTCGACACTTTCAGTTGCCCTGTAACATGGCAACCATTTAATTTTAAGTGGAAATCCCTTTCAGTCACTAAAGATCTACCGCATTCAGAGTTAATGATGTTCCAAGACATTTTTATTTTATTTACAGAATTAGAAATTTTATTTTTAATGAAGTTTGACTTAGCAAGATGACACGTTTGTTTAAATATCTTTGAATAATTTTTAACATATTCCTGAAAGGTTTGCCTAAAATTATATGATTTTTCTAAATATAATTCAAATAATTTATTTCTACTTTTAAAGATACCTGGTGTTGCCCAGTCACTGAAAACAGGACGACCACCAATATGTAGTGTTTTTGAGGTAAAAACTTTGCCAAACTCATCATTAATCAAATTAAATAAGTGTTTATATGACTGGTCTACACAAGTGAAGTAAGGTAGATATGGTAATCTCTTTAATACATTTTCTTTAAAATTATTCAAACGACTTTGGTTAATTGGTACATATTTAATTTGTTTTTGCTGACTTTGTTACTACTTTTAGGAAATTTTATCCATTGGCCACGATGATCTGACTCCACAGGATCCACAATACCTTTATCTATAGGTTTAATATCAGTAAAAATATTATCAATACATTTTGCACTGGTGGCTGTAATACGAGTGGGTTCTAAGACTGTACTATGCAGATTAAAGGATTTAAATAAATTTTTCATTTTATTTCTCTCTGATGGAGTTAATGATGTATCTAATATATCAACATTAAAATCTCCACAAACTATTATAGATTTCTTAGAACATTGGCATATGAACAGTGCTTCTTCAAGCTTTTCTTCAAATTTAATGTACGGAGCTTTAGGGGGACTGTATACGCTTAACAAGATGAAATGCTCAAATTCAATACTGGCAATCTCAATAACTCGCTCAATGGAGAGGGCTACTAAGTCTTTACGTTCTTTAAATTTTAAGTTTTTATTAATTAATATTAAAGAGCCTCCACGTTTAGAATGTTTTCTATTGAACGAGCTAGCAACCTGGTGATTTACGAAGTTCAACAATGTGATTTGATGATCTTTTAACCAGTGCTCTGTAGCACAAAAAATATTAATAGAATTTCCATTAATGTATAGCTCTAACTCTAAATCCTTACCATTTATTAAACCTCTAACATTATGGTGCACCAGGTTTATAAAAACAATATTTTTACTAAGATTATTCTCAGGGGCCAAAGTCAACTGGCCAGATTTATTATCTGTTGTCCTTTAAACTAGTTTTTTGGAATTTCATTTTCCAAATGTGAAGTATCAAAACTATCCTGCTCAATAAAAGCAGTTGTACTTGCCAATAATTTGGCTTGAAAAATTAAAAAAATAGATAGCAACAGAGCTACCTTTCGTTGTAAAAATTTTGATAGACAATATCTATCTAATGTCAACAAACTATTATTATTGAAAATTATGTTCCAATCGAACAATTAAATTTTTTTGGAATATGATACCATGGTATGTAGTTTCATATTTAATTTGTATCTTAAGTGATTTTCCTTGTGGCTCATAGCAGTGCTGTATGGTAAGGTGGACAAAATTACTTGTTTTACTTGCAGACTTGATAACTTATCAAACATTTTTAAAAGTTTGTCACTATTAATATTGCCTCTTCTGCCAACCAGCACCACTATAGTAGACTGCGTGCAGTGTGTACCAGTCAATATAAAATCTATAATTTGAGAGTATGAAGCTCCTGGATATGTATGATTTATTACAGAATGACTTAACTGTGATAAATAATGTCCAAAATTTTTACCTATTTCATCGCAATAGACTATGGTCTTTGTATCACTTTTTATTTGCAACTTTTCTATTATAGATGCCTCGCAATTACTACTTGAACTTAATATACTATTATCCACACTGCACACAGTTTTAATTGGTAAAAATTCATCATTGCATCTAATTCTTTCACAACTCAAGGGTGAGGAGGGAACATGGCCTGCGGATATCAATTGGTCATTTATGGCCCTTGTCTCCTAAAATGCACGGAAGCTTTAATCCAGAGAGTTCAAAATGCCTGTGGGCGTTTCTGTGTGAATGTCCCTAAGAGAGCCCATGTGACAACTTACCTAAATGACCTGGGGCTTCTAAGGATGGCAGCTAGGAGAAAGTAACATCTGGCCAGTTTGATGTTTGGCATAGTAGCTTCTAAAAGACCCACTTATCTATTCGAAAAACTCAGTTGGAGACACGATAAGGAGAGGCATAGTAAGAGAACTTCAGTGCCACCGTTGTCTATTCCTAAGTACAGAACGGCAGCATTCAGGGGATGTTTCAGGCATGCCGCCACTCATTGTTGGAACGTTCTATCTCCACCAATTCGTAGCCTGAAAACCAAACATACCTTTGTCATCCATATGAGGAGGATGCTTATGGTGGAACAGTTGGGTATAAAATAGTTGGTATGTAACACAACGTTTGGCGGAATGTACATCGCGAGCATGCGGCTACCGTCTGGACTAATGCGCGGAATTGTTTGCCAATTTGTCCGGGCCTTTTTAAGTAAATTTGTATTCTAGCGTGCATTTATGTATTTTCATGATATCTTATTTATATGCTTGTGTACTACAAGCAATAATATATATTAAAATCTGTTCAAATTTTAATTCAATTTCAATTTTTAATTATATTATTTATTCATACGATTAAGTTAATACAAAATAATTTACAGTACATTAGGCAAGCCTTTCCTGTGGGTGTCAGCTACGAAATAAGATTAAGTTTAGGAATCCATTCACTAGCAATTTTTTTTATGGTGTCTGTGGCATTGTTTATCATTATTTCTTTTTAATATTTTATTGGTGTATGTAAACTATTTTTTTTTTAATACTTGGTATATTTAGTTCGATGCAAAGGGGTAGTGGTGCCATCTCATGCACGCCTTCATTGGCTTTCTCTGAAAATCAGCGCTGTGAAACTTGGTCTCCAGTGGAGACAGCATTACGCCGAGAGGAGGCCAAATTCCGCACAGTGTCTAGAATTTTAAGATGTGGCTTGTTATTGTTTCTCTATTTTTTGGTGTGGAATAAAACGTTTTTTTTTTACCCTTGTGTGATATTGGCAACATTTTACGATCTCTGCTTCTCTTTCGGAATAATCTTGTCTCCGATCTCCGACATGTTTAATTGTGTTTGCATAAATATCTATGTTAATTTCTGTAATAGCATTCTATAGAGTAGAAAATACGTTTGTAACTTTAATGAATAAAGTTGTGATCATTTTGCATATAGTATTTTGCTAATTGATGTGCTACACCAACCACAAACCTTGCTGCCGCCTGCTTGTATCTATAATACATTTTTACAAATAGCTGTTTTTCTGTTCAATGATAGACAAATTATCAATTCCTCAAACGGTTTCGGTAAAATTTTGCACCGGCAATTTATTAGACCATGATACGGCATAGTCTAAATACTGGAACTTTGGACAAAAGAGTCATAGTAATTCTTCCCTTCTTGCTGTAAAAATTTGGTTTGAAGAAAAAAAATATTATTTCGTTTTACTTAATTCGAATTCCTATCTGAACTAATAAGACAACTGTACTGTACGCTTCCATTCTGTGGTCCCATTGGATGCCCCATTAATGGGACGATAGAAAAAAAAATTAACCGTGGTACCATTGGTTAAAAATTCGAATTGGTTAAAATCTTAATTTGGTAAAAATTCTGGGGACCACTAAGTTATAGGCTACTTTAATCGATCGCCTTTTATGTTGAACCCGGACGATCCCGTAATAAGTTTGGAATGATCATTTATGGGCGTGATTTCTTTTGGAGGACGCTTGTAGCTCCACCCAAGTGGTGAGATTTCCCATACCCGTTTCTCACACGATACTGTTTCGGGAATAAAATGTTTCCTTCCAGGATAATATTCAGCAATGTCGGTTCAGTAGTTAGAGCGTCATTTAGGAACAAACAAACAAAATATACCTACTTTCGTACATTTTAAAAGAAAGAATAATGTTTTTAGAGGCAATAAAATTTATTACACAAAACAATACGATATACATAATATTATTAAACCAGTTAGGTACATTAAAATACCGACATTCACATCAAATAAAACACTAAACAGAAAATAAAATTCAATGATATAAAGTTTCTTTATGTTGGAAATTTATTTATCAACCCCTTTTTCACAAGAGCTTATTAATAGTATTTTAATTCAAAGAACACTGGTGTCCATAAAAAGAGCGACGCTAAAATATTCGATTGATACTTAATTAAAATACATCTATTATTTTTATGAATAAAGGGGTCAATGCCTACCTAAAATAAATTGAACTACAATTGCATTAAAACATTTTGATTTATCGCAAAATAGATTGAAACACACATTTTGAAAGGTAGCTAGCTAATATAAAGAATCACAATCATTTATTAGTTTCGTTATAACATGTTTGTCCTTACTTGCAAAACATATTGAGAAAGTTTGTAAAGTATCTGCTCATTAAATATTTTTATTTGATATATGATGAGCTATGAGATTAACATATTTATTTCTCAAATATTTTGCACTGAATTTTTGTTAATATTGTATAACCAAAAATCTAGAATTCGGAAAATAAATACATAAATGGAAGTAAATTATAAAAAAAAAAACAAACAAAACCTCATCACAACAATGCATAATGAATTTAGCTCTTTTTGGCTTGTGTGTAAATTTATGTATACATACATATTTTCACACATTTTTATTTTGGGCATAAGCCCATAAAAAATGTTAACAGCTGGCCTTCAATAGAGGTAGGCAACCGGGACCAACGGCTTAACCTACCTATGCCATAAAGTGGTGACCCATCCGAGAACCAGTCATAGTGTAAGTTGCTTAACGCAGTGATTGTTTACAGAACACTGAGTCCGCGGGGTCACGAGCGCTTTTGTGTAAATAAATACAATATTTGTGACTTTGGACGTTTGGCGTCCCAATATCTATACAAGGGTTAATGAGTTTTGGTACCTACAGCAACGTATTCTTGGACCCTTAAATTATATTTGTATTGGCTGCTACCATTATTTTTGTAGGAATAGGTGCCTTATATACATTATAAAATTGCAGTCATGCACAAGACATCTACATAATTTTTTATTTAAAAATGTTATGAACAGTGAATTATTTTATCGAATCTTTACAAGTTAAATTTTTGAAAAATGTGATTGTGTCACAATTTAACAAGATACCTCATTGCAATTCTTCTAAGTAATTAGACACTGTTGCACTCTGCATTCATCTGGTACTTGTGATAATGGCTCTTCTGGGGCAGTTATTGGATCTGAAATAAAATAAATTTTAAAAGCAATCGTGCTTATATCCCCGAGGGATTAGACAAAGTGATAACACACTTGACCAATAGTTATGATAGTCTCACGTAAAATGGCAAAAATGGCGTAAAAGGGCATAAGCATATAGGTATAGTTAAAAAAAAGTTATGACATTCTCTGTAGGTCCTGGGCAATGACAAAAAAATACAAAATAAAATTAGCCAACATCAAAAATCTATGAACAAGTTTAGGGTCTGAAGTTTCTAGTAGTCTCTGCTTTTGGATCAATATTCTGCGTAAGCAGTGTAGAGCGAAGAAGACTCGCAAAGAATAATGAAATCGTCAACAAGAGCTTTTGAAATTGATTAATTAATTCAATTCAATAGTCATAATTATAATTATGTTTTAATGATATATTAGAAATCATAAAAAGTATTGCATGCACTCAATCAGCACCTGGCCTAGAACTCTTATAATTTATAGTAAGTAAAAGGAACATGGGCTAGAAAATCATGGAAAGAAATTTCAGAGTTTTGTGAGCATTGTTAATTATTACTTACTATACGGTTTTAATTACCTACGTGTAACTTTCGGGATAGCCTGACTAGTTTCGGACCAAACGAAGGTCCTTTTACAAAAGGTGTGTCAAGCCACGTCGTAAATGGCGTTTTTACACTTGAATAAAACCATTAAATAGTAATAAAAATGGAACGCTTTGTGGATTATGCTACACTACCTAAGAATGCCTCGTCCTATATTTATATGTTGACAGGCTTGCAGCACTTGAAAAGCAACTGTCAGATAAACTGTATATGCATATTATCAGGCGGATTAAACAAAGCGTAGAATCATTACATCAGAGACACATTCAAAATAATATTATATAAATGTATATATTCTTATATTGATGTTATTGTTCCTGCAATATTATATACAAATTAGTGTGATCCAGTGACTTGTGCGAAAACGATCAAAACCTCACCTATTTGTTCGGTTGCGGTATTATTTGGTTCTACGGATTCAGCGAGAGCTTCTGAAACATTAGGTGGCCCTATAATAAACAGATTTAGATTATATGTTTAAAGGTTGGTAGAGTTAGTAAATTAAATTAACAGAGTTATCTACACACATAGAATACACAATTTTAAACACAATGCACAACTTGTTTGTTTAGATTTATATATTATCTTCTCTTCATTTTAAGAGTATTCCTAGTTGCTTCAAAACCATACCTGGATTTGGAACCTGGGGTCAATATTTTAGCAAAAAGCTCGTATAATTTAGATTTTTGGCGTTTGATCAGTCAACCCCATAATTAACTAAACAGGTCCATCGACACTACACAGATATACACATTTTAAGCAAAAACAACATTAATTAGATTTAAACATAACTAATTAAAATTGTTAATTAAATTTATTACTAATGTGTCATATTAATATATTTTATAGTTAATACTTAGTTTAAATTAGACGCAAAAGAAACACAAAACCATAACGAAAAGGTACTAAAAAAATTGATATCAATCTGTCTTATTAAAACTCACCTAGCTGTTTAGCTGCAGTATTCATTGACACGTGTGATAACAGGAATTCTGGAAGATATCGTGTCTCTGTAAGAAAAAAAATACAATGTCAAAAATACAAGCGATCTCACCTGCTAGTCTTGTACCTGCTGGCTAATGGGCGCGACAGTCACGCAAGCGTGAGAGTGGTCAGATGCCACTCGTTCCCAACAATGCCGAAAATGAAAAACAAAATGAAAGCGCTCTAAGTGGACCTCAGTCTCCAACTCCAGGTGGGATTTCGAAGCTACCGGGAATAAAGAAGAAGACTCAGAAACCTTCTCGGGCATAAACATTTAAAAGATCCTGCTAGTTTCCTCTAAATCTGATCAAAAGTTTTAAAGGAATTTTACATCTGGAAATAGTTAATTAACCTGTTTTGACTACCTCTACACTCGGATACACTCCCACCGCGCCGGTGGGAGTGTATCCGACTGCTACGCAAGAGGTCGTGGGTTATTAACACCCAGGATAAAACGTTGTGTGATGAGCACGATGGTTTAGTCTATGTCTGGGTGTTATTTATCTATAAAATGTGTGTATTTAGAAATATATAAGTATGTTTATCAGTTGTCTGGTTACCATAATACAAGCTCTGCTTACTTTGGAATCAGATGGCGTTGTGTGAGTTGACCCGACAATTTTATTTATTTTTATTTATTATAAAAAGCGCTCGTGGCCCCGCGGTCTCAGTGTTCGGTAAACGATCACTGAGGTACGCAACTTTCACTATGGCTGGTCGTCGGATGGGTGACCACTTTGTGGCATTTACATTTGCGAGCGTTTCCGTGCTTCGGAAGGCACGTTAAGCCGTTGGTCCCGGTTGCCAGTAAAATGGCAGTCGTTAAGCCTGGTTGAAGGCCTTATAGGCGGCTTAAGCAATTTCAACAGCAGGTAGCCACAACCTGCGTCTGTCTATTTCAACACGGCAATGGGCTCACCACCTATTACGTGGGACAGGAATCCACACGGTGAAAAGTGGGCATATAATATGCCTCTGCCACCCCTTCGGGGATAAGGCGTGATGGATATTTATTTATTTTTTTTATTTATTATTCCGTTTAAGTATTAATTGGTGTTAAAGACTTTGTCAGTTAATGTTGGACATGAAGTACCACTTCACTGAGAAGAACTCGTTGGCGATGCAGTGAAAAAATGGGCAGCTTGACTGCCATCGTCGTCGGTGCGCATTGCGATTGCGACTGAAAAAAGGGGCAAGAAATGTATTGTAAGTATACCAAGGCCGCAAGGGTACGGCTCGAGAAAAGGCAACTGCAGTGGCGCATGCCAGCTTTGCTCCACGTCGAATTATTTGGTGGCTCGGCGGGAGTTACATTTATTTTATTTGTCACTAAAATTAATACAGAAATTTTCATTGAAGAATAATTAAATGTAATGGATTCACCATGCGGGTGCCAAACCACTAATAATGACTGCACACTATATTGATAAATAGTGTGCAGTCATTATTAGTTGTTTGTTAGCATCGGCGACTAAAGATAGTTACTATTAAAGCTAAATTCAGCGATCTAGATCTCCACACCACACACTTAAAAAATTCAGATCCAACGACGGAATCGTATCTGAAAGCTGCCAGTCCCTAAAACGTGCGTTTTCGATGCTGCGTCCGGACGCGGAGAGTCGCCAAAACGCGATGCAGTATCGATAAAGTCGCTACATCGCCCGTTGCCGATGCTAAAAGTAGCATGTCTGCGGTGCCCCTTTGTGTTTACAAGACTTGTCAGCGCTCACTTCCACTTTTTACTGTTCTTCTTGTTCTTTTCCTTCTTACACAAATAATTTTATTGGCTTAACTCTCACTTATCAATTTGCCTGTCGTATTTTCTGGCACTTGAGTTAAAGACAATTGTGTCAATGGACTAGGTGCTGCTGATGCTGTAAGAAATAAAATAATACATTAAGAACATAGCTCCGTCAAAGAAGATTGAGCGCCAACATAGGAAATAGCGCTCGATTGCTGTATTTTAACTTAGTTTTTTTTTTTCAATATTATTGTTTTTTTGTGTGTAATAATGGTGGGTTCTTAGACATAAAGTGAAGAAAAACGTACATGAGTGAAGAAAAGTGATATTTTGCTTAAACAGTTATAATCTTAATAATATTATAAATGCGAATGTTTGTGAGGATGTTTTTTACTCTTTCACGTAAAAATTACTGAATAGATTTTAATGAAACTTTACAACAATATATCCCGGAAACAAGTTCCTGTGGGAAACGGGAACGGGAAAACTTCTCTACGCGGGCGAAGCAGCGGGTATCAACTAGTATTAGTATAGACGGGAAAAGAACCTCAAGGAGTTCCGAAAGTTTGCGTTTAGCTCCTATGTAATTCATTTTAACTAACTTAACTTAAAAAGAAGAAGCGCTCGTGGCCCCGCGGTCTCAGTGTTCTGTAAACGATCACGGAGTTACGCAACTTTCACTATGGCTGGTCCTCGGATGGGTGACCACTTTGTGGTATTTACATTTGCGAGCGTTTCCGTGCTTCGGAAGGCACGTTAAGCCGTTGGTCCCGGTTGCCAGTAAAATGGCAGTCGTTAAGCCTGGTTGAAGGCCTTATGGGCGGCTTGAAAATTTCAACAGCAGGTAGCCACAACCTGCGTCTGTCTATTTCAACACGGCAATGGGCTCACCACCTATTACGTGGGAAAGGAATCCACACGGTGAAAAGTGGGCATATAATATGCCTCTGCCACCCCTTCGGGGATAAGGCGTGATGGATATTTATTTATTTAACTTAAAAAAGATAGTTAAAATGAATTACATAGTCACAGTCAATCTTAAATCATAATTGTAATTTGAAATGAACAATTTTACTATACATTCTGCATTACCTTTCACGCAGAATATACCTACCTACACCCTTATGCTCCCAAGACGCACACTTTTCTGACTTACTTTATCTATAGTGGTGAATTATATGATCTATGACTCTAGCGGATTTTCTAGTGTCCTATCAGGGAAGGCTTTCTCAAAATCGAATTGCTAGTTTCGGAGATTACCTTTTATCCAAATACACACACGTTTTATATATAATAGTAAAAATGACTCTCTTTGGGTACTATTGATTTTACATACTCACTTCTACAATGCTGCCATTTTTGTGTAAGGCTCGAGGTCGTCTCTGAATGCTTCTAAATACACGGGAATAAAAATACAAGGACATGTTAGTTCCGGTAGAAATGTCAATGTTATACAATCAACAGTTGCCTTTGAGTAAGTCATCTACAGCAACATTAGAGCCGACTCCTGAGCTCCGATCTCCCCCAAATATCACCACAACCTTCGGTCGACTGTCAACATGTAACATCTGATAATATGTAACAGACATAGGACAAAAATCGATACAGTGTAAGGTGGGCGTATAGAATACCTCTGTCTACACCTTCGTGGATAAAGGCGTGACTGATAACTTAGTTACCATCTTGTTTAGCACCCTTTTAATAAATATAGTAAATATGTCTGTATAATCTAGTTATAGTAATTTAGTTAATATATAATCTGACAAACTAGAAGGATCGAACTCAGACTGGCAACATTTTAACCCTCACTTGCTGATAAAGTTATAAAAGAACGAGCACGAGCCTGGTTCGGCCTTCTTGTTCCGTCCGGCAACCATAGAGTGAGCATCACATATTGTGATAGAAATAAAAATAGAGTTATATTATGCTATTGTGCATAAAATTAAGGTGTTTATTATATGTATCTACAGATGAAATAAAAGTGAAATTAAATAAGTATTTTATTGGAGAGACCTCTGACAATCTGTATAATGTACTTGTGCAACCCTATTTACCTACCGTTGCCATTAGTATGGGATTGCTGCGTCATCCAGATAGGTATGTTTAGGTCTCGGGTATCTTTGGTTTGTATTACAGAACAATTCCCAATATCTCAAGAAACACTTTACCGTAGCTTAATAAGGAGTTTATATTGAGTGTCATTTTGGATCAGTTAAAAACGGAATTTATAACTTACCATTTCTTCCGAGTATCGTCTTATATTCCTAAGTTTACGGTGATAATTTTGATGTTTTGGCGGAACACAACCACGACGACCACCAAATACGGACGTTAACCGTTGGTGGAATACCGACCCCTCATTATTCACCAGTTTTGGATGCATTGTTGTGTACAGCGCTCTAACATCAAGCATACTCACTGTAAAATAAAAACACTGTTAAGAATAGGTAAATGTGCTAACATAGCAATGGTAAATAAAGTCTTTAAGTCAAGTTGAAGGGGTAGGCAGAGGCATACTATACGCCCACATTTCACCGTATGCATTTTTGTTCCAAGTAACAGGTGGTGAGCCCATTGCCGTGTTGAAATGGACAGGCGCAGGCTGTGGCGACCTACTGTTGAAAAATTTCAAGCCGCATAAGGCCTTCAACCAGGTTTAACTACTGCTATTTTACTGGCAACCGGGACCTACGGCTTAACGTGCCTTCCGAAGCTCGGAAACGATCACAAATGTAAATTCCACAAAGTGTTCACCCATCCAAGGACCACCTATAGCGAATGTTGCTTAACGCAGTGATCGTTTACAGAACACTGAGTCAGCGGGGCCACGAGTGCTTACTAAAGTATAATAATACGTTTTAAACCTCATTAACACTACTTGTCGTGGTACCAAGTATTTGAGTTTTTCATTAATTAATGGCAAATTTAATCCTTGATAGATTGTAGTCTGCCTAAATAAATTTCAGAAAATGACATCTTAAGTATGTTTATCATCAAATAATCTTGGTATGTACTCGTACCTCATTCTAAAACGTATCAACCAAAAAGCCCCTTAACTCTCCACCCACGAGTAAGTGGGTACAACAACTAGCAACAACTGGTCCTCAACTATCTTTCAACTCTCTTTCTGTTTCAACTCAAAATAGTTTCTCTAATTTTCATTATTATCACTGAACAATACACCACTAGAGATAAATTATATTGACAACAAGTTTCCGATCTAAGCACCTACTTAAAACTTCTGTTAAATGACTACTGCCTAATAAATGTGTCAAATCGTTTCAGCGGTTCGATCTATGCATTGATGAATAAGTCTTCAGGAGACATCATGTATTCAGTATTTTACATTGTGTTTGAACTTTAAAAATAAACAAAAGTACTTACAAATTTTAACAGAAATAACTATTGAAAATACTTGGTAACATTTACAATTAATTCATATTACACCTCATAATTACAATAAATAAATTAAAGTCAGATAATAATAAATAAAAATAAAACCTAATGTTAATATGTTTATTTCAAAGAATACATAATTGTCAATTAGAATAGAAATGTCGAAAATATTTTATGGTATAAAAAATAATAGGTGACCCCCACGGCTTCGCCCGTGACATGCTTTGAGTTCCCGTCGAACCTATTTAATCTCGTCGCTTATAAATTCTACCAAAATATATAAAAAATACCCGAATTGTCGACATTTATGATTCGTGCTCCGCTCTCTAGGGTATTAGCGTGATGATACTATATACCTATCATCACGCTTATAGCCTTCTTCGGTAAATGGGCTATGCAACACAAAAATATTTTTTTAAATCCGACCAGTAGTTCCTGAGGTTAGAGCGTTCAACCAAACAAACAAACTCTTAAGCTTAATATTTTAGTACAGATAATACATATAAGTTACAGATTTATTACGAATTTAATTTTATAATTTATTTTCTCATAAATTATGACTGAATAATATCACCGTTTCAATTGAAATGCTTTCAGTTTGACTTGGAGCTCTCTTTTGTAATATTTATTTATTTATTTTAATATATAATTTTGAAGTTTGTTAAATATTTTCACGGAGGTGTGGACGGTACTATGCTTGACAACGTTTAGGCGAGGAATAAGTTTGCTCTGAAAGTGATTTCTACGTGTACTAAGAACTGTTTCTAAGAACCTAAAAACGTTTACATTTTCTATTCGTCTGCTTTCTAGAACACAATCTAGAGTACTATTGTTTTTAGCGGTTGTTTTAAATTGTATTACCATTTTTGTTTTCTTTTTGGATTTAATTTAAGACTGTTTACTAAAAACCTGTGCTTAAAACCAAGTTACGAATGTTTTTAAAACCTCATTCAATTTTAAACTGAGAGTGTTTATGTCATCTGCGGATATCATCAGCAAACGTTACTAACTGTAATTCAGACGAAATTTGAGTAACATAATTAATTAGATCATTTACAAAAACTATAAAGATAATTTGACCTACGATTGTCATTGTGAGACACCAGTTCTAATTCGTGTCATTTTGGACTATACACATTTTTTCTAATTTATTCTGTCTGCTTCGAAGGTTACATACAATTTAACTCAATTCTGTTTTCAATTCTTCCCGGTAAAGAGAAAAGCACTGTGTTGAGAAATCGAAACTTTTGCCTAGTAACTCATCAGAGCATGAGGAACTTAGTGAATTACTCATATTAATATTTTCTAGCGATATTAACTTCAAACTTTCACATCATAATATTATTTTGCTCTTCCATATCCAAACACCCTGGTTCTGGTTTGCAGCTATATTTGTTCATATTGTGTTTCCTGGTGTACAATAAAGATATTTTTACTTTTTTTACTTTATATGATTATTTATCAATTATAATAGTCTATGTACTTAATAATATAGAAATTCTACCAAACTGTAATTTATTTTTCACTATGGTATCCCTCTTTGTCCGTATACTCACCACATGCGCGAGAAATGGCAGTAGTAGTCACATAAACTACGAGTATTATATTTTTACCTGTGGTATCCCCTCTTTGTTCTGCTACTCACTGCTCAACCTAAAATGGCAGTAGTTGTCGTATATCCTACTAATATTTTAAACGCGAAAGTTTGTTACTCTTTCACGCAAAATCTACTGAATGGGTTTTGATGAAACTTTACAATAATATAGCTTACACATCAGATAACACATAGGCTACTTTTTATACCGGGAACAAGTTCCTGTAGTAAATAATAACGGGAAAACTTCACCACGCGTGCGGAGCCGCTGACGTCAACTAGTTTACTATAATTTCCTGTTTAGCTATTTGACACTATAGTAAAAGTGACAGCTGTTATTCAAAATAATTTTCATAACGTCCTCAAATATTTATAATTGTGACAATTAATTTATCAATCTATTGACAGGTTCAAAACACAACACAGTTCCAATTTATTTGCAACTCACATATGAATTGTTTTCAGTTGTGTTTGAAATTCACAAGCAGTCAGTTACATTAAATACACTTGTTAATTACGAATTTCGCGAAGCGCTCGTGGCCCCGCGGTCTCAGTCGGTAAACGATCACTGAGGTACGCAACTTTCACTATGGCTGGTCGTCGGATGGGTGACCACTTTGTGGCATTTACATTTGCGAGCATTTCCGTGCTTCGGAAGGCACGTTAAGCCGTTGGTCCTGGTTGCCAGTAAAATGGCAGTCGTTAAGCCTGGTTGAAGGCCTTATAGGCGGCTTAAATATTTTCAAGAGCAGGTAGCCACAACCTGCGTCTGTCTATTTCAACACGGCAATGGGCTCACCACATATTAATTTGATCATGTAACACACGTTCACATAAAGTTCGGGTCACAGGTTACACAATTGTTACTATTAATTATGTCCTTATTTACCTAAAGAGTAATTAATTATTTTTTTTAAATATATACGATGATAATGCATAATAATCTATACTAAAATAATATATTAGTTTGTATATTACATAAAATGTATACTAATATATAAAGCTGAATAGTTTGTTTGTTTGGTTGAATGAATGAAATGAAATGAAAAAAAAAATTGAAGCGCTTATCTAAGGAACTACTAGTTCGATGTTTTTCGAGTCCATTTTTCGACAAAGGCTGCATATCATCACGTACCCAGGGGCGTGGAACAGTAATCATAAATGTCAACAAATCGGGCAAATTTTCGAACAGTATGTATTGTAAAATTACTAAACGACGGGATTAAATGGGTGCATTGGGTTCGAAGTACGTCATGATCGAAACCGCGGGTATAAGCTTAATATATATGTTCTTTAAATAAGTAAATATAACAAGCAGCAACTAACAATTTCAATAATAAGTTCAGACAACGATAGTAACAAACACAAACAACAAAAGCAACAACCACAAACTACGAAAGCAACAACTACAAACACAAACTACGAATATCAACAACGAAGCGCAACAGTAATAGCAACAACAAAGCGCAGCATGTCTATGGCTAGAGGTCCGATGATAGAAGGTAGGCGTTGGCATCATATCAAACAAAACAACCGTTCAGAACACAGACCGTTGTACAGGCATAAGAAGGCAGTCTCTCCTGTCGCGTAGGGGTTCGACACCGCTAGTAAAGGATGGTTGACAATCCTCATAGCACGCCTTTCTACCGAGTCGAAAGGCACTTGCGACTTATAGAGGAGCAGTGTTTGTTTCGCAGTAAATTACTGCCTCGCCCTGTTGAGCACAAACAGCTTTTTACACGCCAGCTTCGCCTTGTAATTTTTTTTTACGCAGGGTATATTTTTCGCACCGTACCCTATGTTCTAAAAATAAAGAGCGTGTGTGGGACTCCCGATGTTTTGGTATACCCACTAAACCCCGCCGTCTACCTTGGCAGAAAGGAGGAACACCAGGAACGCATCAGCGGCTTCTGGAGTCCTCCCTACCATGCCCCATGTATGAGGCACGTCACTGGGTGTTTATACCCCGGGCGGGACACAATGCCACCTCACACTAATCATGATGTGATAGTGTGTTAGGCGGAAGCTTGGCCTTGTCCTCTAAATGACTACGGTATTAGACGTCACTAGAGATCTCAACACCAAGGATCCCAATACTGTTAGAGATGGAAAGAGGAGTGCCACAGTAAATGGGGCTTTTTTATGTACGTGTTGTTTCAAAATGTTGTAATACGAGACATGATATGACCATTGAGCATTACAGTTTAAGGTTGAAGAATTTAGAAAATGTCTGCATCAACTATAAAATGTTTCAATTTCGTATGGTGAGTGATATACCCTTAGAATAATAACTATAATATAATTATTCTGAGTTAATGTTTGCTCTGACAGCTCAAAGGTTCATTCTCCGTATGTATGGAGGTCAGTGGTTTTAATCTATAATGTGACATCTTATGTAGCTACTTAACGATATAGGGGAGAAGGGGCAGTTTTGACCAGTGGCATCTTTGATTGTGAAATTGCAAAACAAATATTTTATGTGAAATGACATGGAGACACTCACAGGACTGACACGCCATTGGCATAGTTATTTAAATTACGAGTAGAAACTCCAATATTGTTAAAATATCTGCGTGAGCATCTGACAAAATCCTTTTTAGTTAAATGGATTTGAATTTATTTGGATTTAATGGATTGATATTTTTTTTTTATTGTTATTTATTGTTTCATAATTGAATGAATGTTATTACAAGGGTGAATATTTCATTTCGTGCATATTGCATGGCGGACGATAAATAACACATTACACATTTTTTTTAATGTTACATTTTTTTCGTTTAATTAACATAGGCCTGCGTTAGGCGCAATCCTTAAAACATCTTAATTTTTGTTAGAAATGCTTGAAATTTTTAAAAATAAAAGCCAAAACCTAATCACCATCCGTGTCCCTTTTACCAGATTTTAATAAATTTATGAGTCTTTCTAGAAAGTCTATTGGGAGAATTAATTTTTTTAAGACGTTTTCGGTTAATAGTTTAATTCATCCATATTATATTTTACGAAAGAACAAATTTAAGTGGTATGATACCACTTAGAAAAATGTCCTTACACTTACACATAATTACCATTCAAAGACATTCAAGACCCAATATTTTTGCATTTACGCACGGTTATGGACTAGATTAAACATAAAAGATTCGCTGACCATCACTGCATTACGTTCGTGAACAACACACCCCTGAAAGTACATTTTTTTACTATGTAATTTAGAGTTCTCCTGCTCGAAAACTGGTTTTGTTTTAAAATATATCTACATACCATTTGCCTTTTAAAAGGTGATTATTTTATATTTTTTACATAATTATTTACTAGATATATCCAATATATATCCCTCTATAAAGTGTTAAACTTAACAAATCGTTACCTATTTAAAATATCCTTTTTATCTGAAATTATTGAAAATCTCATTGCCATTATAATAATTACCATTAATTCCCATTCTTTTTAAAATGGAATGGTAATTAGAAGAAACAAACGGTAATGATTTTTTATTGAGTCTGGATGACGCAGCAATGACAGAGATGGTAATCTCCCCCATCGTGGAGGCCAGCGGCTGTCCCAGTGACCGGACGAGAGCCAAAGCTAGACGCTTCGGCTTCGGTCACGATCTTCCGCTGCCCAGCGTGTAAAAAAACAGCGGGCGAACAGAACCTCCTCATTGGGACTTCCGAAAGACCAAAGTGTATCTCCTACAGTCCTGGGAAACTAGATGCTACAGGTCCCTGACCGGAGAGAGTGTGGGGGTACAGTGCACAGTGAAAGTTACCGTGAGGAACCATTGCTTCCGCTGCAGTTAGTCCTGTCACAAAGCAAGCTCTTAGCGCTGTCTCACCGCACTACTTTAGTTGCGTTGCGTAGAGCTAAAGTACAGACCACCTAGAGACAGACGCACGTCAGGTATGGTAGTGGTTCAGGTTGGGGGAATGGAGGTTTAATTATCCGCATCCTACAATCATCAAAAATGCATCCTAGAATCTAAACCACTGCTCTGCTGCTCAGAATCTCCTGTGCCAGAGCATTGCACGGTGGACATTCGCCTACCGCAAGTAGTTATCAAGGGAGAAGGAAAACTCTTCTTTTACAACTGGTTGCGTAACGTGATTGCGATGACGAGAAATTGATTAGGTTCTATAACGTGGTCACCGTTGCCAAGCCGTACTGGGTCTACCACGGGAGCCCAGTCACCATAGACAGCTTAGCTTTTTTTGCTTTGGGTGTTGACGTGGACACCTCGCGCCTTGCAATTATTGCTTTCTAGATCGGCTCCTGCCGATGCTGCGTTGCAGCTGCTTGCAGCGGAGTGGTTATCGTGGCCGCTTATTTCTCGTCAACCTGTGAGCAATATCAATTCGAACTATGGCTGGCTGAGCAAGACGTCATTCTTACCGCATTTCGTCCCAGTCCTGGAAAATTTCAACGCCTGTGGAGTACTACCGGTAGGGGGAGAACTTCGGAGGTCTGGGTGACAAATCCATGACGCGCGCGGTTCGACCGTAGATGTATCGTTTGCGCTCCCTGGCAATGTGGTGGCAGAAGTGGTCGTTATTCGTCCATAGTTATTTTTAGTTTGACGTTTCTCCTCCAACTAGCCACCGACTGACTATCCGAAATACTTCGGCATACGTTGGGCTGTCAAACGCCTAAATCGAGGGCTCTCCGGGATGAAGCTATCGTGCAGGCCTGATTCCCGGTGGAGATCGTAATGTGCACGCAGCGTGCATCTCCGCTATCGGTACACCAGGCCCTGAGGCCGGAGAGAAGGAGCACACGTGTCTTACAAGGGTGTCGAAAGGTCCCTCTAGGAGACCATTAAGCTGGCCAAGAAATTGACCCGTAAATAGTTCCTAGAGAATCTGGAATGGTAAGGCCATCCGCTGGCCTAAACCCCAGCCAATATTAGAGATTACGTCGAGAACGACGTGCCCGTAGTCACCAAAGGTGAGCTAGAGGTGCTGCGGCTAAGACCCGCAAGAGAACCACTCCGGACTCGATAGCATTCCGGTGTGAGAAATGTTGAGTATTAAGGTTTTGGCTCATCCTTCAATAAAGACTGGTTTCCCAAGGTATCGTATACGGGGAAATTGGTCCTTATCCAAAACGAGGGCGGCCAGCGGCCTCGCCTTCCGGCTATTTGGTCCCTCGTATTGCTCGACGAGGTATGCAAGCTCTTTGAGTGTATCATTGGAGAGCACTTCGTCGCATATGTCACAGTCATGGGGATCTGGTACATAAGCAGTTTGGTTTCCATCAGTTTGGTTTCAGTGCTCCTCCAATGATGCGATCATGCGTGTCGGAGTCCTCGCGGAAGGAGCCTCATCACAGGTGACTCATGGCGGTGTCTCATGACATAGTCAACGCCTTGCCCTGGAAATGCTTTAAGAAGACGCTTATTTTCATATAGTGCCTCCCTGCCTCCAGTGCATTGTCGGGGCTTATCTTTCCGAGAGAGCCTTAGCTTACCAAAGCTAGGGCTGGCATGGCGAGAAGTGTTTTGTTTTCCAGAGATCGGTCCTAGGACTACTTCTGTAGAACATCGACTACGATTGAATGCTGCGCGGTCCGTTGCTGAGAGGTCACTCTCGTATTGGCGCGAGGAGGAATGCATCAAGATGCAATCCTAAGAACCACGTCAGGTGTTGCTCCAGTCCTGTGTCGAGGTTATTTTTCAAACCTTTGATTTTATTTCTAATTACCATTTCAATTTATTTCATTACCATATCTCGAGATCTAATTACCGTATATGGGAAATCTCATTACCGATTTAAAAAAAAAAAGAAACGACAATATCTCTTAGCAGAAAAGAGTTATTGCTGGCCCTTTCACAAAAATCAGTTTCTATCATTAAATTCTTTCTAAAAAATTCATAAAAAACATGAATATGTGCAATTATTTTTTTATTCCCCAAAACGTCAAATTTGGTCGAAATGAAATATTCGCCCACAAGCATTTCATGGGAAATAAAATTTTCTTTTTATTATTTTGACAGAACCCATGGGGCAGCTTTGAACAAAATGGAAGCTCCAAAACAAACTAAAGGGTATTGCCTATTGCTTTGTTTTGGTTATGTAACAATATTAGTGTTTTCAGAAATTCAAAAGAAAAGGCAAGAGAAAAAATTACAAGTAAATAAAATAAATAAATATCCATCACGCCTTATCCCCGAAGGGGTGGCAGAGGCATATTATATGCCCACTTTTTACCGTGTGGATTCCTGTCCCACGTAATAGATGGTGAGCCCATTGCCGTGTTGAAATAGACAGATGCAGGTTGTGGCTACCTGCTGTTGAAATTTTCAAGCCGCCCATAAGGCCTTCAACCAGGCTTAACGACTGCCATTTTACTGGCAACCGGGACCAACGGCTTAACGTGCCTTCCGAAGCACGGAAACGCTCGCAAATGTAAATACCACAAAGTGATCACCCATCCGAGGATCAGACATAGTGAAAGTTGCGTAACTCAGTGATCGTTTACAGAACACTGAGACCGTGGGGCCACAATATAAGATAGGTAACTTCTTCCAGGGTAGCTGTATACGCCCTTACATCAAGCGACCCTGTGACATTACAAATTTACTACTAAATACATTTGCTTGCTCTACGAGACTTGAAGCAATTAGTATCAAAAATTATAAGTATAAGGAACTATATTGTCTTTTAGTTAGCAGCAAAAGCAAAAGCTTTTACAAGCGAGCAAGCGAGGTAGGCTAAGGCTCTACAGGGGGCCGAGTCTACTATTGACAAGTCGTAGAATAGAACCAGAATAGCTGTTTTTAGCTGTCAAAATGTTAGTAGACTATCAAAAATGCAACTGACTAGCGGCCACTGGCGCGGTACGTGTTGCTCATTGGCCGACCGATAGAAGTCTATTGGAGTACGATTGTAATAGTAGACTACGAAAAAAGTCAAAATTGTACCGGTGGCTTTCTATTGAGCGACGATTACGATTCTTTTCTGACGCGCTTGAAATAGTAGACTTGGCCCCCAGATCTTTCGACGTGTACAATCTAGAATTGTCTACAATTTCTTCTATAGCACTTACAAACGAAGTCGTAGGTAACAATTAATGTCACACCAGATATAAACACCAGCATGAGCATGGCCCCGTAAATACAGCTCTTTTGTATTCTGTTAGGTTTCAACAAAGTAAGCTGGGATGGCGATGGCAATCTTAAGTTCTGATCTTTCTGCAATACAGATACTACTAATTAAAAGAAAAACAAATTAGTAAGAAAAGGAAGATGCTTTAAATTGTTACATGCAAGTCTTAAAATTAAGAAGTCTACATGTTTATGAAACTGGTCATCATAGACGTGGACTAATTGGGAAGTGGTTGCTTTAGGAAGTGGACCACGACAAGAAGTCATTTCGGGAAGTGGTAGTTTTGGAAATGGGCGTTGTGTGATGTGTTTCTTCTGGGAAGTGAGAATTTTAGGAAGTGTACATTATAAGACCAAGAAACGTTCGTGGCCACGCTAACTTAGTATTCTGTTAGCGATCACTGCGTTAGCAATTTTCGATATTGCTGGTCCAATGCAATGGTCACGGCAACACGAAAAAAAAATGCTCACCGCGCTGAAAAGTTGGCGTAAAATATGCCACCCCTTCAGGGATAAAGGCGTGAATGATTATTTATTATTTTTATTCATAAATAAAAATAAATATCCATCACGCCTTATCCCCGAAGGGGTGGCAGAGGCATATTATATGCCCACTTTTCACCGTGTGGATTCCTGTCCCACGTAATAGGTGGTGAGCCCATTGCCGTGTTGAAATAGACAGACGCAAGTTGTGGCTACCTGCTGTTGAAGTTTTCAAGCCGCCCATAAGGCCTTCAACCAGGCTTAACGACTGCCATTTTACTGGCAACCGGGACCAACGGCTTAACGTGCCTTCCGAAGCACGGAAACGCTCGCAAATGTAAATGCCACAAAGTGGTCACCCATCCGAGGACCAGCCATAGTGAAAGTTGCGTAACTCAGTGATCGTTTACAGAACACTGAGACCGTGGGGCCACGCTTTTATTTACTAGTATTTTATATAACTGGTTACAAAACTGTGAAGAAATTTAGTTTTTCGTAACTGTTTATGAAGAATTTTGTTACAAAACTGACTGAAGGGTGTATTTATTACATTGATTCGATTCGATTCGATTCCCTGGTTCCGATCAAAAAATTAAAATAATAAAATAAATAAATATTGTAGGACACTTTTCACACAGCGCCATCTAGCCCAAAGTAAGCTAATATCAGCTTGTGTTATGGGATCTAGATAACTGATAAACATACTTATATATTTCTAAATACATACATATTATAGATAAATAACACCCAGACACAGAATAAACCATCGTGCTCATCACACAAAGTTTTATCCTGGGTGGGAATCGAACCCACGACCTCTTGCGTAGCAGTCGGATGCACTCCCACCGCGCCACAGAGGCAGTCAATTTGTGTGATTCATAAATTTTTGTTTCGGACTTTGGGTATAAGTATAATATGATGTATTTAGAAATATGAAATATGGAATGACATATGCGCTGTGTAAAAAGATGTCCTACAATATTTATTTTATTAATAACTATGACGTTAGTTAAGGTTTTCTGTAGATTGGGTAATATTATCGTAACTGGTCTAAATTAGCGGAGCATTGGTGGGTGGAAAGGGAATTCTAAGGGCCTCCACAGACTAGCTTCTTTTAGTGACCGCAACCGGTGACTTAGTAGTTTTTAGAACCAGATGCAGTGACCGAGCGCTCTCCCTCGCACACATTAAAATGCCAGAAGCGTCGACTGAAATCTTCTTAGTCAAACACTCTTGTCAGAGTGGTCGTGGCTGTTGTCGATGAATAAGCGACCGTCGCCTTCGTTAGTTGCTTTAAGGACAGCTGCACATTGTGCGATTAGTCTCCATTTACGACTATTTATTGTATTGCGAATACATTCTACTGCGGTCGATCCTGCGGTTTAAGGACCGACTCCATGGTCCTCTACACGGCCTTGCACCATAAGTCTCTCGATCGAGTTCTAATTCTGGAAACGTGTCCAAAGAATTTCAGAATTTCAAATAGTAAATACTGTTTTAAATAGCGTAATAGTACCTACCCAAGCAGTCACCAAGATGCCGGATACCGGATGCCAGAGAGTCGCAATAACGCCACAGCAGCATCGACACAGTTTTAAAATCACTAGTTACGGATACTAAAAGAAGTCAGTGTGCGGTAGCTCTAAAAGTACCCACCAGACGCGACTTATCACCTCCCCAACGGGATGTCTGGTGCATTATAGAACTCCTAGCGTGAAAAAGGTACCTACTTCGCAATCGTGGTCCATAGTCGAAAGAGTAACAGGCATCATCATACTTTTAAATATTTGTACAAGAAATTTGGATTTCAATCAGGCTATTTTATATTAAACTAGATATCATTATAATGTTTTTGGTTATTATTTTTGTATGCGTAAAATTTTGGAATATGAAGTAAACTGTATTGACAGATTGTGGAATTGTATACAAGAGTGACAGTCACATTTTGTCAGTTAAAAAATAAACTGGAACAAGTAAAGGTTCCGAATAAAAAAGTTATTAATCTCACTCACATTTCCATCTAAGTACAGTCTATCTATCTATCTATCATCATGCTGTATTCCTGACGGGGTAGTCAGAGAGGACAGATCGCCAGGCTTCGCGATCCATGCATACTTCTTTCTCTTCTTCAGGATTCATCAATCGCTTTATACATGCACGTCTGTGTATCCGAGTACTTTTGACTCTTCCGTTTTTGAGCAATCTGCTCACGTGGTCTTCATATGTAAGTCTTGGCGTACCCTGACTCCTTCTACCCTCTACTTTCGCACAATATATATTCTTTGTCAATCGTTCCTTACTCATTCGTTGGACGTGTCCAAACCTAATTGGGACAAAGCACCGTTAACTTTGTTTCCGGCAGCTACTCGCTGTTCTACATCCGAATCACATCTTCCGTCCACGCTTAATATACTGCCTAAATTACACAAATCTCGCACTTAGTTCTTACGTCATCTCTTTCAAATACTAAAACCTTAGGGTCGGTTTCTGATGAGGCCATGAGCACCGCATCATCGGCGTACAGCAGACAATTTACTTTTAAGTCACCCAAATTCATACCCATATAATAATCTTTCAACTTCTGCAGGCAACTGTCCAGATACACTATGAACCGCCAGCCGCATATGACACAACCCTGTTTGACGCCTGTAAGTACAAACGTCGAAAATAGGTGACACAGCCCCAACTTCTCGCAAGCAGGCCTTACAGTCCCTAAAAAGCAACTGTACTCGAATTGCCCGCGGTAGCGAGCCGTCCACACCATATCAGGGCAGCAAGTCCCACAGAGTTTCTCTCACAACGTTATCAAATGTTTTTTCCAGATCCACAATGCGCAGAAAACCTTCTGACTTCTCCGCGATCGTGGTGGAGAGAAAAAACTTGATCCATGCAACCTCTTCCACGTCGAAATCCGCATTGAGCCTCCCACAAATACCTTTTAGTTTTTTCTTGCATTCTTGCCGTTATAACCTTTGCATTTTCTACTAGCTAAGCTACAGATAAGATCCACTTCTATAATCATGATGATGATTATAGAAGTGGATTAGCTTGGTATGATTTGCTTCAATATTACAGATGCGACTAGTCTGTTCAGAAATATCCTTACCAAAATTTTGAAAAATAAATTTTTATGCTAACTCAATGCCACATTTTATGGTTTAGAATCAAATCAAAAATATTTTTATTCTTGTAGACCATTTTAGGCACTTATGAATCAAGTCATGACAATAATTAAAATGAAAGCGATTCTAGTTACCAGCTCCAAGGGCAGCCTACCCTTAATCGAGAAGAATCTTAGAATGTCATACTAATATCTATAGGTACAAATTGTCACGCCTTTATCCCCGAAGGGGTAGACAGCAGCATACTATACACCCACATTTCGCCGTAACAATCCTGATATGAATCTTATTTAAATGAGGCTTGGCTTGCTTTTCATATTTGCTAGGTTCATAGTGGGGAAATATCAGTTTTTGTTTCTAATTGTAATAATCTGGTTAGTTGCGAATCTGGTAAGCTGAGAATCTGGTTAATTAAGAATCTGGTAAACTGCTCATGACTATAGAAAGAAAGGTCAGTGTCAATTAAGTCATGACCTGATGAGCGAATGACATTGCTCACCCGCAAAACGTAACAGTATGCAAGCCCACCCTGTCTACAAATCCGACAGGTCTTTGGATGCAACCTTGCTTGGATGATGACGATATTTCCTCTTATCTGTTAGAATGAAAAAGAAAAAAAAAAGGAGTACTTTTAAAACCACCTTCCGCCTCAGTGAAACTGGATGACAAGGCAGCTTCAGAAACATAATTATGTCGACTTCATGTTGAGAATCTGTTCATCACATCAAAATGGCAAGCGGTGTAGAGAATGCCTCAAAAATGTGTAAAGGCGAGACTGAAAAGAAATTGATCCTCATCGACCGTTGTGCACTAGGACTGATGACTCGAAGGGGTGTGATGGATTGCCCTTTCCCCCTTCTTCATCTTATAGTGTAATCCCAGTTGTTTTTAAACCGTGCCTGGATTTGGAGGTTCGACCCCGTATGGAGCCTGCATCGTAACCAGTAGGTGCACTGCTAGAAAGAGAAGTCGTTTGGGTCTCGGAGATTTGGTCGAGCTCTTAACATCCTTGGGAGGCCTCCTTCTCTGCTCTCTTGTGTACTGCGAAAGAAAGTTATGGCAACCTCATTTAGTCATTCATCGTTCTGTCTCGGCAGGTTATAGTGGAACGTTCCAGGTGTGTAGTAGCGAGAAACCTGTTAGGGAGTTCCACTAGTCACTGATTAAACACATTTTGAAAATGATATAATAAAAGACAATTGTACATTAAGAAAAGTTTTTTTATTGTTTAAGTTTATTATAAATTACACAATATTAACAGCAATGCTATAATAAGATTCCGTAACAATCTGCAATTCGACGTGATTTGTGATGGTAAGTTATTTACAAAAAGTATGTTCGTAAAAAGCTTTAAAATTAGCGATTTTTGTGCTGTATTATAAATTTAAACTGTGTACAAAGTCTTCTAGAATTGACTTTATTATTGAAACTAAGAAATAAATTTCTTGAAGTTAATTTATAGCAGTTTGCTTTCATTATATGAGTAATAAATACTACACATATGGTTTTATATTGATGGCATATCTAACAAGAAGTTTAAAGAAAGACTCTCTTCCATAAGTGTGAAGTTAACATAAAAAGGATTGGTGGCGGATAATTTTTCTTTTTACCACTGAGGTGGCAGACAAGCATACGGCCACCTGATGGAAAGTGGTCACCATAGCCTATGGACGTTTGCAACACCAGAGGTGCGACATTCACGCTACCGACTGCCGGGTGACTCACAGTTTCGAATCGATCCGGTTACGGTCTTTGAACATGTATTCCAATATCCAGCCAATTATTCCAATAATCAGAGTTCTGTCAAGATGTCGATAGATTAGAATATCTATGAAGGTAATAATAGAATTATAATCGTTCAATTAGATATCAAAAAATTGAGAATTGCGATACTGATCAACATTTCTATTGGCTTATGGCTCCGCAAAATGATGGCCAGAATGGAAGGCCCTAAACACGTGTTTGACATGATGAAATATGGTTATCAATAGCCTAACTACGGGGGTGGTAAAGGGCGAAAGAATTGAAAAAGGCCTAAGAAAGGGGACCCCTGTTTCCGAAACGAGGGCATTGAATGTAACGGGATTAATATGTCAAAGATAAAATTCGAAACTGGTATCTAAATAAAATTAATGTAAGTTTAAACACAGCTAGTCTTTCAGACAATTTAGATTTTAGTACAGACAGCATCACAAGGCAGGCGTTCATATTATAATTGCACATTGTAAATTTGTAAAATTTAGATTTCACATTTTACAATAATATTAAGTAATTAACTATTAATAAAACTCTTACGTATAACAAAAATTTGTGCATCAACATCTATCTCTACAAAGTGTAAAATGATTTTAAATTACTCGCTAGTTTTGTTTTGCCTAATTTAAACTTTAACAAAAAATCACCTAATATTCTAAATAAACGCAATTTAACCGACTTCAAAAATATAAATATCTGTTTAAAGTAATATTGTAGAAAACAAGCCGGGACAAACACTTTAGTTTCCTATCAATTTCCTTCACAATGATTTCCGTTTTGTAATGTGTATTTAAAATACATTTCGGACACTTATAAACAGCTAAGCTCTGATATAAGTTAATACAGGATATAAACAAATGAAGAAAATGCTATGATGCATTTCATTTGTTTAAAAACAGTAAAGCTCCGAAATACACATTTATATGTAAATTAAAATTTTTGATCCAACCCGAGATTTAAACCCGAGGATTTAAATAATGGAAAACTCAACTGAGCTATCTTTCACGTTTCAATATATATATATATATTGAAACGTGAAAACCTGCACTACGGTGTAATGTGAAAAATGTTCATAGACAGTCATCAATCACTTAAATAGTCGGCATGTATTTACATGGCAACTAACTCAGTGATTGGACATCTATGTACATTTTACACGTTTTGTTGAATTTTATAACATAAAATGAATTTTAGTGATGTCAGATACAAATATAATGCTGTTTATGATATCACAAGTTTAGTTCGACTTAATAACAGCATTTGGCAATCTTATAATTAAAACAAGACACTTTTAGTGAAATTTTAGTTTAGTGGTCTCTACAACAAAATTAGCACCAATATATTTTATTTCCGTAGTTTTTGAAGTCGGTTAATTGCTGTTTAAATATTAAAGAATACTACACGCTGACAAACTCTAGTTCAATATAAAAGGCAGTGGTTTATTGTCAAACACATAAAATATTTAATAGCAAAACGGTTTCTACAGTCAAATTATCGCGCGGGAAAGTGATTCGTCGTTACAAACTGTAAGTTAATGTAATAATGTATTTATAATGATTATGTTTATGTATTATTAGAAAATATAATCAATTATTACAAATACACATCAATTGAAAATGAAGCGTCTTTTAAATCACGACTTATTATGAACGCTTTCTCCGGGCATTTGGACTTTGACAATACAAATTATTATTATTAATATAAACAAAATTGTATAAAAACTGTTTAATAACATACATAAATTCTACTTAATAGTAGGTAGATATTTAATATCATCAATCGGCGTGGACAGTCAGCATAAAAACTATAAAGAAAATGTATAAAAAAATTAGGAATTTAAAAAAGCGACTTTTTATTATACTTACAGCACTACTAACATAAAAAGTGATTAATTTCTTATTCGTTATTAAATTTTTTTGTGAATTTATTGTCAACAATGTCATTTTAAGGTAATGGTCTCTTTTGATGAAGATGATAAAAATTACGGCGGGTATTTTTTTCTAAACTTGATTTTAGCTCATAATATTAAAAAATATTTACTTCAGTGTTCAGAAATTATGTCGTACTACTTACACATTTTATTGGATAATATTGGTTAAATATTTATGATACTTATATTCAGTACGCTGTAGGCAAGCTAACACAGCTTGAAAAACATTAACATAATAACAATATTTTATTTAAACACATTTTTTGAATTCTTATACTGTTTTTCTGGGAACATTTTGTGATATGTTATTACTCTTATTAAAAGAAATGTATACAAATACTTATAACTAAGAAAAAAAAATACATTTGATGGCCAAAATATATATTAAAAAAAACGTTTAGGTACTTGTCACCATTGTTGTCACAAATTACATTTTTGGGTACAATGGAGACACGAGACGAGTTCCTTTCAAGGAAAATGTTTTTTAGATATCTAAGCTGCCAAGTCCGTGCTGCTTATGTACTTTCTTCACTACATACCTAAGTACATTTTAAGGTTATATTATACTTGTGGTTATATGAATTAACCAAATATTTAGTACATATCTTTACAAACATGTTAATATTCCAATTGCACCCCTAAATAGTATTATTTTATTTAAATATTTGCTTTTATTGTCAGCCATTTACGTTATGGTCTAAGAAAAAAGTTTATACAATATTTAATTTCATATAAACTGGCTTAATGTTACGGTTTTTTATTGTCAAGCACAATTTATGTAAGTGTAAATTTGTAAACTTTATTTATTAATATAAATACACACATAAAAACATAAGTGAGTAAATAGATTTATGTAATATTTTATAAGCTCTACTGTCCGTTCACATTTATTTATTTTCGTTTCAAAATGTATATCTACAAAGGATAAGAAGTATAAAACAGTATTTCAATTCAACCATTGGTATCTAATGTTATAAATATTAGCCATACATATTTTTTACTAGATATATAAAGGGAATTGTAAAAAGTTATTGACAGACTGCTTTCAAGATAAATTTTATTGAGCCTATGCAGCTTAACGTATGCTCATAGATTTCATTAAAGATTTTTTTATAAAACACACCACTAGGAATATTATTTAGCTACCATAAAAAATGTCTAAACCCTAGTTTTTCAGATAGGTCGTAAAAATTTCTAATAATAATGATAATAGTTTTTGACTGTTCAATCTGATATTAGAAGATGAAAAGGATTGTTTAGTAAGGAAGGGTCTACTAGATCGCTTAGATGATGTCTTAAGTAGTAAAGTTAAGATACTTCATTAGTTAGTGTGATATGAAATTGATATAATGTACGTAGATTGACATTATTTACCCATTTTTATAAAATTACCAGTACAGCTGGCCACCATCATTCAAATCTTTACAATCTAAATTCGTCCAACAATATCACATTCCGCACTCCAGAAACGACGCGTTAGATTAAAGTGATATAGTATTATTTTTTTAGTACTGATATAGTTGAACGAGTAGCTTAGTTATTGCCTAATTTCAATGCTTGGCATTAAATACTATTAAGTACAATTAAATGCTTATTTCTGATAATGTATAAATCATTATGTATATTAAAATTTTAATTTAAAATATCTATGTAAAAGCTATATAATGTGTAAAAATTTTAATGAGTGAATGTTATCGAATACAACAAGTTTTATATTTATATATCATGATATATATACTAGATAATTTCTAGATAAATTTAATTTCAAAACAATTTCGAAATGTATATTGTCTCATACTTTAAAGTCAGATTTTGTTTTTTAAGTCACAGATTACAAATTATTGTCTGCCACATTTTACCAATTATTTATTCAATATCCGCTATTATTGTCAGCCACGTTGAATAAACACTATTTGTTAGTTCTATTTATATATAAAATAACCTTATCTATTATCTATACTCGCCCAACTCAAAATGAAGTCTGATATATAGATATTTTATTATCAATAAGTGATACATATATGTACACAAAACATATTAGGTTTGTATCGTGTGTTCACTTGATAATTATGTGTAAAGTATAATTTGATAAGAATCAATATAATGGTATATTATTTGTATATATGTGTATAAATATCACTGATTCTAAATAAAATGTAGCTTAACTTAGTCAAATTTTAAAATTGTTTATACCTGACAATTGTAATGGCAAAGATATTTAATTCAGTAATGGCTGGTTCGTTTGCCAAAAGAAAATTGTTCAGTTGATTGGAATTAAATGGAAAACAGCTTTCAGAATTATATATAATTATTTTCTTTTTCTTTTATTATAATAATTATATATTATATATACATATATATCAGGTTCCTTCCTTCAGTCAGGAATGACACTTTTAAGTGTTTGAATAATCTTGAGAAAAACCTGTTTTATTCTACATACACAAACATTTTTTTAAATTATCTTGCAAAGCTAATATAATAATATAAATAAAATTAAAACTGTATACGGCTAAAACCTTTGAACACGAAACACACAGTAAGGTCATTTAGTATACAACTATCATTGATTGAACTGGCATTATTAACTTTTAACTGAATAACTCAAATACTTTTAGGTATGGATATATTTATTGTTCTGTCAACATATAACATTATGTACTATATCCAGGTTAGTTCATGGACCCGGTATAAATAGAATAGCCCTTTTGAGGTAATTATTTTTCTAGATTTCGCTTAACCACTAAATATTACTAAATATTATTCTGCATTTTAAGATAAAATGTATAAAAATTAATTGAACCGTTTAGTAAAATTGTTTATAAATATTTATATTTATTGTCTGCCACTCATATTCTAAGATAAAATGAATAAAATTTTTATTTATTAGTCTTATTAGACGGTATTTTATTGTCAAGCACAATTTTTTGTGTGTATACAATTTAAAATATGTTAATTGTTATGACAAAGTACTTCTGCATAACTAATATTAAACATGATTGTAAACTACCCATTCCTTTCGATTTTACAGTTTATTTCAACAAGTACCTAGCTGACTATTTATCCTTTTGTCATTATTTAAAATTGTTAAATTTTTAGTTTGTAGAAAATATTATATACAATACGTATAACAGATTTTTAATTATTAAATATGTTTTTCAACAAATCCTTTCAAAAATAATATAGTTTTTGCCAGTCTCAATCAGAAGGTATGATATATAATATATTAAATAATTTTAAGTTAAGCTAATTTTGTTAAAAATTGGAAATGATTTCTTTGCTAACCGTACCAACCATTACAATTGCCAGTTTCAGATATAAAATAATAATTATCATCTATTTTAACGCATCGTTCTTGTGATTTAGAATCAGTCCGTCACATTACCTTCGATCAAATACCACACAGAGGGACAGCAGTAGGATTACTATGTACGGTACGTGGTGCCCCGTGGCTTTGCTTGCTTTTTCTTTTCCAGCGATGGGAATCGAACTCCCTGGTTCAACCACGTGTATTTTCCAGCCGAGGTTATTGTGAGTGTAGCACTGGAAACATAAAATATTGTTGTTTTATACTGTATTTTAAAAGCAGTACTTTAAATATAATAGTACTATCTAAGGGGCGTGCTCCGTTGGTTTGGACACGTTCAAAGAATGAGTGAGGAACGATTGACGAAGAATATATATAGTGCGAAAGTAGAGGGTAGAAGGAGTCAGGCAGGCTGAGACTCACATATGAAGACCACGTGAGCAGATTGCTCAAAAACGTACAAAAGTACTCGGTTACCCAGACGTGCGTGTATGAAGCGATTGATGAATCTACAGGAAGCTAAAGAAGTATGCATGGATCGCGTTGCCTGGCGACCTGTCCTCTCTGACTACCCCGTCAGGAATACAGCGTGAAGATAGTTCAGTTAAGTTTTTACTATCTAAACATAACCATAGTCTTTTGAAAGGGTAGGTACAATCTTTATATACACCCACAAATCACAATTCCTTAATAGTGTTACGTTTTAATATTAAAATATGCAGAAAGCGAAAGATGTATGCATGGATCACGAAGCCTGACGATCTGTCAAACACACATATATTTATAAATAAATAACTAACTATCTTCAAGCTGTATCCCTGACGGGGTAGTCAGAGAGGACAGATCGCCAGGCTTCTCCATGCATACTTCTTTTGCTTCTTGCAGATTCATCAATTGCTTCATACACGCACGTCTGGGTATCCGAGTACTTTTGACTTTTCCGTTTTTGACCAATCTGCTCACGTGGTCTTCATATGTAAGTCTTGGGACTCCTTCTACCCTCTATTTTCGCACAATATGTATTCTCCGTCAATCGTCACTCACCCATTCGTTGGACATGTTCAAATGTATGGATATGTTTGTTACTCCATTACGCAAAATCTTTATACTTCAGAATAACACATACTTTTTATCTCGGTAACAATTTCGGGGGGGAAACGGAAAAATTAGACAACGCGGGCGGAGCCGCAGGCGTCAACTTGTGTAAAGTAATGACGGTACCTGGTAGTAGACCAAGTCCGGGGTCTCATGAGCCACGGTCCAGTTGAGAACAGCAGGCTCTCCGGAACTGCACTCCAACTGGAGGGTCTTCATGTAATCCTCGAAGGTGGCGGAACTCGCCGACTGGTCGATGGTCTTGTGCGTCCACTCGCAGTAGCGACCCACTGGACCATAACGATCAGGTGTTAGATGGTACAACTCGAGAAGAATAATTAAGGTAGAAGATCAACAGGAACTAGTGCACTGATGATGATAATGAGATAATGACAAGAAGTTTACATCGATAATATAATTTTGAGACAGAAAATATTGATCAGGAAAATATTAAAACAAGACTTAACAACTATACATACTAATAATTCAAAAAAAAGGGGGAGGGGTAAGAAATGTAACAAGACTGTCAAAATCTCCCCGTTGCAGTCAACTGGTAATGTTCCTATAAGGCTAGCCTCATTAGCACGTTAGATATATTTGAAGAAAACTGTGGTCAACCACTTCTATTGCTGACTGCACAAAATTACCACGTTACACTTTAGTGGTAAAAATGCAAAACCAAGAAATGTAAAAAAAGTCACTGAGTGCCTGACTATCCTTGGTGGTCATCTCTGACAACCCCTATTAGGTAAAAGACTGACTCTGTGGCGCGGTGGAGTGTTTCCGACTGCTAAGCAAGAGGTCGTTGGTTCGATTCCCACCCAGGATAAAACTTTGTGTGATAAGCACAATGGTTTATTCTGTGTCTGGGTATTATTTATCTATAATATGTATGTATTTAAAAATTTATGAGTATGTTTATCATTTATCTGGTTACCATAGTACAAGCTCTGCTTAGTTTGGAATCAGATGGCGTTGTGTGAGTTGTCCCAACGATATTTATTTATTTAGGTATTTGGGAGTCAATTTCAAATTTCTCTATGAACCAATCGGCGCGGCGTATCAATTAATGTGGCCTATTTCCCTCTTAATGGGGTAATCAGTAATATCATAACCGCTTACCAGCAGTAGGGTACGGGTACCCCTCATTGTCGTAGGCGACTCCAGCGAAGACGCGCTGTTTGCGCTGATCCTCTTCTTTCTTCTGGCCGAAGCCTCCTTCTGATGAGTCGCTAATATAGAAGGGATGGAACCTAGAAAGTTGAAAACCATATTCATACTGATGGAACTTCGCATAACTGATCTCAGTAAACCTATTTCATTGCTCAATACTTTTCGGTTAGGTTGTCGTGGAATGCAGAAAATAGATTATTTGCATTCCACAACACCCTAGCCAATAAGTCGTTTTACGTATAAAGATAGTATTGTACAACCAGTTTAAAAAATCACACGTCCAGTGACATCGATTGCGATGTCAAGTCACGCATTGCTGCCGCGTGGGCCAAATGGCGGGAGATGACCGGTGTCATTTGTGACCCTAAAATGCCGATCCGGTTGAAGGGACAGGTCTACAAAACCATTATTAGACCTGTTCATCTTCCGCCTGTTATCAGAGGCAGTAACTCTCTCGCAAAAGAGGCGGCGGAGTAAAGTAAAAGTCTTTATTGTACACCAGGAAACACAATGTGAACATGACTATTAGACTTCATGGTATAACAATTGGCGGCCTTATCGCACGAGGCAATCTCTTACAGGCAACCTTTGTTAGGCGGAGAGGGAGCGAGAGAGAATTCTCCCTCTCGAGTTCCACAGTGTGCGGTGGGGGCGCCGCAGACTGATCTTCGCCCAGGACCACCGGCCTCCATGACCTCCTGAGGACGGTGGGCTGCTCGCCGTCCTTACAGAAGCAGGCCCTAGACGGTGGCGTGACGTGACAACTACGCGTACGTCTTTCACCCCCTCAAGAGAGTAGGACAGCGCCCGAATCCTCCCCAAAGAAGCGGGATTACACCCGGACCCCCTCATCCGAAGACGATACCGCGCTTGCGGATAAAGTCTGCTGGGAGCCCTGAGGCTATCCTCTTGAAGGGCTTACCCCGGACTCCTGGCCATAGACAAATGGAAGGGCGCCGTGTGGTTTTAGTCGGTAAGAGTCCGGCATAGTCAAAGAATAGCATCCACGAGGATTTCCACACGTTAATAAAAAAAAAGGAGTAACTCTATGTATAATAGACTTTTAAAAAGAAATGTCCGTGAGCTCTACATTTCTACTGTATAAACATTATTATTTATACGAGAAGGTACCTAAGTATATTTACATAGTATTTATTTATATTCTTACATATTTACGTATTTAAATATAGCCCTACAGTTAATAATATTATTTTATCCATTTTGAGTTATTTTGTATGATTGTTAATTTACTTCTTGTCTACTTTTTTATATTCACACTTTTATTTGTTGTTTCCTACTTATTCACATTTTCTCCTACAATTATTTCTGTATTCTTAAGTGTACATAAATCTATACTAATATTATAAAGCTGAAGAGCTTTTTTTTATTTGGTTGAACGCAAATCTCAGGAACTACTGGTGGGATTTGAAAAATTCTGTTTGTGTTAGATAGCCCATTTATCGAGGAAGGCTATAGGTTATATATCATCATGCTACTACCCTGGAGCGGAGCAGTAGTCATAAATGTCGAAAAATCGGGCAAATTTTTATGCATTATTGTAAAACTTAGAAGCTGTGGGAGTCATCTAGTAAATAAATAAATCGACAAATCTTTTACAGAATCTAAAACGCGTTTTTAATACTCTGAAAGTTCTGCATATATCACAATTTTGAAATCAAAATACATTCAGAGGAGTACCTATTTAATGTTCGTCGTAAAGCTCACGAATGATGAAATTAATGGTTAAATCTTAGATTATATAAACAAGGGTTTAATGTTATACCTCATTTGTCTCGTGGCTCGCGCTCGTGTGAAAATTAGTTATTACGACACTTTAGTAAAAACGTTACGTCGCGTCGCCGTATAGGGTAGAATATTTCATTAGTGTCGAGCGTCGGTCTGTAGTTTAGGGGACGATGTATGGGGAGCAGCATTCTCCCGGATTGAGCAAAGAAGCAGGATCAAATCCCGCTCAAACTTATGATTTTTTCTAAACTAACTATCTTTACAATGTATCCCTGGGGTAGTCACATTTTTTTTCCACGTTATATTATTATTATTTTTTTATCTATCACGCCCTATTCCCGAAGCGTTGGCACAGGCATATTATAAACCCATTTTCACCATGTGTATTCCTGTCCCACGTAATAGGTGGTGAGCCTATAGCCGTGTTAAAATAGACAGACGCAGGTTGCGGCTGCCTGCTATTGAAATTTTTCAAGCCGCCGATAAGACCTTCAACTTGACTTAACGACTGCCACGTTACTGGCAATCGGGACCAACGGTTTAACGTGCCTTCCGAAGCACGAAAACGCTCGCAAATGTAAATACCACAAAGTGGTCACCCATCAGTGACCAGCCACAGCGAATGTTGCTTAACGCAGTGATCGTTTACAGAACAATGAGTTCGCAGGACCACGAGTGCTTCCATTAAACATTAAATTATGGTTAAGTCAAAAAGTGCCGTCGACAAGGTATAAAGAAGTGGCTCGGTTACTCACTTGGCTGGGTTGGTTCTATCATCGCCTCCTTCCACAAGGAAGGTGTAGTTCTTCCCACGCTCCACGTAGATCTCCGGAATCAGCTGGTCGTTGATGTACCACGCGATACCCCACGACGGGTGGCCTATACGGGAATTTACGTTTTGAGATATTTTAGCTGAATAAGTCGAAGGCAAGTTGGCTACTCAATATCACTAAGAGAGATGGAAAGTTCCATAAATACTCTTTACCAACGTATCTGTCCGACCCATCTCAAAATTTGATAGCTCCGAATGATAACCTCTAGAAAGATCTATACCCCACAGAGGGTGATAATTGGCTGAGATGATAAAGAGAAATGAATATGAAAAAATCTTTGTATAATTTTCCGTGTTAAAAAGGACTAGATTTATTCAATAAGACCTTCATATTTTTTTTAACTTCGAATATGCCGTAAGGCGAAACCAGTCAGGTTAAAGAGGTAAATAATGTGGAACGGTACAAGTGTTATCGTTCAAGATGTGTAGCAAGTACCACCAAGTGCTATCAATCAACAGTATATACAGCCTTCAATTTGGTTTAATTTGCTTCGCAACAGGACTAACGACTAAAATGCTTTCCGAAGCAAGGAAACGCTTCAGAAAGCACAATTAGAATACCACCTATCTCAGGATAGTACAGTTCGTAACCATTTTCATTTTGACGCAATGTGCCTATAACTAGTAATTAAATCATATAGTTACCATAAGGAAGGTATCCGTTCCGAATGTCATTGTCTGCGTGAAAATAAAGTAAAATTCAAAGATGATACAATAATTTATACGTACATACATATTATCACGCCTATATCCGGTTAAGGGTACTCTTGACCTGACCTTTTTCCAAAAGCTCTTCTATTTGATTGACATACGTAAGCCGAGGTCGACCCCCTACCAGTTTGCCCATTCACTCTCGCCGCATAAATCTGCTTCGTTAGTCTATTTTCATCCATATGTGTCCAAACCATCTAAGCATCCCTTTTTCTATCTTAGTCACTACATCTTCTGTCATACCGCAATGTTCACTTATCGTGCTGTTCCTTTCTTTATCCATCAACTTCAGTCCAGCTATACTTCGCAGACTTCTCATTTTCACTGCATTAGTTTTACTATTATGCGTCTTCTGCCACACCCAACTTTTACTGTTATATATAAAGTGTGGGGACCAGCACTCCTCTATGCACAGCCAGTCTTGCCTTCTTGGACACGTTCTGACTGCTCATAATGGTGTACATGGCTCCATTCACTTTATTTCCTGCCAAAACTCTTAGCTTAATGTCATAGTCACGCTTTCCATTTCTCGCAAATTTTGAACCTAGATATACGAATTCTTTCACTTGTTTCACTCTTTCTCCTTCCATTAGAATTGAGCAATCTGTCGTACTTGCATCTCTTTAAAAACCATTACTTTCGTCTTGTTTACATGCACTTTCATTCCTTTGCTTTTTAGCGCATCATGCGTAATGTTAACCATCAACTGCAACTTTTTCGTCGATGATGCTAGTATTGAAAAAAAATTATGCACTTCTTGTACTACAATAGCTGTGGTCACGAGTAGACTACTCAACTCTACTTGTAACCACGGCTACTGGAATATAGCCGAAACGTCGAGAGGTGAGCAGAAGTTGTGATATTACTCAAAAAAGAGTCCGAGAACCATAATGCGTAGTACAAGTATATTTATAACGATCTCCTGCCGCGGTACTACGAAGATTAAGCGTGAGGTCAGACATATCATCTATAATAAATAACCTTTGAATAACATGCTCTTTAAGTATAATTTATGATTACCACAATAAAAAAAGTATATAAGTAAATACCTTATCGTTATAATAATTAATTTAACTCTTTAATAACTTAAGAAAATTCATTAGTCTTTTATAATGTTAAATATGAACAAGAGATGGCGCCACCGGTAAAGTTAAAAGTCGTTATGAATATAATATAAAGAAATATCATATTGATATAATGAAAAGTTTATATTATAGTTACTTCTTCCAGAGCAATAGTGAGTTTTATTTACGCAAAGTGCCGTGACATCTGGTGCCGAAACCCGGGAAAAGTGAGCGAACAGTGATGAGTGAATATGAAAGTGCAAAACCAAAAGTTAACTTAGAAAAAATCTGTGAAAGTTACGTGACACTTAAAATAATTCGAGTGAAGTTGAACTTAGAAAAAATCTGTGAATGTTTCGTGGCACTTAAAATATTTCAAGTGAAGTTGAACTTAGAAAAAAATTGTGAAAGTTTCGTGGGACTTAGAATAATTCGAGTGAATTGGGACTTAGAAAAAATTTGTGAAATATGCTGGGGACTTAGAATAATTCGAGTGTATTTGGACTTCAAAAAAAAATTGTGAAATATTCTGGGGACTTAGAATAATTCGAGTGAATTTGAACTTAAAAAAAAATTGTGAAAGTTTCTGGGGACTTAGAATAATTTGAGTACTCTAAGACTTAAAAAAATATTATTCAAAGTAGAAAAATAATCAGCTACAATGGAGAGTTTAGTAGCTAAACAAGATTAAATTAGTGATCAAATTACAAGACATTATGGTAATTATAAAAAAATCTTCTAAGGATCGAATAACAAAGACCTACCTCGAAATGCGGTTAAAAAACTTAGAATCATTATGGGAAAAGTTTACCGAGAATAATTTCGACATAGTTACTTTAATCAAAGGCAATGAGAAGTCCAAGTTATCGTATTTTACTACCGATTTGTTTGGGATCACAGAAGAAAACTATATTTTATATGGATCAAAGCTGAAAGACGATTTAGAATCTCAGTGCTCGAGGCCTTCTAAAGTAGGCGGGTCAGGAGCATCTTCTACAGCGGACATAAAATTACCTAGAATTACTACCTTCATTCTTAGGGGCTTATGAAGAATGGCAAACCTTCTACGATATATTTATCTCAGTAATTCATGCCAATCACAATCTTAGCGCTGTTCAAAAACTACATAACTTAAAAAGCAGTTGGACAGGAGAGCCTGAACTGCTTCTCAGAAATTTAACGATAACAGAAAATAACTATGAGGAGGCCTGGAACAATTTGACAAAACGGTATAATAATAAGCGCTACAATTCTAATGAAATACTTAAACGCTTGTTTTCACAAAAGGCTGTCACAACTGAGACTGCTACTGGTTTCAAGCAGTTGCTAGATACTACATCATCATGCATGAAGTCATTGAAGAATTTGGGTATTGATGTCTCGTCATGGGATGCAATTATAAATTATCTAGTGTTCACAAAACTTGTTTACGAATCTCGAAGACAATGGGAGACTGAAGTTGGTCATTCCGATTCTGATAACATACCTACATGGGCTCAGTTAGTGAAATTTTTAGAGATGAGATTTAGAACATTGGAGATGGAGCTAAAAATCCTCGGCCCAGTTCAAATAATATTGTAAAACCAGTATCGAAACTAAAGTAATTTCACTCTGCTGTTCAAGAAGATAAGAAAGAAAGAAGTCGATCCTGCACTCTATGCGGAAGTCATCATTTACTGCATCAATGCAAACAATTCAGTAACAAGACCCCCGAAGAGAGAACTGAATACGTACAATCCAAGGGTCTATGTTATAATTGTCTCTGACCCACTCACACTGTTAGAGGCTGCCATCAAGCGACATGCTATCGCCGATGTGGCAGAAGACATCACTCATTGGTTCATTTAGACAGAAGTCAATGCCAAGGAGTAACAACTACGACACTAACGAGTCCTGAATCTCAAAAGAAGAATTCAGAAAAATCAGTAGTAGCGCATTTTGCAAAAGAGGAACATCAATCAGATGTGTTATTGGCTACGGCATTAGTCAAGGTCAAATCACCAAGTGGCTACTCACAAATTATGCGAACGTTAGTGGATCAAGGTTCGGAAGCGTCATTCGTCAGTGAAAATACTGTACAATCATTGGTTCTGGTGTTGGTAACGGTCAATCTAGAACTAAGAGTATGGTTTCATTTAAGTTGGAGTCCCTTCATAATTCTGAGTTTGTGATTACAGTCAACGCTTTTGTTTTGAGTTCGCTAACATCCTTTCTTCCATCGAATAAAACTTCCATCTTGAACTGGCCTGAGATTAGCACGAATTTATATACCTTCCCATTGCCGATCCAAAGTATGGTCTACCAAGCAAAATAGATATCATTTTGGGAGTAGATGTTCACAGCGAGATTTTGATAGAAGGACTATTCAAACACCCGACGCAATCAGGTCCTATTGCCCAAAATACGCATTTGGGCTGGATTCTATCGGGAAGAGTGATCAAGCAAACATTAGACAATCCTAGAATGATCAATCTACATCTTCAGGTCAAGGAAGATCAACTTTTAAAACAGTTTTGGGAAATCGAAAGAGAGCCTAATATGTTACAAAAGAAACTTACGAAAGAAGAAAATATTTGTGAAGAATTATATCAACATACTACAATAAGAAACAGTGATGGGCGTTATGTGGTCAGATTACCGTTTAAGGAACTTGACCCAAAGTGTGTCTACGGAAAAACCAAAGAAATAGCATTTAAAAGATTTCAACTTCTCGAAAAAAGATTAAAGAAAAATTGTTCACTGAAGGAGGAGTACATAAAAGTCATAAACGATTATATTGAGCAAAACCACATGGAGAAATTGAGAATGCAGACGAAATTAGTAACCCGAAAGCGGTTTATCTACCTCATCACGCTGTTGTGAGAGCTGATAAAGAAACAATAAAAGTTCGGGTAGTATTTGACGCATCTTGTAAAGGTATTAACAACGTATCTCTCAATGATATGCTACTAGTAGGACCTAAATTACAAGAAGATTTGCGTCACATATTGATGAGATGGAGAACACATCGATATTGTATTGTGTCAGACCTAAAACAAATGTATAGACAGGTTTTTGTACATGACCGCGATGTCGATTTCCAAAGAATATAATGGCGTTCCGGCCCTGAGCAACCTATTCAACATTATAGAATTACGAGGCTTACCTTTGGTACCGCGTGTGCGCCATACCTAGCAGTTAAATCTCTGCAACAGGTAGCAAAGGATGAGAAATTAGGCCACCCATTAGCGGCAAACATTACTCTAGAAGATTACTATATGGATGACCTGTTGACAAGTTGTGAAAGGGAGGAAGAAGCTATAGAGATTTACAAACAGATGCAGGAGTTAATGAATAAAGGCGGATTTCAACTCCAAAAATGGAGCAGCAACAGTAGTAAGTTGTTGAGTCATATTGAAAACGAACATCAAAGGAGCAGTGCATATGTGTTTAAAACAAATAATATGATTAAAGTACTAGGGATTGCTTGGAATAAAAATTCGGATAATTTGAGTATACCTATAATTTACCTAACACTGATGAACCAATTACAAAACGCAAGGTTTTATCAGATATTGCTAGACTTTACGATCCGCTGGGATGGATAGCTCCAATCATCATAGTAGCTAAAATATTCATACAAACTTTGTGGAAATCGGGCCTACAATGGGACAAGCAACTCCCGCCCAATTTATTAAAAGAACGGCTATAATTTAGATGTGAATTAAATAAAGTCAACCTTATCGAATTACCAAGATGGTTACATACGAACAAAAACGATTCATTAGAATTACACGTTTTTGCGGACGCTTCACAAAGAGCAAACGTAGCAGTTATTTATTTAAAAATAATAAATAGTAGCGGTGTCCACGTGAAATTGGTGTCAGCTAAAACCAAGGTGTCTCCGGTTGAAAAGAAAATTTCCATCCCACGACTGGAACTTTGCGCGGCATTGTTAGCTGCCACTTTGATCCATGAGGTGTCTCAGGTAATGAAGATTTCTAAAGAAAAGTTGTTCGCATGGTCAGACTCGACGGTGGTACTAGCTTGGTTAGGCGGTGAACCCAGTAGGTGGTCGACATTCGTCAGTAATAGCGACGATATTGGATCGCGATAAGTGGCATCACGTCACGACAGATCAAAATCCTGCTGATTGTGCCTCGAGGGGGACTTCAGTAATGGATTTAGTGAATCATGGCCTGTGGCCATGTAGTTATAAGAAGGATTCGGATTATGATATAAACGAAGAGGCAAGACCCATAAAGGCTTTGACTGCTGTTACTAAAATAAATGAAGAATTTATTTGGTTACGCTTTTCAAATTTACAAAAATTACTTAGAGTATTATCATATTGTATAAGGTTTTTAAAATTAAAATCACATGTGGAAGTATAGAAGTTTAACAAAATGAGTGGCACATTAAATTTATGTATAAAACAAACCCAAGGTTTACATTTTGCGGATGAAATCAAACAGCTAAAGTCTTTAGGGTACGTATCTAAACGCAGTCAGCTACACACTCTTTGCCCATTTATTGATGAAAATGACATTTTAAGAGTTAGAAGCCGGATAAGTGAAAGTGAAGCAGAGTTTGATAAAAAACACCCGATCATTATGCCTAGTGATAGTAAAATCACTAAGCTTATAGTGTTGGATGCTCATCACAAAACTTCACATGGTGGACCCCAGATCATGACTAACTTTCTAAGAGCAAAATTTTGGATCATTCGCGCCGGGGACTGTGTTAGAAGGTGCTACAGAGAATGTATTACATGTGTAAGATATTCTTGTCAGCAACCAAAGGTTAGATTAACTCCAGATAAACCATTCAGATCATCAGGAGTGGATTTCACTGGATTTGTTCATAAAAGATTTTCACCAGGAAGAGGATCAAAATCATATAAGGGGTATATTTGTGTCTTTATTTGTATGGCCACACGAGCTGTACACCTTGAGGCAGTTTCTGATTTGACTGCTACTGGATTTATAGCGTCATTTCGCAGATTTGTGTCCAGAAGAGGATCTTGTACGAATTTATATTCCGATAACGGAACAAACTTCGTGGGCGCTAAAAAGGAATTACGAGAAATGTTGTGTCGTGCTAAATCACAACTACACGACGACATTTCTCACTTGCTAAGTAATGAAGGAACAACTTAGCACTTCATACCACCTGGCGCACCAAATTTTGGCGGACTCTGGGAGGCGGCCGTCCGGTCCACTAAAGCACATCTCAAAAGAGTTATTGGAGATGCAACACTGACATTTGAGGAACTTTCAACAGTTTCGACTCAAGTCGAGGCGTGTTTAAATTCACGTCCGTTGTCTGTTTTAAGTGACAATCCAAATGACCCACTACCCTTAACTCCTGGGCATTTTTTGGTAGGAGAACCATTAGTAACAGTCCCAGATGAAAATTTCCAAAATGTTGCTAATATCTCGGGTCTCCAAAGATGGAAGTTTGTGCAGAAAATTACTAATAATTTCTGGCGGTAATGGTCAGATGAATATTTGGTGAACTTAAATCGAAGATATAAATGGACGATAAAACGATTTGAACCCGACATAGATGATATAGTTATTATACGCGATTCAAACATACCACCAGCGAAGTGGTTATTAGGTTATTTGGTTATTAGGTAGGGTAATCGAAAAGTATCCTGGAAAGGATTGTATTACACGTGTAGTGTCTATAAAAACAAAAAATGGTATTTGTAAAAGACCGTGTAATAAGTTATGTTTCTTCCCTAAACTTGAAAATAACAATTAAGAATTTCATGTTAAACCTAACTACTCTTGTATATAATATATTGCCACGGTGGGCGGTTTGTCTCTTATCTATTTGTTATTTATTTTATTTTTAGATTTAGAGAAAGTACAAGGTTCTTTGGTGAGCGGGATGTTTAATAACTTAAGGAAATTCATTAGTCTTTTATAATATTAAATATGAACAAGAGATGGCGCCACCGGTAAAGTTAAAAGTCGTTATGGTTTCGTTATCACCTTCGATGTATATAATGAAAAGTTTATATTAAAGTTACTTCCAGAGCAATAGTGAGTTTTATTTACGCAAAGTGCAGTGACATAACTGTTCAAAACTGAATCATAAATAAAGTCGTAAGTAGTTCAAAAAGCGCGTTTACCAGTTTGGGGCGAGTAGCCGCGCGCGCCGCCGGCCGGCCCGATGCGCGCCGACAGCGCGGCGCCGCCCGCCCCCCACAGCACGCGCGGGCTCCAGGGCTGCGGGCCGCCCGCCGCCACCTCGGCCAGCCCGATGCACGTCTTGTCGTTCTGCGGACAATGTTGCTAGCTGTAGCTAGTGTCGGTGAATAGATCACCTAGGTCCGGGATCCCCTGGACCTAGGTGACCTCACCTGCCAACCACCGGTACCGGAAAGTTAACGGGGTTGGAATAAATAATAATAAATATCGTGGAAACGACGCACACGACGCCATCGAATTCGAATCCAAGCAGAGCTTGTACTGTGGTAACCGGATAACTGATAAACGTACTTATATATTGCTAAATACATTCATATTATAGATAAATTACACCCAGACACGACATAAATCGTCGTGCTCAGCACACAAAGTTTATGAATGTTAGATGACGGTCGCTAGCAACGATGCCACAAACAAAAAAACAAGCGATAGCCGCATTTAGCAGCCGATTAAAAACGAGCCAATGAATCTAAATCCAGGTAAAGTTAGGAAGCAAGATGAAGAAGAAAATTGCTCAGTAGCCCTCGTGTCTGGAATGTATTGGCAACTATTTCATGGAATAATTATTACAATTACACATGGAATAATTAGTACAATTAGAAGCGCTCGTGGCCCCGCTGTGTTCTGTAAACGATCACTGAGTTACGCAACTTTCACTATGGCTGGTCCTCGGATGGGGGACCACTTTGTGGCATTTACATTTGCGAGCGTTTCCGCGCTTCGAAAGACACGTTAAACCTTTGGTCCCGGTTGTCAGTAAATGGCAGTCGTTAAGCCTGGTTGAAGGCCTTATGGACGGCTTAAAAATTTCAACAGCAAGTAACCACAACCTGCGTCTGTCTATTTCAACACGGCAATGGGCTCACCACCTATTACGTGGGACAGGAGTCCACACAGCGAAAAGTGGGCATATAATATGCCTCTGCCACCCCTTCGGAGATAAGGCGTGATGGATATTTATAATTATTACAGTCAAGTTAAAAAGGTTTACAGAAAAATGCAATTACCTTAGTAATTCCCTGCTAAAGAAATTACAGCACAGTCAAATCAGAGGAGTGAGCTTCAATATTTGGGCAATCATAATAAATCTATGCAAGTCAGTAATGCTATAAGTCCTCAATGCCTGGTCGTAATAAAAAATATACGATTGAAATTGACGAGCGGTTTCGACAAGTGAGAAACGGAAAGAAACTCTTTGGAAAAGTACTCTAAGAAAAAAGAGTCGAATAACGTTGGGACCCGCCTCTGCAAGGTTCCAATTGCCAAATACAAATACAAAATAGCTAATTTGAAGAACTGCGTCTGGTGTTGCAAACGTCCATAGGCTACGGTGGTCACTTTCGATCAGGTGTATTGTTTGTTTGTGTTCGAGGCAATAATTGCCATCGATCACGTTTTTGCTGACCCAGCGATACGATACGGCCGCACTAAGTGCGCCGCGAGCTCAGTGCATAACGGAAAGCGACCGGGTGCATTCATTTCCATCTTTTACTAGTTTTAGCAATAGCTTAGCATATCCTTTACTGTAAACTTAGCAATAAATCTTTAAAGTTACTAAAGTGGTTTTAAATTAGTAGCTTAACGAACCCCATTAGGTACCAGGCAGGTCGCACCCCCTACAGTTTGTCTGCCACCTCAGTGATATAAAAACCTTAAAATTCAAATCATAGAGACTTTACATACCATCTCAGTGACAATAGAGCAAATACCCACCTGTGCCCCAAAGTCGAGCTGCACATCATTCCGGGTGGTGTCCATAAAGGAGTGCGCGTTGGCCTCGAACCTCGAGTTGAGGGGTCCGAAGGCCGCGATCACGGACTGCGACCGCGTGGTCAAGATCTCCTTGTCTTTCGACGAGTCTCGGGCCTTGAGCGGCCGGCGGTACGTGATCGTGGTTATACCGTTCTTTTGATTGCCGGAAACTAGGTGAAAATAGGATAATATTTTATAAAAATTTTGAATCGTGAAATAATTTTATAATAAATCAATAAAATACGCAATCTATAGCTGGATATAGGTTTCCATTTAGCGCAATAACGTATGGACAATGCCTTCCACACATAACCTCTTTCCACGACCTCCCTTAGGTCAAGCTGAACTTCTTCGTCGGGCAGGATGGCGTCCTACGGTTTACAGTTGACGAATCCAGTATAGTCAGTGATCATTTATTTTCCTTCGTATTTCAAATATTCAACCAACATCTAATATTTATTATATGACTCTATAGAATTCATTTGGACACTCACTGCCCCCGAAGGCAATGTGAACGGCTGCTCACTGCTCAGTGGTGGTAGAAGTGATGCCCAGCTTGGCAGAAAATAAAATAATAGGGGCGCCACTGCAATGCTGTATAATATAGCCCGCATGTAACAATGTTAAATTTCTTTCAAGAACTATTTGCAGATTATTTATACTGTTAAGTGATAGCACTTGGTGGAACTTGCTACACATATTAAATAACACTACTTTTAGTGCTCCACAAAATTTACCATAACCTGACCAGTTTCGCCTCACGGCATTCTCAAGGTACACAATATGGCGAGTTTTTGCAGTGTCTGAGGTAAGTAAGATTTCCATCAGGTAGACTGATGACCTCATAAAGGTTGCGGAAGACAGCTGCATGCTATTGGCATACGAACGATATCGACGATTTCGAGCGATCTTTCAGTGAGATTTATCCAGCAATGGACTTCAATGGTCTAAGATGGTGATGATCCAAATATAAAACATTCTTACCGAGGACAGCATCGTTGCTTCCCCCGACCCTCTCGTCGGGACAAACGCCGTGGGAGCCGTCGCACTGCGCCAGGTGGGTGATCGTGTAGTCCGCTACTGAAGGGCGATTCGTTCTAGAACCACCAGTATAAAATGGTCAATGAGTGCAGAGCATTTTCAAATTCGCAGACCAGAGATTTTTCCCCATTTGCTTAATAAATAGGGGCAAGGCTCCTGTGAGAGAGATATCAGTAGTCAAGTCAGTAGAGATGACAAGGAGGAGTCTAATAGTATTGCTTTATCACAACCCCGAATTTCTGTTAGTTGACCTCTTCGTATCTCTCATTTCTTACGACTTATTACTTAACAATGAAAATTGGTGCTAAGCTCGAAAGAGAAGATTCCGGACACAACCAGTCATTAACAGGAATTTGAAATTGCCAATAAATCTCAATATTAAAAAAAAAATGTTTCATCATTTCGTCAATAAATAATATTATTGATTTTTGTTTTATGACTCCAAGACGTCAAAAATTTTCAATTTTAAATAATATTTTTCTGTAATAAATTTTCCAATGTGTCTTAGAAAAAAAAAACAAATTTAGCTATCAATACTTTACCTAGAGTCCCAGAAAGCAACCACCACATCAGCTCCCAACATAGCCGGCCTGCCTTCTGCACCAGAAATTCCAAAAGCCATATACTGCTCCTTACGGAGTCTCGCCGCTAGCGTAATCTGAACTTGGTCGCCCTGTAAGAAGATCGTAAGGAGTTAGAGATCAATGGTTAAGGGAAACGGCTCGAATGTCGAAATTTTTACTGGACAACTGGATTAGGCTATTTTAAATGTATTCTTTAAGAAAATGATACCATCATATCACTATGGCAAAAATCAAGTAATTTCAGTTTTATATTCAAAAAGTGCAGCATCAAAAGTGGTTAGTGGAGGTAACTTATATGTGAGCATTGACAGCTATCATCATCTTTTGTCAATGCTATTATATTTACTTATATCATTTATGCTCTTATCAGCAACTCGTCAAACTCCCGTGTATCTTTGTCTTTAGAGGGATCTCATACTGCGTTTACACTCTCGCGCGAACTACGAGACGAGTCTCGAGACGAGCCACGAGACGAGCCACGAGTGAAAAAGCAGTATCACGATGTTTGACATTTGATAGAAGACATGTTTTCGTCAGATGCCATCTATTGACAAATTCTGTTTTCGTTAACTTCCTATTTTTGCCTATTAAAAACTACATTTGTCAGTTTATCTTTTTCGTCAAAATCTAGAGTCGTAAGATCCGGTATTCATCAAACCAGTTGATCAATTCATTTGTTTTATTGTATATTGTATCATATAAATGAAACTCACGGGCAGTTGAGTGGCTAACATAATAATATACTCAGATTGACTGCGACTGCTACGCAAGAGGTCGTGGGTTCGATTCCCACCCAGAATAAAACTTTGTGTGATGAGCATGATGGTTTATTCTGTGTCTGGGTGTTATTTATCTATAATATGTATGTATTTAGAAATATATAAGTAAGTTTATCAGTTATCTAGATCCCATAACACAAGCTAATATTAGCTTACTTTGGGCTAGATAGCGCTGTGTGAAAAGTGTCCCACAATATTTATTTATATTTATTTATTTATAGACCCTGTAAGGTCTTCGTAGTGCAAAACTTATATTATTTATCATATGTTGAATGTAAATTGGAAATAAATAAAAATGTCTTTAACTGTACATAGCACATACCTACCGACCTGACTATTAATTAACTAAAGTAGACAAATAAAGGTTATCGAACAGTACGGATCCATACATGTTATGACCAACGAAAATATCTATGGGATCAAATAATGACCAATACAAAATTCAAAGAAAATAGAATCTGACGGAAACTGGATACAAATCAAATCTGTAAAATGCATTTTACGAACTATACCTTATACAAGTTCTTAACATCCTTAAATCTAAAATTTGTAAACGTTTTCAATAGAAATTACCTTTAAATATCTCTCGATACCAGCTTGAATGCAAATAGGAATTATCTATTTATTAACGTCAAGTGATATTTTAACTTTTAACTTATAGTTATAGTTTTAAAGTTCTTCGGACAGCTGCAAATACTTACCACTCGGTAGCTTATATAATTAATTAATTAATTTATCATAGACACTACACAAATAGTATTTCAAGATATTAATAATTCCTTATACGAGTACCGTTACTTTCTAAAGATTTCTATTCGACTTATGGCTAAAGGTTTAGGTTAGCCTTAAGTTTTTTACCCGATTACGGCAAAACCAGTAAAGTAATAAACTCAGTAGCCTTTTTATATTCCACAACTTGTCTAAATTGCTCAACAGATTTTGACAAATGAAAATATATCCGAAGCAATCATTCCTATAATACGTGTAGCCAAAATGTTAACAGCGGCGGGCACTTTGTCATCTGATACATGCTGTAGCAAAACCTCAGTACTATTTTGAAAGAAAAGGTATCGAACCCAGTACTAATCTAGTCCACGGTGATTGCTATATTTCTAGACCCACTGAGCTAGTCAATAAGGAGTTTTTATATTTTTTGGCACGTTAAAAATGGCGCCGCTCGCCTAATGAAAAGCAGAGACAACGACTCGTGGTTGAAGGCTAGCCAGTAGGGCTTCGATAGCTATCCCCAGGTTGATGGCCTAAATAGATGTGCTTTTTCATAAAAACCCGATCTGCAGCATCTGAACCTCGAATATATCCCAAGGGTCACCTGGGGACTCTCCGTGGCTGCATGGTGGTACCGCTTGGTCTAAAAAGTTATACCAACTGCCACCTTCTGAGGGCCTGCGCCGTTGCCCCATCCGTTGATCAGCAGGTGCACCACGTGCATATGAGTTAAACTTAGGCTCTTATATCCAAGATATAATTTTACGACATGCTCTTGTATGTTTTGCTGCTGTATGCTCTTGCAAACTCTGTAGTCTTGGTACTAATTATAATTATTGCAATGTAATAAACGAAACAAAAATAACAATTACCTGTATTTCCCATCGCACTTGCAACCTCTTGTCCAATATTTCTTTACAGTTGTTTGTCGAACCGAAAGGTGACTGTGATGTAGTTGAGCTAGTCTGTAATACAAATTACTGTTAATTGCGTCCACTGTTATAATTTGCTCGTATTAATTGCAATCACTGCTTTCAAATCACTGTTAATTACAGTCACTGTCATTGTAAGCTTGTTAATTGCAATCACTGTTATATTGAGATAACTCTATGTGCCGTAAAAAATATAGATGACGATAAGGTTTGAAGTTGTGTAAGAAATAATTGTCCATCTGTTTGTGCTCGCTTTTATTCAGAGCCTTACATACACGACATGACTGGGATGTTAATAGGATATTAAATGGTGAGCAACAATTTCCCGCCTTGGCCTTAGAGATCTGTCCGAGTTAGACTTAGCATATGTATTTTTTTAATAAAAAAATACCAATTTCCGCTATTCAAAAACCATAATCTTTTCCGATCATTTTTTTTCAATTTTAGTGGTCTGTCCTCTCTGACTACCCCGTCAGGTATCTTGCATGAACATAGTTAAGTATTTTTTTTTTTGATCATCCCATGCACCACGGAGTTTTATTAGTAAGTACTAGTTGACGCCCGCGGCTCCGCACGCGTGGTGAAGTTTTCCCGTTCCCGTTTCCCATAGGAACGTGTTCCCGGCATAAAAAGTAGCCTATGTGTTATTCTGATGTGTAAGCTATATTATAGTAAAGTTTTTCATAATCCATTCAGCAGATTTTGCGCGAAAGAGTAACAAACATCCATCCATAATAACAAACTTTCGCGTTTATAATATTAGATGGATTTACTAGTATTTTGCAATCAGTATTGCATTTGCTGCATTTAATTGCAATCACTGTATCAATTATGGAGTATAGGTACGAAATGAAAACCATTTTGATACGAAATTACTAGAGTACCTATACTTACTGTCTTGGGCTGCTTATATAATTATGAAATTTTTTATTTTTTTTTCGTTTTCAGAGATTATTCGCATTCGCATGTAGTGCTTAATAAATAATGATATGATTGGGAAACAAAATATTTGATAATTAAAATATTATTTTTCGGGATATTTACCATGTACACTTTCACGCGCGAGCATCCGTGTAAAGTGAAAGTGTACATGGTAAATATCCCGAAAATCTATATTTTACTTATGTGAATAACCATGATGGTTTTAATCCTAAAATACTTGATGTTAAAGTTAATAATGAAAAGATAATAGCGGTCATTAATAATAAGCGGACCCCGGGCGCCGTGCAACTGTGACAGACACTCCGATGATGATGATTATAGTGTATAATATTTTGTTATTATAATATTAAAATAAGAAGTAAGAGGAACATATATAAAAATATTATGTTGATTATAAGCTATAAGTATTATATGTAGGTAGTAGTTTGTAATGTTTACTTACAGGGTTATACCACCAAGCGGGCTATAAACAAGCATCGTTAAAATCCCAAGGTAAGCAGAGAAAGAAACACAGAACATACGATAAAGTTATATTACAATATAATTATTAATATAGATAACATTAGAAGAGGAACATAATGACGTTAGGCACAGGAACTCCTGGTTAGCCGCTTAAGAAGTTTCAACGAACCAGAATTAGTGCTTATTCTCTGAGCGAGAAAGAGGCCAGCCCTATGTTCACGATAAGAGTTTTCGATATCTCTATATACGAACGAGCACTTGGGCACCACGAGCCCAGTGTCTCGACCCCAAATTGCACTTCAAACTTGACTGATAAGGAAATATCAATATAGTGCTGGTTCGCAATAAAAAAAAACAGTTTATTCAAAAACCGCTAAACCAATCAAAAGGAACCCATCTTGGTTTAGCGGTGGTCTTTCGTGGTTTAATTATTTTATGTATTTTTATAGCAGCTCCAGATTTCAGCCTTTTGTGCTGGAAAGATTAGAAATAAATAAATACATACATTATCTAATAAATTATTTATTACAAAAGCAGGTTATATTAGTCCTGGCAAGCTGTGAATGAATAAAATTGAAAATATTATCTTGTAACTTAATAATTACTATACCCCCCGTGATACGTTACGATTCACCGTTATAATCTAAAAGCCTACGACCCTAAAGTTAGTTCGATAAGACTGGGAACACGAAATGGTGATACTGCTAATCAAAAAACCTGGCAGTCATATACTCGTAGAAATAAAAAAACCGGTTTCAAGTATGATAAGACTCTCAAGATACTCTCAAGATTTGTTTGTACCTCTTAACAGGGAAGTCATGTGACTATAGGATAATGTTAGACTGCCTCTGTGGCGCGGTTGGAGTGCATCCGACTGCTACGCAAGAGGTCGTGGGTTCGATTCCCACCCAGGATAAAACTTTGTGTGATGAGCACGATGGTTTATTCTGTCTGGGTGTTATTTATCTATAATATGTATGTATTTAGAAATATATAAGCATGTTTATCAGTTATCTAGATCCCATAACACAAGCTAATATTAGCTTACTTTTTGCTAGATGGCGCTGTGTGAAAGGTGTCCCACAGTATTTATAAAAAAAAAATGTAGTGCTGCAAGCACCACTGATTGACCAAATCTGTATCAGCAGCATGATAAACGACGCCTCGTAAGTAAGTAACTAGTATGATCGAGCTCCTCAAAAACCCAAGGTCATTCGAAAGATAATCAATTTCTGTGTAAGAAAAACCAGCACTTTCCAAACAGTAGAGAAAGTGGTTGCTGCAGCGATTGAAGATAGTTTTGTCAACAATCACCCGATTCCTTTCCGTTAGTATTGGTAAAATACGCATCTCACGGCCACACGTAGTATGAATAATTTTACGTGCCATTGATTATTTAAACATCTTAGAATAAAAAGACTGGAAAAAACAATAACTATCGTGAGCGTTGTTCATTATTACAAACTACGGTTATACTCACGTGTGAATTTCGTGATAGCCCGACTAGTTAGGGACCTAACGGAGGTCCTTCTTCAAGCTGAGCGACAAGCTACGTCGGAAGCTGTGCTGGCACACGTGGGAATAACCGTTTAGTTTGTAATAAAGATTGGAAGGAAGATTAGAATTAGAAGAAAAGAAAAGTGATATGTTGCAGTGAACAGCGTGTTGTTCGTGTTAGTGCAAACCATGGATAGCTGCAGTAATGTTTCATAATGCGATAAGGCGAAACTGGTCAGGTTCAAAAAGTAAATAAGTGGAACAGTACAAGTGTTTTAATTCAAGATGTGTAGCAAATTCCACAAAGCTACCTGTCTGGGTTTTGCCAAACGTCTACAGTATGGTGTTCTTCAAAAGGCGTCTTAGAAAGTTCTTACAGGGTCCGCAGCGCGAGTACCGCACCTCTTGTGTTGTAAACGTTCATATCTGCGGTTAGCACTTTCCATCAGGTGGGTCGTGTGCTTGTCTGCCACCTCAGTGGTCGCCATCATCCTCTTGCCCTTGTCCTAATTTACTTAGGGTCGACGCAGTACTCCTTCTTCCATTCATCCCTGTTGTTTGTTATCTGATCATTCACTCCTTTCATACTAATATTAATGACTCCTTCCATTTTTTCTTTGGCCTTCCTCTGGCTCTCTATCCATCTACCTTCACCTCAGTGGTATAAAAGAAAACTACTGTGGAAAAACGGGTGGAGATGTTCCTCCGACACAAAGGGAGGATCCTCCGACCAGGCAAGGTGATCACGCCTGGCAGGCCGACCACCAGCGGTTGATGTTGGGCTGTTGCATATATCATTTTTCAGCGCGAGAACCCTCAGGGCCGTATTCCAGAACGTTTCTCTATACTCAATCGACGCTTGAGAGTAGATTTTTAAAGGCAAAAACCCTTATAGACCATATAGCGCGATGTAGGATTCTTAGTATCGATGAAATTCGATAGCTTTCACGCTATGTACTGGTCGCCACATCATCATTAAACAGCATGATCAATGTGAGTGATAGTGTGAGTGACAGTGTGTGTGACAGTGTGAGTGACAGTGTTAGTGACAGTGTAAGTGACAGTGTAAGTGACAGTGTCAGTGTCAGTATCAGTGACAGTGTCAGTGACAGTGTGAGCGACAGTGTGAGTGTCAGTGTGAGTGACAGTGTCAGTGGCAGTGTGAGTGACAGTGACAGTGTGATTGACAGTGACAGTGTGATTGACAGTGTGAGTGACAGTGTCAGTGGCAGTGTGAGTGACAGTGACAGTGTGATTGACAGTGTGAGTGACAGTGTGAGTGACAGTGTGGGTGACTCACGGTGATCTTGGTCTGTCCGAGCGCGGGCGGCACGTCGAGGTCGCGCGGCAGCAGCACGTGGCCGAAGTTGTGGCGGAACTCCACGCACCACACCGCCAGCCACTCCACGTCGTACGCCGTCAGCCGCCCCGGCAGCTGGATCTCGATGTCCTCGCCCTGGTAGCCCCGCAGCGGTTGGAGCGATCCCATTTCGTTCGGCACCTGCAAATATATAAACATTCATTGTATATTAAAGAACGCTCGAACCAAGAATAGCGGCTACATAGTAAAACAGTGTAAATTTTTCAAAATTTGGTCTTACCGCAGTCTACTTGATGCAGCAGCAAGTTCTAAGTTACCATGTCCTAGAAATACTATAGTGTAAGTAATATATCATATCAAATTTCAGATTACAGACTTGTACATTTGTAAAAAAACCTGCTATACTTCAAAATTACATCGTCTTTCGAACAAAAAATTGCAACAAAATTGACCTATCCGTTCGAAAGCTGTAATTTGACATACAGACATACAAATACACAGGTTGAACATCTCTCGGCCCGTTGGAATTGCAATATCTAGTTTCTAGGTGCTAAGTTTCAGCTGAGCGTTGATAGATTATACGTATGTATGTGTGTAAAAAAAATTAATTATCCAAGCTAAAAAAAAACATCACATTTAATTAACGATCACCCACTCTTAACAGACATTTAGGATCCCATCATTAATGGCACCACCGAAGCAAAACACTTTCAATTTTAAATCCCTCGCGGAACGAGCAAGGAGTCTATTAGGAAACGGGACCGTCCCGTCCCCCTTAATCAGATGGAAATGAATGAACTTAATCATTGTGAATTTATGTTGTGCTGTGGAGTTATAGCTGAGGGTTGGAGCGTCGAGCGATGGGGTGTACCCTACGTTCGTCAAAATTATGGGTTTTGAATATATTCAATTTGTTATTGTAATGAAAATAACATGCTATAAACATGTGTATGCCCCTTATTCCATTAGATATTATGACCTATCATAAATATGTAATTGCATTTTATTATGATGTAGAGAGCGCTTTTAAAGCTGTTCCATTCGCGTTTTGAAGATTTTCATACCGGTATTCCTAAACTGGGAATGTGTGTGTGTTAATCCAGGGTGTCAGCCACCTCGTCGCCAAATTTTATCCAAATTAGTCTATCCGTTTCAGCTTGAACAAGTAACAAACTTTGTTATTTTTAATATCAGTTCTGCGAAAAAAGTCTATTTGCGAGTTTGAAACATTTTCAGTCTCGCCTCGGTGGCGCAGTGGTAGTGTATGCAACTGTCGCGCTGAGGTCTCGGGTTCGATTCCCGGGCCGGAACAAATATTTGTGTGATCCACAAATGTTTTGGAGTTTGAGTATTTCCTTTGTCTAATATGTATGTATGTATTTAGAAATATCAGTACGTTTATGATTGACTAGATCCATACCACAAGCTTATATTATCATACTTTGGGCTATATGACGCTGTGTACAAAAAATGTCTCACGATATTTATTTCAGTGTCCCACATTAACCTCTTTAATTTAGCAACTACCATGTTGCTGGCAACCCGGACACACGGAAACATTACTCGTTAATTGAAATACCGCAAAACGACATCCCATCCACCTAAGGCATAACCTTTTAAAATTACTATTTGAAGGGTAAGGAGCGAGGAGTGAGGACTAACTGAATGTGCTATCTTCTTACCTTAGTTCCAAACGGACTGGGTTCGGAACCATTCCCAACCCAGAAGTAGGCATCAGGTCCAGCTCCATCGTAATGCAGGTTCGGTATGTAGAATGTCTTCGCGTCTAAAACGCTGATGTTGCCTGAACGGAGACCATGGGCTAAACGACGGAACTCAGGTAAAACTCGAGGCCTTGGAGGGTCCAGGCCTGCTGGGATGAATACGTCGCCGAAGTTTACCTGCAGGACAATAATAATAATATTAGTTTACGCACCGGCCATATTGAGCACGGCCTTTTGATTTTTGCGATAGAATTTAATCATCAAGCTGAAAGTCAAATCTTGTAATGTTTTGGGAATTAACAAAAAGGATTTCAGTTTAGGTCAAGGCCTCACTTACAGGCCAGTTGTGCCTCGTAGCACGTGTTGTACCTATTGGTATTCAACACGTACAAAAATGTTACTTTTGTCACCTCCGCAGTGCGGCAAGCAAGTGTGTTTTTATGAGATTATTTCTGCTGAGGCCGCTGTAGCAGGGCGACTGTTTACTGGCAGGGGAGACAACGCGAACCAAAATATCACTTCTGCTAGAGTTTGTTACTGTCGCAGTCACGTTATCAGTGCGGGCATATTTCTAATCGGACTGCTACCGTAGCTAGCACTCCGATTAGAAATATACACTACGCTTGAGCACTGACTACGGCTACGGATGCAGTAAGTGGCATATTATTTTCAATTTAGGTAGAGGCAAGATTAAGACACGACAGAAACAACCCGTTTTTTTTTTACTTCAGTAATGGCCGCATTGCAGAAGAGATGACAGACATTTCAAATTGCACTGCGGCCGTACATAGCCGTTGCAAACCTAAGATCCGATAATAAGTTTTTCTTGTTTCTTACTTAGGGTAGGGACCCTAAATAGCACGTAGGTAGCTACAGGTTGTTAGATACTTTTGATTTTTTATTCTGCCCATCAAATTCTTTAGTAAAACGTATTTGGGATATAAATTCCGCAATCTATTTATCACCCACATCCATAAATCCATTTCACCCATTATTTCGAATTTCAAATTGGCATGACAATTCAAATACTAATCCTATTCTTGTCAAATTAGTACCGAGCGAACGCGTCCATTCATATCGGAGGAAGATGGCTGCTAAATGTCAGATTTTGGCGCGAAACCTACAAGCATGCGCGCCAAAACTAATCGATATTTTGCTTTGGCATTATTTTGGTTAGGCACTGATGGATGTAGCGACGCTTTTAATTCACAGTCAATTATTACATATTATTTTTTTAAGTAACAACTTTTTTAAGCACATTGAGCGTGTACACGTATCAGGTATTTTCAGTTCGGGTCACCGACATGTCGTTCTCGCTTTTGTCGCAAAGCCACCGTAACGTATCTACCACTTTACTAGGGCAAAACTGACTTTGACTTAAGAATTTTTACTTTACTATTTCTTTTTATTGTAATTTGAAATGATTAAATTTACTAGTATAACGTGTTTAATAGCGATACTTATGTAGACTGTACTTGCGACCAGTTGACCCCAGTGACTTGTTGAACACAAGTATTTTAGCTTACCTGGAAGGGTAAATAGGTACCTATTTTAATATTTAAACTTACAGTAAACCTTCGGCACCACACGCTGAGCCACTTGATGTCCCTCAGTTTCTTCCCGCCGGGCAATTTGAGCAAAATGTCCGAGTTACTGTGTGACATCAAAATTGGTGGGTCCCTGAAATTAACAATTGGTTTGATTTAGATTGAATTGTTCTGGTTACGAGTATAAAAAAAACTGTATGTGTACACGCGTTAGAAGTTCTACTGCTTTCGTCTAATAAGATTTCATCATATATACCACAACTCTTTGTTTGTAACAGCAATGATAAATTCGTAAAAAAAAAACATCAAAAGAATGAAAACTATATTGAATGTACTCGTAGTTATAAGTTGTCATGTAAACACTTATCAGCTAACTTCAGGGCGCTTATAAGTTGTATTGGAAACACTTATCAGCTAATTTCGTGGTGTCAGTTTTTCGTAACGATCTGCGCGCCCATCGTAAAAATTTACTCTCATCATTTTTTCCTCAAGCGCCAAAAAAAGTATAACTTCAGCAACCTTATAAAGAGCTATTGTCATATCTTTTAGTTTCGAAAGTATAGGCAGAGGCATATACTATAAGTCCACATTTCACCGCATGAATTTGTTGTCCTCGTAACAGGTGGTCAATGCCGTGTAGAAATAGAAAAACGCAGGCTGTGACGACCTGCTGTTGAAATTTTTCAAGCATAGGGCCTTCAACTTGGCTTAACAACTGCCATGTTATTGGCTACCGGGACCAACGTGCCTTCCGAAGCTCAAAAACGCTCATTAATGAAAAAGCCACAAAGCGGTCACCCATCTGTGGACCAGTCATAGCGAAAGTTGCTTAACGGAGTGATAGTTTACAGATCACGGAGCTAATGGCGAACGAGCGCTTCTAAAACCAGCATAGACACAGTATTATGCCACGACCGCCTGTTACCATGGCAGTACCTAGCTACATTTCAAAGGCCATATAATTGGCCTTTGAAATGTAGCTAGGTACGGTTGGTACGGTTGCTAAATATATAAGTCGTGTCAAGCTGATTTTTGTGTGATGTTGGAATCATATCTCGCCCAACTTGGAATGAGATCTTTTGAATTGGTTTGAAGGTAGCTCAACAAAGAGGGGTTAATGATAATGTATATAATGATGTTCCTACTTGTCATAACCTATACATACACTACTAAAACTTGGTAAAAAAGTATTCATCAGGGAATTTTGTGTAGAGACTTTGTTTGTGGAATGAGGTTCATTTTTGTTGACGCGGGGAATGTGTATACGCGCCGTCATTTCTAATGCAGTTGCAGCAAGAACAGGTTTGTGGAACTCGCGGCTCTTGGGGGCTATCCTACCTACTAAACCCCGCGGTGTTCCGCCTTCTTTCCAACTGAGTCGCAGGATAAGCATGAGGGCTATTCACGGCAATAGGACTATTCACGGCTGTTGAATGAGGTAGCTGATACACTGAATTAACACATATCGTAATTTTTATTCCGAAATGAGGTTTCTCTGCGGAACGGGAGCAAGAAAACATAGATACACAAGCGGAGCCGCGGGCGTCGCCTTGTACAATCTTAAATTAAATTTCTTACCATAGACCTTATTAATCATATAAGTATGTCTGACAATACCTGCAGATACTTAGATTTGTGCAGTCGTTTAAGTGTGTAGAAGTAAGAAACGTAGACACTTACGAACTATTACCTTCTTTTTTTTTTAGAGTCTACTAAAGTACTGATTTCTTGCCGTAATTTTATTTAATGGCTAACAATCTATGTACGATGATATATTGACATGCATGAAAAAAAAAATACATGACAGGCTTCTCTAAAAATATTTTAAAATTAAACTGTTTCCATTAGCGAATGCCTTCCTTTTGGGCACATTGCTCACGAAAATAAGACTTTAAACGAGAAATTTTCAGAGCCAAGAGAGTCAACGACATTCAAAGCAAATAAACACATCGCCCTGTTTCCTCCAGTTAGCGTGTCAAAGCGTTATCGCGATACTCCCTCGGCTTGGGGTAGGCACAGGGGACAGCCTCCCTACTCCACACCAATTATCTCTATTTAATTACAAAACAATTTTTCTATTGTCATTCATATTTTTGTAATAGACAGATAATAAAAAAGGAAATTATGATATTGAAGTGGTAATTCGTCGCGTTGCATAATATTAACGTTTTGTTTTTGGCGGGAAAGCAAAATAAAAAAGTGGGCGGAGGATTGGTGTGATTGGAGTGATTTGGAAGTTGGATTGGGAAAATTAGACCAGGTATCTGGACACGAAATACTTCAGACTCATTCAGCTAACATACATACATATTATCACGCCTGTTTCCCATCGGGGTAGGCAGAGACCATGGTTTTCCACTTGCTACGATCTCGGCCTACCACTTTCGCTTCTTCTAATTTCATGAGTGCTTTCATGCACGCTCGCCGGTTAAGGGTACTCTGGACCTGGCCTTTTTCCAAAAGGTCTTCGATATGGTTGACATACGTACCCTACCAGTTTGCCCAGTCACCCTCGCCACATATATCTGTTTCGTCAGTCTATTTTCATCCATCCTCTCTAAGTGTCCGAACCATCTAAGCATCCCTTTTTCTACCTTAGTCACTACATCTGCTGTCATACCGCAACGTTCCCTAATCGCGCTGTTCCTTTCTTAGTCCATCAACTTCACTCCAGCTATACTTCGCAGAGTTCTCATTTTCGCAGACTTTCATTCAGCTTAGAGTATAAGAAATATAAGAAACTTAATCCCGCCGATTCTATTCTATTCTGCGGCTCCGTAGAGGGGAGGCAGAGCACCACATAAATATACTGTGGATTTTATATTAATTATTTCAGAGACGACCCTTTATTTCTTATTATAATGTTTAAAAATTAATTTCATATCTATACTTTAATATTAAAAGCTGTAGAGTTTGTTTAGTAATAATCTCAGGAACTACTGATTCGAATTGTAAAAATATTTACTTGTTAGATAGCCTTTTATGGAGGAAGGCTATATATCATTACGCTACTATGTTACGCAGGAGAGTGGAGCAATAATGACAAACGTCAACAAAATTGGGCAAATTTTCAAACATTCTGTTAAAATTAATAAACGACGGTGGATAAATGGATGCCACAGGGTACGAAGAATGACACGGGTGAATCCGCGGAGTTCAGCTAGTACTCATATATTTAAGGCTTTACAACACAATCTATAACAACCTTAACCACCAAATACCTACATAGACTATCGACGTCAAAATAAGCCTTGTTATTAGGTAACTGTAGAAAAGGCTTTGTTTAAACTTTCCTCGAGCTAAACGGAGTTGGCTTTCATAACAAAACAATGGCGAAGGTCATGGGCTTCGTTAATGAAGGCTCGGTAGGGGAGAGGGGGGAGCTGATACTGGGTTACAACACCTTTTATGAAGTTAGCTTTCAATTTACTATAAAAGATAAACAGCCAAGAAACGCTAGTAAATGAAAATGTTGAGTAGCCGTTACTCGTTAAATATTAATGGGAAGGGAAAATAAGTGAGGAACGTATGGCGAAGAATATATATTGTTCGAAAGTAGAGGGTAGACGAAGTCAGGGTAGGCCGAGACTTACATATGAAGACCACGTGAGCAGATTGCTCAAAAACGGAAAAATTAAAAGTACTCAGATACCCAGACGTGCATGTATGAAGCGATTGATGAATCTACAAGAAGCGAAAGAAGTATGCATGGATTGTGAAGCCTGGCAATCTGTCCTCTCTGACTACCCCGTCAGGGATACAGCGTGAAGATAGTTAGTTAGTTCTTAGGAAAATATATTCCAATATCTATACTATTATTATAAAGAGGAAAGATTTGTAAGTTTGTTTGTAATGAATAGGCTCAGAAAACATTCGCCATTAGAAAGCAACATTCTTTGTGAGTAACATAGGGTGTATTGGATTTTCACAACGTTAAGGGTTCCGTACGAAATTTCGAATAGGAAATCTTCACAACGCGGGCGGAGCTGCAAGCATTAGCTAGTTGATTATAAATTAATGGTTTTACTCATCACGTGTAGGTTTATTTCAGGATAGCCCGACTAGTCATCCTTTTTCAGAAGGAGCTTCAAGTTAAGTTGGAAGCTGCGCTGTTTTTCGTGAACCTAACTAATCTGTAAAACCGTTTAGTTAGTATATTGTGAGACGTCTATTTCAAAACTCAATAATAGGCTTTAGGAGAGTCGATAGAAACTTAAATAATGAAAATCATTTAAATACCTAGTATTTTAAAATGTTACAACAAACGAATGTTGTCGCATCTGAGATGCTAGCTTTTTTGGAAAAAAATATTATCTAAAAAAACTCACAACTTTAAAAATTTTTTTTCTAACTTAATCTCTTTTTGCCCTACCCGAAACTAAAAAGTTTCATCAATTTTAGTTTCACTTTCTGACCAAAATCTATGGGAAACGTTTTTGACGATTTCTGCTTTCTCACACCTAAATGGTCTAATAGAAAATTTTGAGAAATATAAAATTAAGGATCGATTAGTTTATAAATATTTCTTTAGTGCCTCTAAATATTAATATTTTTCAAAATCTTTTTTTTTTAAATTTCTTCTAAAAAGTTTTTAACCCACAAAAATCGGAAACACAGTGTTTACAATTTCTCTGGTCTACCAACCTAAGCCCCCTAGTGTTCCAAAGAAATAAATTCCGTAGACACTACCCTTAGGAGTATTCATATATTTCCTAACATGTACCAAGCATTGTTCCTTGACAAGGCCTGTTGGTATTCACGAAGCAAAATGAGACGAAATGAAATTTGCGTGCCTTGATCAATACCTCCCAATTTTCCCCAACGCGTTTTGGGTGGTGATGTTTTGTAGAATTTTGTTCAGTGCGAAAATTTCTATTTAGGTCATCGTCTTCATCATCCGGTCGTTAATACCGGTTGCGTCCAAAACTCTTGCTCCGAAATCCGACGTCTGATTTCGTACTCTTCTCTCTTAATGGTATTCAGAATCTCTTATAGTAACAGTTTATAACATGCCCATCACAACATGTCACGACTTTTAAATCATCTTCTCCTGTTAGGGTCAAAACTATAACATATATAGATACTAGCATGCTACATCACGAATTTATGACTGCCTGTGTCTGTGAGTATCAGAATCGCGCATTTTGGCTATGGAATCGTGTTTTAGCGACCGCTTCAATGCTAGACCGTGTTTCGTTCGTTTTCGCAGATGCTAAATCGAGCGAAACACAATCCACAATACACAAAATAAATACGTGTGAGATGCAGCGTTCAGTCGACGTGTCGAGCTTCTGAATACCGACTCAATCGCCGTGTTTCATAGGTATAGATTTGCTGCTAGGGGCTGTTGATGTTTCTCTTTTCATCAATATTGTAAATGACTATGGACTGACGTTTGACCTCCTAATCCCACTCCCACCCCTCTGTGCAATTACGCCATTATTTTTCAGTCAGCAAGTTAGAGCAGCTTGGAGGTGGGGTAAACTTGGGCCCTGTAGACACTAATTGGGATACTTCTTACAGATCACGTTTAACACAAATCACTTACCTGGTCACATAATCTTCAGGATACGGCACCAGTATTCCTTCAGGACTTGGTTGCGGTGTGTCTCCAACCCAGAAGTAGGCGTCCGGACCGGTGCCGTCATATGCAAAGCCACGCACAAATACTGTGTTTTCATCCACTGCGTATACGGTGCCCTTGATGCCATGGGCGTATTGTGTCAGGCGGCCGATCATGCGGCCATAGTAGGGCTCTGGTCGCCGGGAGGTGACTGTACCTGAAAGATAGAAATAGGCGGTTATCGAATATACTAGCAGTTTATGTACAAAAAATATATTGCCCTTAAAGTAAACATAATATTATCCGAATTTAGGGACAACCCTAGCTCTGAAAACGTCTGAAGTGATTTATAATAATCGTCGTTCGATTTTGATGCTTAGGTAAAGTACTGTTAAGGTATAAAGTAGTATGTCCGCAAGGATTTTAGTAACCAATAATGTTAAAAGCAAGGCTATCGATCACTCCTTGGCAACCAGTCGTCGATTCCATTAGTAAACGGATGTTCGACTTGATAAGTCACCGTGGGAGCTTACGGAAAATATTGTTGTGTAGAGAATTCCTGAACCCACTGTTGGCCTAGTGGTTAGCGAGTGGTGGTTCGAAATTTCACCATCTAGGTCGAAACATACTGACATGCTATCAATCTGTGGAACTAATTTGAACATCACTAATCGAGATAGAGGGAGGGCATTTGAAGGTGAAGCACGAGTTGCTTCTGGTTTCAAATTAGGTCTCTTGAGTACCTTGATGTGGCATGGCATTCCTTTTCATTTAAATTAGATTGCTAATTAGGACCATTTGTCTTTTTGTCTGAGCATTAAGCTGGAAGCTATAAGCTTATAGGTTGCCTTATGATGACATTCAAAGCGTGTAGCTAAAGTACAAAAATCCAAAAAAAAATTTCTTCTTCATTTTATTCCCTTCCTAACCCTATCAGGATTTGGAACCTGGGCTCCATTGATTTTGCTTGCTAACTTTTGACTGACGACTTTTTGACGGTTTTTTCTCCAAACCCCGTAATGTCTGCCTCGTCAATTTTTCAATCAGTGCATATTTGTAGAAGGGGCTTGGGCCTCCAAGATCTTTTTGCAGCTCCAACAGCAACAAAAACTCCACTGCTGCAGTTAACATATCAACGTATTTAAGGTAACTCTATCAGTGATTCATCACATCGTTTATCCTGAACCCCTGGGCCCATTATCATTATCACTACCCAGCCGTATTCATCTAATATCCTAAGCGGAATCGCCGCGCCATTAAAAGATATTTTGATTGACATAGTCGCCCCCGAGATTTGATGCGCAGGGGTGCAATAGGGTTGAGATCTTCGTTTGTATATAAAAAATATTATTTGAAGATTGTATTCTTGGGTTTTTTATTCGTGTGAGTTTTCCACACTCTAAGAGGAAACAATGACAGTATGTGGTTCTTCAAAAGAGGTCTTAGAAGGTTTTTAAAGGGTCGGCAGCGCGAGTGCCGCACCTCTGGTGTTGCAAACGTCCATAGGCTACGGTGACCACTTTCCATCAGGTGGGCTGCCACCTCAGTGGTATAAAAAAAACAATGACATTGGTGTGATGTCGCTTAGATTAAGATCAGACACTGCTCATGCTTCTTAGCCGCAGAAAACGAGGCATCTGGAAAAATAACCACCCTAGGCCACTGACAGTTGACTCCTGTTCGTGGCTTTTTTAATAGCACTGAGGTGACAAGGAAGCACACAGTCCACCTGATCGAAAGTGGTAGCTTATTGATGACGGCGTGTAAGGGACCCCAGTAAAATCTCCGGAGCCCAAGCGACTTTACCTGGTAGTTGTGACCAACGGAGAAGGCAACGACGCAGAGATTCTCTTACAGGGTTGGTAGGTCAGACAGGAGTGGCTCTCGAAGATGCCAACAAAAGCTTTTTCTAGCAGCCTCATAAAAGCGGATCCTAAGCTCCAAACCCTACCTGCTAGCAACTGGAAATAAGCTAGAAGCGCTCGTGGCCCCGTAAACCCAGTGTTCTGTAAACGATCATTGCGTTAAGCAACTTTTGCTATGGCTGGTCCTTGGATGCGTGACCACTTTGTGGTATTTATATTTGCGAGCGTTTCCGTGCTTAGGAAGGCACGTTAAGACATCGGTACCGGTTGCTAGTAAAATGGCAGTCGTAAAGCCGAGTTGAAAGCCTTATGGGCGGCTTGGAAAATTTCAACAGCAGGTCGCCACAGAATGCGCCTTTCCATTTCAACACGGCAATGTGCTCACCACCTTTTACGTGGCAATAAAATGAGTATAGTACGCCGCTGTCTACCTCTTCGGGGATAAAGGCGTGAAAATGTAGCCAGTGTAATTACTGGGCATGGAAGGCATATCATCTTAGGCCCCAGGATGGCAACGCACTTGCAGTGTTAACCTTAATATTGCAAGTGTCTATAGGCGACGGTAACCACTTAACACCAGCTTGTTTGCCATGTCGTAGTATAAAAAAAATGTATGTTTGTATGGAAGAGGCTTAGATGACGGCCATTTTGGAACGTTACGAAGTATGGTAACTCTCGTAAATGGAAATGCCACAAATGCACACCCATCTCAGGATCAACCGTACCGTAAGATGCTTAAAGCGCTAATCATTTACAGTACACTGAGCTAGCTACGAATAGCTACATAATTTTTTTTGGGGACAAATACGTCTATTCGCTTACTCATAGGTCACCATGAAACATTTTCGTAATCCAGTTTAAGATACCGGGATTAGGCACGAAGGAAAATTTTGCATGACTTAACTGACTTATAGGTATTCAAAGTTCCTAGCAAGCAATACTTTATCACATCCTAAAAACATTTACTTAGAAATAGCTGGAGAAAACCCTTCGGCACAACCCTACCTCACCCTCGTTACGCTCGGAGGGTGGACGTCTCACGTACACTTAATACAGTTTTGTCTGCGCATTTCGATACTCGTTTACAACCAAACTCTACTCCTACCTACCTAACATTCGGTACTACATCTTTTAACTGTGTTCTTACAAAATAATACTTAGATATAAAAGCAGGCGTTACATGGCGGATATCCATTGGAAACCTATTTTTTTTGAAGTGATATTTCGTTATTGACGTTGAGAGAAAATTTGATTGTTGTGCATTCATAAACATCTAACTTATTAAAAAAAAATATCAAATGGATTTAATACGATGGCTGTACGAATTGGTAATTATAATTTCACAAATACTTCATTCTAATATCGACGAACATCTGTCTAAACTGAGACAGTAATGAAACTATTATATTACGTTTCCAATATGCAATACTGCATTTGAGAGTTGTAAGGTACAGGGAGACCCTTATTGGAGCCACGTCAAACATGCCGGCCGGTTTATTGCTATCCGCTTCCTTATATGCTGGTTGCATATTTCTTTATCTCTTTCATCACTGAATGTCATTGAATGTAGATCAGGCGTTGCATTCTATTCCTATAATTTTCATTGTACTATCTTCATGCTGTATCCCTGGCGAGGTAGTACAAGAGGGAAGATCGCCTGGCTAAGCGATCCACGCATTGTTCTTTCACTTTCCGCAGATAATATTTATACTTATGTAACGTTACTATTTTCCGGGAGGGGAAAAATATAAGGGCAAGGAGAAAACTATCACCAGGACTGGAGGAGTTCCGGCTTAAAAGAAAAAGTAAAAGAAAAAGGAAAAGGTAAAATGAATTTAATAGATGGTAAAATATCAGTAAAAGGCCAGGGAAACCGGGGGTAAAGTTGAAGATCCAGATTTCTTTAAAAGAGGCTCGCAGGTTATCGGTTAGGCCTCGAGTCAGGCCTCCACATCGCCAAGAAGGGGCATCGAGTCAGGCCTCCACGTCGCCAAGAAGGGGCCACAAGTCAGGCCTCCACGTCGCCAAGAAGGGGCCTCAAGTCAGGCCTCCACGTCGCCGACCTCAGAGTACTAGGTCATGGTAGTGAGGGCAGGCAGAGGGCTGAAACACAACCTAACCTACTGGCAGCTCTATCAATAAATTATAAATAAAAAACAGGGCTTGTCATTATCTGACATTACAAAAGGTAAACAAACATTAAGAGAGCACTAGAAAATCGAAATATTTCGAAATATAAAGGCCTAGGAATGCTACAGATAATGGCCATGCAGATACTTGTAGAGAACGAATATTAAAATTTCAATTAAAAAAAACCAAAAGTAAGTAAAATACATTACACTTATCAATCTCAGACTCGCCTTTATCCCTGAAGGAGTGGCAGTGGCATATGTATTACGCCCACATTTCACCGTATGCATTTTATCCCACGTAATAGGTGGTGAGCTCATTGCCGTTTTGAAATGGACCTGCTGTTAAAAGTTTACAAGCCACCTATAAGGTCTTCAACTTGGCTTAACAACTTCTATGCTATTAGCAATCAGGACCTACGGCTTAATGTAACTTTCAAAGCTACAAAGCGATCACCCATCTGAGGACTAGCCATAGCGAAAGTTGCTAAGGGTAGTGATCGATTACAGAACACTGAGTTAGTTGCGTATTGCATTTGGGCAAAACCGATTCAGTGGGATAAAAAAATTATTTGGTGCGATTCGAAATGAAAGACCTAATTTTCCCAATTAATAAACATTCCCAATTTATAAACATGAAAATCAGTCTTGCTCAAACTATTATTCTACCAATTATCGACTACGCTGATGCTTGTTACTTAGACGCTACTGAGGAGCTGCTAGATAAACTTGAGAGGTTGCAAAATTTATGTATACGCTTCATATTCAATCTTAGAAAATACGATCATGTATCCAAATTTCGCAAAGAATTCAAGTGGCTCCCAATCCACCTTCGCCGGAACACTCGAATTCTCAGTCTCCTTTTCAATATCCTTTACAATCCATCTTCGCCTTCCTATCTAAAGGAGCGCTTCTCTTTGGTCGCTCTCCTGATGCTCCTTGTAGGTCAAATCTACGCTCAAATCTCAAACTCCCAAATCATAAAACGATTTCTACACTTACTCCTTCACAGTGCATGCAATTAGACTGTGGAATTCTCTTTCGCCTTTTATTAGAGACTGTAAATCTATTACTACTTTTAAAAGGAAAGTCCGTGAGCACTACTTTTCTACTCTGTAAACCTTATTATTTATATGTGTAAATATATAATAAGTGTAAAGTACGAGTATATGTGTATGTGTAAGTATTATTATTATCATTATTTTTTTTATTATTTCATTATACGTATTTGTATATATCCTTATAGTTAATAATATTATTTTGTCTATTTTGATTTATTTTGAATGTGTGTTGATTTAGTTCTTGTCTACTTTTTATTTACACACTTTTATTTGTTCTTTCCTATTTATTCACATTTTCCTCTCGCCGGTCTGCTGGCAGATATTTCTTATAGAAATAAGCAGTACCATTGTACCTATGACTCTTCCTTCTGTTATTACTATATTCTTGTGTGTACATAAATAAATAAATAAAATAAAATAAATAACATTATTATAAGCAACTTTTGCCTGAAAAGTTTTGATACAACCAACGGAGTGGCAATTGTTATTAGCCTTCGTAAAAAGACATATGATGGTGCTTCAACTTGAGGTTCAAGGTCAATGCCTGTCTAGCCGTGATAGTGACTTTTAGTCACTGAATATCACCATGACTAGTCATCAGGCGGGCGCTGGGCGGGCGTGATTTCGACAAGGTATTTGAAGAGCTTGTGTTCGATTTTTGATTGAATGTACTAATCTCCGGAACTACTGGTTCAACCAATAAATCAATTATATCAGCCTATGGCAGTCCACTGCTGGACATAGCCCTCTCCCAATTTTACGCTACAACATACGGTCCGGTGCATTCCGCATCCAGCTCTCCCTGTGAACTTTTGAGGTCGTCGCCGTCGGTCCATCGGATAGAGGGTCGTCCTATCGTAAGTTTGCCGAGTCGCGGTCTCCACTCCAGAACTCGTTTGCTCCATCTGCCATAGGTTCTTCTACAGATATGGCCAGTCCATTGCCACATAACGTGCTTACTCTACGAGCTATGACAACGATTAGGCTACGATAAGCTATGATTTCGGACTTTATCCCTCAAAGACACCCCAAGCATAGCACGCTCCATAGCCCGTTGTGCTACCTTGAGGGCATAGACTAGCCCCACCGTAAGTGTCCACGTCCCGGCACTGTAAGTCGTAACCGATCTCCTGTTTTAAAGTGGAGCTACTGTTTGAAATTGAAAAAATCGTTTTGGATAGCCCGTTCAACGAGGAAGGCTATATGTTATATGCTATATATCACCATGCATCTCATTCACTGCTGGATCCCGTACCATATGCGTTTACTTAATTTTTCGCGTGTGCGTATTTGGACATACAAGCACCGTGTCTTTTTGGGACAAAGACGCACCGGGGATGCACATCATCAGTGATAATAACATAAACTTGAACATTTTTATATTAGGTAACAATATAAAGCTTTGTTTGTTGTAACAAACATGTGACAAAAAAAAAAAGGGCGGCACCTTTTAAAAAAAAATCTACCTAATTTTTAACAAAGACATACAATCTTTTGGACAAAAAAAATTGTAAGAAAAAATAGTGGCCGCCAAAATATCTATTGTTCTAAAGAAAGGGGTTTTAAAGTTATAAATCAAAGTAAGCTAATATTAGCTTGTGTTATGGGATCTAGATAACTGATAAACATACTTATATATTTCTAAATACATACATATTATACATAGGAAACACCCAAACTCCGACACACATTTGTGGATCACACAAATATTTGCTCCGACCCGGAATAATATAGCTTATGCATCAGAATAACGCATGATTTTATCGTGGGAACAAGTTTCTGTGGAAAACGGGAAAGCTTCTCCACGCGAGTGGAGCTGCGGGCTTCAACTAGTAAATATATATGTAGGTATATCGGTAAACTTCGACTCATGTAACAAAGTGAAAAAGTACATACTTTTGGACTAAAATGACTAAATAGTAAAAATGGGTAAATATAAGTCGAGGTTTTTGAAGTGAAAATAGTAGAGATACCCTACTATGACTGAGAAATGGAGGCTCAGCGATCCCTGCTCCGCCAGGAGCTCATGGAGACATGGAAGGTGCGACTTGAGCAACCTAAGTGGGGACACACCACAATCGAGGCGGTGAAGCCGGTCATGGAGGAGTGGATGGAGAGGCAACACGGTAGCCTCACCTACCGGATGTCACAGATACTTACCGGGCACGAGTGCTTCGGTAAGTTTCTGTGGCGTATAAACCGGGAGGTAACACCAGAGTGCCAGCACTGTGCGAACTGCAGCGAGGATACGGCGCTGCATACACTGGCGGAGTGCCCAGCGTGGGACCTGCAGCGCCGGGACCTTGTTGTGGGTCTGGGCGTGGACATTCTCACACTGGAGACCATGGTGAAAGCTATGGTCTCCAGCGGGAGCAAGTGGGACGCCGCTTCATCTTTTTGCGAGCATGTTATGCTTGCAAAGGAGGCGGCGGTGAGGGAGAGGGAGAGAACTCTCCCTCCCGAGTTCCGCAGTCTGCGGCAAGGACGCCGCAGAATTATCTTCGCCCACGACTACCGTCCTCCATGACCGGGGGCCTGAGGACGGCGGGTGGGCTGCTCGCCGTCCTTACAGAAGCAGGCCCCGGTTGGTGACGTGGTGTGAGAGCTGCACGCACGCCGTTCACCCTCTCAAGGAAGTGGTATAAAACCTGATCCCCCCAAAGAAGCGAGATAACACTCGGCCCCCCCCTCCTGAACGAGGCCGCGGAAGCGGATAAAGTCTGTCGGGAGCCCTGGGGCTATCCTTCCGAGGGCTCTCCCGGGACTCCCGGCTATAGACAAATAGAAGGCATACGTGTAGTTTTAGTCGGTAAGAGTCCGGCATAGCATCCATGAGGATTTCCTACGACTACTAATATCCACTCACAATCTGACTTTTATATTAATAAATACCCGTAGGTACTGAAATCACTCCTACTGTGTTTATGTTAGCATAGCTTTTGATTCGCCATAATGTTCGGCAGCAGCCAAAGCGATATCTACTAATCGGCAAATCTAATAAACGACGGGATCAAATGTGTTAGTTATTTTTATAAAATCGTAAAAACATACCAACATATAACTATATTGAACATCCACTGAAGGAAGTATTTGGAAAAGCCTTGTTCAGCGAATAATAGTTAAGTACGTATTTAAGAACAAGCCTTTCGAGCCTGTAAGCCTTTACTACTCAAATAAAATCCTTTAGGAGGTCATAACGTACTTTTAACATTTCTCGTTCGAATAACGATCGCAGTTTATAGATGTAGGGAGCAATAAAATTTTAATGTAAAGGTTTTGGGTAAAGGACTTTTATAAGTCGAATACCATCTTTATAAAAAAGGCAATTCTAATATTTTTTTTATCTTAATCCACATATTATTCATTTATGTTTTGTTGAGGGCCAACGAAACGGTTTTGTAGTATCAATCCTTTCAATATCAAAGCCTTTATCCCAGAAGAAGTGGCAGAGGCATATTATACGACCACATTTTTTAAGCAATAATAACTGTTTGGAGCCCTGGTGCTACCTTTCCGAAGGTCCATATGCAAACGGCAGGGCACCATGTGATTTTGTAGGAGTCGGTAAGAGTTTTTCATAGCATCCATGAAGATTTTCATGCGAAAGTGAAAAATAGTCCTATAATCCTGGGTCCTTTAAGAGAAGCGTGAAAAGGCATATTTCTGGGCCGTCAAGATGAGGGTCGCTATCGGAGCCCTGCGCGGGCTGAGATAGCGGCCCCAATCATGGGTCGTCGTCTTTGCTTATCATCAGGCGGGCGACGCCATTTTGACGTGCCAAGTATAAAAAAAAAACAAAATGGTTTTACAACTTCTGTTTTACCCCCTCAAAGGTAGAATTTATTAAAAATCCTTAACACGTATTTTTTAAGAAACTCGGTATTGCTATATTTGAAAAAAAAAAGAATTTTTTATACTAACTTTCAACCCTTGTCCCCCCTTATAGGTAAAATTTTGCTAAACTGCGATACACGTACCCATTTATTTGTAACTAAAAAAAAGTGTACATAAATTTATGTTTCTAACTTTGAAAATGACGAACTTCCATACAACGTTTATGGCTTATTTACTTCTCTAGGGGTAGAATTTCGCAAAATCCCTTTTTAGTGGAAATCTACGTATCAAAAAGAATCTCTATACAAAGTTTGAGCTTCATAGCTTTGGTAGTTTCAATGATTTCGTGATCAATGAGTCAGTCAATGATTTTGCTTTTTATATATATAGATTTAGTAAAGAAGCAGAAAAGAAAATGTTAAAATTTTGTTAATACTCTCCAAAAATCCAATGAATACTCATTTCCGATTCTAGTCAGGTCTCTAGAATTGATGATTTTTATTTTTCATTTCAAATAAAAGACGGTTTTTAGATAGCAATTTTGATTTAACCTTTTGACAGTTGTCTCGATAAGGAATAGGCAAAGACAAAAAAGTAAGGTGTAGGTACGTGTATTTAAGTATTCTGAAACGGCTGGACTGAATTTAACGGCACTTACGCTGGCAGATAGCTCATGTTATAAGGAGTTACTTTAACTATATTTTACCCCTGTATTCCCACGGGAACTATGGGAGTGTAACCGGTTTGCTAGACATAGATAAACAAATAGTTTGTTAGCCTTAAGGCTGTATCTATGCGGACAGCAGATTTACAAAACCAAAGGTGCTTTACACGAGTTACCAAATTGTGTCGTGAAGATAGATGACTTAGGGTACATAAAATTTGAGGGTTCCGGTGAAATTTGGTTAGAAAACGCTGATTCAATTGATACAGAGGTATCACGAGATAAATGGGGGACTTTTACTTATGGATTTTTACGTGGGGTGTGTGACCCTCAATGCCCTTTTGTTATGAAGCCCTTGAGAGATTAAATTTGTACTTGGAATGTTTTTTGAAATTGTTCTCATATTTTTCTATTATAATACGAATGTGTATTCCCTAGGGGATTTTTTTTTTCTTTGTAGTCTAGACTGTATCCTTCTCATCTTAAGTGTTTTACCAGTTGCTCCTAAACCTAAGACTGTACTCATATTGTAAAAAAAAGTGTGTGTTACTTATGTACACGCGTTAGAAGTTATACTGCTTTAGTTCAATAAGATTTCGTCACATAGGTATACGTATACCACTACTTTTTTTTACTAGAATGATAAATTAGTAAGAAAAAAATCTAAGAAGCGCTCGTGGCCCCGCGGTTCTTTTTTCAACAGCAGGTAGCCACAACCTGCGTCTGTCTATTTCAACACGGCAATGGGCTCACCACCTATTACGTGGGACAGAGATCCACACGGTGAAAAGTGGGCATATAATATGCCTCTGCCACCCCTTCGCGGATAAGGCGTGATGGATGTTTATTTATTTAAAATCTAAAGAATGAAATCTACCTTGAATGTAGTTATAAGTTGTCATAGAAACACTTATCAGCTAACTTCAGGGTGTTTATAATATTGGCATGGAAATACTTATTAACTAACTTCATGGTGTCGGTTTTTCGTGGCGTATCGTAATAATTTACTCTCATCAATTTTCCCTAACGCTCCAAAAGTATAACTAAAAATCCGGTCAAGCACGAGTCGAACTATGCGCCAAGGGTTCCGTAAAAAATGAGTACCTTATTTGAGCTGATAGCCAATTAAGCTAAACCTCCGCATTGTACGAGCGCCCATACATCCCAGCGGTCTATGTTAATAAGTGATGCTATGTATGTATGGGGACAACCTTTGGTTTTTAACGTTTTGCATATTCTGGAATTTTTCCTTTATGATTGAATCTAAATATTGAGGAACATTTTATTTTGCATAGCGTCGTCTAGCCAAAAGTAAGCTAATATAAGCTTGTGCTATGGGATCTAGACAACTGAATATAAACATAATTATATAATTCTAAATTCATACATATTATACATAGGAAATACCCAAACTCTGAAACAAACATTTGTGGATCTACAAATATTTTTTCCGACACTGGAATCGAACCCGGGACCTCAGGTGTGGCAGTAGCATACACTGCCACCGAAGCAGTCGAAATTTTCTCAATAAATCGTTATCTGTGCTAAGTATTAGACGTGGCTTCGTACCAAATTCGTATTATTCGTACATAGGGCCAGGACTTTAATTGGTCGTGCTAATGAGTGTCTAGCACATAAGACCTTTTAGCCTTTTTGTTACCACCTCACTAAAAAGGCAACGGGTTCAAAAATTATTCCAAATTTAACATCTAAAATAGACACATTTATTAAATTAATTCGGCCCTTTAGACTCACCCCAGTTCCGTGCTTCGGAAGGCACGTTAAGCCGTTGGTCCGGGTTGTCAATAAAATGGCAGTCGTTAAGCCAAGTTGAAGGCCTTATGGGCGGCTTAAAAAATTTCAACAGCAGGTGCCACAGCCTGCACCTGTCCATTTCAACACGGCAATGGACTCACCACCTGTTACGTGGGACAAAGATGCGTACGGTGAAGTGTGGGAGTTTAATATGCCTCTGCCTCCCCCTTCGGGGATAATGGCGTGACAATATGTATGTATGTAGGGCTGAGTCTGCTATTTCAAACAGAAAGCCACCTCTACAATTTAGACAGTTTTTCGAAGTCTACTATTACAATCGTACTCCGATAGACTTGTAGCGGTCGATGGAATTCTACTAACCGCGCCAGTGGCCGCTTGTCAGTTGCATTTTTGATAGACTACTAAAATTTAGACAGCTAATACAGCGTTTCTAGTTCTATTCTTCGGCTTGTCAATAGTAGACTCGGCCCCCAGTTAGAGTTTACAAGCAACTGGGAATATACTGAGGTGAAGAAAAGAATGTAATGACCTTTCAGACTCAGAAGCGCTCGTGGCCCCGCGGTCTCAGTGTTCTGTAAACGATCACGGAGTTACGCAACTTTCACTATGGCTGATCCTCGGATGGGTGACCACTTTGTGGTATTTACATTTGCGAGCGTTTCCGTGCTACGGAAGGCACGTTAAGCCGTTGGTCCCGGTTGCCAGTAAAATGGCAGTCGTTAAGCCTGGTTGAAGGCCTTATGGGCGGCTTGAAAATTTCAACAGCAGGTAGCCACAACCTGCGTCTGTCTATTTCAACACGGCAATGGGCTTACCACCTATTACGTGGGACAGGAATCCACACGGCGAAAAGTGGGCATATAATATGCCTCTGCCACCCCTTCGGGGATAAGGCGTGATGGATATTTATTTATTTACCTTTCAGACTAAGGCAAAGCGGATATTTAAACCGATACGTCCATAACGCGTTAAATATTTGGTTGCAAGTATAATCGATGCCTGCAGCGAAGACCACAGTGTATCTCACAAACAAACAGTAAACGAGCATACCGTGAGAATCGAATTTCAAGTAACCATGTTAAATTAGTTGTTCTGTGAAGTGACACCATATACTGTGATGTACCAAGCCATTGTTGTCTCATTTCTTAAGTGCTACAGGCTAAGAATCAGATGTATCGCAATTGTGTGAAATGAAACGTAATCGCGGTACTTGTTTTCATAATTTATATCTAAATAAGGCAAAGAAACTGCTAAAGGTCGTATGTCAAAACAATAGCACGATTCAGTAAGTTGTTATAGCGCCATCTGTTAGAAAGACAATGAAATAAATAAAACAACGATCTCCGTATCAACAGCTGTTTAGAAAAGGTTTAGGAAAACTGACAATAAATTCGTTACTTCATGTCATACAAATAATTGTCAAATAAATAATATCCATTTCAACACGGCAATGGGCTCACCACCTATAACGTGAGACATAAATGCAGAAATGAGGACGTATAGTATGCCTCTGCCTACCTCTTCGGGGATAAAGGCGTGGTTATATGTATGTATGTATATATATAAAAGGCTGTTTGTCGTTTGTGAGAGAGAGAGAGATCGCAGAATACGATAAGACCGCCCATTGTACCAGCTTGATGCACCAATTCACGGCTCTCACACAACGGTATTCATTTCATATGCAATAAAGAGTTTTCTATTATATTATTAGAGGTCAAAGGCCTTAAAGGACAATGTCCTGTTAAAACCCATGTTCTGTTCATGGAAGTGATTGAACTTTAAAATACCACTCTCGACTATACACAATAAAGTTCAAATTACTCTAAGCGGTAGTAGATATAGATTTTTTTTTAACTGTCTATAACATGCCACGTCACTCATAGAGACAGGGTTTTCGTTGACTGAGAACGCTTCGACATTAATGATTAGATTGACAGATGTCAGAAGATTAGTAAATGTTATCCTTATAAAGAAAAGAAAGATGGTTGCTAAAAAATCTAAACTAACTAAACAAACTGCGCTTGTCCATATCAACAAGCAATGGGCTCACTACCTGTTACGTGGGTTAAAATGCTAACGGTGAAATTTGGGGTATATATGTCTCTACCACCCCTTCAGGAATTCGGGCGTGAATGATAAATATTCACAAATATTCGAAGTTTGGGTATTTGCTATTTATAGTATGTATGTATTTAGAAGTATATAAGTATGATTATCAGTTACATCCCATAGCTACATCCCATAGCAGCATAAATTAGTTTTTGAGCTAGAAACGACTGTGTGGAAAAAAATTAACGATATTTAAAAAATGCATACTTCATTAACTATCGTTAAATAAGAAGGTAGGTACTTCCATCATCATCAAGCGAGCATTCTCTTATGATAAATGTCTGTACGACGACGTTCTAGCTACGTAGTATTGCGTTGTAATAAACCAGCGTTCCCCAACAAGTAGTCCTTTGACACAAACACAAAATCCACTCAAACAACAAAACCGCATAAAGTTTGTAACTCCACCACAAAAACCCCCTCTTTCAGTAATCGGTCATTCGGTACCGATAGCGAGGGAGAAAAGTAATTTAGGTAAAGTACGTTAGGTATTATACGTTAGGAACGTTAGGTATAGGTATCCGGCAAAAAGTCCTGCTGACCAAAGTGCGTAGGATTAAGAAACTCTACTCGGCGCTTCTAGGAACAAAAGCTCGCTATGGGGCAGCATTGCAACTTATGGCAAATACCTAGAGTCGAAACGCGGTTGGCACCTCATCTCCCGTATTCTAGACTTCTTCGCCTCCTAGCGCTTGCTGTCCACCCCCTTTGCTCCCTGAAAGGTCATCGAAAGCAACGCGACTATTAATTGCTCGTACTGAACTTTGGCGGGGTCATCCATTTGAGGAGACCACATGTCGGTCCAGCATTTTGACAAGTCGCAGCCACTACTTTGGCCTATTCTGCAGCTCAGTAGAGGCGAGGCGGAGTATCATGTTGGTTTATTGGGTAGTCAAACCTCGCATCAGAGCTGGGAGCCTCACACAAAGCTGATCCTAGTGGGTAAAGTGCCCAAACTAATTCTACAACTTTCTGGATCGATCTGGATCCCGGAGTCCAAGCGACCTTACCTGCCAACGGTACACCTGCTGACTAACGGACGACGCAATGACGCAGCGCCTTTACGGGGTTACAAAGTCAGAAGGCAGTACTTCCTACAATGCCGTAAATGAAAAGCCAAACGAGAGCTGTTTCTAGCAGCTCAATAAAATTGGACTCCAGGCTTTAAATCCAGATAGTAAATGGAAGTAACTGAGAAAATACTTGAGATGAAAAAGAAGAAGGCAAAAAGAAAAGTTCCTGACAAACAGTACAGGAAGTTTATCGTGCCTAAGTGCCTATTCCTTTCGTGATATACAAGTCTAGTTTTTGATCCTACATGTTAATATTAAAATTATAATACTCTAGCGGACGCCCTGCGGTTTTATCCGCGTAAAATAGATAAAAGCGATAAAATGTAGCCTTAGTTTCTCCTTATCACTTCAGCTTGTTTTCTGCCAGTGAAAGTCCCGTAAAAATGGGTCACATGTACGATACTTTCAAGTACATTTCGTGAAAAGCTGTTTTTCCGGTAGTTGCAGACAGATATTTCAATTTTATTTATCTTTAACTAACTAACTATCTCCACGCTGTATTCCTGACGGGGTAGTCAGAGAGGACAGATCGCCAGGCTTCGCGATCCATGCATACTTCTTTAGCTTCTTGTAGATTCATCAATCGCTTCATACACGCACGTCTGGGTATCCGACGTGCGTGTACTTTTAACTTTTCTGTTTTTGAGCAATCTGCTCACATGGTCTTCATATGTAAGTCTCGGCCTACCCTCTCTCCTTCTACCTTCTGCTTTCGCACAATATATATTCTTCGTCAATCGTTCCTCATTCATCCGTTGGACGTGTCCGAACGGAGTACGCCCTTTTCCAGCTTAACTCTGACACTTTCATTCATACCTGCCATACTTACGCCATTACTTACATAAGTTACGCGGCACAATTTTCGAAGTGATCGCATCTCCACAGCATTCAATTTACTTTCATGCATCTGCTGACATACCCAGGTTTAGCTACGTAAAGCACCGTTGGCACTAGCACTGCGTTATGAATCGCCAGTCGTGCTTCTTTTACGATGCTTTGTCGCTTTACTAATTGGGACAAAGCACCGTTAACTTTGTTTCCGGCAGCTGCTCGCCGTTCTACATCCGAATCACATCTTCCATCCGCGCTAAACATAATCCCTAAATACACAATTTCGTTCGCTTTTTCTTTAAAGATAAAAATCAAATTAGAACTGCTACTAGGACCAGCTTTAGACATGCTTTCGCCTGTCGTGGTCACAAGCTGCCTCTCTACTCAGGTTCCATTTGGTACCTACCCAAAACATTATGCCATTTCGTAATATGGATATCACTAGACAATGAGAAGCTCACTGACTTACTCGACACTTTACTCAGTACATATTTCGTCGTAAAGACTTTACTCAAAATATGTTAGGCATACTATGAGTAGATTGTAGATTCTGTTAGCCACGGGCGTAGCCAAGGGGAGGGGGGGGGGTTAGGGGGTTGAACATTGTCTGTCGCCTGTCTCGTATGCCTCATACACGGTCCCAACTGCCTCGTCAGTGCTTTCCGAGGTTGGAGCACACATTGCAGGTGTTCAGGAATACCTATCGGTGCGTTTCGGGAAGCATACTCCCGAGCCGACACACTGCTGCTTCCAAAACGCTACTAACAAGGTCATTCATCACCAGTGCCTTCCTTCACCTTTCCGAAAGTAGTAAAGGTCGAAAAGGCGGACGCAAGGGTTAGTGTGCCCTCCCCCTTTTTTGCAGCTTGCATAAATGCAATATGGGCCAGTTTATGCTACCCAGTTCTACCTCAAGTCGGTGAGGCGCTCGTCCAGCCGTAGGGAATTTTCATAGGTTGCCAGAATCAATCGTGTATGATAGCCTACTGTAGCTCGCAAATTCTTGGTATCCCCTCTTCCGCCATTACCCCAATCGCTACCGAAATTGAGAACAGCGAAAGTGACGGGAACTGGAGCCCGTTTCTTTTTTGTGCTTTTATATAGGGAGGGTTAGTCCTTACTATACCACGCTGGCCAGACGGGTTGGTACAGGGCTTTGTCTCGAATTCTCCTTTTCTTCGCTATGACCCTCGTATTTTAGTCAACAGGTGCACTACTCAAAGGTAACGCTGGCATTGACCCCGAAGATGTAGATAGGCCCTATCGCATCTAAAATCTGTGCTGTATGCTCAAATTACTGTGCAATCTATCAAAAATTTACACATTATTACAAGTATTGGAACCCAAAAAACTAAAACCAGGCTACGCCCGTGCTGTCAGCCCTTCAGAATATCTATTACCATTTGTTCTGAGGTCAGCCCTTATCATCTTAGGTACATAAACTTTTATAAGCAGACAACCTTACACATTTGCTCTTGACTTACAAAGAGTGCCTTTGCCTATTAGCACGTAGGTATAAGTTAACCTTTCAATTGTTGACTATACTAACAACTGGTTGCCTAGTGAGGCCTAGGTGATATTAATCGCCCAAGGTCACTCGTCGCTTACAAATGAGAAATGGCAAGTTGGATAGAATTGCTAATCTAAGTGAATACTCAGTTGCATTTTGCTTTTTTTAGTAATTTAGGCAGCTGCAATTGCAACTTGAGTCAGTGTCGGCCCTATTAAGTTTATCAATCAAGCCTTTATCCCCGAATAAAATATGATTACAGAAGAAAATTATACGCCCACATGTATTTGTACCCACTTAATAGATGGTGAGCCCATTGCCGTATTGACATAGACAGGCGCAGGTTTTGGCTACCTGCTATTAAAATTTTTCGAGCCGCCCAAAAGATTATAAAGGTTCGGCAGCGCGAGTGCTGCACCTCTGGTGTTACAAACGTACATAGACTACGGTGATCACTTTCCATCAGGTTGGCCGCACGCCAGTCTGCCACCTGAGTAGTATAATAAAAAACAAAAAAATTTGGAAAACCCAAAAGTGCACGCTTCACACGAATAGAATTTGATAAATTACAGCTTACAAACTTTGCTATGAATTATCGCGTAGGGGTTATGAAATTAATAAAGTAAAGATAATAACAATTAAACCACATCGAATCATCAGACCTTGAAAAGTGAAAGGGTTCTTTCTATTCCTAATTATACTGAAGCATAAGAGAAAAAAAAGACTCGATTAGTAAAGTATTTCGGTCGTTATCGTGTTAACAAGAAAATAATCCGTAACATACAGACACACGGACGTCCAAGACGGAACTTTTTAAACAGTTTTTTAACTAGTTTAAATAACAATAATGGCATCAAAAATATCATGAGTGTTAAAAATAGTGTTTTTTCTTGATATGTGTGTGTATATATTATTTCACAAGTGCAATATATGATAAATAGAGACATTTTAAGTTTGAAAAATCAGATGCTTCGCACGAAGTGACTGTAGTACCCACCTCAACGCTCGCTTATGAGGCGTGCAAAAAGGCCTTCAACTTGGCTTAACGACTGCCATGTTAGTCGTAGCCAGTCGTTGGACCAACGCTGCAACGGCTTTACGTGCCTTTCGAAGCACGGAAAGCTCTATCTACTTTTTTTTTATACTACTGTGGTGGCAGACAAGCGTACAGCCCACCTAATGGAAAGTGGTCACCGTAGCCCATGGACGTATATTAAAAAGTTACGTCAATGTAGAGTTTAACTACCGAAATATATGGAAAATGTTTTTAATATTGTCCAACTATTAGACTTATTTGTTCCCCTCATGAAAAAGGATCGATTGCCAATTTTTTTGGTATTTGGTAAATTTATGCATTTTTTGCTAGCGGTAGCATTTCTTTATATACATTTCTAATTATATGACCACAACTGTATTTATATTTCGGCAGCGCGAGTGTTGCACCTCTGGTGTTGCAAACGTACATAGGTACATGGTGACCACTTTCCATACGGTAGTTTGTTTGTCACCTTATTAGTAAAAAAAAAAAACTCTATCTCTTAAGGATAACATACTAGCTTACTATAACACTGGGAGAAACGGGTACCTACGGGGAAAATTCACCATGCGGGCGAACCTGCAGGCATCAGCTAGTACGGGTATAAATGAAAGTAGTCAGGCAAGAACGATTTCAATCAATGTATTACCTAAAATGTCACCAGTTACATCACGTATATATTTTTCCGTTCATGCGTTCCACAAATCGCAGGTCGTTGACCTCATCTATAGTGTGAATTCGAATATAGAAAGTGCTGTCAATAATGTTGTTTTTTTTTTATGCAATGTATACGTAACAAATAGTCACACCTTTTTTTTAATAGCGGTAAATGGATTTCTATATTAAATCAACCCAGTTAATGCAGTTGGTATTTGACTATGGAACTAATATTTATTGTGGGTTTAAATTACTTCTTCTCAGTGCTTTCTGCTTTCTGCAGTATGAATAAAGTGCTCAGTGTTAACAATGACGTCCTAACAGACCAAACTGACGTCCTGCAGAGATGGAGTGATTATTATGGAAAGATGTATGCAAGAAAAGACAGAGATGCCACATCGGCAAGTGGAGCTCACTTTGATGCTCCGGATCCCGATGTCATTGAAGTCATTAGTATGAAAGAAATAGAACAAGCGATAAGAAGTATGAAATGTGGTAAGGCTGCGGGAAAAGACAGAGTTACTGCTGGGATGATCAAGTACGGTGGGTCACGAGTCTGGGACACACTATGTCTGTTATGCAACTTGTGCTGGCGGACGGGTGAGGTCCCAGATGACTGGCGAGTGGCAGTTGTAGTACCTATTTACAAAGGGAAAGGCTCGCGCCTAAACTGCTCCAGCTACAGAGCGATCAGCTTGGTCAGCTTAGCTAGTAAGGTGTATGCAAAGGTTATAACGGCACGAATGCAAGAAAAGTCTGAAAGGTATTTATGGGAGGCTCAATGCGGATTCCGACGTGGAAGAGGTTGCATGGATCAAGTGTTTTCTCTCCGCATGATCGCGGAAAAGTTTCTGGCTGTTAGCTAGAAGGTTTTCTGCGCTTTTGTGGATCTAGAGAAAGCATTTGATAACGTTGTGAGAGAAACGCTGTGGGACTTGCTGCCCGGATATGGCGTGGACAGCTCGCTACTGCGGGCAATACAGTCGCTTTATAGGGACTGTAAGGCTTGCGTGCGAGTAGGGGGGGATGTGTCACCTCTTTTTGATGTCTGTACAGGCGTCAAACAGGGATGTGTCATGTCCGCCTGGCTGTTCATAGTGTATCTGGACAGTTGCCTGCAGAAGTTGAAAGATTTTAATATGGGTGTGAATTTGGGTGACTTTACAGTAAACTGTCTGCTGTACGCTGATGATGCGGTGCTCATGGCCTCATCAGAAGCCGACCTTCAGACATTAGTCACTAATATGAAAGAGGAGTGTGAAAGTAAGGGTCTTCGCTTGAATGCAAGTAAAACTAAGGTTCTAGTATTTGAAAGAGGTGACGGAAGAACTAAATGCGAGGTTAGGGTAAACCAGGAACGTCTAGAGCAAGTAAATGAAATTGTGTATTTAGGAAGTATGTTTAGCGCGGATGGAAGATGTGATTCGGATGTAGAACGGCGAGTAGCTGCCGGAAACAAAGTTAACGGTGCTTTGTCCCAGTTAGTAAAGCGACAAAGCATCGTAAAAGAAGCACGAATGGCGATTCATAACGCAGTGCTAGTGCCAACTTTGCTTTACGGTAGTGAAACCTGAGTATGTCAGCAGATGCATGAAAGTAAATTGAATGCTGTGGAGATGCGATCACTTCGAAAATTGTGCGGCGTTACCTTGGCCGACCAAATACGTAACGAAGTGATACGCAATATGGCAGGTTTGAATGAAAGTGTCAGCGTTAAGCTGGAAAAGGGCGTGCTCCGTTGGTTTGGACACGTCCAACGAATGAGTGAGGAACGATTGACGAAGAATATATATTGTTCAAAAGTAGAGGGTAGAAGGAGTCAGGGTAGGCCGAGACTTACATATGAAGACCACGTGAGCAGATTGCTCAAAAACGGAAAGGTCAAAAGTACTCGGATACCCAGACGTGCGTGTATGAAGCGATTGATGAATCTCGAAGAAGCGAAAGAAGTATGCATGGATCGCGAAGCCTGGCGATCTGTCCTCTCTGACTACCCCGTCAGGGATACAGCGTGAAGATAGTTAGTTAGTTAAATTACTTCTTGATGATAAGCGCCATAAAATACATACATAAGCCAAATTATATCGCCCATATAAAAGTAGACCTCGTGCTTCAAATCCAGGTAGGGTTTGGAAGCAATTGGGAATACAGTTTATTTTTATTATCCTGGGAACAAGTACCGCGGGAACATGGCACGGGAAAACTACACCACGCGTGCGGAGAGACGGGCAGTTTTTAATACGCACCAAACATACTCGTAAAAACAAAAGGTGTCATTTGAAAAAATGACATACTGTAAATTCAAAAAGACAAGGGTAAGTACTGTGATCGTTTATTACAAAATGACAGATTTAACGGATTTTTCTGTTTCGGTCAGACTTAGTTCAAGACAGATTCTGCTTAAGACAAATAATTCTGTTTACGAGTACCTATTGATTATTTTTTAAACTGTCTGTGACATGCCACGTCACGGCGTTTTCGTTGACTGTGGTGAACGCTTCGATATTGATGATTAGATTGACAGATGTCAAAAGATTAGAACATTTTATCGGTTAAAACGAAAAGATAGATGGTTGCTGTCTTTTTTTAGAACGAATGATTTATGACATTTAAAGAAAGTTATTTTTTAACCTTCAACGCAGAAAGAAAGGTGCTATAAGTTCGATCTGCGTGTCTGCATATTTGTCTGTGACATCATAGCTTTAAAATAGATGCGTCGATTTTTTTTAGAATTTTTTTATGGCATGGTTACTAAGACCTTTTAGCCGCTTCTTAATTCATATTTCTTCTATCTTCTTTTTTATTGATATTTTTTCAATGTCAATTATTATGCTAAATTTGTCATAAATTTTTAATAAAGTGAAAAAAGACAATTTTTGATTCGAGACGGGGATTGAACCTGCGACCTTTGCCTTACCAGGGCAATGTTCTGCCACAGAACTACCCGAACCGTATCGAAACAAGTTGAAATTCTTCATTATATTTTATTCCTTATTTAAGAGTTTGACCAGAGCCATCTATCGAGCTACTCAACAACTCGATACTAATGAACAGTGTTACAACCACTTTTAAACTTTGATGCGAAGGACTGGACTACAACAAACACAACTTTTATGTCCAAGAAACCACCACCTCCGCACATAAAACAAGTTAAATGCAGCAAAGTATTTTCTGGGAGTCTCCATTTTGCTTTGTTTGTTTGTTTATTCTGTTTTACCCGGCTACAGGCAGATAAAAGGGCACCGTGTGGTTCTAGTCTGTAGGAGTCCGGCTTTGCATCCGGATTTCCATACGTAAAATAAACAGGTTGCTTTTCAACCAGTTTTCGTAAAGCTTGACATACATGTTTGATAATTGTATGTTGTAAATTACTATATAATAGAGTAAAATATACCTATAGAAATCGGCAATAAATCGAACATAATAATGCGTAAGCGGAGATATTGGATGCGGTCACATTGGGCGGTATGTTTATTTACCTATTTATGACGAGTTTCTACGGGAACTTCCCATATCGCGTTATCATTCCCATTGGGATGGAATCTTTTTCTTTGATGTCGAGAGATGAATTGTAATGTAGTGTTTCTTACGAAATATAAACTGCCCCGGTGGCCCAGTATTAAGTGTAGTTATGCGACGTGTTCCTTGGTTCGATCCCAGGCACGCAACACATCATTTGTGTGCGTCACACTTACATTATATCAACACACATATATTCGAAATTTGGGTGTTTGCTATGTATAGTATGTATATTGTATGTATTTATAAGAATATAAGTATGTTTATCAGTTGTCTACACCCCATAACATAAGCTTAAAAAAGTTTAAATTGGGCTAGACGCCGCTGTGAAGGAAATAATTCCCAATATTTAGTATTAGAAGTTAAATAAGAAGGTCGGCACTTCCATCATCCTCATTTAAGCCTTCTGCTTTTCTGCTTTCCCCTTCTCTAACGAGAAAAGTGAACCTCAACGCAGCACTCCCTAGGAATAAAAGCTCGCTGTGGGGTATTATGGCAGCTTATGGCAAATATCCAAAGTCAAAAGGTGGTTGGCACATCATCTCCCGTGTTCAAGAGTGCGCCTCCTAGCGCTTGCTATCCACCCCTTTGCTCACTACAACAACAATTTTGAAAATCGTCGCAGTAGTTTCTGAGCCTATTCATTACAAACAAACTTACAAATCTTTCCTCTTTAAATTAGTATAGAAAGACAAAATTTCAAATTAGAACTGCTACTAGAAACAACTTTTGACCTGGTTTCGCCTGTCGTGGTCACAAGCTGCCTCTCTACACAGTTACCATTTGGTACTCGTACCTACCAAAAACATTAAGCCATTTCGTAATATGGATATCAGTAGACTATTAGAAGCTCACTGAGTTATTCGACACTTTACTCAGGGCATATTTACTGACGAGGGCAGTTCTTAATAAGCACCAGACACAAAAACAGAAAGTGTATTTTTAAAAAATGACACACTGTAAATTCTAAAATAAAAGGGTCTGTGATCGTTTATTTAAAATATTAAAAAAGAAAAGCGAGGTTCAGGTAGGTTCAGAAAGGGAGGAACAGGTTTAACGGATTATTGTTCAAGACAGATTCTGCTTAAGACAGATAATGCTGTTTACGACGGATTCTTCTAAAGATAGATTCCATTTAGTAGAGGGTAGAAGGAGTCAGGGAAGGCCGAGACTTACATATGAAGACGACGTGAGCAGATTGCTGAAAAACGGAAAGGTCAAAAGTACTCGGATACCCAGACGTGCGTGTATGAAGCGATTGATGAATCTCGAAGAAGCGAAAGAAGTATGCATGGATCGCAAAGCCTGGCGATCTGTCCTCTCTGACTACCCCGTCAGGGATACAGCGTGAAGATAGTTAGTTAGCTTTTAGTTATAGATTCCATTTACGACAGAATGGCTTTGAGATGGAATTTGTACCACCAGTAGAACACCGATGCTTTCACACTTTAATTTAACGTAATGAACAAAGAGTCATCTTGATTCGTTAATGTTTGTCCTGCAGAGTTTCGTCTAACATAAAAATTCCTGACTTAGAGAATATACTAGAAGCGCTCGTGGCCCCGCGGTCTCAGTGTGCTGTAAACGATCGCTGAGTTACGCAACTTTCACTATGGCTGGTCCTCGGATGGGTGACCACTATGTGGCATTTACATTTGCGAGCGTTTCCGTGCTTCGGAAGGCACGTTAAGCCGTTGGTCCCGGTTGCCAGTAAAATGGTAGTCGTTAAGCCTGGTTGAAGACCTTACGGGCGGCATGAAAAATTTCAACAGCAGGTAGCCACAACCTGCGTCTGTCTATTTCAACACGGCAATGGGCTCACCACCTATTACGTAGGACAGGAATCCACACGGTGCAAAGTGGGCATATAATATGCCTCTGCCACCCCTTCGGGGATAAGGCGTGATGGATATTTATTTTATTTATTTATTTTATAAACGTGATAGTTTGTAATTGTATGGATGTAGGTACAATAATATAGCTTATACATCAGAATAACATATACTATTTTAACTTGGGATCAAGTTCCTATGGGAAACGGTAACGTGAAAACTTCTCTATGCGGGTGAAGCTGCGAGCGTCTACTAGTCTTATCATAAACCAATAAATTTCAAAATATCAAAATTGAAATCGAGGTCTGCTTTGATTGGCCAAGAGTCTGATCACGAAACTTACCCTGACCAGTCAATATTTAAAAATGGACAATTCCACTCTATATGCCTGCACCATAAACCTTCATCTGTTTAACTAAGAGGCATGGTAATGGGAGCACCATTTGTAGGTAAAACTAGCTTATGTCGAAGATCGCAGGGGGCCCCATTACACCTCTAAGAAATTATTGTAAAATCTAATTTGCTATAATCTATTGCAAGAAGCCTACTGTTATGTTTTCTTCCTAAGTCCTGTTCTGCCTGTAAAGTTTGAACCGCTTCGGTATCACTTGACGAAAGAAAAATATAAGTTAATATGTACCTTACTTTATAAAAAAACTTACATTGTTAGGTACAACGTTACTCTAAGGGTACAAATAACTTAGATATTTTATCATGACTGATGATAAAATATCATGAGGTGTAAGGGGCCCCACCAAGATCTTCGGGGCCCAAGTCAACCTCCCGTGCTAGTGCGTGCACCTGCTGATTAACGGACGAGGCTCTGGCGCTGGCTTTCCCGTCTGGGGTTGGGAGGTCTGAGGGCGTCGCTCCCATAAAAGCCACCCGCCGAAACAGAAATGGACAGACACAAAAGGATTGTACCCGGGCGTCGCGAGACGCAACTGGGACAGACGCTCGGATGATGATGATTTTATCATGACTGAGATGGCCCACTTATACTCGGTTGTCTAACCTTTTGTCCTCTGGCAACACTTAGGCAACGGTGACAGTTCTCAAACAGTGGATCGAACACTTCTATGCCACATTTGGACCAATTTTGATAAAATTTGGAATATTATACATCAAAATTTCTGCAAAGACCACTTCTGAAAAGAACACTGTTTACACTACAAAAATATAGTTATAAATCTAAGTGTCCCATAAAATGTATTCTCCTTATTTATAGTCTGTGAAAAATAGACAAGACAACTTACCAGAGATAAGTATCAGGAGCGAAACCGCGAGACAGGCATGCGGCGTAACGCCGCACTGGGGCGGCACCCTCCCCGTCATTGGCCGAGAGATGGGGGCGGTTTGGCTTTCACAACACAGGCTTAACCTTCTTGCTCCAATTTCACTCACTCCACACACAAAAACTTGAAAATCTTCACTTTGACAACGATTTTCGCGCGGTTTTTTGACATTGACGTTTAATTTTTTTCTCGAGGCACATGCGCTGGCAGCGAATGCCTTCAATAGACTATTCACGATTCACAATCACTATACTTTCACTCGCGTTTCGGTACTGATTACGTCATTTGTTTACTTTCATTTATATCACGTTTGAGATGAGCAGAGAACTTACAAACTATTATTGTCGTAATTATTGTCGTACAGTCTTTGTTTTGAATTGGCTGTGGTTTGGGTTCAAATTAAAAGAGGATTCTGGAAAAAAATAGATGTAATCATTTTAGTAGTGCACCAGACAACAATATTAATGCCATTTGTCTTTTTTTTCGATAATAACATCACAGTAATGTCATTACATATTTATATGTAATGTCATTATTACTGTAGTCTACGGTCCTCTAGTTACGTAGACTAGCGCTGGTCATTACAGACTCCTTAAAAAAGTAGTATCACATATTCTGCCAGTACTTATATATAAACTTTATACGGTATTTTTATGAAAACAGGTAGTTATTATCATAGAAATATTAAATGTATAGACTGTTTTTTAAGGCACAATTAAACTGTTATTTAGGTACTCGTATGTAACATCATCTTTTTAAATAAAGGAGCCTGGAATAAACTTTGAAAACAAACTGGTGCGTCTCATTTTAGCTTTTACAATCCTTACGGCAACATAATTCGATTAGGTACATTGTAAATTCCATAGCACGATGAGGAATTTTAAATATTCATTCGTCAAATCACGAGAACTTGTAATTATATCCCACCATAGAGCAGCCTTGTCGAGAATGGTTAGCATTAAATTGGGCACTGATTTTAAAGTAGGTACCTACAGGTCTTTCTGTCACAACATTTATTTAATGATGAAAGTAAAAAGCCTACTGAATGAAAACTATTATTGGAAAAATAACTTTCGTGCCACCAGCACAGCTTCCGACGTGGCGATTTGTGAGTTTGTTTGTAATGATTAGGTTTAGAAACTACTAAGCCGATTTTAAAAATTCTATCGCCATTTGAAAGCTACATATTTCGTGAGTAACATAGGCTATATTAGATTTTCAAAAAGTTTAGGGTCCGTACGAAATCTCGAATAAGAAAACTTAACCACGCGGGCGAAGCTGCGGGCATCAGCTAGTTATATTATAAGTAGATACAACAGGAAAAACGACAGTTTAAAACTATTATAAAGGTTGTCCTAGAAAGTAAGCAGTGTTAATTTACGGGTGACTTCACGTGGATGTGACAACAGATCCAAAAATTTAATAAAACTGAACCAAAAACAACACAGTTAAGCTTGGCAATCCGGAAATTCACATATTAGCTTAACAAAATAGATTAATGTTTGTGTTTAAAGCAATTAATATAGCAATATTAATACATACGGTGCATACGGTGAAATGTGGGCGTTTACTATGCCTCTGCCTACCCCTTCGGGGATAAAGGCGTGACAGTGTGTGTGTGAGTGTGTGTATAAAGCAAATGGCGGTTATTCTATGGCACAAATTAATTTTGTGGGAAAGCTGCCTGCGTCATGTTACATTTATTATTTAATTAATTTATTTAGATCATCCTTTCTTTACAGGTTCTCAACATAATGCGATAGAATAAACTTCAAATAATAAGCCTTGAATAAATTGTACCCCACCGAGATTTTTTAAAGATTTAATCTCGTCGTTTATTAATCTCACAATAATGTATGAACATTTTCCAAATTAGTAAAACAAACTAAAACTAATAGTTTAATATTATAATTTCCTTTATTCATTAATTACACTTATCAATTACATTTTTAAATACATTATATAAAAAAAATCTATTTAAAAATATAAAAAAAATAGTATCCCACCGGCATCGGGTACAGGGACCAAGCTACCGGTGGTCAGGACTGCAGAGACAGAAACTTCCGCACAATACGTGCCGTGCCCAGAAGAACCGCCTTTTGCATCAAACCCTTGACCCAACTGCCTAACGCGAGCCTCTTGAGATGTTGGTCAAGGCTCTTGGCGATCAGGCCATGTGCTGATACAACTATCGGAACAATAATCGCTGAATCCACATCCCACATGTCGACAACCTCATGAGCAAGGTCCAAATATTTTATTTGTTTGTCCTTTTCTGCTTTTACAAGATTCTCGTCATGTGGTATGGTTATATCAACGATTAATGCAAGGCGCTCTGACCGATCTATTACCACTATATCAGGCTTATTGGCTACAATAGTCCTGTCAGTGATAATGGATCGGTCCCAGTACAATGTGACGCGACCATTTTCTAGAACTGGGTCGGGCGCATACCTATAATACGGTACCTCTGAATCGACAAGATTATATTTTAGTGCAAGTTGCTGATGGACAATCCTGGCCACTTGGTTGTGCCTATGTAAATACTCGCCGTTGGCAAGACGAGAACAACCAGAAATTATATGTCTAAGAGATTCGCCAGGTAGGTGGCATGCCCGACATATGTCAACCGTACCATCTCTCAGAATATACTTTCGATAGTTATTCGTCATAACAACTTCGTCTGTAATTGCAAATACAAAACCCTCGGTTTCTCCAAATAGATCACTGAAACGTAGCCAGGATACAGATGTTAATAAATCTACATCAGGCCCATGTAAGGCCCGATAAAATCGTCCATGCAGCTCTTTACTCTGCCATATCTTCTTGCGATCGTCAGTACTAAGTATTACAGGTTTGCGCCAGTTCTCTTTGGCAAGAGCAAGTGGGGTCAGTCCGTTATCTACCGCTATCACATCCCTATGCACACCCAGGCTAGTATGAATAAAATATTCTCTAAGGTTGCATATCTCACGGTTATGCAAAGTCTTGGCGTTTAAAAAGCCACGACCTCCACACTTCCGTGGGATATACAACCTCATTACAGACGAACGTGGGTGATGCATCCGATATGTGGTCAATAAAGAACGGACTTTCCTATCCAGGGTGTCTAACTCAGTTCGAGTCCATCTAAGTATGCCAAAGGAGTATACTAAGACTGGCATGGCCCACCCGTTGATAGCGCGCACCTTGTTGCCGCCTGATAAAAGACTTTTGAGTACTTTTTTCAGGCGACCCAAGAAACGATCCTGTAACGTTCGTTTCATGTCAGTCTCAGTAATACCCAACGCCTGTGACATACCAAGATATTTATAGGTTTCAGTCGCGGTAAGGGACCTAAGTTTTCTGAAATCTGAAAGTTGTACTCCTTCAGATTCCACAATCCGCCCCTTCTTAACATGCATGACAGCACATTTATCTACACAAAACTCCATTTTGATCGAATTACTAAAAGTTTCAGTGACCTTTAGTAACTCAGTCAAGTGGGGTTCGGTGGAGGCAAATAATTTCAAGTCATCCATGTAAAGAAGGTGCGACACAACATGACCTCCTCTCCGAAACTGATTCTCCAGTAAAGTACTGAGAGGATTCAGCGCTAGACAAAACCACAAGGGACTCAAACTGTCACCCTGGAATATGCCCCTCTCGATCTTTACAGGTTCTCCATTCCCAAGAACCCGACGACATCCTGGATAAACAAGAGCCGTTCTCCATTGCCCCATACATGCCTTCAAGAAGGTGCATAGAGTTGTATCAACTTTATACAACTCTAGCACCCTGAACAACCATGTATGAGGCACAGAGTCATAGGCTTTCTTATAATCAATCCAGCATGTCGCCAGATTTCTCCGGTTACGGCGGACCTGCTGATTAATGGCCATGTCAAGAATAAGGAGTTCTTTAGTACCACGTGACCTGCTTCTACATCCATTTTGAGAGTCGGACATTATGGAATTATTATCAATATGAGTTGTTAATTTTACTCTCAAAATAGATGTAAGAAGCTTATAGACCGTAGGTAAACAAGTTATCGGTCTATAATTTTTAGGGTCCGTGGTACTATAAGGTGGTTGTGTGTGTGGGATATATAAGTCTAATTTATCACCTATTATTAACAGGCTGGTTAGCCTTGCCTTCTATAAGAACACGGTCTGATTCTATGCATACAAACTCTTTGAGTACGTATGTCTTTATATGAATACTTTTGTATTATCTTATTTAGACATAGACAGGCTAGTGGTAGCCTTTAAACCAATGCCACAAACTAAAACTTGAAGTTTATGATCTATATAATCACAGTATAAAAAAAACTATAGTCGAAAATCATATGATACCCAGACGAGCATGTATGAAACAATTAATAAGTCTGCAAGAAGCGAAAGATGTATGCATTGAGCGATCTGTCCTCTCTGTCTACACCATCAGGGATACAGCGTGATAACAATCAGTTATACTTTAGTTACATAGTATAAGAGTACTTTTAATGTGTGTGTGTACAAAATCTGTTAATTCGTAAAGAGATTTAAGAAGATGGTTTAGATATTATATTATTATTTATGTTAATTTGTGGGAATATGACGATAATTGTTCAAGATATCGGGGATATGGGGTCAGAGGGGGTCAGTCACTGCGACAGGCTACTATGTATGTAAAGTGCATCTCTGCCTATGCCTTCGTTAGCGTTGTCTTGACTGTAAGATACCAAGAGAACTTGTGCAATATTCATCTTCAAAATAAATAATGATAAATTATTGTGGGACATTTTTTACACAGCGCCATCTTGGCAAAAGTAAGCTAATATAGCTTGTGGTGTAGGATCAAGACATCTGATAAACATATTTTCTATATACATACATATTATACATAGGAAACCCAAACTCCGAAACAAACATTTGCGGATCACACAAATATTTGCTCCGATACGGTAATCGAACATACGGCAGCATACACTACCGTACGCCACCGAAGCAGTCTCTAAAAATCTGAAGTGACTCATTTGTGTAACCAGAATGTGCAAATCTTGACAAGCCTTCATATATACAAAGAGCAACTTGACTACACGAACTCAAGGCTTGAATCGAAAGTTCGAGAGGCTTGACTTCACAGGTACACGACCTGGGGGCCAAGTCTACTAATTCAATCGCGTCAAAAGAGTTTAGAAATCGCTCAATAGAAAGCCACCGTTACAATTTTGACAGTTTTTCGTAGTCTACTACGAAAATAAGCTACTAAGTTGAATGATGATGATGATCTAAACTTAGAAACTATTCAGAGAGCAGGGCTTCGTACAGAAGTACTGCAGTTAATATAACTAACGCAGTCAGTGAAGTGAAAGAAGTTATGCCGAGGAAGGCACGGAGTAAGGAAATTAATGTGATCTAACCATTTCGTGCATGGGGGTGGGGGCCGAAGTTTAACCGAGAAACTGTACTTATTTATGTAACATTGATAGTGCCGACTTTATTTTTGGTATTTGAGTTCGATAGAGAGCTAAATAGACATTAATTATTGTACGCTAATATTATTTTATTATTATTATTAGAAGCGCTCGTGGCCCCGCGGTCTCAGTGTTCTGTAAACGATCACTGAGTTACGCAACTTTCACTATGGCTGGTCCTCGGATGGGTGACCACTTTGTGGCATTTACATTTGCGAGCGTTTCCGTGCTTCGGAAGGCACGTTAAGCCGTTGGTCCCGGTTGCCAGTAAAATGGCAGTCGTTAAGCCTGGTTGAATGCCTAATGGGCGGCATGAAAAATTTCAACAGCAGGTAGCCACAACCTGCGTCTGTCAATTTCAACACGGCAATGGGCTCACCACCTATTACGTGGGACAGGTAAATCCACACGGTGAAAAGTGGGCATATAATATGCCTCTGCCACCCCTTCGGGGATAAGGCGTGATGGATATTTATTATATTATTTGCTGTGGGGGTTACCTCGCCACTGTAGTGCTTCAGGGCTTTGCAGAGGAGCGTGTAGATTGCTTCTATGCAACAATGCGAAAGCGGTGCGCGTCCCTGGTGCGCAGGCTTGATTGTCAGTATATCTGTCACTGTAGCGCAATATCTGCTATGCTGTGGCATGGCGCGTGTGTGGCAGGTGTACGGATGGACAAAAATACAAATTACCATTTTAAAGAGAAAAATATTAAGGTACTAACACAGGTTAAGAAAAAACTGTTTCTAACACGTTGAGTCCTGTTACTTGAAATAAAATATATTATTATTATTATTAAGTCGTATTAATTATTAATTGTTTATGAAAAATATATTAATAATTGGTTATAAACACAGAAAGTGGCTTGGAATACGCACGTCATTTATTCAATGGCATCGAATTCCACAGTCATCCTGGTAAAACTTTATAAGATTTGTCAAAGAATATTGTGGAATGCGACGGTATTTTAGTCTTAAATTCTCTGATAATCTTGAACACTTTCATTATGGTGACCAAATCGTCTTTTTTTATACGAGTTAGGTTGCAGACAAGCAACTTATTTATTTATTATAACAGCATAATTATAATAAGGTATGAGAAATACATAGTCGCAAATCTATTTAATAAAATCACGTGTGACTCACTCATCTATCAACGCCCAGCAGAAGCAGTAGGAACTTGAATTTTTTCGGGTAAACTACCCTTATATTGTAGGCACCCACTAACAAAGGATTTTCAAAATTCTACCCCTAAGGAGGTAAAATAAGGCATAAACGGTTGTATGAAAATTAGTCATTTTCAAACTTAGAGACATGAAATGATGTATACCTATTACTCATTATAAATGAATTAACACGTGTATCACGGTTTTGCAAATTTTTACCTATGAAACGGTTAAAATGGAAGTTGTCTTTTATTGATACAATTAGTGGGTGACTCATTCTTATAATCATCGTCCAGACAGTAAATTTTTTAGGGTAAGCTACCCTTATATAGTATGTTTCCAATAAGAAAGGTTTTTTTGAAATTCCAACCCTTAGGGGGTAAAATAAGGGACACACTTTTGTATGAAAGTTCATCATTTTCAAAGATAGAAACATAAAAGTACGTACACGTATTTTTGGTTACAAATAAATGGACACGTATTTCACAATTTTGCCTGATTCTACGTATAAAGGGGTAAAATAGGGGTTCTAAGTTTTTATGGGAGATTCTCCATTTTCAAAGATAGCAACACCAAATTTCGCATATCTACTTTGAATTAAAAATAAATAAATATGTGTTTCAGGGCTTTCCAAAATTCTCCTCATTAGGAGGTAAGAAAGGAGATCAAGTTTATAGAATGTATTTGAATATTTATAAGGCGCATGGGTCAAATGTATGATGTGCAACGGGTGTTCAAAGAATATCACGAGCGAAGCCAGGGAGCACAGCTAGTATACGAATATTCAACTTAAGTAAGAATTGCTTAAGCACCCCTAGTTTACTTCCTAAATTGTGCATGTAAACCAGAAAACATGTCTGAAATTAAAATACTACATATTTATTCTATATAAAACAAGTAACGCGCCGTCACGTCCGTCACTATTATATTGTATTGAACTGACTTCTAAACTGAAAGTAGTTTCAAAGTTACCTATGCATTATTCTTGGTGTCCTGCCATGCCATGCCCTCTATGGTGCCTGATATACGTATAGACAGATGGACGGACGAACAGACTGAGCCGTTTTATAAGACTTCTCTAAACTAGGTCTAAACCAAACCTGACTAACTGATCGTCAACGCACAGATGCATCTAGAAACGTAAAAATTTGTACAAGTATACTTTAAGTCACAAAAGTGTTCACTAAGAAAGGAGTTTTTGAAAATTCAACCTCTAAAAGGGTGAAAAAGGGTTGCAAAATTTGTATGAAAGAAAGTGATTTTTTTGTGAAACTTTTAGGTTGTTGTTAGCTGACAACGGGTATAGGAAAAGTTAACCTCGTAGGCGGAGCCGCAGGCGTTATCTATTACGAGTGTAAAAGTAAAATTAAATACAGTTGTATAAAGTTATATGTTGTGTGGGTGTACACTTGACAACAGTAATGTGACCTCCGACCTTAGTCCTTTGTAGTAACGTGCTAAGCTCGTGTTGCCGTGTAAAAAATCGATGTCGCCTACTCACTATATTATGTAACTTCTTTATTTTTTAAGGAACACCTACATTGTATATTGTACGTTTATAATTTGCCTGTCCTTATTTATGTGTTGCCTTTATTATGGTTATTTTTAATAAAATTTTACCAGTATCTGACCGTCTGTTTTTGAGAACCCTTAATAGTGCATATTTATTTAACGTTTTTGACATAGCTTTAAATAATATTACCCGAAATCGATATAATAAAAGGCAATATCACTCATTGATCACAAAATCTCAGAAACTACCGCAGTTATAAAGCCCAAACTTCACATGGTATCGAAAGTATGCAAAATTTCACCTATAAGGTGGAAAACAGGGGTTGTAAGTTTATACGGGCAATTCTTCATTTTCAAACATAGCAACACCAAATTACGTGTATAAAAATAGAAAAGCACGCGTTAAGGAATTTTAACAAATTCTACCCTTAAGGGTGTAAAATAGGTTATAAAAGTTTGTATGAAAGAAAATATTTAAAAGCTGATAAGGGGCATGGATTAGGAGTGTGGGGTGCGACGGGAGTTCAAACTATGTCACGGGTAAATCCGGGGAGCTATCCTAATCTATCGTATATACAAAATTCTCGTGTCGCGGTGTATGTTACTTAACTACAAACTCCTCCGAAACGGCTTCACCGATATTTATGAAATTTTGTATGTATATTTGGTAGATCTGAGAATCGTAATCTATTTTTCATACCCCTAAGTAATAAGTGTGGTCCATCCTAAAAATATTTTAATTTTTTAGGACAAATCTTTTTATTTTTTATGATCCACCCACCTCTATGTTTTATCAGTAATTCAACAATTCTTAACTCTGATCGATTAGTGATCAATTATCACTTATCTAGCTGATCTAGTGAAATTTAGTAAACACTTATCCAGTGAAATTGTTGTCTGCAAAACCATCTGGTACTAGACGTGAGGGTAATATAGAACATGTGCCATGTAGAACGCAATTACTGCGTGGAAGTTTATTTTGTATGGCACCAATAATATGTAACAAAATACCTCCAACTATCCGATCGAAAAGCATGACGTTATTCAAAAGGAAGCTGATTGAATTCTGGTAAACAAGGCCTACTATTCTATAGACGAATTTCTAAATGATAGACATTTTAATGAAAAGTTGAATTTGAATAATGCTGTACCTACTTGACATTTTTAATAATTTTATATTACTTAAGTTATTGATTAATATTATTATAATTTAGTTTTTTTTTAATTTGTACACTATATTGTGTGGTAAGACATAGTGTACTAATATGTAATATAGATTTAAGACCTGTAAACTAACCTATGCTCCAGAAATAAATAAATTGAAAATAAATTGAAATTGAATTTTGATGATTGCACAAAGAGTGTGATTCCCGTGGGAATAAGATGGTACCCGTTATAAAAAGTTCCCTTTATGTTAGTCCAGGAAATGTTCTATCTATATTACGATTTCCATCAAAATGTGATCAAATTCTGAAGATTTTTATATTTTTTAGTGTTTGTTACAAACATTTAAAAATATAAAAATCTTCAGAAACATACAAATTTTTAATATTAGTAGGATTACATTGCCGAGGAAGTAACAGGAATTATTTAAATAATTCAAAAACATAAAAATTAATAAAATAAAAAAGAATGCGCTCGTGGCCCCGCGGTCTCAGTGTTCGGTAAACGATCACTGAGGTACGCAACTTTCACTATGGCTGGTCCTCCGATGGGTGACCACTTTGTGGCATTTACATTTGCGAGCATTTCCGTGCTTCGGAAGGCACGTTAAGCCGTTGGTCCCGGTTGCCAGTAAAATGGCCTTAGTTGTAGGCCTTATAGGCGGCTTAAAAAATTTGAACAGCAGGTAACCACAGCCTGCGTCTGTCTATTTCAACACGGCAATGGGCTCACCACCTATTACGTGGGACAGGAATCCACACGGTGAAAAGAGGGCATATAATATGCCTATGCCACCCCTTCGTGGATAAGGCATGAGGGATATTTATTTTTTATTTTATTTTTATTTAATTAATTCACCAAATTTCCGGTAGCTATAGTATGTCTAACAGTTTTGGCTGTTATGGTTTCACCCGCGTTGTTCTCTTTCCCGTGGTCAGGATTTCCTTACTTAGCACATTTATGGTACTACCTCAAGAATACTATCACAAAATTTTCATTTTTACGGAAATAAGAACTACGGCGGTAAACCACGCTTAACTTAAACTATCGCACATACAAGGAATATTCATTAATCATACAAGGAACACTAACAAGGATTATTCAAATCACTTCAGGAATCCTCATGCCCAGAAAACCTAAGACACTTTGTTACAAAATGTCAGTAAAATGAATTTCGACTAATATAGAAATTATTATAGTGGGTGTAAGTAATTCAATTACTTATCCACCTACAAACAATTTCGGTAATAAGTAGGCGTGATGATTATTCAATTTACCAATATTTTTATCATATACTGCCCATCATATACTTTGGGAGTGTAGCATTTGGCAAAATGAGCGATTGTTTACAAGTAACGTCGGGAGTAGTTTACTATGCGGATCTCGAGGCATCGAGGGTGAATTTTCGTGCTTTTAAACGTTTCTGCCATACATATTACTGGAATCAAACATAGCTCACATAGGACCCGTAATATACTATTACCGTGGTGCTTCCCTATTTCTATAGGATTTACACCTAGTTGCTTTCCAGGTGTCCACCTTTGCAAAGGAGGGAAGAGGCATTACGTTTTTTTCTTACTTGCTCACATTATCTTCTGATTAATTTCGTTGCGGGTTCCAAGACATGCTAACTTCTCCTGGGACATCACCGAGATCGAGCTCGGTGTAACTTTTCTGGTGTTTTGGTCAATGCTGTAGATCCTGGTTTACAGGAGTCACAGTAATGGGAATGTCGGTGGGATTAGTCCCAATAAAAAAAAAATACCAATATTTTTAATGAACAAGATGCGGACCAAATTATGCGGACGTATTCTCGATTATTGAATCTAAAGAAAGCAAACGCAAGAATTGCAAAGCTAGGCAATCTGTAGTCTCTGTCTACCCCATCAGGTATACATCGTAATGATAGTTGGCAGGTCGACTAATAGCGTCCCCTATTACGTGGGACATAATACAACAGGTTAAAGTGAGTCTTTATACGCTGCCTACACCTTCGGGGAAAACGGCGTGAAAATAAAGATTAAGACTGCGGTCAAATAATAGCGAGGGTCGTTTATTGGATTTTTTTTCTACTCAGCTAATTACCAGAATAAGCTAATGCAAGCTTGTGGTAAGGGATCTGGCAACTCATAAACATATAAGTATTTCTCAATACTGTTTTGCTGTTGATTGACGACACTTGGTGAAATTTGCTACACATCTTGAATGAACACACTTGTACTCTTCCACTTTCGTACTTTTAAACCTCACCGGTTTTCGCCTTAAAGCATTTTCAAAGCATATTTGGCATATATTTTAAGCATTACGGATGTCATTCAGTACAATATGTATATATTGTACCCAGGCTCGGATCCAACCCCTAACTTATGTAGAATATAAGAAAGTTCCAAAAAAAAATTACTGATTGTTCAAATATTTGATCGGACCAAGGATTTGAAAAGGAGCCATCAACAACAGCAACTGCGTACCAAACATTAAGTCCCCGGGGCAGTTTACCCACTACCCACGTCATAGCAGTCATTCATAAGACGTGGGCGTTATTTGATCAGGGGCATATCTTCCCACATTAAAGCTATCTCTTTAAAGGTCATGTCCGTAATTCTTACACAATTTCATCTGTCTATCTAACTAGCTTTACACTATATTCCTGACAGCAGATTCATTAACCACATAATTTCATGGGCTGTTCAACTCTGTAGAAGAACTGAAGGTCGATGGAGTAAACGAGTTCTGAAGTAAATGAGTTCTGGAGTAAAAGACTTCATAATACTGTGGAGATGTGATCACTTCGAAAATTGTGCGGCGTAACTTTGGCCGACCGAATACGTAACGAAGTAATACGCAATACGGCAGGTTTGAATGAAAGTGTCAGCGTTAAGCTGAAAAAGGGCGTGCTCCGTTGGTTTGGACACGTCCAACAAATGAATGAGGAACGATTGACGAAGAATAAATATTGTGCGAAAGTGGAGGGCAGAAGGAATCAGGGTAGGCCGAGACTTACATATATATAGTGGTCATACCACCACCTGAGCAGATTGCTCAAAAACGGAAATCTCAAGAGTACTCGGATACCCAGACGTGCGTGTATGCAGCGATTGACGAATCTTCAAGAAGCGAAAGAAGTATGCATGGATTGCAAAGCCTTGCGATCTGTACTCTCTGACTACCCCGTCAGGGATACAGCGTGAAGATAGTTAGTTAGTTAGAGTAAAGACTGTTCGTAGTACGTAATCTAATGTATGGTAAAGACCGCGAATCGATGGACCTGTAAATGGGCGCTGGCAGGAGCTGGATGCGGAAGACGCAGGACAGCATGTTGTGGCGTGAGTCTGTCATAGACTAACTTATTGATTGAAAATTTCAAATATAAGTTACGGCTTTTCTTAAGAGTCATGCCGCACGCCTATGCTTTACCACTTATATTTGGATCCATTTAATAGGTGGTAAGCCTATTGCTGTGTTGAAACAAACTTGAACAGGTTGATGACTATTGAAATTTTCAAGCCTCCCATTAGACATGGAACTTGCTTAAAGGATAATTATGTTACTGGCATCAATACTTGACTATAGAGATTGTATTTGTGGATAAAACATCTGTCTTAAACTCCTGAGTGTTTGGAAATTTGGTTCTAGTCACAGACGCAGGTTGTGGCTACCTGCTGTTGAAAATTTTGAAGCCGCCCATAAGGCCTTCAACGTAACGACTGCCATGTTACTGGCAACCGGGACCAGCGGCTTAACGTGCCTTCTGAAGCACGAAAACGCTCGCAAATGTAAATTCCACAAAGTGGTCACCCGTCCGAGGACCAGCCATAGTGAACGTTTACAGAACACTGAGTCCGCGGGGCCATGAGCGCTTCTGTATTATAGTGTCCGATCACATGACGACCTCTCATACTAGGGGTGCACCTGCTGACTAACCGACGAGGCAGCGACGCAGACGGTGTTCGGAGATCAGACTACTGTAGCTTCCACAATGACGAAATGCAAAATACAAAAGATATCTGCTTGTTGTTGCCTAATCAAAATCAATCTAAGGTTCCAAATCTAGATAGGGTTTGGTAACAACTGGGAATTCACTAAGATGTAGAAGACATCAGATGCAACATTTAAACTTAGTTCCAATCACTTCACAATGACTGTTCCACGTCGAGGTATTTCTCTATACAAAGACGAACTCCAGTAGAGTTAGGAAACAACTGGGAAGACTTAAGATGAAGAGCAGAAGCTTGTTTGTATATGATTGCCTCTGTGGCGCGTCGGGAGTGTATCCGACTGTTAGAGTAACAGTTAAGAGGCCGTAGGTTCGATTCCCACCCAGGATTAAACTTTGTATGATGAGCACGATGGTTTATTCTGTGTCTGGGTGTTATTTATCTATAATGTTTGTGTATTTGGAAATATATAAGTATGTTTATCAGTTATCTGGTTACCATAGTACAAGCTATGTTATTGCGAAGGATGACTCGCAACACGTTTACGGACTTACTAGCGGACGCCTACGGATTTACTCGCTTGCTCGGTGTTCACTTCGGTATCACTGCGTTCAGCATCACTACATTAGTACGAACGTATATTCCTGATGTGGCTGTGACCTTTCCGTGCTTCAAAAGGCTCATGAGACCGTTGATTCTGGTCTTCAGTAACCGCCCATAAGCATAACGATTGCAGCTGGTGGACTGGTTTGTAAAAGTTCAACAATTGCGAACTACAACTAGCGCCTGTCCTTTTCAATGCGGCAATATGCTCAGCACCAATTACGTTCGACAAGTTTTTAATAAAGTGAAAAAGACAATTCGATTCGAGACGGGGATTGAACCCGTGACTTTTACCTAACTAGGGTAATGTTCTAGCCACTGAACTACCCGAACCGTATCGAATCTTGAAATTCTTCACCACATTAAGAGTATGACCAGAGCTATCTATCTATCGAGAAACTCAACAACTCTATACTTACCAATTATTATGCAAAATTTTTCAAAAATTTTAATTAAGTGAAAATCATTAAGTATTTATTATATCAGTATACCTCCACCTACCCATTCGGGGAAGGCATGTGTAATGTATATATACTCTAGCTGATACCCGCAGCTTCGCCCGCGTTGTAAAGTTTTTCTATTCGAGATTTCGTACGGAACCCTATTTTTTTTAAACTTATATAGCCTATGGTACTCACGAAGAATCCTGACTGTCGCCTGACTGAGCTCACAAATGGTCGAAGAATTTTTTAAATCGGCCTAGTAGTTTCTGAGCCTATTCATTACAAACATACTAACACATATTTGCTCTTTATAATATAATAGATAAAGGTAATCTATACTAATATACTCGTACAATGTGTTTAGAAAACCCTGTCCGACCCGAAAGGGGCACATAGGCACTTCAACAACATAACCAAAAAAAAATTATAATCATATTTACTTTTAAACTATATTATATATAAATATTATTATTTATATATAATATAGATATATATAAATGTATATACATATATTTTTTTTACTTTTGGTGTCAGGCTGGCGGCCAACCATAAAAACCAAGCCAAAACATTTTGGAATTTAGACATACTGCGCCGACCCCAAGTAAATTGGGACAAGGGGATGATGATGATGATTAACTTTTAAACTATCGCGTTGCATACTATCAGTATATTTGTTAATAACGTTTCGACCAGGATGCACCGGCCGTAGTCACAGGCTGACTGACCGATGAGTCAGCATGTGACCACGGCCGGTGCAACCTGGTCGAAACGTCAGGCAACAAAGGTATGTGAAATAACCGCGTTTAGCCCCGTTATTAACAAATATACTAAAAATCATATTATTAATAAGTTTGAAATAGTTATCATTTTTTTAAATGCGTGTTTTTAGAATCAGAATTAGTCCAATTTCCATAAAATATAGCAAATTTTCAAAAACTTACTACACCTTTTTTGGCATGCGGCGACGAGTGTATATGATATCAAAAAAAACCGACCTTGCATTTCCGAATAGCCCTTTCCCTGTGTTGCCATGTAAGCTACCACATTATATTAATAAGCTTGTGGTACGGAATCTAGACAACTGATAAACACACTTATATATTTCTAAATACGTACATATTATACAAACCAAAACTACGATACAAAACATTGCGTATGTATATATACTTAACTAGGTGCCCGGCACGGCTTCGCCCGTGACATACTTCGAACTCCCGCGTCGCACCGATTTAAACCCCATCGCTTATAATTTCTACAATGATGCACGAAAATTTGACCGATTTGTCGTGTTTATGACTACTGTTCCGCTGTCCAGGGCAGTAGCGTGATTATATATGAGGCCTATAGCCTTACTCGATAAATGGGATATCTAACACGAAAATATTTTTACAAATCCGACCTGTAGTAGTTCCTGAGATTAGCGCATTCAACCAAATAAACAAACTCTTTAGCTTTACAATATTACTATATATAGATGTAGGTACGTAAATTATACGCATAAACCTTTATTTTCTACCCCGACACCCATGAGTGAAATTCCTTCAGTAGCTTCAGAGTTTATCGCATTCGGACAGAAGGCAACATATAAAATTAAGTTTATAAATACGAGTAAATTAGCGTCCCTTCCAGGTTTCGCACTGTTTATAATATCACCAAATGAATTTTCCAAAGCTCCTGGGGGCCGAGTCTACTATTGACAAGCCGTAGAATAGAACTAGAATCGCTGTTTTTATTTATTTATCTATCACGCCTTATCCCCGAAGGGGTGGCAGAGACATATATATTGTAAGCCCACTTTTCACCATGTGTTTTCCTGTCCCACGCAATAGATGGTGAGCCCATTGCCGTGTTTGAAATAGACAGACTCAGGTTGTGGCTACCTGCTGTTGAAATTTTTCAAGCGGCCTCTTCAACTTGACTTAACGACTGCCATGTTACTGGCAACCGGGACCAACGGCTTAACGTGCCTTCCTCCACAAAGTGGTCACCCATCCGAGGACCAGCCATAGTGAAAGTTGCTTAACTCAGTGATCGTTTACAGAACACTCGCGGTCGCTGTCAAAATTATAATAGACTATCAAAAATGCAACTGACTAGCGGCCACTGGCGCGGTACGTGTTCGTAGAACTCATCGTCCGACCGATAGAAGTCTATTGGAGTAGGATTGTATTAGTAGACTACGAAAAAATGACAAAATTGTACAGATGGCTTTCTATTGAGCGACGATTACGATTCATTTCTGACGCGACTGAAATACCTATAATCTTTGTCAAATTATTGCCCCCCTAAGCACTTGTGGTTTTAGTTTAGAGTCTAACATGATAGTCGTGGAGATTTCCATACATGACATTATTTAAAATTTGAATTGGTTAATTTAGAATCTCAAATTAAATAATATAAATAAATAAATTTTGTAGGATACTTTTTATACAGTACGGTTCTAAATACATACATATTATACATAGGAAAATAAAAAAAAAAGCAATATTAACAATTTTCAATAATACTATTATGTACTGAGAGAAACGTAAGTAGTTTGCGGTAAATCAAGTAGGTATTTGATTCATTACATAAATATAGTACTAACCTTTTTTCACTTTGTAATATTTTTAGCGGAAGGCAAGCCGTTGGTCCCTGTTGCCAGTAATAGGCAGTCGTTAAGTCAAGTAGAAGGCCTTATGGGCGGCTTGAAAAATTTCAACAGCAGGTCGCCACATCCTGCACCTGTCCATTTCAACACGGCAATGGGCTCACTATCCGTTACGTGGGACAAAAATGCAAACGGTGATATGTGGCCGTACAGTATGCCTCTGCCTATCACTTCGGGGCCCGCACGGCCCGGTCGAATTATGGTTACACGAAATTAATTTCTTTGCGCAATGTTTAGATTTTGCTATATCTCCTACGTTATTCATTTAATTTGCAAGGTGCAAAGAGACATAATAATCTCCATATAATGCTGAAGCCAACTATCGTATTAAAAATAATAAGGGTTAATAACGTATTTGTGTAAATAGCCTTCAAATTACCGCTTTATAATTGGATATAGTATCACCATAAGTCCTTCAGGACTTTTTTGTAGACCTATTTGAAATACACCATTCCATCATACATTATTTAGTTATATCTTAAAGAGTTTTCGTTGAAAGCTCCCAAACAGCGGGAAGCGATGATGACTACCCCGTCAGGGATACAGCGTGAAGATAGATATTAAGTAGCTAAATTGAAGGGCTCGTGGCCCCGCTGACTCAGTGTTCTGTAAACGATCACTGCGTTAAGCAACTTTCACTATGGCTGGTCACGGATGGGTGAACACTTTGTGGTATTTACATTTGCCAGCGTTTCCGAGTTTCGGAGGGCACGTTAAGCCGTTTCACCGGGCTGCTAGTAAAATGGCAGTCGTTAAGTTGAAAATTTCAAAAGCTGGCAGTCACAATCTGCGTCACTCTTTCAACACGGCAATGGGCTTACCACTTATTGCGTGGGATAGGAATACACACGATGAAAAGTGGGCGTATAATATGCCTCTTCTATCCACCCCTTCCGGTATAATAAGGCTTGATTGATGAACGTTAAAACAAATTAAGTAAGTACATACTTTTCTTTTCTCCTATTTTTTTTAAGAATCAGCTTCGATACTCGCCACAAATGTTACAACATGGCGGAAGATAGACTAAAAAGATTACTCTACTTCCAAATTTAAATATTTCAGATTAATTTGGTCCTTTTTTCATATCTGATGCATTAATTTTTTTTTTCTATCTTATGGTCAATCTTTCTGATATCTAAAGATTTAGGACCGTATTTTAGAACGTTACTTAATACTCAAGAAACGCTTGAGGCTGCTTTTTGCCTTAAAATAGTAATAATAATAATAAAAGTAAAGTAATAAATAATAGAGTATTGAGTAACATTCTAAAATACGGTCCTTAGAGATTATCCTATATACCTTTCTGATTGTGATTTATGATCACAATCAGAAAGGCCATTGAGAAATGGCCCTCAAATTAACAGGCATAACATATGCCTTTCAAGTGCCATAATAATGATGTAAAAAAAATTAAAAAATATATTTCTAATTTCAGTTGAATAGTAGGTAAGGTTATACATAGCTTTCTATAAAAAGAAACAAAATAATCTTTAAATAGAATTGAAACTTGATTCATATTTTGGTAATACCTACCTGATAAAACTTTTTTTTTAAACGGAAACGTCAAAAGTACTCGGATACCCAGACGTGCGTGTATGAAGCGATTGATGAATCTCGAAGAAGCGAAAGAAGTATGTATGGATCGCGAAGCCTGGCGATCTGTCCTCTCTGACTACCCCGTCAGGGATACAGCGTGAAGATAGATAGATAGATAGATAAAACTTTTTTATTTTATTCATGTATTTTATACTAAATTGAAAGAAATTAAATAAATATTTTGTAAACAATTAGTACATATTATATACTATCGTAGTGTAGTAGAAAATCAAAACAAGAATTAATTATTTTTTTTCTTTTTTAAATACCTACAGTTACAAAAGATAGGACCAAGGCTTACGCTCACAAAGCCTAATCCGAAAACCGCTAACAATCACTGGCACGAAAAAATCAATTCTTTTGCTGCGAATTGCCGAATCTTGTCGAAATTTCGATTTTGGAACGTCATTACTGATTTTGAAACTGCACCAGTTTATTTAGATCATGTTTAATACAGTTTGAGAAATAAATTTAAATAGTAAAGTGTTAGAATTATTACTTGGTGTGGGAATATGTACGATTTAGCGCGATACGCGCTGGCCGCGCCGCGGCAGGTTCAGTACTAAACGCTATTGACAGCGTTACCCCTATACGGGAAAATTTCCTGTATTTTTGGGAAATTAATTACTTTCAAAAGACAGAATGTGTAAAAAATAGTAAAATCACTAGGTAGCAGGTATCGTGATGGTCTACAGATATCATAATTTAAATTTAAGATATATTAAAGAGGTATACTAAAATCAACATAACAAGCAGTTTTCGAGGAAATCAAAGTCTACAGGTCGAGAAAATTTGTTTGTGAAATACTGTAGTGGCAACATCACATAGAAAAGCGAACTCGGGGTTTTAATACAGCCGAGGACAACGATTCGATGATTTAATTTAATGAACGCTTGATTGATTAGACGCTAGCTTTTGTTTACTGATGAAAACTTGTGCGAAAAATGGCGGGAAAATGGCCGCTGTCAATGTTTCTACTGAGTTAACTTTTAATTTTGACATTGGCAATTGAAATTATTAAGACTGCACTACACAGGTTACTTCGACGATTCTACTGGTGTGCAATTTATGAACTAAAACAATAGAAACACCGCTTAAAAAAAGCCTGAACGTTTGTGGTTATAATTATAAATGCGAAAGTTTGTGAGTATTTATATTTGTTACTTTTACACGGTCAACGGCTTGGTTAATTTGAATAAAATTGTGTGTGGAGGTGCTGACTCCTTCTATAAATACATAGGTTTCTGTTTATACCAGAAACAGGTTCCTATGGAAAAAAGGTACAAAACAACATAACATCACAGGCGAAATGATATACATATTTATATTTTCGTCTTACCACATTCCACTGATTGCTCACCCCCGGCGTATAATAACAAGGTAGTTATGATTAACTGTACAATATCGTTTTGGTGCTTACTGTGAAGATTTTGTAATTATGTGAAATAAATAAATAAAAAACAATGATAGAATGCTTTTCATCAATCATATAGCTCTATGCCACCAGGATGGCTTACTTTGATAAACATCCTAGTGACAAAAAATGCTAAAATGTTATAGTTCTTTAGCCTAAAAAAACACAAATGGCTAAATAATTCATTCAAAATGCCCCTCTAGTCTTTGGTTACAAAAGGATTGATAAATAAAAATTTAGAAAAAAGCGTTAAATGAATAAAAACTATGTACTTTGAATGTAATTTTCATGGAAACCGTTATCAACTTACCACTCTATGTAACAGTTACTCTCATACTTTGTTCCAAACGTGTATAACTTCAGACAAAGAATTATGACATGAGACAAGGTCAGAAACGATCCAGTTTTAAGAATAATATGTTCAAAGGCCTTTTAAAATCACTTTAAAAATATATTACAGTACTTAAAATTAAACTACAAAATTTAATAGGTCACAAAATTTATGTTTTCGATACCTTAAATGACCAACTCCCACTTTTAAGTCTGGCAACCCACCCTACTACGCCGCCCCGCGTAGTCGGTATCGTAGACCCCGCCCGCCGCGCTACGCCATACATACATCGTTTTTACTGTTTCGTAAAGCTACGTCTACATTGAGAGTTCAAACCAAAACATTTATACAATACTAGTTGACGCCCGCGACTTCGCCCGTGTAGAGAAGTTTTCCCGTTCCCGTTTCCCACAGGAACTTGTTCCCGGGATAAAAAGTAGCCTATGTGTTATTCTGATGTATAAGATATATTATTGTAAAGTTTCATTAAAATCCATTCAGTAGTTTTTACGTGAAAGTAACAAACATCCATACAAACTTTCTCATTTATAATATTACTAGCTGACCCGCCCGGCTTCGCCCTTGACATACTTCGAACCCCGTGGCACCCATTTAATCCCGTCGTTTATTAATTTCACGATAATGTATGAACATTTTCCAAATTACTTAATTACTTTTCCGCTCTCAAATTAATTTCTATGCGCATTTTTTTGACATTGCCATATCGCCGAAGATATTCGTTTAATTTGCAAAGTGCAATGGGACAAAATAATCTTTATAATATGTTGAAACCAACTAACAAATTAAAAATGATAAGGATTAATAATGTATTTGTGTAAATAGCCTTTAAATTACCGCTTTATTATTGCTGTTTTTTTTAAGTATTAAAATGGATATAGTACGGTATCCTTAAGAGATAGACATATACCGTCGCGGACTTTTTTGTAGACCTATATTAGATACATAAATAAAATAAAAATAAATATCCATCACGCCTTATCCCCGAAGGGGTGGCAGAGGCATATTATATGCCCACTTTTCACCGTGTGGATTCCTGTCCCACGTAATAGGTGGTGAGCCCATTGCCGTGTTGAAATAGACAGACGAAGGCTGTGGCTACCTGCTGTTGAAATTTTTAAGCCGCCCATAAGGCTTTCAACCAGGCTTAATGACTGCCATTTTACTTGCAACCGGGACCAACGGCTTAACGTGCCTTCCGAAGCACGGAAACGCTCGCAAATGTAAATGCCACAAAGTGGTCACCCATCCGAGGACCAGCCATAGTGAAAGTTGCGTAACTCAGTGATCGTTTACAGAACACTGAGACCGCGGGAACATAATTCCACAATACATTATTTTGTTATATCTTAAAGGGTTTCGGCAGCGTTTTCGTTAAATGCTCCCAGACGGCTTGTTTTTTCCGACACCGCCAACATATATCGATATAATTAAGTTAATGTATACAAAAACTTAACAAAATTTACATAACTTCTCTATGAATCAATCTATCTATTTAAAAAACTGCATCGAAATTCGCTGCGTAGTTTTAAAGATCTAGGTATACATAGAGACAGACAGCCAAAACCGACTTTGTTTTATAATATGTAGCGCTCGTGGCCCCGCGGTCTCAGTGTTCTGTAAACGATCACTGAGTTACGCAACTTTCACTATGGCTGGTCTTCGGCTGGGTGACCACTTTGTGGCATTTACATTTGCGAGCGTTTCCGTGCTTCGGAAGTCCCCCGGCCAGTAAAATGGCAGTCGTTAAGCCTGCCTGCGGCTTAAAAAAAATTTCAACAGCAGATAGCCACAACCTGCGTCTGTCCATTTCAACACGGCAATGGGCTCACCACCTATTACGTGGGACAGGAATCCACACCGGGGCCACGAGCGCTTCTATAATATTATAAAATATATTGCCAAGGGCGCTGCGGTGTATTGTAGAACAACCCTTATAATTATGTTCGTTGGGGTGGTGAATGGGTAACAACCACGCTTGTCATTGCCTATCATGTTAAAGTTAGGACATTATAACATCATCAGCAGCGCTATTTCCGGTTACACACGAAATTCTCGTACAGGAAGCAGAATTGTCAACCTGCGCGATTGTCTGACGACATCAAAAAGACGGCAGGGTGACATAGACCAGAATCTCTGCTTAGAGATCATCTTAGAAACCCATGCAAGGGGCATAATATGTTCAGCAGTGGATTTTAATATGCTGAGAAGAAGAAGAGTGGGATAGTCCCCTCTTTGTAGCCCGGGAAATACAGTCCAGTGTAACTAGTATGTTTCAAGTTCTCCCCATAACCGGAACTATTCCATAATCGGAAGAATGTTGCCACCTGTGTGCGACGGGAGTGTCGTTTGGTCGTAGATGTACCGGCCCTGGACGCGGCGTGTGAGACCAGGGGTCCAGTGATGGAGGAGGAGAGCTCGTCATCCGTCCTTCCACTGGCTATCGTAAATCCCCCGGTATACCTTGAGTGGTCAAACGCCGGTATCAGGGGCTTTCCTATATCGTGCAGGCCTTATTCGTGGCAGCGAAGAGGCCTGCCGATATTGTTATGAAGACGTAGTGGTTCAGGAGGACCATGTCAGAAATCTACCAGGAGCAGTAAATGTATTGGTGGTCGGTGGAGATCGCAATGGACGTGCAGCGTGCATCTCCGCGTGTACACCATGCACTGCCAGATATTTGTAGCCACATATGCAACGAGTTGGAGCTCCACGAGTGTTATAAGGAGGCCGAAGGGAACCTCCAGGAGACCATAACGCGGGCTAAGAAATTTAATAAGCTCCTAAGTAAGGCAGCCGCTGGCCCAGCCTCTGAAGTAGCTAGAGAATGCTGAGGGCTTTCTTTTTAATCAAGATCAGAGAAAAATGGTCCTACATGTATGGCTACATCTCAGGTGCCCGACGCGGATTACGCCAAGAACGACGTGCCCGTAATCACTAAGAGTGAGCTACAGGCAAGAACATCAGCATGTACCCGACGGTATTCTAGGTTGAGTGTGACTTCTAGATCTCGAAGAACTTTTACTGATAGAGCTATGGCGCAAGCCTCAAAAGAGACTGATTTCTTACTTGATTACAGTATCAATTCAATTCATTACCGTTTAAAAAAAAAAGAAACGTCAATATCTTTAAGCAGAAAAGGGTAATTGCTGTGCCTTTAATAAACAGTTTAAGTATATCATTAAATTCTTTTCGAAAAATACATAAAGAATATAATAGATGCATTTATTTTTTATTCCTCAAAACGTCAAATATGCTCGACATAAAATATTCGCTATTAAAATATAATCGCTCCTTTTCCGCGAAACAGGCCGAGGCATGGCCAATGTGCTCAAGTAATTTTCTGGTTTCTTCAAGACAACCATCACTTAAGTACATGGCCTACATACCCGGGACTAACCAAACTTATTTCAGTTAAAACAGTGTTCTTACTTTTGGGACTACAGGCTATTTTTTTTTAATTAGGACTAATCCCACCCGCATTCCCATAACTGTGACTCCTGTAAACCAGGACCTACAGCAATGACCCAAACACCAGACAAGTTACACCGAGCTCGATCTCGGTAAAGTCCCAGAAGAAGTTAGCTATTGGAACCCGCAACAAAATTAATCAGAAGATAATGAAAGGAAGTAGGAAAAGAACGTAATGCCTTTTTCCTCTTTTGAAAAGCGGGAGACCTGGATAGCAATTAGGTTTAAATCCTATAGAAATAGGGAAGCACCATGGTAATAGTAGGTATATTATGGGTCCTATGTAAGGGTGTAAGGGGCCCCACCAAGATCTTCGGGGCCCAAGTCAACCTCCCGTGCTAGTGCGTGCACCTGCTGACTAACGGACGAGGCTCTGGCGCTGGCTTTCCCCTTTGGGGTTGGGAGGTCTGAGGGCGTCGCTCCCATAAAAGCCACCCGCCAAAACTAAATGGAAATGTACAATCGGAATGTAGCTAGGGATAGGGCGCCGCCGCAAAACGGCGCGCAGGAGCCCCGCCCGACTCCTGTGGCAAGTGGGCTAGGGCTGCCGTGTGTCGGGCCAGCACGGCTAAAGAAGTTAGCCCCAACCCGAATCCGCTTCGCATCTTGGAACATTGGCACGCTGACTGGGCGTGCGGTAGAGTTGGCCGAAGTACTCTCCAGGCGGAGGGTGGACGTGGCGTTCCTGCAGGAGACTCGGTGGAAGGGCAACAGAGCCCAGCCCTTGCAGAACGGCTACAAGCTGTATTACACGGGTGCGCCTGGTGGGGAGAACGGGGTGGCCGTTGTGCTCTCCGAGGGGCTGCAGAGTGGCATCTTGGAGGTGAAACGCTGTAGCGACCGGCTTATGATCGTGAGGGTGCTTATCGATGGGATTATTACCCACCTGATAAGTGCCTACGCGCCACAGGCCGGTTGTAGCGACGCCGATAAGATGTCGTTTTGGGGTCAACTCGAGGGAGTGCTTCGGAGCATTCCATTGTCACAGGGAATCGTTTTGGGCGGCCACCTAAACGGTCATGTGGGTGAGAGGTGTGAGGAGTTTGAGCGTGTTCATGGTGGTTTTGGATACGGCACCCGCAACGCTGAAGGAGAAACTATCCTTAGAACGTGTGCGGCTGCCGATCTGGCCATTGTGAACACGTATTTCAAAAAGAAATCCGAACATCTCATCACCTACAAGAGCGGGAGGCGTACAACTCAGATCGATTTCCTACTCACTAGGCGACACAGCATCGGCAAGGTGGCCAACTGCAAGGTCATACCCGGTGAGAGTCTTATTGCACAACACCGTCTCCTTGTCATGGACCTCTGCGTGAAGCCCAAAGGCAAACGCATCGAGCGGTGCCAGCGCTGCATCAGATGGTGGCTGCTTAATGAAACTAGGTCCCAGGAGTTCGTCTCAGCTGTCAGTGACAAGTGCACCGACACTGAAGGCGAACCAGTTCAAGCTTACTGGGACAAAGTTCAGGCGGCCATCCTTGGAGCGGCAAAGGTGGTGCTCGGTGTGTCTAAGGGTGGACGCAAATGTGACAAGGAAACTTGGTGGTGGACGACGCAGTCCAGAGGGAGACTAGGGAGAAGAAAGCCCTCTTTAAAAAGTGGCAAGCGACCGGATCTCCTGAAGACCGCGACGCATACAGGGCTGCCAAGCGCGCCACAAAGAGAGCTGTAGCCAGAGCCAGACGTGACCACTTACAACCTCTGTATGATAAGCTGGAATCGTCTGAGGGGCAGAAGCTCATCTATAAGCTGGCGCGCTCCAGGGTCAAAGCGGCACAGGATATATCCAAGTGTCGCTGTGTAAAAGACCCTGAGGGCAACCTGTTAAGCGAAGACCTCGCGGTAAAGGAGAGATGGCGCTCGTACTTCCACGAGCTGCTTAATAAACAGCACAAAGAGGTGCAGCCTCCGGACCTCCCTCCGAATCAGGGACTAGTGCCACCGGTAACGCCTGGAGAAGTCCTGACTGCGCTTCGCCGCATGAAGAATCGGAAAGCTGTCGGACCCGATGGAGTCCCCATCGAAGCCTGGAAGGCGATGGGTCCTCGCGGTATGGGCATCTTAGTAAACCTTTTTAACCGCATACTCCTCAGCGGGCAGATCCCAAACCAATGGAGACTGAGTATTATTACTCCAGTCTTCAAAGGTAAGGGGTCAGTGCAGGAGTGCGGGAGCTACCGCGGTATTAAGGTGATGTCCCACACCATGAAGATCTTCGAGAGGATTATAGACTCTCGGATCCGGCAGGAGTGTACTCTCTCGGGGTGTCAATATGGGTTCCGCCCTGGTTATGGGACCACGGACCCTGTTTTTGCCCTGAGGGTTGTCGCAGAGAAATACAGGTCGAAGAACACGCCTCTGCACTGTTGTTTCTAGACATGCAGAAGGCCTTCGACTGTGTTCCTCGTGCGATGGCGGTCCAAAGGGGTTCCAGAGGTCTATATTGACACTATCCGGGACATGTACTGTGACTCCGATTCAATGGTTCGGACTGCTGTTGGCGACACGAAACCCTTCCCCATCACCGTCGGGGTACACCAGGGTTCGGTCCTTAGTCCGCTTCTGTTCAGTGTAATATTAGACGAATTGTTGGACAGCATCAGAAACCCACATGAGCAGCCTCCATGGTTGCTCATGTATGCTGACGATATTGCGCTGGCAGACGCGGACAGGGGCAGATTGGTGCGACGTGTGAAGGCGTGGAAGGAGACGCTTGAGAACGGCGGTCTGAAACTAAATGTGGCGAAGACCGAGTACTTGGCACTAAACTCGACAGATCCCACATCCGTCCGCATAGGCGGTGATTTGGTCGAGCGCACGGACCAGGTTAAATACTTGGGATCTGTTTTTCACACGTCCAGTGACATCGATTGCGATGTCAAGTCACGCATTGCTGCCGCGTGGGCCAAATGGCGGGAGATGACCGGTGTCTTTTGTGACCCTAAAATGCCGATCCGGTTGAAGGGACAGGTCTACAAAACCATTATTAGACCTGTCCTTTTACATGGCAGTGAGACGTGGCCGATATTGGAGCGACACAAGCAGGAGCTGCGTGTCACGGAAATGAAGATGCTGCGGTGGATGTGTGGGGTCACGCGGATGGACCGCGTGAGAAACTCTCGCATCCGCGGCAGCCTTCACGTCCGTGACATTGCAGACAAGTTGCAAGAGTGTCGCCTTCGTTGGTATGGTCACGTCTTGCGGCAACCGCCGGGCTACGTAGGTAACAAATGTCTGGCCATGTCAGCCCCGCCGGGTCCCGGTAAGAGGGGAAGACCCAAGAAGTGCTGGCTTGACGTCGTAAGGGATGACATGCGTACCAATGGTCTCACTACAGAGGATGCCGAAGACCGTGCGAAGTGGAGGAGAAAATGTAGGAAAGCGGACCCCGGGCGTCGCGAGACGCAACTGGGACAGACGCTCGGATGATGATGATGATGATATGGGTCCTATGTGAGCTATGTTTGATTCCAGTAATATGTATGGCATAAACGTTCAAAAGCACGAAAATTCACCCTTAATGCCACGAGATCCGCATAGTAAACTACTCCCGATGTTACTTGTAAACAATTAAGTATATTATATCGCTCGTTTTGCCAAATACTACACTCCCAAAGTATATGATGGGCGGTCTGATCATATTTGGCATCAGCAGTCGAACACTGACAGAACGGTGACTCAACCAGCTTAAACGAATGTAATTTGCTCCTAAAGTTACCATGTCCAGTAAGAAATTGAGCAACACAGTGATCAACCTCCAGCCAGGACATTCTTAGGCCATAAACCATAGGCTAATGCAACATTAACGAGCGTCTAAAATTACAAGTTATCACAATAAAACATGCATTAAGTTAATCGCGACCGCCCTAACGCACATCCCCGGGGAATATAATATCCCTTAGGGTACCCATGGTTTGTTTATGGGAAAATGTTGGGGAATATTCGAGGGGATATTTTTGTCTTGTCGACGGTATTAACAAGTAGGGAAACGTGTGTTCTATTATATTAAGGAAATTGTATAACGCTGTGGTACCTAGTTCATCTTTATGGAGGATTTTATTTTTGCCTCATAACTCAGTACTTTTTTAACAAAATATGTATTTTTATACCATAAATGGCTCGCGTTTGACTACGTAAAGGTGGTCTAGGATGGAGCACACTCACCTAGAAACAAGAAACGCCCTTTCACTATCGTCAGCGAAGGAATCCGACGACTTCTAAACCGAAACCAGTTTCAAAACCGCAAGTGGTAGAAACTTCAAAATCGCCTATGTATGTTGTCATGGTGTCCTGAACCAAATGCCGCAAACCGTTTGACTCTATCTCTTAAATAGATACCATTAAGCGGTCCCACATTTCATCTTTGCCATAACGAAAAATGCTTAGAACACATTGATCGTTAACAGAACAAAGCTACGAGAGCTTCTATTTGTGTATTTTTTTAGTTATACTTATTATGGCGCGTTAGGGAAAAATGATGAGAGTAAATTTTTACGATGCGCGCGCAAAACAGTCACGAAAAACCGACACAAATTATATAACTACATTCAAAGTATTTTTTATTCTTTTGATGTTTTTTTTCTTACTAATTTTTCATCACTGTTACAAACAAAGAGTTGTGGTAGTGGTGTGGTACATGCTTGGTATGTGACAAGAATAGATATCTGTGGTATATGTGATGAAATCTTATTAGATTAAGAAATGTATAACTTCTAACGCGTGTACATAAGTACTCACACATTTTTTTATACCACTGAGGTGCCAGACAAGCATACTGATGGAAAATGGTCACCGCAGCTTATGGACGTATGCAACACACGTGCCGACCCTGTAAAAACCTTCTAAGACCGCTTTTGAAGAATCCCTGTAGAAGTATTTATTCTGAGTCTTGCATAATACATGCAAGAATTCATCACATCTCATTCTCTCCGATCTTACCCACCCTCCCACTTGTTTCGTCACGGGGAATGAAATCTAAATCAATCCGCGTTCATCCCCTCGAGTAGGGGTTAGTTTTCAATGCTTTTAACAATGACGTCACGGGGGATCGAAGCGAGAGTTTAAAGCATTAAGTACTTTCCTCGTCTGCTCGTGATAAATGGGAGTTGGGCCTTCCCAAACTGTCGTAGATTCGAATCTCGCTCTGTTTTTTTTCTTTTTTAATTTAAATGCTAATCTATACATACAGATAAAAATAATTGAAGTGTCTGTATGTAATTGCAATTTAACAGTTTTTTTGTAAATGCGTATGAAAGTATTTCAGGCAGGTAATTGAAAAAAAAAACAACACTGGGAAATCTTTCCGAAGAGTTGCCCGGGGTGTCCGGCAATACAGTTAGACCGGGGACCGTGTGGTTTTAGCCACCCGAGGGAATTTCCACACGTTAAAAAAAGTTACAAAACAAACCAATTATTATTGAAGTGAAACTTCTTTATGAACGTTGCGAGAAATTTTGAAAAAATAGTTTTGGTCGGTTTCGCGCCATGTTGTTTTGAAGTAAAACTTCATCATAAGTGAAACTTCTTTATCGACGTATGAGAGAAATTTTATAGCTGTAAAAAATGTCGTAAAGAAATTTCACTTCTTTCCTGTGTACTCTGGTACTCACATTGTTTTTTCTGTCTCTCTGTCGGCTAATCTCTAAAACAGCTGGACAGGTTTTCACGGGTCTTTCACTGGTTGACATACAAGTCACATAGACGGTTAAGTTCATTATCCTTTCTTATGACGTCGAAGTGATCACTAAATGTGATAAACCAAAAAGAGAAATCAATTAATCGTACCGTATATACTTTCATTATGCATTTAGTGTAAAGTTGTTAATTAAGAATACAAACAGACATTTTAATTTTATTTATGTGTAGGTAGGTATAAGTAGATAAATTTTCTAATATTTAGTACCTGCCTATAGATATAACAAAGAAATACATATTTCTTCTTTGTTATATCTATAGGCAGGTACTAATATAGTACATAAGTAAGTTAATAAGATTGTATTTATTGTAAGTAAAACTTCTTTACCGACGTTGAGAGAAGTTTTATAGCTGTAAAAATATCTTCGTTTTTCGGTTATACGTCATTTTGTTTTAAAGTGAAACTTCTTTATCCTTTAACGACGTATAGAGATATTCTATAGCTGTATAAAAATGTCGTAAAGAAGTGTCACTTCTTACCTGTGTACTCTGGTACACACACGTTATTTTTCTATGTTTGTAACGAAGAAACTGTAACATTACTGGACCGGTTTAAAAACAATCTTTCACCATTATAATGCTACATTATCGTTGAGTAACATTGGCTTTATTTATCTTTATAAAAAAGTGAGACAGGGTTCTTAAAACGAACAAAGCAGCGGACGAAATGTTGAAAATATGTTTAACTAGAAAGATTTTGTTTTGTAGTCTATAAACTTTGGAAATTCAGAACTAATTTTTGATTTAGGACTTTTTAGACTTGTAGACCCTAAAGTTTTGAAAAGTTCGTTCACCATTCTGTAGCCTTCTATATCTTAGGAACCATAAGAGATAGAGGCAAACGGTTTGCGGGATTCGGGACACCATGTATACGTGCCCAGGCAATTTTAAAGTTTCTACCACTTTCGGTTTTGCAACTGATTTCGGTTTAGAACTCGTCTGATTCCTTAGTCACGATAGTGAATGATGCGGTACTTGTTTCAGAAGTAATACAGGCTATGACACTATGGTTCTACTCACGGAAACGAGGCAGTAATAAAAATAGTCGAAAATCGGGCGACCTATATTATTTACATAATTCCATGATTCATTATTTTGTTATATCTCAAAGGGTTTAGGCAGCGTTTTCGTTAAAAGCTCCATTATAGCTCCAGCTCCATTACATTATATCATTATAATTAAATTAATGTATTCAAAAACTTAACAAATTATACATACAAACCTTCCCTATGATTCACTCTAACTATTAAAACAAAACTGCATCGAAATTCGTTGCATACTTTTAAAGATCTAAGCATACATAGGGACAGACAGAGAAAAACGACTTTGTTTTATAATATGTAGTGATGAAAAGATAATCGTAGACTTATCTACATACCACTAACGCCATCTAGCCGAATACTTCGAACTTCCTCAGCAATTAGTTAGTAGCGTAATAAATTTATTTGCCCTGCCTCTTCTTCTTTGGTTTGTTACAATTTAGTTCCGTCGTGTTTTATTAGATGGCGCTTAGGGTTTTTAAACGTTTTTTTTTTTTGTAATCCTGGTAAGCTATATTTATTTATTTATGTTTATTTGTTCATGAGCACACTAATAATAAAAAAATAACAGTACTCCATTAGATTTCTATCTATATAGAATTCTACTAACACGTACCGCGCCAGTGGCCGTTAGTAAAGTACATAAATAAGTTATATTTTTGATGGTCAACTTACATTTTGACAGCTAAAAACAGCGATTCTGGTTCTATTCTACGGCTTGTCTATAGTAGATTCACCCGTATAGCAAAGGTACATGATCATTGCACAGCTCATAACGTTGAACGGTTTTAATTCGAAGGCGTTTACTTATAGATGGATTGTTATTAATTAATATTAAACAGACATCCACAACGAAAGGGTTCTTGAAAACTTTTACTTTTTACGTATTTACTTTAAACTTTAATGTAAGGGAGTTTAAAGACATGCGGGACACTTTAGACCTATAGGTAACTACTATAATCTAAACTAATATTATAAAGCTGAAGAGATTGTTTGTTTGGTTAAATGCGATAATCTCAGGAACTACTGGATGGAATTGAAAAAAGTTGTGTGGAAGGTCCATTTATCAAGGAAGGCTATATATCATCACGCTTCTGCCTTGGAGAGCAGAACAGTAATCATAAATGTCGACAATACGGGAAATTTTTTTACAATATTGTAGAATTTACAATCGACAGAATTGAATAGGGTGCGACGGGAGGTCAAAATGGCTCCCAAGCGAAGCCACCTAGTAATATTATAAAGAGGAGAGATTTGTAATGAATAGGCTCAAAAATAAGGAAATGATTTTAAAAATTCTTTCATATTTTCATTTGAAAACTACATTCCTCGTGAGTAACATAGTCTATATTAGGTTTTCAAAAAAGTTAGAGTTCCATACGAAATCTCGAACAGAAAAACTTCATCAGCTATTTACAAATATATTTATATTAAAATTGTTATTTTAATGCATTTAGACATGCCTTTTCTCAACGTAATTACGTAAAACGTAATTAAAGCTTTCTGTCCAGACATAAAAATTAACCCAAAGTCGTTCCACTCAGCAACTTCTCATAACCGTAAACCATAAAACCGATTGATCAAATATTTAAAACTCGAGACAAACATCTGTAGCCGATATAAAAACCGGTATTTTAATAGCTTTGAGCTCAGTAAATAAATATTATAGATTATACAGATAAAGAAAATTAAAGTGTATGTTTGTGCCAGTGTCACAGATATCACAGTTTTTATTTTTAATACAACTTAATATGATATACTAGTTGACACCCGCGGCTTCGCCCGCGTATTCGCCCGCGTAGAGAAGTTTCCCGTTCCCGCTTCCCACAGCAACTTGTTCCCGGGATAAAAAGTAGCCTATGTGTTATTCTGATGTATAAGCTATATTATTGTAAAGTTTCATTAAAATCTATTCAGTAGTTTTTACGTAAAAGAGTAAGAAACATCCATACAAACTTTCGCATTTATAATATTATTAAGTTTCATTGATTCTTTCCTTCTAACTTTCTAACTAGGTTTTTTAATGTATATTTTATCTTTTTTTTCTTCAAATTTGCTGTTTAGGTACAATATAACTATTATCCTCGCTATCGAATTATTTCCTAGTTAATATTATGTAAGTACGCCATCCACTTCTTCTTTCTTTCCATACTTAGGTTGTTTGAAAGAGATCGCTTTTAGCGATAAGAACGCCCATTGTACTCTCACTTGCAGTTTTAGGTTCTAAAAATACTGTATGTAATAGTGTGCAATATCTATTTATTTATTTCGGCAATAGACAGATAGGTAGGGACCGTGTGGTTTTAGTTGATTCGAGTCCGGCATAGGGGTAATAGGGGTAAGGCAATGCTTTACCCCTATTGCCGCAATTGACGAAACTTTCACGAACGAACGGGCAGTTCAAACGAATAAAGCCACGGGCGTCTCCATAGTCAGCCTATGAACTCAGCTTATAATCTGCGACTTTATGACCCGCCCGTCTACAATGACTCATGTAGTGAGTGTGTCAGTATGAATTAACTCTTTTGGCCACTCTTTTACAATACAATCGTACGATTTGATGACGCAGTGCAAAAATTACTCATGTTTAATAATAACAATAAGATACAAAGGGGTTAATAAATTATCTACTCTAGTCGCCCTCACCTACGAGTACGTTAGGTGAGGGCGTTACGTTTTTTTTTTTTTCGTGTGAAATTCCTCATGGATGCTATGCCGGACTCCTACCGACTAAAACCACACGTTACCCTTCTATATGTCTATGGCCAGGAGTCCCGGGTGAGCCCTCGGAAGGATAACCCCAGGGCTCCCGACAGACCTTGTCCGCTACCGCAGGCTCCTTCAGGGGGGGTTCGGGTGCGTATCCTGCCTCTTTGGGGGGTTCAAGTGTTATCTCGCTTCTTTGGGGGGTTCGGGTTATATACCACTACCTTGAGGGAGTGAGCTACGTGCGTGTAACCCTCACGCTATGCCACCTTCCCCGGCCCGCTTCTGTAAGCACGGCGAGCAACCCGGCCACCGTTAGGCCCCCGGTCACGGAGGCCGGTAGTCTTGGGCGAAGACAAATCTGCGGCGCCCTCGTCGCAGACTGCGGAACTCGGGAGGGAGAGTTCTTTCTCGCTCTTTCTCCGCAGCCTCTTTTGCGAGCATGACTTGCTCGCAAAAAGACGCAGCGGCGTCCCACTTGCTCTCGCCGGAGATCATGGCTCTCACCATGGTCTCCAGCGTGAGAATGTCCACGCCCAGACGAGTACGGTCTAAGTAACTTTCTGATGCACTGCCACATAAAAAAATAATATAATTATTGTACTATTTGGCAATGAAGAATTTATTATTGAATTTAAAATTAGAATTAAATGAAAAAATAAAATTATTTAAAATACGAAGCCAATTCAAATCAGCTGTTATGTTATGTCTAGGGTTGCACATAGATTGAAATTCTGTCTGTTCTGGTCAAGATCAGCACCATTCGCTTCCAAAAACAACTTACAACTTATCTAAAAGTGTTGCAATAACAGATATCATTATTTTAGATGTATTGATGACCACTATAGTTTAATTTTTTAAAACTTGCAACTTATCTCTGAAACGGCTGGACCGATTTTAACGAGACTTTCACTGGCAAGTAGTTGATATTATAAGGAGTAACTTAGGCTTCATTTTATACCCGTATTCCAGATCAGGCACTATGCGGGTGAAACCGTAAGCTTCCGTTAGTAAGCACTAACAATTCCGCCATTTTGAAATTCAACCAAATTAAATAACGGACTTGTTCTACAAGTACTTAAATATTTATTTGATGCAAATGAATGGAGTGCTCTTTGCGGTGCATGTAATAAAAAATTTACATACAAAGACTTTGTTCAACGTAGTTCAGTAATGTAACTCTTTGTTTGGTGTAATCTCAAAAACTACTGAACCAATTCAGTAATGTACTTTATATCATAACGACAGATGGCTCGATGATAACTACACCTTCTTATTTTTCATTTACTTATTTATTTTAAAGATAAATATAAAATAAATAAATATCCATCACGCCTTATCCCCGAAGGGGTGGCAGAGGCATATTATATGCCCACTTTTCACCGTGTGGATTACTGTCCCACGTAATAGGTGGTGAGCCCATTGCCGTGTTGAAATAGACAGACGCAAGTTGTGGCTACCTGCTGTTGAAGTTTTCAAGCCGCCCATAAGGCCTTCAACCAGGCTTAACGACTGCCATTTTACTGGCAACCGGGACCAACGGCTTAACGTGCCTTCCGAAGCACGGAAACGCTCGCAAATGTAAATGCCACTAAGTGGTCACCCATCCGAGGACCAGCCATAGTGAAAGTTGCGTAACTCAGTGATCGTTTACAGAACACTGAGACCGCTAGGCCACGAGCGCTTCTAAGATAAATATCGTTTAGACAACTCACACAACGTCATCTGATTCCAAACTAAGCAGAGCTTGTAGTATGGTAACCAGATAACTGATAAACATACTTATATATATTTCTAAATACATACATAATATAGATAAATAACACCTAGACACAGAATAAACCATCGTGCTCATCACACAAAGTTTTATCTTGGGTGGGGAATCGAACCCACGACGTCTTGCGTAGCAGTCGGATACACTCCCACCGCGCCACAGAGACAGATAACGCGTTTTCTTGGACTGTGGCTTACGAATACCTACCAAGTTACGTTTGTTTTTTTTATACGTGGCACGTCAAAATGGCGTCGCCCGCCTGATGGTAAGCAAAGACGACGACCCATGGTTGAGGCCGCTATCTCAACCCGCAGGGCTCCGATAGCGACCCTCATCTTGACGGCCCAGAAATATGCCTTTTCACGCTTCTCTTAAAGGACCCAGGATTGTAAGAGGAGGGAAACACGTGCGCTGGCAGAGAGTTCCATGTTTTTATGGTGCAAAGACTAGATACCTTATGGTGTAATATGAGGGAGATTTCCGGCGCTCAAGCGAATTAATCCGCAAGTGACCTGACTAAAGAACGAGGCATCGATTACGGGGTTGGGTCAGACAGCAATCGCCACTAACAATGTCGAAAAACAAAACTCAAAGGATTGAATATTAAGTCCCATTAATATTTTAGTTTATCTTTGTGGAAGAGGATAATAATTTATGATTGCTGAAAACCATTACCGTTGGAAATAAGGAAGATCTAAATTACTAGACATAGGTAAAATACTGTCACTAAGCAGCCTAAAAAAAAGTGTGTGTATACCAGAAACACCAGAATACACAGGTAAGAAGTGAAACTTATAAGATGTTTGTAGTTACTATTTAAAATTTAATGAAAATTGGGTAATTGCATAAGGCTTAAGCATACTTCAAAAATTAACATTAAAATCAAGCCCAGCCGTTCCGAAGGTACCTAACTAGCGACAAATTTTAAAACATTGGTTTATGACATGGGATTTTTTTTTATGTGGGGAATGCGTTTACGAGCCATCTTCACTGTTACGGGGGCAGATTGAATTTTGATGTAGGTAAGGTATGTTAGGTTGGCTATAAGATTATGAATAATAACTATTTAGTTATTCTTCATCTTGATTGCTAATTGACAACATTTTAATATACCTAACTATCTTCACGCTGTATACCTGAAGGGGTAATCAAAGAGGACATATATCACATACTTCTTCTGCTTCCGACCGATTAACCTTTTCAATTAAAACTGATTGAATGCAATCAAAGGAAATTTTATTTTCAAAACAATTTTAGTAATATCTATTTCGAGATGTGCTGTATTAAGTATTTATTGTTTATTACTGAAATTCTACGTAATTCTGTTTCGACATCTTAGAAATGAATCATGGGAAAAATACAGTAGCAGTAAATGAATAGGTACCTCTTCCATTGTTCGAAATTTTCAGAAGCGTTGTTATGAGAAATATTGTAACATAAATCACAGATAATATATTTTTTTTTTAATAAATAGATTCTTCTTTATCTTAAGTGTATTCCCAGTTGCTTCTAAGCCCAACCAGGATTTGAAGCCCACATTTATTTGGCAGCTATCGTTTGACCTTAATTTTCGTCATTTTTGTCAACTACTGCCTGTCTGGCAGGCGTTCTTGCCTCGTCCGTTAGCAGGTGCACCGCTAGTCACTTGGGCAACGGAGATCTTGGCGGGGCCCCTTTCAACTCCTTCTACTTGAACATACATTGCAAGTACCCCTCGTGTACCGTGCTGCCTTCTAGTGCCGTAGAAACCTCGACGTTGGCACAGGCTAATCTCCTTTGGGAGATTGTGGGTGGCAGCTCATGTAGCCCCTCGCAGAGTGCCTCATATCGGGGCATTCCCTTAGCCAGGCTGTGGTGAATAGCTATCAGGCCAATCGAGCCTAGCGACCCGATTGGAAAGAAAGCGGATCACCGCGGAGTTTAGTGGGTTGGACGGCACGCAAAGGTCCTTCTGACCTACGGGTCTGCTTGTACATAAATATCATCAAGCCAGTATCCTATCGGGGTAGGCAGAGACTACGACTTTTCACTTACTTACGGGAGTACGGAGTACGCTCCGTACTCCGTAGTTATCCGTAAGTAAGTGAAAAGTCTAGACTAGACTAGAGACTACGACTTTTCACTTACTTACGGGTGCGTAAGTAAGTGAAAGTAAGTTCACGTTTATAAGTAAGGCGGGTGTACTCTGCCTACCCCGATAGGATACTGGCTTGATGATATTTATGTACAAGCAGAGTTATATTAAAGATAATAAGATAGCTTAAGTTAAGATAGCTTATTTAGATAAAGTAATATAAAAAATAATTACATGAAAAAAAAGGTATGCTAACTACTAAAAGGAAACATTAGGGCAAGAAATTAAAACAAAATAAATCGCTAAAGAAACATTTAATCAAAATCAATATTATTTTGATAAGATAAAATTACATAATATCAGCAGCTATAATAAATAATTACATACAAATATTAATAAATAATTACATAAGAAAAAAAAAGCTATGGGAGGAAACATTAGGGCAAGAAATTTAAAGTAAAAAAAATCGCTAAAGAAACATTTAATCAAAATCAATATTATTTTGATAAGTTTAAATTACATAATATCAGGAGCTATGCGAGGAAACATTAGGGAATTAAGTTATAACAAAAAAAATGTAAACAAACATTTAATCATAATCAATATTATTTTGATAAGTTTAAATTACATAATATTAGCAGTTATATAACGTTATGGATAAATAAACATACGAAACTAGAACACTAAAATTGTTATACCTAATGAGGTAAGTAAACTGCCTATTATCGCTAAGTGTAACTCAAATAAGTAGAATTTGTGGAGGAAAATCATAGCTAAATTGCTAAAGAAGGGTTTACTCAATGTATGATTGTGATGCATTACATGAAACAAACGTATGTAGGAAAATTTTGACAACTTTTAACACGCAACGTAAATATGCACTTTAATTGTTTCAACAAGACTAAAACGAGGAGAATCCTTCAGCTATTATTTAGCCTTCTTTCGCCGTCATCACACTGCTGTAACAGCTTGCTGACGGCTTCTTGAAGGCATTTGAGAGGTGCAATACCCAAACAAATATGGTAAAGCAGCTAAATTTTTAATAAAAAAATTTGTCCATTGACTGAGTGGAGTCCATTGCATCAATGTTTAAAAATGGTTGTAACACTGTTCATTGGTTATGAGTTATTCATTAGCTCGATAGCTCCATCGATAGCTGGATAGCTCTGGTCCATACTCTTAAAATGAAGGTTAAAATATGGTGAAAAATTTCAACTTGATTCGATACGGTTCGGGTAGTTCAGGTGGCTAGAACATTGCCCTGGTTAGGTAAAGGTCACGGGTTCAATCCCCGTGTCGAATCGAATTGTCTTTTTCCACTTTATTAAACATTTATAAGATATTTAGCAAAATAATTGCTATAAAAATGTATCGAATGATATTGAATATTTTTGTTATACCTATTCATATAGGTATACGAATATTATAAAGAGGAAAGATTTGTAAGTTTGTCTGTAATAAATAGCCTCAAAAACAACTGGGCCGATTTTAAATATTCTTTTAACATTAGAAAGCTACAGTCTTCGTGAGTAGATAACATAGGCTATATTGGATTCTCAAAAAGTTTAGGTGAAGCTGCGGGTATCAGCTAGTCGTATAAAACTTTTAACGAAACATTTAAAATATAAAACAGTTCACAATGACGTCATCAGTAGCATGAAAGCGCTGAGCCTTAGCCTTAAAAAATGTTCAATGAATTATTTGACATTGTGCCTTATTTTCGCTCCTAGGCAAAGGCGTCACTGCCGTAATGCCAATAATGACGCCATTTAAACTGTTTATACTGTTGATTGATGGCGCTTGGTGGACGCCATTTGAAGGTTAAATGAATGTTGTTTACATTTTGTCTGAAAAACGAATAAGTAATTCTTTATTATTTTCATTTCTATTTCATAAAGCGCTATTGGACCCGCTAACTCAGTATTCTGTAATACTTCGGAAGGCACGTTAACCCGTTGGTCTCAGTTGCCAGTAAAATTACAGTCGTTAAGCCATGGGCGGCTTGAAAAAATTTCAACAGCAAGTCGCCACAGCCTGCGCCTGTCCATTTCAACGTGGTAATGGGTTCACCACCTGTTACGTGGTACAAAAACGGTGAAATGAGGGCTAATTGTGTTCTTCTGCCTACCCCTTCGCCGATAAAGGCGTGACCATATGTATGTAAGTACGTGTATTTCATAAATAAATAGTTATCGGTAACCCTATTCTTCGAAGTGGTTTTTGATTTATATCATACTAGTTGACAACCCGCAGCTTCGCCCGCGTAGAGAAGTTTTCCCGTTCCCGGTTCCCACAGGAACTTGTTCCCGGGATAAAAAGTAGCCTATGTGTTATTCTAATGTATAAGCTATATTACTGTAAAGTTTCATTAAAATTCATTCAGTAGTTTTTACGTGAAAGAGAAACAAACATCCATACAAACCTTCACGTTTATAATATTATTAAGACTAGTTGCCCCCCACGGCTTTGCTCGTGATAGCCTTCCTTGATAAATGGGCTGTCCAACACCAAAGTATTTTTTCAAATCTGACCAGTAATTTCTGAGATTAGTGCGTTTAATTTAACAAGCAAACTCTTCAGCTTTATATATTAAAATAGATTTTTTTTAAAGTGAACAATTCCCGTTGTTCGGTTGCTAAAAAAACTAACTATTTTTACGCTGTCTCTCTGACGGTGTAGTCAAAAAATAGAGCATAAATAGGTAGAATAGTAATTATGACAGTTTAATAATGTGATTAATGATAATAATGCCCGTGCCTAATTAAAATTACGTAAAAAACCTGAAAACAGTAGGCTTTATGTAAAGATGTCTCTCGCGTAATTTGTCCCTTTACCAAGAGCCTTCAAGAGCACATTAGACTTGCGTTTATGCGAGCTGACGTGAGTACCTACTTATCTATACTAGATACCACAGTTAATATATTATAATTCTTAGAATACTACATAAATTAACCCACTTCTTCTAAAACAAGCAATTTAGTTTAGCAGGAGGCCATAAGGATCAGATCATTTTTTTTACTTTACCGTTGCTTTTATTCTTTTGAAAAAAATATAACTATCTATAACAACATTGATTTATTGTAAACTCTCACGTGGCCGTGGTGACTACAGATGTATCAGGTTTTACTTTTATTAATGTAAACATTGAATTAGGCATCCTAGCATTGAACAGTCATTTATTTAAAATCATGACGACTGATTCAGTGTTGTAACGAGAACACCATTTATGGAGGAATGGCGGTTAATTTAAAAAGGATTAAGTTGGCTACCTCTTTTACAATTCGTACTAAAATATTTATAAATATTCATTAAACGTTTTTATGCCATAGATAAGTACGCGAGCTCTTGTGGTAGCCTATTCTAGCGACATAATGTCACTTAGTAACGTTTACAGTAAAAGTTATTAGCATAACGGTTAATAATAGCTACGTTACAAAAAACGTTATTAATCATGTAGAGTGCTCTGTCGGTTACAGTTATCGAAAAGAGCTTTTTCTTTATTTTGTATTTATAACATGAGAAATAGATCATACTCGTATAATTAATTTTTCTTGGTGAAATTCTGTGTAAGGGACCTGGGTAAACTAGTCGTAAATTATCTAATCTAAATTTTAAATTTGTCTAATCTAGCAGTAAGCATTTAGAAAAAATAATAAATAAAATAAAATAAATATCCATCACGCCTTATCCCCGAAGGGGTGGCAGAGGCATATTATATGCCCACTTTTCACCGTATGGATTCCTGTCCCACGTAATAGGTGGTGAGCCCATTGCCGTGTTGAAATAGACAGACGCAGGTTGTGGCTACCTGCTGTTGAAATTTTCAAGCCGCCCATAAGGCCTTCAACCAGGCTTAACGACTGCCATTTTACTGGCAACCGGGACCAACGGCTTAACGTGCCTTCCGAAGCACGGAAACGCTCGCAAATGTAAATGCCACAAAGTGGTCACCCATCCGAGGACCAGCCATAGTGAAAGTTGCGTAACTCAGTGATCGTTTACAGAACACTGAGACCGCGAGGCCACGAGCACTTCAAAAAATAATAATAGGAAAGTGTAAATTATCGAGTAAAGCTTTACTTACCTGTATTCAATATCGATTAAGATGAAATATGTCAAATTAAGTAATTATATGAAGCAATGATGTTAAATAAATACGCTAAATTTTTTTTTTTATTAGATAAGAATAATGTATTGCCCTGTGATTGCTATGTGCCCATACTCAAAAAGTAGTTTTATTGCTGTCCCATAATATCTTAAGGTCATAAAACATATATTTATTAATAGTAAATGCTTTTCTGTTTGTAACTATATCGCAAAGAGCCCACGAACTGTAGTTAAAACTTAAGTAATGAATAAGGAATCGATCCTGACCACCTACACAAGTTTGTTACTCAGGTGTCGTCTCTTTAGTCTCTTTTGTTACTTTCACAATTATTATAATAAATAAATATTTTAATAATATTTTATATTCGGCCTAAATGTTGGTTTAAGCTTCCCTTATTCCAATAAAAAGTCATGAAAAATTGAAGACTTCTTTAAAAAATATGTCCATTAAACTTTATTTGATTCTGCGTAATTTGGATTATTTTATATTTCATCATTATTTTATTCTAAGTCTCACTTCTGAGTATACTAGCCTCTATAAATTTCATTCTACAGCTATATAAGAAAAGTATGAATGAATGCAAAGTTATAATATTGTTTTTGTGGAAATGAAATTAGACACATTTTATGTGGGCAGGCGAAATGTCAAGGAAATGTTGTATATCTGCAATAAAGACTAATTGAGCGAACATAGCAAAAATTGGTTTAATTGAATCAAATAATTACACACAGTTGACATTCGTTGACTTAAAATTAGAGTGTTTTCAGTGTTGTGTGCTGATGTGTTCGTATTTTATTTAATCTTCAACTTCGATCAATTAGGTCAGATAGCTAATTTCAACCTATTTATGATTTCCTCATCCATAGCAAGTAAATAAAAAAAGAAAGACAATCTATATCCACCAAAAGTATTTTTGTTTGATTTTTTAATACATCCGTTTTCAACAACGTCTTTTTCTCGAGAATACATAATTACGGGAAAACTTTAGTTTAATACGGGTGGTTCCGTCCTCTAGTCAAAGAGATTGTGTAGATACTGGAAAATATAACAAAAATAGTGCACTAAAATCTCATTCTATCTCGTAAACCACTCTTTGGTACAAAACGTTTTTAATTTTATACGCCCTATATTCCATAACAGCCAGTGGCAAGATTTTATGAGTCAAAGGATAACAAATGTACAGAAATAGGACTCGAGGTGAACGGTCGCTTCTGCGTTTATTATTCACTCGTAAAAATAATATCACCCAATTTTACACACTCTCAAATCACTTTCGCATCCTGAAGGATTAGGTTTCCCTCTAATTGTAACTATTATCTTACTGTTGTGCATTTTAACAACCAGTGAATCAGATATTTATTCAATTACAAAATCGAAAAAAATATAAATAATTAATTATTAATTTATTCGATTATTTTATTGTAGTAAACTTCATCTACTATAATACATAAGTACATACCTAATTAGAGTTTTGTTGAAAGTTAAAATTTGCTAACAATCTAAGTGAAAACACCCGCTTAACATCCGCAGAACGTATATAGGAAGTAACAGTTAGTAAACAAGAACGAGTCGTGTCTTCAACTAAGAATAGACTGATCAATCATTGTGACTTAAAAAGTTTTCGTTGAGGTAGTAGCTCAAAGTAGCCACAGTTCAGATAGATATAACAAAAATAATATTATTAAATATTTGTGAAAGTGCAATAAAAATTGTGTAAGAAACCATATTAATGCCATTATTGTACAAGAAGATCATAGGCAATAAAAACATCAACAACCGATGCCATAAATATTATGGTTCTTTGAAAACAGAACTTTCTGTTTATATTGAAACAAATTTCAAAAGATTGACAGTACGTATCAACCTAAATTAAGTAAGAGTGAAGTTAAAAGTTATAACGAGTAAGAAAATTGTAGTAATTGTCAAATATTAATTGCATTTCTGCTTATATTGTCCGGACTGCACTTTTATGCATCGTTTGGCAGCAGAAAAACCTACTCACTAAGTATTTCGAAACTTATTCAAGGATTTTTTTGTCTACTGTGGCCATTAATATCGCAAAATTGGTGTCATAATGGATTGCCTTGTCTGTTGGACTGTAGCCGATACACGCCTATAAAGGTGAACCTCCGGTCAGCCTCGTTTTCTAAATATGGATAAGGTTTTATGTCTGTCGAGTTACTCTTTCAAAGAAAGTTTATAATTGCTTGTTGTTTTAAGTCTTAGACAAATACGTGCAAGAAATATCTTGTCTAAAACTAATTTAAACATAGATCTTATGAGACAAGTGACAAGTAAATTGGTGATAAGAGGTCACATAATGTCCATCAGCTAGTTGATTACAAAAGGGCTACGCGCATTCTGGATAAATTCTATTTTTGATAGCATATACATAATATATATATATTTATACAGGTACCGGAATATTATTAAGTTGTTATTCCTCATTTCGTCGGAAAAGTTGTGTTTAAAAATAATAAATTAAGAATTTACTACTATATTTGTCATTTTGCCTTTCTTCTGACATTTCAACAACTATAACGGGAGTGTCATGACCACAATAGATATAAAGGAAATTAACAGAAAGAGATATCATTCTGAACTGAACCTGTTCTTTAAACGGCAAGAGAACAAGATAAATTAGAATAAATGTAATGCCACAGTATCGTCACAAAGCGTAGTATTTATGTACGTACAGTTTGGTATGATAAGTATTTACGCAATGTGATATATGAAGTAGGTAATAAGTACCCACATACCTGCAATTTCCTAAATAACACGTTGCCCATCACAAAGAAAAGATGCTAATACATATATTCAAAGATTTTTGAACCTGATCTACAAATTAACAGAATAATATACTACTACTACAAGTGACATTTGTCAAACTATGTTTAATATTATCTAAAACAATTTTTCTTTTAATACTATGTGATTTTGTTAAACTCTAGACTAGGCAGAAGATTCAGCCATGCAAGTGACACTAACCAGGTACTTATTCCAAAATAGTAGTATAGTTCAAAATACTTTAGATAAGTAATTGGACATTCGTAGGATAAGGAGATAAATTGCCTCCCATCTTAGTCACGACAATTAAATCACTTTAGAAGTCTCACAGTTCGAATAGTTGGCCACTGAGGCCACACAGTGCATGTCGCTAACATAGACAAGACGCTGTTCAGCAGTTCGTTTCACTGGAAATAAACTAATTTTAGAATTTCCGTTCAGCCCTACTTGGACATTATGTGCTCAGCCCGCTTAGTTGTGAATTTTGACGTGTAGTATGGAACGTGTCGCCAATTCATTTTGATAGTGCTCTTTTTGTGATGTTTCGTTTTTGGTCACACAAATATTGTGAAAGTGTTTAGTGTTTTTTGTACCCGTCTTGGTCACTAGGTGAGCGTTTTTTTATTGTAATCACAATTGAAGATAAAATATACACACCGAGGCCCTTACATGTCAATGAAACAAACATTGTGTTTTCTTCTTTTGCATTTAGTCCATTTTATTCATCAGTGAAATAAGAAATTTCTTAATTAGCTAATGCATAACTCTTCTTGTAAAATAAGATATTGTAATAATTTGCTATAAGTCAACATTTGTTTAGTACTCACTTTTGAATGTTTATTTTTTATTTTTGAATCGAGTGATGGCGTAAAATTTTGGCAAAATAATATTACGTTTCGATCTTATTTAGGGAGAGTTAAAGTTGAATATATCTAATCATAAATATTATTTGACTACGTTATTCTATTTACGCAAATATTATTTTTATGAAGTAAACTGACGAACTTAAAATATCTCAACCTGCTGAACAATATTTTCTGACTCTATCGCCAAATTATATGATTTTGATTGATACCATTCGTCATGAATTGTTGTTATAATGGAGCTTATGATAAGAAAGAATTTGCCAAAAAACAACATCAAACGGCCGCCGCCTTGTAAATAGACCATTTTCAGCTTCAATAGTGTACGAAGTAATTGATTTTTCAATGGTTTTTTCCGCACCCTTGAAGACCTTAGTACCTAATCTTATCTCTGTATCACCCTGAAGTTGACTGGTAGAAAACGCGCAAGGCGTTAATAGCCATTGCCCTAAATTGGTACTAATGAATAGTAAATTTGCTAATAAATTTACTATTCATTAGTACCCGTAATAAAAGCAGGTAAATAATAAGTCAGCAATGAAAGCTGTTGCTAAGTAGGTATGTACCTAACATTGGCTCAAATAGTTTTCTGAAATAATTTGTTACGAATAGGTTACAAATACATATTTTCATTACTCTGTCAGATGCTGACTATGCTCTATACTCGTTAATGAGTTGTAGGTTGTAGTAGTATCTAACATTAAAAGTAGTACAACTCCAAGAAGGTATATTAATGGTCTCTTATCATCAAAAACCGAAAGGGTGGCAGAGATATATTATACGCCCACATTTAACAGAAGAATTACAAGAACAATAAATATATTAAACAATCAATACAAAAGTAGTGCCTAGTATTTAAATTTCAATCTATACACGCAATTGAGGAAATTGCTAGAATTGAACAAATCAATGAACATAATAAAGTACTACTCGAAGCAAGCGGTTCCTCAAATTGATTGATAGCGTATCGAGCGCGTCATGCATTTGAACTTCCACCGAAACAAAATAAAAATCTACGAATGATAATGATAAAAAATGTTAACAATGAAGTAATGTCTACCTCCTACCTAGTAAACAAAAAGAGTAAACATCAAGCCGTATGACTCACTATGATGAAGTTCTCATTATCATATCACAGCTGCACGTTTATGTTAGTAACCTTAGTTGAAATCCGACACTCGGCCCTCATTCTTGTCTGGTTTGCACGTTTTTATTACAAGACGTACAATCTACATATTAATTTTATTTGTTGCAGTTCCTAAACTACCAAGGCTGCTTATTTAATGTACGCGAGTGACAAACTCCGTTGTGCCGCGTATTATCACACGTATTTTCCTTAACCGTGAGAACAAAGAAATCTTTCGCGAATTCATTTCAACACTATTCAACTAGCCACGCACCAGCCTGTTGATCAAACACGTGTCCAGTAAATGCATACGTGAAAACAAGAGGATGCGAGTGTTCGACGCGCGCGTGCAATAAAAATTTAATGCAAAAATGATTAAAAGGAATGGGGATAATGTATTTGCGATCGCGTCGAGTAACAATCAGTGTCAAGGCGGTCGGTCGCCCGTCTCTCTCTGTCCTCCTAGCGGCGGCGCGGCCACGAGGATTCCGCGCGCCACAGCTGTCAGGATGACGCCGTCCGACGCGCAACCTCACACCAAAGAGGCTAACATCGCACTCTCCACTTACGTGGAAAAGTGGAAAAATAGATACGAGGACGCAGAACGCAAACACAAGACTTATTTACTTAAATCAGAAAAAGGTATGTTGTTTTTTATTATATGTGGTCACATTTTGTAGTTTTTGCAACTTATTCGGTAGGATCTGCGCATGTGTGTCTCCCAGGTCGTATGTAAATGAAAACACCAGTTGAAAGTCCTAATCCCGTATTTGTCAGATTACTACAGACGAAAACCTGTTGCTTAGATATTAACTCTTGACTTGCCCCAATCCTGGCTTATGTGAGGTGACCTTAATAAGTTATTTGTTGCGAACTTATCATCTTGTTTCCATAAATATCAAAATTTTGCAACTTCAGGTTAAAATATTAATAAATCTGATCAATTAAAATTTTATTAGTTGTCATTATTACGTATAACATTATAAGAACACTGATTAATAACGTAATGAGTAATTTCAAAACTGTTAGTTTTAAATAGGTGTTATTTAAAGTGCATCACTATTAAAAAAATTAAGATGTCATTTAAACGTTAAATGTGTCATTACGTTCATGTTTAATCCACATATGCCACAATCAAGGGAAAAATAACAATAATTTTCTCCCAATAATTATTTAGATATATTTTTGTTGTTATTTTTTCTCGCAATTTAATAACAATGTTATATATTATCAAAATTAAAAGAACGTATAAACTTAATTTCGTACATTTTAAGTAAATTCAGTGTGCGTCAAGCTTGTTATGATTGTTTATAAGGAAAAAGTGAGGTATATTCTATAAATGAAAATAACTAACGGTAAATAAGTATAGCGTAATAATTTATAGTTACACAAATTAGATGTAAGGTTTTATCGTCAATATTTCATATAAGTTCTACAATAGGTAGGTAAGCATATTTTGTAAATTAGATATTTACTACTCAATCATAGTTATTGCTCCAAAAAAATATAGTATAAATTTAGCACAATAACAACTTTTTTTTTGGATAAGGTTGTGGCATGTTCTCCAGTTGTATTAAATCCAAGTTTGTATTATAGTAAGCACCTGTAAACAGAGACCAGTTGTATCGACCAGGATGAATGACTCCACTATATAGAATTGGGCAGACCCCTCAAGGATCAACACAGATACCAAAGCTGTTAAATGAAATTTATGACTATTAACTTGTTTGCGTATTTAGAACACTCTTTATTAGCATGGCATGTAAAGTTTCACACCAGGTTTTCTGTTTTTCTACAGTAACAAATTTTTAAGAACCTGGTGGCTTTCTATCAGATATACTCGGATTCTGTGACTGCCAACATACACGTTCTTTGAATGTTTGTTGTTCAGTGTGTAGATTTTCAAAGTAAATATATATATTTTACTACGGCAGGTTAAGGTTATGAGTATCAAGCGCTCGTGGCCCCGCTGTCTCAGTGTTCTGTAAACTATCACTGAGTTACGCAACTTTCACTATGGGTGACCACTTTGTGGCATTTACATTTGCGAGCATTTCCGTGCTTCGGAAGGCATGTTAAGCCTTTGGTCCCGGTTGCCAGTAAAATAGCAGTCGTTAAGCCTGGTTGAATGCCTTATGGGCGGCTTGAAAATTTCAACAGCAGGTAGCCACAACCTGCGTCTGTCTATTTCAACATGGCAATGGGCTCACCACCTATTACGTGGGACAGGAATCCACACGGTGAAAAGTGGGCATATAATATGCCTCTGCCACCCCTTCGGGGATAAGGCGTGATGGATATTTATTTAATAGCTAATTTACATATTTACAAGAAACAGGTACATTACACAGCTTTCTTAGCTAGACGAAAGACAGTCTCTGTCTACTCCAAATTAAATATGCATGACTAAGCAGTTATGTATAGTAAGGCTCTGATTATTCAATATAAAGAAGCCTGCCAGACAAACTTAATTATTTTTTATATTCGTTGTTTTTAGGGTGAGTGTTTAACCTGTTTTGAGGTAAATACTATAAATAAATATGAGTTATTAGTAATTAATGGTACTGTCACATACTGTTGCATCAAAAATGTTTCCTTGTGCTGATTTATAAGTTTATGGCAATATATGTTTCATGTAAACATTTGACTACCTATTCTGATGTGACCATGAACCCAAACACAGCCGCATGAAGTTAGCATCTATAATATAGAAATAGATTACTGTTATGGGTTGGGTATTGGGACATTTCTGATCTTCAGAAAGCATATTAAGCTGTTGGTTGCCAGTTGGCCATGGCAGTTATTGAGTTTAGTAGGAGGCATTATGGCCCTGAAAATTCCAAGAAAGGTAACCACAATCTGTTCCTTCCTTTCAACACGCTATTGGCACAACACCACTCATAATACTTCTATCTACCGCTTTAGGCTTAGTTAAAAATAATATAAAAGTTGCATACTTGTTGTTGTATTTGAACAATCATTCAGTCGCCTTACCATTATTAATCCCTCCGCATTCTCATTACTGTGATTCCTGTAAACCAGGAGTCACAGTGATGAAATAAATAAAAACTACAACAATGACCAAGAGTAGAGAAGTTACACCAATATCAATCTTGGTGACGTCCCAGGAGAAGTTATTAGGTTTTGGAACCTGCATCAAAATTTATCAGAAGATATTTTAAGGAAGTTCGAAAAAGAATGAAACCTGTCTTTCCTCCGTTACATAATGGGAGACCTGTATGGCAACTAGGTATAATCCTATTGAAAAAGAAGCTTAAAAGCTCAAAAATAGCTCACATTGGTCCCATAAGATACTACTACCGTGGTGTTAATAGTATCTTACGGGACCAATTTGAGCTATTTTTGAATCCAGTAAAATGTATGGCAGAAACATAAATTACTTAATCGAACACATAATTGTAAATTAAGTTAGTGAGCCTATATCACTTACACTATATCCTCATTACATATCTTCTTATCAATCTATGATAACCATTACAAATACTCTGCTTCCAATAATTATGTCGGTACTTGCTGTACGGTATGTTATCATATTTAATGTACGTAGTATTCTAGATAGAAGATAAGATATCAATATGTTTACCCCATTGGTTATTATATCTTAATAATATTATAAATGCGAAAGTTTGTATGGATGTTTGTTAATCTTTCACGTAACGTGCGAACTACTGAATGGATTTTAATGAAACTTTACAATAATATAGCTTATACATCAGAATAACACATAGGCTACTTTTTATCCCGAGAACAAGTTCCTGTGGCGGACGGGAACGGGAAAACTTCTCTACGCGGGTGAAGCCGCAAGCGTCAACTAGTTTTTTATATAAATTATGAGTGTTTCATACATCACCCTAAATTTGCTTAGTTCCATAATAGTGGTGATCTTACTTTACCGTGTAGCGAAGTATCCACATGTATTTTAGTGACCTTTAGTAGACAAATGGGCGTTATTAAACTTGCTAAAACTGTTTACCAGGGATGTTCTGTTGAAGATTGTGTCTGCTAGGACAAACTTTAGGATTTAGACCGAAGTTTTCTATACTAATATTATAAAGAGGAAAGATTTGTAAGTTTGTTTGTAATGAATAGGCTCAGAAACTAATGGGATGATTTTAAAAATTCTCTTACCATTAGGAACCTACATTTTTCGTGAGTAACATACTGGAATTTCAAAAAGTTTAGGGTTCCGTACGATATCTCGATTAGGAAAACTTTGCCACCTGGGCGAGGCATCAGCTAGTTAAAAATAAAGTTCTTTTTAACGAACCTTTTAAAACCACACGGCTCCTGCCTATCAGTCCATTGCCTGACGCCTCGGTTAACTCCTCCGAAAGAGCGGTTTGGGTACCACAGAGACGTGGTCATAGCCAGAGGGAGGGTTTTTGGGATTCAAACCCTCGCCAAAATGTCATCAATCATCATCTGTCTTAGTTGTGTTGACGGCACCGGGATTCTGCATTCCTACTTTTTCTCCTTCACTTTGCACGGTCATCGACATCCCTAGTAGCGAGACCGCAGATGCGGGAGTTTCTGCACACATTCACTGCAGTATTTTAATTGTCGCGAGGTTTTATAGACCTGTCCCTTCAACCTGAACACGCGGTCTATCCAAACATTTACACATTATTACAAGTATTAGAAAACTCCCTCTGAAACTAAATCCTGGCTACGCCCGTGCACTGAGATATTATATTCTTGCCTTCTATAATATTGACCATTTGGCTATTTATAGTCGCATCGATATTGTCAATTACAATAACCTTACACGAGGAAAACATTATTATTTATTATTACATTATTTGTAATTTAAAATCACACCAATATCAGTTTAAAACGGGACGCCTGTTAGTACGTCCGTCAGTGTTAGGTACCTCGAGAACTGCTGTTTTTGTTTACATGACAATGTCCATAGGACAGGAACCAGTGCTGATTACGTTGCGCTTGTGCAGAGTAGTTGCGCAGGTGGAAAACGTTCGTGAGTGTGTATGAACTGTACTCCATCTTTTCACTCTATAACTAGTCCACAGACGGACTACAGATAGCTGTACCCTAGTCTGTAGAATTGCTTCTTTTAGTATCCACAACCGGTGAATTAGTAGCTTTTTAGAAACCAAATGTATTTGCGATGCATCTCGTTGTGTAGGGATGAAACAAATTTGAAAAACACACTTACTAATTTCGCAAATAATTCTGATATTGAGATACCAATTCTTCAACGCAAGCCTGCCGCTAAAAACGTTCAAATTATTTACTTACAATTGAAGTCCCATAAATAATTAAATTCAAACTACTATTTGCACCCCGCTGCAGAGCAACACGTGCCAGAACTGCTTCGTCTTAACCTCGATATCCGATCAATTTCTAGCCAAACGTGAATATGACGATCTCCAGCGCCGGTACAACATTCTCGCCGAAGAACGAAACCACCTGGACTCTGAGCTCAGGGAACGCGAGAGAGAACTGGGTAAACTGCGGACTGTCTCCGAGAAGCTGTTCAAGGAATATCAGCAGCTCAAGAACCAGCACGATGTGGATGCCGGCGTTATGCACAAGTAAGTACTTTCATAGTTAGATACACAGCAGACGTAACAAAGGTCAATAACCTTTCATTATAACTTAAATTTAGAAAAAAAAAATTCTTTTTCCACTTTAATATTTAAACCTTTCTTTAGTGGATGATTCTTCTCTTCATATTAGCATATTCCCAGTTGCTTCTAAACTCATTATCAAGGAAGTCTATAAATCATGACGGTACAATCGGGAAAATTTCCATACATTATTGTAATATTTATAAATTAAGGGATGTATGCATGGGTGCACAGACGATGGGAAATACGTTACGGGCGAAGTTGCGGGACGCAGTCAATAATAGATAACTTTCAACTGTTGAAGTGTTGGTATAATAATAAAGGGGACCCTAAACTAATCTAACATGTAAACAGTATAATCAGCATAACTTTTCCTCGAAACCGGGTAAAATAGAAAAAAAACATGTAAAGGGAAAATAATAACCAAAACGCCTACATGACAACCATCATGGGGATACGAAGCGTATTGAAACACTTTACGACGCACATTGTTGTATGGATGAAACTAATTTTTGATAAACAATATTTCTCATTTTATTCATCGTTCTTATATATACCAATCTCTATCATTGTCGCAGAAAACATTCTTATTTATCTAGTTCCAATTGAAATCCTATAAATAAGGTAGTGCCAGAATTGCTTCGTCCTCACCTGAGTGTAGAATCGAATGCCGAATTACCCTTGTCTGATAAACTGTTTACTGAAAACACCCTTCGTCCGTCGTTCGGTTCTACATTTTATACTTCGCCGATGAACGGTTCGTCGAAAACATCCTTCGCTCGTCCTCGGTTCGCCATTATTACAGTTCGCCGACGATCTGTTGGTCTAAAACACCCTTCGTCCGTCGTTCGGTTCTACATTTTATACTTCGCCGATGAACGGTTCGTCGAAAACATCCTTCGCTCGTCCTCGGTTCGCCATTATTACAGTTCGCCGATGATCTGTTGGCCTAAAACACCCTTCGTCCGTCGTTTTATTTATTTATTCTACACGTTTGTAGTAATTCTACACCCTCTTAACCTCGACATCCGATCAATTTCGAGCCAAACATGAATATGACGATCTACAGCGCCGGTACAACATTCTCGCCGAAGAACGAAAATCTATACTGAGCTTTGGTCTCGGTTGTCTGGGTGTAGCATATACAAGGGACATCCAAGATCTTTTGGAGCCAAAGCGACCTCACCTGCTGCGGAACACCTGTTGACAAACTGACGAGCCTCTGGGGTTCGCTCCCAACAAGGCCAAATATTCAAAAGAAATTATTTATTCCGGCTTCCAGCTAATCGATTTTTATGAGACTCACTGTCAGATAACTGATGTTTTACGGAGATCTTGGGCTAAACTTTATCCCCAAATTGCAACGGAAACGAGAACTGCGCGGGTAAAACCGCAAGTATATAATACTAGTTGACGCCCGCGGCTTCGCATGCGTGGTGAAGGTTTCCTGGGTCCCACAGGAACTTGTTACCGTTGTATTGACCCGTTTGTATGAAGACTAGCCTATGTGTTATTCTGATGTGTAAGCTATATAATTGTAAAGTATCATCAAAATCCATTCAGTAGATTTTGCGTGAAAGAGTCACAAACATCCACACTTACAAACTTTTTTAACTTTATAATATTAGTAGATATTCAAAAATATTATGAAACTCAAGAGATCATTGTATTCTACAAGGCTTACTACAATATTATCATTGCTCAAGACTTGTAAAGACTATGATAAAAAATAAAACATTTACACAAATAATTTCGTAACGTTTCAAATCAATCCGTTGGACACGTTCGATTTACCTTAGTAATGCGAGTTCGTGCGTTAACGTATGCGCTTGCGCAGCCATTAGGCCTATTAATGCGTTACCCACTCACCTTATCTATGGAGGGCGCAATAACAAGTCTACGTAATAAATAGCTTTTTTTTTAAATAACTGTAGCATGATTGTGGTTGTGAGGGGCACAGCAGACTCCTACTTTTAAATAACTGTAGCATGATTGTGGTTGTGAGGGGCACAGCAGACTCCTACTTTTAAATAACTGTAGCATGATTGTGGTTGTGAGGGGCACAGCAGACTCCTACTTTTAAATAACTGTAGCATGATTGTGGTTGTGAGGGGCACAGCAGACTCCTACTTTTCAGCTACTTTTCACATTAACTTTGAGAAGCAAATAAAGCGTTTAAATGTTCTATATTGTACGCTTAAAAATACCAAATGCGGCCATAAAGTCGCTTTTCAGAAGGTCTACACAGCGACTGAACACATAACTGCAGATTTTCACACCCCGGTAACTTCGATTTACCATCGAAGTAGTCTATAAAACGACCGATTCTATCGCTAAAACGAGCGATTGGCAGGAATTCGTGAGATCGCTATGCAACATCGATTAAATCTCTAAAACAGCAATTGAACTTAACAAACGCGATACTGCATCGACAGAGACGCCAAATCACTCATGCCCTAGGCAGTCTGCTGTATATTTAATCACCCGATAACTCACTCCTTGAATACACCTTCTCATCAGCTCGCCACGCAGCTTTTATCATTGATTGGAGATCATGGGTGAAAACCGTTTTTTTATACCACTAAGGTGGCAGACAAGCATACGGCCCACCTGATGGAAAGCGGTCTCCTTTGCCTATGGACGTTTGCAACAGCAGAGGTGCGCCACTCGCGCTACCGATCCTAAATAACGACACAACACAACGCCGTCTAGCCCAATATAAGCTAGTCATGGGATCTAGACAACTGATAACCATACTTAATTACTTAAATATATTTCCAAATACATAGGTATATTATACACAGTAAACAACACGCAAACTTCGAAACAAATATTTGCGGAAATATTTGTTCGGATCAAGAATTCGATTTTAGCGCAAAAATCGAATACACTACACTACGACTTATTACACCGAGGTAGCTCGCGTCGCTCTTAGTAATGCCGATAATTAAAAACATAGCTCATCATAATAGCCAAAATAGTGGAATCCAGGCTCCAGTAGAAGAAAACTACAGATTTGTACACATTCATTCAACCATATTAGATTTTCGGTTTGCGGAATTCGCATTAGGACACCTTGAATACGTGCATAGGCGATTTTGAAGTTTCTACCACTTGCGGTTTTAAAACTGGTTTGGTTTAGACGTCGTCTGATTCATTCGCTACAATTGTGAAAGACGCCTTGTAAAGCTTTACAATGTAGACAGGCATTTGACAAATTTCCATCCATTTCTTAACATGTTCTGTGATCTTTCCAGGGTGATGCAACAAGCGGGAGAATGGTACAAACAGAACAAGCAGTTGAAGCGCCAGAGCACTGTGCTCATGCAGGCCCTGCCCGTGCAATCTATGGAGATAGATTTCACCGACTCTATGGATACAGGTAAGCGGGTTTACTCTTGAAAGGAAAATAATAGTATAGTCAAAAATATCAACTGGTACGGTTCTGTAGCTCAGCTGATTAGAAGTTCCATCCTAACTAAGACATACCGAATAGCGATGAGGCAATATGATTTTTTTTTCACAACTGCACACTGCGGTGGCCTTCTCTAGAAGTGCCTACGAGTTAATCAAGTTATCATTGCGAGCATTTCCGTGCTTCGGAAGGCACGTTAAGCCGTTGGTCCCGGTTGCCAGTAACATGGCAGTCGTTAAGTCAAGTTGAAGGCATAAGGCCTTTAATTTGACTAACGACATCCGGCTTGAAAAATTTCAACAGCAGGTAGCCACAACCTGCGTCTGTCTATTTCAACACGGCAATGGGCTTACCTTCTATTACGTGGGACAGGACAGGAATACACATGCGCATATAATTTGCTTCTGCCACCCCTTCAGGGATAAAGCGTGATAAATAAATATTCTACTTTAAAACTAGATCTTCGCCGTATTTCCAGTTGCTTCCAAACTTCCTAAGTCTGAGGCTCACTTTTACGTGGTTACTAAGGGCCGTATTTTAGAACATTGCTCAATACTCAAGAAACACTTGAGAGTAGTATTTTAAGGCAAAAACTAGCCTCAAGCGTTTCTTGAGTATCGAGTAACGCTCAAAAATACGGCCCTAAGAGTAGCTATCGTTGCCTTTTGGTTTTCGAAATTCTCGTGTAATCTTCCAAGTTTGTAACTGGTGCCCGCATTGTTGCCTCGTCCTCGACCCAAGCTACTTCACTTGCCAGCGGTACACCTGCCGAAGGGTGGCCGCTGGCGAGAGAGGAAGCTATGGTCTCGGAGATCCTTGTGGGGTTTGCCCTGCAACACAAGATAAGTTGGCACAAATGGTGGGTCTTGTGGCAGCGTCGGAGGCGAGCAGCAACGAAGAAGTGGAGTTCCTGAAGAGCACGGTGGCGGATCTGAGCCAGCAACTGGCCGCGCTGCAGACGGAGCTGAGCCACGCCAAGTTACACGAGTTCGAGGCGCACGAGGCGCACGTCGCCGTCCAACAGGTGAGGTTATGGACCACGGAAACTTCTGACCGCTTCCAGCAATTATGTTACATTGTGAAACACAGCCCAGAAGAAGCTAATATAGGCTTGGGATCTAAAATCTAAACAACTGGTAACATATATTTCTAAATACACTCATCCGAACTCGGTAAGAAATTTTGCGGTCAAACATATTTTGTTCCGACCCGAGAATTCGCAGCAGTCGCGTACACTACCACTTCCACCACCGATTTTATCCCCGAAGTAAGAGACATAAGCGTTTTTTGCACTGTTGTCCCACGGAAAAGGTGGTGAGCTTATTGTCGTGTTGAAATAGACAGGCGCAGATTGTAGCCATTGGTATTTTTTAAGTCGCCATTAGGCCTTTAATTTGGCTTAGCGATTGATGGCTACATGTCACGGAAAGAGATAGCGGTTCTCATTACATGTGCCTTTTTTACGCTTCGCTTGAAAAACCCGGAGTTCTAAGAGGAGAAGGTACACGTTGACTGCCCTGATGGCTTCATGCTGAGGTCACGGGTTCGAAACCCGGGACGGAACAGATATATGTATATATGTTTATGTGAAATTTCGCTGCTTTGGTTCGCGAGGAAGTGAGGATGAGTCATGGAAGAAGTAGTTACAGCTCTTCAGCAGGCAGAGTCCTATGAGGTGGAGAATGGAGAAGATGGAGAATTGACCCCTACAGGGATTGTGACTAAGGCTGTTTAGATTTCCAGAGATTTCCCACCCCAATGTCTTTGGGGTCCGAACGACCTCATCTGCAAACAGTGTATCCGCTAACTAACAAACGAGACAATAACGCAGGTGGCCTTGCAAGATTGAGAGGTCAGACGGCAGTCACTCCTAATAATGCCGAAAAGAAAAAGTAGCCTGGTAAGGTAGCTTGGGTTCTCGACTTTTCCTCAAAATAGTTCTTTATATATAAGTATCATATGTCATAGGAACTTGAGGCGGAAAAAGAGAAGTCTACAGCACAAGAGAAGGAGTTACAAGAGTTGAGGGTACTAGTGGAGAGACACAACAGAGTGTCTAAACTGTTGATGGAAGAAGTGACTGCGCTCAAGGACAACGCGGACAAGGACAGAGAAATGGCTGAAACGTAAGTAGACACACTTTTATTGTACAAGGGGGTAGGTAGAGGGGTAACATATACGAACACTGATGTCCTGCTACTGACTGATTTTATGACCCGTCATATTATAAACGCAACATTAATATATTAAATAACATCACTTGTACTGTTCCACTTTATTTACTTTTTCACCTGACCGGTTTCGCCGTACGACATTTTTTAGAAAAATGCTGTAAATAAATATTGTGAAAATGCCGTAAAGTGTTTTTATACAAGACTATTTGAGGCCCGAACGTGTGTTGAAGTTTTCTTGTTCCCGTTTCCCACAGGAACTTGTTCCCGGAATAAAAAGTAACCTATGTGTTATTCTGATGTGTAAGCTATATTATTGTAAAGTTTCATCAAAATCCATTTAGAGATATTGCGTTAAAGGGTAACAAACATTCACATATATAAACTTTCTGGTTTATAATATTATTAGGATGTGTAGCAAATGCCACCAAATGTCATCAATCAACAGCATAAACTGTGATATAGATACTACTCGAGACTTGCTAGCGATCTTTATCGCAATTACCGAAGTTTCGAGGTCTGACAATGTGAATTTATCTCATCATCATCCGAGCGTCTGTCCCAGTTGCGTCTCGCGACGCCCGGGGTCCGCTTTCCTACATTCTTCATTCTCGTCCACTTCGTCGGCTTCCCCTGTAGTGAGACCATTGGCACGCATGTCATCCCTTACGACGTCGAGCCAGCACTTCCTGGGTCTTCCCCTCTTACCTGGACCCGTCGGGGTCGACATGGCCAGGCATTCGTTTCCCACGTAATACGGCGCCTGTCGCAAGACGTGACCATACCAACAAAGGCGACCCTCTGCAACTTGTCTGCAATGTCACGGACGTGACAATGTGAATGTATCTGTATGTTTGTATGTCCAGGTACAAGACCGAAGCCCGCGCAGCCAAGAAGCGAGTGAAACTGCTGACGCACCAGAGCGCCTTACTGGCGGGAGAGCTGGTGGGGGAGATGGCGGCCGACGAGCGCCTGGAGCGGCTGCTGCAGCACGTGGCGGCGCTCAGGGACGCGCTGGAGGAGCAGGCGCTGCGCCATCGCGACCAGCTCCACGAGCTGCAGGTGTGTTCTGCCGCTCTGCAGCATGGGGTTCCTCGAAAGGGGTCTTAGAGGTTTATAAAGGGTCGGCAGCGCGAGTGCTGCACCTCTGGTGTTGCATAGGCTACGGTGACCACTTTCCATCAGGTGGACCGTATGCTTGTCTGCACCTCAGTGGTATATAAACATTAACTTGAAAAAAAAATCGTTAACCAATCTCTGCTTATCCCCGGAGAGGTGGCAGAGGCTTATGATGTGCATTTATGTCCCACCGTCGATATTTTTACACTTTACACTTCCTGATTTTCACTCATATTTATAAACTTAAAACTGTGACCAGATAGATGAGCTGGAGTATGGCTGGCATTCCTACATGAAACTAGGTACAGAAATGTTATCGGAGTTATTAGTTTTTAGAAGCGCTCGTGGCCCTCTGCAGACGCAGTGGTCTGTAAACGATCACTGCGTTAAGAAACATTCTCTATAGGTGGTCCTTGGATGGGTGACCACTTTGTGCAATTTCTATTAACAAGCAATTTCGTGCTTTAAAAGGCTCATTAGCCGTTGGTCCCTACTACCATTGACCTTATAGGCAGCTTGAACAATTTCAAAAGCAGATTACAACAACCTGCGCCAGTCCATTTCAACACGGCAATGGGCTCACCACCTGTTACGTGGGACAAAAAGACATAAGGTGAAATGTCTCTCTGCCTGCCCCTTCGGGGATTAAGGCGTGACAATATATATGTATGTATTCGTTTTAATCATTTTGAGAGGTAAAGAGAAGCTCCAATGGATCAGCTTCAGTTACGAAATGTATGTAACGCCATAACTCACAGAATTCTCAACCTATTTTCATAATTTCTGGTTTAATTCGAATAAATAAGACGAAAACCAGATCGTGACTGAGCCAAAGTTCTCAAAACACATTTTATCCCGCAGCTGAAGCTAGCAGAAAAACATGAAGACACCGACATTCTTCTTTGGGAAGAGAAGATAAAACTGGCAGAGGAGGACGCTCAGAAGGCTATCGAGAGAGCGGAAAGAGCCGAGAAGAGACTAGCAGAGATGGAGAGAAGTCGACCTCCGCCTAGGAAGACGAATCTGATGTCTAGGATCAGTTATTTTGAAAGCGGTGGGAGCGAGACAAAAGAGCACAAGGTGGAGACGTTGGAAATTCAGCAAGAGATTCCAGAAGTTACTGGTAAGGAACTTTTTTCAATATACTAATTGACGCCCGCGTAGAGAAATTTTCCCGTTCCCGTTTCCCACAGGAACTTGTTCCCGGTATGAAAAGGAGCCTATGTCCGTCTCCTGGCTCTAAGCTACCTCCCCACCAATTTTCAGCCAAATCGGTACAGCCGTTGTTGAGTTATAAATAGTGTAACTAACACGACTTTCTTTTATATATATAGATTTAGCACGTCAAAATGGTTTCGCTCGTCTGATGGAAAGCAGAGACGATGACCCGTGATTGAGGGCCACTATCATAGACACCAGGGCCCTAATAGGGTGGCCCTCATGTTAATGACCCGGAAATATGCTATTCTATAAAAGTGAGGAACGATTGACGAAGAATATATATTGTGCCAAAGTAGAGGGTAGAAGGAGTCAGGGTAGGCCGAGACTTACATATGAAGACCACGTGAGCAGATTGCTCAAAAACGGAAAAGTCAAAGTACTCGGATACCCAGACGTGCGTGTATGAAGCGATTGATGAATCTTCAAGAAGCGAAAGAAGTATGCATGGATCGTGAAGCCTGGCGATCTGTCCTCTCTGACTACCCCGTCAGGTATACAGCGTGAGGATAGTTATTAAAGTCAGGCTTTAAGGTAAGGGTTACTTCGGAGGCTTTTCATGGCTACATAGGGGTACCACTTCCATCCTGAGTGCCTGTGCTGTTGTCTAGTCAGTTGATCAGCAGGTGCATGACCTGCTGATGAGGTCGAGTTGGGCTCCGTAGATGTTTAATGGGGGCCCCATCACAGAGCAAGGAATATTACTCGCTCCCTCTCGCTCGCGCTTAATGGAGACGAACTAACCTGTTATTTTTTTGTATAAATTCATTACTATATAATGGGTCAAATATCATGTAACTCAAACTAATGAAATTACTGGTGGTTAGAAAACAGTGGCCATGAGTTTTACTGCCAGGTTCTTCTTCAGGCTCTACCTATTGCTGTGCGAATCTGGTAGTAAATGTAAATGTAGAACCAATAATCTTGACGTTCATATGTGTTACTTTGATTTTTCATTTCATTTCATTTCGAAAGTAATAATAATACCGCGCGGCAAGTTTACGTCAAACTGTATGCTAAAATCGTATACTCGACCTGTCAGTCCTCTACCATTCGATTGTAGTATCATAATGAGAAAAGTGTGACACCCCTGACCCGCCTGGTTGTTTAAGGCGTCTCTGAAAGCTATCCTCTCTCTCCATCAAGGTCTATGGAGTCAAAGTCAACCTTACTTATTTGCTCGTTTTCTGCATACCCTCAAAACAGATAAAAGATTCTCATAGATTTAAAACTAAACCAGTAACGCGCCCTTTACAATCGTAGCGAAGGTTCAGACGACTTCTAAACCGAAACCAGTTTTAAAACCTATCTATTATGGTTCATGAGAAGTAGATGGGTACAGACGGACGGACACACTGAGCCGTTAGAAACAATTTTGAAAAGCAATTAGTATGCCAACTTTTTCTAAATTTTAATTTTAAAGTGGATAAATTTTTCATTCACGAGCTGGACTTGAACTAGCGTCTCCTGGTTCAACGCACCAGACGCGTTTACCAACTACACGCAGTGCAGGTCACGGTGGTGTAGTTGGTAAACTCGTCTACAGCGTTGAACCAAAAGACGCCGGTTCGAGTCCAGCTATGCAATTCACAAATCTCGGATCCAAATCCGCTACGGCGCAAATTGATATTCGAATTTTATGAATATCGATGACATTTGCGCCGTAGCGGATTTGGATCCGACATTTGTGAATTGCATAGTAGCTCGTGACTAAAAAATGTTTTCCACTTTAAAATTTTAACAGTGAACCGTTTTATAAGATTTTTCTAAACTTTACACACACAGCCGACAACAGGTTGCCACAGTCTGCGCCTGTCCATTTCAACACGGCAATGGGCTCACCATCTGTTACGTGAGACTGAAGTGCATACGGAGAAATATAGGCGTTTATTATGCCTCTGCCTACCCCTTCGGGGATAGAGTAGAGGCGTGACAATATGTATGTTCTAAAGTTTAGGGTTTAGAAGTCTAAAAAGAATGTTGTGTTATGCAGCTGTCCCTGCGCAGCCGCCAACACAGCGACCTCCCACTCCTCCCCCCGCTGATCTTCCCCCAGAACCTCCTTCCGCTCCCCCTCCACCTCCCCCTTTCATCCCCCCTCCGCCTCCTCCCTGCATGCCTCCCCCACCTCCCTTACCTCCCCCGCCGCCTGTCGCCTTCGGTTCCACGGGAGATGACATGGCGAGCATGTTGGCCAACAAGCAGGGCACCCTGAAACGGAGTAAGCAGGGAGACCAGAACGGAGGTACGTACTCATCTTTTGTACGTGAAGAGTATTTCTGGGATGTGTGTATGAGGTTTTTGTGTATGTGGGTGTAAAAGTGTGTATATGAAAGGTGAATTTGTGTATATGGGGGTGAAGATGTGTATTTAAGCGTTTAAATTGTGTATGTGAGGGTAAATGTTTATATGTGGGTGTGAAAGTGTGTATATGGAACGTGAATGTGTGTATATGGGGTTGAATGTGTGTATATGGGGGTGAAGGAGTGTATATGGGGGTGAATGTGTGTATATGGGGGTAAAGATGTGTATTTAAGCGTTTAAAGTGTGTATGTGAGGGTAAATGTTTATATGTGGGGGGACTAAATAGGTGTGTATTTGGGGATAATTGTGTGTACTTGGGGGTGAATGCGTGGAGGTGGAGCGTGAAGGCACCCCTTCACGCGCCACGTATTTGGAAGGTGAAGGAGTGTATATGGGGGTGAATGTGTGTATATGGGGGTAAAGATGTGTATTTAAGCGTTTAAAGTGTGTATGTGAGGGTAAATGTTTATATGTGGGGGGACTAAATAGGTGTGTATTTGGGGATAATTGTGTGTACTTGGGGGTGAATGCGTGGAGGTGGAGCGTGAAGGCACCCCTTCACGCGCCACGTATTTGGAAGGTGATTGTGCGTATGTGGGGGTGAATGTGAGTATGTATGGAGGAATTTATGTATGTGGGAATCCGTGAATGTACTACAGGTGTAAGCGCAGAATCGTATAATATATGTGTAGGTGAATCAGTGTATATGGAAATGATATGCGAGAGTGGAAATATGCATGTAGGGGTGAATTCATTATGAGTGTCGACACTGACGGTCACTAACGTTGCAATTTGGGTTGGGTTATGTATGTGGACTTAAATGTTTTATATCAGTATGGATGGTATGTAGTCTATATGTATATAAAATTACTGTATTAAAAATGATAAAAACATTACCATTCAACAGCGGGCGGCGCGATAGACGCCATAGTGGACCAAATCAAGGGTGGTAAATTCCACCTCAAGTCTACAGAACAGAAGTTCACAGACAAAAAGAGCAAGCAAGATGAACAGCCGGAAGCTGTGAAAGAGATGCTAGCCATTCTGGGGACCTTGAGGAAAAGACGGACCAACGTCAGACCCGCTCTCGTAGACTCGGAATGACGCTGTTAACCAACTACTATGTAAATAACCATCATCTCGGCATAAGTCCCGGATGAATTCGTCTTCCTTCTTGCAATGGAGAACACAAAAGGGTCAAAATATTACTGTCAAATACTAGTTTAGTAATAGTTTTTATTTCACTTCAATACATTCAGTATTGTCGAAGTTATAAAGACGAGAAGTTTTAGGTCTATTTTGAATTTTCGACATTAGGCGCGCCTATAATGACGTCACAGCCTCGCACAGACTGTGCGACCGAGAACGCGACTGTCAAGTGAGCAGTGTTGTGACGCATGCGGTCACTCACACACACACGCACTTTGATCGTAAATACTTCTCTCAGACATTTTTGAAATGTTAATTAAGCAAAAACACCATATTTCTCGTATTTTGTAGATTTATTTGTCATTTAAATGCCAAATAAATCTACAAAATACGAGATTTTTTGTACACCATATGTTTTGTAGATTTATTTGTCATTTAAAGTAAAAAAAAACGTTTGTCCGACCCATTATCTCTTTGCGGCGTAAGAGATAATACTTCGAAAATATTATATAAAGACATCACAGATATTATTCCAAACGTATTTTTCTGGTGTTTTATAAATAAATATTTCTATAAATCAATCATATTTAAGTAACAAATCAACCATTATACAGGGTGGATATGTGACGGAAAAGCGGTATCTTAACCGTTATAGATACAGGACAAAGTTCCTAGGAGACTATACATATTATTTTGTAATATTCTGAACTGCATTCACAGATTTTGTAAAAGTTACTTGAAATACTATAATAAATAAATCATAGTACCTACTTAAAGTGCCTTATTATTATCACTTATAGTGTGGCTGTATTGCCATGACATAAAAATGTTGCCATTAGATAACAATAAATGTTTTTTTTAAATAAGTATCAGTTATACTTATATAAGTCGATTTAATTATATATTATTGTGATTATAAAGCATTTATTTCTCCGATATATCAACGAGTTATTAAAAATATTGTAAGTACAGGAATGAGTTCCGATATATATTAATTTTATTTTTGTAACTACAGAACTTATAGATTCGATTGTAAGATAATGGTGTATTTACAAAGCTAGGAATTGATTTAGTAAATATTAAGTACTAAAAGTTTGTCAAAGTATTCAAAGTGTATACTATTAAATATTATTATTGTACGTGACAATAATAATTGATAATTATTATTAATTTTAATTTGGTGACTTATCAATTTTAAGGTTATTTTACGTGATCTGAATACTCTTAAGTTTATATTTAAATATTATAGTTTAGTAAATTAGAGTTATTTTAATGGAAAATGTTGGGAATTTAAATCTAATCACATTTTTATCCGCATTAATGAAATCTTTTGACTATTGATTAAACAAACTTTAAGAAATGGTTCGGTGGGGTTAATGGTAGTGTATGCGACTACCACACCGAGGTCTCGGGTTTGATGTGATAATCGGATGATCGGAATAAATGTTTGTTTCTGAGTTTGGATGTTTCCAATGTATACTATGTATGTATTACCAATATATAAGTGTTTATTAGTTGTCTAGATCCTATAGCACAAGCCTTAAGCTTAGTTTGGGATAGATGGCGCTGTGTAAAAAGTATATTAGTTTATTTTTTAAATTAAGAAGTTTTTAATTGCATATTTATTTATTTCTCACTTTATTAAATTTATGGATATTTATCATTTGTTTTTTTTTATGTAAAAATTGTAAGGATACAAAATATTGCTTTTGGCCCCATTAGAATTTTTAAAGTTATAGTTGGATTCTTAACATTATATTATGGATCTAATTTCTTTTTTTAAAAAAATGTGCTTAGATTTAGTTTAATAAATATTGTATACAAAAGTTACCCTTGGTGCCATTGTACGCTGTCAAAATTGAAGCATTTTGTTAAGTATTATATTTAAATAGTTACGAAGATTACATTATTATACAACATTATACTGTTTTATTTATTAAACATAATTAATTTAAGCAATCGATATTCCAAGTATTTCTATCTTCACACTGTATTTAAAAGGAATAGTCAGAGAGGACAAAACACCAGGGGGCCGCGTCTACCTTTGACAAGCCGTAGAATAGAACCAGAATCGCTGTTTTTAGCTGTCAAAATGTTAGTAGACTATCAAATAACAACTGATTAGCGGCCACTGGCGAGGTACGTGAGTAGAATTCTATCGGCTGACCGATGAAAGTCTATTGGAGTACGATTGTAATAGTTGACTACAAAAATCTGTTAAAATTGTACCAGTGGCTTTCTATTGAACGACGATTTCGATTCTATTCTTACCTGCGGGCCGAGTTTGCTATTTCAATCGCGTCAGAATCATCGAAATCGTCGCTCAATAGAAAGCCACCGTTACAATTTTGTCAGTTTTTCGTAGTCTACTATTATAATCCTACTCCAAAAGGTTTCTAGCGGTCGGCCGATAGAATTCAACTAACACGTACCGCGACAGTAGCCGCTAGTCAGTGTAATTTTTGACAGTCTACTAACATTTTGACAGCGAAAAACAGCGATTCTGGTTCTATCCTACGGCTTGTCAATAGTAAACTCGGCCCCTTGGTTTAACAAGAATTCTAAAAGCAACAACGACAAATTTAATAATATAATTTAATTTACAATAAACGTTATACATTAATAATATAATAATATAAATAAGTGAGAATAATATTTACGAAACTGCTGTTTGGCGCCATAAGATGACCGCCATTTTTATTCTGCGTTTCGATTTTATGTGGTTCGTCCTCCTGTCCTCTGAAATAAATCGATAGTACAAATATTAAAAACAGGAAAAAATTGTAAGTTTGTTTGTAATGAATATGCTCAAAAACTACTGGTCCGATTTTAAAAATTCTTTCACAATTAGAAAGCTACATTCTTCGTGAGTAACATGGGCTATATTGGATTTTCATAAAGCTTAGGGTTCAGCACGAAATTTCGTATAGGAAAACGTCACTTCGCGGGCGAAACTGCGGGCATCAGCTAGTAATAAATAATTTGCTGAATGTACTTGTACATAACGATTTGGTGTCAGTAAAGTTTTTTAATACTTATTACAGTTTTTATTAATAAATAAAATAAAATAAAGAAGATGGTACTTGCCTATGAAACTTGCATCTAAATTAACCATTTCTCCTTTTGTATAATTTGTGGGACTGTTTTTAATTTTTTTTGTAATTATTTCATGGCCTGGTTACAAGACCTTTTAGCCAAATCTCATTTATATTATAGGTATTTCTTTAATCATGTTCTAATTTAGTCCTGTCCAGTCCTTTGTCGATGTCTAGTCCAGTCCTAGGTCTCGTGTCCTTGCCCCATTGACGTGGTAGCGCGTTATTGAAGCTTTTAGTGGAATTGCGCGGCAAGATGTAAAATAGCATTTCACTGCAATATATGATGTCGGCTGTTTTTCATATTCTTTGTTAAAAGTTATAATATAATAGGGAGGTACTGAAAAAGTTCCGCGGCTGACGAGATCACAGAGTTCAAATACTAAAAAAATAAAACAAAAACTTAAATGATAAACCTTTTTTATTTTGTATTTTAGTATTTAAGTAGCGTTTGTTACGAAATTAGTTACATTTGTAGTGGACGGAGTTACAAAATAATAAATAATAGTATTACCTATGCAATAAAAGTATTTTACAATAATTGATATTTACAATTTTGCAAAAGACAAAGTCATTTCAACAGATAATAATAATTACAACAAAATAAAATATAATTATGACGATTTTCCTACCATAGTTCATCTAAAACTTAGGTAATAGAACATTACGCAACTAAATTAATTAATAAATAAACATAGATTGGTAGATTGAGTAGGTACAAATGAAAAGGGTTCAATTATAAAAGATGCAAGTCCAAATCCAAAAAAAAAACAACGCTTAAATAGTTACAGTGCCCGCACATGTAAAAAGAGCGCCATATTCAAAAACTAAGGAATATCACAGAGGGTCTTTCTACCCACAGTTATAACAAAATATACTTTTTTTTTAATTTTAGTATAGATGAATATTATTTGTCGATATTGTACGGATTGAATCGAGCGCTAGAAATGTTATGTATTGCAAATATGGCATTCATGAAGTTGGGCCTCGCTTCAGTCGGCAACCAGCTCGATTGAGGATTACTAAAAATTGTAGAAAATCTAATCTTAAGACATGTTGTTATTATAACTGTTGTTTGAATGTTTGTGCTTACAAGTTTGAAAGCTATTACTGTTGTCACAATTCACATAATAAGAAGCGCTGTGACTGACCTACGGTGCGGTCTGATTAAGGCAAGGCAGAAAATTATGATTGCTTAGTGTGTAGTAAAGCCCCGCCTAGGACGATTTAACCAATGGACGCGTTATCTTACCGTTTGCGCCTATACCCCGCTAGCCATTTGCTAAGCATTTTTAGCTAAGTCGCTGTTCCGCGGACTTAGTCTATCGTACACGTTTGGAGGGTAATTTATGAAGAAAAAATGACGAATTGTGCTGTGAAATGGTAATATTACATTAACACGGGAAATATTTTTTGCCCGTGGTACTACTATGACGTATAGTAGTACCACGGGAGATTTTATATTACCCCTGGTACTACTTAATAAATAATATAAAATACTTTATGTTTTATGTATCTACATAAATCGCAATCGAGAGCGGATACCCAGCGCATAAATCGCAACCTAAACAGGAGAAAAAAATAGGAGACTAAATATAAAAAAAATATTTTAATGGATTATAATATAAGATAGCAGGAGGTTTTTCTTGTACGTATGAAATGTAGAGTGAGGGTATTGAGCTTATAAACTCTTTGAGCTCGCAACCCATCAATATGAATTGACCGGTAAGAAGACTATTTTGTGCAGCTGAGCGCGTTGTAATTTGACAATTAGACCTATGTCCTTTGACCTACGGCCTTTGACCTGTCCTTTGAACTTTGTTCGTTGTTTTATGTCCTTTGACATTTGTCCTTGACCTACGCTCTTTGACCTTTAAAATTTGTCCTGTGTCCTTTGACCTATGTCCTTTGACCTATGCACTTTGACATATGTCCTTTGACCTATTTCCTTTGTCCTTTGACCTATGTCCTTTGGCCCATGTCCTTTGACCTATGTACTTTGACCTCTGTCATCTGAACCTTTGACATTTGTCCTTGACATATGCCCTTTGTCCTTTGCCCTATTTACTTTGACCTTCGGCCCATGTCCTTTGATCTATGTCCTTTGACACATGTCCTTTGACCTATGTCCTTTGTCCTTTGACTTATGTCTTTTGACCTATGTCCTTTGCCCCATGTACTTTGACCTTTGGCCCATGTCCTTTGACCTATGTCCTTTGCCCTATAGGTCAAAGGACATAGGTCAAAGGACATAGGTCAAAGGACATGGGTCAAAGGGCATAGGTCAAAGGACATGGGTCAAAGGACATGGGACAGAGGTCAAAGGACATAGAGCAAAGGACATGGGTCAAAGGACATAAGTCAAAGGTCAAAGGACATGGGTCAAAGGACATAGGTCAAAGTACACGTGTCAAATTACATAGGTCAACGGGCATAGGTCAAAGGACACAGGACAAATGTTAAAGGTCAAAGAGCGTAGGTCGAGGACAAATGTCAAAGGTCATAAAACAACGAACAAAGTTCAAAGGACAGGTCAAAGGCCGTAGCTCAAAGGACATAGGTCTAATTGTCAAATTACAAAGGTAGCTACTGGTAGTACCACGGGAAATACTTTTTGCCCGTGGTACTACTTAATAAATAATAATTTAATTTGTGAAGAATACACATTTCGCCGTTGTGTGTATTCTTTACAAATTTGGATTAACCTAGCCACAAACTGACGCGCTCAGCTGCACAAAATAGTCTTCTTACCGGTCAATTCATATTGATGGGTTGCGAGCTCAAAGAGTTTATAAGCTCAATACCCTCATTCTACATTTCATACGTACAAGAAAAACCTCCTGCTGTCTTATATTATAATCCATTAAAATATTTTTTTTAGGTTTTAGTGTCCTATTTTTTTCTCCTGTTTAGGTTGCGATTTATGCGCTGGGTATCCGCTCTCGATTGCGATTTATGTAGATACATAAAACATAAAGCATTTTATATTATTTATTAAGTAGTACCAGGGGTAATATAAAATCTCCCGTGGTACTACTATACGTCATAGTAGTACCACGGGCAAAAAATATTTCCCGTGGTACTACCATTAGTACCACCGGTAGTACCACGGGTAAGTACTGGTAAAAGTTATAGCGGTCGAACAATTATTTATGTTTTCACTCGTAAGTAAAAAAATATTTCATTTACATAACTATTTTTAACAAAAACCATTAATTATTGAAACATACCAACAACTTAATCGGCCTATATTCAATAAACTTTCATTCTCTATTATCATTATACAAAGAGTTACCATCTCAAATTAGCCGAATAATATTGTGTCAAATTCGTATGGCATACCTACATTTTTCTATTTGTAATAAATAAATATATAAAAATAAATATCCATCACGCCTTATCCCCGAAGGGGTGGCAGAGGCATATTATATGCCCACTTTTCACCGTGTGGATTTACCTGTCCCACGTAATAGGTGGTGAGCCCATTGCCGTGTTGAAATAGACAGACGCATATTGTGGCTACCTGCTGTTGAAATTTTTCATGCCGCCCATAAGGCGTTCAACCAGGCTTAACGACTGCCATTTTACTGGCAACCGGGACCAACGGCTTAACGTGCCTTCCGAAGCACGGAAACGCTCGCAAATGTAAATGCCACAAAGTGGTCACCCATCCGAGGACCAGCCATAGTGAAAGTTGCGTAACTCAGTGATCGTTTACAGAACACTGAGACCGCGGAGCCACGAGCGCTTCATTTCGATTTTTCTATTTGTAGCTGTATTTTTATTGGTTGTTAGACAGTGACAACACTTCATGCAAGAGTAAGAAAACATTATGTGTGTAGTTTCCCCACGAAAGTTGGTTGAACGTGATTTCATACTTTATTAAGTACATTACTCGTCCATTGGTTAAATCGTTCTAGGGCCCTGCCTTAGCCATACTACACACATAGCCGTCTGACCCCATGTATTAAAAAAAACCACTAAAGCTGCGACTTCGACTGCGTGCTTCGGCTAGACAAGTGCAAATTAGCCTTTTAGCCAGAAAGAACTACATCCTGGTAAAGGTAGCAGGGAGCGACTGGATACGGAAGGCGTAGCACCGTATTTTAAGTTGAAAATTGAGTACCTACCTACCAGTGGATTTCATAGATGAATAAAAAGGCATATTACGTGTGTTTTCTAACAATAATAACTTGTGTTAAAAACGAAAACTTTACAGAAATAATACATGCAACTTTCTTGGCACATTTTGTCTATATCTATATTGTACATATAGGAGTATACAGTTACAACGACTGCCCGACCAGGGCTCACCTGTTTCACACCGCGGTCTGTACGACTTTTTTCAACATCTTCAATCCTAGCATACAAAATTAAATCTTAGTCAGAAATATTATAAAAAATAACGTAGAAAAGAAATTAAGCAATTATTTAGCTAAATTTCTCATAAAATTTAAATAAAGTTAAAAAAAGACAATTCGATTCGAGACGGGGATTGAACCCGTGACCTTCGCCTAACCAGGGCAATGTTCTAGCCACTGAACTACCCGAACCGTATAGAATCAAGTTGAAATTTTTCACCACATTTTAATCGTCATTTTAAAAAAGACGTGCTTCTCAAGAGTATCTTAATTTTTCGATAGATCGGATACTATGAGTATGATGCCATAGTTCTTTAACATCTACTTAAACTAATATAAGGATATATAACGCATATTTAATATCAATAATTGATGTTAAATTTAACGTTAAAATTATTTATGAATCAACTGTATAGGATTAATGAAATACGTCTGTTAGAATAGAATGAGCTCTCAAATAAAATACGGTCGGACAATAACTGCAACTGCAAACCTTTATCAACAAGCATTTACACTATTCTAAGTGAAAATCCAGAAAACCTTTTAAGTACAAACAAAATAGTATACAGCTATTTACTAAACTAACTAACAATATCTATGTTACAAAGCCAATTCTATTTTATCCCAAGACTAAGAAAGTCTCTTTCGGACATACGATCAAGGAATGTTAAGTTTTTATTGTTGTAAACACCAATTTATTGCAACAGTTTTATTGCCATTAAGCTTATTATTTTAAATGGTTAATTACTCGAATTTTGGTACTTTGAGGATCTCTCTATCTTAACTGTCAATCGGCTGAGATCACATGAGACTATTTAAAATATGTTGCTAATATTATTAGTAAAGTATTTTTTTCGTTTACCTTGAACTAAGGAAGGTTTTCACTTCGCGGGGGTAAAAAAGCCTTAACATTCCTCGAGCGAATCCTAGTGCATTAACATTTCCTTACGAGGCATACTCCCGAAGTTTGTCAATAACGCTCTTCCTATTCTTCGTGATCCAGTCGATGTTCACCTTGGCCTTCTCGATGGCTTGCTCCACGGACAACTTGAACTCTTGAAGATATTTCTGGTTCTTTTCGCGCCACGCTAAGAACTGAGGGCAATAGAGGTATAAGTGGTAAAGCTGACTTTATTTTGAAATTGGCTGGTGCACACGATACAATTATAAGAATCCAAGCTTCTTTTACATCTACTCTAGTCGTTGTATTATCTAATATTAGCATAAAGACCCGGTCGCATCCCAATCTTAACCTACAAGCACAATAATCCAGGGGCTGTTAGGATGCTTTTTAATCAGCACGAAGTACACTTATGCTGTTTAACTTCCCAACACCTGTTTAGGCGCCTCCATCGTATCCTCATCCGTCAGTTCAGTCAGCACCACTGCAGTTCACCCTGAACTCGAACAACGTAATACCCACATAATTGACCATCAATTGTGGCAAAGATAAAAGTTTATTAGAGAATCGATTTCAACTGGTCTTTACCTCGTCCAGTTCCCTTTGAGAAGTGAACTGCTCCAGCAGGGTCTTGATAATGTATCCAACACGACGACCCTGTCCTTTGAAACTGTGAATGAAAAAATAATGATATTATTTTTTGTAGATATGAAACATAAATTGCCATATCCAATCAAGCACAACTATTAAATATACGTGTAGTAAATTTGCTTGAAGTTCGATTGGGTTGCAAGACTTGCAAGTATGATTGGTTTAATATACTTTTCTATAAATTTACTGAGAAATGAGTAAACCCGCTATTTAGGCTCTTTTTTTAATTTGCGATTAGTAAAAAAAAATAATATTAACTTATTTATTAATTACGTTACTTTTCGGACGTTTATTACACTAGGAGTTCAAAATGCATAACTAATGTTATAAAATACCATTAAAACATGTTATAATACCACCCAGTAAACGAAACCTTAGTACTTCAAGAGAGTAGATAACATTATTTTTTGCTAAACAAAGCAGTTAATAGTAGTTGTAGATTGTCATGCAAACAAAATGGTCGACAAATAATAAAATGTATATTTAATAAGGAAGCGAATGGTAATCTCGAAGGCGGATCTGCGGAAATAATCTACCGCGTAATTTATTGCGGGAGGAAGAAGGAATTCACGGACCCACGCCTCGTTATGGTAATCAACTTCCTCCATAATTTCTCCAATGGAGGATGATACGCAGTATTTTTTGGTTTGATTTCGGAAAGGGGTCCACCATCCCTCTTGTTTAAACATGTTTTTAAATATATATATATATATATATATAGAAGTAGATTAGTATTTATAATAATGTAAGTATGGATGTCCAAACAATACAATATAGTTAGAAGTAAGTAAGTAGGATCAAATCGTAAATATCACACACTAGCATGCAGCTCTCACACATTCTTACAATACATTACTTCAGCCACTTAATATAGTAAGCTAGTTACAAGTTAGTGCAAATAAAGGTTCCTACGCGTTAAGACGTATTGAAATAGTTTCATTCAACCATGAAATAGATGAGGACCTTATTAGTATAACCAATGGTAATCTTCCCAATTTGTTGATATTTATTATTACCGTTCCGATCCCTTGGGTATGGGTCGTAACATACCTAACGATACACCTATATTACTACTGAATAACTTAGATTTCTAATGGTGAAAATCTTTTAAAATCAGTTCATTAGTATTATTTTGTTTTTTTTTTGTTGTCTGTGATGCCGCGTTGTAGCTTCCAAACGATGTATTCTTAGCAAGCGGTCGAGAAACGAACGTCATGGGCGTAACCAGGTTATAAGCGTTCAAGCGGTAGTAGCCCCTCTAACTTAGTGTTCTGTAAACGATCACTGCGTTAAGTAGCTGTCGCTATGGCTGGTTACGGATGGGTGACCGCTTTGTGGTATTTCCATTTCAGTCGTTAGCTAAGTTGAAGGTTTTATTAAAAAATTCAACAGTAAGTAGACACAACCGGCGTCTGTCTATTTCAACACGGCAATGGGCTCACCACCTGAGAGAAAAATGCTTACTGTGAAATTAGGGCATATACCTAATATACCTCCGCCACCGCATTGAGGATAAAGGCGTGACTGCTGAGTCTAAAACTACCTATTTTAATGTACACAGTTAGATTCAAATCTACTATACAAATAAATAAAATTGAAGTGTCTGTTTGTAATTCTAACAATTTAATGAAAGTAGGTATATATTAAAAAAAATAATCATATTTTTTCTGTCTGTTTGTTCCGGCTAACATCTGGACGGCTCGACCGATTTTAACGGGACTTTCACTGACAGGTGGATGTTATAAAGAGTAACTTAGGCTACATTTTATCCCCCCTATTCTATTATGAGCATAAATTAAAATGGGAAATTGTTATGTATTTCTTTAATGATTAGCTATTTTAAAAGTACGGTGAACAGGCCGCCCCCTTGTCCTTACAGAAACTCATGATTCAACAAGCGGGAAAACACCCAAATGAATCTCTAAGCAAGAGAGATAACACCAAACCACCAGGCGAGGTCACGGTGGTAGCCAAGTCAGCCACAAAAACTAGGACATCATTCCGAGGAGTTATCCGGGCGTCCGGCGTTAAACGTCATACAGTCAGGCAGCACAACCTTGGGAATTTTATTATAACTAAAAGTTAAGATAACTTTAGAATTTCCACACGTAAAAATGTTATTTAGAAAGTAACTTCTGAGGGCCTTCGATAGAACGGTCTATGATGTGTTCGTGGCAGAATAACATATAGTGCTAACAAATTATAATGTAGACAACCATGAATCAATCAAATCAGCCTATGGCAGGACACTGCTGGACGTAGGCCTCTCCCAATTCACGCCACAACACACGCTCCTGCGCCTTTCACATCTATCTTATACGACCATAATCTATACTATAGTAGAGTCAATTTAAGAGGCCACATTTGACACTTTTTCAAAAATAACCAGTGTATCCTTGTAACGGCGGGTATATAATACTATTAAATTTTTCGAAGTTAGAACTACACAATTGCTGAAGTTTTCTAGTTAAAATTACATATTTTATTGTCTAAATGCTTAAAGAATGTAATTTTACTATTTACTTTCACTAATAAATCATTGTTATGAAAATAAACAATTTCTGTTCTAAAGAACTGAACGTCGCTACAACGTTGCGGCTGTGAACCCTTTTCCATTTTAAACACTAGGGACGTTACCAAGAACATCGAAAGTTTATTAGTAGAATCGAATGAAATGAGAATTATTTGCAATATTCCACCACTTTAATGTTTTGTTTTAATCATACTATTCTTCATAATTTCGTCATTCTTATGTAGTACTAGTTATTCATTATTTTCATCTTTGTTTAACATAATTTTCTTTCACTAAAATATTTCTCTTATTTTGAATTTCAATATTTGGTTTCATAACATTTTAACGTGCTCCGTTGGTTTGGACACGTTCAACGAATAAGTTAGGAACGATTGACGAAGAATATATATTTTGCGAAAGCAGAGTGCAGAAGGAGTCAAGGTAGACATATAAAGACCACGTGAGCAGATTGATCAAAAACGAAATAGTTAAATGTACTCGGATACCCAGACGTGCATGTATGAAGTGATTAATGAATCTACAGGAAGCGAAAGAAGTATGCATGGATCGTGATGGCTGGTGATCTGTCCTCTCTGACTACCCCGTCAGGGATACAGCGTGAAGATAGTTAAGTTTTAATAGTTAAGTATAACATTTTAAGGTATAGTCTGCTAGTAACATCGCGCCTTCAACACAATTTTTCCTAACCACTTAAAACATGATCATACCGAGATCCTATCAACATATATAAGAAGTTTTTTAACCTTCTAGTCATCAAATCATCAATCATCATCATCAATCAAATCAGCTCGCTATTCACATGGAAGACTATTCTCCACTTCCAGCGCTCTGGGGATCCAGCGCATACCCACATTGCCAGCCTTCACGTCAATTAATAATTATAAATAAAATAAATAAATATCCATCACGCCTTATCCCCGAAGGGGTGGCAGAGGCATATAATATGTCCACTTTTCACCGTGTGGATTTACCTGTCCCACGTAATAGGTGGTGAGCCCATTGCCGTGTTGAAATAGACAGACGCAGGTTGTGGCTACCTGCTGCTGAAATTTTTCATGCCGCCCATAAGGCATTCAACCAGGCTTAACGACTGCCATTTTAGTGGCAACCGGGACCAACGGCTTACCGTGCCTTCCGAAGCACGGAAACGCTCGCAAATGTAAATGCCACAAAGTGGTCACCCATCCGAGGACCAGCCATAGTGAAAGTTGCGTAATTTAGTGATCGTTTACAGAACACTGAGACCGCGGGGCCACGAGCGCTTCCTACTTAATAATTATATACCTATTTAATATCTTGCTTTATTCGTTTTATCTGTGATTCAGCGCCACTTACGAAGTCCGACGGAAATAGAATGCAACGCGATGCAAATTTAGACGCCATTTTTGCAAAGAAATAAATAATATCTCTGAGTGCAGTGATGATGAAGACAATATTCTCGTTGTAACTTTAATAGTTGTCTGATTTTGTTTCTAAATTTACGATAGAAAACGTTTAGTTAAATTTAGACTGATAATTTTTAAAATACAATTACAATTTTCAAAATAACTGATTCGATTCATATATGTTTGAAGTCCATATCGGTTCATTTACATTAATCGATATTTTTAATCATGTCATCTCACTATGAAGCTGAAACTGACACTTGTCAAATGTGGCTTCTTATATTGACTCAACTATACTATACTACATCTACAAGTTTTTTTTTTACTTTTATCGACAAAAGTAGTGGACATGAACCGAATCCAGTGGGGGGCAGCTGCCCCCCTCTGCACCCTTGATTGCTTGGTTGATTTAATATGTCTTTGGTTGATGGCAGATAAGTTACTCGAAATCTAATGAGATAGATAAATATTATGTACATTATCTATTTTAATACAAGAGAAACACGTTTCAAAGTGTTATGACAACAACTGTTAAAAAAAAATCATTATCAAAATAAAGTTACCTTAACGTTAAACGCTGGTTTTTTTAACGTTAAACAGTAACAGATATGTTATTCTATTCACGCGGGTAAGCATCCGTTAGTGATAAATATAACTTATTAGAATATCAATACAACTAATTAACTAAACTAACTATCTGCGCGCATCCCTAACAGAGTGGTCAGGAAGACAAGCGTCGCAATCCATGCATACTTCTTTCACTTCCTGCAGATCCATAATCACTTCATACATCATCTGGTTATCCGGGTACTTTTGAACTATCCATTTTTGAGCAATCTGCTCACGTCGTCTTCAATGTAAGTCTTGGTCTATCTGAGCACCTTGTACCCTCTACTTTCGCACAATTATATTCTTCGTCAATCGTTACTTACGCATTCATTGGACATCTTCAAACCAACAGAGCACGCTCTTTTCCAGCTTAATGCTGAATAAAAATCAATTTACTAAAATCTATTAATTTTTTTTTTCTTTGAAAATGTCAAAATCCAAAGTAATATTAGTAGGAATTAGGTACGCTATAATGTTTGTGGCGTTCGCATCTGAACGAATTTTCGTTCATGCAACTCCACTACGCCATCTTGTCTATGACACTAGTTTTTGATCTCATATAGAGAACAAAGAATTTTTTGCATTTTTGTATTTTGTTAATTATAATATTGTAATAATATTGTTCAAGGTATGGTTTATGTAAAACCATGATGTTTCTAATAATACATATTTGATGTAGGAGTTAAGTTTTGTATAGCATCACCATTGCCAAATAAATATTAAACCGGAGAGATGGTTCTCTTAATTTAATCACCGCCAACAATGCTCCTATATGTTAAAAACATTGTCGACACATTCCTTAAACACAACATGAAGAAAAATAGCTTACGTATTATAAATATCTTCTATCCTCCCGTAGACGAAGTCCTTGGCCACATAGTATCCCACTGTTGAGCGGATAATGTTGCTGATGATAGCACCCGCGTCCTGCTTACGGACCTCGGGGCCGTCACTCACTGTCCACTCTAAATACCTGTTTGAATCGAGGCGAAAGTTAAAAATTAGTAAAAAATATCAAAAAATTGTAAATTATTTGAACGAAATTGATTCTGAAAATAAAAATCTATCTATATTGAGATATCGCAAAGCGACTGGTCGACTCTTCTCATGATCACAGGGCTGGACTCTTTTTCGCTCAGAGAGTAAGCATTGCCATACAAGTATGATTTGTATGAATTTAAGAAAATGAATTAGACAATTTTTTTTCACACTATTGAATTGAATTTTTTTTTCAATTGCAATAAGACTTATGCATTATTATCTAATTACCGCACCGACGCTAAATAACTTAAAGTTTATAAACTCTATTTCTTTAAAGTCGGAACAGAGGAACAGACAAATCTCACATGAATGCAAGTCACAAGTGCGTACGTACTGCGCCAGTATCCAGACGTCGCGCGAGCAGGTGAGCGCCTGCAGCAGCGCCTCGCGCGCGGCCGCCACGTTGGCTCGCTGCTCGCGCGCGAGGGCGAAGCGCCACTGCAGCACCGAGCCGCGCGACACGCCCACGCAGTACACCGTGCGACGCAGGTCCAGCGGGATGCTGCCAGCATAATAATATCTTGATGATGGAACCCATGCCCATGATAGTGTCACAATATTGCTTGTTACATTAATATTGTGCAGATTAATGGGGCGGCGTATTTGTATAACAATAAATCCATTCTTGCAGTAAGTTCTACATAGCGAATTCATTGAATGAATGAATTACAGACAAGACAAAACATAAAACCCGGTTTACATATTTCCATAAAAGCCCGATATACACAATCTTATACTACTAATATGTAACAGATGGGTACCGAACCCATTCCATCATTATTATTTATTTTCTTATACCACTGAGGTGGCAGACAAGCTTACGGTCCACCTGATGGAAAGTGGTCACCGTAGCCTATGGACGTTTGCAACACCAGAGGTGGCAGCACTCGCACTGCGGACCCTGTAAAAACCTTCTAAGCCCGTTTTGAAGAACCCCATACTGTAGATTTTTGGGAAAACCCAGGCAGGGAGCTCATTCCACAATCTAAGCGTATGCGGAATAAAGCCCCTATCGGACCTAACCGTATGCGAGCGCCGAATGTAACCGCCTTAACCTTAGACAATGAGTCTTAGGATATTAGGATAGGAGGAGATTAGGATTGTATTACGTTAGACATCTCCACAGTACAAGGCACATATTTCTACTACCACAAAAAAATTACGAAATCTACTGTGTAATACAATAATAGACATGTATTTATATTTTCATAGTGAAATTGTTAAGTTCTCAAATATTTTATATACCAGCTCAAGCCATACACTACTGCCAAAGTAGATGACTCGCTGAACCATCGTATACCCGTGAAATTGTTTTGATAAAATTTTATCCCTCGCACGCTTCAAATATAAGGAAGAAAACGCGAACACGCTACTCTCATTATATATTGCTTGATGTTCCCATACACCTACCATTTCCCTAACAACATGAGAACTTTATCTTAACAAGATTTAAGAAACAGCTTTCATATAAAAATCAAACAACCTCTCAATCTTTATGATTTGACATTCTTGTATACAACAAAAAAGGTTTTAAATGGTTAATTCACATCTATCTTTTCACCTTTATTCTAATCACCTATCATTTATATATGGTCATAAAATAATATATAATAGTTTATTAGCTCATATTAATTTAACCCGTTATCGGTTAATTAACAATCTGTTAAAAAACATGATCAATGATAGCAAATAACGAAATAACGTTAATCGTTATTATAATAGCGTTACAAATAGCGTTTAAAGAACTAAAGACAGCGGATTAAGAAACTCACGGATTGTTCTCGTCGGGGTTAGGCATACTCATCCACTGTTGGAACAGCTCAATGGCATTCTCCTCGCAGCCGGGGACCTTCATACGACACGCCCAGGCGCTCGTGGTGACCTGGATAATAATATAGTTCATTAGGACACAAGTGAGCTAATTTAGCTCATTACACACGAACCGCCATATATACAAATACTTACACTACTTACGTGTATGGGGCCCCACCAAGATTTCCGGGGCCCAAATGATCGTACCTGCTAAATAACAGACGGGGCAACGATGCAGGCACCCTTAGGCAGAGTAGGAAGGTCAGAAGGTAGTCACTCCCAACATTGTCTAAAATTGAAAGTCAAGCAATAGCTGCCCCTAGCTAGCATCCACATAGAGCTTGGAAACAACTTAGAAGAAGAGAAAAAGTCAAACACATAGGTACATATAGTCACACCGTTTTCCCTGAAGAGCAGGGCAGGGGTATACTGTACGCCTACAGAAACAGTACAGAAAGGCTTAAGGCTACCTGCTGTTGAAATATTTCTAGCTAACTATAAGGTCTTCGGCTTGGCTTAGCGATTACCACTTTAATTACAGCCTTTCGAAGTACGGAAACACCTGTAAATGAAAATGACTGGCTCTGTGGCGCGGTGGGAGTGTATCCGACTGCTACGCAAGAGGTCGTGTGTTCGATTCCCACCCAGGATAGAACTTTGTGTGATAAGCACGATGGTTTATTCTGTGTCTGGGTGTTATTGATCTATAACATGTATGTATTTAAAAATATAAAAGTATGTTTATCAGTTATCTGGTTACTATAGTACAAGCTCTGTTTAGTTTGGAATCAGATGGCGTTATGTGAGTTATCCAAACGATATTTATTTATTTAAAATGCTAAACAAACGGCCAGCAATTTCAGGACCAATCGTAGCGTAACATACTTAACGCAGCGATCGTTTAGAGCATAGAATAGAATATAATAGAATAAACTTTATTGCACACCATTATAAAAATAAATCATACACAGAGACAAACAAACATACCTGCATTTTAACGCTGTTCAAATCGTCTCCGTCGAGGATCCTCTTGGTGGCGAGTCCTCCGGCCCTTTCGTACGTCTCCCCGATCAGTTTCCGCACGAACTTCTGGAAGGCGCCGTAGTCCGGGGTCCGCTTCAGCACGTTCTCTATCTTGGCCAGCGCTTTAAGCGCCGTGGACAGCGGCAGATAGTCGCGTTCCTTCTGGAGGTAGCTCGCAAGGCTGCGGATCAACCGTTCCGGTCAGTGCCAGCCTATGTCTTATAGTCTTTAATAATAATATAGCGGACACCCGCGGCTACGTTAGCGTGAAATTTAATTATCCCAATTTCTCAATTAGGGGTGAAATTTTGAACAATCTTTTCTTTCTCGATCACACAATTATTTGTTCCAGCCCTGTAATTAAACACGAAACCTCAACGCGGCAGTTGCATACACTACCACCCACGCCAACGAGGCAGCCAATACAAGTATCTAATAGTGTAAATCGCTTAATGTTTGAAGATAAAATCACTCCTTTCGCGGCCCAAGAGTGCTACAGGATTGTAGGGGTGATGCTAGGAGCGCACGAGGCTGCCTTACCCGAGCGCCGTGGAGTAGTCCAGGTGGTTGGTCCAGGCCAGCGCGAACGCGTCCGACACGAGGCTGCCTTACCCGAGCGCCGTGGAGTAGTCCAGGTGGTTGGTCCAGGACAGCGCGAACGCGTCCGACACGAGGCTGCCTTACCCGAGCGCCGTGGAGTAGTCCAGGTGGTTGGTCCAGGCCAGAGCGAACGCGCCCGACACGAGGCTGCCTTACCCGAGCGCCGTGGAGTAGTCCAGGTGGTTGGTCCAGGCCAGCGCGAACGCGTCCGACACGAGGCTGCCTTACCCGAGCGCCGTGGAGTAGTCCAGGTGGTTGGTCCAGGCCAGCGCGAACGCGTCCGACACGAGGCTGCCTTACCCGAGCGCCGTGGAGTAGTCCAGGTGGTTGGTCCAGGCCAGCGCGAACGCGTCCGACACGAGGCTGCCTTACCCGAGCGCCGTGGAGTAGTCCAGGTGGTTGGTCCAGGCCAGCGCGAACGCGTCCGACACGAGGCTGCCTTACCCGAGCGCCGTGGAGTAGTCCATGTGGTTGGTCCAGGCCAGCGCGAACGCTTCCGACACGAGACTGCCTTACCCGAGCGCCGTGGAGTAGTCCAGGTGGTTGGTCCAGGCCAGCGCGAACGCGTCCGACACGAGGCTGCCTTACCCGAGCGCCGTGGAGTAGTCCAGGTGGTTGGTCCAGGCCAGCGCAAACGCGTCCGACACGAGGCTGCCTTACCCGAGCGCCGTGGAGTAGTCCAGGTGGCTGGTCCAGGCCAGCGCGAACGCGTCCGACACGAGGCTGCCTTACCCGAGCGCCGTGGAGTAGTCCAGCTGGCTGGTCCAGGCCAGCGCGAACGCGTCCGACACGAGGCTGCCTTACCCGAGCGCCGTGGAGTAGTCCAGGTGGTTGGTCCAGGCCAGAGCGAACGCGTCCGACACGAGGCTGCCTTACCCGAGCGCCGTGGAGTAGTCCAGGTGGTAGGTCCAGGCCAGAGCGAACGCGTCCGACACGAGGCTGCCTTACCCGAGCGCCGTGGAGTAGTCCAGGTGGTTGGTCCAGGCCAGCGCGAACGCGTCCGACACGAGGCTGCCTTACCCGAGCGCCGTGGAGTAGTCCAGGTGGTTGGTCCAGGCCAGAGCGAACGCGTCCGACACGAGGCTGCCTTACCCGAGCGCCGTGGAGTAGTCCAGGTGGTTGGTCCAGGCCAGAGCGAACGCGTCCGACACGAGGCTGCCTTACCCGAGCGCCGTGGAGTAGTCCAGGTGGTTGGTCCAGGCCAGAGCGAACGCGTCCGACACGAGGCTGCCTTACCCGAGCGCCGTGGAGTAGTCCAGGTGGTTGGTCCAGGCCAGCGCGAACGCGTCCGACACGAGCTGCACGCGGCCCAGCACCGGCACGACCGCGGCGCTCGCTCCGTGCAGCGCGCGCGACAGCAGCTGCCAGTTGCGCTTGTCGTAGTTCACGCGGTACAGCGCTACCACACACGTACAACTATCAACTTAGCCCTATACATCTTTCATCTATATACTAATAACTAACAATCAAGTCAGGGTAGGCCGAGACTTACATAATGAAGACTGCGTGTGCAGATTGCTCAAAAACGGAAAAGTCAAAAGTACTCGGATACCCAGACGTGCGTGTATGAAGCGATTGATGAATCTGCAGGAAGCGAAAGAAGTATGCATGGATCGTGAAGATCGCCAGATCTGTCCTCTCTGACCACCCCGTCAGGGATACAGCGTGAAGATAAAAGTATCTAATAATAGATATAAATCACTGCACAGTTACTGCAGATTCAGCAATCGCATCATACCTGCACGTCTGGGTATCCGAGTACTTTTAACTTTTCCGTTTTTGAGCTATCTGCTCACGTGGTCTTCATTATGTAAGTCTCGGCCTACCCTGACTCCTTCTACCCTCTACTTTCGTACAGTATACATTATTCGTCACTCATTTCTCACTGATTCGTTGGACGTGTCCAAACCAAAGGAGCACGCCCTTTTCCAGCTTAATGCTTACACTTTCATTCTAACCAGTCATTTTGCGTATTACTTAGGTATGAACTCATCTGGGATACAGTGTAAGATAGTTTAGTTTTTTTTTTACTATTAATGTTTCTAAACTTTCGCAAATTTCTTTCATATTTATACAAGGTCATTTGTAAAGCACTAGCAATCCTCTAGGACTATCTAGTTCTATGTTAGCACTAGATACAGTTTCATACATACCACTAGAGAATGTAGAACTATGTAGATAGATATAATATCATAAATACCTGCTCCAAAATTGAGTTGCAATATTCTACCCAAACAAACACAATGTATAGTCATATATATTGCAAGCTTGTAAAAAAAAATTGGGAGTGTACCAGAGTACACCGGTAAGAGGTGAAACTTCTTTACGATATATCATTACTCTATTATTTACAACTTTGCGTAAATTGGGTAGATAAGGCTTACGATACGTCGATAAAGAAGTTTCACTTATGTCGATAAAGAAGTTTCAGTTCAAAACACCGTGGCGCGTAACCGAAAAACACGACAATTTTTTTACAGCTATAAAAGTTCTCACATACGTCGATAACTACGGGTTATTCATCATCTCGACACTAGAGCCTGGACACACGTGTGATCAGTTGGTGAAACTCCAAAAAATATTATTTATTATTTCGTCATCTGGACACGCCAGGATTTTTACGCGTGTCTACATAGTGAAACTTAAATTAAATTCTTCAATGTTTTCGTCAACTGGACATACCGAAGATTTTTGGGAACAAAGGTACAGTCATGTTAAGAATAGTTTCATTCATCGCTTTCATAAATGAGGTAAGTTCATGAAAAATATTTCAATCGTCATCATTTTGCGTAATTTCAAGTTGGAAACATAAATTTACGCATATTCTCTTCTTGATTTCAAATAAATAGATAAGAAGGTAAAAAAGGTTGTCTTTATTAATAAAATTACTGGGTGACTGATTCTTTTACAAGCAACGCCCTGCCGAAGCCCTTATTAAAATTTATAGGGTAAGCTATATTTATAATGTAGGCACTCACTAAGGGGGTAAAATAAGGGATAAGCAGCTGTATAGAAGTTCGAGATTATCAAAGTTAGAAATATAAGACTATGTGCTCGTGTTTCTGTTTACGAATAACTGTATTCGTGATTCGTGGTTTTCAATATTTTACCTTTAAGAAGGTAAAATAGGGGTTCTTATTTTAATAAAAAATTCTTCATTTTCAAACTAACATAAAAATTTGCATACCTGCTTCTAATATACATAGAGAAATATATATTTCTAAATTTTTAAAACGGTTGAAATTTTTTAAAGTTGTTAATTAGAGGAGCAAAGTTTGTTTTAAAATATGTAAAACCTTATTAGGGGCATGAATAGAAGAGATAATATAAGTCTGGAGGATGCAACAGGTGTTTATTCCAGGTTACAAACAAATGTACAGATGTATCGAGGTTTTGATGGGGATGAAATAAAGGTTGTAAGTTTATATGGGAAATCCTTCATTTTCAAAACTAGCATATATTTTGCATACCTGCTTATGATTAAAAACAAACAAACATATGTTTCAGGATTTGTAATCTATGAAATATTTGAAAAAAAAACCCAAATTATTTAAAAACTAAAAAGGTCAGAGGGATGTAAAGGGAGTTTAAAGTAAGCCACGGGCAAAGCCGGGAGGTATAACTAATATATTGATAAAATTATGAAGTGAATCACTCATTTTTCTACGCCCAAATGAACGCACTTACACCTATAAACCTGATTTTTTGTAAAAATATGCCCTTAAAAGAAGGCACTTACACAAAAATCTATTAAAAAGTGACAAACAGTCATATCAAACCTCGTAATTTTCATAGTTAGAAACATAAAAGTATTTATACCTATATCTGGTTACAGGTAAATGTGTTTAGCTGTTATTTTACCTATAAACCTTCTTGTGTGTCAATGGAAAGTAGGGAATCCACGTTGGTATGAAAGTATTCGATAACAATAAATAGCTTGGGTTAGAGATATCGGGTGCAATAGGTATTCGAAGAATGTCACGGGCAAAGCTGGGGTCTACCCCTAGTAATTGTGTAATTTAAACTATCAATTCGAGTTCCACAGAAATAACGAGTAAAGATATACATAATTTGAATCTAAAAATACCTAATAACTAAAAATCATCACATAGAGTACACACACAGTCATAGAAAAATCATTTCAGAAATACAATGTAACTCATCTAAATATTGTTGACATACCTTAAAAAATACTAATATTAATAAACATTAAATCATAGCATATTATTATAAAATTTATTATAATTTTTTTTCTACTAATGATAAATACAGAGACTGCGACTCAAAATTAATCTACGTGACTGTACTTTGTCATTATTTTAGGTAAAATATGAACGTGTGTCCAGTTGACGAAAACATTAAAGTATTAAATTTATGTTTCACTATGTGAACACGCGTAAAAATCCTGGCGTGTCCAGATGACGAAATAATAAATAATGATTTTTGGAGTTTCACCAACTGATCGCACGTGTGTCCAGCCTCCTGTGTCGAGATGGTGAATAACCCATAACTACTTTAAAGAACGGGACTTTCACGTAAGTACAAAATTGTTTGCGTGAAGTCCCAAGTAGTATTAAAATATGAGTATAATCCGCGAAAGTTTAAAAATAAGTGTAGTTACCAATCATATCGTGGTTGAACAGCACCCACTGGTGCGGCTCCGAGCCGTGCTCGAACCTGTGCAGCTGCGAGACGCCCTCGTGGGCCCCCAGCCACTGCAGCGGCGCGCGCGGGGCCCCCGCGTCCGGCTCGCAGCGCACCGACAGGGGCACCCACCACGCCGCGCGACTCGCGCTCCTCGACGGCAGTGAGAAGTAACGTTTCTGGGCGGGACCAAAGTGTTGTTTCACATACCGTGGGAAAAGGTTAAAATTCGCCTAATATATTGTTATTCAACATACATTCATATTGTCACGCTTTTATCCCTGAAGGGGTAGGCGATGGCATACTATACGCCCACATTTCATCGTATGCATTTTTGTCCGACGTAACAGGTGGGGAGCCCGTTGCCGTGTTGAAATGGACGAGACCTCCTGACGAAATTTTTCAAGCCGTCTATAAGGCCTTCGACCGGGCTTAACGACTGCAATTTTATTGGCAACCGGCACCGCAGCCTTAACGTGCCTTCCAAAGCGCGGAAACGCTCGCAAATGTAAATTCCATATAGTGGTCACCCACCAATGGACCAGCCATAGCGAATGTTGCTTAACGCAGTAATCGTTTACAGAACATTGAGTCAGCGGGGCCACGAACACTTCTTATTTATGGATAAATTTTTTAAAGCAATTATTTGCTAAATTTCTCATAAATTTTTAATAAAGTGGAAAAAGACAATTCGATTCGAGACAGGGATTGAACCTGTGCCCTTTGCCTAACCAGGGCAATGTTCTAGCCACCTGAACTACCCGAACCGTATCGAAACCAAGTTGACATTCTCCACCATATTTATATCGTCATTTTAAGAGTATGGCCAGAGCCATCTATCGAGCTAATGAACAACTCGATATCAATGAACAGTGTTACAACTATTTTTAAACATTGATGCAATGGACTCCACATGCATCGAATCGAATTGTCTTTTTCCACTTTATTAAAAATTTACTTCTTATTTATATACAGACCTTTAAAACCACAGATCTAAAATAAGCACTGATGTAACCTCGATGAAACACAGTTGAAGCATGAAAATGGTAAACAATTTCAGTGTATTATTTTAAATAAAAAAGGAGTGAGTCGCATACGATAAATTTTTATTAAAGAGAAAATAAAATAACTTGGTTCAGGACGGGTATTGAACCAGTGACCTTTACCTTTATCGTATAAGATGTGTGTAACACCTGACATGTTAGATTACTGTAAAGTGGAGATGAAATATTATGTGACGTCAATTTATTCGTCATATTATTGGTCGATGAAAGAAAATATAATACGAGTATATAATTCTATATTTGAAATGGGTTGGCACAGTCATCACACCTTCATCACACCACCATCACACCCCTTTGTCAAAATCACTCTCTCTACATATTCCTGTACAACAGAGGAAGAACTCAAATGTCACTCGCGCGTGCTATGCCTTAATCTATATATTTCATACAACCAGGCATGTCGCAGGACGCGTCACCCTTTTTTTCATACGATTACACTAATTACTACAGACAAATGGTAGGCAACTGGCAGGGTGTGTATGCGATTTTCGCATACAGTATGACGTAAACTTGGCGCGCGGATTATTATTATTTTTCGTCTCTATTAGGCGCGAGCGAGAAGAAGTGAGCATCATTCCTTAGTCTGTGTTCTGTACCTTAGGTCAGAACCTCAGCTATATATCCTCATACTTTACTAAATTTCTTCAGAGCCGTTCTTTGACCTGGAACTGAGGGTAAACTCCAGAAGCGACTTACCTGTGAGATAGTCAACGACTTGTCCGTATAATCCCTGGTGACTGTGAGTATCGGGTACCCGGTCTGCGTGGTCCAGGTGTCCATGATCTCTTTGACAGTCACGTTGCGGGTGAGGACCCCGTACTCCTGACTGACTGCCGTCAGCTCGCGCCACAGGTCGTCCTGCTCCGCGTTGGCGTACGAATACTTGACTAAATAACTATGGCAATAACAAAAAAAAAAAGGTGTTAAGGATCCTGATTCCCACTAACCAATAAGCCACAATCTGGCAATAGTCAATGCTGTTGAAACGCTGAGGGGGGAGATAGTAAGTGCAGACTTAGCGATTCGCTATTGAAAGTGACTGCAGAGTCACTTTCAATAGCGGAGCTCCACATATAAGCTGACATTTATAGTCAATTCTATGCAATTCTTGAAGCTCCAGAATGGAGATACTGCATGCAACTGGGATTTAAAGACGAGATGGCGCAAGACTACCCTTGAATGTGTATTCAACCGTGGTAGTTTTGCACCATCTCAGTGTAAATTCAAGTAAATTGGTAGAATATCTAGGAACATCCATCTCTTGCTAGTGGCAAAGTCATGAAGATCATTTGGATTTATTTTTCCACTATCAAAAAGCTTGTCCAAGGAGGTCTTAGACTCCGTCCCTAACTTAGATAAAATTTTTCAGACGACTACCCAATTCAGAATGAGAAAACAAAGCGAAATTAGGAGATATCTGCGTCGAGCAGATAGACTATGCTCGACAAAATGATGCCACCCACCTGATGGAAAGCCATGGCAACATCTCTCGAATTGAGGGCCACTGTCGCAGTCCTCAAGACTATTGATAGTGTCGAGATCGCAAGAGGAGGTAAATACATGCGCTGGCAGCGTGCTCCAGTAAAGACTTCACTTACTTTTGTGGGCCTGGTACACAGTGGAAAACTACAAAAACGTACTTGAACCAAATTTAATACTTTAATATACCTACTTACTTTTTGATAGCCTTCCTGAACACCTCGTCTCCCAGGAACATGGTCATCATCCTAATGAGGGTGGATCCCTTCCTATAGGAGATCTCGTCGAAGATCTCCGAGATACGCTTCGGGTCGTCGATAGGGACCGACACCTGCAAACACAACTTGGGTCAGACGGGCAAGGTCAATCGTACTTTAGAATTTTCCGAGGAAAATAAAGCCTTCTCTACAATCTCGTTATGAGGCCTCATCTCCGTACTGATCTCTTTTATACAAATCTGTTTCGTATATTCATTAAGAAGTAACATTTTGCTTAATAAAATGTTAATAAAAAAAAACAGAAAAAACATTAGTGCCATAGTCGTACAAGCTGAGATCTGCGGCAAAAAGGTAAAAACCAAATGGATTGATTTGAACATCGACGCACTGGAAAGCTCTTTTAATGCGGTAAGTTTCGACTACTTACTTATTCCGTATCTCATAAGTATTATAATTTTAGTTATTATGATTTGTATAGGAATCTGCAATAAAGTGGGGATACCCTATAATAATAATAATAGTTATTATTATAATGAAGGATAATAGTCTAGTCAACAAGTACAAAAACGTAAAAAATAGGTATAAAGGTGCTAAAACTATGAGCGAAAGCTCATACGATTCGGAAATCACCTCTAGAAAAATGTATTTGAAGGATTTTGGTGCAGGTAAAAAATTGCAATTGTTATTAATAAAATAAGATGAAAAAAAAATGATATTTAGTTTTACGTTAATAACTCGAAAAATATACATTTAAACAATTTTGATAAAAGCTCTTTAAAGAAAAGAAAATTTTCGATAAAGAAGTCCCAACTTTCGGACCATCAATGCAGTCCGGCCGCAACTACCGGCGCTGATGCATTCGAACATGTTAACAATTTGTCGGAGTATACTTGTTAGGCTATTTTCCTAACAAAACTGCTAGGCCATGACCCTAACGTGTTAGTAAAACATTTCAGTGTTTTGAGGTGCTTACACTAAAACAGCGGACTCGGCTCTATATGTCTATATTTAGAAATATATGTATAAGTATGTCTATCAGTTGTCTAGATCCTATACCACAAGCTTATATTAGCTTACTTTGGGCTAGATGACAATGTAAAAAAAAATGTCCCTCAATTTTTATTTAATAAAAATAGTTCCTAGCAGCCAAACATAAGTGGACCAAGACTGCAAAGGGTTTGGGAGTAACTGGGGAATTACTACAGAGGAAGCAGCAAGCTCACCGGATGCGAAGACTCCAGCGCGTCGAGCGTGAGCACGGAGAGCATGCTGTCGACGGCGTAGCTGCGGTCGGCGCGCCAGCGGGGCTCCACGTGCGCCACGGCGGCCGACGCCGCGAACGTGGCGAAGCCCTCGTTGAGCCACAGGTCCGACCACCAGCGCATCGTCACCAGGTTGCCGAACCACTGGTGCGCCAGCTCGTGCGCGATCACCTATACACACATACACTGGCTCTCACTTCAATCGGCTAGGCGTACTCCACGTATAGCATTATACATAACATGTTATCCTTGCGTTGCGGCAAACATGTTAGGGTATTTTTCCAAACAAAACTGTTAACACGTTGCAGCGGACCCAGTTTAAAACTACTCGCCGTTCCACATCCGATTCACATCTTCCGTCCGCGCTGAACATACTCCCTACACAATTTCATTCACTTGCTCTAGACGTTCCTGCTTTACCCAAATTTCGCACTTAGTTCTTACGTCATCTCTTTCAAATACGAAATAGAACCTCAGTTTTATTTGCATTCAAGCAAAGACCCTTACTTTCACACTCCTCTTAACATGCTAACATTTTATAGCAAATTGGCGCTGTAAAATCGTAAACACAGGAGAAATATCTTGCGGGAACATTCGTGTGTCGCAGCGACATACTCTACTATCAAGTGGGTGAATATTTCATTTCGAGCATATTTGAAGATTTTAAAATAAAAAAATAATAGCACCTATTCATGTTCATTATGTATTTTTCGTAAAGATTTTAATGATAGAAACTGAATTATAATAAAGGCACAGCAGTTACTCTTTTCGTACTTGAGATTAAGACGTTTATTTACTTAAAAAAGTGGTAACGAGTTTTTCAAAATACGGTAATTAGATCTCAAGACATGGTAGTGAAATATATTGAAATGATAATCCTACTAATACATATTATAAACGCGAAAGTTTGTTTTACGCAAAATCTACTGAATGGATTTTCATGAAACTTAGAATGATATAGCTTACACATCAGAATAACACATAGGCTACTTTTTATCTCGGGAACAAGTTCCTGTGGGAAACGGGAACGGGAAAACTTCACCACGCGTGCGGAGCCGCGTGCGTCAACTAGTTAGAAATAAAATCAAAGGTTTGCTGAGTAACTTCCACACAGGACTTGAGCAACAACTGTCGTGGTCCGTAGGGTTGCGTCTCGGTGCGTTTTGCGATCATTTAAACGACAGGATTTAATGGTCGCCACGGGGGCTCACAATATGCCACGAGGCTAAGTGACTGTGTATATGTAAATCAATAGGGCTTTTGATCACTACTCATGACTTAGAATTGGATAATAATGCAGGATTATCAGTCGTAGGGACTGATAATTGCAGGAAAATGTGAACAAACTTGATTTAACCTTCAGAAGATGTCATCGTTGGCATGATAGCAGTAACGCCTTTGCCTAAGAACAGAAATAAACCACAAAACGGCACAATATTAAATATATTGTGCTTTATTATTTTTAAGTATTGTTTAAACCCAAACTTTACATTTCACAATGACGTCATCAGTGGAATGAAATCTTTGGGCCTTAGCCTAAAAAAAATATATTTGACATCGTGCTTTTTTGTGCTTTGTCCTTTGAAATAGTACCTCGGCAACTCTCTCCTTATTCAAGAACGAGGATTGCTTCTCATCGTACAGCAGTTCCGTCTCCCTGTATGTGATGAGGCCCCAGTTCTCCATGGCTCCAGCTGCGAAGTCTGGAATGGCGATCATGTCTTGCTTCGGCAGAGGGAACGACACGTTGAACCACTGCTCGAAGAACGAAAGGGCTTTTGGGCCTGTCACGGAGGCGTAAGTAGTCTATGAAAAAAAATAAGTTTTTATTCGTTTGATAAATTCATATAGTTTATATTATTTATTTATCTATCACGCCTTATCCCCGAAGTGGTGGCAGAGGCATATTATATGCCCACTTTTCACTATGTATATTCCTGTCCCTCGTAATAGGTGATGAGCCCAATGCCATGTTGAAATAGACAGACGCAGGTTGTGGCTACCTGCTGTTGAAATTTTTCAAGCCGCCCATAAGGCCTTCAAGTTGACTTAACGACTGGCATGTTACTGGCAACCGGGACCAACGGCTTAACGCCTTCCGAAGCACGGAAACGCTCGCAAATGCAAATGCCACAAAGTGGTCATCTATCTGTGACCAGCCATAGCGAAAGTTGCTTAACGCAGTGATCGTTTACAGAACACTGAGTCCGCGGGACCACGAGTGCTTCATACATATAGTCATGCGTTTATTCCCGAAAGGTTAGACAAACTTATACTAAGTATAAGCGCACATTTCGCCGTAGCAACTGTTATCCCACGTTACTCCGTCTGTCTGTCGAGACCCTTTATCTTATAAACGCGTGGAGTTATCCAGTTGAAATTAAAGCTATATATACTCAAGTCTACGCTCTCTAGAAAAATCAAACTTAGAAATTAACTTAAAAAAAGTTATGGCAAATTTAAAAAGCATAAAATTTTTACGGAGCCGTCGGTGAGAGGGCCCGACTCGACTGTTTGTTTAAATATTTTTACAATCAAGAAATTGGTGCTCATACTTGATCTTTAGCGTCGTTTCTTGCCCATATCCTGAACTTGGTGTCCGAGAGACCTTTGGGGCTCTCCACGTACGAGAACTTGCTGATGGCGAAGGCGACCAGATACGTGGACATCGGCACTGACTTCTCGTACGTGTCCCACACGAAGTCAGACGTGGGTTTCCTGTAATATTATTGAGGATCATCAAATGAGGATATTCAATCAAATCAGATTCGAAAATTGAGCAACGTAAAGTTGGCCGACCGAATACGTAACCACTTGGTTACGTATTCGGTCGTATGGATTGGATACGTAAAATGGCAGGTTTGAATGAACACGTCATGGTTGGACACGTGGTTAAGACACATCCAACGAATGAGTGAGGTGAGGAACGAATGACGAAAAAATATTTATTGTGCGAAAATCGAAAGGGATTTAAATTCCTGGGACCCAATTGACCTCGCCTGCTAACATTGTACCTCCTAAATTGGACGATGCATCGACGCAGGCACCTTACGGGGTTGGGATTGGATGTCAGATAGCAATCGCTTGAAAAGAATGCCAAAATTTAAAAGCCAAACGATAGCTGCTAGCTCGTAGCAGCCAAATAAAAGAGCAGACGCCAGGCTTCAGATCCATGTAGGGTTTGAAGAAGAAGATTTATTGTGCGAATGTAAAGGGTAAAAGGAATCAGGATAGACGTAAATACGAAGACCACGGAAACGTCAAAAGTACTTGGATACCTAGACGTAGGTACATGTATGAAAAAATTGATAAATCTGCAGGAAGCGAAAGAAGTATGCATGGATCGCGAAGTGAGGCGATCTGTCCTCTTAGACTACCCACTCAGAGATAAATATAGATGTTACTGATACTTAGGACCGAAAGCTTAAAGTACCTTCTGTAACACCTAAATGCTTGCAAATAAAACCACAGGCCACAGGCGCCCATCTCAGGACTGACCGTAGCATAAGGTGCTTAATGTAGTAAACGGTTCCAGATCTAAGCTGAGTTAGAGGGGTTAGGAGCGCTTTAACCCTAGCCCTCACACTATTTGTACTTAGATCAGGAATATTATTATACTTACTTAAAGAATTGTTCCAGTAGAAACAGCGTGAAATACCCTTCCAGACCACTGAAAGAGAAAATAAGTTCGTCATTATGGTCTTTTACTAGATACTTTTAGTAAAGGCCACTTCACATTCGAGCGAGATCCGCGTCGAGAATCTCGGCAAGAATCTCAGTGACAATCTCGGCGAGAGCTTTTTTGGGTACACACTCGCAGGTTTTCAACACAGATATCACGCTGAATGCTCGATAATGATGTTCGGTCATTTCTCCTGTTACGATTTATATGAGTAGAACTAACTGTTCAACTTTGAGTTAATATTTACCGCTAGATACCGCTACTGTACTTAATAAAACAAAAAAAACCAGTTGGTAGAAAATAATGTCGAAAATGGGGAAGAAAACCCAAAACTTTTATGTAGATGGCGCTGTGTGTTTGTTACACAGAAAACATCAAGTTTCAGAGCAAAACCTAGTCTTCGTTGTCTTGCGTTTTGTTTTTGCTCATAAGTTTCTGTTTTGTGGTGGAATAAAGCTTACAATATAATATTTTCTACCTGGCGAGTCGAAGAATTAAAGAAGGAATTCAAAAGAAGAAGAAAAAGTCACATTTAAAAGCCACAAAGCGACTCATTCTTTAATAAATAATTAAAACAGCGTATTTCGAACAAAATGGTGTGGAGATTGACAGTTGCTTTGTAACAAATATTTGGCGCCCTCTACAATGAACTATTTGACAGTTTTCTTCCCCATTGACAACAAAAAACAATTTACAACGGTTTTAGTAGGCAATATTGATTTTGACGTCCATAGCCTAAGGACCTGCCAGGGCAGAATCAAAATCGACCAACTCTCTTTACCTGCAGTTCTCAATGAAACGTACGAACATACCTAACCCTATATCGGATAAGTAACATACTTACTTTTCAACTGTGGAGGACACCTGGGGCATATTAGAGATGGCAGTGAAGTCTTTGTGGTGTCCCAGAGTGATCGTGTAGGTAGCCTTGTACATGGGCTCGTCGAAACATGGAAAGCCTTTTCGAGCTGAAATCGCTTCAAACTGTGTAGCTATGAGGTATCTGCGAATACAACATTTGTTTCAATTTCAAATTCAAACCACCCTTTGTTCCCTTCTCTTTATCATATTCCCAGTGATTCCAAACACTATCCGGATTATTTGATTACTATAACGAATGCCGTTGCGGTTCCCAGGGAAGTTTTGGTTCTTGTGGGAATATGGGGATAAAATGTATCCTAAATTATTCCTCTAACATAGCACACTACACAAGCACCATCTGCCAGTGTAAGTCCCGTTAAAATCGGTCCAGCTGTTTCAGATATTAGCCGGAACAAGATAGAGAAATTTTCAAGAAATTGTAGTTTTTTGTAAGTATCGGATATACATTCATATGCATTTAGTGAAAAGTTCTTAATATGGAATTACAACAGACATTTCAATCTATCAATCCCGCGTTATCCCCGAAAGCCTTCAATGGCTTAACGACTACCATGGACTAAAGGCTTAACGTGCATTTCGAAGTAAGGAAACGCTCTCGTAAACGTCTCAAACCAGCCATAGCAAGAGTTGCTTAAGTCGTTCGTTCACAGAACACTGAGTCTGCGGGGCTACGATCGCTTTAATTTTTTGTTTTTTTTCTGTATTGATATATTTATCTATCACGCTTTATCTCCGAAAGGGGTGGCAGAGGCATTTTTATATGCCCACTTTTCACCATGTGTATTCCTGGTATATATAGGTGGTGAGCCCATTGCCGTGTTGATATAGACAGACGCAGGTTGTGGCTACCTGCTGTCATGTTACTGGCGTCTTAACGTGCCTTCCAAAGCACGGAAACGCTTGCTTAAAAAATGTAAATGCCACAAAGAGGTCACCCATCCGAGAACCAGCCATAGTGAAAGTTGCGTAACTCAGTGATCATTTTTTATTTACAGCACACTGAGTCCGCGGGGCCACGAGCGCTTCAAGCAATAAATTAATATTAGTAAAGATGTAATTATACAAATTATAACACAGTAACTTACTCCTTGGCCTTAGTCTGTTTGTTGACGTAGGTGCTGATGTAAACCCCGTCCAGCCCCGGCTTTAAGTTCCCAAAGAACGGTATGATCACTGTATAGTTCTCTCCCGCCTTCATGGCTCCACTCACGGGTATCGTCAGTAAATTGTATGTTTCGTTGACGCTCGTCGCTGCTCCTAACTTCAAATCCTGAGGGCCCTTGATTGATATCATGTCTTCTCGAACTATGAAGTCTTTGGCGTGGAGCACGATCTTATTAGTGGTCTTTCTTACGTATAACTGGAAACAATAAAAAGAACAAGTTAAGCCACGTTGAAGGCCTTATGGACGGCTTGAAAATTTTTAACAACAGGTCGCCACAACCTGCGCCTGTCTGCGTACCGTACATGGGACAGGAATCATCATCATCCGAGCGTCTGTCCCAGTTGCGTCTCGCGACGCCCGGGGTCCACTTTCCTACATGTTCTCCTCCACTTTGCACGGTCGTCGGCATCCCCTGTAGTGAGACCATTGGCACGCACGTCATCACTTACGACGTCAATTCATTACTTCTTGGGTCTTCCCCCCTTACCGGGACCCGGCTGACAGCCAGATAGCCACGTAGCCCGGCGGTTGCCGCAAGACGTGACCATACCAGCGAAGGCGACACACTTGCAGCTTAGTGTCGTGTTAACCCTAAAGTTTAGAAAAGTCTTATAAAAAGGCTCAGTCTGTCCGTCCGTCTGTACGCATCGATTTCTCAGGAACCCTAAGAGATAGAGACAAAAGGTTTGCGACATTCGATTCAGGACACCATGAACACGTGCATAGGCGATTTTGAAGTTTCTACCACTAGCGGTTTTGAAACTGGTTTCGGTTTAGAAGTCGTCTGATTCCTTCGCTACGAGTTACTTATTTACACTTGAATTTCTGAACCAGTTTTAGTATATTTTGATACATTATCTATGTGGGTATCATGGGTAACATGGGCCAGACGATTATAAAGTCATTTATACATACATATATAGAAGCGCTCGTGGCCCCGCAGACTCAGTGTTCTGTAAACGATCACTGAGTTACGCAACTTTTACTATGGCTTATCCTCGGATGGGTGACCACTTTGTGGCATTTACATTTGCGAGCGTTTCCGTGCTTCGGAAGGCACGTTAGGTCGTTGGTCCCGGTTGCCAATAACATGGCAGTCGTTAAGTCAAGTTGAAGGCCTTATGGGCGGCTTGAAAAATTTTAACAGCAGGTAGCCACAACCTGCGTCTGTCTATTTTAACACGGCAATGGGCTCACCATCTATTACGTGGGACAGGAATACGCATGGTGAAAAGTGGGCATATAATATGCCTCTGCCATCCCTTCGGGAATACGGCGTGATGGATAAATAATAATAAAGTCCCAATTTGTAATAGGTACGCTACCTTGGTCATAGATTTTTTGAGTCTGTTGCTTAATCTTTTTATATATTATCTATATTGGCATTGTATTTGTGTTTTGCAATCTTTTTTTTTGCATTATTTAGTCTATGTAACACCTAGTTTACGTGAGGACAATATTATAACGTCATTGACAGATCGAAAGTCAGTTGCGACTACTTTTTGTTTGCATGCATTATGCAAGGTTACAGCTAGTTTGAAAGTACTTCAAATATTTTAGCACGTAGCTATTGCGGTCATATTTGCAAAAAATGTATTTATTATTAGAGTAATAATTATTTTTAGTTATTTATAGTATCATTGTGAAATTGCAAATCTACCACAGCGAGTCTTCTAACGATTTCAAAACATCTTACTCGAAAGCAATTTGATTTGACAATCTTTAAAAAAAATTGAACGTAGGCGTGGCTCGGTCATAAATAACTCTTATGAATGAGTGAGAAACGATTAAATAAATAAATATAAGTATATTGTGGGACATTTTTTTACACAGCGCCGTCTAGCCCAAAGTAAGCTAATATAAGCTTGTGTTATGGGATCTAAATGACTAATAAACATACTTATATATTTCTAAATTATAGGAAACACCCAAACTCCAAAACAAACATTTGTGATGAAAAATATTTACTGTCTGAAAGTAGAGAGTAGAAGGAATCTGTGTATACCGAGACTAACATACGAAGACCACGGCCACGTGAGCAGATTGCTCAAAAACGGAAAGGTCAAAAGTACTCGGATACCCAGGTGTGTATATATGTAGCGATTGATGAATCTGAGGGTCAAGTCTACTTTTAAAAGTCGTTCCTATACTTGCGTCAGTTGTGTAGGTATAAGAAAGACTTTTGACCGGGAACGGCCGGCTGATGGAATTCTATTGGAGCGCCATTGTAATAGTTTTAGCGACGGCAGCGCGAATGCTGCAACTCTGGTGTTGCAAACGTCCATAGGCTACCATAACCACTTTCCATCAGGTCTGCCATTTCAGTGGTATAAAAAAAAAGTGAACTACGAAAATTTACAAACTGTACCAACAGCTTACTATTGAGCGAAGTTTCCGATTCTATTCTGACACAATAGAAATATTAGACTCAGCCCCAGGAAGTGAAAGAAGTGTGTTATCACAAAGCATGGCAATCTGTGCTCTCTGACTAGCCCGTCAGGGATGCTACGTGAATATAGTTTGTTATGATCGCCTAAAATTTACATTTACCTGCTGCTATTACAATATAATATAGATACCTATAGCTGTATAGATAGAAGGAAAACCTTCAAATAATTTTGCAATGCGGTCCGTGCGCGGGCTCATCGTGGTGAATACCAATATGAACATTAGGTGACGCATCATATGTTGTTATCAGATTCAAGATTTGTCAATAATTTCAAAACTGCTTAGTGCAATCAACTGCTGGACGGAAAACTGTCCGAATTCTCAACTTTTATATTAACAATAAGAATAAATTCATTTCCAACATAATAATCGATGCATAGTGTATTACTCACAAACATGTACCTAGTTTAAATTAGTCAATTATTACAGTTAAAAAGATACGTGTTCTATGTGCATAAACGTTTTGTATGTATTATATAAACGTATTATATTGGGATGGTGTTTGGGCTTTTTGCAGTACGCTGATCATTACACCCTATTAATGACGTTAATCAGACAGCTTTAATAATATTTTGGGTGCCAGGGGCCCCACCAAGAACTCCGGGGCCCGGGCGAACTCACTGACTAAAAGACGAGGAAACCACGCAGTCGTCCCCTACATCTACTGCTTGTCAATAGTATACTCGGCCACGCAGAACGTGTTAGTAGAATTCTATCGGCCGACCGATAGAAGTCTCTCCAATAGTACGATTTAATAGTAACTAACTAACTATCTTCACGCTGTATCCCTGTCGGGGTAGTCAGAGAGGACAGATCGCCAGGCTTCGCGATCCATGCACACTTCTTTCGTTTCTTGTGGATTCATCAATCGCTTCATACACGCACGTCTGGGTATCCGAGTACTTTTGACTTTTTAGTTTTTGAGCAATCTGCTCAAATGTAAGTTCATATGTAAGTCTCGGCCTACCCTGACTCCTTCTACCCTCTACTTTCGCACAATATATATTCTTCGTCAATCGTTCGTCATTCATTCGTTGGACGTGTCCAAACCAACGGAGCACGCCCTTTTCCAGTATTTTAATAGTAGACTACGAAAGCTGTCAAAATTTTACCGGTGGATTTCTATTGAGCGACAATTTCGATTCTATTTCGACACGATTGAATAGCAGACTCGGCCGCCTGAACCTAACGACAACTGCCGTGCAATATTAATTATTTAAATGTCATTCATAAATAAGTTTTTTTTTAATTCATAATTAATTCAAAGACAATCCGATTCGAGACAGGGATTGAACCTGTGACCTTTGCCTAACCAGGGCAATGTTCTAGCCACCTGAACTACCCGAACCGTATCGAATCAAGTTGAAATTCTCCACCATGTTTATATCGTCATTTTAAGAGTATGATCAGAGCCATCTATCAAGCTAATGAACAACTCGATACCAATGAACAGTGTTACAACTATTTTTTAACATTGATGCAATGGACTCCACTCAGTATATTGATAAATTTTTAAAGCAATTATTTGCTAAATTTCTCATAAATTTTTAAAAAAGTGGAAAAAGACAATTCGATTCGAGACAAGGATTGAACCTGTGACCTTTGCCTAACCAGGGCAATATTCTAGCCACCTGAACTACCCGAACAGTATCGAATCAAGTTGAAATGCTCCACCATATTTTAATCGCCATTTAAAGAGTATGATCAGAGCCATCTATCAAGCTAATGAACAACTCTATACCAATGAACAACTCTATACCAATGAACAGTGTTACAACCATTTTTAAACATTGATGCAATGGACTCCACTCAGTTTATGGATAAATTTTTAAAGCAAATATTTTGCTAAATTTTGCATTTTTTTTTAATAAAGTGGTAAAAGACAATTCGATTCGAGACAGGGATTGAACCTTTACCTGAACTACCCGAACCGTATCGAATCAAGCTGAAATTCTTCACCATATTTTAACCGCCATTTAAAGAGTATGACCATAGCCATCTCTGAGAATCAGCAAAGATGAAAACATTTTGACATCTTTTTTTGGGACTAATCCCACCCACATTCCCATTACTGTGACTCCTGTAAACCAGGATTTACAGCAATGACCAAAACACAAAAGTTACACCGAGCTCGATATCGGTGGAGTCCCAGGAGAAGATACGAATGTCTTGGGGAACCCGCAACGAAATTAATCAGAAGATAATTTGAGAAAGTTGGAAAAATAACGTAATGCCTCTACCCTCCTTTGCAAAAACATTCTGACAGTAATTTTGTTGGTTCCAAGTAAATTAAGTCATACCTATTGACGTCACCGGCACATATTAGAGGAGAAAATCACTATTCACAAATTCCAGTCAAAATATCAACAGTCCGGACATAAATTAGGTTTATCATTCACGCCTTATCCCCGAAGGGGTGGAAGAACTATATTATACGCCCACAATTCACTGTGTACATGTCTGTCCCACGTAAGATCATGATGAACCCATTGCCGTATTGAAATAGGCAGACGAAGGTTGTGGCTACCTGCTGTTAAAATTTTTCAAACCGCCCATAAGGCATTTAACTTAGCTTAACGACTGCCATATTACTGACAACCGGGACTAGTGTCTTCCGAAGCGCGGAAACGGTCGTCCGTAAGGCATAGCAAAAGTTGCTACTCGCAGTAATCGTTTACAGAACACTGAGGGCCGTATTCCAGAACGTTACTCAATACTCAATCGACGCTTGAGAGTAGATTTTATAAGGCAAAATCTAGCCTCAAGCGTTGACTGAGTATTGAGAGACGTTCTGAGTAAGCATGGCCACGAGCGCTTCACACAGCGGCGCCCACAAGTGTCAAGAGAATCTTGCATCGTTCCTGAACATACTTAAGGTACTCACCGAAATCTTAGCTACTCCGAAGAAGCTGAAGTTTGACTTGGGGTCTATGTCGAAGGTGTACTTCAGGTCATAGTGTCGCGGCTCCAGGTCGCCGGGCAGCAGGTACCCCGCCATACACTGCGCGAAGCACCACGCCGCCATCAGTATAGTAGGCAGCCAACGCATTTTGAACCTTACGACAAATAGAAAAATTTTTATTAGTAACACTAGATGACACCGCTTCGCCCGTGGCATAGTTCGAACTCCCGTCGCACCTATTTAATCCCGTCGCTTATAAATTCTACAATAATGCATTAAAAATTGCCCGATTTGTCGACATTTATGACTGTTGCTCCGCTCTCCAGGGAAGTAGAGATGGCTAGCCTTCCTCGATAATGCATAATGAATTTTTAAAATCCGATCCGTAGTTCCTAAGATGAGCGCTTTCAACCAAACAAACTCTTCAGCTTTATAATATTAGTATATATAGACTAGCTGTGCCTCATGGCCTCGCCTGTTACATACATCGAACCCCGTAACACCTGTTTCACTCATATTTATAATGTTGTATTGGAAATATGCCTGATTTGTCAACCTGTTCTGACCTCCCCTGCCGTCTTAAGATATTAGTGGTGCGCCCACGTAGGCCCATGGTGTGGACGTGCAAGAATGTGAATTTGAACAATATCAAATGAAAAATAAATAAATAAATATCCATCACGCCTTATCCCCGAAGGGGTGGCAGAGGCATATTATATGCCCACTTTTCACCGTGTGGATTCCTGTCCCACTTAATAGGTAATAATAATATATAATAGGTGGTGAGCCCATTGCCGTGTTGAAATAGACAGAAGCAGGTTGTGGCTACCTGCTGTTGAAATTTTTTAAGCCGCCTATAAGGCCTTCAACCAGGCTTAACGACTGCCATTTTACTGGCAACCGGGCAAAAAAAAAATGAGCGTAAATAGTGTTTTTAGACTTGACGCTAAAGTTAGAGAGAATTGTCCCCACTACATATGAGCAGATGAAGAACACTACCCACTGTGGTATTAGCTATTATCATTTTATAGATATTATAACACAGTTTTAGATAAGATATTTATGAATATATTGAAGCGCTCGTGGCCCCGCGGTCTCAGTGTTCGGTAAACGATCACTGAGGTACGCAACTTTCACTATGGCTGGTCGTCGGATGGGTGACCACTTTGTGGCATTTACATTTGCGAGCGTTTCCGTGCTTCGGAAGGCACGTTAAGCCGTTGGTTGCCAGTAAAATGGCAGTAGTTAAGCCTGGTTGAATGCCTATCGGGCGGCTTGAAAAATTTCAACAGCAGGTAGCCACAGCCTGCGTCTGTCTATTTCAACACGGCAATGGGCTCACCACCTATTACGTGGGACAGGAATCCACACGGTGAAAAGTGGGCATATAATATGCCTCTGCCACCCCTTCGGGGATAAGGCGTGATGGATATTTATTTATTTTATTTATATATGTATAGTTTTATTTACTTATCATTTATAACATATATACAAAAACATAGACCATCATAGCCCATTAGCCTTAGCCTAGTATTGATATTATTACTAAATAAACGGTTTTGCTCACGTGTAAATTTGGGGATAGCCCTACTAGTTTCGGACCTAACGGAGGTCCTTCTTCAAGAGGAGCGTCAGGCTACGTCAGAAGCTTTCGTACACGTGATTAAAACCCGTTTATTTAGTAAAAATGAACATCGCTCACGAAAGTTATTATTCTGTAATAGATATTGATATTTTATTATACGACAAGTTTAGCACAGACCGCGATTAACCGCACCGCAAGCTCTTTAGAATTTTAGATTGTTTTTTTATACCATTGAAGTGGTAAACCAGTATTTATCCCACCTGATCGAAAGTGGTCACCGTAGCCTATGAAGTATTACACTCGCGCTGCCGACCCTGTTAAAACAGACAGGCTGTGGATACCTGCTATTTTAAAATCATATAAGCAACAAATAAGGCCTCAACTTGGCTTAACGAATAGAATATTACTTGGTTACCGGGACTTTAAAAGTAAGTAAGAAATCGCTGAACACGTACAAACGCGCCGTCGCCGAGCTGGCGTTTATCCACAAATCCACAGTGCACACCATTTGATAGCCTTTACCTACATACCTATACTTATTTTAATGGCTACCCACAGGTATATGGAATATAAACTGCTCTTTTTATAGTTATGCAGATAAAATTTTATTTCGATCTAAATACCATAATTGTACACATATAATTGCAGTAGATATACAAATCATTATTATGCAAATAGGAGTTGTTTAACTGTCATATACATCTCATCCTAGCACTAACTACTGTAGAATGACTGCTTCTAAAGATCAAAATTTTAAACTGTTTTTTTCAGGTTTGACTTGAAAGGACGGACAAAAAGTGATTGTAATACCTTATTTACATTCTCGCGTGAGCCACGAGACCGCTGCGAGACGAGTGGCGAGTGTAAACGCAGTATTATGATACATTTACAATCCAGCTCACGGCTCGTCTCGCAGCTCGTCTCGTAGCTCGCGCGAGAGTGTACCTAAATGAGGTATAAGGGTTGTGTTCAAGATTAAGAAATGGTTCGAAGTGACGCGTGCACTGTACTGCCCACGGTTCTGTTTAATTACCACCATTTCCTTTGTTGACAGCAGTCTGTATTCCAAAGAACAAAATGTCAGGTTTATCATGATGGACTTCTATCTCGGGGAACCAGCGACATTGTTTCATTGCTGCATTAGTCCTAGGGCCTTTTTTATAGTATGTACACGTGCTATCTTCCAGGTCTCCCACTTTGCATAGGAAGGAAGAGAAGCCATCACTTATATTATAAGGTCATGGAGGCTCCACCGCCCAGAACGTCTTCCGCGACACGGCGTGTTTATTCCTCGGCGGTACCTTGTCCACCATCTTTTTAGCACATATGCCATCTCCTGGTATCATTTTTTATAGCCCGTCTTCTTAGGTATTTCCACTGTTATTTGGCTACTAGGAGCAGCTATAGTAGGACTATTGTCCTTTGGCTCCAGAGATCTTGATGGTGATCAAGTAATACTGCCTCGGTGGCGCATTGTTATTGTATGCAACTACCGCAACTGAGGTCAAGGGTTCGATTCCCGGGTCGTGGGTGTTTCCTTTGTATAATATGTATGTATTTAGAAATATATAAGTAAGTTTATCAATCGTCTAGATCCCATAACACAAGCTTATATTAGCTAACTTTGGGCTAGACGGCGCTGTGTAAAAAAAATGTCCAACAATATTTTTTGTATTTAAATGTAATGATTGCACTTGCTTTAAACCATAGAGATAAACAACAACAAGTGTAATAAATGCTTTTAACGTTTAATAAATCGTTCAATTGATAGCTGTTACATCGATTCATGTCACAGTATTACTGGTTTTGAAGTTTTCCTTGTAGAGCTGCTAAATATTGCGTGAATACAGCCAAGTATAATTCGTAGAATCGTTGCATCCTACTAATATTATAGACGCGAAAGTTTGTAACAATGGATGTTTGTTACTCTTTGACGTAAAATCTACTGAGTGGATTTTGATGAAACTTTACTTAAGAATAATATAGCTTACACATCATAATAACACATAGGCTACTTTTATCCCGGGATCAAGTTCCTGCGGAAAAAAAAACTTCACCACGCGTGCGGAGCTGCGGCCGTCAACTAGTATTTTATGGTCGCGCGGCGAATGATGAGCTCTGTAAGAAAGTGGAAGGGGAATGCGCAGAACTTTACTTTACCAAAATTAGGTCTAATTAGCGGGGAGACAGGGGGTGAAGGGCGGGAGTGTAGGAGCATGGTCGCAGGAGTGGTCCAAATCCTACACGCACACTAGGGCACAGCTGCACACTACTCCGCGATACGTCGGCACGTGTTGTCATTAGTCTCGGTACTGTCACGCACATAAAATATTCTACTCTTTAAATCAAATCTTTTAATAGCGTATTGAGGCTTTGATGTCCCGAGAAAATTGTCTGTCCAATCTGTACAATAAAGAAAAAAGGGTTTATTATGTATATGGTTTGATCAAATATTTATACCAATTATAATTGCTTTACGGTAGCGAAACCTGGGTATGTCAGCAGATGCATGAAAGTAAATTACATGCTGTGGAGATGCGATCACTTCGAAAATTGTGCGGCGTAACTTTGGCCGACCTAATACATAACGAAGTGATACGCAATATGGCAGGTTTGAATGAAAGTGTCAGCGTTAAGCTGGAAAAGAGTGTGTTCGTTGGTTTGGACACGTCCAACGAAGGAGTGGGGAACGATTGGCGAAGAATATATATTGTGCGAAAGTAGAGGGTAGAAGGAATCAGGGTAGGTCGAGATTTGCATATGAAGATCACGTGAGCAGATTGCTCAAAAACGGAAATGTCTAAAGTACTCGGATGCCCAGACGTGCGTGTATGAAGCAGTTGATAAATCTTAAGGAAGCGAAATCAGTATGCATGGATCACGAAGCCTGGCACGCTGTTTCCCTGACGGGGTAGTCAGAGAGGACACTCTCTGACTACCTGTCAGTTAGTTTAGTTTAGTTACCTGATAGTTAGTTTAGTTATAAATTTTCGACAATTTCATTTGTTTAATACATAAAAAAATTAAAATCACGCCTAACATTCACAGGGGTAAGCAGAGACTTCTTCCATTTATTTTACTTTAAATAAGTATTGTCAGTGTCACACACATTTTATAACTATTTCTACATTAAAATATTACAATAAAAATGTTTTTTTTTAATACGATCACTAAAAAATAAATGAAATATCTATCATGGTTTAATATTTTAACGCAAAACACTTTGAACTCACTTGTTGTAAATAATATAAACCTACTTACGTACCCACCTAGCCACCTACCTAAGTTATAAAAAAATGTTTAATGGTTCAAAGCAGAATCGTATTTAACTTGATTCTTTGTGTAAATATATTGTGCGCGATTATACATGCGCAAACTATCCCCACAAATTTTTGTCAGAGCTCATCATTCGCCGCGCGACCTATATTCCTACGACTTTTGTTTACCCAATCTAACCAGACTGACGTAATTATTTTAATTTCTGTTAAGCTACATTCTTACTTAGCTTCTATACTAATAAAGCTGAAAAGATTGTTTGTTTAGTTGAAAATGCTAATCTCAAGAACGGCTCGAATTGAAAATAAATGTTTTTGTGTTGGATAGCCCATTCATCGAGAAAGGTTATTATATTACCACGCTACTTCTTAGGAGAGCGCAGCAGTAATCACAAATGTCAACAAAACAGATAAATTTTCATACATAACTGTAAAATTAATAAACGGGCCGATGGGACGAAATGGTTACCAGTTGCCAGTCAGGTTCGCCCGGAACATACCTGTCGAAGTGTTACGGGCTAAGCTTGGAGGGGTCAACTAGTACAATAATAAAAATATAATTTAGAATTATCAGTACATTGATCATAATATATATAAACAACGTAAAAGTGAATATTATACCTGTTCCAACTATTTCACAAACAAATCGAGGGTAGACAAATTATTTCTATATCCATGATGACCTTTAAAAGTCTTGATTGCTAATAAATTATTATGAAACTGATTTAATATTTTAATTCAATTCAGGTCAAAACAATAAATAAATAAATCGTTCAAATGTAACGGTGACATTCGTTGTCAAAATACACTGACAATGTGTTTATTTTATTTAGTTCAATTGCATGGGCAATGGAATACTATATTACATAAAATGAATATTAGTTTCTGATATGGGTTTTCTTGTATTTGAACCAAGTACCTTGTAATTAAACTTTGGGCTCCGATCCAAGCTAGGCTTCGTATCCCAGTAGGTACTCTTGAGTTTTTCGTTTTTGAGCAATCTGCTTACGTGGTCTTCGTGTGTAAGTCTTGATCTACCCTTAGTTCCTCTACCCTCACTTTCGCGCAATAGATATTCCTCGAGAATTGTTCCTCACTCATTTGATGGACGTGTCCAAACCAGCGGAGCACGCCCTTTTCCAACTTTGACATCTTCATTGTGGAACATTTTTTACACAGCGCCATCTAGTCCAATTTAAGCTAATATAAGCTTGTAATATGGGATCTAGACAACTTTTAAATACATACATATACAGGGTGACTGGAAATTCGACCTATTCCTTGAAAGGGGTTATAGTAGAGGTAATTTGCAACAAAATAATCCCCATCAACTGGGGGTCGGATATGAAATTTTTTCGAATCATTCATGGCGTTTTTCGGAAAAAATTCGAAAAAATTAAAAATCTTGCAACTTAATACTCTTTATTTCTGAGATAACAAGAATTTTGCGCCGGATTTTGTTTTAAAAGTGCTCGCTAGAATATCAGCTTTTGAAAAAGTATCAGTTGCGCGGCCAGAAACGAGTAGCTTTTTTTTTCGTTTAAATTACGGTGACAAGGCAAAAATTTAAAAAAAATTATTAAAACAATGATATCTCGGAAACCGATCATATCCGACCCCCAGTTGATGGGGATTATTTTGTTGCAAATTATCTCTACTATAACCCCTTTCAAGGAATAGGTCGAATTTCCAGTCACCCTGTATACATAGGAAACACCCAAACTCAAAACAAACATTTGTGGATCATAGAAATATTTGTTCCGACCCGGGAATCGAACCTCAGCGCGGCTGTCGTATACACTACCACTGCTCCACCAAGGCAGCCGCAGGGAGTCCTCAAGTACCTTATACTTCATTCGAACCTGTTATATCAGGTATCACTTCTTTTCCTATTCAGAGAGGTAAAATAATTCGTCAGTTTCGAGTAGGTTACGGGTCTCGATAGCTTAAATGGTAAAAGCGTCTCTGATGCGTTAAGTCAGAAGACGTAGGTTCAAATCCAGCTCGAGACTGCCAAAAAAATTTACTTTAAATTTAAGTTACAACATTATTAATTTTTTGTTTTAAACTAACACGCGTTGAACACATAATTTTGTATTGAACGGGATTTCGCGCGGTACTATATTACAACTAAAAGGTTAGTATACCTTTTTATTCCTCGACGTTTCGACAGGGTTGCACCTGTCGTGGTCCCGAGGCAACTCAATGTAACAGACACGCATGGTGAAGTTTTCTTTTTCCCGTTTCCCACAGGAACTTGTTCCCGGGATAAAAAGTAGCCTTGTGAAGTTTCATCAAAATCCATTTAGAAGATTTTGCGTGAAAGAGTAACAAACATCCATCCATACTTACAAACTTTCGCGTTTATAATATTAGTAGGAAGTAGGATAGGATAGTAACTTGTACGTTCTAACAATATTAGCCAGTCAGCGGGTCAAGACTAAGCATTACAATACTAATTGTCGTGCGCTGAATAATAATGCTCAGTAACCTTGAGGTCACAGTGACCTGCCGAAGGTTGAGGTCATCCAGAAAGGGACAATTGCTTCCTTAATGCAATAATAATTAGTTTCCTGTAGATTTTCAGGTAAAATTATTATCAGACATTTGCAAATGCGTGTTCAGGATAAATAGTAGACAGAGTGGCCTCCGTCCATCGCCATTATACTATACTATACTAGCGGCACACTATGATGGCGGTTTTGGCATATTACAATAGTGATGATATTTTACTTGTTTTACATAAGTACTCCGTTTTCTACCGTGGTATAAATACCATCTAAAGTGGTCGACTATTCACATATTTCTACAAATAAAATGTAATTAAAATTAATATCAATCAATCAGTCCGAGACTACCAGGACTTTAATTGGTGGTGCTAATTAGTGTCTAGCACATAAGACCTTTTTTAAAATCATGTTTCCTATTTACAAAATGTATTTTTCTACCTCATAATTAGACCTTTTAGCCTTTTTGTTACCACCTCACTAAAAAGGCAACGGGTTCAAAATTTCTTCCAAATTTAACATCTAAAATCGACACATTTTGAAGTTGAAGGCCTTATGGGCGGCTTAAAAAATTCCAACAGCAAGTCGCCGCAACCTGCGCCTGTCCATTTCAACACGGCAATGGGCTCACCACCTGTTACGTGGGGCAAAAATGCATACGGTGAAATGTGGGCGTTTAATATGCCTCTGCCTACCCCTTCGGGGATAAAGGCGTGACAAAATGTATGAATGTATGTAAAATTAATACGAATCTTCATGAGTGGACAAGCGTTAAAACGGCCATCATAGCGTGGCGCCAGTATAAGCTGTGTTGTTGCGTGATTTGAGAGGGTCATGAAAGGTCTAAGAAGAAGTCCTATAATCCTGCACCTTCATATTCATTACCTCCCTGCGACTTTTTCTAGAAGACCTTTTTCGCCCTTTTATTTTTTCTATTTCCCATAGTGTATGATTTAATTTCAATTAGGTACCTACTTATTTTATGCTAAAAATATTGATGAAACGAGCACTTATAAACTAGTATTGCTATAATGTCGACTACAATTAATTTATAACAATTTTTTATGTTAATAATCCCATAAGCTAGATGACGTTATATAAAAATACTAGATGACGCCCACAGGTTTGCCCGTGGAATATTGTGACCTCACGTCTCGCACCTATTTAATCCCGTCGCTTATAAATTCTATAATGATGCATATAAATTTGCCCGATTTGTCGACATTTATGACTTCTGCTCTGCTCCCCAGTGCAGTAGCGTAATGATTTATAGCCTATAGCCTTCCTCGGATTTCGGATTTGATTCGGATTTGCAAATTATTTTTCAAATCCGACCAGTAGTTCCTGAGATTAGCGCGTTCAACCAAACAAACAAACAAACCATCAAAATCTTCAGCTTTATAATATTAGTATAGATTTAGTTATTCATTTTAGTTCTCTCACCATATAGGACTATCTCCCATAATGCTAAGTCCGCTTTCATCGATCTCACATAAAACAAATTGACACCGGACGAAAGTTTCCGACAGTGCATAAATGTGTGACAAATGAACTAACGGATGAACGTAAAGGTTCATACGCACTTATATCTACAGAAATACGATTTAAACCACGCACTTCTGCCGTAGCCTATCTAGCCGATGCTAGATCAAATCTATACTAAAATATAAATATGCAGATTTTGATTGTTTGTTTGTTGGAACGCGTTAATCTCAGGAACGACTCGGTCGAATTGAAAAAATATTTTTGTGTTATATAACCCATTTATTGAGGCAGGCAATAGGCTATATACCATCACGCTACTAGCCAGGAGAGCGGAGCAGTTATCATAAACGTCAACAAATCGGGCAAATTTTCATACAGTATTGTAAAATTTATAAACTACCGGATTAAATAGGTGCGACGGCAGTTCGAATTATGGTTTTAGGAGTTGGCGGTAAAGAAGTATTACTTCAAAACAACATGGCGCGTAACCGAAAAATGTGAGTTTATTTTTGTTTTAGCTGTAAAACAAAAATAAACTCACATTTATAATTTCTCTCAACGTTGATAAAGAAGTTTCACATCAATAAATAGTTTAGTATCACAGTAGTGCAGCAAGTACTTTAAAAAGCAAACTTCGCTCTAAATCTTAGTGTATTTCTAGTTGATTCCAAACCTGGAGAGTCCAGCCAATTTTATTTAACAAGTAATAGGAGCTATTGTATTGCTTTTAATTCTCGCATTTGTCTGACTTCCCAACACTGCGCCTATGTTCCTTGCCTCGTTCGTCAGCAGGTGCACCACTAGCAGGTAAGGTCGCTTGGGGCACCGGAGAGGCCCTTTACACCCAATAATGTACTGTATAAAAGATATTACTGTGTGTCTGCACCTTTACAACTTTCACATAACTAGTCCGCTGTTTCACTTTAAATGTACACTACACTGCACCTACAAGTACGAGCGATGTTACTTTGTTGCCCCAATTATTGAGATAACAGCTGTATATATTATAAACTAGCTGTTAGCACGCGGCTTCGCTCGTGGCATGCTTTGAATTCCCGTGGCACCCATACATCCGCAATTTAAAATTTTCAAAATTTTTCATCTATTCTGGTTCTTGGCGAGCGTGATGATATATAACCTATAACGTGACGAACTTGAATTGAAATAGTCAGTAAGAGATGAAGGCACGTTAAGCCGTTGGTCCCGGTTGCCAGTAAAATGGCAGTCGTTAAGCCTGGTTGAATGCCTTATGGGCGGCATGAAAAATTTCAACAGCAGGTAGCCACAACCTGCGTCTGTCTATTTCAACATGGCAATGGGCTCACCACCTATTACGTGGGACAGGTAAATCCACACGGTGAAAAGTGGGCATATAATATGCCTCTGCCACCCCTTCGGGGATAAGGCGTGATGGATATTTATTTATTTATTTTATTTTAGTAAGAGATGTTCTATAAACCCTTTGTTATAACCAGTAACTTTTGGTCTTACGTATAAACAAAACGCAGTTCTTACTCTTTGCCTTTAACAAACGGCTACGGATGAAACTCGCATGTGTAAAATGTTTGCGCGATATTTTTCATCTGTTTAAAAAATAAATAAAAACCAAACTATCTTCACGCTGTATCCCTAACGTGGTAGTCAGAGAGGACGTTGCGATCCATTCATACTTCTTTCGCTTCTTCAATATTCATCAATCGCTTAAATACACGCACGTCTGGGTATCCGAGTACTTTTGACATACAAGCATAAATAGTACACAGTATCACACCCCTCTTAATAATTTATAATAAATCATTATCCACTGGAATATTTCCACAAGAATAGAAGAAAGCTATATAGTTCCAATACACAAATCAGATAAGGATGATGTTGTATCCAATTACAGCCCTATCTCGAAACTATCAACATTTGCCAAAGTTTTTGAATTTCAAGTGTGTCCATTTATAACTACACATTTAAATCAGTACGTAAATGTCAGTCATGGATCTGTCATGGATTTGTCCCTTGACGATCTACTGGCACAAACTTAGTTGCGTTTTTGTAAACCTTGACCGAAGCTATGGACTCCGGCAAAGAATTCCATGTATATGTGTGTATAGTGACTTTAGTAACGCTTTTGACCGCGTACCGCATAAGCATTCTGGAAACTGTAGTACAGCCTGCAGACCACATTTCGCTGTTCACTCGATGCGTTTGGAACGTATTCAAAAAAGATTTTTATGGCACATAACGCACGGTAAAAACAGAATTAGCTATCATATTAAGCTTAAACATTTCGGGATGATTTCGTTGCCCGATCGTAGGGACCTTCTTGATAATATATTTATGTACAAAATTTTACATAACTACTTTAGCTGCCCGCAATTGTTAGGTAAAATTAATATTAGAGTTCCCGCTAGAATCCCCCGTCAGCGTATTTCTCCCTTTCATCCACCACTACGTAGGACAGCTTATGAAGCTAATTCCCTGAATCCAAGACTCTCAAAGTTGGCTAATGAGTCTAGTGATCTTGATTCATGCATATTCGTTACTCCAGTTTTGATCCACACTACTGGAATCTTATAGAAATAAGGTTTACCATGGAATCTAATCTATATTACATAACCTAAATTGTTATTTTTTCTAACCCATTGTATGTATGAGTATTATTTTCACAAAGATGTCTATAATAGACCTGAGTATTATTTTCACAAAGATGTCTATAATAGACCTAAGTGAGTACATTTATAAAGCATGTTGTATTTACTCAAACCAGTGGTTTTGAAAAGTAACGCATTCAACCTAACTACCTCTTGTGCTTTAATACTAGCACAGAATATTTAACGTTATTAACCATATTTAGCTTAAAAAATTAACCAGATTGCTCAAAAACGGAAAAGTCAAAAGTACTCGGATAACCAGATGTGCGTGTATGAAGCGATTGAAGAATCTTGAAAAAGCGAAAGAAGTATGCATGGATCGCGAAGCCTGGTGATCTGTCCTCTCTGACTACCCCGTCAGGGATACAGCGTGAAGATAGTTTAGATTTCTTTTTGACACTTGTGAAAAATAACACTAACATGAATTAGACAGCCACGGGTGTGGGTGATCGTTCACGGTCGGTTTGTGTTTATACGATACCTGCTGTTTTAAAAGTGAAGGGTGGACAGTGTTGAGCATGGATTACATTGAAACTACATCGATAGCGCAGAATTGAGAATATCACCGGTAGTTGGGCAATTATGTAACAAATTGGAACGTTTTTAAAGCGATATCGTCTCGGTATCACAGTAATTTGTTTTTAAACGTAACACAAACATTATTTTATTTTGGACTAAATATTATTGAAGTGAAACTTCTTTATCGACGTTGAGAGAAATTTTATAGCTGTAAAGGGTCAGGTAGTTTACTAATACTTTATGTCCCGGTCTATTAGGGCAATGATCGAGGCTAAGTCCGGTTCGGATAGACCTTTCTTGCTTGCCTTCTTTCGACGGAAGTGGATGCACAAGTTTTATTTATACTACTTTCGAATTGACCTACTGTTTTTTTTCTACTGTATAAAGAAGCTAGGTAATATAACTAATCAGTGTCATGTAACGAGTGCACCAACCTTTTACATAAACTATTAGCACACCGATGACCTAATGTTTTTGAAACAACACTGTTTACAGACTGGGGCTACACATATAACTATGCCAAAAAAAACAAACAATGTTTTATATTTGTTTTTTTTTTGGCGTAGGATGTTATTGTTAGAAAATTATGTAGGTATAGCAATTACTATTAGGCATTTGATATTTTTGTCATTGGACACAAGCTTTAACACCCGTGGGCCAAAAATTTAGTCAATGAACTTGATCTTTGACCTCTTATGCCGCTAAAATGACACGCGAAAAAGGAACCGTCTTGTCCTTCAAAGGCTAATACTATAACCTGACTGCCTCTGTGGCGCGGTTGGAGTGCATTCGACTGCTACTGCAAGAGGTTTTGGTTCGATTCCCACCCAGGATAAAACTTGTGTGTTTGAGCATGAGCACGATGGTTTATTCTGTGTCTGGGTGTTATCTACCTATAATATGTATGTATTTAAAAATATATAAGTATGTTTATCAGTTATCTGGTTACCATAGTACAAGCTCTGCTTAGTTTGGAATCAGATGGCGTTGTGTGAATTGTCCCAACGATATTCATTTATTTATTTAACCGATATGCAAGGATGGATATCTGGACTTTGGTCACAGTATTTATGTACTTTGTACACTGCGTCAGTGGCGTAGGTAGTAGTGTATGCGATGAGGTCCCGGGTTCGAATCCTTGTTCGGAACTATTTGTATGATTCACAATTATTTGTTTTGCGGTTTTGGTGTTTACTATGTCATGTATATGTTTAGAAATATAATAGTAGGTATGTTATCCTATAACACAAGCTTTTATTAGCTTAATTATGCATTTTTGTCCCACGGCTGTTGAAATGGACAGGGGCAGGCTGTGGCGACCGGCTGTTGAAATTTTTGAAGCCGCTCATAAGGCCTTCGACCAGGCTTAACGTCTGGCATTTTACTGGCAACCGGGACCAACGGCTTAACGTGCCTTCCGAAGCACGAAAACGCTGGCAAAATGTATATTCCACAAAGTGGTCACCCATATAAGGACCACCTATAGCGAATGTTGCTTAACGCAGTGATCGTTTACAGAACACTAAGTCCGCGGGGCCACGAGCGCTATATTATTATTATGGTCAAATATCAATGATACTTGCGAAACTGCGATAAAATTTATTTATCTATCACGCCTTATCCCCGAAGAGACGGCAGAGGCATATATATTATATGCCCACTTTTCACCATGTGTATTCCTGTCCCGCGTAATAGGTGGTGAGCCCATTGCCGTGTTAAAATAGACAGACGCAGGTTGTTGCTACCTGCTGTTGAAATTTTTAAGCCGCCCATAAGGCCTTCAACCAGGCTTAACGACTGCCAATTTATTGGCAACCGGGACCAACGGCTTAACGTGCCCTTCGAAGCACGGAACTGGGGTGGGTCTAAAGGGCCGAATGAATTTAATAAAATGTGTCTATTTTAGATGTTAAATTTGTAAGAAATTTTGAACCTGTTGCCTTTTTAGTGAGGTGGTAACAAAAAGGCTAAAAGGTCTTATGTGCTAGACACTCATTAGCACGACCAATTAAAGTCCTGGTAGTCTCGGACTGAGGACTCGATAAAATTAATCAAGTTTTAATTAACTAAATAACTATTTGCATGCAGTATCCCTAACGGGGTAGTCAGAGAGGACAGATCGCCAGGCTTCGCGATTCATGCATACTTCTTTCACCTATTGCAGATACATCAATCGCTTCATACACGTATGTCTGGGTATCCGAGTACTTTTGACTTTTCCGTTAATAAAAACTTAAAATTTTTAATTATCGAGACTAAATACCTTCTTCTAATAACAGGTGTTCTAACGGATTGACATTTTTTTATACAAAGACCACGTGATCAGATTGCTTGGACAAGGAAAAGTCGAAATTATTCGGATACCCAGACGAGCATGTATGAAGCGAATCGATGCGAAAGAAGAGTACATCGCGAAGTCTGCTGATTTGTCCTCTCTGACTACGCCCCGTCAGGGATACGGCGTGAAGATAGGTAGTTAGTTTGTTCCATCAAGGTTTTTGAATATTTAAGCAGATATGTATTAACACAGTATTAACAAGATAAAGCAATATTAAGGGCATGTAATACTATAGTGGACATTGGACATACATATCATGTATGTCCACATTGTCCACTGAGAGGCTTTTAAAATGCAATTTATTGATAAGTCAAGGAATTCAATGCTATTATTGTCAAGTTGGAGGTTACCTACCTGCATAAAATTTATTTTGTTTTCATGACTTTATTTTGCTATTTGTTCGAATATTATGCATATCCATGCTAAACATGCAGCTTTATAGTACCTAGGTACTTAGGGTCTCTGAGCTAAAGTGCAGACAGACATGCAGACGGACACAATTGGGATTCCCTCTTTACAACGGAACCCTAAAATGTTAATATCTTGTAATATTTTATCGAAAGACTGTAAATAAAATTTTAAGAGTTTTTTCTTGCGTATTCGATTTAGTGCCCTATGTACCTACCTATATTTAAAAATATGTGCACACGCACCCATTTAATCCCGTCGTTACATCTATACTACTAATATTAGTATAGATGTAACGACGGGATTAGGTACTTATACAGCTGAAAAGTTTGTTTGTTAGTTTGGTTGAATACGCAAATCTCAGGAGCTACTGGCCGACTATGAAAAAATATTTAGATAGATAGCCCATTTATCAAGAAAGGTTATAGGCTATAAATCATCACGCTACTATGCTGGAGAGAGAAGCAGTAGTTATAAATTTCGACAAATCAGGCATATTTTATGCATAATTGTAGAGTTTATAAGCGATGGGATTAAGCGACGGGAGTTTGAAGTATGCCACGTGCCGGGGGGTCACCTAGTTTACAATGAAGTATGTAAATTTGCCCGATTTGTTGATATTTATGATTACTGCTCCGCTCTTTAGGGTAGTAGCATGATGATATATAGCCTATAAACCTACACAAAAATATTTTTTCAATTCTAACCAGAAGCATAAGCGCTCATGGCTCCGCAGACTCAGTGTTCTGTAAACGATCACTGCGTTAAGCAACTTTCGCTATGTCTGGTCACGGATGGGTGACCACTTTGGTGCATTTACATTTGCGAGCGTTTCCGTGCTTCGGAAGGCACGTTAAGCCGTTGGTCCCGGTTGCCAGTCACACAGCAGTCGTTAAGTCAAGTTTAAGGCCTTATGGGGATTACTAGAAAAATTTAAACAGCATGTAGCCACAACCTGCGTCTGTCTATTTCAACGCGGCAATGGGCTTACCACCTATTACGTGGGACAGGAATGCACACGGTTAAAAGTAGGCATATAATATGCCTCTGCCATCCCTTCGGGGATAAGGCGTGATATATAAATAAATAAAATTCTAACCAGTAGGTATCTAGTTCATGAGATTATGGCGTTCAAATAAACAAATTCTTTAGCTTTTTATTATTTTTATAGATCACAGTCAACACCACAAATCAACACTATCCATTTAATTTGTGGTTTTAACAGGGTTGCTAACTCTTTCTTCTTGAAATCTCTCGTTTCTTCGTAACTTTCATAGACCTAAATTTATTTCGTTCTTCAAACAAACAGAAAAATAATTGGTACTTAGGTAGGTACTCCTTAAAACTTTACCTTTTCCCCATAATTCGGCAAAGCCCAAGGTCTCAGGTAATATCTCATTTTCCTGTCTGATTTAAATTATTAATTATTTTATTTATAAATGAATTCTCCACCATTACCTACCTACCTAAATTAAAATTTAATTAAAAAATACAGATGCGATATATTTATCAAGTAGGTAGGTATCTAGCTGAACTAAATCTAGTATCGGAAGACGCCTGTGTGAAACTTAGGAATATTCCCCAGATGGAAGTCTTCGGGGCAATAAATATGTTCACCTTCTGTAAAAGTAGTCTATGGCATACCCTACCCAGGCCAATATTTATTTTACAATCAAGTCAATCCACCACACTATTCACAATCACAATAAACAAACACACTTTCCCATTAAATTATTATTCGGCAGCGCGAGTGCTGCGCTGCACCTCTGGTGTTGCAAACGTCCATAGGCTACAGTGACCACTTTCCATCAGGTAGGCAGTTTGCTTGTCTGCCACTTCAATGGTATAAAAAAAAAATTAAATATTATAGTTTAGAAGTATAAATAATGGTCAAACTCACCTAATGGCAAAAGAAACACTATAAAAAGTTTTTAATGTTGTCCGCGAAAGTCTTCGCACATAACTTCGTATCGTAACCCACTTAACAAGTCTTGAAACGTTTACAGTACACTTCCCGCAGTCGACATGCGCGCGACTAAACTGGCCTTGTCAAGTAGCCACAGATGGGATCAACCGGCGACAGTATACAGTGGGGATATACCAGAATAAATCTTACTACCTACGACACGACTACGATTTTATAATATTTGCATTAAAAAATCTTTACTTTGTCAGCTTAGTTATTGGCAATATGCAATTCGCCTTTCACATATACAAGCAATATACAACTACACAATATACACAATAGTACATTATTGCAAAGGCCGGGAAATAGGCAAGGATTGTGGATTATTTAAGTAACCAAATCCAAAACATCAAAATTTTTATCATGAAACTGCCTCCAAAATTAACCAAAACGTAAACGTCTATGAAATCGTATTTCCGTGGTATACATCTTGAATTTGGAACCAACTAATATAGGTGGTGTTCAAGCCTATGCCAAGTTTGACACATAATACAGTAAGACAGTAACATTCGCAAGATGGCGTTATCTTAAAATCTGGATCTCGACAGATTGGTTTGTAAATAATGTATATATAAGTCACAGAATAAATAAAATTATATGATTATATGATTGTTTTATTATATTTTTTTTTATTGTATTATTATATGATTGTTTTATTTGTTGTCTCTTTATCGTGTTTTAAGTTTCAGTTGTACTTTGTGCAGCTATTCTAGTGGACAAAGGATATAAGTATACCGGGCCGCTAAGGAGCGTCTTTTTTCAGAAACTTATAAACTTTTATGACATTTGGAATGGTTATTATATGAATGTAATTGTGCAATCATACAAATCCTCATAAAAGTATATACGGTTTTACTGAAAAAGATCAATCCTTATAGTGCGTCTCGGTATACTTATATGCTATAAGTATACCGAGTATGCATATATATCATTTAAAAGAAGATTATTAACGTCAAACCTACGAACAACTTTTGCGCTATTAACATAGTCATAATTATTTAATTGTCTATTAATTTTAAATGTTAAAGAGGTATCATCTACGAACAGTACAATCTCATGTTTATTCCCAACATAGTAAGGATCTGCAGTATTAACGGCTTTAAATAAAGGATAATGTTTCATTGAGTCAGGAAATACCCCAGACTTGGCACAGCAATTGAACACATCTACCAGATGTGGAGCTATTTCAGTGATGATATGAGAGACAGTTTTAACAGATAGACCCCACAAATCTTTAGGGTTTTTCATATTGATTGCCTTAAAAGTTTATAATATATCTCTAGAACTAACTGCTGAAAAATCCAAATCAGGGCCGCATTCCTCGACGCTATGTTATGAAAGTTGTTCAGCATCGTTAGATCAAGACGAGAGAGTTCTTGTAATTGAAATAGGAATGTTAGAAAAATATTTTTCTAATTCAGTCGCAACTTTACAATCTTCAATAATATTTTCGTTATTTATTTTTAAATGAAAATCATGACTGCGCCGGTTTCAATATTTATAACATTCCAAGTTTCCTTAATAATATTATTTGAATATTTGATTTTATTTTACAAATAAATTGATTTTGCTTTAAGGCAGGTTTGTCTAAATGTTTTTGAGTATTTTTTTACAAACTCTTTAAAATTCGGACTATTGTTAAAGGACTTATCTTCATATAGTTTATACAATTTATTACGACTTTTATAGATTCCCGGAGTTGCCCAGTCAGTGAAAGTCAGGCCTTCACTCTTAGATAGATGTTTAGGAGTAAAAATTGAGCTGAACTCACCATTAATCAAGTTGACTAATGAGTTGTTTAAGTGATCCACATTTCAGTGACAGGGCAACAATTGGAATTATTAAACTCCTAATAGGAAAAAAAACGTAAACCGTAGTAAACTGTCTTCCTTTGCTTGCTTTGACGTTCTGCATCTGCATGTGCATAAATAGTTGTGCAGATTTTGTCATATTTTTTGTCACACGTTGAAAAGCCACATCATTGGACAGTTTCTGAGCATTAGACAATCTTTCTTTGAATGATTGTGCTTTCTTCTGCAAACGACATATCTCACTCCGCAGGTACTCTATCTTAGCGTGAATTGGTTTCATTTGCACATAATTGTAGGAAGGTCGCGATGCTGTAAATATAAAATAATAATTTAGTACATAAACAACAACAATACACACTTTGATTTACATTGTATTTGTTTCTTTTTTCGTCACTTGTCACCGACAGCTGAAGCGAATCCCTGGGACATGGACCCATTATTTAATGCGGCGCTAGCACCGCTTGACACGTTTGCTAGTAGTAGTAGATTTTAATAATATTTATATTATTTATTTTATTAATAACTTATTTATTTCTCTATCACGCCTTATCCCCAAATGGGTGGCAGAGGCCGAGAAAAGTGGACATACATATTGTATGCCCACTTTTCTTGGCCATCACCATGTCTATTCCTGTCCCATGTAATAGGTGGTGAGCCTATTGCCATGTTGATGTAGACAGACGCAGGTTGTGGCTACCTGCTGTTGCAAATTTTTCAAGCTGCCCGCCCATAAGGCATTCAACTTGACTTAATGACTGCCATGTTACTGGCAACCGGGACCAATGGCTTAACGTGCCTTCCGAAGCCCGGAAACTCTCGCAAATGTAAATGCAACAAAGTGGTCACCCATCCGAGGACCAGCCATAGTGAAAGTTGCGTAACTCAGTGATCGTTTAAGAACACTGAGTCCGCGGGGTCACGAGCGCTTCATTTAATATGAAAATTAAGATTAATTAATAAGAAGAAGAATTTGAGAATATAATACCTTTAGAATTATTTCTAGTGGTCCTGCTGATAATGCTATAATTATGCTCCAATGTAATAGCCGCTGTAGATGGAATACAATTTGATTCTGAAACATAAAAGATACAAATTTTATTCATTAATTTATTGCTTGCTTGTGTATTGTTGGAGTTATTGGGCGTTTCGCCTAATCGGATTTTGTCGAATTTGCAGAAATGAAGAATAGAATTGTTATTTTTTTTTATCACAGAATTAAAAATACTAAAAAAATAAAAAATAATTATGAACAATCTTCACGCTGTATCCCTGACGGGGTAGTCAGAGAGTTCGTGATCCATGCATTCTTCTTTCGCTTCTTCAAGATTCATCAATACACGCACGTCTGGGTATACGACTATTTTTTACTTTTCCGTTTTTGAGCAATTTGCTTACGTGGTCTTCATATGTAAGTCTCGGCCTACCCTGACTCCTTGTACCCTCTACTTTCGCACAATATATATCCTACGTCAATCGTTCCTCACTCATTCGTTAGACGTGTCCAAACCAACGGAGTACATCCTTTTCCAGCTTAACGCTGACACTTTCATTCAAACCTGCCATATTGCGTATCATTTCGTTACGTATTCGGTCGGCCAAAGTTACTGCGCACAATTTGCGAAGTGGTTGCATCTCCACAGCATTCAATTTACTTTCATAAAAATACATGCATGGTCTTAATACCTGTAGCGGCAACTGTAAGGAGAGTAGGGGAGATTGGCGCAGCAATGGCAGGTTGAACATCATCTCTGGTATTGGATACTTCAGCTGAAAAAAATAATAATGAAAAAACATGTTTTATTGTATAGATTATGTAAAAAGAGGGCAAATGAAAGCATTTTTAAAACAAAGAAAAATATTGAGTCTAATAATATAGTGTACACAGTCGTAAGTGTAACATTTTTTTTGTATATGACATTGCATTGTCATGTTGCATTTGACGACCCATAACATAAACACCAGGTGCAGCAGACGAATGTCAAGTTATCAATGTTAATCTGTTATGGACACACTTGGAGCTGCGGACGCGGCTTCATACGAATGCTGTACCTTTTGATTTTGCTCTCATTAATTTTCAGCTTTCCATGCTTCGTAAGGCACGTTAAGCCGTTGGTCCCGGTTGCCAGTAAAATGGCAGTCGTTAAGCCTGGTTCTAGTATTTGAAAGAGATGACGTAAGAACTAAATGCGAGATTAGGGTAAACCAGGAACGTCTAGAGCAAGTGAATGAAATTGTGTATTTAGGGAGTATGTTTAGCGCGGATGGAAGATGTGGTTCGGATGTAGAACAGCGAGTAGCTGGCGGAAAAAGAGTTAACGGTGCTTTGTCCCAATTAGTAAAGCGACAAAGCATCGTAAATAAGCACGACTGGCGATTCATAACGCAGTGCTAGTGCCAACTTTGCTTTACGGTAGCGAAACCTGGGCATGTCAGCAGATGCATGAAAGTAAATTGAATGCTGTGGAGATGAGATCACTTCGAAAATTGTGCGGCGTTACCTTGGCCGACCGAATACGTAACGAAGTGATACGCAATATGGCAGGTTTGAATGAAAGTGTCAGCGTTAAGCTGGAAAAGGGCGTGCTCCGTTGGTTTGGACACGTCCAACGAATGAGTGAGGAACGATTGACGAAGTATATATATTGTGCGAAAGCAGAAGATAGAAGAGGTCAGGGTAGGCCGAGACTCGGATACCCAGACGTGCGTGTATGAAGCGATTGATGAATCTCGAAGAAGCGAAAGAAGTATGCATGGATCGCGAAGCCTGGCGATCTGTCCTCTCTGACTACCCCGTCAGGGATACAGCGTGAAGATAGTTAGTTAGTTAGTTTATAAAAACAAAACCTACAATTTTGTAAGTGGGCAACTACAGGTATTTATAAAAGTAGGGCTAAGTTGTACGAACTATATGGTATGAAGCAATTTAATTTTGATCCTGCTTTTATTCAATATGTAAAAAAATATTCCAAGACCTTCAAAAAGACCTGTGCTGCTGCCAAGTCGTTACATATCAGTAATAAGATTAAAGATTCAAAAAATAAGGTAAAAATTACTTGGAATGTAATCAATACTGAAACCGGTCGATTACTACCCCGTGATAATAATAACTTTGAGTTAATTATAAATAACAAGGTGATTAATAATAAATTAGATGTAGCACAAATTTTTAACAACTATTTTATAGACATACCCGCGAAAACAACTAGCTCCTTAAATCCTTGTCCAATCAAAGCTCAACGCATACTTGGGGGCAGCGTAGATCAGTGCAATGTCTTATTTAGCTTTAAATGTGTTAACCCCAACGATATCATTAAAGTATTCAAGTCGCTTAACTCAAAAAAGACAGCTGACTTGTGGGGTATTTCTGTGAAATTGATACTAAGTCTATTATTGTTAATTTATCTCCACATCTAGCTGAAATATTTAATAAATGTATCGATAAAGCAGTGTTTCCGGATTTAATGAAACACAGTAAGGTAATACCTCTATTTAAGTCTGGATCCAAAACCGACCCTGGTAATATCTGACCTATTTCAATATTACCTGCCAATAGAAAAATTTTTAAAAAAAATATATAGCATCAACTACAAGCTCATTTTAATTCAAATATGCTACTACATAAAGAGCAGTATGGGTTCACAAGGGGTCGTTCTACCATTCATGCAGGTGTGACACTTCTGAATCATATATATGACGCCTGGGAGAATAGACAAGATGCTATTGGTGTATTCTGCGATCTCTCCAAAGCATTTGATTGCGTTGAACATAAAACACTATTGCGAAAACTCTTTTATTATGGTATCAAAGACTCTGCACTGGATCTTGTTGCCTCCTACTTAAATGATCGGATACAACATGTTGATGTTAATGAAATTCGCTCCTCTGGAGCATCTGTAGCTATGGGCGTACCGCAGGGATCAATTCTAGGTCCGTTTCCATTTTTAATTTATATTAAGGATCTGCCATTCTATATACAGATCTTGTGCGACATTGTTCTATTTGCTGATGATACGTCACTTATTTTTAAAGTAGATAGTTCACTTGCCCAAGTTGTAGATTGGTTTACGACCAATAATTTGCTACTAATCGCTAAGAAGACCAAATGTATCAGATTTAGCATGCCTAATGTCAGGAATTGCGGTACAAATATAACATTGAACGGTGATACCCTTAATATTGTAGAATCAACTGTATTTTTGGGGATCACTTTAGATAGCAAACTGCAGTGGAACGCCCAAATAACGTGTCTTGCAGGTAAACTCAGCTCGGCAGCCTTTGCCGTTAGTAAAGTCAGGCAGCTCACTGATGTAGAAACTGCCAGGCTAGTATACTTTAGTTATTTTCATAGTGTCATGTCTTACGGCCTTTTGCTGTGGGGTAAAGCAGCTGATCTACAAGTAATTTTTGTACTCCAGAAGGCTATACGTGCAATATATAAATTGAGTGCTAGAGTGTCTCTTAGAGAGAAATTTAAAGAAATTGGCATTTTAACGGTTGCATCACAGTATATATTTGCAAATATCATGTTAGTACATGATACAATAGACACAGTGACATACATGCGATAAATACTAGCAATAAGCATAAATTAATTGGAACGCATCATCGTTTACAAAAGGTTCACGACTCTTTTGCAGGAATTGGCGTACGCCTATATAATAAAATTCCTTTAGACATTGTGAACCTGCCGTTACATAAATTTAAGGCGGAAATTAAGACGCACCTCTTGAAAAGGGCTTATTACACAATTAATGATTATTTGAATGATAAAAATAAATGGAAATGAGTTGCTCTTCGCTCGAGCTATTTAGGATTCGAATGAATCTTGTGTTATATTATCTACTTGTCTTGAATCTGCATATTTATGTTGTATTTTTTTTTTACATTATTTTTATTTACATTCTCCAGTATAAATAATTTGAAACGCCAGGCAACTAAAGGTATGGCTGCGTTTAGTCCCGGTAATAACTAATATACATAATTATATGTAATTTGACTTTGTTATTGTGTGAGCACTATGTAGACTTATTTATAATTTTGCAATTGACATGATAGTTGCTGTGTAGTTTTTGGATATGTCATGCTCGCCTAAGTGTCCTGGCAGTGGTGGCGTATGTATCGGGTCGCCTTGTTCCCTACAATACGGTTGAATAGGGCGATGGCTGATATATGCGTCATACCCGTGAACGGGTGCCGTCTGTTGGGACTGGTCAGCTCAAACTGTTATAGCAATTGTTACAAATAATATTATTTAAATTTAAGGCAAACTAAGTTTAGTCGACTGTTCTCACATAAATTCAAAGGAACTATGTAAGTGTAATTTTAATGAACATAACATTTATTTTGTTTTTTTTTTTGTATAATTTCTTTACTGTATAATTGGTCAAATATCATGTTAATCAAACTGTGTCAAATGGCGGTTCGAAAAGAGTGGCCATGAGTTTTATTGCCAGGTTCTTCCGCTGGCTCTACCTATTGCTTTGCGTATCTGGCAGTAAATGTAAATGTAGAAGCAGTAATCTTGACGTTCATAAGTGTTACTTTGTGACCTACATGAATAAAGAGTTTTGATTTTGATTTTGACCCTCCCTGGTCAGTACTCTCTCAGTTGTGTTTAAACATTTGGTCCCGTCGAGTCGGACAGACACGGCGGAATAGAAATCAGAGTGGGATCGGATTCAACGGATCGCTCTGATAAGTAGCGCAGTGAAATCAGTGCAGTAAGTGGTGTGGTGCATTGGTGTTGAAGAAGTGATGTAGGTGAAGTTTAGGTGCTGGCGCAGTTAGTGCTGGCCAACGCGTTAAAGTTATTCAGGTTTATATATTATATACATATATATATATGAAAATGGGCGTTCAAATCAAAATGCATATCGTGCACTTCGTGATTTTTTCGGTCAATTTAATCGTCCAAATGTGTGTACAATCGAAAAAATTGTGCAAAAATTTGAGCAATCCGGGTCTGTAGGAGATGTAAAAACACCAGTGCATGCTCGTACAGCTCGTACTGCAAAAAATATGGCTGCTGTTCGCGATAGTGTGGCTGAAGAGCCTTCCACCTCAACTCGTCGTCGTGCCCACGCTCGTCATTGATGAACATTATGCATAAAGACTTGCGTTACACGCTTACAAGGTGCAATTGATTCAAGAACTAAAGCCTCTTGACCATTCCAAGCGTCGTCAATGGTCAGAATGGTAGCAAGAAATGGCAACAGTAGATGATAAATTTTCGAAGAAAATCATCTTCAGTGATGAGGCACATTTTCAACTCAGTGGATTCGACAATAAGCAGAATTGTCGCATTTGGGCGAATGATAATCCAAGAGTGATTGTCGAAAAATCAATGTACCCACAAAGAGTGACTGTTTGGTGCTGTTTATGGGCTGGCGGCATCATAAATGACCGGCCGTATAAATGAGGTCGGTCAGGCAGTTACTGTGAATGGTGTTCGCTATAGTGAGATGATAACGAACTTTTTAGGGCCCGAATTGGAAGAAATGGATGTGGACGATATGTGGTTTTAACAGGACGGGGCCACTTGCCACACAGCTAACGAAACAATAGCTCTTTTGCGCGACAAATTCAATGGCCGTGTTATCTCACGTGGTGGCGATGTCAATTGGCCGCCAAGATCATGTGATGATCAAGATTAGACACCGTTGGACTTCTTTCTTTGGGGTTATTTGAAAGAAAAGGTATACGTCGATAAGCTAGCAACAATTCAAGAGCTAAAGGATAAGATAATTCGGCACATTAACGGCATAGAGCCTCAATTATGCCTCAGCGTCATAGAAAATTTGGACCACCGGATGGAGGTGTGCCGCCGATGTCGCGGCGGCCATTTGGCCGATGTTTTGTTACATACATAATTAAACTATAAATTATCATAATAAAAAGGAAAGACAAAAAATTCCTAAATAATTTGTGTTTTATTCAAAATCAACATCGGCCCTTAAAATTTAACCACATATTAGGCCCCTAATGCCGCGGTATTTTAAATACTGATTTTCTCTTTAATTAGTTAAAAACATACTCGTACTCAAATATGATGTGGATTCGATAAAATAAATAACTCTTCCAATAATTAATTCATAAGAAAAAGTTAAACACAATAAAATTATACTTTTAAACACTATTTAGAAAAGCGTAGTTCTCACGTGCATACGGTCCGAAATGTATGAAAAGCTTTTACGAGTCGGCTGCTGGCGTCAAACTTCTAGAAAGAAAAGAAGAAAGAAAACATGTTTAATTCCACATAGAAAAAATAAAATAAACATGGGTTTAGCTTCACTATAATGTAAAAAAATAAACATAAATAAAAAAGGGAAAATAAAGTTTAAACAAAGATAATTAAATAATATCATCAACAATATCTGTAGTCTAAGACAATATGAAACCCAAATGTCGATGTGCATCACATCATCTACTACGCGGAATAAGGCCTCTTTCAGTGATAAGCTGCCCCAGGAACAATTAAGTTGCTCCCATGACAGCACTGGTTTTCATTTATTTTTCTCGATTATTTTATAATGTTCTCAAACCAAAGCACTCTCTTGCTCAAATATACATGGATAGATAAATTATTTATTGAATAATTTATCTTACAGACAAAAATAACCTGTAAATCGCATATAAATCTCGATATTATAAATACATCGGAATTAAGTGCCATTTTAGAATTGGATGCCTTATTTATTATACATATAAAAGTACCTCATAAATCTACCTATTGCTTAAAAATCCGTTGAATAGTTTAAAAGATTAAGCGTATATACAGATAATGGGAAGCGACTTCTTTATTATACTATGTTAAGATTATTATTTGAACATAATGTTATTATGTATTACAAACTACGCCCGCAGCTTCCCAGTGAAGTTTTTAGTTTCACGTCTGTCACAAGACCTTGTTCGCGGAATAAAAAGTAGCCTATTCTGATATATAGAGTTACTTTACTGTAAAGTTTTGTTTACGTCCATTCAGTAGATTTGCGTAAACAACAAACAAACAAATATTCATACAAACTTTCACATATATAATATAGAGCTTGGTTCTGCTTATAACATGGTCCAACATGTATCAAGACAAATGAATGCAACAGGTAAATCATTTAAATAAACCCACTGCTACAGTCGTGGAGTGTAAATGGTATCACGATCCGACAGTGTAGTGTCACAGTATAAAGATAATCTATCAGTAGCGTTACGCCTTTGAAGTTGACAAAAATGCCGACAACGTCTAGACAGTGATGCTTGTAGGGTTGTCACAAGTATACAAGGCTGATGTTATTTATAACTTATTTATGGACTCGCAGTCGCAATCAACTATCAATATTTATTATAATATATGTATATAATATATAATTAATCAATAATATAAACACCGGTTTAAAAAAATAAGGATCTGCGATTTCATCAATTGCCGCACACGGAAGAAGGTAAGGTTCATTACATGTCGAATCGATAATTTTTTATTAAGAGAGAACGTATACGAAATGGCTGCCGCGTCGTAGATATAAAATTATCATGTTAAGTACATTTATACTTCATGAGGTTTCTAGTACCCAATATGGCCGTCGAGCCGTTGTCATAAAATTTCATGTTGGGTATCATATAATTGGTTTTTTGGTACGCTGAGTACGAATTTCATGCTAATTTTGAGTTAATTTTGCAATCCAATATAGTCACTGCGCCAGCTGTTATAAAATTTCATGTTGGGTAATATGTTATGCGGAGCACAAATGTGGGATTATAACCACACTCTATACTTTGTTATCCTGTGTAAAGTGTATGCAAGTTTTTCGTCATAATTAATATTTAAACTTGTTTGAAGCGTATCCAATCATTCTTTTGTTGAAAAGCAACAGTAATTTTAAGACCAATTTTAAGACCAAAAAATGTCATAAACCGAAACTAGTAATAATATACCTAATATACCCAACATGAAATTATATGACCACGGCGCTGGAGCCATATTGGATTGCAAAATAAACACGAAATTCATACTGAGCATACCAAAAAACCCCTTATACGATACCCAACATGAAATTTTATGACCACGGCGCGGCGGCCATATTGGGTTGATAAATAAACTCGAAATTCATACTCAGCATACCAAAAAATCCCTTATACGATACCCAACTTGAAATTGTATGACCACGGCGTGGCGGCCATATTGGATTGCAAAATTAACTCGAAATTCATACTCAGCATACCAAAAAACCCCTTATACGATACCTAACATGAAATTTTATGAACACGGTGCGGCGGCCATATTAGATTGCAAAATGAACACGAAATATGTATTCAGAATATTAATAACCCCATGAATTATACATGTACCCTACATGATAATTTTAAAACTACGATTACGACGCGGCAGCCATTTTGTAAACGCTTTCTAATAAAAAGAACTATTCAAACGACATGAACTTTCTTCCGAGTGCGGCAATTGATGAAATCGCAGATCCTTATTTTTCCGCGATGATGACTTGCAATCTCTTACAGCACAATTCGTATGCACCATTTTTATTTTTCGGTTATTAAAATAAGGAATTAAAGAAATCGATACAAAATTAAAATACTCATAACAAGCGGTCGTGAATGCGTCAGCCCTGAAAGACTGTCCCGAGCTACTAACAAAATTTTGTTCGCAGGTCGGGACAAGCCCTCCCCGTCTCGTCCCTTGTCCCCCGCACGATTGCTCTGTCTAGACAGCTTCGTCGACCGACTGTATGTCTTTCGGCTGTGGTAGTGTCAACAAAACTGCTTAATCGTGGAAATCGAATTAATTAGGTAGGTAGTTATACTTACCTGATTTTTCTAGTTTTTTGTTTGTTTGTTTATCTATCACGCCTTTTCCCCGAAAGGGTGGCAGAGGCATATTATATGCCCACTTTTCACCATGAGTATTCCTATCCTACGTAATAGCCCATTGCCTTGTTGAAATAGACAGACGCAGGTTATGGGCTTATGGCTACCTGCTGTTGAAATTTATCAGCCTAGTTTTTTGACATCTAGTTATATATCTATGTACTCAATTCGATGATATATTTTTTTATGTACCTATGTTTACGGATTACTCGAAGATGCCTAAACTGATTTGAGAAATTATTATTTTGTTTTTACGGGTATACTTTCCAGGTCCATTTGTATTTTATCGAAATCGGTCGCTTCGTTTACTAAATATCAAAAACAATACATAAAAAATATACATCGATTTATAGTCTAGAATTCTAGATATTGACGTGAACATAAACTAAACATGTAGTGAATTAGGTATAAACCCAAACCGTCCTAATGAATCACTCTGTCTATTGGTGAAAATTGTTTGAATCTCTGTTTGGTAGTTTTTGAGTTTGTCGCAGTCATCCATGCTGATGCTGAGCTGATGATGGAAGGCACAGCTGTTTAAAGATTCAGAGTTAGGTTAGGTTAGTAATTATTTCTAGACTTTTGATATCGATATTTAAATCCTCTGGAGACAGTAGATTGAGTACTAGAAATTAACAGTATTAATCATGTTAACCTATTCATCGCGTAGGTATTATATATACATATTATCTACACTTAAAATAAAAAAATTAACTTTAAAAAACGTTAAAACAGACTTCAAACAAAAAACATCAAATCTAAGAAGCGAAAAATAAACTATTACAGTGTGTAATTTTTTGTTTAAATCTCTTACTCGTACTATATTCGCCTCCGCAGCCTCACTTCAGGGGGCCATCTGGTATTATCTCGCTTACGTCGTCGGAAAGTTGGGGTGTAATCACATTGTTTTGGGGGAGCCTAGATCAACTCGTTATACTTATTTCCATTTGCTTCCGAGCCCTGGAGCTTACTTTTATTGGTTGCTAGTTTTTTGGCAAGGAGCGACTGCTGTTTGCGTTCGCTCTTGCTAAGATTAAACAGATACGGCAGGAAGAACAAATTAATAGATATAAGAATTTAAACTATGTATCATGGTCATCAACGGATCTAAAATAATGATTATAGGGATTTTTACCATGTCGACGTAAAAAGAAATAAATATCGTTGGGACAACTCACACAACGTCATCTGATTCCAAACTAGGCAGAATTTGTACTATAGTACTATGGTAATCAGATAACTGAAAACATACTTATATATTTCTAAATATATACATATTATAGATAAATAACACTCGTCCATGACACTGAAGCGCTGAACTCGTTAAATAACTGTTTGAAGATTTGCATATTTTGTGTACTTTTATAATTATAATTTGTACAATATTGTTTGTTTTTAAATGCAAAATTATTCTAATTATTTTGAATCGAAATAATTTCGCATTAATTTTTTGGGTTAATTACTCTCTAACTGGAATATATTTTAATAATACTGTTTAATACAGTTATTTGCGAAAAAGGTAATGATAGTTATTTAGTGTTAAGTGTTACAGAATCTGAATAACGGAATTTGTACTTATAACACTTGTGAAATGACAGTGTATTAAATGTCGCTGCTTACCCTATCTTAGAAAAAGGCCTGCTGTTTGTACTCCCAGTCCCATTTTGAGTACCTTGCTACCCTCGTCTGTGAGTACAGGTAACCTACTAACGACTTGCAGATGAGGTTCGTCTGACAGAGCAAGGAGTCAATGCCACTCGCGGGTTCTCTACTATATACGAATTTCTGTATATCTATATTTATAAAAGAAAGTTGTGTTAGTTACACTGTTTATAACTCAACAACGGCTGTACCGATTTGGCTGAAAATTGGTGGGGAGGTAGCTAAGAGCCAGGAGACGGACATAGGCTACTTTTTATTCCAGGAACAAGTTCCTGTGGGAAAAGGGAACGGGAAATCTTCTCTACGCGGGCGTCAACTAGTATTTCATACAACCAAGCCAGGGGGTATCATACTTTTTCATCGATTACACTAATAATTAAAGACGAATTAGTAGTAGGCAACTGACAGGTCGCGTATACGATTTTCGCATACAGTTTGACGTAAACTTGGCGCGCAGTATTATTATTACTTTGGTCTCTATTAAGCGCTCGTAGCCGCTTACTCAGTGTTCTGCAAACGATCACTGCGTTAAGCAACATTCCGTCCCGGTTGCCAGTAAAATGGCAGTCGTTAAGTCTGTTTGTAGCCCCTATGGCTTGAAAAATTTCAACAGCAGGTTGCCAAAACCCGAGTCTGTCCATTTTCAACACGGCAATTAGCTCACCACCTGTTACGTAGGTCAAAATGCATACGGTGAATTGTGGGCGTATCAAATCAAATCAAATCAAAAATCTTTATTCATGTAGGTCACAAAGTAACACTTATGAACGTCAAGATTACTGCTTCTACATTTACATTTACTGCCAGATTCGCAAAGCAATAGGTAGAGCCAGAGGAAGAACCTGGCAATAAAACTCATGGCCACTCTTTTCTAACCGCCATATGACACAGTTTGATTAACATGATATTTGACCAATTATACAGTAAATATTTTTTACAAAAAAAAAACAAAATAAATGTTGTGTTCATTAAAATTACACTTACATAGTTCCTTTGAATTTATGTGAGAACAGTCGACTAAACTTAGTTTGCCTTAAAATTAAATAATATTATTTGTAACAATTGCTATAACAGCTATGTGTTTTATGTTCAACGCAATCAAATGCTTTGGAGAGATCGCAGAATACACCAATAGCATCTTGTCTATTCTCCCAGGCGTCATATATATGATTCAGAAGTGTCACACCTGCATAAATGGTAGAACGACCCCTTGTGAACCCATACTGCTCTTTATGTAGAAGCATATTTGAATTAAAATGAGCTTGTAGTTGTTGCAATATAATTTTTTCAAAAATTTTGCTAATAGCAGGTAATATTGAAATAGGTCTGAAATTACCAGGGTCGGTTTTGGATCCAGACTTAAATAGAGGTATTACCTTACTGTGTTTCATTAAATCCGGAAACACTCCTTTATCGATACATTTATTAAATATTTCAGCTAGATGTGGAGATAAATTAACAATAATAGACTGTATCAATTTCACAGAAATACCCCACAAGTCAGCTGTCTTTTTTGAGTTAAGCGACTTGAATACTTTAATGATATCGTTGGGGTTAACACATTTAAAGCTAAATAAGACATTGCACTGATCTACGCTGCCCCCAAGTATGGCCACTGCATATATAGTATGCCACTGCCTACAGTGCCTACCCCGGGGATAAAGGCGTAATAATATGTATGTTCGTCTCTATTAGGACGCGAGCGAGAGGACGCGAGCAACATTCCTTTGTCTGTAGGTTTATCCATTCGATAAATCTCTGTTTTCAGCTTAGAATATTATCAGTTTCCTACCATTAGACAGTCTTTTGTTCTGCATGCAGTGTTGCGCAAGCACAGGGAACTAATTTTGATCATACATATATCTCTAAAAAAGAAGATATGGTATTGTATGTACCACAGAGTATGCCCCAACTAAGTTTGCAAATCAACAGTATTACTTTTTGGGGCGCGTTTTGTATAATAAAGTAAATAGAGTATTGCAGATATACCCTCACTAGACGCGAGTGTAAACTACGGGTGGAGATCTGGCTTTGTGCCCTTTCTTACAAAGACTTGAAGGATTTCCTGGATGCATAGTATGATTCTTTCCAATCGCAAACACACACACACACACACACAGAGACAGACGCACTAACACACACGCACACAACACACACACACACACACACACACACACACACACATTAGTTGTTAACATTAGGATTAAATATTGTACTATATTGTGATTTGGAATAACTTAAAATGCCGGAGGTGGGCGTCAAAAACTGCGACACAGTTATTAACTAATGCGGTTATTTTAGTGCACAATATTTTTTGTATCGTGTTTTTTCTGATTCTAATAAATATTATTATTATCTCTTTATTTAGACAACTAACATATTATTTACATTTTTAAATATACATATTATTAAAAAAAATACATTTAAAAATGATGTCAAATAAAAATAGTGTCCCACCGGCATCGGGTACAGGGACCAAGCTACCAGTGGTTAGGGCTCCAAAGACAAGAACCTCCGCACAATGCGAGCCGTGTCAAGCAGTACTGCTTTTTGCATCACGCCCTTGATCCAGCTGCCCAACTCTAGCCTCTTTAGGTATTGGTAGAGGCTCTTAGCTATAAGACCATTAACGGAGATGACTATAGGAACAATGATTGCCGAATCAATTTCCCACATGTCGACAATCTCGCGTGCTAAGTCCAGATATTTTATTTTTTTATCATTCTCAGCTTTCACGAGATTCTCGTCATGAGGGATTGTGATATCAATAATCATTGCTCGCCTATGACCGATCGATCTATGACCACAATATCAGGTTTGTTGGCTACAACAGTCCTGTCTGTAATAATAGATCGATCCCAGTACAATGTGATATGACCATTTTCAAGAACTGACTGCTCCTCCATATCTCCTGCCGGTCACCAACACTAAGTATAGCTGGTTTGCGCCAGTTCTCTTTAGCCAAGGATAGCGGGGTGAGCCCAGTATCCACTTTGACAACATCTCGATGCATATCCACATTCATGTGTAAAAAGTAATCTCTAAGGGTGCACACTTAGCGGTTATGTAGGGTTTTAGCATTAAAGAAGCCTCGACCACCACATTTCCGCGGGATGTACATCCTCATAACCGAAGAACGTGGATGATGCATTCGATATGATGTCAACAATGTGCGGACTCTTCTATCTAAGGCATCGAGCTCAGTATGCCAAAGCTCATCTTGAGTATGCCAAAGGAGTACATCAAAAGTGGCATGACCCAGCCATTATAAGCACGCACCTTATTGCCGCCTGACAAAAGACTATTTAAGACTTTTCTCAGGCGACGAAGGAAACGCTCTCGTAACGACTGTTTCATGTCAGCTTCATTAATGCCTAACGCCTGTGACATACCCAGGTACTTATAGGTGTCAGATACGAGAAGTGATGTCAGATGAATGGAATCAGAAAGCTGAATACCTTCTGATTCCACTATCCGTCCTCGCTTAACATGCATTACTGCACATTTTTCCACACCGAATTCCATCTTGATTGAATTACTAAAGTTTTCAGTTATCTTTAGTAAATCAACCAGATGAGAACTATTTGTGGCAAAGAGCTTTAAGTCATCCATGTAAAGCAAGTGAGATATAACCTGACCTCCTCTTCGTAATCTATAACCCAGCCCTGAACTCGCTGGTAGTGTACTAAGAGGGTTCAGTGCTAAGCAAAACCAAAGGGGACTCAAACTGTCACCTTGAAAGATACCCTGCTGGATCCTAATCGGTTCACCGTTACCACAGGCATCCCTACATCCTGGATAGGTAAGAAGAGTACTCCATTGCCTCATACATGACTTTAAAAAGGTGCATAGATTTGTATCAACTTTGTACAATTCTAGCACCCTCAAGAGCCACGTGTAGGTACAGAGTCAAACGCCTTCTTATAATCTATCCAACATGTTGAGATATCCTTATGGTTACGACGAACTTGTTGGCTAATGGCCATATCAATGAGGAGAAGCTCCTTAGTACCTCGAGCCCCACTTCTACATCCATTCTGATATACATAATTTTGTTTTCATTAATATGTTTATTTAATTTATGTCTCAGAATGGATGTAAGTAGTTTATAGATCGACGGCAAACACGTGATTGGTCTATGATTACTGGGGTTTGAAGTACTTCCTGATTTATGGAGCAGATGGGTCACACCAGTTGTCATAAAAATTGGTAATGACCCAGATTCAAGAGCAGATTGAAAATGTGATGCCAGTCGAGCATGTGAACTACGTAACCATTTAAGCCAAAAAGTGTGCAGTCCGTCCGGTCCTGGAGATTTCCAATTAGATAACGGACGCACTGCACTAGCTATATCAGAACTGTCAATTGTGACTTTTTCCATTTCCGATATATCTTCACATGCTCGCTTGACATCACTCATCCAATCACCCTCGGTGTGACTAACGGGCACCGACCAGATGCTTTGCCAAAATGTGTTTGTGTCATCAAAATCCGGTAGGGATCCGGCACTCACACCTTTATCTAATCGTTCCCAATTTCTATAAACCCATCTCTGATCGCTTTCGAATCTGCGATTAATGGTATACCGGTCTACGCGTTTTTTATATCTACGTATTCGATGTGCCCATGCATAGACTTTTTGCTTTAGGAAGTCAATGCGCTCTGTGACCCGACTCACATATTCATTGGAGCTGATACCCGTTCCTGAAAATGCTCGGTTCACAAAGCGCATCACCCTCGGTCGAGTATTACCCGATCTGAAGCAGGATAACTTGCTGATGAGTACTCTTGTCTCAGCAATACGTCGTTCAATCCCACACTGCCACTCTGGGACAACTGGTCTATGTCGCGTATTATCGTTTTCAGGAATGAATGAATATCATCAAGAGTTTCACTATTGTCTAAATACATAGGCAATAGTGTATCAATAGTGCTCACCAGTGCCAAGTTTTTCTTATGCATGGGTAACCGAGGTAGACGTGGCCTAAAATCAATGGGCATAGACCGATATTCCTCAATTGCACGCTCCAAAGCTACCTTTATCTCCTCATTGTACTCAGTGTCTACAGATACAACCATGTCATCTACTTCCGTATTTTGATGAAACTCTAGATTAATAGGAATACTTACTTGGTCTTGTGACCTTAACGGTTGGTCGTAGATAACATCGTTATTCTGTAGACATTCTAAGCGTAGTCTCTCAAGTACGCTGCTATCCAATATCTGATTACGCTGGATAGCACGCACTTGGTCCGATAATCTTTGAGCTGAAACGTTGACAGATGGTTCTAGTTCGCGAAACAAGTGCAGCATACGTTCACGATACGCAGTGCGGATAGTTCCGATAGGATGAGAGGATAGCCGTATAATATGCCCGCATGACAGTCTCATTCATCGAATTAGTCCATCGCGTGCGGTGCACATCGCCACCGGAAGCGGGGGCCCTGTTTGTGGCCGGTGGGCCTCTGGGTCCCAAGCTAGACGGCGGGCGGCGTCTTTCTAACCGATGTACAGGTCTTGGCGACGTCGGTAGGGAAAAATACTCGTCACTGGATGTTACGCTCGACGCCTCTTCTATTCCCTGTGCGACTACTTCACTTGTGCATGGAGGAGAGGTGGAATAAAGTGATGAGTCCGCTGGTGTTATTTGTGCTATACGTCTCCTGGCTCTAGTCAACATTAGTTAATTTATTAGGTATCTTCTTGTATATTTTCATAATGTTTATTTTCTCAATGACATTCGCTTGTCAACCATTTGATTTTAAAATATTTGTAGAAATGTTGAGTTTGATAATATTTATTATTGTTCTTTATATTTTTCTTAAATGCCATTGTAATCTGAATAATATTTTCATATAATTTTCACCATTATTTTAATTAAAATAAAAAATCCAAGATACAAGAAAAAATAACGTGATGTTGCTATAGTGTTGCCATTTTAATAATCTATTATTATTCATTTTATTATTATTATAGTTTCTTCCAAATCCCATCTAGACTTGAAACCTCGTTGACTGCCTCGGTGGCTCAGTGGTAGTGTATGCGACTGCCGCGCAAAGGGCCCGGGTTCATTTCCCGGATCAGAACAAATTATTTGTATAATCCACAAATGTGTGCTTCGGAGTTTGGGTGTTTCCTAAATATAATATGTAGGTATGTTTTTAGAAATATATAAGTATGTTTCAGTTATTTAGATCCACGGAGTAGAGAATAACAATTCTGTCTGTCCTCCGTGTCTGGATCCCATACCATAAGATTATATTAGCTTACTTTGGGCTAGATGGCGCTGTGTGAAAAGAGACTCACAATATTTAGGTATTTATATATTTAAACCTGGGATTTATTTTTATCTGCCTGCTAAGAGCACCCGTCGCGTCGTTCGGTTGGCGTTTGATTTTCGGCCTTGCTAGGAAATACTGCCACCCGACCTCTCATAGTGTCACCCCGTTAGGGCCCTTGCGGCTTTATATCTTCGTCGGTTAATCAGCAGGTGCGTCGCTTGCAGGTGATGTTGTTAATTAGGGCAGTAACGAGTTGACCTTAACAGAATACCAGCGATTCTTCATAGGATGAAGTAGCTTTTTTGGGTTTTGTGGGGCAATATATGATAGAAATTTGTAAAATATTTATAACAAATCACTACATACGAGTATTATAAAACTAAGTTGTTTTTCGCTGTCTGTCTCTATGTATGCTATCTTTAAAACTACGCAACGAATTTCGATGCAAGTTTTTTAATTGTTAGAGTGATTCATATGGAAGGTTTTTATGTATTATTTGTTAAGTTTTTGTATACATTAACTTAATTATAACAATATATGTTGAGGGCGTCAGAAAAAAATTGCCGTCTGGGAGCTTTCAACGAAAACGCTGCTTAAACCCTTTGAGATATAACAAAATAATGTAGCGTGAAATTGTGTATCTAATATAGGTCTACAAGAAAATTCGCGACGGTATGTCTATCTCTTAAGGATAACATACTATATTCATATTAATACTTGAAAAAAAAAACAGCAATTTTAAAGCGGTAATTTGAAGGTTATTTACACAAATACATTATTAATCCTTACACCTTTTTGGACCTTTACACCTTGCAAATTAAATGAATATCTTGGGAGATATGGCAAAATCAAAAAAAAAGGGCGAAGAAATTTATTTTGTGTAACCATAATTCGACGGGAGGTACTAGAGAGCGGAGAAGTAATCTACGAATTTAGAAAATGATCATACGTCATCATTGTGATACTAATAAACGACGGGATTAAATGTGTGTCACGGGTTTCGAAGTATGTCACGGGAGAAGCCGGGCGGGACAGCTAGTAAATAATAATGCTAAGCTTGTCGACGTTTTTGGCTCATAGGGAGGTAATTGACTGCCTCTGTAACGCAGTGGGAGTGTATCCGACTGCTACGCAAGAGGTCGTGGTTTCGATTTCCACCCAGGATAAAACTTGGTGTGATGAGCACGATAGTTTATTCTATGTCTGTGGTTGCGCCGGTATAGATTCCAGAGTAGCCGCGTTATTTTTTCTATGTTGCATCGCCGATCTACATTTGTTTTTAATTAATTAGTTGTCGACACTCCCTTGTTTCCCTTTATTCCATTTCTCTTTCGCACCTACCTTGTCTCGCATAAAAGGAGAGCGAGACAGCTGTATTACGCGCGATCTAAAACGCCGCTCATAGATTCACGGATTGAAAGCTCGCTGTATTAGTCCTGCAATGACCGCGCGCGCGCCCGCACCAACTTTCGCAATAATTGTGTTTTCCATGGATAAATAGTGTTTTCGTGCAATGGAACCAGGGATTCAAGTCCAGGGACGTCCCCGGCAGCCTCCACCTCAGCATCTCGCAGCAAAAGCAAGGTAGTGAGCCCAATCCTGTTTTTCATTCTTTTCCGTCGACAACCGCGTGTAAATTTCTTTTTGAATTTTGTCTTTCCCCGCAAATACGGTCCACTTTGAATTTATTTATCTCGCCGCTCAACCAGTCTAGGTGTATTTATCTAAGATATGTTTGTATTTAGAAATATAATAAGTATTATTATCAGTTATCTGGTTACTCTGCTTAGTTTGGAACGGACGTTGTGTGAGTAGTCCCAACAATATATATTTATTAAATCGTAGATCAGATACCTGTGTAAAACAGTTTTTTTTTTTTCAATAAGTTTATTACATAATTATCACGAACTTAGAAGTACGAATGGGCTGTAAATGTAGGATGTAGGTAATACCTACCTACTACTCCTGTAATATAATGACAAATATTTTTCCTTTCTTTCTTTGTTGGGCCCTTGCCCTTGGCCCTCATCGAGTCTCGGAGTCCTTAGTGAGGGCTCGTTACATTCATTCATCCATTCGATAAATAAATTCTAAAAATTATCCAAGTCTCTTTAATGCCGTATTAAAGAGACTTGGATAACTTTCTTAATTTTCTCGAATCTTTAATCCTTATAAAAAAGACGAAATACGGAATGAATCAGGTACTAAATAGTAATAAATTCCTGTCGCTATACCCTTCCCGTGTTGAACAAAACCCATAACAATAAATACACGGCCTTTATGGATCCTCGAGAGCTGACATTATCACAATTTATAGCACATCACAATGTAATAGGCCTACTTTATAATAAGTCAATGGCCCGATATAGGAGACATAATGATGTGTCTTACATGAATATTTGGAGGTTGGAATGCCCTGTTACTGGCAAGAATGTACTTACCTACCTTTGCAGAGGACTTTCCTGCAACGTGTTAGACATCATTAACTTATGATGATACTATGACAGTCGGGAAAACAAAATGGTAAAACTACATGACGCATGATCATATTGTAATGAATGGAATGCATAAACAATAACCTGAAGTCAACTGTTGTAGGTAAGTTTAAAAAGAAAGTTTTCTGACTTCCATTATTTAATAGTTGACGCCCGCGGCTTCACTGTTTTCCCGTTCCCGTTTCCCAAAGGAACTTGTTCCCGGTATAAAAATAGCCTATGTGTTATTCTGATATATAAGCTATATTATTGTAAGGTTTTATTAAAATCCATTCAGTAATTTTTACCTGAAAGAGTAACAAACATCCATTCTTACAAACTTTCGCGTTTATATTAGTAGGATTTTACTAAATGCCGGTTGCATTTTTCTTATTTTATTAGTGCCGTGAAGATTTCGATCTTTTGCAATGTGAACGTTCTAAAATTTTGCTAAAATGGATGCTAAATTAAAGTTCGCGGTCGTACGGTCTTGCTCGCTGCTCATATTCGAAATATATCATCCACTTGGACTAACCCGTAATGCCGTGTGAAATTCCTGAAGTTATATGCAATGTATCTACCAAAGACCATATACTTACAACTAGACTAAGTACCAAAAAATTTCATTGAGCTAAAATTACATCTATTTCAGGGTAGCTATTTCCTTATAAGCGGTAGCCTTGCAGTTGCTAGCTAAAAACGGTCGTCAGGACGAGAGGGTTTTTTTTACGTGTGGAATTCGTCATGGATGCTATGCCGGACTCGTACCGACTAAATCCACACGGTGCCCTTCCATTTGGCTATGGCCAGGAGTCCCGGGTACGCCCTCGGGAGGATAGCCCGAGAGGGCTCAACTAACCATTGAATTTAGTAGAAATGGTAGACTTTAAGAGGTGACAGTGTAAGATATTACAAAAAACCTTCGAATGTTACAGGGACTGACGCTAGGATGACGATATTGTTACTGTTTGGAATATCCAAGCGAAAAGTTTGTGCACTGATTTTGCGGTTGTTTATTGTGGTGTTACTGTTTTTGTTAGCGTTTCTTTGAATTTGTGGTAATCCTATTAGTACCCACACCCTACGAACGTAACTATATTATAAACAATAACAATGTATACAATTAAATATCTACCCAGTAAATTATATAAATCATGTTTACGTAACTGGTTTGATGAGGATAATTCAAGAAGCAATTTGACTAAAAAAATAGTAATTTCAACTGTTCCTGTCATATTAAAATCTTTTTAACTGAAAACTCCTTGGTTTTAAAAATCGAATAACATTTATTTATTTAAAAAAAAGATTCTCGGTCTTGTCACAAGGTTTTGTCAAACTTGTTTAGTCGTTGAGAAAATGGAATTGACTCGAGAAAATTCAAGAGCAATGATTTATTATGACTTTCGAAGTGGTTTAACACAAAAACAGTGTGTTGACTGGATGATTTCGACGTTTGGTGATGAAGCCCCATACAAAACCACAATTTATCGCTGGTTTGCTGAATTTCAACGTGGACGTGTCAAGCTCAGTGATGATCCCCGTCAAGGTCGTCCAAAAACTGCAGTCACCCAAGAAAACGTTGATGCTGTGCGTAAGCTGATTGAGGAAGATCGACATGTGACATACCGCGAAATTCAGGCAACTTTAGACATTGGCATGAGTCATATACAAATAATCTTGCATGAACAATTAGGTGTAAAAAGGTTGTTCTCCCGATGGATACTGCATTCGCTCTGTGAAGAGCAAAAAGCGGTTCGCGTTACTTGGTGCGTCAGAACTCTCGAAAGATTCCACGCAGGATCCTCAAATTCTGTATACATAGGCTGCACTAAAATTATCGGAAATGATAAGGAATTTCCACTGTTCCTGTCATATTAAAATCCGAATGGAATGGTTACTTTTTTTTTTTTTTTTTTTTTTTTATTTATTTATTTATTTTTTTTTTTTTTATATAATACAAATAATCGCCAAACTGTCGTGCAGTTTGTTGGCGATAATGGCGCTCTTTTACAAATACTTCTTACAAACCAATAATACCCATGCTCACTAAACTACTTATAAAATATTTTCAATTATTAGCATAAACCAAACATTCATTAAGTTAATCAAAACAATGGCGACTTATTATCCTCTAGCAAAAAGGCTTTAAGTTTATTCTTAATAGTTACGGTGCTCATTTGATTGCATGTTTTATGTCTTAAAAAATTTAATCTGTTAAATATTTTAGGCGTCAAATATCGCCTAGTTCTTTTCCCATAATAATTCCTTATAGACGGTATCACATATTCACCCCGCTTTACCCTTCTAGTATAGTGTTTATGACCTATTGGTTCTTTGTGATTATTAACTTTGCTTTGTTCCAACGCAATTAAGTATTCCACTTTTTCATGGACTGGTAGGATTTTACATTTATTAAATAACTTATCGTAGTCTGGTCTACACTGTAATCTTACTTTCTTACTGACTAAATACTTAATTAATCTAATCTGTAGTTGTTTTATGCGATCTAAATATGTTTTAAAAGTTAGGCCATAACTGCTCAGTCCATAGCTAACTAATGAGTCAGCAAGTGCATAAAATATTACATATAGCACCTTTCTGTTTACAAAGCGGCTGAGGTAAAAGAATTTACCAAGTATTGACTGCAGCCTAATGCATACGTCATCAACGTGCAACTTCCAGCTAAGGTTACTATCCACTATCAAGCCTAGATATCTATAATTGTCTACCATTTCTATGTTTATGCAATGACAGCCTTTTTTATTACTATGAATACACTGATATTTGTGTCCGGTTATATTTATTAATTTATTAGGTAATTTATTATATGGCGAAGCTATCAACATGGTCTTAGTTTTAGAAAAATTAATAATAATACCATTATCATGGGCCCACTTAACGATGTTTTCAAAGTCCGTTTGTATGTGGTACTGCGCATCAACGATTTCATCGGAGGAGTACATCAGACACATGTCATCTGCGTACATAACGACCTCACAGTGTTTTATTACATTAATGACACTGTTAACGTGTATTATGTACCCAACTGGGCCAAACACGGATCCAGTCGGTACTCCGAGAGTCACATCCACCTGGTCCCCCGTGTTCCCGTCGATCCTTGTACAGAGAGATCTGTTTTCCAGGTAAGATTTGAACCACCGGTTCATGTCACCCACTATACCACACTCCGCCATGGCTCTCAACAGCACATTGTGGTCCAGGGTATCGAACGCCTTTTTGTAATCAATAAAAAGAGCAGCTACGAGCTTACCGTCATTTAGACTGCTGTTTACGTATTCGGTGAAGTGTACAAGGGCTGTGGTGGTACTTTTTCCGCGCCTAAAGCCATGCTGTGCATCTGATATTATTTTATGTTGCTCAAGATACTCACTCACCTGGTTCACAATCACTTTTTCCACTATTTTATTTATTGCCGACAATATGGCAATTGGCCTATAATTACTGTAGTTTAAATGGCTTCCCTGTTTATATATTGGTCTTATAATTGATTTTTTCAAAAGCTCCGGATAAACTCCCTGCTTTACACACATATTTATGAATTGTGCTAGTACTGGGCTTATTTTTTTTTTTACCTGCTTAATATCCTGCACTCTAATCCCATCTAACCCGGGTGCTTTATTACAACTTAACATATTAATACACTTTTCTACCGTAGATGCATTTACCTTCCTAAAATAGAATGACTTATCAGTGGTCGATACATACGAACTTCTAACGAGAAAGTTTATGTTACATCTGTGTTTTATCTTCTGTATTTCCTCGGTAAACGTTTGAGAAAACATATTACAAATGTTATATGTGGTGTCAGTTTGGCCCAAATATTTCAGAATAACATTGTCCAAACTTAATCTAGGGTTGCCTATCCATTTATTAATATTATACCATATCTTTCTAAAATCATTATCACATTTTTCTATCTCCTTCCGCCGATACGTATTTTTAGCAATATTTATTAATTTATTAACTTTATTTCTAAATCTTGTATATATTAATCTATTATTCATATTACTAGGTGAAGATTTCCAATTTCTGAAAAGTAAATCCCTATAATCTAACCTTTTTCTGAGTTCACCATTTACCCATGGCTGTGTAATTCTTCTTTTTGTGAACTTTTTTTGAACCTTGCATTTATTATATAAATCAGTAAAAACATTACATAGTTGCTCATACAACAAAATAGGACAATGTATTTGCTTAAACTGTGTCCAATTAATTGCTTGTAAACTGTCACTTACTTGTTTTTCATCAAGAACGTTTTGTATTTTACAATAACTATTACTGCCGGTTGCATTAGTCACTCCTTCCATGCTAATTCCAACCATATAGTGATCACTATACCATATAGTGATCATATAACCATATAGTGAACCATATAGTGAGTACTTGAATTATTGGTTCCATCGTATGGAAAAATGTGACAAATTTTGCGGAGAATACTTCGAAAAGCAATAAATACATTTTTAAATAGTAATGTTGTGTCACTTCCTTGATTCCCGAAATTGTCAGTGCCGCCCAACCAACGGCTTAACGTGCCTTCCGAAGCACGGAAATGCTCGCAAATGTAATTGCCACAAAGTGGTCACCTATCCGAGGACCAGCCATAATTATAGTAGCGTAACTCAGTCATCGTTTACAGAAGTCAGAACGAGTCCGCGGGGCCACGAGCGCTTCTATCGTCTCTATTATAGCGCGAACGAGAGGGAGCGAGGCACCATCCTTGTTTATAATTGTAATTATTTTATGGTCTGGTTACTAAGACATTTAAGAAATATTATATTAATTCATATTTCTTCAATCTTCTTTTTTATTATTTAAAATGTCCCCGTCCTCTACGTCTTAGTCTAGTTATGTCTTAAGTCAGTCTCACCCCAGATAATGGTAGTTGTTATACTAAGGTTTTCAGTGTATTTTACGTGGTAAAATAGTAAATAGCTTTTATATAATTGTTTTTCACTATAGAACGTGATCACAACTTTTATGTCCAAGAAACCACCACAATACAACCTGCACATAAAACAAGATAAATGCACTAGTATTAGAAAATAATATACAACAAGCGTCAGCACTTGTCAACTTTCCCGCGTAGAATTCCCACTATCCTTGCGTAACTGGTGGTCACAGACTTGGGTTACTACCAGCACAGACAATATAACCTTAGTTTCTATTGTCTGTGCTGGTAGTATTGCATTTTAATTCTAAAGTAATTTAGTACAATTTTCAACAATAAATAAATAAAAAACAACTTTTTTTCATAGTTTATTTATAAAAAAAAATGCACATTATAATGCTTAAAGAACAATAAAGTTCTCTTTGGGTAGACTTAAGTGTTACTTAATGTTAAAAATTAAAAACCTTAACGAGAGACAATGTTGGGGGTTAGAATTACGTTTTTACCCGACAGATTCAGGAAGGAGGGTAATGTTTTTAGCGAGTATGAAATGTGTCGAATTTAAACACGGTCATCTGATCTCAAATTAGACATGGCTACTAGACAATTAATCAACATAATTATAACATACGAGTACATTACATCCTGATATCGAACAAATATAATAACAATCAAATTCATTACATTCTGTTTAGCATTCATTATAATCACTAGAGCTAATATTTCGGTCGATATAATTAGATCGAATAATTTATTGATAAGAAAAAACAAAAAAAAACAATTATTATTCTTAACTGGATAAGTAATGACAGTGACGGGTGGGGCACACAAAAAATAAACACTGAAATAAATTCCACCCTCTTTTTTTATGTCGGTTAAAAAACAATTTCTAGCCCCCAATGTGTTACAAAGTCAATAGATAAAAACATTTCGTATCAATCAATTTACAACCAGTAATACATAATAATTATTATTATGTACATTATATTAATTTGTTGTACAAATTTTATTATGTACATTATATTAATTTGTTGTACAAATTTATATTTGTCTTTTATAACTAACTGGGCTCGCTATATACTATACACAGTTGAACTACATCTAGCCGCACTCATAATATATTATGGTTCTATCCTTTTCTGTTACTTGGAACCGTCATTGCAAGAGCGAGAAAGAGTGCGGGAGTGCTGGGCGCTTTGTCGCACCTCCATTCTCTTTCTCACTCTAGCAAATGACGATTCTAAATAACAGAAAGAGAGCTGAAGTGCTGAGCGCGTCGTCTCACTGTGGCTCTTTCACATTCTAACACATGACGGTTCTAAGTAACAGAAAGAGAGCGAGTGCGCTAAGCGCATCGACGCTTTACCGCTTCTTTCTCACTCTTGCAAATGACGTTTAAAAGTAAAAGGAAAGGATAGGAGCTTAGAGAAGTGCAATTCGATGCGGCTAAATGTAGTTCAACCCTTACTAATAACGTGTATTTCAAAGGTAGGCGGAGTACTAGTTAATACATTGTGTTGACGCTTACCAGCGCGTTTTATAGTACCAGTTACTTTTTTTAATACACCACTAAAGTAGCGAACATGTGCACGAACCTCATGATTGAAATTGATCACCGTAGCCTATGGACGTTCAAAAACGCCAAGCCTTCTAAAAACCCCATAGTATAAGACGTTTAGATAGCCCGAAACTGGGAGCTCATTTAGCTAATTTGGCGAATTATGAAGATGCACCTATTTCAGAATTTACTGTATACGAGTGTAATGGGTATCACCATTAAGGCGGCCTATGTTATTGTTCAAGGTTCCAATTAAAGTGGTAGAAGCGTTAATGGGGGTTTCAGTGGAATTTGCGCGGCAAGATGTAGTATTGTATTTCACTGCGATATTTTACTGTCTGTCACTATAGTACGTTTACACAACTTTTATGTCTAAGAACTACCATTTTTACACATAAAACAAGGTTAATGTATTTAGTAAAAAAATAAAAATGTATTGGAACATTCGAGAAGTTGCCGCGCAAATCCTCGAATGGCAGACGCTTGCTGAAAAATGAATGCTTACTCTAAAACGAGCTTGTAAGCGATTACAATACTGTAATGTACAACGAGAGATACATATCTTTCATACATATGTATAACATACAACAATCCATTGCCCTTCTTTCCTCCAACCCTTGAAATAGACGATATAAGTTTATTATTTATATAACTATACACATTTTATTATAAGTTAAGAGTGTTTTGAACTATATGTTTTAGAATTTAATTCTATATTTTATTATTTGTTGAGCAGAGAATAAGAGAAAAGTATAGAGAGTATACGTGAGTGCCTCTCGACCTCCCACACATACCCCCCAAAAGTAGAACCTCTAGGCTTTTGACCAACAATATTGCCAATTAGATTAAATATAATTAGCAATATTGTTGGTAATTATATGTTATATCTCTGACTATCTCTTGGAGAGTAAAGCGTGATATAGCCCATATTATCTCTGTAATAATTTTATGATTATATTAATTAATAGTATTATAATTCTTTTTTTTAACGTTTTACACGTTTCTTTTTCCTGAATCTTCAATTTACTGTATAAGAAAAAAAAATGCAAAACGGACGAGCCATTTACGAGAAAAACACAACCCAATTTATATCTTTACCTTATGATATTGAAGTTCAGAAAAAAAAGTCTTAACATATTGACTCGACTAAATAAAAACCAGCACTTTTCAAATTTTTAACTAAAGAGGAGAACAAGGGTTCGAAAGATTTTATAAGGAACCAAACTATCATGTCATCTATCTGTCAAAACTTAAAAGAAATTTAAAAAAAAGTACATAATCACATATTTCTTCAACATGTGCTAAATCTGTCATCGGATGTATATGTACGGCATTTTTTTACAGCTATAAAATTTCTCTCATACGTCTATAAAGAAGTTTCACTTTAACATAACATGGTGCGTAACCGAAAAAGGTAACGATTTTTTACAGTTATAAAATTTCTATCAACGACTATAAAGAAGTTTCACTTCAAAAAGGCAATTATCTTTTGTCGCATAGGTCTCAATGGGGCAGACATATACCTGAGTATTCTTTTCGACCCTCGCCCTCGCAGGAAATATGTAGCGAAAGAAGTCGCGCTGCATACGCTAGTAAAGAGTCAAGGACAAAAACTCCAATATTCTGAACAAAAATTTGTGCAAATATTATAACCATTTGCACTAATGTTGAATTTTAGTACAAAACATACTTTCTCATAAATTTTTAATAAAGTGGAAAAAGACAATTTGATTCGAGACAGGGATTGAACCTGTGACCTGTGCCTAACCAGGGCAATGTTCTAGCCACCTGAACTACCCGAACCGTATCGAATCAAGTTGAAATTCTCCACCATATTTATATTGTCATTTTAATTTATGAGAAATTTAGCAAAACATACTTTAATTTATTTTTCGAAATACCGTAAATTTTTCATAAATACTGTATTTTAAGGTAAAAAAAAGGACTTTATAACCGCCTCTTTTTTGAAAACATGATTCTCGAAATGAAATTCAAAACACACTTGACAATTGATATAACAAAACATAATATTATTTTTCTTATTTATAAAGCATTATATAGAACAATATTTTCCTAAAATTAAATTAAGTTGTTTATCGAACTTTTCGGAAATCAAACCTCAAACCTTTTGTATAGCATAGTTTTGATATTCGTTAACTCCTTGTATAAGCTTATACAAGCTTCCCTGTGATTGCCATTTTGAAAAGGTAAAGATAAAGCTTTGTGAAAAAGGCTAGGCAACTTACAGGACAGGGACGCCTGGAAATGATCTGCTGGCAAAGTGAAATAGTATTGAATATTGTGGGACACTTTTCACACAGCGCCATCTAGCCTAAAGTAAGCTCATATTAGCTTGTATTATGGGATCTAGATAACTGATAAACATACTTATATATTTCTAAATACATACATATTATATATAGGAAACACCCAAACTCCGAAACACATTTGTTGATCACACAAATATTTGTTCCGACCCGGGAATCGAACCCGGGACCTCTTGCGTAGCAGTCGGATATACTCCCACCGCGCCACCGAGGCAGTCAAGGATTAAATTGTAAATAGGCCATCAAAAAAAGTCTTCCCAAATTTGTTGCCGGTTCTTCTAGGTGAGTCGCGTTCCGAACCGGTAGTAACATTAATCTATACTAATATTATAAAGCTTAAGAGTTTGTTTGTTTGGTTTGTTAAACGCGCTAATCTACTACTACCCCGGAACTACTAGTCGAATTTGGAAAAATCGTTTTGTGATAGATAGCCCATTTATCAAGGAAGGCTGTATATCATCAGCCAACGTCAGATTTCTATACATCACAAATTTCATTTTTGAAAACGTTATAGATAGTTCGATAACCAAGTTAATTTTCAACGAGCCACAAATACTAGCACTCATAGATGTTAATGATAACTTAAGCGGTCTCTCAGTACATACATATACTCATGCCTTTAGGCAGGGGTAGGCAGAGACAATTGCCCACTTTTCACCGTATGCCATTTAGTCCCACGTAACAGGCGTTGATCCCATTACCGTGTTTCTAATATACCTCTAAGTAATCATTAAACAAACCCTAAGGGCATTGATAATACTTTAGAATTTTTAAATCGTACACTAATATAAACATAACACACTTAAGGGCTATTTTTGTCATATTTGACATTACATTACATATTTGACATATGTCAGTTTCATAGACAAACGCTATTCGACATAGAAAGAGAGTGCGCTATACACAATATACGAGACTGAAAGAGATGCCAAATATGACTATTACTTTAGTTCATTTATTCTATACTAGCTTGTATAGATGTAATTTGTAGTTCGGGTGATTTTCCTTATATTCAAGCAAACATACAAATATGACTTGCAGACTGGTAAAACGGTGGTATATGGTACAACAAAATCTCAAGAGTATTTCGATAGCGCGATTTAGAATAATTCTGATATTTGTTCTACAATATGGCGCTAGTTAGGTTTAAAGTAATGCTGATTTTGTACTCAAAACCTAAACATTGTATAGCCTTAATACTATTGTATGCCACATTAGATTTGTAAACTTTAATAGCGCGATTTAGACCACTCCTATTATTGATTCACCACAATATATTAGATATGTATAAACTTTGATAGCACGATTTGGACAATTTCGCTCGCTGTTTCAACGAACGAACTCTTGACCGTATTGCAGTGACCTAATTGTGTAAACTTCGATAGGGCGATCTAGGACATTAGCTATTATTTGTCCTAGATGGCGTTGGTATAAGTTACTAAGTCCGTGATTTGTAACGGGCTTACATAACGACACACCGCTTGTTGTCCGGTTGGTGTGTGAGTGGGGTTGCGTGGGTTACAGGTACGGGGTCACTGGGGTTCACTTCTGAGGGTTCGGGGGTTTTGAGCGACTCGGGGTCGAACGTGTCCCCTGCTGCCACGGGCGCTGTTAGCGGCAAGTCTGTGTTGATGCCCACAATCTGGAAATTTTAAAGTTTTATATTATTACTTATCTATCACGCCTTATCCCCGAAACGGTGGCAGAGGCATATTATATGCCCACTATTCACCATGTGTATTCCTGTCTCATGTAATAGGTGGTGAGCCTATTGCAGACGCAAGTTGTGGCTACCTGCTGTTGAAATTTTTCAAGCCGCCCATTAAGCCTTCAACTTGACTTAACGACTGCCATGTTAGTTGCAACGGGGACACGAGTCAGCGGGGCCACGAGCGTTTCTGCCACCTTAGTGGTAGAAATAAAAACCAGAAACAAAGTGAATGGTAGTTACGGGCGCGTTCCGACGATGTGTAGCAGGTAAAGCAGCGGCCACGCGGCGGAAGGGCTGCGCGAGGCGCTCCAGCACACGAAGGCGCTTCGCCCCTCCTGCCAGCGGCAAAGCCTCCTCGCCCGTCTCGACAGGAGCCTCGGCCTCCCCGTCAGTGCTTTCAGGCTTCCGCTTACGTCCAACCACGGTCCCGGTTGGCCGACTAGGCTCGGTACTCGACGCTGGAAGAACGTAACAAACAATTCAAGTCAATTTGCTTCCAAAGAAAGGCAATTTAATCAATATCAGACAATTGTGAGGCGGAATCCGTAAAAGTACGTTTTATGCGTCTTAAGCAGTCATAACTTATTTAATGTTAATTTAGAAATTAGATTTTTTCACAGCTTCAAACGACGGTAGACCTGAGTACGAATAAATAGTTTTAATTTCAACTCGATACATCCCCGCGTTCCTAAGAAAAAGGGTCTTGACAGACAGACGGACAGATGGACAACAAATTAATCCTTTAAGTGTTCCTTTATTTCCCTTTTGAAGTACAGAAGCTCAAAAGTGTAGTATTTATACAAGTGTATATATCTACGCACGCAAAACTTCGTTAATTTAACAAAATTTCATCACATATTTGTTTATTTATTTTATATTGCTACTTTGTCTTGTATTGTCATTTATTTAGCTGATGGTCTTCCCAAAAATAAATAAATAAAAACTTAATGCAAATACCGGCCAAATGAATACAACCGCGAGAAGTATGTGTCCATTCGTAATCACTGTAATAAAGTGTGTAGGATTGCACAACGCCAACATATCCAATCATCTGTTGATAACGGAGATCCAGCTAAAATCTGGAAATTTCTTAGAACTCTGGGAGTTGGTAAGGAAAAACAAGAAGTGGATGCAAATAATATTGATCTCAACGCACTAAATATGCTTTTTTCCTCTACTTCTCGTTTTGACGGTTCTGTCAAAATTAACACATTAAAACGTCTTTCGCAACATCAAACTCCCGTATATCCACCTTTTGTTTTTAGTCAATTCACTGATTGTGATGTTAAGAGAAGCATAGTGTCTATATCGTCTAATGCCGTCGGGAACGACTGCATTAGCCGAAACATGATCCTTTCTATTCTTGATATAATACTGCCAGTAATCTGTGATGTTTTACATCATTCCATTAAAACTGGTTTGTTTCCATCAAAGTGGAAAGAAGCTCAGTTGATACCTTTACCTAAAAAGCCAAACCCTTCATCCTTTACTCATTACCGTCCTATTTCTATCCTACCATTTCTGTCTTTAGCTCTAGAACGCCTCGTTCACATCCAACTTAATTCTTTCTTATGTAAAAATCATCTTCTAAACTCCTTCCAATCTGGTTTCGTCCAGAGCACAGTACTGTCACAGCACTAGTTAATGTTACGGATGATATGAGAATGGGTATGGAGAATGGAAATCTTACACTCCTTACACTGCTAGACTTTAGTAATGCCTTTAATACTGTAGATTTCCAAACCTTACTTGGTATACTGCGCTCTATTAACATATCTCCAACAGTGATTGATTGGTTTCGTAGTTACCTGTCTGGTCGCCGACAACGTATTCGCATTGATGATGTTGTCTCTTCTTGGTGTGAAACTTCTGTTGGCGTACCGCAGGGTGGCGTTTTGTCTCCTCTTTTATTTGCAATATTTATAAATTCCATAACTCAACAATTGGTCTCATCCTACCATCTTTATGCAGATGATTTGCAACTATATACTCTAGCACCACTCGATGATATGCATGAAGCGTTCTCAGTCATAAATTGCGACTTTGAACGAATATGTGAGTGGAGTTGTAACTATGGCTTGCAGGTGAATCCCACTAAAACTCAAGTCATCCTTTTAGGCAGCCCCTGGATGATTTCTCGTGTACAATGGGCTCAGCTTCCGCAAGTTATTTTTGGTGGGATGCCATTGCCGGTGAGTGATAGTGTTAAGGATTTAGGTATACATATCGATGTGAATTTATCCTGGGAACCTCAATTGCGGGATGTCAGTCGTAAACTGTATGCCTCAGCGAGTTCCTTACGGAGACTACGCAACTTTCTTCCAACCAATACAAAGATTTCGCTTGCACAGTCTCTCTTACGCCCAATATTGGACTACGCAGATGCCAGCTATCTTGATCTTACAGAAGAGCAACTCGATAAACTTGAGCGCCTTCAAAATGTTTGCATAAGATTTATTTATGGTTTACGTAAATATGATCATGTCTCGGAATACCGCAACACGCTCATGTGGCTCCCAATTCGCCTTCGTCGGTATACTCATATACTTTCCTTAGGTTTAGGTTTAAAGAATTTATCCTCAAAAAGACAAGAAGTCACTTACATGAGAACATAAATGAAACAGTAATACACAATTCGGTAACCAAAATTCAAAGAATATACATACATACTTTCCTTACTTTATAATATTTTATTTAACCCTCTAGATCCTTCTTACCTCAAAGATCGTTTTGAGTTTCTATGTGATACACATTCGAGGTTCTTAAGGTCGTCAGAGAATTTGAGACTACATTCTACAAAATTTTATGACAAATTCTTCACAGTGCAAGCCGCGCGTTTGTGGAATGCTCTACCGGTTTGTATCAGGCGAGCTCAATCTTTGGCATCTTTTAAAGCACAGGTAAAACAATATTATTTATCAATGTAAACTAAATTATATGCCCATATGTATGTATTTGTGTATGTGTAAATATTTATCTATGTATGCATGTGCATGTATGTATATTTATAAGGAGTAAATATGTAGTATATAGTTCAGTATATATTTTAGTTATTTTCACAGTCACAATACGTCACCATTAAAACTTCCCACACTCGATATTAATACAATCCTATCCATCTAAAGGTTGCCTGGAAGAGATTGCAGTTTGCGATAAGGCCGCCCATTGCACTACATTTATAAATGTAAAAATCTGATATTTGGGTACCGCTCGCGATGGTTTTGAGTCGGTACTCGGGAAGTATGGGGATAAAAGGGTGAACGACGCTGGCAAGCTAATACTGGCATTTTGTAAAGAAAAGGATTTGTTTGTGGCGAACACAATGTTCAACCACAAACAAATTCATATGTATACGAGGAGATGTAAGTCAAAGAGAAGCATGATAGATCTATTCCTAATGGATAGTCGGCTCCGTAAACAGGTGATGGACACAAGGGTTTATCGAGGCGCTGAGCTGGGATCAGACCACTACCCAGTCATAACTAGGTTTAGGGGTCTGTTCGCGGGTTGGCGTCATCGTACCGAGTGTCCTGAACCTGAGCCGACTTATAGCATCAAAAGCTGGAAGCTGCAGGATGCATCCATTAGGGATAAATATAAAGAAAGGGTAGCCGAAAAGCTTGGCGACGTCAATGTAAGTAGTGAGAATGTGGAAAGTGTATGGCAGAACCTTAGGGATAGTATGGTAAATGCCGTTGTGGAAGTGTGTGGAGAAACGAAAAGAGGCAGTAGTAATAAGCGTGATGCATGGTGGAATGAGGAAGTGAAAGAAGCAGTTCGAATGAAGAAGAAAGCATGGCTAGACTACTTAGCCTCGCGGAATGATTTTAATATGAAAGAGAGATACAAGCTGCAGAAAGTTAACACGAAGGCACTGATAGTAGAAGCTCGTGAAAGGTGCAGAATGAAAGCGGATGAAAGGTTGTCGTCCAATTTCCGGCATAATGCCAAGCTCTTCTGGAAAGAGGTAGGCAAGACCCGGAGTTGTTCGGTAATCTGCAGTATGAATAAAGTGCTTAGTGTTAACAATGACGTCCTAACAGACCAAAGTGACGTCCTGCAGAGATGGAGTGAATATTATGGAAAGATGTATGCAAGAAAAGACAGAGATGCCACATCGGGAAGTGGAGCTCACTTCGATGCTCCGGATCCCGATGTCATTGAAGTCATTAGTGTGAAAGAAATAGAACAAGCGATAAGAAGTATGAAAGGTGGTAAGGCTGCGGGAAAAGACAGAGTTACTGCTGAGATGATCAAGTACGGTGGGTCGCGTGTCTGGGACACACTATGTCTGTTATGCAACTTGTGCTGGCGGACGGGTGAGGTCCCAGATGACTGGCGAGTAGCAGTTGTAGTACCTATTTACAAAGGGAAAGGCTCGCGCCTAAACTGCTCCAGCTACAGGGCGATCAGCTTGGTCAGCTTAGCTAGTAAGGTGTATGCTAAGGTTAAAACGGCACGAATGCAAGAAAAGTCTGAAAGGTATTTATGGGAGGCTCAATGCGGATTCCGACGTGGAAGAGGTTGCATGGATCAAGTGTTTTCTCTCCGCATGATCGCGGAAAAGTTTCTGGCTGTTAGCCAAAAGGTTTTCTGCGCTTTTGTGGATCTAGAGAAAGTATTTGATAACGTTGTGAGAGAAACGCTGTGGGACTTGCTGCCAGGATATGGTGTGGACGGCTCGTTACTGCGGGCAATACAGTCGCTTTATAGGGACTGTAAGGCTTGCGTGCGAGTAGGGGGGGATGTGTCACCTCTTTTTGATGTCTGTACAGGCGTCAAACAGGGATGTGTCATGTCCGCCTGGCTGTTCATAGTGTATCTGGACAGCTGCCTACAGAAGTTGAAAGATTTTAATATGGGTGTGAATTTGGGTGACTTTACAGTAAACTGTCTGCTGTACGCTGATGATGCGGTGCTCATGGCCTCATCAGAAGCCGACCTTCAGGCATTAGTCACTAATATGAAAGAGGGGTGTGAAAGTAAGGGTCTCCGCTTGAATGCAAGTAAATCCAAGGTTCTAGTATTTGAAAGAGGTGACGTAAGAACTAAACGCGAGATTAGGGTAAACCAGGAACGTCTAGAGCAAGTGAATGAAATTGTGTATTTAGGAAGTATGTTTAGCGCGGATGGAAGATGTGATTCGGATGTAGAACGGCGAGTAGCTGCCAGAAACAAAGTTAACGGTGCTTTGTCGCAGTTAGTAAAGCGACAAAGCATCGTAAAAGAAGCACGAATGGCGATTCATAACGCAGTGCTAATGCCAACTTTGCTTTACGGTAGTGAAACCTGGGTATGTCAGCAGATGCATGCAAGTAAATTGAATGCTGTGGAGATGCGATCACTTCGAAAATTGTGCGGCGTTACCTTGGCCGACCGAATACGTAACGAAGTGATACGCAATATGGCAGGTTTGAATGAAAGTGTCAGCGTTAAGCTGGAAAAGTGCGTGCTCCGTTGGTTTGGACACGTCCAACGAATGAGTGAGGAACGATTGACGAAGAATATATATTATTCAAAAGTAGAGGGTAGAAGGAGTCAGGGTAGGCCGAGACTTACATATGAAGACCACGTCAGCAGATTGCTCAAAAACGGAAAGGTCAAAAGTACTCGGATACCCAGACGTGCGTGTATGAAGCGATTGATAAATCTCGAAGAAGCGAAAGAAGTATGCATGGATCGCGAAGCCTGGCGATCTGTCCTCTCTGACTACCCCGTCAGGGATACAGCGTGAAGATAGTTAGTTAGTTGTTTTATTTATGGTGTACAATAAAGAGTATTATTATTATTAAAAGAAATGACAAAATACAACAAAATAAAATGTTACAAATTCACGACTGAAGTCAAACTTCTTTAGCTACATCTACTGGCTTTGAGAGAAAGAGAAAAAGAAATGTGTGCTCGCACCTCTCTCTTTTGCCTCTACAACAATATACGAAACGTAACTCAATCTTTCTATCGTCACTTACTTATATCTCCCTCTCAAGTTACTTTTGCCTCTCCCGATCACACTTTTCGTAACGCATTCACAGCGTACTCCCCAAGTCAAGCGTGCGTAAAGACGTTTCACTTAAAAAATATATATATGTTAGCACGCATAATAGTACATTACAATATAAGTGCGTTATAGTGGCTATAACGCACGTCTTTTCATCCCGAGACAGGCGAGGGCGTAATAAAGCCGAGTGTTTTTAACCAATATATGCATGTATATCGTACGACGGTTTTCAACACACTTGGAAGGAAACAGAATTTAAAATCAATCAAAATATGTTTTTTCCACTTAATAAATATATTATCCCACATAGGGACGTACCAATAATAACAAAACACAAAGATGTTATTTTCACAAAAGAACGAAAACACTCGTGTAATGCTTTAAAAACACTCGCCTATTCTTAATTATTGGAAGTTGACATTTATAAATATCCAAAATAATGTATATATACAAAGAAAAGAAAATTTAAGAAAATGGCTCTCACATTATTTTCTGCAGTATATGCTAAAACTACTACATACAGCCCTAGTATTTGAAATATTTAATAAATATTTTTTTTATTAAATAACAATAATTACTGTTCATTTGTAGACAAAACTAAATAATGATATGAAAATTAACGTTTATTTGTTATAATTGAAGTAATAGAGTTCATTAATTAACAAAAAAATATTTAGATACTGTTTCTATGACAACCCTTTGTTGATGAAAAAAAGCAAATAGTTGGGTAATATAATATGACTTCACTGCCTTATGTATCTAAAACATTTACAGAAATAAGATTCACTTTTTGAGCAAGTGTCTTGAAACAATTTTATTTCACTATTTTTTTTAAAAAGATGTGTAATTTTACAACAAATTCGTAGGTTATAGTTTTGTGTTACAGCTACATATATATCCTTGTTAAATACGCTAAATAATATAGCTAAAGAAACAAAGAATTTAATACGCTTAAGTAAGGACAACTGTGACTCATCTATGTTTGTTTACAACCAAGTCCCTACATTCAGGATTTATAAACACTCACATTACTCACTAATATACCATCCTACTAATATTATAAACGCGAAAGTTTGTAAGAATGGATGTTTGTTACTCTTTCACGCAAAATCTACTGAATGGATTTCAATGAAGCTTTATAATAATATAGCTTACACATTATAATAACACATAGGCTACTTTTTATCCCAGGAGCAAGTTCCTGTGGAGTTCTTATATCTAATATCTTTTTCTGTCCATCCCAAGGTAGCAGAAATTGCTTTTTAACGATTAGGCCGCCCTTTGTACATTACCTTGCATTTTTATTTTTGTAAACTTTTGTTTAACTTGGTGTGCAAATAAAGTTATATTCTATTCTATGAGAAACGGGAACGGGAAAGCTTCTGTTCGCGGGCGAAGCCCCGGGCGTCAACTAGTATACCATAATAAAAAGAGAAACTTGCAAGAGATAGATGAAATGCATACTCACAGTGGACACTAGCGTTAGACCGGACACTCCTATTGGCGACATGACGCAGAGTGATTTCCTTGAGCGGCTTGTACGAAGAGCGGCCCCGAATGGTCCGCAGTCCCCGCAAGTACGAGCTATCGTCCAGGTTGCTCTCGTCCATGAACGACGAAGACTCCGTTATGTCCATCTCCATGGTTGTGTTATTGCCTGACGACACCAAAAAGGGGTCTTAGAATTCAAAGGGGGTCTTAGAAGGTACCTCTGGTGTTGCAAACGTCAATAGCCTACGGTGAACATTTTACCACCTCAGTGGTATATAAAAAAACAATGTTCATGAACACTAACTTTTTACCGCATAAATTATTCACCTGCCTCAATAGATGGCGCTGTCGTATTTTTTACACTATTGCTGAATCTTTAAGAAATTTGATTGGATGCATAAATAAATATCGCAACCGCGGGGCCACGAGCTCTTTAGTTATTACAAAAATAGTGTTACCAGTGTAATTGGCGATGACAGAAGAGTTGGTCTGGTCTGCGATCCTCATGCTGCGTCTGTAGGGCGACACCTTGACGCGCGACCTGGAGAAGTTGGTGTCGGTCTTGCGCTGCACCTCGTCTCCCGAGCCTGGAACGTGCCATCACACTACACTTATCGTTACCGTATTCCGTGGGATGTTGATATAACATATATATTAGAACCGGTAGAATGAGAAGCTACACAAGAAGGAGCTGCGTGTCACAGAAATGAAGATGCTGAGGTGAATGTGTGGAGTCACGCGCATGGAACGTGTGAAGAACTCTCGCATCGGTGACATTGCAGATAAGCTGCAAGAGTGTCGCCTTCGTTGGTATGGTCACGTCTTGCGACAAGCGCCGTATTACGTGGGAAACAAATGCCTGGCCATGTCGATCCCGACGGGTCCAGGTAAGATGGTAAGACCCAAGAAGTGCTGGCTTGACGTCGTAAGGGATGACATGCGTGCCAATGGTCTCACTACAGGGGATGCCGACGCAAGAGCGAAGTGGAAGACAAAAAGAAGTAAAGCGGACCCCAGGCGTCGCGAGACCAGGGTCGACAGACCCTCGGATGAAGATGAGAACCGGTAGAATGAATGAATGGAAGAAAATCCATAGTGAATGAATGAAGAAGGAACAACTGAAGAATGAATGGATACAAAAATCTGTGTCACCTGCCGGCTGATGACCCTATTGCTAGGACAAGGTCTAAAAAGATCAGCACATCAGTCAGTTAGTTAGTCAACAACATCAAGAAAAGCTATTAAACCGATCTCCAGGGACACCAAAGAATGTAATGATTAGAACGTATATGTTACATGCCGAATATCTTCAAATAGTATATTGGTATTTCACTCGCACTTAGGCGGCGGCCAATAAGTGGAATGCAAGGGAGCGACAAAGACAGGCACAATCGACTCATTGTACAAAATTCAGTGTTTAACAATTTGTATGAGTCGTCAAGAGGGTATGGGGGCTTTACCAGGATCTTTTAGGCTCAGTCAACCTCACCCCGAGATGTGCGCCTGCTGACTAATGAATGAGGCACTTGAGGAGGAAAGGTTAGAAGCAGCGAATCACTGGCTCCACAGCTGAATAGTTTAAAAGAAGCCTTGGGGACAAACCTAAACTTCTCTATCTCTGTTTTCTCCTCAGTACACATAGGCTGCAGTGATAACCTTCGATTAGTTGGCTATGCTTGTCTGCCACAATATCGCGAAGTTTCATGTTCGCGATATTGTTAATGAACGCGACTCACCTGCTGCGCTGGAACTCAGAATCTAATGCCGAATAACCCTTTTCCTATAAACTGTTTACTGAAAATGCCCTTCATCTTTTAGTCAGCAGGGCACCGCTAGTAGCTGAAGTTGCTTGGGTCCCCAAAAGCGCCTTATACTACTGGTAGAGTATATTGACTGCCTAGGTGGCGCATTGGTAGTGTATGCGACTGAGGTTCCGGGTTCGATCCCAGGTCAGAAGATATATTTGTGTGATCCACAAATGTTTGTTTCGGAGTTAGGGTGTTTCCTATGTATAATATGTATGTATTTAGAAATATATGTGTATGCTTATCAGTCGTCTGTATCCCGTAACACAAGCTTATATTAGCTTACTTTGGGCTAGACGCCGCTGTGTAAAAAAATTCCCAGCAATATTTATTTTCGAGCGAATTATATAGAGAATAGTGGGAAAGCAGACCACGCTTCATATCTTTAACGTGTGCAACCAGGATTATCGCTCGGAAGATAAAAGGAATTTCAAAAGGATGTACTTATTTTGATATACTTTCCTGAAAAGGTAATTCATGTATATATAGGGCATAGACTTAAAAGAAAATTCAATATTTATCATAAGTAAATTACTTTTGGCGTGTGTATGCGATTGCCGCGCTGAGGTCCCGAGTTCGATTCCCGAGTCGGAATAAATATTTGTGTGATTCAAAAATGTTTGTTTCGGTATGTGTATGTATAATATATATATATATATATATATATATATATGTATATGTATTTAGTAACATATAAGTATTTTTATCAGTTATCTATTTATATATTAATCAGTCCGAGACTACCAGGACTTTAATTGGTCGTGCTAATGAGTGTCTAGCACATAAGACCTTTTAGCCTTTTTGTTACCACCTCACTAAAAAGGCAACGGGTTCAAAATTTCTTCCAAATTTAACATCTAAAATAGACACATTTCATTTTATTAAATTTATTCGGCCCTACCCAGTTTCGTGCTTCGGAAGGCACGTTAAGCCGTTGGTCCCGGTTGCCAGTAAAATGGCAGTCGTTAAGTCAAGTTGAAGGCCTTATGGGCGGCTTAAAACTTTCAACAGCAGGTCGCCACATCCTGCGCCTGTCCATTTCAACACGGCAATAGGCTCACCACCTGTTACGTGGGACTAAAATGTGGGCATAAGGTGAAATGTGGGTGTTTATTATGCCTCTGCCTACCGCTTCGGGGATAAAGGCGTGACAATATGTTGTTGTTGTTGATCTAGATCCCATAACACTTAAGCTTACTTTGGGCTAAACAGCGCTGTGTAAAAAAAGGCCCACTTACCGTCGTTGTTTTCAATTTCAATCACAACTTGTACTTCTGATTTCTCCTCCTGACTCTTACTATCTTCTGTACTCTTGTCTCCTACTACATCTTTACCAGATTCCTTCTCTGCTTTGTCTTTCTGACCAGACTCATGTTTTTTATCCTTTTTAGGAGAGTCATGTTTCTTAGGAGATTCCTGTTTTTTGTCAGACTCATCTTTCTTGTCAGAGTCTTGTTTCTTCTCTTGCGGTTTGGGCGAGTCTGCTGAACGTAATTTCCTATCCGTTGAGGTAGCATCGTCTTTCAGTTTTAATACTTTTGACTCCTTTGACTGTAAATATTTGAAAAACTTTTGAAGCACATTATTTTTTGAGAATTCTACTTTCTGAGTCTAATAGGATTTATGTACAGGAAAAATGTAATTTTCAATACATTTATAGGAAAATACTGGTTGATTTTTGTTTTAATAATGAAAATACAATTTTGATAGAAACATGTATGGCGGAAATAAAATACCATTATAGTTCAATCAGATTTCGTTAATCACCTTTGTTATTTTAAGTTAAATCAGATTTCGTTTGCCAATGTTTTTCTTGAGTATTAACTTTTGAAATTACTTATAATTTATATTTTTTAAAAAATCTAAGCATTCAAACCATGCAAATACCAATTCCACCGGGTATAAGATAGGGTAAGATGCACACCACTAGAAGAGGAATGTGAACATTGTACCGAATTTGGACATTTACACCCTGAGCGTAAATATAAATATAACTCATTCTACTAAAATTATAAACGCGAAAGTTTGTAAGAATGGATGTTTGTTACTCTTTCACGCAAAATCTACCGAATGGATTTTGACGACTGCCATGTTACTGGCAACCGGGACCAACAGCTTGACGTGTCTTCCGAAGCATGGAAACGCTCGCAAATGTAAATGCCACAAAGTGGTCACCCATCCGAGGACCAGCCATAGTGACAGAACACTGAGTCCGCGGGGCCACGAGCGCTTCTTTAAGCGAACTTTTAATTTTACGAGTTATAATGTCCCATCCCTCTTCTACCGATGTTCCTCTAGCCCACTTGAGTAATGTCCACGCTCACCTCGGGCCCGGCGCGCTCGGCGGGGCGCGGCGTCTCGGGCGTGCGCGTCGCCTGCACCTTGTGACCACACCCCGCATTAGTACACCCACTCTGCCACCACCCTTCCCCTTCCTCATACCTTCCCTCCCCCCATCACATTCACTTCCACCCTCATCACTTCTCACTCATCAATTTTGTTACTAGAGCACAAAAGCCATAAAAATATTGATATGAATCATATCAATTTCGTATAACGGACACTAGATAACGATTTTATATATTATGATATACGGGACCTATAATATCACCCTGAGGTATCCCAGTACTGAGGTTGCTTGTTATAAAATTCAAAGGATAGAAAATTCTTTTATAATTTTTGTTTTTGGAAACGTAAACTAATGAGCAAATATGAACCTAAGCCTCTATTACTGTGTTATACCTATTTTATTTCATTGCAACATCAGTCAAGTGACGAATGCGTTCTGAAAAAGGACCTTTAGGAAAACTAAAATCAAAAATAAAGTTTTGAGCACATTATAATCACGTCTATAAAACTGAGAAGCGATGAGAGAGAAGATCTTACGATTATTAGTATGTTTAACTGGCATTGTAAGCTCGTATCAAATACCATTGAAAATATTACACTTATTTTGTAATTTACTATTTGAACAGGGTCTAGATAACGGGGACACATCGAAATATAATATTGATATAGAAGTAAGGGCATAAAAGAGAGTGGGCAATGAATATCAAGGAAATTTAGTACAATACCAGTTAAACCCTAACAATAAAATTATAATATATAGATAACACAAAATAATTCATAATAATAACAATAAAGTCGACAAAAATAGTAGATAAATTGGAAACTTGTCGCTAACCCATTTCATGCCAATATAAACATTCACCAACCCTTTGAAACTTAGTTAAATACTAAGAATCAAATAATCCGCTTTTACCAAAATGGTTTCATTGAATATATCCATTCCCAAACAATACGCCATCTTTGAAACCATGAAACCATCAACCTAATAATGCTTTTTTTTTATTTTGGACGCCTTGTAGCTCAGAAAATTGTTGTCTTCACTGTATTGGTTAATACCGATTGCATTAAAAAAAATGCGAATTGCATTGAAAACTTTCATTGGATTTCAGTATCCAATTAATCATTTTTATAATTCTATAAATCGTTAAACTATTCAAACTTTCCTATGTGAATTTTTGAATAATCGAGGACTAAAATTAATGCAAACACATTTAAGTTCCCCAATAACGCCACACAAAAAACAAGCATAATAGAAACTACAGGTACCAAATAAAGGTACCTGAGATCGCCTGGTTAGACTTCGGCTTGGCGCATTCTCCGGAGTCGGCAGTTCAAAACACTCCACATCCGAAGTGTCGTCATATGTCAGTTCCGGGAACAGCTCGTCATGGTCATGATCGTCGATGACGAGCATGACGTCATCGTCCTCCGAGTCCGCACTCACCGTTCCGTTGAGAACGTCATCGGTGCCGTTGCCGAGCGTGACGTCTGAGACTCCGTTGTGCACGCGATCTCTGCCGTTTTGTTTAGCTTTTGAAGGCTCAGGCGTTTTGGATTCATATTTTTCTTTTTCTGCCTGAAAATATACAAATATTTGTATGTTATAAAATGTGAAGTGGACTTGCAGGTAATAATAGTTAATCAAGCGGCTATGCATCATACAATGTTACATTAATCTTAAAAAAAAAACTTTTTTAGTATTATCGCTACACTAATTATGCATGCTTGTTTTCAAAACCAATCTAGCATTTTAAAACTTACCTTTCCACTTTTATCTTCTTTACTACTACTGTCATCTTTGCTTTTCTCAGGTTGTGGTTCAGGTTTCTCATTTTTCTTATCTGCATTGTTCTTCTTTTCCGATTTTTTATCCCCACTCTTCTCTGGTTTATCTGATTTGTCCGATTTCTCTATACTTTTTTCTGTTGTTGATTTCTCAGGTGCTTTCTCAACCTTGTCGGTCTTCTCTGCAGCAGCTAGTTTTTCTTTCTCTGCATTGGCTGCCATTTTCTTTTTCATGTCTTTTACAGGACTGTTTGTACTTCTCTGTGAAGAAAATAACTATTAATTTAGAAGTAAAAATTCGGCACACCTTAAGCAAAATTTTAAATGTGACCTTAAACGACCTATTCTAGTTCGTATGGGAGGGCTCGGCATTCGCAAAATTTCTGACATTGGCCTACCAGCGTTTCTGTCGTCAGTTCACGACACTAAGGATTTCACCAGAAATTTTTTTGTATACACAGGTTAATTCTGAGGTATCGTGCAATACTGACGCCATAAATGCTTGGAAATTGACGTGCCCTAATACTGCCTTGCCTGTGAACCCATCCTCTCAGAGACTCTGGGATGTGCCGCTCTTTAGATTGGAAAGAACTGCTATAATCAATACTTCTCCCTTCTAGCATACCATTTTTTCTTTCTTTGTCCCTCAAGAGGAATAATCGCAACATGGCCGATTTTGGAGACAAATGTGGCCACCATTTTTTATGCAACACTCCGTGAACGAACAATTTTTGTTGGCTTCATTTTCGAACACCCAAACTCGTGACTGGTTTTTTGTTTCGGGTTCGAAAGCGTATATCCAGGATTCGTCACCTGATACGATGTTGTATACAGCATTTGAGGATCCTGCGTGGAATCTTTCGAGAGTTCTGACGCACCAAGTAACGCGAGCCGCTTTTTGCTCTTCACAGAGCGAATGCGGTATCCATCGGGAAAACAACTTTTTTACACCTAATTGTTCATGCAAGATTATTTGTATTTGACTCATGCCAATGTCTAAAGTTGCCTGAATTTAGCGGTATGTCACATGTCGATCTTCCTCAATCAGGTTACGCACAGCATCAACGTTTTCTTGGGTGACTGCAGTTTTTGGACGACCTTGACGGGGATCATCACTGAGCTTGACACGTCCACGTTGAAATTCAGCAAACCAGCGATAATTTGTGGTTTTGGATGGGGCTTCATCACCAAATACAGAAATCATCCGGTCAACACACTGTTTTTGTGTTAAACTACTTCGAAAGTCATAATAAATCATTGCTCTTGAATTTTCTCGAGTCAATTCCATTTTCTCAACGACTAAACAAGTTTGACAAAACCTTGTGACAAGACCGAGAATCTTTTTTTTAAATAAATAAATGGTATTCGATTTTTAAAACCAAGGAGTTTTCAATTAAAAACATTTTAATATGACAGGAACAGAGGAAATGTTCCATTCCCGATACTTTTAGTGCAGCCCTCGTATATGGTTTAGCTCGCCCATAAACGGGCTTCATTTGATGATAATAAACTTATACCAATGGTATGTACTCCTTTTTAAAAGAATGCGCAGAGGTTTCAATCGCCAATTGCGATTGACTGTTACATTAGCGATACATTGCAATGTTTCGCTATATATGTAACAAAGCTAGATGCATATAATGGTGACCGGGCTAGCCTGACGATTTCATCCTAGCGTCAGCTCCATAACACGAATTCAACGAAATATTCTAAGCTTCTGAAGGTGTATTACTACAGATGCAACTTACACCGTAAATTAGGCATAAGTAGTTCAAGTCGAGTGTTTAAAACGTCTTTTAACTGAGTTTAAGTATTATAATACAAATTGGTTACGTTACTAATACTACAGAAGCCTTACATATTGTTTGTAGTTTTATTAGGCACGCCCACCTAATTGGAGATTAAGAGCTGTGTTCTTTGAAGCTGAACGCTTGTTATACTATGAAGGAAGCCCAAGGTCGTGGCACTATGGGCCTCCTAATAGCTTAGAGGGTTTACTTTTAGGCAATCAGACGAAAGATTAACATGACTATATAGTAAAAGGTATTTTATGTTATTTATTTTCTTTTTATTAAACACAATACATTTAAAAAAAAAAGGCTACCAGAAATACCCAAAAAAACATGCCTGTTAAACATGCTTTCTAGTTGTGTGTAGAAAGTTGCATAACGTATGCTAAATCTATACTAATATTATGAAGGGTTATACTGAAGGGTTTGTTTGTTTGGTTGAACGCGCTAATCTCAGTAACTAATGGTAAGATTTGAAAAATTCTTTTTGTGTTGGATAGCCCATTTATTGAGGTAGGCTACAGGATATATATCATCACGCTTTTACCCTGAGGAGCGGATCCGTAATCATAAATGTCGACAAATCGGGCAAGTGTTTTGTGAATTATTGTAGAATTTATAAGTGACGGAATTAAATAGATGCGACGGGAGTTCAAAGTATGTCACAGGGGAAGCCGTGGGGGGACACCTAGTCTGACATAAAGTGGAAATCATGATTTTTAAATTAGGTCCTTATTTTTCTAAAGGTGAGACATGTTAAGTATTAAAGAATGTACTACCTTATCTTTCTCTTCATTGACTGACTTTCGGGACACCTTCTGACTCATAGTTACCTGTGAACAAGTGAAAAAATAATTTAATAAACACTGTCTATTTAAAACCTTCAGGACCTGAAAGTAAGAGGCTCGATAAAACGTCGACGGCAGCGGTAGAATTTGTAATGAATTTATTCCATGGATAAATTTTTAAAGCAATTATTTTGCTAAATTTTACATATTTTTTTAATAAAGTGTTGGTCTGGTTAGGCAAAGGTCACAGCTTTAATCCCCGTCTCGAATCGAATTGTCATTTTCCACTTTATTTAAAATTTATGAGAATTTATTCCAATTAAAGGGAGTATCCGTTTATAACTACGCTAGGAGTTTTTGCGCATTATTGTCTCTCCTTTTTCCCCTGGTGAGATATCGCAAGATTTGTCTATCGTCCCCATCCGTTAATCTCACGTGAGATTCTGTCCATGAGTTGCTGTTACTCGACTCTGATACGATCATTACTCTAATCGTTCCAACAAAATTACGTGTTATTTGCCCAAACCTCCTCTCACTTCCACGTGAGAGTTAGTGCCTTTATGTAATAGTTTTTATTTTTTTTAGCACGTCAAAATAATTCACCAAATTATTGCGAAGATCGTAATGGATTCATGTAATTGCTACTATTAGCTAGTTTAAATAAAAGTTCTGTATCATCCCGTATCCATACTAATATATAAAGCTGAGTATTCGTTTGATAAGTTGAACGCGGTAATCTCAGGAACTACTGGTCGGATTGGGAAAATTCATTTTGTGTCCATTTATCGAAGAACGCTTAAGCTATATAAGATCACGCTACTACCCTGTAGAGTGGAACAGTAATTATAAATGTCGACAAATTGGATATTTTTTTATACATTATAGTAGAACTTATAAGCGACAGGATTAAATAAGTGCGACGGGAGGTCGAAGTACGTTACGGGTTTTTAATCATATTACACAAAAATAACCTTAGCCTTTTTTTGTCACTATCTCATAGATCTCATCTCACACAAATTACTACCGCAGGTGTTCCTCTACAAAGAGTGCGATTCCGTATAAGCCAGAAAACCTGTTACAAGGTCGCTGCTGAGTGTAACTCCAACTAATATTAGTTCCCTTCTAACGCAACACAAATAGAATCGAGGTGAATGAACTGTGACGCACACATAGGCGCGTCGATTTTTTTTGTGTGGTACAAAATTTTAAACAATCATCATCGGTAGAGTTTCAGTTGTAAATTGCATATATGCAGTCCTTGTTTTTAAAAATCATTTAATTTAATTTTTTACTATTGTCTCAATACTTCAATTTAGTAGTAAAGCCTATTGGGAATATTATCCTTCCAGTCATGAATTGTTTAAGTTTTAGAAAACCGCTAATTTATTAATGCGTATTGAAAAGAATAGTAACCTTTTGCCTATAAATCAATTACAAATTCGTCACAAATAATTTAAATACATCAGATATTAAAGTGTAGTAAAACGGCTTTTAGTAATTAATGGTGTAAAAGACGTTATACCATGACTAAAAATAAATTGGCGTCGTACTTAATTTTATACTGGTTATAAAGTCAATTTAGTATTAATAGTATTTTCCCAAACCTGCGCTTAGTCGCATAAAAAGCTATATTTTATTTTTTCCACCTGATGGAAAGTGGTCACCGTAGCCTATGGACGTTTGCAACACCAGAGGTGCAGTACTCGCGCTGCCGACCCTTTAAAAACCTTCTAAGACCCCATTTTTTAGAACCCCATACTGTAGACGTTCGGGAAAACCCAGGCAGGAACCTCATTCCACAACCTAAGCGTACCCCGAATAAACGTACGTACGTTTACTATACAAAATTATGGAGAAGTCTGAGTACTTAACCTGCTACTTCAGGGATCTCACGCCCCGTCTGCATCAGCAATGACATGGTCGACCCAAAGGCAATATTGAAATATTACGGGATAATACTGTAGGAGTCAGAATACATGGGCTAAGACATCAAGTTTAATGAAGTTTAGCGTGATCGATAAACCAAACTATGACATCAAAACATGCATAATTGCAGCTTGGCTCAAGTGGTGTGAAGTAGTGTCACATATGATTCCAGTATTCTGGTTCAATTGAGTGGACAAATCATTAAAACTATCATAAGACTTGACTTTCGGTAAGGCAGCAAAACGTGATCAGTGCTTGGACGACACTGACAGCCTTGCGGAAGTTGCTAGTCATATACATTTTATAATTATGTGCTATTGGCTATTGGACTCGCTACAAGGGATGACGAAGACTTTGAAAATTCGAGGGAGAAAGATAGGAAAGTGGACCAAGGGAAGTGAGGACTTTGGAAGCAACATTCCTCAGCATCCCCAATGCCTACTAATAACAGTGATACACTGGCGTTCGAAAATTGATAAATATAATCAAGTCGGGAAGATTTACCCGCTCCGTCCTTCATTTTGGGTCATACTGCATTTGATAAAGGCCATCAACGCAAGCCCAGGCCCAGCTATTTCACTTGTGTGAACAGATGCTATACATCCAATATTATTTATTTATATCCACGTATTTGCTATATTTGTACGGTTATTTTCAGTAAGATTCTGGAAGAAGAGCACTAATTTAGGAATTATATAAGATATGGGCTGTGTTATGTAATGCGTATAAGAGGGAAGCAGCAACAGTGAATGTTAAGATAAATAAACGAATAAAGTACGATCATGACCTTTAAAAATCTATACAAAGTGTATTACTATATTATACACTTGCTCCTTATTCACGAACATGTGTAAACTTTTCGACAAACATGCAACCTGACTTTGGGAAGTCAATACATAATATGATGTATTGGAAAATGGAATTCAAAGCTCCTCTATGATGTATATAATACACAGGCTCTGTGAATTACGTTTTCGAATCCAAATGACGTTTAGATGAGTTGTTGAAGGTTGTTCGGATAGTTTAAGAATAGTTGGTAATAAGGGGGCTAGCTAATACGAGACAATTATCTCGTAAGACAATTTCTCATGTACTTAGTCATTCAGTCAGTCAATTAAGTTGTATGTGTTGTGTAGTAAGTATTTAATTGTATGTGAGTCATTTTCTTTCACAGTACACTACATAAGCAGTAGTTTATTATAGCTAATACATTTTTTACTGAAGTGATTTCGGCACACCTTTGTTGAAGATAATAAAGTCAATTGTCCATATTTATGTGGGCAGTTTGCGTAAAACAAACTTGATCAGTCCAAACCTTTAAACCCTCATAAGGGACACGTTCGAATAGAGCAGTTATGAGGACCACGATAAAATTGAAGCAGTTCAAAAGCAAGTAATACAATGATTGGACAGTATACAAAGAAAGAGACATGCATACAACCTGCATGATCTTAAATTTCTAAACTTCATTTACACACCTGTCTGAATTTACGTTTAAACTGGATTCTGTATGAGATGTATGTCGATGCTTAGCAAAGGGAAAGCTAAATATTTTACCCGAGCATCGAGTAAAGCAATACTTCTAAGCACCGATGTATTTGAACCTAACATAACAGTTCGATCGTATGAGCCGTCTATGTATATTGGTTATAAATTCCGAATCGTAGATAAATCTAGGTGTAGATTGTACCAGTTAGCAGCTGGCTAAACTTAAGTGTAACCTAACTAACTATCTTCACGCTGTATCCCTGACGGGGTAATCAGAGAGGAGGACAGATCGCCATGCTTCGCGAACCAAGCACACCCTGTTAGCTTCCTGCAGATTCATTAATCGTTTTATACACGCACGACTGGGTATCCGAGTACTTTTGACTTTTCAGTTTTTGAGCAATCTGCTCACGTGGTCTTCATATGTAAGTCTCGGCCTACCCTGACTTCTTTTGCCCTCAACTTTCTCACAATATATTTTCGTCGTCAATCGTTCTTCACTCATTCGTCGGACGTATCCAAACCAACGCAGAACGCCCATTTCACTCAAACCTGGCATATTGCGTATTCGTTACGAATTCGGTCGGCCAATGGTTTTGCCGCCCAATTTTCGAAATGATTGCATCTCCACATTTTTATCGTCTTCCTTATTTAAGTGTATGCCCGGTTGCTTTTAAACTTAACCTGGATTTGATATCAGATTTTCACTTTTATTTTTCTCGTCGTTGCTTCGTCCGGGTGCACCGCTACCAGGTAAAGTCGCAATGAGCCCCGATGTTGATGGGGTTCACGTTTTACCGATCCCAATGTGCTACTACACCTAGTTGTCGCCAAAAAGAACAGGTACATTCAGTTTAACCATCAGATACCGGCTGCACTTAGATTTAGCGGGTTAATCTAGATGTAGTCGCACTTTCGAGCTGCAGCCGTGACAATCGTTACTAACCTATACTTCTACACCTAGTATAATATATAAAGCTGAAGAGTTTGTTTGTTTGGTTGAATCCGTTAATCTCAGGATTTTTGTGTTGGATAGCCCATTTATCGACGAAGGCTATAGGCTATATCCCGTCACGCTACTATCCTGGAGAGCGGAGCAGTAATCATAAATGTCGACAAATCGGGCAATTTCGATAAGCATTATCCTACCTACCCAGTACATACATAAAGGTATAACAAAAATTTGTCTGTCAGTATAACATAATAATATATAAACACTTACTGGATTGAATAAATCCAACATTATGATCATATATTCACTATATAAGAACAAATACTGTTTTAACCACCATCATCGCACCACAGCACACTTCAAACTAAACGGTAGTAAAACTATAAAAAAACCATGAGCCCAATAACCTTTCTTGTGAAAGAAAGTTGTTCCCCTCCCTTTCGTTGCATTATTGTAAGCAAACATGTTATCAGCAGCTCGCTTTCAGAACGCTTTGTCCTAATGTGTATTGAATTTTGTAGTACATTCTAGGCATTAGAATCTATAGGTACATACATTTCGGAGTCATTTAACAATTTGATAGAAGCGCTCGTGGCCTAGCGGTCTCAGTGTTCTGTAAACGATCACTGAGTTACGCAACTTTCACTATGGCTGGTCCTCGGATGGGTGACCGCTTTGTGGCATTTACATTTGCGAGCGTTTCCGTGCTTCGGAAGGCACGTTAAGCCGTTGGTCCCGGTTGCCAGTAAAATGGCAGTCGTTAAGCCTGGTTGAAGGCCTTATGGGCGGCTTGAAAACTTCAGCAGCAGGTAGCCACAACTTGCGTCTGTCCATTTCAACACGGCAATGGGCTCACCACCTATTACGTGGGACAGGAATCCACACGGTGAAAAGTGGGCATATAATATGCCTCTGCCACCCCTTCGGGGATAAGGCGTGATGGATATTTATTTATTTTATTTAACAATTTCTTTTTAAATGAAAGTTTACAAAATTATTTCTAAATGAAAGAATTTTGTACTGATAAAGCATTTTTAGTTGTTCTCCGTTATACAAAAGAATACTAGCAATTCGTTGCAATTATTATTAACTAGTTGACGCACGCGGCTTTGCAAGCGTGGTGAAGATTTCCCGTTACCCATAGGAACTTGTTCCCGGGATAAAAAATAGCCTGTGTGTTATTTTGATGTGTAAGCTATATTATTGTAATCATCAAGATCAATTCAGTAGATTTGTAACAACCATCCATTCTTACAAACTTTAGCATTTATAATATTAGTAGGATGTTATAGAGCAACTAGTATGCTATAAATTGAATTATATACCTTTTTTTTTTGTAATCTTTTTCTACCAAATAGAAGGTACGGGATTAATGACGCGGTGATCATATAAGTGATTACAAACGTATTTTACTGTATGTAACGTAACGAGTGGACCGATTTTTACAGGACTTTCACTGAAGGATAGCTGATGGTATAACGAGAATCCAAGGCTACATTTTATCCCCGTATTCTCACAGGAACGAGAACTACGGGTGAAACCGCGAGGCGTCCGCTATTGATAAATTTGTACTCCTTTAAGTGCTTTCAATTTACAAGTGAAAAAAAAAGACGCCAATAGATTTTTTGGTGGCTACCATAGAGGTGAGGTTAATGCACTCTCTAATTTACAAAGTGTACGAATACGTTACGAGATAATAGGCTACTACAATCTATCAACCCAGTTCAAAACGCTGAACGAATTTGGCTCAAACTTGGTTAATAGAAATAGTGTCGACAGAATTTAAGAAATCACTACATCAATACATACGAGTATTATAAAACAAAGTCGTTTTTCGCTGTCTGTCCCTATGTATGCTTAGATCTTTAAAACTACGCAACTAATTTTGATGCCGTTTTTTTTAAATAGATAGAGTGATTCTTATAGAAGGTTTTTATGTATATTTTGTTAAGTTTTTGTATACTGGTTGAGCGGGGGAGATAAATAAATTCAAAGTGGACTGTATTTGCGGGGAAAGACAATAATGAAATTTACACGCGGTTGTCGAACGAAAAAGAATGGAAACAGGAATGGGCACACTACCTTGCTGCTGATGCGAGATGCTGAGGTGGAGGCTGCCGGGGATGTCCCTGGACTTTGATTCCTGGTTTGAGTACACTATTTATCCATGGAAAACACAATTATTGCGAAAGGTTTGATGCGGGCGCGCGCGCGACCATTGTAGTACTGACAGAGCGTCTTCAGTCGTGGTCGCTGCCCGTGAGAGGCTAGCGGCGCGAGCTTAGGTACTTGCGCGCGTAATTTCATGTAGATTATTTTGTCCCTATACACCTTGCAATTTAAATGAATATTATAGGAGATATAGCAAAAACAAAATATTGAGGAAAGAAATGAATTTCGTGTAACCATAGTTCGACCGGGCCGTGCGGGCGTACTGGTGAGCGGAGAAGTAATCAACAAATTTGGAAAATGTTCATACATTAATGTGAAATTAATCACCGACGGGATTAAATTGGTGCCACGGGGTTCGAAGAATGTCACGAACGGGTTAGCTAGTTAAAGAATAAGAACGAAGTAGTCGCGTTTTTAAACAATTTTCAGTGTATGCGTCTGTGAAGTAAATAAAGTGGAAAACGAATAAACCAGTGTCATTTGATCTTCGGAATACTTGTTAGTAATTACTATTCAGTCATCAACAGCTCATATAACGCGGTTTCTGATGAACTTATATTTATGTATTATACATGCCTAGATAATAGAAATTGTTCCCAGGATTAAATGATCTTATGTATGTTATATTATACAAACCGTTGTTTTTGCGTGTAAGAGAAACATAATATTCGATCATACTAACTTTCACGCTGTATCCCTGACGGGGTAGTCAGAGAGGACAGATCGCCAGGCTTACTTTCGCGTTTGTAAAAAACAGAAAAATGTGAAGAGAATAAATTATGCGGGTCACACGACAGTCGTGTTTACAGAATATCAAATATTTAAATAACATGCAATGAGGCTGTAGTCGCTGTGCAGAAACTGTATCATAATGTAGACTTACAACGAGGTGGCACAGGTATACTTTAGGTTCAAATCCACTAGTCCAATTTATGAATAATTCAAGTTAACAACTAAGAACATCAATGTGGTCTGTAGATGCTTACGACTTTGTTTTTATCGCGGTGTGTGCCGCACGGAACATTATAACAATAATACCTTTTATCATATGTTCTGTGGTGCCGAAGCATTATCAAGGGGCAATTGGATGCGACTTCTTGATTGTTTTTCTTTTATTTTTTCAGACACTGGGCAAGTATCAACTGGTGTACCACTCAGCATTAACTGTCTTTTGTTCTACATGAATTTTGAGCCATTAATGCTAAGACTTTTTATCAGCAGTATTTGGAGCGACTACCGTGTTACCTCACAACCCCATAAGCAAGATCGAAGCCTGCGCCAGATATCACACAAAATAGAAAACTAAAAAATTGGTATAAAGATTAACTAGGTTACTCAAGGTAGATTATCATATACATCACACGATTTCTGCTTATATCGAGATCATTATGATTTTTTTGTCGAGACAAACACTAGACTGGAAACCAGGGTCAACCAGTTTCTGAACCATACGATTAGAATGTTAGTCGTCTCACCCACATTATAGCTAAGAAACAAGTTGCAATTTTGGTTCCGATATAAGTATCGGAAATATTATGTTATATACGAATAGCAGACCAACTCGCACCCATTTAATCCCGTCATTTATTTTACAAAAATGTTTAAAATATTTGCCCGATATTTTATTTTATTTCAAGGTTTTTAGAAAACTTACAGCTAACAAAATACAATTAACATAATGAAGGCCAATCAAAACTTTTTACTAATAATATTAATATTATTATATATATGTCGACATTTATGATTACTGCTCCGCTCTCTAGGGTAGTAGCGTGATGTTATATAGCCTATAGCCTTCCTCGATAAATGGACTATCCAACACAAAAATATTTTTTTTTCTATTCGGACCAGTAGTTCCAGAGATAGGCGCGTTCAATCAAACAAACAAACAAACTCTTCAGCTTTATAATATTAGTATAGATAGATACAAAATAACTTAATAAGAAGTCTTGATACCATTAATCTTTTTACGCTGACTATATTAATGTTTTTAAACTTTCGCGGTTGTCACTCATATTTATGAGATATTTCGGGTCTTATTCGCGACGTATATTATTAGGTACAAAGCCTACCTTATACTTCTCGACGTTTCGACCGGATTACACCAGCCGTGGTCACGGGGTGACGGCTGACTATAATATCAAGGGTATTACGTAAATAATAGTGTGTAAGTGATGGAAGTTTGAAGAGTGTGATGCGTTGCGACTGTGCGGGCGAATCCACAGGACATAAGCTAGTACTCCATATACGCCACATAATGAAATGAATAAACACAATCAACAGCTTGTTATAACCACATAAACCTCAGTACAGGCAGGAAACGGTTCTAATGAGGCGACGCAGTTGCGCGGCTTGCATTGTAATGCGCCTGCGCATGGTAGTGTAGATTTGAAGTTTATTTTGATTGTTTAATGTTAATGTTTTAAGTTTTTTTAATTAAACCTTTTGCAATTTAAAGACAGAAAGTAATACATTTATGCAGGCATATTGCATAAATTATGAAATAAAACTACTATCTACAAAGCAACCATACCCTAGCTACCCACTACACATAAATATGATATGCAGCGCTGATTTTCAGACTCGTAAGTAGTGCCATTGCGTTGTGGTTTCATTGGGGCCCCTCCAAGATCTACAGGATCCTAGTTAACTTATTCTGTTAGTAGTGCCTTTGTTGACCAACAGACAAAAGTGTGGTACAGATTGGCGAATTTATGGGGATGGGATGTGAGATGGTAAACATTCCCAACAAATAAAAAGCGAAAACAAAGCTACGACTTGGAGTTTATAACAGTAGGATCCGCTCCAAATCCAGGTAGTATTTAGTAATTCGAAACAAGCAAGATTGTACGTATATAAGACGACTTTGACTCGTATCATGACCAGCAAACCAAAAATTATGGATTGTCGTCAGGGACAGGGTTGCAATATCAATATAAGGACTTCCAAGTGGCTTAAGAAAAATTATAATATCTCTATTCATGTAGGCAGGTCACAAAGTAAAACTTATGAACGTCAAGATTATTGCTTCTACATTTACATTTACTGCCAGATTCGCAAAGCAATAGGTAAAGCCTGAGGAAAAACCCGGCAATAAAACTTATGGCCACTCATTGTAAATCGCCAGTATTTATTATTATATACTAATTGTATATTTATTTGTATTGACTTAGAGCGACTTACTCCCATGCATTTATATAGTCTGAAATTGTATAAATGCATTGTTACACAATTTGGCCTAAACTGTTGTCTTAAACATATTTATTGACAATATTCTAATTTCATTGGAAAGTTTGTAATAAAATCGTATACATTGTCCCATAAAAGAATTGCTGATTATTTCGAGACAAGTAGAATGTAATACAAGATTATCACTCAGATGAATAACATGTACGGCGCCTGTGCGTATAATTAGAAAGAGACCTTTTGTACCGCGTCAATTGAATTAAAAAATAAAAGTTATGCTGAGTCATTGAACTACGCCCATCAGCGTCGGTTCGCATTCGAGCGGTTATTCACCTTTGGCTTTTTGAAATTAAGAAGCCTATTAGACATTATCCATCATTTAGTTTAACGGTAAAGAAAATTATAGAGAGTACCCTGCAATGGTGAGAGTTCCCCGTTATGTTATTACTTCAAGCTTCAACCGACACTCACAAACCCTCTCTAAACATTATATTATTACTTGATAAGAAAGAAAGTGGTGGTGAAGGTAATTTCCGCTCCATATCATCATGCAATTGATTAAAACCTACTATACTGAGGAAGATATAACTGCATGCATGCATATTGTCACGCCTTTATCCCCGAAGGGGTAGGCAGAGGCATAATAAACACCCACATTTCACCTTATGCCCACATTTTTGTCCCACGTAACAGGTGGTGACCCTATTGCCGTGTTGAAATGGACAGGCGCAGGCTGTGGCGACCTGCTGTTGAAAGTTTTAAGCCGCCCAAGCCTTCAACTTGACTTAACGACTGCCATTTTACTGGCAACCGGGACCAACGGCTTAACGTGCCTTCCGAAGCACGAAACTGGGTGGGTCTAAAGGGCCGAATAAATTAAATGAAATGAAATGTGTCGATTTTAGATGTTAAATTTGGAAGAAATTTTGAACCCGTTGCCTTTTTAGTGAGGTGGTAACAAAAAGGCTAAAAGGTCTTATGTGCTAGACACTTATTAGCACGACCAATTAAGGTCCTGGTAGTATCGGACTATATATAGGAAGATATAACCCCCTAAATTATTACAACATTTGATTTGTGTTGCCACATAAATGTTATGGTTGGCAGGATATTTTTAGAGAGTCCTTGTCCCATCCTCATTCCTATTACTGTGACTGCTGTTAACCAAGATCTACAGCACAGCCCATAACCAAAAATTACACCAAGGTGAAACTCGGTAAAATACTAGAAGTTACAATCTAGAAACCAGCTTCAAAATTAATCAGAAGATAAATTGAGGTAGTTAAAAAAAAGTAATACCTCTTCCCTCCTTTGCAAAGCGGGAAACGTGAAAGGCAACTAGGTGTAAATGCTATAGAAAAAGGGAAGCATCATGTATACCAATATGTATAATTGTTAGCGGAAAGCTTTACTAAAGATCCTTACTTTGTTATCTTTATATATTACCAGTTTAAAAAGTAAAATAAACCAATGCACAAACCAAACACAACTACACATACTAAATACATAATAACTACATAATTTATACAAATGTTTAGGAATATCAATAACACATTATTATACACTTTGGTATTTCTCCCATTATCCTCAAGATAGTATCTAAAACGTTTCTCTGTGACAAAGAACACAGCTCAGCACATAATAGCTACAAAGTGGGCTGATGATTTGCAAGTTAAAGAGCAAGTTACCCTTTTAAAATTGTTTACTTTGAATTTGTTTCATTCTGTACATGAGAAGTGAGAAATGAATTGATAAAGCAGCGTTAGAGCTCAGAGTTAATGAGGCGATTATTCGACGAATAGCCAAAGAACCTCAAGACAAGCTTTTATCACAAACCCATTTTAAATGTCACTGAGGTGGAAGACAAACAAGGCCCACCGGATCGAAAATGGTAACCGTACTCTATGGACGTTTGCAACACCAGAAATGCTGCACGCGTTTTCGACCTTGCAAAAAGCTTTCTAGGACCCCTTTTAACGTTTGGGAAACCACAGAGAGGGAGTTCATTCCATAATCTAAACGTACGTGGAAATCTCCCTTATCTAAACTTACCGTATGCGAGTGCTCTGGACGAAAGGTGTGAGGATGAAGACCCTGGCTATGGCCAGTGGTGCGATGATATAAAGTAGCCGTGGGCATATTTTCAAACAATTCTTCAAAGCACGGACCGTTACCGACTATAGAGCACACATAAGGAGTGATTCTTAAGGAAAATGTGTATTGATAATAATTTTGAAATAAGCTTTTGCGACTCTGTTGTCATTTTGAGAATTAGGCCTTCTGCGCCACGGTTTTAAAGAGTAGCGATACATCAAATCTTTTGATTGAACTATATTGCTACCCTCTGCTTGGGTATGAAATACTGAATTAAGATATTTATGCTTAAGCTAGCCCTCAATCTATTGATTTACCACAATTTCTTAGCATTGATACCAAAATTACCAAACTCGAATAAATAAGTGCTTATTTTATCTTAAAGTTCAGCTATGTATCTGATTTTGTAGAGAACATAAAACATCCCGACCTAGGTACTTGTTTTTTAAATCGACACGCCCATGTGATTGGAGTGGTTAGGCCAAGTGATTAATAACTGTGTTCGCGAAAGATTAAATAGGGCCACAATACAGTAAGATATTAGGGGTGGCGGTGTTACTTTGAGGCGGTAGGTTTAAACAGTGTAATTATGTATTACTAGCTGATCCCTGCGACTTCACTCGTGACATATTTCGATACTCGTGTCACCCATTCAGTATAGTCGTTTATTACTTATCCGTAAAAAAATTCCCGATTTGTTGAAATTAAGGCCTTTTAGTACCGCTAGTGTCAGATAAATAAAAATCTATTTCTCAATAGTTCTCTTGGCAGTGGCTGATTCTAACTATCAGTTTGTGTTTGTAGATATTTGCTAATACAAAAATATTAAATAAAACATAAATATTTAAATCACAATGATTAAAATATTTAAGTTCTTTTTTGTGGACTGCACAATCAAATAAACAGAAAAGTTTAATATAAATGAAAGCGTGGACACTATACGTGTTTTCGCGTGCACATTCGCGCCGAATGTGCACGCGTAAAGTTGTTTACATAGTGGAGTAGATGCCGTGTCTAAAGAAGACGTCTTGTGTAGGCACGACATTGAACATGCATCCGACAAAATGACTAGTATTCTAGTGTCTTATCCGACATAAAAAAATATCTTGTAATGTGTATGGTCTCATATAACAATCAAAGCGACTTTTCTTATAATGTGCAAAAGGCCTTACGATTACTACTCCGCTCTCTAGGATATTAGCGTGACGACATATAGCCTTCCTTGATAAATAGGCTATCCAATTTATTTTTAATTCAAACCAGTAGTTCCTGAGATTGGCCATTTCAACCAATCAAACTCCAGATTTTAATATTAGTATAGATTATGTTTTGTATCGAGTGTCATAATGTAAGTTTTTAACAATGCTAGTAGTTATGTAGTAGTGTGTAACGTAATGTCATTAGCAACGGGTGAATGCTTTTGTATAGTTGAATGAACGACCAGTTGTCGGTCTATTCACAACTTATCTCTATATCATATAAATTTTCAATCCGTAAAACTATATGATACTTACACGTGGACTGCCAAAGGTCTACCAGAATAAGTATATTGTACAAAAAAAGACCAAAACCTTTATTAAAAAAAACTGGCTGGACGCGGTCACGCGGCAGTACGCTCGAGTGAGCGCAACACTCCGATGGTTCTGAAATAAAGGGACGGGCTTATAGTGCCTATATCTACACCGTCTAGGTACAAACCGTGACGTTAGGAATATGTCACATGACTCAAACGACCTTGATAAGGGACTAATAGGGACGCAAGGTTTCTTTCCATACTTTTTGGGATGGACAGAAAAAGAAAATGTATGTAATTTTCTTTTTCTGTCCATCCCAAGGTTGCCTGCTAGAAATTGTTTTTTTAGCGATAAAGCCGCCCTTTGTACATTACCTTGCTATTTTAATTTTTTGAAACTTTTTTTTGATAGTCTATAATCGCTCTAAACGTCATGACGTTAAATTTACTTAGCTGAATTAATAGTTACAATATAGTGATTTGATTGTGTGCCGTACTTCTAAATAGGTTAAGTGGAAGGTATTAATTGTGAACATTTCCTGTTACTGTGGCCCATCGCATCACTGAATTCCTATAAATCTTGTCACTATTTTTTATAATTTTTAATTTTTTTATGTTTTATTTTTTTATTATTTTATTACACATTAGCAAGTTATAGGTAATAAAAAAAAAATGTTTTCAAAACAGGGACAATTCAGCATTGGTGACTGTCTTACTAGCGAAGTGTTTCCTCTTCATATTATATCCCAGTTGCTTCCATACCCTACCTGGATATGGAGTCTGTGGTCCACTTTTAACCGGAACTTTTGAACTTTGGCATTGTTGGATGGGCCTGCCGTTTGACCTCCCAACCCCGAAAGAACGCTTGACCCTCGTCCGTTAGTCAGCAGGTGAGATTATTTTGTACACCCCAACGCCCCTGAATATAGTAACCATTCAGTGGCGTTAGGTTGTACGGGGCCAAAGTCGATATGATGTGTTCGAATATATACCTTCGATGTCATCAGAATCGATTGGGCATAAAAGATACTTATATAACCTTGGAACTGCTTGTAACTGAGTTCCAAGTTCCAGTTCCAAATTATATACGAAATATTTCAAGGTTATAAACACGTACGGCAATGTAAATAATAGTACGAGAGCTGTAAAGTAACACGTGCCTAAAATTTAAAGACAATTTCATTATTAGTCACGCAGCATGAGATAAGGATTAAGATATTTTTTATCGTACAAGGACCTGTTGTTTAAGATAGTGCTCTCAATGGATGCAACACAAGTTCCACGAGGACAATCTATTTACTTAACCTATAGTAGGCTTCTCAATGTAATTTATAAACTAATAGGCACCCTCGATAATACCCAATCCAAAAAATCGATGGTCCTACAATCACTTGAAGAACTCCACCGTAACTCTACGGGCAAAATAAAAAAAACATCTACAACTCGCGCTATAGTCTGTCGTTAATATTAAAGAAAAAGCACCTTAATCTTGGCGAACAAACAAACATGTGGTACTTTAGTTAAAAATAGCCACTCGTCTGTCATCTGCGATGGACATTGTACCAGATTGGACATAATGACATGTGGAGGGAATGGGAGCTGAGTACCTACTCCATTTGACGAAATATAATAGGTAGGTACTTAGAAAACCTATGCCAATATGCTTTGATGAAAGATGCCAGATTCATAACTGATAACTTCAAACATCGTCATTCGAGGTTCCCTATTTCCTCGTCCAAATTTAGAATATTAATACTAAAAAAGATATTAGACAGCAGTTTAAACAGGTAATTTGATCATTTTCAGGGGCTCCTAAGATGGAAAGTATAAAAAAGAAGTAAACATTTTTTGTTAAGATAAACAACAACAAAAACAGGTGATGATGTTTCTATGCTAAAAAACTACCTTGTTTACTGTAAATCCATGACGACGATACAGAGGTGGAGGGAACAGGATGAAGAACACAGCGATCGTGGCCCCGCGGTATCAGTGATCTGTAAACGATCACTGAGTTACGCAACTTTCACTATGGCTGGTCCTCGGATGGGTGATCACTTTGTGGCATTTACATTTGCGAGCGTTTCCGTGCTTCGGAAGGCACGTTAAGCCGTTGGTCCAGGTTGCCAGTAAAATGGCAGTCGTTAGGCCTGGTTGAAGGCCTTATGGGCGGCTTGAAAATTTCAACAGCAGGTAGCCACAACCTGCGTGTCTATTTCAACACGGCAATGGGCTCACCACCTATTATGTGGGACAGGAATCCACACGGTGAAAAGTGGGCATATAATATGCCTCTGCCACCCCTTAGGGGATAAGGCGTGATGGATATTTATTTATTTATTTTTTCTTTTTAATGCCTGCTGTACACACTTTCCGAGAGTGTTTCATTGACAGTCTCGAGTAATGAGATGTGGACAAGGGTGCATTCTGTACTCACTGTTGCTAATGGCAGTAAAAGTATTTGTCAGGGATTATAAATTTCTTGGTAAATTGATCCATTACAATAATTCTGTTTGATAACACTCATAAAATAACTAAGTAACTATCTTCACGCTATATCCCTGATGGGGTATTCAAATTCTACCCAGATGTGACAGGTTTAGATAAGTGTCGGCAGCCAGCATGAAACACGAAACATGTGTCAACCTTAAGTCAAAATTATGCATCATAAAGTAAACATAAGAGAAAAGGGTCAAGATAAGACTTGTCAATTGATACTGAACAGCACTTTAAGAAAACCATTAGCCTTTATAATGTTTTCAAGGCTGCAATTTGTGTCTGAGATGTAGTATTTATAATAAGTAGTAGTACAAGAAATCTTAGCAGTAAGTCTCAGTTTCACACACATCCAGGATGCTGGGTTCGCACTTAAACTTTTTAAGGGTTATCTGATGAATGAGTTGATAAACTTTTTAAAACATTTTCTCTATTGGAAGCAAAGTTATTCAGAAGTAACATAAATTGTGTATCATTATGTTAAGGGCAGATTTTCATAGATTATTATAAATACAGTCATATATGGGATAAACAAGTACTACAGGGTATGAAGTATATCATAGATTTTCATAATTTAATGGAACCATTCCATACATTATATATTATACTCTCCCACACCACATTTTACTGTATGCAATAAATGGAAAATCTAACCAACGGATTTTCACACAGATTTACTAATAGGTGAAGGAGCTCAAACAGAATATTTATGTTATTAATTTTTAAAATATATATTCTACTGAAATAAAAAAATAATAAAAAGCACCATGTATAATGTTCAATTACAGATAATAAAACATGTTGAAAAATGTATTATCATAAACACTTGTTAGGTTTGTGTTAGAACTGTTTAAAAATAGAATTGTTTAAAATCATTTAATTTATATTAGGTTCAGTTAGTTTTAACTCAGTGTTTTTTTTTGGTTTAATATTTTCAGCCCAATATTCATGTCTAGCCTTGAAAAAATAACTTAGGTGAAGCTCCAAGAAAAAATTCTACCGTTATATCTAGTATAAATATACATTTAGAACTGATGAAGAAGTTAGTGATAAGGGTGTAAGAGGCCCTACCAAGATCTCCAGAGCCCGAGTGACCTCACCTTAAATTTTTTTAACAGGGTTGATTGGTCAGATGGCAGTCGCTTCTAACTATGCCAATAATTAAAAGTCAAACAATGCTTGCTTCTAGCAATCAAATAAAAGTGGCTTTCAAAAAAGTGGTATTTTTCAAATCCTGGTAGGGTTTGGAAACATCTGGGTACACACTAAGATGAAGATATTGAACAGTGAACAGAATATTGTCGAATTTGAATAATCTAATACATAACTAACAAAGTAACTTTGAAAAGATGATTGTAAGTTATAACGCACAAACCCTCACGGGTTTACTACCACAAAAACCTCACGGTTTATGTGGTACTATTACACTGACTTCATGTATGTTTTATTTTCTATGAATAGAAAAAAATACAATAACTCATATCTGCTTTGGAAAGTCCATTCTTAATTCAGACAAGGATATTGAAGAATAACATTCTATTTAGTATATAAGCCTGTGTTAAATTCCAGGACATTGTATTACAAACATGAAGTCACTATTGATGTAAGCAATTTTACTTAGCTGAAGAGCTGTGATTAAAATATAAGGATACCAAATTTATATTCAAAGTTCCAGAGTTACCTAAAGTTTTACTGATAAAATGCCTTTGCATTGAGAGTTGATAAAAACATTGCAGATCACATAAATATTTGTACTACCAGATAGGCATTGCATACACTACCATTGCAATCAAAGCTTGAGGCTAGTTTTTGCCTTATAAATACTTCTCTCAAGTATTTCTTGGGTATTGATAAACGTTCTGGAATATGGCCCTGAGACACTAGAAAAATGTCTCAGCATATAAAAATGTGTTTTACAGCCTGTAATATGAACGTCAGTGTGGTCATAAATTTTAGTGTCTTTGAGATATCATACAGAGCATTTCTGCATGATATCTAAATACTTAATATAAACGAAGCGCGCCAACATAGTAACTAAAACGAGTTCTGTTATAATACACCGAATATAATGAGTGTAAGGTCAAAGTAGATGTAAAAAACTATTCAAGTTACTTCCTAATAATAGCCCGCCAGCTCGAGTTTCATTCAAGTCTTGCAGAGAAAATAAGTTATGAGACACTACCTACGTAATATAAGGCGTCGCACACGCAATACGCTTCGTTTACAAGCAATTACAATTTGTTTAGAAATGCCGGCGCAATAAACGTGCAGTTACCATAACCTTAAAGATAAACATATTCCACAACTTTAGACATGTAGAAAGATAACAAATTGGGACCATATTTCGCAAAATTAATAAACAGTATACAATAAATATTTATCAACAGCGTAAAAAACTTTATTGAAATGATGGCGGGCGGCGCAATGGCGCGATTAGAATTTTCCTCAAACACACAATACATTTTTAGGAAACTTACAGCTTGTCAGGTAAATGATCCACGCACACTTTTAAACAGCACTGAACTTGAAATTCACTTTAAATTTAAAGTAATGATCAAACAAAACTAAAAATTATTGAGAAAGCGTCGCTAACACACATTTGACACCGCACGGCTAGTGATTCTGATTAGTGATGATTCGATACAAGTAACAAGTAAGTACTCGATACTTTTTTGTTTCGATACTAAGTACATTTGGTATCGAATCATTTATTTCGATACCTAGTCGGTATCAAAACGTAAGTACTTATATCGAATCGATTCGTCGCATTTAACTAGAAAGAGTTTTCTCTCCTAAATATTTACAAAAATTGCTCTTTTTGGAAAGGTATCAAAAGTGGACTTTTTTGTTTAATTAATTATTCATTATATTAAACATAAAAGAATTTGATGTGAAAACAAGTTTTATTAAACTAACGAAATTAAACACTCTATTTAAATAAAACCAGACACTGACGGAGTGATTTTAATGCACAGTTGAAACTTGTGCACAAAAAGTTCATAAGTGATGTAGGAGTACGCTAAAAAAGGATTTTGGAAAATTCGCGCCCTAAGGGGGGAAAAGGAGTAGTAAAAGATTGTATGAAACAGCGCGTTTTTTGTGGAATGTTTTAATTAGTTGTAGAGGTGACACACTGGATTAATACATAACAATTCAAGGATCAAGTTACTGCGCGAAAATGGTTTATGAAATCTTAACCACGCAAGTGAAGCGGCTTCACTTGCGTGGTTAAGATTTCGCGTTCGGCGTCCTCTAGTCAAGTATAAAATAGTACATATACTTGAAAAGTCTTAAAAGTACTCAGATGCTTAGACGTGCATGTATGAAGCGATTAATAAATCTGCAGGAAGTGAAATAAGTATGCATTAATCGCGAAGCCATCTGTCCTCTCTGGTGACTCCGTCAGGGATACAGCGTGAAGATAGTTAGTTAGTTCAAACATCTTATAATAACATTAACATGCTTCATCTGCTTGAATCTGCCTAAAAAATCATAAAGTATCGTTAAGAGTAGGTATCAATACTTTCTCGGTATCGAAGCATCACTACGCACGGCCGCACGGTCCAAACAATGTTGCCCTATATATGTGATGTTATCATCAAAATCATCATATTTGCTAAATGGTGTAGTAACAAAAAAAGACATGAGGGATGTACAATTATATATTAGTGATAATTGAAGGGTACTGTGCGCTAGCCATTGAATGTTTGATAATAGTACATTATTGCAAAGGCCGGGAAATAGGCAATTGCCATTCCGGCCGAGGCATATTATATTGCTTTTCTCAAAAGTATGCATGGAAATAAAACAAAAGTATTATACATTTAATTTCATTCATATTAAAAGAAAAAGAAGTTCCGTTAGCCATATTGGGCAATTAGTTACTAAAAGAAGAAAATATTTTTGATTTTCCTTAAGTGGATTATACACAGCAAGATGGAACATCTAAAAAAAATAGTACATGCTGAGCTCTAGGGTTTGATGCCCGGATCAGAACGAATTTTAGAGTGATCCACAAAAGTTTGTTTCGTTTCGTTGTTTGTGTTTCCTACGTATAATATATGTAGGTATGTATTTAGAAGTATTTAAGTTTCTTTATCTGTTGTCTAGATCCCTTACCACAAGCTTATAGCTTAGTTTGGGGTAGATTGTGCTGTGTGGAAAAGTGTCCCAGAATAATTATTTATAATTTATAGCCCGTTGACACACTTTTTGTGTACTAGAATTCACTACTCCCACACATAAATCAAGATAAATGCGATTAATGCACTTATTTTCGAAAATAATATACTACAGTAAGCGTCCGTTGAACAAGAATGATAAAAAAATCCAATCAAAGAGTATCTAATAACCCCAGCACGCCGTTCCTGACAAGATCGCTGGAGCATTGCAATATTCCCAATTAAAAAAACACTCCAGCTGTACGTAACGCATTCTAATCTATGACTCTAGCAATGAATTTATTTTCTCTGTCCGTAAATGCGATACTTTGCGTATTCTTTTTTTAGAAAAAAATATTTATAATCAGGCAACATTCATATTGCAGGCCTTTAAATGACATTTGGCGGGAAGAGTGACGCTTGCTTTAGATTATTTTCTAAAACTAGTGCATTTATCTTGTTTTATGTGCGGGAGTAGTGATTTCTTGGACATAAAAGTTGTGTTAACGTGCTACAGTGAAAGACAATGATATATATGCAGTGAAATGCTATTTTCTCTCTTGCCGCGAAACGTCCACTGACAACCTTAATATAAGAATCACCATTATACTGAGGGCAAGGACCAGGACGGACAATGAGGACACGACATCGACTGGACAGGACTAATTAGAAGATAAGATTGAAGAAATATGATATAAAAAATAAGATTTGGCTAAAAGGTCTTAAAAACCAGGCCATTAAATAAATATTTAAAAAAAAGGCCTTTAAATATTAATAAAAAATTAGGGAAAAATAAAATATGGATTTTATAAAAGCAATAAAACTATAATTTTATTTGTAGACAAAGTTTGAATTTTCATGTTGAAATTGTTTCGATTGATAAAAATGGGTACTGGAGATGGAGATTTTAGTAGGAAGTTGTTGTAGTATAATATATGTAATACACCTAGAAAATGAGTTGAGAATTTTAAATATTTTATCTAAAATACTTTTTGCCTTTAAAAAACATAACCAAGCACTCCGGGAGTGCCGACAGAAGTGAAAACTCAATTTATTAATAATTTATTTATCTAGTCGCGTTGGTACATGCATATATGCACACACTATAGCTGCGTATCGTAACGGGGAGTAGCGAGTCCAAATTTATCTCATCTAAAAAATTGCGTACCGCGCTAAAAGAAGTTTTTCCTTCAAAAATTGACCGGGATCGACGTAAAGATGATGATGATGAAAAATAAATCTACACTGAAAGAGTCCTAATTGATTACACAGCATTATTTAATAAGACCTGTAGATGACCGGAATCAACGTTAGATGATGATGATGATTATGGTAGCGAGTCCAGAGATTTTATCTCATCTAAAAATATGCGTACCGCGCTAAGAGAAGGTTTTCCTTCAAAAATTGACCGGGATCGACGTAAAGATGATGATGATAAAAAATAATTCTACACTGAAAGAGTCCTAATTGATTACACAGCATTATTTAATAAGACCTGTAGATGACCGGAATCAACGTTTGATGATGATGATGATTATGGTCGCGAGTCCAGAGATTTTATCTCATCTAAAAATATGCGTACCGCGCTAAAAGAAGTTTTTCCTTCAAAAATTGACCGGGTACGACGTAAAGATGATGATGATAAAAAAATATGCGTACCGCGCTAAAAGAAGTTTTTCCTTCAAAAATTGACCGGGATCGACGTAAAGATGATGATGATGTCTTACGCTTTTTCGTCTTACGCTTTTTCGATCAGGACACGTGACCTGATGCGAGTTTAAGATTTTATACCCATTACAGAAAGTGCTCAACGCCGCTAAAGAAGTTTTCACTTCAAAAAAAAATCTGCAATTTATTTGGTCCATTCACTCCGGAGCTATGATGACGCTGATATTTAATGTCGGCAGTTAAAAAAACATGAACAATTTTGTATTTTACATAGGAAACACCCAAACTCCGAAACAAACATTTGTACATCTCACAAATATTTTTCCGACCCGGGAATCGATAACCCGGGACCTCAGTCGCAGCAGTCGCATACACTACAACTGCGCCACCGAGGCAGTCAAAATAAAAACATCTGTAAATATTTCTATCTAAATATGTATCAAATTACTAACCACTAAACTTTAACTAAACATAAAAAAAATAAAAATTTTGGTACGACTATGTTTTTGGCAAGGCAAACATAGATACACACAAACAGACACACATACATACATCTTTCATTAAAACACTTGTACTGTTCCACTTATTAACAATTTCCACCTAGTGCCATGAATCAACAGCATAAACAGACAATATATACATGGATAATTAAGAATGCAATAAGTTTTCAAAATAATGAATGTAGAGCTTGTGCTATTTCTATTAAGGTCAAGTGTTTGCTCAGAACCATAATTGGTATTTAAAGATATTAGGTAAAGTAAGTAATTAAGTTTGGGTGTTTTCTATGTATAATATGTATGTATTTAGAAATATATAAGTATGTTTATCAGTTATCTAGAGCCCATAACACAAGCTAATATTAGCTTACTTTGGGCTAGATGGCGCTGTGTAAAAAGTGTCCCACAATATTCATCACGCCTACATCCCCAAAGGGCAGAGGCATATTATACGCCCACATTTCACCGTGGGCATTAAATATAATAAATACCAATTAATTTCATGCTATTATGTTAAATATATAAATCAATAATTAGTTCAGAACAATATTATAAAAATCATGGCAAAATTTCGGAGTATTTAAAAAATGTTAGTACAACATTAATGGTCTCGAAGTGTCAATTTTTATTGTCATCTAAACGTCAAAATAAACTAACCAAGAACCATGTGCTATTTCTACACGGTTTTCATGTATAAAATTCTTGAATTTAAGTTATAAATATAGTGATGGATTATGTGGTGGGTAGCGTAGCAGCCTTAGTTACGGGCAACGTAACACCAAGTCGGCCTAGGACATTGAAAAGAGCCCTAACACCAACTAAGCACCAGCCATCGCCGAATGTAACTCCTAGAAGTGAAGTAATGAATGATAGGTCAATATTTCTATCGCCTAGTGTGCAGAAAAAGAAGGCTATTGTCAAGAAATCACCAAAAAGGATATTTCAGAACCCTGATTTGGACACCACTGAAGATGGCGACGGAAGTTCAAATTTATTAAGTCCTAAAGCTGACAAGGTTAAGAAACATTTAAAAGATGAGTTAGACAGTGAGGTTAATGGCAATTCAAATCCAAAATCACCTAAAAATAAGGATATAAATAAAAAAGAAACATCATCATTGGATGGAAATGTTTTTGCTGCTATGGAACAGAGTTCTAATGAATGCACTCCAAAAAAGAAAAAGAACAAAAAGAACTCTTCTACCACTTCAGCACATGTACAAATACCAACCACTGAAACATCAGAAAGTGTATCTATGGAAGTAGACGGCAGTAAAACTAAAACTTCTAAAAAAAAGAAAAATGTACATAAATCTGTCAATGATGGTGATAATAAGGAAAATGATAGTCATGATATGGAAGGTGAAGCTTCAGTTTCAGAAAATAAAAAAGGTGTATATAACTCTGAAAGTGTAAATGTGAATGAAGAAAAAGTCATGGAGACTTCAAGTCCAAAAAAGAAAAATAAAAAGCGCAAGAAGAAATCAAAGCGAATAGTTGAAACAAAAGAAGAATCAATGGAAAATAATGATACAACTGTTCTCAAGACACCAACTGAAAATCATACAGCTATTGTAAAAAATGAAGAGAAAAATCAAAGTAAGAATAAAAAGAAAAATAGAAAACGTAAGAAATCAAAATCCCATCAGCCTAAACAAGACGCTACGGAAATGAATGAACCCATTTCTGAAAATAATGAAGTAGATGCATCTAACATCAAACCTAAAAAGTCTAAACTAACTGTAAATCCAAATGCCATAACAGATAAAGAATCAGACTCTGAACACGAATCAGACAATGAAATAGAATCTGAAAATGAAGGAATAAACAAGAAAGTGTTTGAATCACAAACAACAGTTGATGAAAGCTCTGACGAAGAAGAATCTAAAGCAACAAAAGAAGAACCAAAAAAAGTAAAAGCAAAAATAAAAGAAGCTAAAGAAAATGGAGAGAATAATGTAGATGATGATATTAAAAAAACATTGTTTGTTGGAAATGTACCATTTAGCTCTAAATGTAAAAAGGAAATTAAGAAGATTTTTAGTAAGCATGGGCAGATTGAAACCATCAGGTGAGTTTTGTAACACATTAGTGGCCTTCGTGAGCTTTGCTCTGCCTTAAAATGAGGTGCCATAGAAAACATATAATAATAAATAATATTTTTTTATCTTATTCTGCTTTTCTGGTTCGACTGTCGGTTAGTCAGTCCACCCATTCTTGTGTTATAAATGGAGTGACTTACATGATTTTGTTTTATATATATTTAGATATACAATATGATAGAATTTTGGAGTTTGATAGAGGATTTGGAAGGAATGTCTTAAAGGAAATTGTAGTTGCTTCCAAAAATTAACTTTTTGCAATCTTTCTTCTCAAACTCCTCTGAAGTTGGATAGAGGATTCGGAATGAATGTCTTAAATAAGAAGAAGAAAAAGGGATCTTAGAAGGTTTATAATAATAATATAATATAATATTAACGTTATTTCAAATATCTCAGACTCATACAATGTCATATAAACAACTGTGTTTATAAACTAGTGCTGCACCTCTGGTGTTGCAAACGTCCATTGGCTATGGTGGCCAAATTCCATCAGGTGTATGGCCCACATGCTTGTCTGCCACCTCAGTGGTATATAAAAAAAACATTGTAGTTGCTTCCAAATATGACCCTTTTGCAATTATTTCTTCTCAAACTCCTTTCGCTGACTTGCTGGAAGAGATTTTAAAAGGGTTTAACATAGCTATGTCGTCTTGTAAATCATTAACTGTTTAATAAATAGAAAATCCCACCTACTCCTAGCATCCTGTCTATTATTATTATTTTCTTGTTGGGGACGCCGGCACCGCCGAGCTATAGTATCCTATCTAAAGTAGGGCCAAAGTTTTCAGGTATCATCTTGGATGCATCTGGAATTTCTGTCATCTAGAAACAGACATGCTATTACATAATTTTGCAACGTACAAATATACATTATAAAACTATAACCTTACAGAATCCGCACAGTCCCAGTGAAAGACGGAAGGTATACTCCAAAACTGGCCGTTATTAAGAACGAGCTGCATCCGGAGAGGACAACTGTTAATATATACATCAAGTATGCTGATGAGAATTCTGTTGAAAAGGTACTTTCTAAGATTGCTAATATTAACTATTCTATTTTATTTTTATTTTATTTGGAATGTTTACAACTAATATACATACAATGTTTGTAACTATTATATAGCTGAAGGCCATTTACAAGTTCTCACAGATATACATGCATATTTTAAGTAAAAAAAAAAACAAAACAGTCGATAAGTCAGTAAGCTGCTTATTGAATTCATTCAAAGAATTTTTTCGCCATGTCACGCCTCAATCGTGCGACACTTGTATTAAACAAATCTTAATCTAACTCGCGACACGACAAATTGAAACATCTGCATACCCTTATTAAATATGATTTTTTTCTATATGTGCAATTTTCGAATGGAACATAAAGTAAACTAGGATTACGTAACGTCCCGAGTTACTCGCCGAGTAACTCGGGACAATCAACGGTGCCATTTGCTATTCTAAGAAGGTATGAAATGTCGGCAATGCGTCTTCTTTCATGTAACGGGAGTATGTAACCTCTTGCAGCGCGAAAGATAGTTAGAGGAATACTTTCGAGTTTTATATTGTAAAAAGCGTAGAAATCGCTTTTGAATATTTTCTATTCTATCAGCGTATACTTTATATACCGGGTTCCACACCTGGGAGGCATATTCTAAATGACTTCTGACAAATGCACAGTATAAAACTTTGAGTCGAAAATGACACCCAAGTCTCTAATAGAACTAATTCTGTTTAAAACAGCATCACAAAGTTTATATTCAAAAGTGATAGGACTTGGTTTACGAGTATAAGTGCTGACGCAACATTTTGACACATTAAGTTCAAGCTTGTTAATCAGGCAATAATTTTGTAGATGGTTTAAGTCTTGTTGGAGGCCGAAACAGTATCAGTATCGGGCATAGTATCTTCATGTCATCAGCATAGAGAATTATTTTAGAGTGATTAAAGCAGGAATCAATGTCGTTAATAAAGACAACAAAGAGTAAAGGGCCTAACAAGGATCCCTGCGGAATTTTAGATAGAATCAAAAAATAAAAACCGTGTTGGGAGTCATTCAAAGATTGTTTAATGCTATGGTAGACACAAGGATAAACAAGTTTCTCCAAAACCTTTACAAAAAGACAAAGTTTTGAAATAGGCCTATAGTTCTCTATGAGGGCTTTGGAGCCTTTCTTGTGTAACGGTGTTATATATGCTGTTTTCCATATAAGTGGCATAACCCCTTCATTGAGGGAACGTCTATAATAGTATAGTGAGAGGCAAAGATAAACTTTGCCCACATCTAACAATAAGGACAGCAGCGATATCGTCGGGGCCTGCAGATTTATTTAAATCGATACTTTTAAGAAATAAATAAATTTAAATAAATATTGTGGGACACTTTTCACACAGCGTCATCTAGCCCAAAGTAAGCTAATATTAGCTTGTGTTATGGGATCTAGATAACTGACTAAATATATACATATTATACATAGGAAACACCCAAACTCCGAAACACACATTTGCGGATCACACAAATATTTGTTCCGACCCGGGAATCGAACCCAGGACCTCTTGCGTAGCAGTCGGATACACTCCCACCGCGCCACAGAGGCAGTCAAAGTTTAAGAAGTTTCAGGACCTCAGGATCCTGCACTATTATTGAGCTTATATCGGCAGATGAATTGTAATTTTGATAATCCAAATGAGCATCAGAGGTAATAGAACTCGACAGGAAATTACAATTAAAAATGTCATTAAACATATTGCAAATATCTTCCCCCCGACTAGATGAGCACTGTTTATATTTCATAGTAGAAGGGTAAGTATTGGAAGACATTTGCTTATTTTTTACGTAGACCCAAAAGGTTTTTGGAGGTCAAGCTACATTAGCTTCCGTAATTTTGATGTAGCTGTCAAACATATCTCTTTCCAACTCCCTGGCACGAATCCTTAATATTAAAAAGGACTCGTAGTCTTATAAGTTGCCATACTTAAACTAACTAACTAAAAAAAAGTATCTTATTTATATTTTTCTTTGAGAATTTTGATAAGGGGTGTTTTGTACCAAGGGGGCTATTTTGATGGAGGTTTTACAGTTTTGACTTTAGTCTATCGTAAAACAACGACAAGGCACTGTCCATTGTACCCGTACAGAGATCGACATGCCAATCAAAGGAGTCAATTCCATTAGATATGGATGCAAAATCACCCGAGCGATACATGTATCTTTTCCTTGGCTGCGTTGCCAGGACCTGTTCTTCCATAAAATCCGCATTTATAAAAAGAGATACGTGATGGATATTCTCTGGGATTAAGGGGTCTAAACATTTATCCACATTTCCATGTTTGTTACAAAAAATTAGGTCTAATATCCTTTTGTTTGTGTTTAAGTGGCTATTGTACTGAAGCAACTTACATGTGCTCAAAATATCAAAAAATTCTGACTGGGTGGGGCCCTCAATACTTCGAGCAAAGTAAGAATGCCCGTCATCCGATAAGTGCCCTGTTAGGTTTGGCAAATTGAAGTCGCCTAAGATTAAAAAGTGTCATTTATATTATTTAATATAACATCTAATGTTTTGTTATAAAACGCTGACAACTGACCATATAATGATCGCCCTTGCTTTTGTTTACAAAGGTACATGGTACAAATATGCAATTTACACGTTGCCCTTGTTTTAGAACATTTAAGACTAATAGTGACCCACATATCCTCGGCAGAGGTGCACCAATCATCTCGCCCCTCCACAGCAAATTCACGTTTAATAGCAATAATAATTCCACCGCCCCTTTTTTGATTTCTCATTAAATAGTCCCTGTCCCTCCTCCAAACAAAGTAACGACCATCAAATAACTTACTATCACTAAAATTATCATTAAACCATGATTCAGTTAAATATATCACGTCATAATTGTTCAATAACATATTTCTTAAGAAACTTGAGGTCTTTGTACGCAAGCCTTGTACGTTCTGATAATAAATTTTAATCACCATTTTTGTATAAACGGTTAGTAACACGGGGGATAGCAAATAACAATATGGAAAAAATAACATATCTTACCTCAAAATATAGGTATTCAGTTGAAAGTGTACTCTTAAAGTATCTATTCTCTGAAAGTGTACTCTTATTTCTCTTAACCCTGTCCTGGGGGCCGAGTGTACTATTGACAAGCCGTATAGAACCAGAATCGCTGTTTTTAGCTGTCGAAATGTTAGTAGACTATAAAAAATGCAACTGACTAGCGGCCACAGGGGCGGTATGTGTTCGTAGAATTCTATCGGCTGACGATAGAAGTCTATTGGAGTACGATTTTTATAGTAGACTACGAAAAGGCTCGCTATTGAGCGACGATTTCGATTCTATTTCGACACGATTGAAATAGCAGACTCGGCCCCCTGGCCTAGGGTCCTAGCAATTGTAATACCGTAGACATCACTCAGGAAGCCCATTCATAGCACAGTATTCAAATTTGTTAGTGTCATGTACATGCAATTTGACTTATTAATATCATATATGTATAATGTTACTCGTAGCTTAGAATTTAGTAAATAAGCAGGCATTTACACTTTGACACAATTATTTATTACTTTTGTAGTTGCAATACACCACAGCTGATTTAGACAAGTGTGGGCAAATTTATTTAAATTTCTATCGAGTAACCAGTGCCTAGATAGGATCATTTGTAATAACAAATTATTATGTTTAGTAAATAATTGGTATAACTATAAAACTTATTGTATTTACACTAAAGTAATGCTGTATCAATCAATCTAATTAGCCTGTGACAGTCCACTGCTGGATTTAGACCTCTCCCAATTTCATTTTGGGAAGTTAATTTTTTATTAGGCCTTACTGTACCACGCTGACTACAGGAGTCCATACAGGTTTTGAGTTCTCCTACTTTTTGCCATATCCTTGTCCATAAGTCAGCAGGTGAGACTGATTTGATGCATGGATATATCGGTAGGATCATGTGAGGCTGGTTTGGGGCTCAGGATCTCCAATCAAAGTCATAGAGTTTATGAGTAAAATTTTGGTGGTGATGGTTTTATATCAAATTTTCTATTTTCAGGCTCTTACGGAAAATAACACTGTGATGAACGAGCACCACCTGCGTGTCTCCCGCAGTACCCAGACTGGAGTGGAGCATGACCCCAAGTGTTCCATCTTTGTGGGCAACCTGCCGTTTGCCCTAGAGGACGAGACCTTGAGACAGAAGTTCGAGAACTGCGGAGAGATAGAGTCTGTCAGGATTATCAGGGATAAGAAGACTAACGCCGGCAAAGGTAGGTTGTACTTCTACTTTCTCATCTTAGGCCTGTATTCCAGAATGTTTCTCAAAACTCAATCATCACTTGAGAGTAGTATTTATAAGGCAAAAACTAGACTCAAGCATTGATTGAGTATTGAGAAACGTTCTGGAATAAGGACCTTATAGTTTTCCCAAATGCTCGTCTGTCAGTCACCAGGTGTTTCGCTAGTAGGTGAAATTGCTTGGGCTCTAAAGATCTTGGTACGAACCCTTACACCCAAGTGGACTTCTACTTTATCTGAGTACCAAGTTCGAATTGCACCTCGTCAGAGTATACTTGCATATTGACTGCCTCTGTGGCGCGGTGGGAGTGCATCCGACTGCTACGCAAGAGGTCGTGGGTTCGATTCCCACCCAGGATAAAACTTTGTGTGATGAGCACGATGTTTTATTCTGTGTGTGGGTGTTATTTATCTATAATATGTATGTATTTAGAAATATATAAGTATGTTTATCAGTTATCTAGATCCCATAACACAAGCTAATATTAGCTTACTTTGGGCTAGATGGCGCTGTGTGAAAAGTGTCCCACAATATTTATTATTATTATTTATATAGATATACATCCTCAAACATTATTTAGTAATCCACCGTGGAAGTCCAATGCGCCAAATGGTTTGTGGGAGTGGATTTATTTAAAAAAAACTGTTTTTAATGTTTAGAAAACTTTCCTTCGATATTTTTCAACACGGGCAGGGCAGAGATGTCATCCTTACACTGTGGACACCATCGTGCCTAGAACCGTCCATCGTCCTCTTCCAATCCTGGGTCCTTAAAGAGAAGCGTGAAATAGGCATATTTCTGGGCCGTCAAGATGAGGGTCGCTATCGGAGCCCTGCGGGTTGAGATAGCGGCCTCAATCATCTAGTCGTTTTTGCTTACCATCAGAGGGGAGACGACAGATCGACGTGCCATATTAAAAAAAAAATATGGCATAGCATTATTAATTCCTTCACTGTTCAAGGTGACCTCTATTGATTCAGTTGTGGTTTAGTCGAAGGCTCAAAAAGTCAAACTAATATCTTTTAGTTGAGTCATTTTAAGAAGCCACATTTACACTTCATCAAAAATTCCCAACGTATCCTTGTAACGGCGGGTATAAAATATTATTAACTTTTTCAAAGTTAGAACTACACAATTGCTGAACTTTTCTCAGTTACACACATACATATTTTATTGTCTAAATGCCCAAAGAAGCCTCTTTTACCATCAACTTTTTTTTTTTTTACTTTCATTAATAATCCATTGTAAAGAAAATAAACAATTGTTCTTAAGAACTAAACGTCGATACAACGTTGCGGTAATGGACCCTTTTCTTTTTTAAACACTAGGGGAGTCACCAAGAACATCGATAGTTTATTAGGCAGAAATAATTTCGAAATAATCCACCACTTTTAAAGTTTTGTTTTAATCATATCTACTCATTTTTCGTCATTCTTAAGTAGTACCAGTAGACGCCCGCGGCTTCGCCCGCGTAGAAAAGTTTTCCCGTTTCTGTATCCCACAGGAATTTGTTCCTCGGATAAAAAGAAGCCTATGTGTTATTTTGATGTATAAGCTATATTATTGTAAAGTTTCATTAAAATTCATTCAGTAGTTTTTACGTGAAAGAGTAACAAAAATCCATACTTACAAACTTTATAATATTAGTAGGATATATTAATTATTTTCACATTTCCTTAACATACTTTTCTTTGACATAAATATTTCTTTTGTTTTGACAGGTTTACTGATTTTTGCCAGTAACATGGCAATCGTTAAACTCAGTTAAAGGCCTTATGGGGCAAATATCAACAGCAGGTCGCCACAACAATGGGCTCACCACCTGTTACGTGGGACAAAATAGCATACGGTGAAATGTGGGTGTATAGTATGCCTCTGCCTACCCCTTTGGGGAAAAAAAAAGGAAAAAGGCGTGACAATATGTATGTATGTATGTATGTTTGTTGATTTTATTTCGATATTTGGTGTCTTAACATGTCAAGGTCTAATGTGCTTGCAAAATTGTCCATTTAACATAATTTTTCCTGATCACTTAAAATATGATCCTAACACAGTTCTATCAACAGAATTTAGGTACTGCTGTCCTCTCTGACTACCCCGTCAGGGATACAGCGTGAAGATAGTTAAGTTAAGTTAAGTTAAGACTATAGTATCTATTTATTGATTACTATCGAGCCTTTGTCATATCCCCAACATTACCCAGCAGACTCCCATTACATAGCAGGCTTACAAGTTGAGGTGGGCTTGGATTAAAGAGCCGCATTGAGATGTCGATCTAGATTTAACATCGAGTTTATATTGTTCCATCCAAGATAATCGTATAGTTAGTTTCCTAATTTGTAAAATGGAGATGATGGAATCAAAGATTTTTTAGTATGACAGTTACCGCAGTACAATAACGAAAACTGTTTGATTCCATTAATCTCTTCAAATGTTGGATGCTGTATAGTTTGTCGAGATTGTCCCTGGTGAGTAATCAATTTTGTAAAGAGTAACCAAAAACACTTTTAAAAGGTCGATTTTGATTTCTTGAGTGTTCATTTATTCATCATATTTTATGTGTTAATCGAAAACATAGGGATTGCTTGGTCAGTATGCTTACCTTTGAGAATGCCCTAAGGCGAAACTGCTTAGGTTTTGAAAAAAGTAATTGTGGAGAAGTACAAGTGTTTTCCAACAAGTCTAAGTGCCATTAATCAACAGTATAAAATGTCGATTTTGATTTGCTAGTTCATTTTCAGGGTTTGGCTACGTAAACTTTGCATCGAAAGACGGCGTTGAGCTTGCACTGGCATTGACTGAAGAGGATTTGACCATAAAGAATAGAATTATTCGCGTAAAGAGGTGTACGCAAACCACAAACAAACAGAAACAAAATGTAGACAAAGGAGGTTTCAAGAAATCCTTCAATCAAAAACCCTATGCAGGCAATCAGCGATCAAATTCAGGCAACCAGAAACAAAATTCTGGTTATCAGAAACCAAATCCAGGCAATCAGAGAGTTCAAACTGGCCAAAGACAGTCAAATAACCAGGGTGGGTACCAAGGACGACCAAGGGGCCCAAATAATGAGTTAGGACAAGATGGCGCACATAGAAGAATAATGCATAAAAGAAAGAGTCAGGTAATATTACTGATATTTTCATATTTATATATTAGTACTAGATGACCCCCACAGGTTCGCCCGTGGAATATTTCGACCTCCCGTCACACCTATTTCATCCCGTCGCTTATAAATTCTACAAGATGCATAAAAATTTGCCCGATTTGTCGATATTTATGACTACTGCTCTGCTCCCCAGTGTAGTAGCGTAATGATATAAAGCCTATAGCCTTCCTCGAAAAATAGGCTATCTAACTCAAAAAGAATTTTTCAAATCCGACCAGTAGTTCCTGAGATTAGCGCGTTCAACCAAACAAACAAACAAACTCTTGAGCTTTATAATATTAGTATAGATTTACATACATATAGTCATGCTTTATCCTTGTAGGGGTTAGCAGAGGCGTAGCATACGCGCCCTTTCACCATATGCATTTTTGTCCTACTTAACAGGCGTAGGTTAAACACACCTTACACAACAAACTTGTTTGTCCCACTTTTTTTGTAAGTGTTAAAATCCTCATAGATGCCATGCTGGACATCTTTCTGACTAAAGCCTCTTGATGAAATCCTTTCATCTGCCCAAGGCTGGAAGACTGATCACTCGGAAGAACCTCAGGGCTCCCTAAACAGACTTAGTCGGTAACCGCAGTGCCGTCTCAGGGATTTGTGTTATTCCGCTGCTTTGATGAATAGCTGGGCCAAAAATGTTAATGATTTTATAGTAGACTGTAATTTTGACAAAGGGTTGGGGATGCATACATACATACATATCGTCACGCCTTTATCCCCGAAGGGGTAGACAGAGGCATACTATACGCCCACATTTCACCGTATGCATTTTTGTCCCACGTAACAGGTGGTGAGCCCATTGCCGTGTGATACCATACGAAAAATTCAAAAGAATAAGTACCTTATTTTCCGCTGTCAAGCACTAACCCGGTCTAACAGATCTAAAGAGATTTACTAAGGAAAATTGGCCAATACCTATACACTTACCAACCATCGATTCTGCTGTTTTAGACCAGACCATAGGCTTGTATTGTTTGGATCATAATATTCCCTCGTGAATGATATTTTTAACAATATCGATACGAAAGGATAGACATAATACTCAATGTCAATATATGGACATTCCAAGTAATGAAAGCGTGTCTTGTAGGTGTAGGTAAAGATTGCTGGGCCAGACTGGTTGCTTACAAGTAGTGAGTTCTGCCGTAAAGCATGACCTTATTCGACAATATTTTCTGTACAATATACTAAAGCGAATGCGAAGCGAAGCGCTCGTGGCCCCGCGGACTCAGTGTTCTGTAAACGATCACTGCGTTAAGCAACTTTCACTAATGCTGGTCCTCGGATGGTGGACCACTTTGTGGAATTTACACTTGCGTGCGTTTCCGTGCATCGGAAGGCACGTTAAGCCGTTGCCGTTGGTCCCGGTTAACAGTAACAGTGTAGTAGACATACATAATGTCACGCCTTTATCCCCGAAGGGGTAGGCAGAGGCATATTAAACGCCCACATTTCACCGTATGTATTTTTGTCCCACGTAACAGGTGGTGAGCCCATTGCCGTGTTGAAATGGACAGGCGCAGGCTGTGGCGACCTGCTGTTGATTTTTTTTAAGCCGCACATAAGGCCTTCAACTTGGCTTAACGACTGCAATTTTATTGGCAACCGGGACCAACGGCTTAACGTGCCTTCCGAAGCACGGAACTGGGGTGGGCCTAAAGGGCCGAATAAATTTAAAAAAATGTGTCTATTTTAGATGTTAAATTTGGAAGAAATTTAGAACCCGTTGCCTTTTTAGTGAGGTGGTAACAAAAAGGCTAAAAGGTCTTATGTGCTAGACACTAATAAGCACGACCAATTAAAGTCCTGGTAGTCTCGGACTCAACTAGTATACTAATATTATATATTGTTTTGTAGGAGGTAAGTGGTGATGGGCCTCCTAACAAGAAACAGAAGGACTCAAACCAGCCTAAAGGAGAAAAGAAAATGAAGAAAGAATTCGTTGGTATGACTGCAGAGAAGAAAAAGGTGAGTAATATTCACACCCGTTTATCGAATGGTATAGGTAGAGGTAGTCTATATGTGTACTTCTCTAACTATCTTCACGCTGTATCCCTGCTATATAGTGGCAGAGAGGACAAATCGCCAGGCTCTGCGATCCATGCATACTTTTTTGACTGCCTCTGTGGCGCGGTGGGAGTGTATCCGACTGGGTTCGATTCCCACCCAGGATAAAACTTTGTGTGATGAGCACGATGGTTTATTCTGTATCTGGGTGTTATTTATCTATAATATGTATGTATTTTGAATATATAAGTATGTTTATCAGTTATCTGGTTACCATAGTACAAGCTCTGCTTAATTTGGAATCAGATGGCGTTGTGTGAGTTGTCCCAACGATATTTATTTATATACGAGAGAGTACCTTTGTTCTGGATATTTATATCGCAAAACAACATATTGTGTCAGTTGATGTAATATAATTTTGTGTTCATTTCAGAAACGCAAATTCGACAAAGGCCAAAAGAAAAAGAAAAACCTCAGTGAAATATTGACGAAATGAAATAATATGTGATGTTAAGCAATAATGCTTTTGTAAGTTATTAGTGTTATAATATGATATTAAAAGTTTTTAAACTATTTTTAGAGTTTGACTAGATGGGTTATGCACATTTCGTCCCATTCGCATTTCGTCCCAATTTCGAACTTCGTCACGTTCGCAGTTCGTCCCATTTGCAATCGGTCCCATTTCGTTTGGTCCCATTCGCAGTTGGTTCAGTTCGCGATTGATTCCATTCGCAGTTCGTCCCACACGCAGCACACAGCAGTGTGTGGGGGAAGATGTAGGTTTATCGAATGGAATGTCTGGCGATATATCTATACTAATATATAAAGCTGAAGAGTTTGTTTGTTTGGTTAAAGGCGCTAATCGCAGGAACTACTAGTCCGAATCGAAAAATTATTTTTGTGTTGGATTGTTCATTTATCGAGGAAGGTTATAGGCTATTTAACATCACGCTACTACTACGGAGAGCAGAGCAGTGATTATAAGTGCCAACAAATCGGGCAACTTTTCAAACATTTTTGTAATAGGTTCAAATGTTAACGATATTAATAATCATCATCATCCGAGCGTCTTAGTTGTTTTCACGATGCCGGAGGTCTGCTTTACTATTCTCTTTCACCTTGCACGGTCATCGAAATCCCTAGTAGATCGCGGGCGGGAGATGTCCTCCACACATTCACCGCAGTATTTTCATTGCCGCGACACGTAGCTCCGACAGAGGCCAGAGGTTTTATTGACCTGCCACTTCAACCTGTACAAGCGGTCTATACAAACATTTACACATAACAAGTATTGGTAAACCCCTCCTGAAACTAAACCCTGGCTACGCCCGTGGGTCGCAGATAGACATTTTAGAAGCATCGTAACCTCGCTCACTCAACTTTCACTATTGGCGCATACGATGATCGTATTAATGACCGCTTTGTAGCATTTAGGTCCTGCGCAAACGAGGGACAATTATACGCATATTTTTTTGCCCGTATAAATAGATTCTTCACCTTTATATTGAATAACGCACACGGTGGATTAAAAGTTCCCCCGAAAAACTGAGGACATCAACAAACCGGACTAGACGAAAGTACGAGGCTGTCCCCGAAAAAAATAGAACTGACGGAGTTAAAACAGCAACGCACACAGCGGATTTAAGTGCGCGTTATTTGGCAGAAGAAGCATAGAAGTAAAATAAATGCAGTGGAAATGAGAAGTCTACGGAGTATAGCTGGAGTGAAATTGATGGACAAAGAAAGGAACAGTGTGATAAGGGAACATTGCGGTATGGTAGAAAATGTAGTGACTAAGATAGAAAAAGAAATGCTTAGATGATTCGGACACGTGGCGAGAATGGATGAAAAAAGAGACTGACTAAGCAGATTTACGTAGCGAGAATAGGCAAACTGGTAGAGGTCGACCTCGCAGTACGTGTGTCAATCAAATCGATGACCTTTTGAAAAAGGCCAGGCCAAGAGTTCCCCTTAACCGGCGAGCGTGTATGAAAACGCTTATGGATATGGAATGATTCTTCAGGATCGTAATACTTGGAAATCCGTGGTTTCTGCCTACCCCAATGGGAAACTATTATTTGCCTTCATAGCGTGCGCTTCACTAAATTTCTGTGCAAGAAATGTCCGCAGACCGTGTGCGTTGAGTCCGCGTGAAGTACTCGGCGGACATTTTCTTCACGTTTCAAGGATTTTTGTCCACCGCAGACAATAGTCCCTCGTCACATTTACACGAACATTTCTGTGTCACGAAAGGCACGTCAAGCCGTTGGTACAGACAGCCGTAACATGGTAGTCGTTAAGCCAAGTTGAAGGCCTATGGGCGGCTTAAAAATTTTCAACAGCAGGTCGCCACAAGCTGCGTTTGTCAATTTCAACACGGGAATGCATAGGTACGGTGAAAAGTGGACTGTATAGTAAGCTTCCACCAATCCTTTCGGGGATAAAGGCGTGACCATATTTATATCTGTAATCTGAAAAGCGGATAATGATCTTTCTGTTATGTTAACGTCAATAAACGATATGCAACGAACATTTAGTTATGGGGCCCCGGGTATCTAGGTGGGCCCCTTACACCCAGACATGGAAGATTACATTAGGAACTCACAGGGTTGCTACTAATATCTGTAAATAATTCTGTTCTCCTGTTTTTTCATTGTTTCAACCACTTAAAATTATCTTCTGATTAATTTCGTTGCGGGTTTCAAGACACTGTAACTTCTCCTGGGACTTCACGAAGATCGAGCTCTGTCTGAATCATTGCTATAGATCCTGTAATGAGAATATCTCAGTAATGGGAATGTGGGTGGAATTGGGAAAAATGGTGCAAGCGATTTACATATTCACCACTTTTGAGGACTACAAGTGATGAGTGGAAAAATAGATTTTAACCCCCCTTTACTGCTCAAAGGTAAAGGCTTTAGTAGCAGCCTAAACTAGACCATATTCTTATTGTAACCCTAACGTATAGATCGCCAGGCTTCCCGATCCATGCATACATTATTTTGCTTCCTGCCGAAGTTTCTGGGTATTCGAGTAATTTTGATCTTTCCGCTATGACCAATCTTGCTCACGTGGTCTTCAAGTAATAGAAAAAATGTAAGTCTTCGTCTCCAGACTCCTTCTACCCTCTACTTCCGCACAGTAAATATTCTTCATCAATCGTTCCTCACTCATTCCTTCTACACGTGGTGAGCTGTCTCACATGGTCACCATAGATAGATATCTACAGGCAGATATATTGAAGACTAAAAATTATTAAGTTCATCGCGCTGTAAAACCATCTTGAAACATCTCACAATTCTGACAAGAAAAACACAATCATATTTGGTACAGTATTTATTGTATAGTTGTCATTACAAAAATGTCAATGTTAGCAAAAATAATCACAGTCTGACACTTTTAAGTTACAATTCTAATCTAAAATACAAACACTCCACGACCACGTCCATATCACGTGTTCGCTCTTAACCGAAGCCATAAAAAAAGGTATTACTACTACAATCTACTATTATCTACCGAGTCTATCCATATCGACCTAACTTACTGTACAGCACTACATTAAAAAGCATAAGTGACCATTGATTATAGAATTTGAAACCATAAACTTTGTGTTGCCTTTAACAAGATGGCGCTCAGTTACGAAAATACTATTTTATTTAATGCATCACCTTATAATAATGTTTCTGTAGAAATAATAGTTTTCGTAAAGATTATAAAACCAATATTTTTATCTCGAACACTCAGCTCCATTATACGTGTAAGCTAGACTAAATATTGTGTAAGACATTACAGATGTTTTTTGTGCGCCATTACGAGCATACTCAAGTACTAAAATTAACAACTCTAATCGCGGTTCAACCATCACAATTAGAAATTAAAACATAAGACTGAAGAAATACGATAAAAATAAGATTTGGCTTAAAGGTCTTGTAAACAAGCCATAAAATATTTACAAATAAAATACATCCACAATTAGTTCCAAAAACATTCACCATCCATCAGCGCCAAAATGGCTGAAATCAAATGTCTGAAATTTCAATAACTAATTCATAACGTGGCTATTCTTATACATTTGTTGTTATATACTAAAATTCAACAAGAATTGTTTGTTTGATCTTTTTGAGGGATGCCAGTGCCAAAGCAGTGGCGTCATTCAGCTGAAACAAGTATTAAGTATAGCGTACTTGTTTAATAGAGGGTTGTTCACGAGATTATTTGACAATTTACTATAGACCGTTATTGTTTATGGCACCATCTTATTCTATGGTAACTCATTAATCAGGTTGCAACACTGAATGTCTAAATTCTTATAGATATTGTCCTCTACCGATGAAGCTTGGTGTATTTGTGTTTATTTTAAAAACATAAATATTTCAATTAGATTAGTTTGTTCGACATAACGCTTCTCTTAGAAAAAAAATCCTTATGAAAAGTATCTATTGAGGAAATTAATAGTTAATTATATTCTTCGTTTAATAAAACAACATAGTAATAAATTACTATATGCAACTAGTATTTTTCTATACACATAGACGAATGCTTTTGTATAGGTTGGCAACCTCAAGAATGTGTCGATTATTGGCAATTTTAAATGGGAGTTTTCTACCAAACTAAAAATAATATAGGTAGAATTTGTAATAATAAAGGTAGAATGTAGAATTTTGTTGATCTATTTACACACTCTGACGTAGTGAATACTTAGAAAACAGAAGTACAAAGAACTTTTAATAAAAATCTTGCAGCAGATCGATGATAGGAGAACGTAGAAAAATAAGAAAAGACATATGCGTAAGGAATAGACTCATCATATAATACATATACATTTATTAAATATACATAACATAAATAGAATCAATTATAAGATGAGAAAAGGGTTTACGAAAATACTCAAAAACAATTAGATACTTAAAAGGATCTTTTTAATCAAAAAAGATTTTATTTCCTAAAATAAACACTAAAACACATTTTAACCCTAAAAAGCGTTGGACCAATCATTATTGCTAACATCCCCGCTAACCCTACATACATACTTCAACGCTAACATAAATATAGGCTACTATTTACAATCCGACTAACAGTCATTGAGCTAAAAAATACTAAAGTTAAAATCAGTTTGTTCGTGTGTTTGAGCAAAGAGTAATATTTGGCATTCACGAGTGTGTCAACATGTGCGTGTGTGCGTCGGTTACATGAACGTTACAAATACCTACTTGAAATTCGAATAAAACAGATTGTTTTTTCTGACCTCTACCTTGGTCGGCAAAGGGCCTTCATCTATACAGCCTCGTGTTTTTTTATAAGCACTGATAATAGTTAAACTGGTTGCCGTGAATACCAAAGATAATTAAAACAGATAAAGTAACCTATAAATTAATTTAATGTAAATTAAATTTCTTTCCTACAATAAAGTATAGGCTACTTTTCTTAAATATATTTGAATTTCTGGCTGTATACCATAAAGTCGATATTTTAAATTTTGTTTTATTTTTTCATAGTAATGGTATAAGTAAATAGTTACTCTGCCCATCGGGGTACCGGTTCGTGGGTATACAGCCTTCGTCGCCCCCTTCACCGTTGGATAAATATCGATACTGACTAAAATATCGATGCGATCAATTAAATTCCTACTCGAAGCCGTCACAATGTACAAATTCATAATATTTATAAATCTCATGGCTGTCATATTACTGCTAAAAGCGAAATATGCGTACAGAAAAATTTACATTAATTTTAATTAAAATTATAATTTAAAAAAAGAACAAATGCCGTTTTTTTAAACCGAGACAGCAAGGAGCGGGGCCCCGACCGTAGACCAAACCTATTCGAGCGCTCGCATGGCATCCTAATTTCTTTTGAACTTCAAAATAGTTATCGTAACTACCAGGAACAGCGCTATCCACGCCAGGGTGGACACGAAGCCCATGTAGACGTCGGGGTCCGTGATGGGCCAGCCTCTCGTGAGGATGGAGCGGAGCGAGTTGGTGGCGAGCGTGAGAGGGAGACAGAGCGACACGTAGCGCAGCACCCACGGCATGCCCTCGATGGGCCAGATGACGCCGCTCAGCAGCAGCGTGGGGTAGAACGAGCCCAGCGCCAGCTGGATGGCGTTCCGCTCCAGTTCGCACGCTGCGGATATCACGAAACCGAAGCACATGCCGCAGAGACCTGGATAGAGAAACGTGTCAATTGATGTCTATAGTGTGTGATCACAGAATAAGTAATAGTACTACGTACAGTAACAACAGTCCGTTTTAGGTATGAAAACATACCTAGACTCGCCGCATGCAAGCAAATTTGAAACTTATGACTGCGCGCGAACGTTGAGTTTTCCATGCGCGCCAGAGTTTTATGACGCTCGGTGCGTAGTCCACGCGGGGTTGTCAGTTTACAAGTTTTGTCATCATCATCATCCGAGCGTCTGTCCCAGTTGCGGCTCGCGACGCCAGGGGTCCGCTTTCCTACATTTTCTCCTCCACTTCGCTCGGTCGTCGGGATCCCCTGTAGTGAGACCATTGGCACGCATGTCATCCCTTACGACGTCAAGCCAGCACTTCTTGGGTCTTCCCCTCTTACCAAGACCCGGCGGGGCTGACATGGCCAGACATTTGTTTCCTACGTAGCCCGGCAGTTGCCGCAAGACGTGACCATACCAACGAAGGCGACACTCTTGCAACTTGTCTGCAATGTCACGGACGTGAAGGTTGCCGCGGATGCGAGAGTTCCTCACGCGGTCCATCCGCGTGACTCCACACATCCACCGCAGCATCTTCATTTCCGTGACACGCAGCTCCTGCTTGTGTCGCTCTAATATCGGCCACGTCTCACTGCCATGTAAAAGGACAGGTCTAATAATGGTTTTGTAGACCTGTCCCTTCAACCGGATCGGCATTTTAGGGTCACAAATGACACCGGTCATCTCCCGCCATTTGGCCCACGCGGCAGCAATGCGTGACTTGACATCGCAATCGATGTCACTGGACGTGTGAAAAACAGATCCCAGGTATTTAAACTGGTCCGTGCGCTCGACCAAATCACCGCCTATGCGGACGCCACATTTAGTTTCTTCTCAAGCGTCTCCTTCCACGCCTTTACACGTCGCACCAATCTGCCCCTGTCCGCGTCTGCCAGGGCAATATCGTCAGCATACATGAGCAACCATGGAGGCTGCTCATGCGAGTTCCTGATGCTGTCTGACAATTCGTCTAATATTACACTGAACAGAAGCGGACTAAGGACCGAACCCTGGTGTACCCCGACGGTGATGGGGAAGGGTTTCGTGTCGCCAACAGCAGTCCGAACCATTGAATCGGAGTCACAGTACATGTCCCGAATAGTGTCAATATAGACCTCTGGAACCCCTTTGGACCGCAGTGCCCACCAGATCATCGCAAGAGGAACACAGTCGAAGGCCTTTTGCATGTCTAGAAACAAACAGTGCAGAGGCGTGTTCTTCGATCTGTATTTCTGTATTTCCCTGCGACAACCCTCAGGGCAAAAACAGGGTCCGTGGTCCCATGACCAGGGCAAAACCCATATTGACACTCCGAGAGAGTACACTCCTGCCGGATCCGAGTCTATAATCCTCTCGAAGATCTTCATGGTGTGGGATATCACCTTTATACCGCGGTAGCTCCCGCACTCCTGCACTGACCCCTTACCTTTGAAGACTGGGGTAATAATACTCAGTCTCCATTGGTTTGGGATCTGCCCGCTGAGGAGTATGCGGTTAAAAAGGTTTACTAAGATGCCCACACCGCGAGGGCCCATTGCCTTCCAGGCTTCGATGGGGGCTCCATCGGGTCCGACAGCTTTCCGATTCTTCATGCGGCGGAGCGAAGTCAGGACTTCTCCAGGCGTTACCGGAGGGAGGTCCGGAGGCTGCACCTCTTTGTGCTGTTTATTAAGCAGCTCGTGGAAGTACGAGCGCCATCTCTCCTTTACCGCGAGGTCTTCGACTACCCACTAGGTATATTATTGGTTTTTTTTTGAATATGTGTCCATCCAAAGGTTGCCTGTAAGAAATTGCTTTTAGCGATAAGGCCGCCGATTGTACATATCAATATATCTGTATAATCCTTTGCTATTATATTGTGATTGGTGTACAATAAAGAATATTCTATTCTATTCTATTCTATTCTATTCTATTCTATTCTATTCTATTCTTCGCTTAACAGGTTGCCCTCAGGGTCTTTTACACAGCGACACTTGGATATATCCTGTGCCGCTTTGATCCTGGAGCGCGCCAGCTTATAGAAGAGCTTCTGCCCCTCAGACGATTCCAGCTTATCATACAAAGGTTGTAAGTGGTCTCGTCTGGCTCTGGCTACAGCTCTCTTTGTGGCGCGCTTGGCAGTCCTGTACGCGTCGCGGTCTTCGGGAGATCCGGTCGCTTGCCACTTTTTAAAGAGGGCTTTCTTCTCCCTAGTCTCCCTCTGGACTACGTCGTTCCGCCACCAAGTTTCCTTGTCACATTTGCGTCCACCCTTAGACTCACCGAGCACCACCTTCGCCGCTCCAAGGATGGCCGCCTGAACTTTGTCCCAGTAATCTTGAACTGGTTCGCCTTCAGTGTCTGTACACTTGTCACCTGCTGAGACGAACTCCTGGGACTTAGTTTCATCAAGCAGCCATCATATGATGCGGCGCTGGCTCTCGATGCGTTTGCCTTTGGGCTTCACGCAGTGGTCCATGACAAGGAGACGGTGTTGTGCAGTAAGACTCTCTCCGGGTATGACCTTGCAGTTGGCCACCTTGCCGATGCTGTGTCGCCTAGTGAGTAGGGAATCGATCTGAGTTGTACGCCTCCCGCTCCTGTAGGTGATGAGATGTTCGGATTTTTTTTTGAAATACGTGTTTACAATGGCCAGATCGGCAGCCGCACACGTTCTGAAGATAGTTTCTCCTTCAGCGTTGCGGGTGCCATTTCCAAAACCACCATGAACACGCTCAAACTTCTCACACTTCTCACCCACATGACCTTTTAGGTCGCCGCCCAAAACGATTCCCTGTGACAACGGAATGCTCCGAGGCACTCCCTCGAGTTGGCCCCAAAATGACATCTTATCGGCGTCGCTACAACCAGCCTGTGGCGCGTAGGCACTTATCAGGTGGGTAATAATCCCATTGATAAGCAACGTCACGATCATAAGCCGGACAGCGTTTCACCTCCAAGATGCCGCTCTGCAGTCCCTCGAAGAGCACCACGGCCACCCCGTTCTCCCCACCAGGCGCACCCGTGTAGTACAGCTTGTAGCCCTTCTGCAAGGGCCGGGCTCTGTTGCCCTTCCACCGAGTCTCCTGCAGGAACGCCACGTCCACCCTCCGCCTGGAGAGTACTTCGGCCAACTCTACCGCACGTCCAGTCAGCGTGCCAATGTTCCACGATACGAAGCGGATACGGGTTGGGGCTAACTTCTTTAGCCGTGCTGGCCCGACACACGGCAGCCCTAGCCCACTTGCCACAGGAGTCGGGCGGGGCTCCTGCGCGTCGTTTTGCGGCGGCACCCTATCCCTAGCAGCAATCCTTTTGTGTCTGTCCATTTCTGTTTCGGCGGGTGGCTTCTATGGGAGCGACGCCCTCAGACCTCCCAACCCCAGAGGGGAAAGCCAGCGCCAGAGCCTCGTCCGTTAGTCAGCAGGTGCACGCACTAGCACGGGAGGTTGACTTGGGCCCCGAAGATCTTGGTGGGGCCCCTTACACCCAGTTGACAAGTTTTGTACCTAGTCGATTTATTTAGAGCGCTCGTGTCGTGTGAGCCGAGCGGCAGCCCACGGCCATTAGCCGCTCCAAGCGGTGCGCTGCCCGAATATACCTTAACTGCAGAGTGACACCCCTGTGGTGATGTGGTGTTCTTCAACTTAACTTAACGACTGCCATGGTACTGGCATGGCAACTGGGACCAATGCTAAGTTGGATGCATTAAAATATCGTACAGTTAAAGAATCATCGAAATCGTTCACAGATGTCGCAAATATCGACGCGAAAATATAAAATCAACAAAAGTTTTTGAAATCACTTAAATTAATTTCAATTGCTTCCAAATGCCACCTGTACTTGAAGTGTTCTTGGCTGCTAGGAGCACCCATCGCTTGGTTTTTAATGTCAGACGCAGTCGCTCTCACCAATGCATGGTGAGAACGACTGCGTCTGACCTTTCAACCCCATTAGATTGGTAATCTAAAACTAAAACTAACAAAATAACCTTGGCCTTGATTGTCTCTTTAAGGAAGTCTAACATTCGTGAACAAAAACTGTATCCATTATTTACATAATAATCATAATTTTTCAACATCAAAAACGTTTTTTTTTCTGAATAAAAACAACTGGACTTAATGATTTCTTAATTACCAACTACAAAAAGTCTAAAAATGGTTTTTCGTAATATTGTATGTTACCTAATGAGCAAAAAAACAGTATGTAAAAGTCGTTAAACATTTTGGGGAGTACTGTAAAGGGGTAGGTAGTGAAATAAGTATTATACGGATTTAGGTCTACGAAAATAATATGGGATATTGCCACGATGGAACGGACATCAGTGTTACTGTACAGAATAAATAAATAAAAAGAACTGGCAAATAAGACGTTATTAAACGTTTTGGAAGTTCAGGGTTAGAAATTTGTAAGTGAGGGGAACTAAGGTGGCCGGTATACCAGACGGTATACTTGGTGGAGAGTGGTCACCGTAGCCTATGGACCTTTGAAATACCAGAGGAAATTTGCGCAGTCGACCTTGCAAAAACCTTCTCACATCATATTGTACCACATTTGAGAAATCTAAGGCTCATTCTACAATCTTTAAGTTCCCTTAGTACTTTTGATGTGATTACGTCTTTAAACTTATTTCCTTAAGGAGACAATTAAAGTTAAACGATTGATCAAAACATCTGGGGATACAGTTTGGCAATGTACATATTTCCATTCAAAATTAGCTAAAGGATAAAAAAAAATTTTTGTGGTTTTGACTGTGACATATCGAATGCGCCGCCATTTTGATGTCATTTTACTGTATATCGAGATTATCATTCATATTTTAGCACACAAAGACATGAAAGGTCTGACGGCAGTGCTCTATCTAGCTATGACCACGTGCGAGAACAGGATCTAAAGGTGACTTACCCTGCAGCAGGGTGAGCATGATGACGAAGACGATGTTGCCGTTGTTCTTGACCTCGAACACGAGGATCATGAAGAGCAGCACGAGCGCGGTCTGGCCGCACATGACCACGAACTGCGTGACCACGTGCGAGAACAGGATCTCGCCCGGCGACACGCCCGCCACCCACGAGCGGTCCAGCAGCCCCTCCATGCGCTCCACGATCAGCGCCGACGACGTCAGCGCCACGGCCAGGAAGAACACGATCCTGTCAGACACCATCACACATCCCACATAAATGTATGATGCATTGTTTACATACTTATAGTTATCTAATTATCTTTTAATTTTAAAAATCAAGGAGGTATCATGCGTACAAAACAATATTATTCCTGTCCTCTACATACAATGGTAAATATAAACGAAGAACAAGAATGGCCCAAGTATCGAGCCCTGCAGCACACTTATTGTAACTGTAGAATCTACAGTTCTAGTAGATCCTACAGAACGTGTCCCATTAATATAAATACTCCGTATTCTATTTTACAAACATGAGGTCGAGAGTTTTGCCTCTTATTTCATTGTGATGTAATTTTCTGCACAGCGTTTCATGCTGAACGCAATCAAAGGCCTTGGGTACGCCGCAGAATATACTTAATGCATCTTGCTTGTCTTCCCAGGCTTTATGAATATATTTTACTAACTCAACGCTTTTTCGTAAACCCAAACTGTTTCGCATGAAATATTTTATGACTATTAAAATGGGATAGCAATGAATTCAAGATTTTTTTTCAAATACTTTGCTCAAAGCTCACAGCACCGACACTGGCCGCAAATTTAACGGGTCTGTAGCGCTGCCAGCCTTGAACAAAGGTATGACTTTGCTGTGTTTCACCAAATCAGGAAGTGTATCACTAGAAACACAACCATTAAATTCAGTTGGTAGAAGGGGCGCAATCATATCAATGATACATGATGCAGTTTTGACAGATAATCCCCAAAGTTGTAATTTCAATACATTTAAATTTCTTTATTATGTCCTGAGTGCAAATATCTGTAAATGCAAATGCGTCCCTGCAATTAAGAACAGATTTTTCTAATAAATGTTCAGCGGAACTGGAAGTTGCTTGGAGAGACTTAATTCTAAAACTAAGGTATATTTTTGAAAAAGTGCTCAATGCTGTCGCTAATTTCCAAGACCTCTGTAACATGGCGACTATTTACTTTTAAGTGGATATCCCTTTCAGTCACCAAAGATCTACAACATTCCGAGTTAATAATGTTCCAAGTAATTTTTAATTTATTTACAGTAATTGAAATTTTATTTCTAATGAAGTTTGACTTTGCAAGACAACAAGCTTGTTTAAAAAAAAATTCAAATATATTTTAACATATTCCTTTAATTATTAGTCCATAATAGATAGTTTGGTTAAAATTATATGAGTTTACAGAATCAAATAATCTGTGTCTATTTTTAAAAATGCTTGATGTTGCCCAGTCACTAAAAGCAGGACGTCTACTAATTTGTAGTGTTTTTCAGGTAAAACTTAGCCAAAATCTTCATTAATCCAATTAAATAAGTGTACATATTACTTGCCTACACAAGTGTAGTAAGGTAGATATGGCAATAACTTTACACTTATTTTCTTCTAAAGTGTTCAAACGAATTTGGTTAATTGGTGAAAATGAAAATCTTTATTCGTCAAAATGAAAATATATTTATAAACGTCAAGATTATTGCTTCTACATTTACTGCCAGATTCGCAAAACAATATGTAAAGCCTGAGAAAGAATCTGGGAATAAAACACATGGCCACTTATTTTTAATTGTTAGTAATTACATTAATTTACGTTTACATATTTTTTTTTTTTTAAAACGTAATTCACAATTTGGCTTTGACGGTTGTCTGTTGTTGGTTTTAAAGGTAGTATATGGCTTAAAATAATTAACTTTCATTGTTCTTTGGAGTTATGTGAGAACAGTCGACCAAACTTAGTTTGCCTTAAATTTTAATAATATTATTTGTAATATTTAATATAATTGCTAAATTATAACAGCTATGAGCTGACCAGTCAGGTATATATTTAATTTCTTTTTTGTTACTATTTTTAGGAAACCTTATCCAGTGACCGCGATTATTTTTGACTTTACAGAATCCACAATATCTTACATTTCTTTCTGATGGAGTTAATGATGTTTCTAGTTTACCGTATACATAAGGGCCCTCTAGTGTTGCAAACGTCCATAGGCTACGGTGACCAATTTTCATCTGATGGGCCGTATGCTTGTCTGCCACCTCAGTAAAATGTATAGACACAAAACTAGAGCGAGTTAAAATTAATAGGAGAATTGGCGCATCGGTCTATCCTTTGGCGCGGTTAAGCAAACACCGTTGTGGTTTAATGGATAGTTCCTCCCCTCTAGAGCCAAATGTAAAATGTATGGCTATAGTTTTAATCTATTTCTAGTATTCAAACTTTAGATGGGGAGGTAGATTTTTAGACCCTTACATGAAATAGGATCAAATGGCACAAAAATAATGACTTTTCTTCCAAAATCTGTATATGCAGTTCAGAATATCTTAATAAGTTATAGATGGTCTTCTAGGAATCTTGATACCCCGTTTTAAAATTCTACCCTGTATAATAAAAAAGATGAGGAAAACGCTAAGAGGTGGTGGGGAAATCTCTGAGACACTCACGTCAATATGACTCCCGGTGCGACGAAGTCCGTGAACGAAGGGTTCTTGTTACCGTAGATGGGGTCCATGAAGTCTATCGGGATGTCGCCGAGCTTGGGATTGTAGTCGCACGACTCTAGCAGGTTCTGGAATGGAACAAGACAGTGGTTATTAGAGACCACGCTAGGGTTGATCTCGGAGTCCCTGAACTGGACTACTCGGAACTACGACCCCTAAGATTTCCAGGTATCCAAGCTGCCACAATGTGTTGGAGCAATAAAGTGTCTTTAACCTGTCAGATTTTGGTTGGTAGAAGGGTTTCAATCAGATCCAGATCTCCCAAGCGACCTCAGCTGCTAGTGGTACTCCTACTGATTAACGGACGAGGCATATATGCAGGCAAACTAACGAGGTTGGGAGATCAGACGCCATTCGCTCCTAACAATACCGAATATCAAAAGCCAAACGTCAGTGGTCCCTAGCAGCCATTTATAAGAGGTTGGAGGCAATTGAGGGACAGTAAGCTGCAGAGGACCATTTCTTGCTGGGACTTGACGAAGGCGAGCTATGCTTGACGCGATGGTGTATGACGGACAGTTGGTTGGTCTAACCAGGGATGCTGAAGACCGTATTAACTGAAGGAATAACTAAAGTGAGGACGTCGGATGCAACGTTACTAATAAGACTTGTTTATATCGTACTGCCTCACCCTTTTTTGCTGAAAATAATCACATCTACTTTCCCACTACTCTAACTCCTACAGTCCAGGTTCAACAGTAATAACCATTGATGAATCCGAGTGTGCTACCTGGCAATGTCCCTGGAAATGATAACTATCCATCTAGTCATGCAAATATCTTATTTTCTTTAAGTTAGGAACCAACTTCTGTTTTTTCTATGCGTTTATATTCTGGATATATAGTGAATTGTATTTTAGAATTTGTTACTTATCATCTATCCCGCCTGTTATCCTCGAAGGGATTTATATTTCATAGTATGCATTTTTGTTCCACGTAAAAAATTGGGATGAGCCCATTGCTACTGTTGCAATTTGCTAAACCTTTCATATCGGTCCCATTTGGTCTTCAACTTGGCAACCAAACGAATTTAATCAGATATGCGGAAGGTCTTACCTTAGCGAAGTCCCTGTAGGAGAACTGTATGTCCCTGTTGAGCATGAGGCCGATCTGCTGGTTGGACATGTCGAGCCACACTTGCACTTCCGAAGATGACAGCGTGTCGTTGTCCGCGGTGTCCGCTGCACATTCACAGAAAACAACATTTTGGATAAATTATTTTAATTCATGTCACGTACTGCTTGCCGGTTTGGGGAGGAACCACCAAAACTAAATTTCTTGAGATAGAAAGAGCTCAAAGTTCACTAATAAAGGTGATCTGTTTTAAGCTATTTAGATATCCCACATTGGAACTGTATATAGTGACCTTTTATCAGTCAAGAAACTATGCGTTTTAAATACAATTTTATACTTGCACAAAAAATATCCATTTAACCAAGAAATACAGGCTAGGAGGCGTAAAGATATAGTAGCTTATTCTCCGACGGTGCGAACGGCTTTCGCGGAGCGCCAATCAGCGTATATATACAACCAGATTAATACAATATTAAATTTCCATCGCGAAGGCTTGTATAATTGCGGAAAAACGATAGCCGAATGGCTGAAAACGCTCACATACGAAGAAACAGAACAAATTCTAGTCAGACCAACATAAAAACTAGCATCCTAGTCAATTTTATTCCTTTTATACATAGTAAATTAGGCACAGCCAGAATATACGTTACCCCTTCACACACACACACACACACATACACATACACACATGCGCACATGCACGCACACATGCACACGCACACACACACACCAACACACACACACACACACACACCCACACACACACACACACACACACACACACACACACACACACACACACACACACACATACAGATCTGCTGCTTAATTCTCCCCTAAAAATTTCACGAATGGTTGTACGTCCAGCAACTTACGCCTTTATGAGTTTCAAAGGAGTTTCAAAGACTGATAGCCAGCATAGTGGCCTAACGGAGCTTCTAGTCACGGAAGGCGAACAATTTTGGCCTTTATTAATGTTTGGAGGGCTTATAATATCTTGGAAGGAATTTCTAAACCTGAGAAAAAGATCGGTCCATTATGTGAGTTAAAATACGTTATGAATAGGTGGTAGGTGCCTGCAGCCTGAGGTATATGTGCTACAGACGCGTACCTACGAACATGTTAAAGATGTGTGTGGAGATGACATAAGTGTGAACGAATATGATAAAGATGAATGCAGAGGCATATGATATAGGGGAAGTATGAGTGGTGTGCGTGTGTACAGACCCAGGGCCAGGCGCGCCACGAGCGACTCGGTGTAGTTCTCGTTGAAGTAGACGGCGCCCCACGCCTCGCCGTCCGCCACGGCCTGCAGCGCGTCCTCCAGCGACGTGTAGTACTGCTTCTCCGTGTGGTTGTTGAGGTGGTCCAGGTAGCGGCACGACAGGTTCTTAAGCGAGCACGACGTGTTGTACGGGCAGTACCCGTCCACGATACGCACGTCGTCGTTCACGATGGCCTGTCACATAAGGTCCTAATTGAACTTATATTTCTTTAGAGAATAATTATCAGAATCTTACGGTCGTATTCCAGATCGTGTCTCAATATTCAATCGACGCTTGAGAGTAGATTTTATAAGGGAAAAAACTAGCCTCAGGCGTTGATTGAGTTTTGAGAAACGTTCTGGAATACGGACCTTAGACTAAGTAGTCTTTTCCTATGCGCGCGCGGACCGACACCCAAATCCGACACCCTGAGGTTAGCTAACATGATGAAGTTAGCTAATAACTGTTTTCATGACTACATTGTAGTTTCTGTTCTTTAATAGTTTTGTTTATTAATTTATCATTCCTTTTACAAACACGTGATGATATTTCGCTGTTTATACTTACTCATACCACAGATAATATAATATAATTCTTATACTCATACCCATAGATTAAATTTAAGGTGCCAATAAGTAATAGTAGATTATGATACAACTGTGTAAAGTTGGTGATTACCGCTGAGGCGCTATTGAGACCCGAGCCGTAAGACGAGGGTCTAAAGAGAGCCGAAGACGGTAATCAACAATACACACGTGTATTATATGACGTTTTTCAATACACTTATGAATAATATAATACTAAATAAAACAAATTAGTTTTTTTTATGCGCGCACATTGACCACAGAGTAAAGAATGAGGTTTCTGTTTTTGTTAAAGTTGTTGTTTAAAGTTTTAAACAGCGAGAAAACAAAAGTTATATTTGAGTGAAAGTTTTGTTTATTATACACGTACAAGATGAAATTTTCTATTTAAATACGAAGTTGCATGAAATGAACAAGCAATAGGTAGGTAGGTATACAAATTTATTTGTTCTATTGAACACGTAATTTTTTGTATCGATTTTTTTAAGAATAATGCAACTCAACCAATATAATAAAAAAAAATCTATTATCTCACTCTTAATTTATAGCAATAAAAACCACAGTTTGATAATAGGCATCATTATGTGCCTAATTGCGGCGTTATTAGAGCCATATTATGAGTAAATGTATTGGAAAAATATATCGAGTGTTTTCGTTCTCTCGTGAAAACAACGACATGATTGTATCAAATATTATTGTTAGGTACCTATGTAGGATATATTACTAAAGTGAAAAAAAAAAAAATTTTGATAGATTTTTTATCAGATTCCTGCAAAAAGTCGTACGAAATACGTGCGTATATTGGTTAAACTCACTCGGATCCATTACGCCCTCACCTATGGTTCGGGCTGAAAATCCGCCTCGTGCGTTATAACCACCAAAACTCACTTTTACCGTAATTAATATTAATTCAGCTCCAGTCAACTTGCAACATTTTAAACTATTTACAGGACTTTTTAATTCAAGAACAAAGTAAAACACTTTTTAGGAAGGAATGAGTCCCATTTACTACTTGAAATTATCTAAAAAAAAGGATTTTTTTCAATCAAGTATTGAATGACAAATCGCTAGACCGTTAAAAAACTAAGACGTATTTCAAAATTGGAAGCAATTACGCACTAATTTTAGCACAAGAATTCACTGAAATTTATCTCTAATGTAAAATGTTACCAAGATAATACGTTTCGTAATTTGAGTTGTATCCAAAATATGTATTGTCATCATATTATAATCCTATTATCATTATTTTCCTAGCGTTCATCCCGGGTGCATCTCGTTTCAAAATCTTGGGTCTGCTTGTCTGCAATTGGTTTTGCACTTTTCTCGGTGTCGTAAACGTGAAGGCTGACGTGAATGAGGAGAGGAAACTCCATATTTAACCCCACAGTTCCTTAATTTCCGCCACTGTACTGTACCCTTAAGTACCTGCCACGCCTCGCAGTCGTTAATTTATCATGAAGAGGCATCATTTTCATATCAAAAACCCTTCCAGCTGTAAGAGGCCCTCAACTTCTGGATGTCAATCGAGTGGGTGGTCGATGAGCTATATATTAGCCCATTCCCAGCTTTGACTTTGAGGGTTACGCTGGGGGTGAATTTACGGTGAAATGTGGGCGTATAGTATGCATTTGCCTACCACTTCGGGGATAAAGGCGTGAGAATATGTATGTATGCACGCACATAGATGAAGGAAAGATGCATATAGGGCAATTCCCGGTATCCGTAATCTGTCTAAACTCACCAGCTTCAACCCACTAGGGTCCCTTCCGATGGCGAGACAGAAGAGTATGACTTGCATCACAGGCAGCACGAAGATGAACAGCATTACTCCGATGTTACGCCACATCCTTAGGAAGTTCTTCTGGATTAACGCCTTTATCTTGCCTCGAGATGTTATCTGAAGAACAAACTTAAATCAGTATTCTCGAAGGCACTCTTACTTACCAACATGATGAACGAGTATCAAGTAATTACCTCCAAACCGATTTTGTTATTTAAGTGTGAAAGAGTACCTAACAAACAAACACACTCTTCTGTACCGGTTGGATTTAGTCCCACACCTAATACCTAGATGGTAAACGGACAAGGGCAGTTTGTGGCTAACTGCTGATGAAATAATATCAAATCAAATTTTTTATTCCTCTAGGTCACAAAGTTACACTTATGAACATCAAGATTATTGCTTCTACATTTACATTTACTGCCAGATTTGCAAGTCAATAGGTAGAGCCTGAGGAAGAACCTGGCAATAAAACTCATGGCCACTCTTTTCTAACCGTCAGTAATTACATTAGTTACATGATAATTGAACAAATTCTATAATAATAAGTTTAAACAAAAGAAACAAAATCAAATAAAATGATAGTGATTCTAGTTGCCCGTTCCAAGAGCAACATACTCTTAATGGAGAAGAATTTGGCAAGAAACTCCGTGGATGCTCTTTAAAAATGTAGGTATGGCTTACCAAATTTAAATACCAAAACTTACATTGTTCTTTGGAGTTATGTAAGAACAGTCGAGAAAAAGTTATTTGTCGTAAATGTACAAGCGACCAATCCAACGCTCAATCCAATGCTTTGGACTTGACAAAAAAGCAATATTTTTCGAATTGGACACTCAGCTTTTACAGTTAAACAAGGACTCGCTTTTCCACTATCATCTGATTCTGATGACTTGTGGTGCGGGTCGGAGGTATTCACGGTGGTTAAGGAATCGTCATGTCCAAAGTATCGTAAAACAATTTAAATAATTAATAAAATAATAAAATTAATATCCATCACGCCTTATCCCCGAAGGGGTGGCAGAGGCATATTTTATGCCCGCTTTGCACCGTGTGGATTCCTGTCCCACGTAATAGGTGGTGAGCCCATTGCCGTGTTGAAATAGACAGACGCAGGTCGTGGCTACCTGCTGTTGAAAATTTTCAAGCCGCCCATAAGGCATTCAACCAGGCTTAACGACTGCCATTTTACTGGCAACCGGGACCAACGGCTTAACGTGCCTTCCAAAGCACGGAAACGCTCGCAAATGTAAATGCCACAAAGTGGTCACCCATCCGAGGACCAGCCATAGTGAAAGTTGCGTAACTCGTGATCGTTTACAGAACACTGAGACCGCGGGGCCGCGAGCGCTTTAAATAATTAATATTTTCTATATAACTGTCAAGTTACTTACGACTTAATCGATAGAGTATAACATTTTACCGGGAAGTGTGAAGTGAAGTGTCTTTGTGTTTCCTACAAAGTGAAGAAGTAACAAAAGAACTTACATTGAAACAGTTTCCGCAGTCGTCACAGTCAGGAGTCACAGCAGTCATTTTGCTAGGAATCTGCAACCAAGAAGCAAGGAGATTGCACTATATGATACTCTGATTCGAATCCAGGAGACTTTAGTATCATCCATCTACACCACATATTATTTAATAATCAGGCTAATGATACCAACCGCTGAACATTGGCCACCCTTGTCTTGTTCGCTGGAGCCATTCGTTCGACCTCTCTGTCTACCACCCATGGTTAACCGACTCCTCTCTTAGCAGGTACAGAGGGAGTATGTCAGCGAAGATTAGCGTTGAGTGCCGAGAGGAGAGACTCTACGATAGTCCTTACACAGTTTTGCGAGACATCATCGTACTTCATCATTATCGTGTTTGTTATTGTACAAGTTTATTTCTGACAAATATTATTGTATTTAAGTAAATACTTGGATACTCAGACGTGGATATATGAAATTGAATCTGCAAAAAGTTTGAAAGGATTGCGAAGCCTGTCGATCTCTCTGATCACCCCCTCAGGGACACAGCGTAAAGATAGTATAAATATTCAAGTCAGACATTAGCCAATGATAATTATAATTACATCGCCATTGGAGCCAGCCCCATTCTCCACGATGAGCACCTCCTTGCTTTGGTGGAAGTTGAGACCTCTCACTTGGGGGTCGTCGGCAGCGTACGGAGCCTCCTCACGCTTCGACATCTTGTTCAGACCTAGGCCTCCTCCGGAGACGTTTAGTTCCACCACCTGGTTCGCTTGACCTGGAAATAAAATTATTTACATTATTATCATAACACCGTTTACTACATACAGCGCTATCTCACTGTTTAAGTCTGAAGCCAGAGCGTAGGATCAGATCAAAGGGACTTTTTACCGCCTAGAAGCGTACGCGAATATACGAGTTCTGGTTGCAGTAAATATCATCTGTACTTTACTAAGTGCTATCTCATAAAGAGTAAGATAGCAGATTCTTACTCATTTATACCTAGTGATGTCTGTCGCTCTTCCATGACGACTATAGGGTTTAAATAAATAATAATAAATATCGTTGGAACAACTCACACAACCCCATCTGATTCCAAACTAAGCAGAGCTTGTACTATGGTAACCAGATAACTGATAAACATACTTATGTATTTCTAAATACATACATATTATAGATAAATAACACTCAGACTCAGAATAAGCCATCGTGCTCATCACACAAAGTTTTATCATCGGTGGGAATCGAACCTACGACCTCTTGCGTAGTAGTCGGATACACCCCCACCGCGCCACAGAGGTAGTCAAAGTCGAGGTTTAGTTGTGTATGGTAACAATATACGCACGTATGCCCGTGATAGTAGGTACCTACGTATATAGTACCTTTACTGAAAATAATAGTTTTTAAATTTAAAAATTACCCTCTATGAAAATAAGTGCTTTGACATAAAAAGCCACAGCGGTCGAAATTATACAATTTCAGAACTATAAAAATACTGATTAAACATCTGCGGTTGTAGATTACCACCGGAGCATTTGTTTAGCGAGTAAAATAACCAGTTAAAATGTCGATATCCTTGACAAAGAGTCGTAAAATATGCTGTTTATACACAAAAGCCATATTCGTCCGGTACAGTACACAGTAAGTACTTTATGACGGAAGTGTTAAGTATTTTAATAACTTTTTAAGCTATTGCATAGTTTTTATCGCGGGCATTGAGTGGGCTTTAATCAAGAAATTCCGTAAGAAAAAAAACCTAAGACGAAGGTCGAGACGAGGTCACACGAAGTTCACCGAGTACGGCCGAGCGTTGGCTTAACGTGTATGTACATACATTATATGGTACGATTGTACGAAGCTCGCACGGATCAAGACGTGATGATAGTGAGTGTGAGGGTGAGGATGAGGGTGACTGTGAGAGTGAGGGTGGGGTGAGGGTGAGAGTGAGGAGTGAAGATGAGGGTGAGGGTTTTTTTTTGTTTTTTTTAGTGTAACTTAAATTATTATCAAAGAAAAACAAAGGTATGCCATGCAATAGCTTTACCGCGGCAGTCTCCGAGTGCCACACGTCTTTTTTTGTCATAGTATACTCCCACGGACCTAGTTTAACATTCTAGGTTCAAATGTCTTCTTGGCTAGACTCTTAGACGCTAGTCTCTTAAAGATCCCAACCCAAGGCAATTTTTTTTAATCCTACACGCCTTATCCCCGAAGGCGTGGCAGAGGCATATTATATGCCCACTTTTAACCATTAGTATTCCTGTCCCACTTAAAAGAAGGTGAGCCTATTGCAGTTTAGAAATAAGGCCTTAAACTAGGCTTAACGATTAATTATTTATTTCTCATCTTGTTAAAATATATAATAGCTGGTTAAACATATTACAGCATTGCAGATAAATCAGTCATGAAGAAAAGATTGAGTAAATATCGCTTATGGAACAGACCATTCGAGTTACGTCTTACAATGGAATATAATAAATATAATAATGCGCCTTGACTGCGTACGCGCAAGTCAGATATTATCTCGCAGTCTCTCATAATTATTTACAAATACAGTAATTATGTGCTCGCTGTAGGTAATTCCAAGATTAAAGTACTACGAATTTATGTTCATTTTACATTTTTGTTTACTTTGCAAGCCGCCACAACGCAAGTCCATTTCTACACGTTAATAGGCTCATCACCTAAAACCTGGGGCAAAAATGCTAACAGTGACATGTGGACGTATATATGCCTCTGCCACCCTTTTGGGGATTAAGGAGTGAAGGATAGGTAGGTGTTTATTTATTAGGTATGGAAATCTTCATGGTTAGTCTAAAACCTAACGGCGCCATTTCATATGCCTATGCACAGCATAGGGTGAGCCCTGGGAAGGAAAACCGCCAAATCCCAGGGATCCCAAAAAACTTGATCCGACGTACGGGTAACTGAGCTCGGTAGGGTACGGAACCCTGTACCCTACCGAGCTCAGTTACCCTAAACAAAACTTACAAATTTTGTACGTACTCTAGCAATTTATATAGTTACTTAATACCTAAATACAAAAAAATTGAATATAAAGACGTTTTCGTTGTATAAAAATATATGCTAACAATGTTCGTCGATTGTCGCAACTATTTCTTTGAACTGCGAGTCGCGTGTTCACCCGGCCTTATGAACCGCGGTACAATGCAAGGTTCATCTGAAATGGGACATGACTATACTTCGCATAATTATATTGTGACTTATTGTTTGACTAGTACAACTATATTAGATATTTGTTTGTGAATAAAATATTGCTGAATTAAACGAATGAACAGTAATTATTATTTATTTACCTAACACGCCTTATTCCCGAAGGGGTGGTAGAGGCATATTATGAGCTTACTTTTCACCATGTGTATACCAGTCCCACGTAATAGGTGGTGAGCCTATAGCCGTTTTGAAATAGACAGACGTAGGTTCTGGCAGGTAGCACGTTAGTCCTAGGGGCTGAGTCTACTATTCAGAAGCCGTAGAATAGAACCAGAATCGCTGTTCTTAGGTGTCAAAATGTTAGTAGACTATCAAAAATGCAACTGACTAGCGGCCACTGGCGCGGTACGTGCTAGTAGAATTCTATCGGCCGACCGATAGAAGTCTATTGGAGTACGATTGTAATAGTAGAATACGAAAAACTGTAATAATGAAAAATTGTACGGGTGACTTTCTGTTGGCGACGATTTCGACACGTCCATTTCAACACAGCAATGGGCAACCACCTTATACGTGGTAAAAAAGGCTTACGATGAAATGTAAGTGTATATTATGCCTCTGCAACTCCTTAGGGGAAAAGGCGTGACTGATAAGTAAGAAGGTTTTACTGGGGTTTAACTACCAATTACTGTTTTTTTGTTGGTTGCCAGTAAAATGTCAGTCGTTAAGCCTGGTTGAAAGCCATGGGCGGCTTGATGCGGCAATGGGCTCACCACCTATTACGTACGACAGGAATCCACACGGTGAAAAGTGGGCATGTAATATGTCTTTGCCACCCCTTCGGGGATAAGGCGTGATGGATATTTATTTTATTTATTTATATTTATTTAAACCCCAAAACAACTCACGACATCCTTAAACATCACCTAACCGTAGATAGTAACACAACTCAAAACCATTGAAGGAATGAATAAAATCGTATTACTTTGTACCTTTCAAGGTAAAACTTAAAAAAATAACAGAAATTATTACTACTCAAAACATTATATGAACCCTACCAAGATTTTCCTCTGAGGAAACCAAACTGCCGACTGACCTCCCAACCCAAGGAAGGGAACTCCTTAAAGGGTTGGGAGGTTAAACGGCAGTCGTCCCCATAAACACAAAGCCAAAAGAAAAAAGTCTAACAATAAACATTTAACAAATATTTCCAGTATTCAAATACCCCAGATTCAAAATGTAGGATTTGGAGGGTTTGTAGGCAACTGAGAATACACTAAAAAGAGTTTCCTTGTTGGTATTTACTCTTAACACCCCAAAACTGGCGACCGTGACAGTACCAAGATGATATCATGCTCAAATAGTTTACTCACTAACCATGCTCGTTTGTCAATATTTAGTTATGCTCTCCTTAATTCGCTTTAAAGTAACAAACGTGAGATTTAAGAGGAAATATCGTTTACTCCATATTTTTATATATAAATATATTTTATCACATAAGTCACGAGTTTTCCGGGTCCCGGTGAGAGGGGAAAACCCAAAAAGTGCTGGCTTGACGTCGTAAGGATGCTGACGACCGTGCGAAGTGGAGTAGAAAATGTAAGAAGGCGGACCCCGGGCGTCGCGAGACTCAACTGGGACAAGCGCTCGGATGATGATGATGATGACATAAGTCACGACTTTTAGGGCAACTATAATAGAAAATTTGTGCAATGACTCATCGGAGCTCGACTACACATACTGCCCATGGGTAAGCAAGACTACATATTTTACGTACAACTTCTTTCTCTCATTCTCTTTAATAAACCATAAAGAATCTCCTCTACCCATATTTCTTCTTCTTTTATACCAAATTCCTATTTTGTTTCTCCGAAATACCAGCTTAATCACGTGATATACCTAAGGAGCGAACTCCACCTCAATTATCGATCTTCCTCAACGAAATATTTGCTCAACTGTGCTTCGTTATAGCAAACTACATAAATAAGAGGCATATATACGTCCACATTTCACCATATACATTTTTTGTCTCATTCAACTGGTCCTGAGTACATTGTCGTGTTGAAATGGACAGGCGTAGGTTGTTGAGACCTGTTGTTGAAATTTTTATGGCCTTTACTTGGCTTAACGACTGCCATGTTCATGGCAACCGGGACCAACGGCTTAACGAGCCTTCCGAAGCATGGAAACACTCACAACTGCAAATATCGTCTTTTAATTACCTTCATAAGAGGCATATTTAAAACAACCTGACAACGAATTTCAATAAAATACCTCTTTTCTTGAGTTCATCGACTATTTTCAATCTTTGACTGATGTAATCTTGGGATTACCAATCCAAGGTAGTAAGTAGTGTTGTAGCATGCATCCTTTCTCGGTAGGTATTGTTCCACATTGGATTTACAAACACGTAACGCTTGACTCTTTTAACCAAATTATAGTTACTCTAAACGCGGTCACAAACTCTGAACGCGGCCATTATAAACTTTATACTTCTTGATTTGTAAGCTCCGATTCCATTTTATTAATGTGCATTGTGACACAACACGCTTACAAAACAACGCTTTATAAAACAATAATGGTTATATACTAAATATTTTTAATGTACTCATAAAACTGTGACAATAAGCTTTTGTGTGTTTTCATTTTGTACAAGTATTGTCCTTTTATTTTATGTGGCTGTTTCATAATATGAGCTGTGCCTATTATTTATTCGGAGAAGAGCTTTTATAAGTTCATAGTTCATGTCGACAACCTAGCACAGATAGGTAAAACTTTTTTGTGCTGGATAGCCCATCTTTCGAGGAAGGCTATAGGCTATATATCAACACGCTACTGCTCTGGAGAGCGGAGCATTAAGCATAAATGTTAACAAATCTGGCAAATTTTCATACATTTAAAAATATTATAACCGAGGGCTTAAAAAGGTGCGACGGGAGTTCGAAGTACGTAAGTAAGTAGTTCACGGGCAAAGTCGCAAGGGTCAGCTAGTGTATATTAAAGGTAGAGTATAGTTAAAATATGCTTAATTTATTTGCGTTACTTATCCATTTCCGCCTCCATCTGGCTGTAGTGTGTGTATTCACAGACACTTGAATATTAATTATGTAGAATAATAATTATAATTAAACGCACACATTTAAGACAATTGACGTCACTCAGACATTTGCATGATTTTGCATTTTTTGTTACAAACAAGGTTTAATCGTCAGAGCAAAGAAGTTCAAGACATAGTCGGACAGGTTGTAGGTTTCATAATGATGGAGCTTATGACGACTTCAAGAGAAAAACATCGCCAAAATCGAAGTCAGTAACAAGTTTCGTACAAAGAATATTTCTTCATGCATTCTTGAAGCGCTCGTGGCTCCGCGGTCTCAGTGTTCTGTAAACGATCACTGAGTTACACAACTTTCACTATGGCTGGTACTCGGATGGGTGACCACTTAATGGCATGTACATTTGCGAGCGTTTCCATGCTTCGGAAGGCACGTTAAGCCGTTGGTCCCGGTTGCCAGTAAAATGGCAGTCGTTAAGCCTGGTTGAAGGCCTTATGGGCGGCTTAAAAAATTTCAACAGCAGGTAGCCACAACCTGCGTCTGTCTATTTCAACACGGCAATGGGCTCACCACCTATTACTTATTTATGTTTTTATTTTAATATTTCTTCATAATACGACACTATGTACTATAGAAGAAGTAGTAGAAGCTCCTACGATTACGAGAGAGTGGCAAAGTATGACGACATAAGTAGTACGGTCAGCTCCAAAGAAATCTCACTCACTTACAGTGTAAATGTAGACTACTGGTGGAGAGATTTCTCTGTAGATGACTGTACCACGTATAATTCCAAAACTCACTACATCGTTGTCATGGGGGATTTCGACGAAAAGATGTGCAAATGTTGGAACGACGAGGTTCGAGTACAAGAGAAGTGGTCCACCTGCTGAATAACGGACGGGGTGGTGGCGAAAGAAAGGAAAATTCGAAATAAATCTCTGTCCCAATCTGTCTGGTTAGCGTGGCACTGTAAAGACAATCACCCTCCCAAATTTACTTGACTGCCTCGGTGGCGCAGCGGTAGTGCATGCCACTGCCGCGACTGAGGTCCCGGGTTCGATTTCCGGGTCGGAAGAAATATTTGTGTGCTTTACAACTTTACAATTGTTTGTTTCGGTTTTTAGTGGTTCCCTATGTATAAATTTAGTAATAAATAAACTATGTTTATCAGTCGTCTAGATCTCAAAACACAAGCTTATATTAGCCTACTGTGGGCAAGATGGCGCTGTGAAAAAAAAATATCCTACTATATTTATTATTATTATTTAGTTGAAATTGGGAGAGGTCTACGTCCAGCAGTGAACTGTGTTAGGCTGATATGATGATCTAAATTTGGACTAAATCCGTTAAGCGGGTTTAGTTTTAGGTTAACAGAATAACCACTTCGTAATAAAATGTTATTATTTCACAATATGTTATTTAGTTCTCTGCATGACTAGATTTATTGACGAAATGTGTAGAGTGCTGAATATGTAACTACATCATCTGATAAGCCATATTTCTGGAAAATTGAATATTAGATTATGGAATGAACTCCCTGCCTGGGTTTTCCCGAAGGTCTACAGTATGGGGTTCTTCAAAATAGGTGACCACTTTCCATCTGGTGGGCCGTACGCTTATCTGCCACCTCAGTGGTATAAAAAAAAATTAAGTGTATCTATACTAATATTATAAAGCTGAAGAGTTTGTTTGTTTGTATGGTTGAACGCGCTAATCTTAGGAAAAACTGGTCAGATTTAAAAAAATCTTTTTGTATTAGATAGCCCATTTATCGAGGAAGGCTATATATCATTACGCTACTACACTGGGGAGCGGAGCAGTAGTCATAAATGTCGACAAATCGGTCAATTTTTTATGCATCATTGTAGAATTTATAAGCGATGGGATTAAATAGGTGCGACGGGGGGTCGAAATATTCCACGGGCGAAGCTGTGGGGGTCATCTAGTTAAGTTATAAAGTTACAAATAACTTTTTATCAGATGTCATCATGGGCAATTACTACCTACTGCAAATTCATATTATATGCACCGCGTTTATTGAATTTTATTAAAATGATTTACGTAGGTGAGACATTGCAGACATATGTGCACTTATCCAATCTTGGAGCTAGTAGTTTATACAACGATACTCTATCAAAAGTAAAACGATCTCACCTTGCTTTCTGGAGAGTTTGAGGAACACATCTTCAAGGGAGATACAGCTGTACATGGTGAGTAAAGCCTGGGGTGACTCCTCGGCGAGAAGGCGGCCGCTTCTCATTAGACCAATCTGCAAAAAAGGTTTAGATATTTTTTTTTTACTTTAAAAACCTGAATGTGTTTGTTTAGGTATACCTCAAAGGTATTTTGAAAAATAATATTAATCTAATTGTTTTATTAGTTATATTGTTTGTTTCAAACAAACAAACAAACAAACTCTTCAGTCTTATATATTAGTATAGATTAAAGACTAGGCTCCATGAACTCCACACTTCTTCAATGGCAAATTTCTTACGAGTTCTCTAATTTTACTACTGATCTATTTTCTAATCTGATGCGGTGTAAGCGAGAGATGCAATCCGTCCACTAGTTTTAGATAAATTACATTCAATCACTTAACAAATCAATATGCTAAGCACAAAGTGATTTGTCCCGGATGAGAATTGTACCCACGACCTCCAATTTGGTAGTCAAGTTGGTCCTCTAGTCAAGTGTACAAGAGCCAATCATCATCAGCAATGCACATAAAAATATCAATTTCAAAATAAATGATAATTGGATTGTACATTACATTTAATTAATCAACCAGTTTCAAAAAAAAAATTCCAATTTCAAAATAACAAGTTGAAATAACAATAAAAAAAAACCAACACTAATTAATTTTACTACATAATACATATGTACTCGTATTACACACAATTACACAAAATTAATAATGTTAGTTTTGTGAATCCACACAGTGAATAGGAAAACACGTCTATTTTTTCCGAAATCACATTTAACGTCCACAATGTTAGCGTAAAAGGTTAACCTAAATTCAATATGAATAGGTGTGCATCCAAAGACGACTTTGCAAGTGCCGCCGAGTCTACTATCTATCGTATCGCTCAACATAAAGCCGAGACAGTACAATTTGACAGTTTTCGTAGTCCACTATTACAATCACGATCCAATAGAATTATCGGCCGGCTGATAGAATTCTGATAATTATGAGTTAAAAATTCATGAGTTCGAGCGGGAATTGGAAACCGCGTCATTTCCCGATTCGGGGGAAACGCATAGTCCACTAAGCTACCGACCCAGGCTCAAAACTAATAAAAAAATCCAAATTTAAAAATATCATGATGCCGCCCTACGTAGTCAATGGACTAATTGCTTAGCAAAATTATTAAAAATCTTAGCTTCTTAAAAACCAGCGCAGATCCGACGTAACTAGACGCTCCTCTTGAAAAAAGGACCTTCTTTAGGTCCGAAACTAGTCGGGCTATCCCGTTTACACGTGAGTAAAACAGTTTAGTTTGTAATAATAAACAACGCTCATCTAAGTATTATTCTTTTCAAAACATTATTTGTGGGTAATATTACAGAGTAGTAGTAAAGTACCTAATGGTGATGGCGATGGTAATGGTTAGCAAAGACGGCGACCCGTGAATGAGGGCCGCTATCTCAACCCGCAGGGCTCAGATAGCGACCCTCATGTTGCCGGTGATGTCCCACAAAAATAATACCCAGGATTGTAAGAGGAGGCAAACACATGCGCCGGCAGAGAGTTCCATGTTTTTATGGTGCGACATAAGAAAGACCTACGGAATCTTTTTGTTCTGGGCAAGATGGTGTCCACAGTGTAAGGACTACATCTCTGCCCCTCCCGTGTTGTTTGGGAACGGAAGGGGGAGGGACAGACCGATTAGAAGAGTTCGTCAGCTTGTGAGTAAAAATGTTTCTGCAAATTGAATTCATAAAACAAACGCGGAATGTGTTTACTTATAACGTATATCCGCTATTTTTAACAATACCATTCTTTATTTAACATGTAGCTGTTTAAAGATGGCACTAACCGAAGTCCACTTGGTAACCGTCACGTTACTATAAACGTGACCTGAGATGGTTGTAATTATAAGCTAAGATCTTGCAAAGCATGCAGTTAAATACGTTTTAGCATTTTAAATGTTATTATTGTGATCACAATTTTATTAATATCAAATATTATTACACAGAGAATATTATTCTTAAGGCTGTGTTATAGAAAATGTGAGTTTCCGACTCCTTGAGGACGATGCTGCAGAGAATTGGAAACGTAACAGCCAGAAAGCGGAATTTGGGCTCGAAAGAGAAATTAGACGTGGAGAGACGCTCGGATAGTAGGTAATGATGAATGGCAGCCTAGGAATTGATTTTGATCCCAAAACACCTCTTTTAGCGCAGAAAGTTAGCCGCAAAGTTTTAGTGGGTATTCCCAGTGTCAACCCGATCAGGTGCTGGGCGACCCCCACGCAAGCCCATTGCTAGCCAGCAGTGGGTAGTCTGTAAGGCGATCTCTCCTCGTATAAAAAAAAAGGATTTGATTAAGATTATAAATTTGAACTGGCTAAAATAGTGCACAAGAAAAGTTAAGTGACCTAATAGTACTTACAGAATGTGCTTGGCGAGCCTCTTCTATATAATGTGTAGTGATTATCACAGTTTTATCTCCGGAACTGGTGATCCGGACCAGGTGGGTCCAGATGGACTGCCTGAGCAGGGGGTCCACCCCTACTGTGGGTTCGTCCAGGATGAGCAGCTCGGGGTCATGCATGAGGGCCACCGCGAAGGAGACACGTCGCTGTTGACCACCGCTGTAGATCAAAATTTTGTTTAATATTATAAAAATATTTCATAGTTATTTGTAAAGGTTATACCCCAGTCATACCATTAACTCGGTTTTGGGAGACAAATTATGTACCTGCCTACATGTAATAAAAGTTATTTTAAAAAATAAATAATATAAATAAATTTGAAAAATACTAGTATGTGTCTAAAGGCTTCCCTATTGAAAAGAAAGCCTTTAAACAAACAAACAGAAAGACAGACAGTAGGCTGACAGATAGACAGACAAAGAAGAGAAAAAATATATTGATATTAAATTTTTATGCTTTTAGTGAAAAGTTGTTACTTAAAAATTACCAAAAGAAACTTCAATTTTATTTCCCTATATGAATAGAATATTTAATATAAATATGAAGAATCTGTAGTATGCCACTGTTTTTTTTATTTTTTTTTTCGTGTGGAAGTCCTCATGGATGCTATGCCGGACTCCTACCGACTAAAACCACACGTTTCATCCGTCTATAGCCAGCAGTCCCGGGTGAGCCCTCGGAAGGATAGCCCCAGGGCTCCCTGCAGACCTTGTCCGCTACCGCAGGCTCGTTTTCGGAGTAGTATGTCACTGTAACCTTTAACTAAAGTCCTTTATCTACCTACGTCTTTACAAACTTTCCATTACGTGCTGTCTTACTTTCTCAACGATACAAAGACACTCAATCAATAAAATTTAAAAAGCTAATACTTCGTAATGACACGCGAAACCTTGGGTCCAAATTACATCACACGCAGACGAGTAAGGTATCGTGATTTGACTCGATATAACAATAAGATTTCTCTCTCGATTTCCAAGATTCATGTCCCTATTGTTGGGGCGAAAGTGGATATAGACAGATCGTGTTACATAATCTGTTGTGTCTATAAGTCTACCCACAGACTCAGGAATGTTACTGGCTTCCTCTCGCTCTAGCAATTAATGGAATTGTTAAAACCCTTCACTATCATGCAACATGGGACTGCCTCTGTGGCGCGACTGCACCGCAAGAAGACTTGGCTTCGATTCCAACCCAGGATAAAACTTTGTGTGATGAGCACGATGATTTTTCAATTCGGACCAATACTTCCTGATATTAGCGCGTTCAACCAAATAAACAAACAAATTCTTCAGCTTTATATATTATAAATAAAATATCCATCACGCCTTATCCCCGAAGGGGTGGCAGAGGCATATTATATGCCCACTTTTCACCGTGTGGATTCCTGTCCCACGTAATACGTGGTGAGCCCATTGCCGTGTTGAAATAGACAGTGGCAGGTTGTGCCTGCTGTTGAAATTTTTCAAGCCGCCCGTAAGGCCTTCCACCAGACTTACGACTGCCATTTTACTGGCAACCGGGACCAACGGCCTTACGTGCCTTCCGAAGCACGGAAACGCTTGCAAATGTAAATGCCACAAAGTGGTCACCCATCCGAGGACCGTCCGACACCGCGACGAGTTATATTTATGTACTAAGAAATATCTTCTTTAACAAACAATTGAGAATTTTGACAACCATTCTCTTGGTTTTGAGGTTATGCGTTTGACCCTACGCAGCTTATGAACAAATTATGAGCCCTATAGAGTTCCAGGAAATTAGCAATATCGTTGCATAACTCTTTTATATAACAACAGTTATTTATAGAGTGTAATATTTAGATGTTTCGTAAGGGTAAGTCAACCTCACTTTCATGCTGGGAGAGCTTAATTAGGCGGAAAGAGAGGTAGTAAAACAACTGACAAACATGGGGCCGAGTCTACTATTGACAAGCCTTATATAAAACCAGAATCGCTGTTTTTAGCTGTCAAAATGTTAGTAGACTACCAAAAATGCAACTGACTAGCGGCCACTGGCGCGGTATGTGTTGGTAGAATTCTGTCGGCCGACCGATAGAAGTCTATCTGAGTACGATTGTAATAGTAGACTACGATAAACTGACAATATAACTGATAATATTCAACACAACAACATGGCTTACCAACTGTTATGTGAGATAACAATGGGCTTATAGTAAGCCTTTGCCACTCCTTAAGGAAAAAGCGTGAATAATAATGTACAAGTATTAGGTATGGTTGATATAAATCAGTATTTACTTCGGAGGGTCATGGCGATAGGTCATGGAGGATAGGTGTTTTATGGCGAAAAGTGGACTGCACTCGGCATTTTTTAATTGATTAGTTGGTACTGGAAGACCGCCCTATCATTACACTGTTACCCCATTACTTACAAAGCCACTATAACCTGTACAGACCATCACAAATCAAAACAATCACTAGACAATGCTCAGCAAATTAGCAACATTACTCCTTAGCCACGCTACTTAGAGAACAAACGGCGCGACGAATGTATTTTGTACGCGATTGTCGCGCTGCTATTAAACACGCGGTATGGGTGTTTGTTTGTACACAAAAGGCCGTTAAAGACCGGTTGTTTTGTGCTAACTTGCACAGCAGAAGATCGGAAGTTACGGGGGAATCATTGATTTGATTACGAAACAAAAACTACGGCATGACCAATCAAGCTTGAAATGTTTAGCAGGATCATTTAAAACGCAGTTTCTTATCTCTTAGCAAGTCTTGTAACTCGACAGGGTTTCCGAAAATACTTTTTAAATATGTGTGTTTATTTGATGAGCTTCTTCTTCGTATCAATGGCAATAAGTTAAATGTGTCCAGCCCAGAACTCAGCGACATGGATGGCCCTTTTGGTGGCACCGTTAAGATCTTGCACGGTGCAGGTACCAGGACACAGTGAACACGACAAGAGGTGGTCTATTGTTTGTAGGGGGGCACCACAGTCACAACCTCCATCCCCTGCATCCAGGTAACACCATTTTACCCAGTTCGCTCTGCAGCAGCCGACCTGTGATCGCAATCTATTACGGGATTTCCAGGTCGACCACCGCAGTTCATTTACAAGTACGTTCATATATTTGATGATGAAAATATTGTTAGGAATATCTGAGTGTTATTGAAGTGAAACTTCTTTTTCACCGTTGAGAGAAATTTTATAGCTTTAAAAAATGTCGTAAAGAAGTTTCACTTCTGACCTGTGTACTCTGGTACACAAACATTGTTTCTAATGGCTAGAGGTGCATCTGATGACGAGGCAATGAAGCAGGCGCCTTAACGGCGTGTGGAGAGTCAGACGGCAGCTGCTTCTTACACACGAAAGCTGCTCTAGCAGCCATAACAATAACCTCATGCTCCAAATCCAGGTATGGTTTGAAAGCAACTGGGAGTACAGTAAGGCGAAAAAGAAGAAGATCCGAGAATTAAATACGGCTTTGGCATATTGTGTTTTAATCACACCTTTTTTCCGAATTGGTGGCAGAAGCATATTGTACCGTACGCATTGTACGCCCACTTTTCACCGTGTGAATTCCTGTTCCATGTAATAGGTGGTGAGCCCATTGCCGTGTTGAAATAGACAGACGCAGGTAGCTTTCAACATGGCTTAACGACTGACATGTTACTGGCAACCGGGACCAACGGCTTAACTGCCTTCCGAAGCACGGAAAAGCTCGTAAATGGAAATACCACAAAGTGGTCACCCATCCGTTACTAGTGAAAGTTGCTTAACGCAGTAATCGTTTACAGAACACTGAGTCAGCGGGGCCACGACCGCTTTGGCATATTCATCAAAATTTATTGAAGTTTTAGCCTGCAATCTGATGCAGTAGCATTTTAATTTTATTTATCTACAAGTGCTCCCGATGAGCTTTGCACCATTTTAGAATCAGGTTTCATACACAATGTATGATAAAAAGATGTTTTTTTTATAACTGGTTTATTACTTGGAATATTTCTGCATTTTGTTTTACTTATTCTGCAATTCGAGTTAGAGACAAATCCGAGAACTCAAGGATTGTTGTAAAACTAATATGATTTTTTGTTTTATATGCATGTACATTTATTTTAATGGCACTTCCACACGGTATTTAATAACGACAATGTGACACGGTTTTGTTATTTGTGTGCAGTTGTGACACAATTGCAGATTTATCTATCTATTTTCACGCTGTATCCCTTACGGGGTAGTCAGAGCGGACAGACCGCCAGGTTTCGCGATCCATGCATACTTCTTTCGCTTCCTGCAGATTCATTAATCGCTTCATACATGCACGTCTTGGTTTCCGAGTGCTTTTGACTTTTCCGTCGCAAGTTTTTCCGAGCAAGCTGCTCACGTAGTTTTCAAATGTAAGTCTTGGCCTACCCCGACTCCTTCTACCCTCTACTTTCACACAATATATAATATATTCTTCGTCAATCGTTGGACGTGTCCAAATCAACGGAGTACGCCCTTTTGCAGATTTACGTTATAATATTGTACACTCTATTCGTACTTCTTAAAGGTTACTTTTTACACTTTGAAACCTAGGAGTATTTATAAAAGATCACTTCACTTTCCACACGTGTGTGATTGGGTCTCACATGTCCAATCATGGGTAGGTACAATATCTAAGAAACAAAGCTACCTCAATGCTAAACATTATGTACACAAAATCTTTTTAAGGCTCTTTTTATTACCTGTTTGCATACTATCATTAATTCTAAGTATAGTTACATAAATTTAAATGTCAGTCGGTTTATGAACATCTCAACATCACGTGTCAGACAAACAGAATATTGCTAAGTGTAAATTGTTCACGTGATTTTGTCAAGTGATAATAAGATTTTTTTTTACAGAAATAATGTTTATCTTGATATTTAATAAGAAGAAGAAAAATGATTCAAGAAAAAAAAAACAAAAAATTAATAAAAGAAAAACTTAAAAAAAAACTAAAATAGGCAAGCAACCCAAATGACGATGTGCATCACACCTGCTACGCGGAAAGAGGCCTCTTTCAGTATTAAGCTGAACCAGGAGCAAACAGGTCTCTCTTAAGACAGCACTGATTTTCAAAAGAGACCTTTTTAAGCCGAGGAGCGCTATTTTCTCTTGTGTTTTTTTATTGCTAGTTTTTATCCGTTTCTAAATCAAACATCCAAAGATTAAGAGCCACTATCACAGCTGATGGCAGAAGATATTAGGTCTTTTAAAAGTTCCTGTGAAGAACCAGAGGATGCGGCACATTATAATCACACATTATTATCGCCTAAACTTAGCAACTAGGCACTTGGTCATTCTTATCTCACAACTCTCATAAAATGCTCAAATTTTGTTAAAACAATGGTTATTTTTGCATATTTGCATGAAATTAGATAAATATTTTAATTTGACGAGAGGAAAGCCTATTATTAATTAAACCCTTAGAAAATATAAAAAATGTTGATTAACTATTTTTTTTGTATTTTTATGCCGATATTTTAATAAATAATGAATTAGGTACTAATTAATTGTGAAGGTTAGATTTTAAGGAAAACAAAATAAAATATGATTTATTAATTTTGTGTTTATACACGTGTCTTAGCTTTTTTATTGAATGGAATGCGCTTTTTGCCGTCCATACAGCGAGGGAATGGTGTGTGAGACTTCCGCCCTTAAGGGGGTTCCGCCTGAGATATTCCGCCTTCTTCCCAACCGCGACCCAGTTAAGGCCCCGAGATGAGGCTTATCGAGGCAGATGCTCTGAACCCCCAACGATCTTCTGAAGGAGTTGAGGCTATTCCCCCTTCGAGCCTTGTCTTCCGAGTGGAGAGGTGTATGTAAAGGTCATCGGGAAATATCATAGAATTCTTAAAAAAACAGGAGAAATGGCATGCGGGAACCTTGCGGGAATATTTTTACGATTTTCTATCACTAATTTTTAATCCCCTTGAGAGTTTCAAAATATACGTTTTTTATGTGGCAAAACGTTAAAAAATAATTATTATGAAAAAAACTTTTTCTTATACATTTTCTATGGAACCTGATTTTAAGGCGGAGGTCGTCGGGGCCACATTAGATATCACTACATATTATAAAACAAAGTCGTTTTTAGCTGTCTGTCCTTATGTATGCTTAGATCTTTAAAACTACGGGACGAATTTTGATGCAATTTTTTTTTAAGATAGAGTGATTCTTAGGGAAGCTTTTTATGTATAATTTGTTAAGTTTTTGTGTACATTAGCTCAACCATAACGATATAGATTGGGGGTGTCGGAAAAAATAAGCCGTCTAGGAGATTTGAACGAAAACGCTGCCTAAACCATTTGAGATATAACAAAATAATGTACTGTGGAATTGTGTATCTAATATAGGTCTACAAAAAAGTCCGCGACGGTATATGTCTATATCTTAAGGATAACATACTATTTCCATTTTAATACTTAAAAAAAACAGCAATTATAAAGCGGTAATTTGAAGGCTATTTTCACAAATACATTATTAATTCTTATCATTTTTGATATGTTAGTTGGGTTCAGCATTTCATGAAGATTATTTTGTCCCTGAACATCTTGCAAATAAAATGAATATCTTATGAGATATGGCAATATCAAAAAAAAGCGCAACGAAAATAATTTCGTGTAACCATAATTCGACCAGGGCCGTGCGGGCGTAGGTACTTGAGAGCGGAGAAGTAATCAGGTAATTTGGAAAATGCTCATAAATTATTGTAAAATTAATAAACGACGGGATTAAATTGGTGCCACGGGGTTCGAAGTATGTCACGGGCGAAGCCGGGCGGGACAGCTAGTACATATATAAAACAACCAAACAAAAATATGAAAATATAGATTTGAACCCGAGACCTTAGCGTGGCAGGCTATAACTACGCCACTCCGCGTAAAACTGCAATTATATAAAATTCCTACGTACCCACCCGGAAATATTTGTCATGGCGATGTTTAAATACATAATTATACGTATCAGGAATTGTCGATGTTGCGACACTAATTATATAGCAATTAATATCTGAGATAATCTTAAGAGTACGTGACTGTAGAATACATACATTGAACATATATTCATATAACTGAAGGGGTAGGCAGAGGCATACTATACGCCCATATTTTACCCTCCACGTAACAGTTGGTGAATTCATTGCCGAATTGAAGTAAGTCAGGTAGAGTTTGAAAACAACTGGGATTACACTAAGATGAAGAGACAGACATACACAAACACACATACACACTACACACCACACACACACACACACACAATTGAATTTTTCTAATTCAGTGTTCTGTAAACGATCCTGTGATCATGTATCTGGGATCAGTCATAGCGTATGGTGCTTAACCATACGCTATGACTGATCCCAGATATGTGACCGCTTGTGGCATTTCATTTACGAGCGTTTCTGTGCTTCGGAAGCCAAGACAATACAACCTACGTACAACTTAGGTTGTATTGTCTGTGTTCGGAAGGCACGTTAAGCCGCTGGTATCGGTTGCCAGTAATATGGCAGTCAATAAGTCAAGTAAAGGCTTTATGAGTGAATTCAATCATTTTTACAGCAGATCGCCACAATCTGCGCCTGTCCATTTCAACACATTACGGTTACCACCTATTACATGGGAGTAGTCTCGGTCTACGCCTTCGGGGATTTAATAGTCATGCCTTTAGGCATGACTATGTAAATGTATGTTATTATAATGTTAATGTTCTTAGCTTTTTCATCCATACCTCAAATTCTTAACCATTCTATTTTCGCTGGGCAGGTCAAGGAAGTCGAGCAGGAACCGAAGCCGCTCGTGAATCTCGCGGGTCTGCATACCGAAGATCCATCCGAAGTACATCATGGTCTCTCTGATGGTGAACTCGCCGTACAGGGCGATTTCTTGGGGCATGTAGCCGACGCGCTTGCCGGGGACGCCGGAACCTGGAGGCGAAATCTATATGTAGACCATTTATAGAACTGTTCACGAAAGATGACCATAAATTATTTATCTGTATAGATACATCACATGGCACATGAAGTTACTACACTCATGAAGATTCGTATTAATTTTAATTACATTTTATTGTGTATGTGAATAGTCGACCACGTTAGAGGGTATTTATACTACGGTAGAAAACAGAGTACTTATGTAAAATAAGTAAAATATCATCACTATTGTAATATGTCAAAACGGCCATTATAGCGTGGCGCTAGTATAATATTAGAAACGTTAAAATTTTGTATGGATGGATATTTTACTCTTGTACGCAAAAACTACAGAATGAACTTAAATTAAACTTTACAGTAATACTTTTAGCTTATACATCAGGACAAGTCGTAGGCTACTTTTACTCCCGGAAATAAGTTTCAATGGGAAATGGATGCCGGAAATTTGCACCTCATCATCGTATAATTAACAAAAAAGACAAAGAGATATATGTTTGGTAAGTAACATAGTCGAAAACCCCTGAAGACGAGACCGTGTTGGCGGATAAAGTCTTTCAGGAGCCCTGGTGTTATCCTTCCGAGGGCTACTCGGGACTCCTGGCCATAGAAAAATAGAAGGATACCGTGTGGTTATAGTCGGTAGGATGGTGGTCCGGTATAGCATCCATGAGGATTTCCACACGTAAAAACAAAAGTAATTTAGTCGAATTTCAGCGGCCAAGGGGTCTGTTGTATGAATTATCAGCGATGAAATGTGCTTATAGATTGAAATACAGGCAGTAATCCGCAGCTCACCTTTGGTTCCCGGCTTGCCACCAAGTACCCATATTTCTCCACTGTTAAGTTTCCGCCTGCCCACAATGCATGACAGTAATGTGGTTTTGCCGCAGCCTGATGCGCCCAAGAGTCCATATCTGTAAAATAACACATCAATAAATGGGCTGGTTGGACAAATATAATTCAAGAAAAATGGTTGTGTCATATCGTAAAGCGTAGTATTTCACAGGGAAGTATATATCGATCAATTAAATTGGGCTCACCACCTATTACGTGGAACAAAAATGCATACGGTGAAATGTGGGCGTATGGTATGCCTTTGCCTCGGGGTCTTCGGGGATAAAGGCGTGACAATATGTTTGTATGTATGTAATTAAATTAGCCTGGAGGTATGTTTCTTCCTTTATTCACGCCAAAATATGGTACTATGTCTGCCGCAACCAGTACTTCCCCGTGTCTATCTCGTCTACCTGGAAGAGATTGGGCGTCCTATCCTACTTTACGTTTTCTGGATCGTCATCCACTCTATACACCCAATACCTACGCATATCTAGAGTTGGGTTATTTGCTATACTTATATATATATATATATATATATATCCATCACGCCTTATCCCCGAAGGGGTGGCAGAGGCATATTATATGCCCACTTTTCACCGTGTGGATTCCTGTCCCACGTAATAGGTGGTGAGCCCATTGCCGTGTTGAAAATATGCTATACTTAGTTTCGTTTCAACTTCTATTAACAAACTAAAATACTTCTTAGCACGATGCAGGTTTAGTATAATAGTTGTTAAATAAATCATGTTAATTTTCATACTACGCTATAGACAACATAAACCTACTTATCGCATGGCGACGAGATTTAACTCAAAGGCACAAAAAACTGCCTCAAGATCATATTTCGGGTACCAGTTTTATACCATAACCACCTTACTTCATAAACCTGATACGGAGCCCGGTAAAAACTGAGTTGCTCAATTTATTGACATTTATGGATATTACGAACGTGTTTACACATAAATCAGCTACCATTTGACCTCCGAAACTCATTAAATTTCGACGTAAGGTTATGTCATTCATATCCGTGTCGCTGCTTCTACGCTCATCGTCGCATTGTTAATTTGGAGATGTGGATGTGTCAAGGTGGAGGGGTGTAAAGAGAGTAAATGCTGGACTGGTATGGGGCCCCGAAGTCACAGCGAAGACAGAAAACCCCGGGTTCCAACGTTGAGATTCCAGGAGATTACGAACAGACTTTTAAAAAAAATCGACAGCAGTCTTGCTAAGAGTACCTACAATGAAATATGGGACTGTTATTGCGTATTATGTGTAAAGAATATTATTTAAAATTTTTATAACCAAATTATTGGTCATAGGTATAAAATGAATATAAATATTGTGATATTTTTTTTACACTGCGCCGTTTAGCCTGTAGTAAGCTGATATAAGCTAGTGGTTTGGGATCTAGACAGCTGATACTATTTATTTCAAAATACATACATATGTAATGGTTTCAATCGTGTCGAAATAGAACCGAAATCGTCGCTTAATAGAAAGCCACCGGTACAATTATGACAGTTTTTCGTAGTTTACTATTACAATCGTACTCCAATAGACTTCTATCGGTCGGCTGATAGAATTCTACTAGCACGTACCACGCCAGTGGCCGCTAGTCAGTTGCATTTTTGATAGTCTAACATTTTGACAGCTAAAAACAGCGATGCTGCTTCTATTCTATTGCTTGTCAATAGTAGACTTGGCCCCCTGGACAGTTACAGTACACGCTATTTCGGATTAAGGATTCCAGTGCTGTCAAAAATGGTGTCATCTTACGAATTTCTTCGTCTACTAACAGAATCAGAAATAGCAGTGTGTTTTGTGAAACTCCACTTGCTTACCATCTGTTTTAAGAACGTCTAATGACGTCAGAAGACTTACAAAAACTCGTGGTGATATCTAATTCCAAACATTGAGGGTCATATGAGCAGTTGGCGATGAGCGTACATCGGATACTAAGATGCCAACCATTTGCATAATTCCTTAGATGGTGAATTAGATAGAAATCCTCTGAGTCAAATCCACTCAAAGGCTCGAAGATCAAGGTCCAACACCTTAGCTCACAATGCCGTCCGCCTTCTGGTGCGCGACTCAGAGCAACATGAGAATGATAAATATTGAGGGAATGTTTCGAACCCTGGAATAAATCATGTTGTTTGAAATTGCTCAAGATTTGAGTCTTAAATATACTTCAACTTATGGAGTTAGTGAGGCAAAAGACTCACCGTTTACCACCTGAAACCGAACATCGCTATAATTTTGTTTTATACTACTGAAATGGCTGACAAGCATACGGCCCAGCTGAAGAAAAGTGGTCACCGTAGCCTATGGACGTTTGCAACACCAGAGGTGCAGCACTGCCGACTCTAATCTACTGCCCATCCTTTTTTATGAACCTGCTCAAAATAATTTGTGCAAATGTGTGTGTGTGTGTGTGTGTGTGTGTATTTAATAGATAATTACTTATTCCAAGAACATAAAATCTATTAAGCCCATCGCACACGACTGCGGTTTTCCAAATCGCATGAGACCGTAACGCTCCGTCGCTCACCGACGACGCTTGCAGCACACCATGCGAGGACGAACAGTTTGCGAAACTATAATCATTTACATTCTATTCCCCACATTTATCCATTCCAACCTTCTGCTGTAGACGTAAAGTTTATTTTTGATCGGTTAAGATTCACAAATGGTCACTGGTTTCTTCATATCAAGGAAAATACTTACTAAAATGACTGCGGGAAGGAGACAAATTGTAGTCAGTGGTTGTGAGATGTTTCCCAATTGTATGGGGTTGGGTTGTGCCCCAACTTAGAATTAGATTTCATGGTGGTTGATTGTCAACCGAGCATTACATTTGAAATGAAAAGACTTTGTAACACATTGTTTTGATAAATGAACGTGGTAATGTTATGACCGCGCCGCGAACATCTTGTGAATTATTAAGACATGTCACAATAATAGTTGTTTTTTTTGTGAGGTTGGGGAAAAAGTCTTTTCGCATTTAGAATGTAAAACTTGTAATAAAAAATCTTTGGCTGTACTATTTTTATCTGGCTGATTTTGATAACATTAAAAATGTTACATAAAAAAAAAGAAATAAAATTAATAAAAATTAGTTTCCCGCTATTTTTCATTTGTTTTTCGTTCTGTCAAAATGAGTGAATCTACTGAAGAAATTCGATACATTTTAAGGTTTTATTACGAAAAGGGGAAAAATGCAACGCAAACCGCGAAAAAGATTTGTGACGTTTATGGACCTAATGCAGTGTTAGCAAGAGTAGTACAAATTGGTTTAAGCGTTTTCAATCCGGGAATTTTGATGTTAAAGATGCACCTCGCTATGGTCGAAATGTTACAGATAAAATTGACGCAATTTTTGAAAAAGTGGAGTAAGATCGGCATATCAGTAGTTACGACGTAGCTGAAGAACTGGGGATTGACCACAAAACAGTTTTGACCCATTTGAAAAAAGCTGGGTTTCCATATAAGTGTGTTTATCCGTTACTTCATCTTCTGTCTTCAACTTAGCGTATTACTAAATACTTTCAAACCCTTTCTGGAATGTGAGCCTGGAGCCCGCTTTTACTAGTTGTACGGACTAGAAGCAGCTATGTTGTGGCTATATATGTTCCGCATATTATTGAGAGCAATTCCGACTGACCTAATCCCATAAACGCGCCTGTGTAGTTACTGCAGATTATAATGGTTTAATAAGGGCTAGATGCTGCTGGATAAATATTATCAGAAAATATTTAAAGTTTGGTGTAGAAGAGCCCTACCAAGTTTTCCATAGCCCTCGCATAGTAGAGAAACTTCCTTCAAAAGGACCTAAGTATTCGTACGGTTGAAAGGATAGCAAGCCCTTTACACGCATATAATGAAATGATAGGCTGGTGGAGCCGCAGCTATTGGCAAATCTTTTATAAAAACCATTACTCAGGAGTCTATATAGTACGTCTACTGATGTGGCATGTCAATATATCTTGTTTTATTAGACTTATGACGTCTGATAAACAGTGTTCAAAGTCTTACTTGTGACGTATAAAGCAGTTACTTGAAGATATTTAATGGCATATTGTTTCAACTACAACAAAAGATTTGCGTGTAACTCCTGCCTGCCGTGTACAGAGGTGGAAACTTCGAGGCAAAGGTTAAAGGCCTTCAGGGTTAAAGATAAAACCACTGTAGCGATAGGTATTGTAATATCAATCCAACGGTGGAGTATCACACAGGCTCGCATACATGCACTTAATGGCGGACCCTCAACGCGCCTACTCTCGCCTATAGCTCTCGTTTTATCCTGAAGTGGTGCGAACGAGACAGTGACAGTAATATTTATGATATTTCAGGTCTTATTCGCGACATATATTATTAGGTACAAAGCCCATCTTATACTTCCCGACGTTCGACCGGATTACACGAGAAATATCATAAATATGAGTGACAATCGTGAAAGTTTTAAAACATTAGTGTAACATGTCTGTGCTGTGATTGTAAGAGAGCTTGTAGGTCGCATACACTATAGAAGATTTCCGAGGCCCAAGCAACCTCACCCAGCATCTACACCTGCTGAAGAACGGATAAGACAACATCGCAGATGTCCTTTACTAGTTTGGAAGGTCAGGCGGCAGTCGCTCCAAACAATGTCGAAAACTAAAAACCAAACTATAGCAGCTCCTAGCAGTCAAATAAAAGTAATTACAATAAAATTTGAGAATTAATCGTGTTATGACTGTCTATGAAAGCTGAAGCCGTTTACGAGAAAGCCGTCCAGGAGCCGAAATTGACAGATAAAACAGCGCTTTAATGGCGTTAATATTCGGTCTTACATATGAAGTAAACCAGCAAAGTTCTTTTGTCAAGATGACGATGTCAAAAGAGTTCTTAAGAATCTGGGCTTTATCATAAGCGAAAGTAGGTGATTGGACAATATTATGGTATATTACGAAATACTTTCTTTTTTTTTTGGATATACTGCTTCAAACAGTCATAGCTTGTGTGATTTACTTGTTTTTTTAGATTCGTGTCATCATTACACCTCAAGATGGAAGGTAGGTGACATCTAAAGATTGAAAGCCACTAGCACTGCCGGTAATGCTTTCGACATATGACTTCAAGTTGACGTCTTTTGAAGAAAGAAAGAAGACGTCTGTGGGAGAAGGTGAGTATTTTTAAGTGGGATTCCCAGCCCTAGTGACGGGACCGACTAACCACTACCACCTCGCCTCAACCGCAGGGTAGGCCAGATGTTAATTCACTGCAACGTGACAAAAGAAAGCCTCAGGATGCGGTTCCACTCACGGTAAACTGTGTAATGTAACTAATGTATTATAAGGCGCTCTTGGTCCAGCTGAGTCTAGTACTGCAAGTGCTCAGTCAAGTGATCACTGCGTTATGCAACTTTACCGCTATGGCTGGTCACGGATGGGTGACCACTTTGTGGCATATACATTTGAGAGCGTTACCGTACTTTGGACAGCAAGTTGGTTCCAGTTGCCAGTAACATGCCAGTCGTTAAGCCACGTTGAAGGCCTTATGACCGGCTTGAAAAATTTCAACCGCAAGTAGCCACAACCTATGTCTGTCTATTTCAACACGGCAGTGGGCTAACAACCTATTACGAGGGATAGGAATTCAGTGGGCGTATAATATGCATCTGTCACCCCTTCGGGGATAAGGTGTGATTGACAAACATAAACAAACATGTTTATATATCTACAATGGTCAGCGGATGATGCCGGTACGCCAAATGTTAACAAGTCTAGTATTAAACTGATGAAGTAAGTGTATCCTTATTTTTTTATACCAGGAGCGATTCGTTTACTGACTACCCACTGCTGGCTAGCAATGGGCTTGTGTGGGGGTCGCCCAGCACCTTATCGTGGTGGTACTGGGAATACCCACTAAAACTCCTCGGCTACCTTTCTGCCCTAATTAATAGAGGGAAGTGTACAAGTTTCCTGGTGTACAAGAAAAAAAAAACAGTTTTCTTGATTGTGGAAACGCTTAATAAGGTATTCATTCTTAAGTTAATTAATTAAATTATTTCCAAATTTTTATAGTTAGAATATTTAGTTAATTAATTTTGTAACTATGTATTTAAATATTTTTGATAACTACGCATTTCCTGACTATACGGTCTCGCCTACGAAACACTTCCTCAAAAGAGCGCTTGACTTTTATGGGAAGTTTAATTATTTTTGGCACGGTTATATTTCCTCAATATACGCAGTGCAAAGCAGTTTTAAGCTTGAAGTACTAACCACAATTGCTTACCAAAGACAAATGTATCATGTTAGCACTGACAAAACAATTGTTTGTCAAAGGTTTAATATCTTTTGTTATTGCGTCCTTTAGCGCTTAAGTGATGGTAACTTCCTACCTTTTGTATGTTTATGTATCATCAGCCCATCATCACACATCCATACTAATATATAAATCTGAAGAGTTTGTGTTTGGTTTAACGCGCTAATCGCAGGAACTACAGGTCGGATATGAAAAAATATTTTTTTGTTGGATAGCCCATTTATCGAGGACGGCTATAAGCTATATATCATCACGATAATACGCAGAAGAGCGGAGCAGTAATCATAAATTACAACATATAACATTGTATACAGTAGGTATTGTAAAATGAATAAACAACTATACTAAATAGGTGTCACGGGATTCAAATACGTCACGGGTAAAGTCGCAGGGGGTTAACTTTATTAATATACTAGTTTTGCTCTCCGGCTTCGCTCGTGACAATTTTCAAACACCCGTTGCACCTCATACATTGAACCAATGCCCTATTATTTTTCAAACACTTTTATACAAACTTGATCGTTTATTTTACACCCTAAAACGATCCTACCTGATTTTTAAAAATCCTGAAACATGTGTTTCTTTGTTTTTAGTCAAAAGTAGGTTTTTTTTATGCTTTTATAAGTTTGCAACACCAGAGGTGCGGCACTCGCGCTGCCGACTCTTTAAAAACCTTCTAAGACCCTTTTTGAAGAACCCTATACTGTAGCGTTCGGCAAAACCCAGGCAGGGAGCTCATTCCACAATCTAAGCGTACGCGGAATAAAGCCTCTATCGGACCTAACCGTATGCGTGCGCTCCGGACTCAACACATGTCCATTGATTTGTAATTAGGAAGCAGCAAACGTTATTTTATGCCTCTAACTTTGAAAATTACGAAGTATCACTTAAAAGTTTATCCTTTATTTTATCTCGTTAGGGCTGATTTTTCGAAAAACCCTTAGTGGGTCTTACATAATAAGAGTAACTGACTCTTAAAAATTTCAAGATCCTAGATGGAAGGGTTTCGGCTGGGCGTTGATTGATGTGTGGGTCACCCGTTAATATAATATTAAATGTTTTTTACAAATTTCTCTGAATTCTAATGTACTGCTTGAATTATAAATATTGTGGGTCATTTTTTTTACTCACTGCCGTCTAGCCCAAAGCTAATATAAGCTTGTGTTATAGGATCTAGACAACTAATATACATAATTATATATTTCTAAATACATAATATAAATTATACATAGGAAACACCTAAACTCCGAAACAAACATTTGTGAGCATTGTGAATCACACAAATATTTTTTCCGACCTTGGTATCGAACCCGGGACCTCAGTCGAGACACCGCAGTCACTCAATAATTATATCTCACTACTCTTAGTAGGTTGTTGGTGTACCTAGTACAAAAGACCCTATATGTATATAAAGGTGAGTACTCACATAGTGCCTTTGGCGACAGTCATGTTAAGGTTGCTAAGAACATGGTTCGGCCTCTTCTTGGAGCCGTAGTGCTTGAACGCGTGTCTGACGCACACGGCCTGGGCACGCTTCTGGAAAATCTGGACAAAAAATGTGCATGTTAGATGGATACGTTGGAAATTTTGATAGTGTGGTGTGTTGGTAAATGATAAATCAGTCTTCAGTAAATTCCATTTATTTGTTGTAAAATTAAATTAAATATCCATCACGCCTTATCCCCGAAGGGGTGGCAGAGGCATATTATATGCCCACTTTTCACCTTGTGGATTCCTGTACCACGTAATAGGTGGTGAGCCCATTGCCGTGTTGAAATGTACAGACGCAGGTTGTGGCTACCTGCTGTTGAATTTTTCAAGCCGCCCATAAGGCCTTCAACCGGGACCAACAGCTTGACGTGCCTTCCGAAGCACGGAAACACTCGCAAATGTAAATGCCACAAAGTGGTCACCCACCCGAGGACCAGCCATAGTGAAAGTTGCGTAACTCAGTGATCGTTTAAAGAACACTGAGACCGCGGGGCCACGGGCGCTTCTATATTAGCTTCTATATCTTTATTTGTTGTACAATCACAGGATCACAATTCTATTCAGACGGAGCACATGAGGCTCGCGCCATCGACAGGAAGTAAGAGAGGTTTAGAGATGTTACACATTGACAAGCAACCGTAACTAGTGATGTAACAGATAGGAATCAGGCGATGTAGCAAATGGCAGGTTTTAAAGTCAAAAATCCTACTTTACACTGCTAATTTGAGACGTACAATAATTCACATTTTCATTTTACTAAAAACATCTAATACAAATATTATAATCTATCTATTTATCTTTACGCTGTTTCCCTTACGGGGTAGTCAGGGCGGACTAATTGCCAGGCATCGCGATCCATGCGTACTTTGAAACAACGATTCTGATGTTATAAATAGGAAAGATTTGTAAGTTTGTTTGTAATGAACAGGCTCAGAAACTATTGGTCCGATTTTAAAAATTCATTCACCATTATAAATTTAGTCTTCTTTCGAGTAACATAGGCTACATTTGATTTTCAAAAAGTGTAGGGTTCCGTACGAAATCTCGAATAGGAAAACTTTCACCACGCGGGCGAAGCTGCGGGCAGCGGCTAGTATTAAATAAATATATTATAGGACACTTTTCACACAGCGCCATCTAGTTTGTGCTACGGGATATAGACAACTGATAAACATGATATATATGACTAGAGGCCACTGGGTACCGTGCCCAGTGGCCTTCAGTGTTAGTAGAATTCTATCAGCCGACCGATAGAAGTCTATTGGAGTACAATTTTAATAGTAGACTACGAAAAACTGTCAAAATTGTGCCGGTGACTTTCAATTGAGCTACGATTTAGATTCTATTTCAACATTATTGAAAGAGCAGACTTGGCCCCCAGGTGAGCCCCTTTCTATTTAGCTTCTGGAATTCGCCACGGATGTCTTAGTACCTATCTATCTCCGCCAGCGTTTCGGGTAATAAATTTACATTCATTTAAATTAAGTTCATTATTAAACTCATTAAGTAATTATCAATCAAATCAGCGTATGGCAGTTTACTGTTGCACGTAGGCCTCTCCCAATTTACGCCACTATACACGGTTCTGCATTTTCTGTATCCAGGTTTTATATATCTCTTTTCCAGGTCCATTTCCAGGTCATCGGTTTATCTCGCGGGAGACTACCGTGCGTTTGCCGTCGTGGTCTCCACTCGTGGGGGCCGAGTCTGCTTTTCAATCGTGTAAAAAGAATCAAAATAGTAGCTTAATAAAAGCCACGGATACAATTTTGAAAGTTTTTCGTACCCTACTATTACAATATTTCTCCAATAGACTTTTATCGGTCGGCCGATAGAATTTAACTAACACGTACCGCGCCAATGGCCGCTAATCGCTGACATTTTTTATAGTCTACTAACATTTTACAGCTAAAACAGCGATTCTGGTTCAATTCTACGGCTTTTCAATAGTAGACTCGCCCCCCCAGAACTCGTTTGCTCCAGTCAGTAATTATATTTAAACCAATTATTCAAGTAAATAAAATAGGCATTATATTACAGTAAACCATTGCAAGATTGTATAGCTTGTTTTACCGTCTCGACAGAAATCAAGCGGTGATGCATCGAAACTTCTAGAAGTTTAAAGAAAATCCTTAAGTCAATAGGTAGATCACTGCATACTAAGGTCCGTATTCCAGAACGTTTCTCAATACTCAATCAACGCTTGAGGCTAGTTTTTGCCTTTTAAATCCTACTCTCAAGCGTTGATTGAGTCTTGAGAAACGTTCTGGAATACGGGCCTTACACTCATAGGAGGTAAAGTAGGTATATACTTTCAGGGAAGTCAGAACAAATAACAAAGGCAATAGTATACCATAAAGGAGTACAACAATAAATGGTAGTCGTAAGTGAGCATTGTATTCTTCGTAAGTACTCTTTGAATGACTATTTGTATAAACATGTCTTGTACAAAGGACAGATTCATGAGTAATTTAGTTGACTAAGACTGGGAGGAAAGTGACAGTTTTCCCGAAAAGAAGCAATTAGTGTAAATTTTTAGTAAATTTTTCAAGCCGCCCATAAGGACTTCAACTTGACTTAACGACTGCCATGTTTCTGGCAACCGGGACCAACGGATTAACGTGCCTTCCGAAGCACGGAAACGCTTGCAAATGTAAATGCCACAAAGTGGCACCCATCCGAGGACCAGCCAGAGTGAAAGTTGCGTAACTCAGTGATCGTTTACAGAACACTGAGACCGCGGGGCGACGAGCGCTTCAAAATATATTATTTGTTAAGTTTTTGTATACATTAGCTAAAATATAACGATATTTGTTCAAAGTGAAAGAAAAAATTAACCGTAAAGGTGTTTTCAATGAAAACGTTGCCTAAACCCTTTGAGATATAACAATATAATGTATGGTGGAATTGTGTATCTTATAAAACATGTTAAGAAAACCCTGTCCGATCCGTGAAGGTATTGGTAGGTATCGAAATGTGATTTTATTCGTGTAATCCTTTTTAGAAATTAACCCAAAAAAGTTTACCCCGCATAAAATAAATTAAAAATTAATATAATGTGGTAGCTTACATGGCAACACAGGGAAAGGGCTATTCGGAAATGCAAGTTCGGGTCGGACAGGGTTTTCTTAACACATTGTATTGGTCTACAGAAAAGTCCGCGGTGGCATATGTCTATCTCTTAAGGATAACATACTAGTTTACTATAATACTGAGGGAAACGGATACGAGAAAACTTCACCATGCGAAGAACCAATCTATCTATTTTTGAAAACAGCACAAAATTCGGTGCAGTAATTTTTGAGTTTATCGCGAACAGACAAACAAATAGACGCGATTTTGCTTAGTGATAAATAAGCTATTTATTTCGTAATGCAGTTATTGTGTCCTAATTACCTATTAATTATAATAATTGCCCGGACAATCTCAGAATACTACTACTCCACCACAAACGTCAATATCAAAATGTCACGCACAAGTGACATCACACCCACTCTATGACGCGCTTAGATGACGCGGGTTGTACAGTCAGTCAAAAAAGTTTGAATTGTGACAGTTCATAACAACTGCGCTCCATTAGAAAATTCATCCTTAGTGATAATTAGATCTCATAGGAAATCTTTAAAAAAGTAGCAGACTCTTAGGGCCGTATTCTAGAACGTTTCTCAATACTCAATCGACGCTTGAGAGTAGATTTTATAAGGCAAAATCTAGCCTCAAGTGTTTCTTGAGTATAAATAAACGTTCTGGAATACGGCCCTTAGACTAATATTATTAGTCTGAGTGCTACATATATAGGGGATTTTATATTATACTAGATGACCCCCACAGCTTCGCCCGTGGAATATTTCAACCTCCCGTCGCACCTATTTAATCCCGTCGCTTATATTCTACAATGATGCATACAAATTTGCCCGATTTGTCGACATTTATGACTACTGCTCTGCTACCCAGTGTAGTAGCGTAATGATATATAGCCTATAGCCTTCCTCGATAAATGGGCTATCTAACACAAAAAGTATTTTTCAAATCCGATCAGTAGTTCCTGAGATTAGCACGTTCAACCGAACAAACAAACAAGCAAACTCTTCAGTTTTATAATATTAAGTATTACAAGTCCGTATTTTAAAAGACGTCTCAAGTATCGTTGGAACTGTGATCATATGAAACTAGTTTTAAGACCAAATCGAAACTTAAGCATCGATCTTATTATAGTACGTGACTTAAGTTTCATTCACTTGAAATTAATCTCAAGTACGGATTTGAAAAAATAGAAATTAGATTATATAGATTTAAAATAATTTAATTAATTTTTTTTATTATTAAGATTTATCTATATATATTTATCTATTACTACTCTCTCTTTCAGATCAACCATGCACACGCACAGATATTTTTATAAAATTACTTGCCAAAACTACTCACAACATCCTTACATAAGTATTTACCCATAATAATACAACCCAAAACCATTGAAAGTACATTTTCGGACGTATAAAAACTCGTTACTTTGTATCTTTCAAGGTAAAACTTTAAAAATAACTTTTGACCATAATACTTACTCTGTGGTTTCGAATTTTAATAAGAATTTATGAGCGGTATTTTTTAAATTTATGTTCTAAAACAAATTACATGAAAGGAATCTAATCTCGATACCTGAACACACCTTCGCCGGTTGGACGGGGTTTTATTTACATATTGTATAATATCGTGTTTAACTCACAACTTAAGGTTAATTTAGGGTGAGGCTAAAATGAATACTAACTGACTCAGCATAGTGCGAGAAAGTGAAAATGAGAACAAGAACTAAGATGAGTATTTATCCATAAAGTGCGCGGATAACCTCCAGCACTTGGGTTATTATAGTTAAATGCCTAATAGGTAATCAAAATAAAGTTATTTGATATGTTAAATAATAAACTACGCTTAAACAACAGTATTTTTTTTTCATGAAATTACGTTTACCTATTCCTCATTAGAAATAAATAGACACGTGTATTGCAGTTTTGCAAATTTTTACCTTTAAAGAGGAAAATGGAGGTTGTCTTTTATTGATAAAATTTGTGGGTGACTCATTCTTATAATCAACGTCCAGACGAAGCCCTTGGACCAACAGTCTTACAATTTTAAGGTACCCTTATATAGTAGGTTCCCACTAAGAAAGGGTTTTTTTTTAATTCTAACCCTAAGGGGGTAAAATAAGGGACAAAGTTTTGTATGAAAGTTCGTCATTTACAAAGTTGGCAACATAAAATTACGTACACGTATTTTGGTAACAAATAAATGGACACGTGTTTCACGATTTTACCTATAAAGGGATAAAATAGGGGTTCTAAGTTTCTATGGGAGATTGTCGATTTTCAAAGATAGCAACACCAAATTTAGCATACTTACTATTGATAAAAAAGAAATAAACACGTGTTTCAGGATTTCATTAATTCTACCCTTATGTGTATAAAATAGGATATCAAGTTTATATGAAAGTATTTTAATATTTATAAGGGCATGGGTCAAATGTATGAGGTGCAACGGGTGTTCAAAGAATTTAACGAGCGAAGTCGGGGGGCACAGCTATTTATAATATTGGTAGGATATCGTTTATCAAATATCGGTTTCTGTCATGTCCACTCAAAGGTATGTATGACGCATGAATGTACGTGTGTAAGTTATCAAAACATTATAATTACTACTTCGATAACAGAATTCAATGATGATTATTGACCGTGAATTGGAATTAAGGCCATGAATAAAGTATTAATAAACAAATCTCATTATATCATTCCATCTAAAGCACGGAGGACAGAAAGAATTAATTTTCTTTTATTCTCTAGTCCGTGATCTAAAGCTATAATGAGCATTCAGACTTGCCCAGACATGAAAAATTATACACCCCGGACCTTTTTTTTGGGACTACTCCCGGCCTATTCCTATTAGGGACTGTGATTCATATAAATTAAGATCTCCGGCAATGACCAAGTACGGGTGGGGGGATATACCAAGTTTCCGCGGCCCAAGAGGTAAAGTATCACCAATGACGCAGGCGTCCTTATGAAGTTAAAAGGTCATATGACAATAACTTCTAACAATGCCGAAAATATAAAGCTAAACAACAGCTGCTTCTAGGAGTCAAATATACCTAAGGTGCACCTTGATTGACTACCTGCTTAACAAAAAACTAGGATATTAATTAATTCACAAAATATCCACCGCTGTGATACCAACACTATCATAGATATCAAAGATAGAAGGTCAAATTTAATTCAAAATCAAGCAATTAAAAGGTCACATTAGTTCAATGTCAAGAGGTCAAACACATTTAATATTTAAGTAGTAAGAATAATAAATTGTGTTATCACAAAAAACATGGCTGTTAAAATGGATACCATATTGAAATTGTCTATCAAAGCGTCTTCCCGGATGTAGGAGTTACATTACAAGCATCCCAATTTGCTCGAAGTGTTAAAGCAGGGCGCGATGGGGTCCTTTTTTTATACCACTGAGGTGGCACGGCCCACTTGATGGAAAGTGGTCACCGTAGCCTATGGGCGTTAGCAACACCAGAGGTGCAGCACTCGCGCAGCCCACCCTTTATAAACCTTCTAAGACCCCTTTTGAGGAACCCCATACTGTACACATTCCTACCGCATTAGTGGTCCAAGCTAGCTTCTACTGCAAGTCAAGCACCTGCTGACTAAGGGACGAAGTCATGGTCAAGAGAAGGAAATCTCTAAACTGAACCCCGTACCAACCCATCTGGTTAGCGTGGTACAACCAATCCCGCTCCAAAAATGTAACTTGGAAGCCTACGTCCAGTAGTTGCCTGTGGTTTATTAGATGGATTGGTATGGTAGACGTTAGGATATCGTCTACACTTTCCATAAAACAAAACATGGAAAATATTCTCTAACCTAAACTCTAATAGAAAAAGGATGAATAGCCAAACCTGTGTGGTAAGTGTAGTTAGCATGCCCTTACAAGGCACACCGCACCCGCACAACAGGGGGCCGAGTCTGCTATTTCAATTGTTTCTAAATGGAATCGAAATCGTCGCTCAATAGAAAGCCACCGGTACAATTTTGTCAGTTTATCGTAGTCTACTATTTCAATGGTACTCCAATAGACTTATATCGGTCAGCCGATAGACTTCTACTAACAGGTACCGCGCCAGTGGCCGCTAGTCAGTTGCATTTTTTATAGTCTACTAACATTTTGACAGCTAAAAACAGCGATGCTGGTTCTATTCTACGGCTTGTCTATTGTAGACTCGGCCCCCTGGACTCTAGCAAGAGCATGCCATAGGATATGGGAGACTTATTAAAACAGAATTAATAAAATAATTAAAAAATCCCAAATCAAGAATGGACAACTAATCGTTGAGAGTTGAGTAACCCACAGACTATATGATGCAGCAGAAAGATTCGGGTTACCATTTCGTGGAAATACTAACAAGTTTCGGCTATACATACACACATACATATTGTCACGCCTTTATCCCCGAAGGGATAAAGTGTGGACTATACGCCCACATTTCACCGTATGCTTTTTTGTCCTACGTAACAGGTGGTGAGCCCATTGCCGTGTTGAAATAGACAGACGCAGGTTGTGGCTACCTGCTGTTGAAAATTTTCAAACTGACCATAAGGCCTTCAACTTGACTTAACGACTGTCATGTCACCTGCAACCGAGACCAACGGCTTAACGTGTCTTCCAAAGCACGGAAACGCTCGAAAATGTAAATGCCACAAAGTGGTCACCCATCCACGACCAGCCATAGCAAAAGTTGCTTAACGCAGTGATCGTTTACAGAACACTGAGTCCGCGAGGCCACGAGCGCTTCCAGCAAAAATATAATGCTAAAAATAAAACTTATCTCACTTCTTTTTTTCCATCGTGGGTAAAAAAATCGTATAATTATCGATACTGACCGTGCTGTCCTGTTTTTCAAACGGCGGTGATGAGAACTGTATCTGACTCATCTTCGACTCCTTCTCGTCGCCCATCGGCGACGGAGGCGACGTCTCTCTGTGGACAAAACAAACATCACAATAAATAAATCGTAAATATGGAGTTTCATTGTCAGGTTGTCAGATGCAGTGGCCACACGAAGCTGCGAGCAAGGCGGATTAAATCTCGTATTTCATTATACATAAGCTAGAAACCCTGTTTTTATACCACTGAGGTGGCAGACAAGCATACGGTTCACCTGATGAAAAGTGTACTGTACAGTGTAGCCTATGGACGTTTGCAACACCAGAGGTGAGGTACTCGCGCTGTCGACCCTTTAAAAACCTTCTAAGACCCCTTTTGAAGAACCCCATACTGTAGACGTTCGGGAAAACCCAGGCAGGAAGCTCATTCCACAACCCTTTGCATAAATTAAAATAATACATCAGATATATTGATAGAAATATTAAAATATGTATATTAAATTTCATTCAGTAATGAAATCACGACATAAAGATTTGTATATGATAAAAATTTTGTTAATACAGAAGCGAGTAATTCTTTAATTTTAAATCTAAAGTGTTTTTATTTGTCTCAAACTTGACTCGAACCAGCGTCTTCTCACTTACCGGTTGAGACGATGAACCAATTAGCCTACTGAGCCCCACTCAAACTGACGAATTTATCCACGTCTTTCCGTCTTAAAGCGGCATAAGGGGCCATCTACCGGTATTTAGTACTACTAGTGGGAAGACGATAGTTCAAGACCAACTCGAGACTGAATTTTTTTCAACTTTTTTGTAGTTAGCATATTAATTGAATTTCAAATTTGTTTCTAGAGTTTTTCATTTTCCTCAACCAGTACCGAACTTGCACGAAAAAAGTTCTTATTAAACTCTATTTAACAGCAGTAACATGTAGGATGGTTCTCGCAAAATGATTATTCTCCAAAACGAATGAATTAATGGCAGTATTGGTGCCCGATTAAGTGAGGAAAATTCTCAGTTACTTGACAACCCTCCGTCAGGCAACCGCAGCTCAGGACCTTGACCAGACGAGTCACCAACCTTGTCACGTTCGTATCATGGTGAAATCTCACGAAATTCATTCACATTACCAGCGAGGTGCGTAGAATCGTCTTTGGATGAACTGGCATTTCACAATTCTTTTTACAGAAAAGCAGTGTCTTTTGCAATAACACGATATTTATTGACTGGCTCTGTGACTTAGTGGGAGTGTGTCCGACTGCTACGCAAGAGGTCTAGTATGATTAGTAAGTCGTGGGTTCGATTCCCACCCAGGATAAAACTTAGTGTGATGAGCACGAAGGTTTATTCTGTGTCTGAGTGTTATTTATCTATAATATGTAGATAGATAGATAGATATTATTCTTTATTGTAACACCAAAACACATTTAAACTTATTAATAATGTAATCCTAAATTGGTTTTACAATTATCCTTATCGCACAAAGGCAATTTCTTACAGGCAACCTAAATATGTATGTATTTAGAAGTATATTTAAGTATGTTTATCAGTTATCTGGTAACCATAGTACAAGCTCTGCTTAGTTTTGAATCAGATGGCGTTGTGTGAGTTGTCCCAACGATATTTATTTATTTATTTTGTTTATTTACAAATAAGAAGAAATACGTGTTAAATAATCTACGGTGAGCAATATGTAATCGTGAAATTAAAACGATTAGATATAAATCTCCGAATGTTTATTGCTTGAATATATATTTTTAACATGAATGCATGAAGGCTCAGATGTAGAGCTAATAACTCAATTCTACATTCAGCTGTACTTTGACAAGACAAAAGGAAAAAAAATCATTTCAATTTCAATTAATTTTCTTTTGTTGTTTTATCCTACGGTTATAGATCCATGTCGCGTGGATTAGAGAACAAGAACTTATATTTATAATAATACTAGTGGTTCTGTGACTGTAGACATCGAAATTTTTTTTTTATAAATTTCAAATAAAATTTCACCATTGCTTTTTTTTTATTTTGAGCGCTTTTGCCAACGACTACGGGCCCATTTCCCCTCCCCTGCCTCCATTTCCCCCCCGATCGAAAAACCCCCTCGCTAAAAGTTGCTGTCTACATCAAGAATTGTCCATGCCAAGTTGCATGCATATCCGATTAAAAATGCGACCTGTAGACTGTTCGCATCGCTCGCCTTTCATTCCAATAATAATTTAGGGGATATTAAAAAAGTACTTATTCAACGTCCTAATGTAGAAATAACCTAACAAATTTCCTCCAAATCGATGTAGTAATTGTGTGAAACAGATAGTAAAAAACGAATATTTATACAGCCTATGAAGTTTTCATATCAGTACTCAGTACAAGTATCATAGCTAAAATGTCTGGACCAACTTGGCAAAAATTTTAATTAAGGCACTTTAGATTAACACGTAGGTTACTTTTTATGCGGGAACAGGTTCCTGAGGAAAACGGGTACGAGAAAATTTCAACATGCAGGTGTCTTCTAGTTTTTATTAAGTATTAATAGGATAGTAGATGTCAGAAAGAAAGCCGCAAATCTAAAGTTGTAAGCCACCCGACCGTTTAATAGGTTTCTATGCTGAATAAATACCAACAGATAGATAGCTGACGAATTTGTCCTGGGGGCCAAGTCTACTAATTCAATCGCGTCCGAAAAGAATAGAAATCGTCGCTCAATAGAAAGCCGACGGTTCAATTTTGACAGTTTTTCGTAGTCTACTATTACAATCGTAGTCCAATAGACTTCTATCGGTCGGCCGATAGAATTCTACTAACACGTACCGCGCCAGGGGCCTCTAGTCAGTTGCGTTTTTGATAGTCTACTAACATTTTGACAACAAAATACAGCGATTCTGGTTCTATTCAACCCTGGTCTTTTTAGACAAAGATGTAGTAGCGTAACTCATAGGTGTACCTCAGGAGGTATAGGCCCAGCAGCAAGACAGAACAAATTCAAAAATAAATAAATAAATTACTTGTGTGGTTAGTGAGGGTGAAGCAATATCTGTTGCCAACATAATCTAGTTCAAACAGGTTAATAACAAGAATCACTGGTTATATTAACCGTTTATATTGCACAGGTAACCGCAATGCATATCGTTTCAAAATAAAGTATGTATTAGATAACGTACCATTGCCACAAAATAGACAATCTAAACTACATCTCAGCTCACTTTTAATCCTACCGCGAAGCAATAAATCGTTTTCTTTGCATGACTCTTCCGCCATTTTGTTTCTTCCTAGTATCCATTTAGTTACAGCATCACATGTGCCAGCAATTATCGTATCAGACATAGCTTTGTCATTTATTTTGTATCTGTGAATGTAAATTTATAAGTTACATGTTTTAAAGAAAGTAGAGGGTAGAAGGGGAGGGTAGGCCGAGACATACATATGAAGACCACGTGAGCTGATTGCTGAAAAACGGAATGTATGAAGTGATTAATGAGTCTGCATAAAGCGAAAGAAGTATGTATGGATCGCTAAACCTGGCGATCTGTCCTCGCTCACTACTCCATCAGGGATACAGCGTGAAGATAGTTAAGGTATGTTCAGTTACATGTTTTAACTCTATTTATTTTTACCATCTCCCACTCTGAATATATAGCTGCTAGTCTGAATTTGTCACGTACAGCAGAGTGGGCAAAGTGTAAAAAGTGATTTGAGGGCTAATTTGGTTTTAATGTTTCCAATTACGAGTATGTGTGTTTGTGAATTATTGAATCTCTAACATTACAGCACCCAAACGAACGGAATATGAAGCGGTGTTTTAAGGTAAAAAGCTGATGTGATCGATGTAATAATGGTATGAAGATTTTTTCAGGGCTTTAAGTTCGTCAGGTTTTTGAAGTTTGTAATTGGTGTGCCCAATGCCCTTCCGTTCCCGAACAACAGGGGCGGGTCGGAGATGTCATCCTTACACTGTGCACACCATCTTGCCCAGAAAAGAAACATTCCGTAGGTCTTTCTTATGTCGCACCATTAAAGTATGGTACTCTCTGCCGGCGCACGTGTTTCCCTCCTCTTGCAATCCTGGGTCCTTTAAGAGAAGCGTGAAAAGGCATATTTCTGGACCGTCAAAATGAGGGTCGCTATCGGAGTCCTGCGGGTTGAGATAGCGGCCCTCAATCACGGGTCGTAGTCTTTGCTTACCATCAAGCGGGCGACGCCGTTTTGATGTGCAAAAAAAAATGATTTGATGAACGGACCAAATGGAATACATGTAAGAACTTAGAATGGAGTTTCAAATTCATGAGCATTACGCGATTAACTTTGTGTATAATTTGGTTACTTATTTATTTATTTATCTATCACGCCTTATCCCCGAAGGGGTGGCAGACGCATACATATTGTATGCCCATTGTTACTTTGATTTCAAAATTAAGATTAAAAAACCTGGCATTATTTTTTGCATAATATTTAAGCACTTCTTTAATTTAAAATTGTTTTCAGTTCCTAATAAATACCTAGTCAGGTCATAAGTATTGTCACACAGTAAAAACTTTTCTTTTAGAATGCTGGCCACAAAAAAGTTTGTTGAATTCGAATTTCGAATTGTTCATGAAAATAAAAATGTATACTTTTTAGAATTTTACTCATTTTTAAATATGGAGTGGACGCTTAAAGAAGACCGTGTTGCAGTTATTGCGTTGCATCGTTGCGGTTACGCGCCAATTCAAATTTTTGACATACTGAAAAATTTGAATATAACCAAAAGATTCATTTATCGTACCATGAAACGATACAATGAAGACTCTAGTGTAGATGATAGGTCAAGAAGTGGTCGCCCTCGGTCTGTTAGGACTCCAGCAGTGATAAAAGCTGTGAAGGCGCGAATTCAAAGAAATCCCAAACGTAAGCAGAAACTGTTGGCCCTTCAGATGGGGTTAAGCAGAACCACGGTGAAAAGGGTGTTAAATGAAGACTTAGGGCTTCGGTCATATCGAAGAAAAACAGGACATCGTTTAAATGCTCGTCTAATGGACCTGAGACTGAAGAGATGCCGCGCTTTGATGAAGCGGTACGCGGGAAAAAAATATCGGGAAATTCATTTTTCGGATGAAAAAAATTTTACCTTAGAAGGGAGCTACAACAAACAAAATGATAAGGTGAAGGCACACAGTAATGAAGAAGCGAGCAACCGTATTCCGCGTGTCCAACAAGGTCATTTTCCACCCTCGCTCATGGTATGGTTGGGAGTTTCTCATTGGGGCTTAACAGAGGTACATTTTTGTGAGTAAGGTGTAAAAACGAATGCAGTTGTGTATCAAAATACAGTCCTGACGAACCTTGTGGAACCTGTTTCTCATACCATGTTCAATAACAGGCACTGGGTATTCCAACAAGATTCGGCGCCAGCTCATAGAGCGAAGAGCACACAAGACTGGCTGGCGGCGCTTGAAATCGAGTTCATCCGGCACGAAGACTGGCCCTCCTCCAGTCCAGATTTGAGTCCGTTAGATTACAAGATATGGCAACACTTGGAGGAAAAGGCGTGCTCAAAGCCTCATCCCAATTTGGAGTCACTCAAGACAACCTTGATTAAGGCAGCTGCCGATATTGACATGGACCTCGTTCGTGCTGCGATAGACGACTGGCCACGCAGATTGAAGGCCTGTATTCAAAATCACGGAGGTCATTTTGAATAAACTTTATTGTATAAGAATCTATGTTTTGTTAAGTTCATTCTGGTATATAAATGGTTACATAATGAATAAACTTGTTTCAATTATTTTATATTAAACATGTGACAGAATTTATGACCTGACTAGGTATTTTGATGAAGGTAAAAACAAGTATATACATATTTAAAGTCTGAATAACTCTCAGTTAGTCAGAAATACTGTTTCTATTTTATTATTATTGATGTAAATTTGTAAAATTGCCTCTGGCACTCGTCCCGGTTGTCTCTGATTCAAGTTCGGGTGATAAAGCTTACAACGCAAACTTTATTAAAGTTTAGACCATAATGATCCATAATGCTTTAATTATTTATGCAGATTTTTGATAGCTAAATCATAATCTACAACCAGTTGCTATACATAACGGTTTTATTACTGACTGAAATGTTAAAAAATCCAGTAGGATTTTTAAAAAAATAATTATAATTATTGCGCTGGCCTCGGGTCAGTTCAACATCTCTCGATATCTACGAGGTAAGTTAAAGCCATTAACTAAGTATCTTCTTGAGATTGAGAGATTCCACGTCACTGGATGTTTTTGATTCAGCTTGTCCACAATTTTATACGAATATGAAAGTGCAATTTTAATGTCAATAGATTTAAAGCAGTTCTATACTTTAAAAGAGATTATCAAAACGATCTTGCAATATATGAAATGCAGCACGTGTCTTCACTGTCGATAGGAAAACGTGATGGCGGCGACAAGGCCGTGGACCGGCTGATCGTAGTCTAAAGTACACACAACACGTACGTGGAATACTTGCGGTTGTGGAATGCAATGCGCTATTAAGATTTATAAAGCTACACTACCGATCACCTCTAGTGATTGAAACAATATAGAAATTATTAGGTTTAAGAGGGTCTATTAAAATCTCTATGACTGAAGCTAGCCTCACTTGCAATTTGTGCACCTGATATCTCATAGCGGAGACATGGCAAAGGAAAGCGAAAAACTCAAAACAAATAAGGATTTGTCCCAACTCATTTGACCAGCGCGGTGAAAGGTCAAATACCGTCCCAGTGTAGTAGTGGACTGTGAAAGACTGATTTGATTATTTATATTGCAAATCATTACGGCTCCGATGCATTTACTAGCTGACGATGGGGACTTCACCTCTTACTCAGCAACAATGCGGCCGAAACCACGAGACGTCTCCTAGTACTTACTAAATCATTCGCTTTTTAATAGTTGTAAGTGATTGTACGAACGAATTCTATTTGTAACATGTCTGATATAACTACAGAGTATGCGAGTACAAGTTACAGTAGGGAGCATTTAAGCTGTTGAGTGTATGGGATCTCATCAAGAAGTTCGGGAATTTGAACAATACCAAAAATGACAATTCACAGCCACATGAGCTCAATCTATCAGATCAAGGGCGCAGAAGTATACATTTTTGAGTGTAGCAAAGCCATTGACATCATTTTTATTTTTTAAATTAGACTGCTTCGTTTTTCAACCATCCCTCCCACTGCTGAACTATGTATACCAGAAATTCAAAATTAATCTGCTTGCTAGGATGTTGAGAAACTCAGACATAAGAGAATAAATTACAAACGTCATAAACAATCAACGGCCCATTAATGTTACCAAGGCACCATAATTATAAGAAAAGAAGCACCACAATCGAATGAACGCAAAGTTGCCGTCCCTTACTGGCGGTACAAGGACATGTTTTAGAATGGGACAGCAACAGCCAATCAGTGTCGTATCGTAACAATTTCGCCATTACGACCGTGGCGGCATGTCAAAACGTTGAACGCAGGTGGAATTAAAATGGATGATGTCTGACTGGAATTATTAATTGGTTGAGACAAGTAGTGATTGTAATAGTACCTAACATGTAGGTATTTAAGAATTCACGTCTAGTTTGATTAAATACATTGAATGGTTAACAAATACTGTTCCAAATCGTCGGCTGCAACGCAAATCGGGTAAAATGGGGTGTATTTGGATAGAAGGATGTAAGAGGCCCCACGAAGATCTCCAGGGCTCAAGCGACACTTGCTAGCGGTGCATCAGTGGGGTTGGGAGGTAAGACATCATAAAATTAAAAGCCAAACGATAGCTACTCCTAGTAGTCAAATAAAGGTTGATCCCAGGCTCCAAATTTAGGTAGGGTTTGAGAGCAAGCGTGAAAGCGCATAAGATGAACGGAAGGGTATAAGGCAGTAGTTCTACAATGCAATGGTTTCAACTGCAGTGCACTTCTACAAACAACAGACCAGGGGGCCGAGTCTACCATTTTCCAATAGAAACCCGTTCTATTTATATTCTACAGCGGTTCTATTGCGATAAGTCCAAAACTATGTATTCTACTAAAACTATTGTATATTTCACAATCACACTTCTCAAGCTGCAGAATAGAGACAAAATAGCTGTTTTAAGCTATCAAAATATTAATATAGACTATCAAAAATGCAAATTAATAGCTACTTATAGGCGCTACGCGTGTTAATAACATTCTATTGGCCGGCCGACAGAATTCTATTGGAGCGCAATTGTAATAGTAGACTACGAAAACTGTCAATTTTTTCTGTCGACTCTCTATGGGGCGACGATTATTATTTAGTTCTGATGCGATTGAATTAGTAGACTTGGACCCCAGTTACTGTCCCAGATTACATAAACCGTTGCATGAGAGGTCATAACAAACGGAAGCCTGAAAGAGCCTTACATACCACTACGTTTCAGACTGGACTCTATTAACATAAAAACCCTTTAAAGTTGGCTTTAGTTTAGGATAGAATCAAATTGACGCTATTAAACAAAACTTAAACTATCCAAAAACAATGGTTATTTTTGCGTTATTTGTTTACATATAATATTCTGAACAGAACGCATGCGTAGTGGGATTAAGTTCCAAAGGAAATCACCGAAGGTCGTAACAAACATTACACGTATGTTCGACGGTTCGATAATTACCTCCACTTGAGCTTATGTATGATTTTATGATATCCTGGTTTTTGTACTACTTAGATGGCAGACAAGCGACCCATCTTAAATTTTCAACACCAGGGGTGCTGCTCTCGCGCTCCCAATCCTGGAAAACTTTTCCAAATCCCTTTTGAAGAATATACAGTAGACGTTCAAGAAGATTGGACTTTACCTAGGGAGGATGAACACCCTGTCTATGGCGAACGGTGCGATGATAGAAAGTAGCCGTGCCGTCAACATATTAAACAGCAAAAGACCTGGTACCTGATAGTGCAATAACAAATGAAATTGGAGGTTTTATAATTTATGCTGTGCCACTGGGGAACGAGAATAATGTCGATCAACACTGAGTACAGAGTGTATTCCACAACATTCTGTTTATTAAACACTTAACGTAGACGCTATACGCTTGTGGAATGAAGGAATGTATATTACCATATTACATTTGTAAATAATGACCTTTTATCCTTGCAATAAATACTATTTACACTGTAATTAACATAGTCACATAAAAACACTTCCATGTTCTTTCTGTATTATTAATACCTACGTGTTAAAGATGGCTGACTTTGACCCTAGCTAAGATACTATATCATTAACGATAATTATTTACTAAGAAAATACAGACCTATATTTAAATTAAGCGATTCTGTTGAACTGACTTGTTTATGTTAGTTCCTGGATATGTCAGAAATATCTATATGTCGATAATAGAGGAAATGCATTATGGTTCGTTAGAAATATGATGTACACACTATCCATACATACCTATTATAAAACAAAGTCTTCCGCCGCGTATGTATATTTGTGATAAACTAAAATGATATCGAGCAATGATAATCCATATCATGCCAGTTTCACTAGTTCATTAATTAGATAGATAGAGTGATTTATGAGGAAAGTTTAGGTTTTGTGTAAATTGGTTCAAGTATAATCATTGTTGGAGATGTCGTAAAAATCAAGCTTACTAAAGACGAAAGACCACACGAGCGGAGCCGCGGGCATTAACAAGTAAATAATAAAATTAAATCTTTTAACGATGATGCATTTTTGTTGCTAACTTTAAGTAACTGATAGATAGGTATGAAGTTGAAGCGAGCGCAATATATCTTCTCATTTCAAGCAGGAAAAGAATTCTACCATTTGCAATCTTCCCGCACTTGTTTCAGCTACTTCTAACTTCAGAGGACACTACAATTTTGGTGCGTGACTTATTAAGTTGAATTACTTTTACTAGTATACATGGCAGCTAAAATGAAATAGAAAGCAATGATTCTGTAACTAAATTATGTAGGACTTTCAGTTTTGTTCTTAATTGTCTGTCCGTGTGTTTCTCATCTTGAGTGGTGGTGAAAGTGAGATAGTAGATAAAGGGCATGCTCCGGTGGGCACTTGCTCTCAAATTAACGAAGATAATTAGATACTAAAGTTACGAAGGAAGTACTTACTGAATGAAAATTTTGTAATTTTTCTTATGTAATTATTGTCAAGCGATATTTGCGAATGCCTTGTAGCCCTCAGTGGTTTCAGTTGATAGATCAGTTAGTGCGGTAGCCCGCCGGAATTTGGGTTAAACCATAAACTTGTTACAGTATACAAAGTTTTTTTTTATGGAATAAAAAGTAGCCTATGTTACTCTGCCGACCTACTATTATACCCAATTTAAATTACTTGCTATTTGAAAGAAAAACAAATAAAATATGACACTTCCACTGATTATAGATCGACTGTTATCGCAAAGAGTAGTATACCAATTCACGGTTTGAATAAAAAAAACCTATGTTGGATGCAATCCGTAATAGCAAACCAGATGATTTTGATTGGCGAAATGTATAGTTGTGGGACATGTTTTACACAATGGCGTCTAGCTCAAAGTAATCTAATATAAGCTTGTGTTATGGGATCTAGACGGCTGATAAACATACTTATATATTTCTTAATACACACATATTATTCATAGAAAAAACTCAGTTATATATGATACTAGATGACCCCCACAGCTTAGCCCGTGGAATATTTCCGTAGCTTATAAATTCTACAATAATGCATAAAAATTTGCCCGATTTGTCGACATTTATGACTACTGCTCTGCTCCCCAGTGTAGTAGCGTAATGATATATAGCCTATAGCCTTCCTCGATAAATGGGCTATCTAACACAAAAAGATTTTTTCAAATCCGACCAACTTGAGATTAGCGCGTTCAACCAAACAAACAAACTCTTCAGCTTTATAATATCAGTATAGATGATCCTACCTACCTCTCGTCATACATAGGTATGAGTATCAAATATCTTATGACACATATATGTAATTAAGTGCGTACATTTACGCCTTATAGGAATTTCCGGATAGGCAGGGATAATTATCAGCCTTTTTTGTCTTTGTTAATGTTTATTTTATTACTTCCTTCCTTCCTACATCACCCGACATCTATAAAAGAAGAGGTTCTTAATTCGATCACTACTGAACTGCAGAGGTTGAGCAAGAAAGCCGCTAGTGAGTTTAAATCTAATAGCAAATCTGCCTGGTAGAAATTTTTTTCTTCTTCTTTTTTAATAAATAAATATCGCTGGGACAACTCGCACAGCGCCATCTGATTCCAAACTAAGCAGCTAACTGATAAACATACTTTTATATTTATTATAGATTAATAACACCCAGACAAAGAATAAACCATCGTGTTCATCACACAAAGTTTTATCCTGGGTGGATATCGAACCCACGACCTCTTACGTAGCTGATACACTCCCACTGCGCCACAGAGGCAGTCAAACTCATAACTGGTACGTCTCATGTCAAACTCAAGACGAACTTCGCACTTAAGATATCTATGAGAGAGACAAATTATAATTTGAGACCTTTATCAAGCGTTGTGGTCCGCGTTTAAGCTCGTGACACTTGAACACCGTTGCAAGTAATTTATTGTTGTTAAAATAAGTATAAGTTTATATAAGTATCATTACATTAATTTATTATGACTGCTCCACTCCATTAGGTAGCGTGATGATATATCGCTTATAATCTTCCTGGATAAATGTACTATTAAATACTAAAAGAAGTTTTCAATTTGAATCAATACATTCTGAAATTAGAGCTTAATCAAACATAAATAGGTTTTATAGATTAAAATATAGATTTTACACTCACGTTATTTATCCGAGAGAGTAGGCAGGTTGAATAACATATGATTACACATATTTGACCTCAAGTAAGGACGAGCCTAAGACCGTGATAAGATGGACATATATTATAGAGGTACATATTGTGTTGTAAATATCTGCTGACTGCCCGTACGTGTGGTCTGCGCAACTGTGACTCAGACAAAACTGCATTGTATGCAAAATTCTAACGATTCATAAACACGTACTTAAATCTTTTGTTGTATAAGAATAGTGTTTTCCATTATTGCTATGTCCAATGGCCGACGACGTCACGCAATTATCTCATTGTTCTTATCTTCATCTTCATATTAGCGTTAGATCTGGTTGCACCCAAAGTTAACACTGCGTTAATTTCTGGGTTTGACCTTCTTAAGATAAGCTATTAAACTGATAAAAAGTCATGACAATATGATTAAGGCCCACTTAAAAAACTCATTAACAAAGGTTTTCAAGTTGACGATTAAGAGATTGTCTATGTATAGGATACCCTGATGAAGAGGCTGGAATTTAGTGGTAGAAAGCTATTCAGAACTGAAGCCGTTGAATCAGTACAAAGCAGGCAAGGAGGTGATAGTCCTGCGCTTTGCCAACGGCTTTAGGAGAAACAATAATACCAACGGCATGTTATTGTAGTATATCGAGAGTATCTAACAAGTACTGAACTCAAACATATGAGTAATATTCCAGGCTGGAATCAATCTGAGTCGTATTTGAAGGACAAAGGTGCATACAACCGAAGTAGAAAACAGCAGCGAATCTGCGGGTTGCAAAAAAAGTATGCATGGATCGCGAATCCTGGCGATATGTCCTCTCTGGCTACCCCGTCAAGGATGCAGCGTGAATATGGTTAGTTTGTTCTGGCGTGTGAAGTCTTCTTATAACTTTCAGGACTCCAAGGTTTGCGAAGTCATGCAAAATCACTTCTCATGGTGATCAAACCCTGGTTTTTAACGAACGCAAACGTCATTCGCCAGACAGGTTGCAGATAAAAATAAATCAACGGTTTTATGTTTCTTAGTGTACAAAACAAAATTCATTTACTTTAAATAAAAGCAAACGATTACTGAGGCAGAGTCTACTATTGACAAGCCGTACAATCGCTGTTTTTAGCTGTCAAAATGTTAGTAGACTATCAAAAATGCAACTGACTAGCGGTCACTGGCGCGGTACGTGTTAGTAGAACTCATCGGCCGACCGATAGAAGTCTATTGGAGTACGATTGTATTAGTAGACTACGAAAAAAAGTCAAAATTGTACCGGTGGCTTTCAATTGAGATGATCGATTACGATTCTTTTCTGACGCGACTGAAATAGTAGACTTGGCCTCCTGGAGTGGAGACCGCGATTTGACAACCGTAAATTAGGACCACTCCCTACGAGATAGACCGACGACCTTAAAAAGATGAAAGGGGGGGATTGGATGTGGAAGGCACAGGACCGTGCATTGTGGCGTGAATTGGGAGGGGCCTACGTCCAGCAGTGGAGTGGACTATAGGCTGATTTGATTATTTGATTTAAGTGCTTTAAGTTTTTTTTATATGTGGCACGTCGAAATGTCGTCGCCCGCCGTATGGTAAGCAAAGACGACGACCCGTGATTGGGGCCGCTATCTCAACGCGCAGGGCTCCGATAGCAACCCCCCCCCCCCCCATCTTGACAGCTCAGAAATATGCCTTTTCACGCTTCCCTTAAAGGACCCAGGACTGTAATTGTAATTGGCATTATTGGCCTCTTAGCAATATATTCCATTCCTATTTAGTTATTTGTTTATTTTATTTTTTTGTCCTCTCTGAATACCCCGTCAGGTATACAGCGTGAAGGTTTATATTTCTCATTTATAACCAAAATACTGTGAGTTTTTACACTGATCATGATTTTTCTTCTTGTTTTTAAAGATATATAATTTACTCATACAATAGAAGATAAGCAAGGCCATTTAAAAGTAGGTTTAGGTTAGGATGTTAAACATTAGTACTCGTAGTGTGTGAGTTATCTCATCGAAGTTCTACAAAAAGATACGCAACAATCGATGGTAGGCTACATAATTGCTTACACACATAATATAGGTAACCCGTGTAGGGCCACAAAATTAGCAATCTAAACATTTCTATAAATTTACATTGTAGACATTTAACTGTAAATTAAAATTTATGCCATCAAAAACTTTTATCGGGGTAGAATTACGCATTTACAGATCAAGATTGTAAGATTCTTTTTTTTTCTATTTATACCACTTACTGACTCCTCAGGGCATCTCTGAATGCAGCAATCATTAACCAAGATAATCTTTTCTGGACATTGAGATAATGTTTTGGTTTAATTATGACGTCATCGGTAAGATTATTATTATCATATTGACGTCATTAGAAATTCTTATATGTAAATATAAAATACAACAGTGTAACGTCAAAGAAAAGTGATTGGGTTATAGTAACAACGCTTCTGTGAGATAGTGAAACACATGGAAGAGGGTGTAGCCTCGATAGTCCGTTCTTATATTGCTTGCAGACGGCAAGCAGATTTGAATTACGGACAAACAGGTTTAGAATTATGATTATGACACAGATAATTAATGAGGTCCAGAGAGTGTACTTAGTTTTTTTTATAAGACAAGCAATAAAATCATGCGAACAGCAATAGTAGGCCGTTCTCAGATTCAGTTTGTCATAGTATATTTATTCAATAAATAAAATTAGCCTATGGTAGTCCACTGCTGAATATAGGCCTCTCCAAATTTACGCCACAACCTACGGTGTTGTCGAATTTTTTTTCATAATTTATGTAGATTTCTATATGACGCTTGTATTCGCTGTTTTAGAAGCCCTACATCAACAATAAGATAACACCTTCCTGTATATCGACGTTCACACGACACGACACCTATATGTTTTGTGTGTGAAGATTACGTAACCTCTTGTATCTGTGATAGACGAATGTTCTATCTATCTTCACGCTGTATCCCTGATGGGGTAGTCAGAGAGAACGAATTGCCAGACAAAGTAGAACACAAACTTAATGGCTGGGACTTGCGACCCTCAATTAAGCAAGTAGTGTTCTACATACGAAGTATAAAATTATTTCCGCCCTTTAATTAACATGGTAATTAATCCAAGGCCTTTAGAAGACTAGTTTCTTAACAATATTTTAAAGCGTCAATATTATTATTGCAATAGATGAAAATGGGTGGGGTTTTCTTTTGTCACCAATAGTTTTATTTTGGGATTTCTTTTGCCACCAATAGTTTTATTTTGGGTTTTCTTTTGCCACCAATAGTTCGTTTGCTGAGCAATCTGATTGGCCGTTGATAAATCGACAACTTTAAGTCATCAGCCCTTTTTTTCATTTAGTGCTTCTAACTTAGGGTCTACACCTGTGTAACTAGCACATTTAGATTTGTTGAAAATATTGTCCGTTTTTAAATTCACACCCTTTTTATTACTCAAAGAGTACTCCATAGGGCCGAGTCTGCTATTTCAATCGTGTCGAAATCGTCGCTCAACAGAAAGCCACCGGTATAATTTTAACAGTTTTTCGTAGTTTACTATTACAATCGTACTCCAATAGATTTCTTTCGGTCGGCTGATAGAATTCTACTAGCATTTACCGCACCAGTGGCCGCGTGCTAGTTGGATGTTTGATAGTCTACTAACATTTTTACAGCAAAAAACAGCGATTCTGGTTCTATTAGGCTTGTCCATAGTAGACTCGGGTCCTTGGAGACTCGTTAGTTCTTTATTGTCTGTTGTATAATATAAGAAACGTTATAAGTTAGCACTTGACACTCAATCAAAAAGAAAAACATTCCATAAAGTAGGCTATTACTGAAAGTCTTGGCCATATTACTTGCAATAAACTATCCGTGTTTAGTTCCCATTCCCACAGTAATGTGTGAGCAGTGTCTACTGTCGTTTGGAACGGAGGAGCTTTTGTAAATATTATCCATTGGCAGCTAAACATGGCTGCGTATTCTTTCAAACCAAACAATAAATATTTCTCTAGAGACTTTAGAGACTGCAGATCTTTGTTCAACGGAATCAATAAACAATAAGATATGATAGGAGTATAACCAGGGTATTCAGAAAAAAGAAACAACATCAATTATAAAGTAAAAGGACAGACCTAATGATGATTTTCCAAACGGCAGTAGCTTTAACATTGTCGAAAAACTAAAAGCCAAATGTAGCAGTTAAATTAAAATGACCTCTAGCTCTAGTAAAAGTATAATAATATTATAATTATTATCTAACCGGCTTCTATGATCGGGGGCCTGAGGACGGCAAGTAGGCTGCTCGTCGTCTTTACAGAAGTAGGCCTAAGACGGCGGCATGGCGTGAAAATATCACGCACGGCTCACACCCCAAGAAGCGAGATGATACTCAAACCAACCCCCAAAAAAGCGTTAGGCTGCAGTGGTAGCCAAAGTCGGGAGCACTGGGACATCTGAGTTTGTTCGGGTTTGGAGATAACTGGGAATATACTAAGATTACGAAAGAATTTACGTAATGAAAAAACTAAATAATTAAATTGCTTTTCAGTAAATAAACAAAACTTCTATAAAGGTATTCAAGCCTTAAGTATTTGATATGCCCGCGGGTATTGTCCTTAAGACAATAACAAGCCACTATTAGTGAGGTACTGCCTTTATTTGACACACACAGGGTGTAATCATGCAGAAAATATGCGTATTGATGTACTACGCAAAGTATTTGTAAATACTATTGTGATTTGAACAATAAACATTATTTTCTTTGTTTATCGTATAATTGATGTTGTTTTTATTTTATTAAACAATCCGGCATTCTCTAAGGATTATTCAAGTTCGTGCTTCGATAAGCACATAAGTTGGTCCCGGTTGTCAGTAATATGGAAGTCGCTAAGCCCAGTTGAAGGACTTATAAGCGGCTTAAAAAATTTCAACATCATGTAGCCACAACCAGCGTCTGTCTATTTCAACACGGCAATGGGTTTACCACCTGTTACGTGCGTCAAACTGCATACGGTGAAATGTGGGCGTATTATATGCCTCTGTCTCCCCCTCAGGGATAAAGATATGATTGATAAACAAATAAACAAAAAATCATATTAAAGTACATTTTGTTAAGATGCCTACCAAAAATACCTACTGTAGTTATTATTTATTTATCTATCACGCCTTATCCCCAAAGGGGTGGCAGAGGCATATTATATGCCCACTTTTCACCATTTGTTGAAGATAAAATATCTTATCCTCTTGCCCTGTCCCAATTTATTTGGGTGAGTGCAGTATGCCTTCTTCTTCCATTCATCCCTGTTATTCATCATCTGATCATTCACTCCTTTCATATTTTTATCACTCCTTACACAGTCCATTCATTTTTTCTTTGGCTCTCCTCTAGCTCTTCCATGTACCTTCATATTCATAGTTCTTTTAGCTAAATAATATAAAAGGTTATACATATGCAGTAAAATATTAACGTAAACTTACTGTTGTCTAAATATATAATATAGTGTGTCTGCTTTGCGACGGCGACGTCACATGTTTTATAAGTGAACGGAAGATCAGTGCTGTGATGGACAAGTGACATCTTAGTGTTAGCTGAGGGTCATCCATATTGCAGGCACGGCATGCTTATATTTTCGCATTTCCTTAATAACACGTGCTGCCACGTAGTAATTTTCAATATTTAAAATATTTACTGGTAGGTATATGCCGATAAGTGTGGCAAAATTTGACACTTGGCACATTTGGTGACAAAGACATTGATGTTATTGTTATTTGTCTTCGCCCATCTTGGACTCTATATGAAATTGCTATACAGACTTGTTGTCAGAGTGGCTTTTTTTTTCATTATTATTTTAGTACTAGCTGACCTGCCCGGCTTCGTCCGGGACATACTTCCGTGGCACCCATTTAATCCCGTCGCTTATTACTTTTCTAAAAATGTATGAGAGTGTCCCCGTTTTGTTGATATTTATGATTACTGCTCCGCTCTCCTGTGTAGTAGCGTGATGATATACAGCTAAGAACCTTCCTCAATAAATGGGCTATCCAATACAACAAGAATTTTTCAAATCGGTCAAGTCGTTTTCATGCTATGTCGTGACAACGGAAAACAGGTTTCATTTTTATATATATAGATTTAAGGAAAATTATGTTCTATTATAATATCTGTAAAGTATGTTGTGCTATTACAATAAAATATTTTCTTTCTTTGTTTACATTACTTTCACCCCATCTCGTCACATGCCCATGACAAGATAGACGGTTTCCTTTCATTTTTCAGTCACTGGCGTCACTCTCAAACGCCCTCTGATATATTCATTTCGTATTTTATCTATTCTAGAAATATAATAATTAAAATAAAATAAAATAAAAATTACAAATTATTATTATTATTATTTAAGCATCGTAAAAGAAGCACGACTGGCGATTCATAACGCAGTGCTAGTGCCAACTTTGCTTTACGGTAGTGAAACCTGGGTATGTCAGCAGATGCATGAAAGTAAATTGAATGCTGTGGAGATGCGATCACTTCGAAAGTTGTGCGGCGTTACCTTGGCTGGCCGAATACGTAACGAAGTGATACGCAATTTGGCAGGTTTGAATGAAAGTGTCAGCGTTAAGCTGGAAAAGGGTGTGCTCCGTTGGTTTGGACACGTCCAACGAATGAGTGAGGAACGATTGACGAAGAATATATATTGTTCAAAAGTAGAGGGTAGAAGGAGTCAGGGTAGGCCGAGACTTACATATGAAGACCACGTGAGCAGATTGCTCAAAAACGGAAAGGTCAAAAGTACTCGGATACCCAGACGTGCGTGTATGAAGCGATTGATGAATCTCGAAGAAGCGAAAGAAGTATGCATGGATCGCGAAGCCTGGCGATCTGTCCTCTCTGACTACCCCGTCAGGGATACAGCGTGAAGATAGTTAGTCAGTCAGTCAATTCTACCATTACATTCTTATTTCAGCTACATGCACTGTTTTTTCAACCAACTTCTTAACGGCCCAACATTTTGATCCATATAATACGACAGGTCTTATAATGGTCTTATATATTTTATTGAAGACTAGTTGACGCCCGCGACTACGTCCGCGTAGTGAAGTTTTCCTGTTCCCGTTTCTCACAGGAACTTCTTCCCGAGATAAAATATAGCCTATGTGTTAATCTGATGTATAAGCTATATTACTGTAAAGTTTGATTAAAATCCATTCAGTAGTTTTTATGTAGTGTAACAGAGTAACAAACATCCATACAAACTTTCACGTTTATAATATTATTAAGATTAAGATAATATAATCGTACTAAATTCTAAATACGCAACAATACCAAAATATATTTCTAATAATAAGTAAGGTCATTTAGCGAATATAATGTAAATTTTATTTAACAATACCAATTTTTAACACATTTTTGGTGCTCCGAGGCTATTTTTCGTATCATTAAAAATACTCTGTATAATTTTCATATCGATTGTGGTAGTTCAATAATGTTAAATGTATAAAAAATTGTCGTTAAAAAGACAATTAAAAACATATAAAAGAAATACCGACACAGATTATTATTCGATTGATCGAGACAGTTCTATAAATATTTTAATTAAGTGTAATTAATATGCAAGTAAATTCTAAAGAATTAGAATAATTACTTTTTATGTGTATTTATTTCTTTAATTTTCTATATTGGGGTGACCCGACCCGATTAATGTTGTATGTGATGTCCGTGAACGATTTTCCTTGACATAAGATCCTTGAAGTGTAATCGTATGAAAAAAGGGTGACGCCCCCTAATACGCTTGTTTGTCATCATCATCATCCGAGCGTCTGTCCCAATCCCTTACGACGTCAAGCCAGCACTTCTTGGGTCTTCCCCTCTTACCGGGACCCGGCGGGGCTGACATGGCCAGACATTTGTTACCTACGTAGCCCGGCGGTTGCCGCAAGACGTGACCATACCAACGAAGGCGACACTCTTGCAACTTGTCTGCAATGTCACGGACGTGAAGGCTGCCGCGGATGCGAGAGTTTCTCACGCAGTCCATCCGCGTGACCCCACACATCCACCGCAGCATCTTGATTTCCGTGACACGCAGCTCCTGCTTGTGTCGCTCCAATATCGGCCATGTCTCACTGCCATGTAAAAGGACAGGTCTAATAATGGTTTTGTAGACCTGTCCCTTCAACCGGATCGGCATTTTAGGGTCACAAATGACACCGGTCATCTCCCGCCATTTGGCCCACGCGGCAGCAATGCGTGACTTGACGTCGCAATCGATGTCACTGGACGTGTGAAAAACAGATCCCAGGTATTTAACCTGGTCCGTGCGCTCGACCAAATCACCGCCTATGCGGACGGATGTGGGATCTGTCGAGTTTAGTGCCAAGTACTCGGTCTTCGCCACATTCAGTTTCAGACCGCCGTTCTCAAGCGTCTCCTTCCACGCCTTTACACGTCGCACCAATCTGCCCCTGTCCGCGTCTGCCAGCGCAATATCGTCAGCATACATGAGCAACCATGGAGGCTGCTCATGTGGGTTTCTGATGCTGTCCGACAATTCGTCTAATATTAAACTAAACAGAAGCGGACTAAGGACCGAACCCTGGTGTACCCCGACGGTGATGGGGAAGGGTTTCGTGTCGCCAACAGCAGTCCGAACCATTGAATCGGAGTCACAGTACTTGTCCCGGATAGTGTCAATATAGACCTCTGGAACCCCTTTGGACCGCAGTGCCCACCAGATCATCGCACGAGGAACTCAGTCGAAGGCCTTCTGCATATCTAGAAACAAACAGTGCAGAGGCGTGTTCTTCGACCTGTATTTCTCTGCGACAACCCTCAGGGCAAAAACAGGGTCCGTGGTCCCATGACCAGGGCGAAACCTCCCGCACTCCTGCACTGACCCCTTACCTTTGAAGACTGGAGTAATAATACTCAGTCTCCATTGGTTTGGGATCTGCTCGCTGAGGAGTATGCGGTTAAAAAGGTTTACTAAGATGCCCACACCGCGAGGACCCATCGCCTTCCAGGCTTCGATGGGGACTCCATCGGGTCCGACAGCTTTCCGATTCTTCATGCGGCGAAGCGCAGTCAGGACTTCTCCAGGCGTTACCGGTGGCACTAGTCCCTGATTCGGAGGGAGGTCCGGAGGCTTGTTTGTATAAAATACTATTTGACGCCCGCGAATCCGCAGTCGTGGTCAAGTTTTCCCGTTACCGTTTCCCACAGGAACTTATACCCGGGATAAAAAGTAGCATATGTGTTATTCTGATGTATAAGCTATATTATTGTAAAGTTTCATCATTTCATTTGGGCTAGACGGCCCAGTGAAAAAAAATGTCCCACAATATTTATTTATTTATTCTAACGGGTAATACACTATTCTAATCAAATTTAATTTATAGCTTTCAGCCGGGGAAGTCGCCAGCAATTCCGACGAAATCAAAAGTGCGGCAGAGATTGCGTAGGTTTGTGGTTATGATAATAACCAATAACGCAGCGTTCAGAGTTGATTTTGACACTTTGGGGTCTTGTTAAAGTTATTAGGTAAATTGCAACAAGGTAATGCACTAGTTTATCTCGGCAGTCGACATATTTGAGAGATTAGTCAGCGTGAAGCTTCAAAAGGGAAAAGTGATTCTTCCTCAACCCAAAATTACGTAGTGAGTGTGGTGTGTCGCCACTGGCCAGCCTTATCCTTCATTATAATAATTATGGATGGTAGTTACATTCAAAAGTAACTCTATGCATACTCTCAACCCTCACCGCCAGTCCAGTCAGGACCATGGTCTCATGGGTTCCGAGTATTTTAGATAATATTTAGGACTTGACTTGATGACGTGCGATTAGATATATTCAACCTAAATGTTCGTATTCGAGTATAACCTTTTTACTAGGTTATTAAACCGAAATGTTCATATCTAAATTTCTATATCATGTATAAATTATAATAAAATTTAAATTCAATGGTATATTAATTTTAATGTGTTTAATTCAATGTGTTTAATTTTAATACAATGTAGGTACTTATTTTGATTCGAATGAATGGAAAATTTATATGGTTTCTCCTATGGCCTGAAATAAATAAATAATTGTTACATACATACATATTGTCACGCCTTTATCCCCGAAGGGGTAGGCAGAGGCATATTGAACGCCCACATTTCACCGTATGCATTTTTGTCCCACGTAACAGGTGGTGAGCTCATTGAAATTATTATTATAAAAAAAAATTAATTTCCATCACGCCTTATCCCCGAAGGGGTGGCAGAGGCATATTATATGCCCACTTTTCACCGTGTGGATTCCTGTCCCACGTAATAGGTGGTGAGCCCATTGCCATTATTGAAATAATTATTATAAAATATGACATATTTTAGTTCTATCTGAGATACACAACTCGGTTTTACGTATTCACTTGCACACACGTTCATTTCACGTAGTCGATAATTAATAATCAAAAGCGCCAATGTTGGTCCACGCATGGCCAACCGCTTGCCAAACACCGTACCACGTAAAGGTCGTGTTACATAATCTCGGATGTAGCTACCGACGACATACTTAACGACTATGGCACGAGCACGTCTCGACCGATATTTTGGTGGTAATATTTCGGTCAAGTGTACTGAGTGCCTTACAACACAGGTTGATATCAAATTTATAAAGTGTGCACGTTATTTAAGTAGTTGTCAGTTATGTCTCAAATATAAATTAGTAACTTTATGTATTTATTATAGAGAAAGCATTTACTTTTCGTAGGTTATTATCAGTCACGCCTTTATCACCGACGAGATGGCTCCCCTTCGCTTCGCCCGTGATTGATTCTACAAAAATGCTAAAATAATTCCCCTATTTGTCGACATTTATGATAACTGCTTCGCTCTCCAGGGTAGTAGCAGTATGATATATAGCCTTCCTCGATACATGGGCTATCCAACACAAAAATATTTTTTCAAATCCGACTAGTAGTTCTTGAGATTAGCGCGTTCAACAAAACAAAAAAACTCTTCAGCTTTATAATATTAGTATAGATGGGGCGGCAGATCCATCAGAGGCCTTTTTATACGCTCATGGTTATAAGTCTATTTATATTTTGCCTCAGTGGTAAGGGTTGATGATACAAAACGATGATTGATTTTTGTAGTTTTTATGTAATTCTCATTTTTTTTCAGTTTTACTTTTGATGATATTTTTAGATTCATTAAAGGATAGCAAAATGAACAATGCCTTTTTAACTATTCTAATAGAGTTGTTTTTATGTTTCTATTCGATATTAAGTTGAAGACTGGCGACCAGTACAAGTGGGTTGAAGACCCATCGTCGCTCCTCTCCGTCATCATCCCTATTCCTAACTAGATTTGGCGCGGCAACGCGAGTGCCGCACCTCTGGTGTTGCAAACGTCAATGGGCTATGATGACCGCTTTACATCAGGTGAGCCGTATGCTTGTCTGCCACCTCAGTGGTATAAAAAATATTCTCGTGAACGATACTCATGTTTGAAAATAAACGGTTTTACTCGTGTATCTATTTCTGGGTTTCTGGGATTACCAATCTACGTATATTTTAGCACAAACTCACGAATTGTTCATAATAGTGATAATTCTTTACACACGAACTATTTTTTTTCCTTTTTATTGCGAGAAAACCTCTTTAAAGTTAGCCGAAAACAATTGTGATTACATCCATAACATGATTGTAATATGCTGTATATAATTACGCCCACTAACTGCGGCTCTATACGTACTTTGCAGAAATGTTTAATTGCAGAACGGAAGGGTGTTGCGCAATTCATTCGACCGGCTAAGTGACATAACTGTGATGAAACCTTTGCGTCATTCGATCATTTGGACCATTGGCTGCTGAGAAATGTTCAGATAAATACTTTCTCAAGTACCTTAATAAGTAGATACTTTATTTGAACCTCTCACATAAATGAAACAGGAATCTATCACACAGTTTGACGTGGGTTGTTTTTTACGAAGCCAGTTGTGAGTTTACTGCATTCCAGAATCATAATTTGTTTTATTTATCTCTCCTTCATCCCCTAAGGGGTGACAGCGGCCTATTATACGCCCACATTTCACCGTGAGCATTTTATCGCGCGGAACAGTTTGTGAGTTTTTTTCTTTTTTAAAAGGCGCAGGTTGTGGTGTTCTGCTGTTAAATATTTTCAAGCCAATAAAATTTCTAAATACATACATATTATATACAGGAAACATCCAAATTCAAAACAAACATTTGTAGGCAAACAAATATTTGTTCCGACCCGGGAACCGAACCTTGGTCCTCAGTCGCGTCAGTCGCGTATACAACCACTGCGCCACCGAGGCGGTCAAAGCAAGAAAAATCGTTTTTACAATATGGTTTTAATAGATTCGTCACACCTTTTTTAATGGGCTCATTTAAACACATTCGGTTGTGAGGTTACTGGATTAAGAATACTGTGGTTTGAGTAAATTCCAACAACTTCACAAATGACTTTTTAGACAATTTTTTTATTTATCTTCCACGCTTTATCCCCAAAGGGGTGGCAGAGGCATCCATATCATACGCCCACTTTTCATCATGTGTATTCCTGTCCCAAGAAATAGGTGGTGAGCCCATTGCCGTTGAAATAGACAGGAGCAGGTTGTGGCTACCTGCTGTTGAAATTTAGGCTTGTCTTATGGGATCTAGACAACTGATATATTATACATATTGACATTGTTTTTAAATTTTTTTCTGTCATTGATAATCTTTGTAATTATGTGTTTAATATTAATTAATTATAAATATTACGATTGTTATTATTATTAAAATTTGTAAGTGCTTTTATTTATTTTTTAAGTTCAAACACAATGTAAAAGTTGTTTATTAATAAAAAAACTAAATACTGAAGATACATACACACATACTTATATATTTCTAAATACATACATATTATACATAGTAAACACCCAAACTCCGAAACAAACATTTGCGGATCACACAAATATTTGATTCGACTCGGGAATCAAACCCGGGACCTCAGTCGCGGCAGTCGCATGCACAACCAAAACTACGATTCTGGTTCTATTCTAGGCTAGGCAATAGTAGACTCGGCCCCAGCAATAACGCAATGATATTTTACAGAACACTGAGTTAGCACGGCCACGAGCACTTCTTATATATATATCTCAAAAAGATCTCTTCATTCAACAGACATTTGTAGTAAAGAGTTGGTATCTTCACCGTGCGCACAACTGCGCAACTTGAACATAATAAATGTGGCGCATTTCATGTTAGTAATTTCATTTTACGCTCCGTTTCCAGTGCTCGAGTTTTGATTGAAACATTTGCGCTTGCAGCGGTATAAACAAAGTTACAAAATAATTAATAAAATTGAGAAACGATTGTATCTGACATATTTCACTTCCCTTCAAAGTGCATTCTACAATAAAATAAAGATTTAGTACAAATATTACTAATTTGTGATGATAAAATTTCCCATATAATGGAACATTTTCCCAGGTTAAAAAGTCTATAACATTCAGGAATAAAACATACCTGTATGTTCTCTGAGAAATGGGCTATCCAACACAACAAGATTTTTTCAAATCCGACCATTAGTTACTGAGATTAGCGCGCTCAACCAAATAAAGAAACAAACAAACTCTTCAGCTTTGCATATTATTATAGATATAGTTGTAGACTGTCACACGATAATGGGATAAAACTACATACGGTGAAATGTCGGCGTATAGTAAATCTCTGCCTACCCTCTTCGGGGATAAAGGCGTGACAATATGTATGTATGTATAGATATAGTAAACAAACCATCTTAGTACTTAACCTCTAGAAGATTTATATTATGTACGATATACGCAGAGGTTATAATGAGAGGTCTCTTAATGAGAAACCAAATCAGAGCGACATTCGTGTTCCTTAAAAAGAACATGTCCGTTTACCAAATATTACCATTTTAAGAGATGTGAAACAGGTGATATTTAAAAAAATCAACAACTGCTTGATTTTAGTTTGTAACAAAAAACGAAGAGTACTGTAAATTTATCCTGTGGCATCATAGCCCCCGAACGGATAAAACAATTTTGATGCGGATTACTTATTGTTCGATTCGTTGGATTTCAGCTCTAAATTTTGAAGACCTCCGCTTATTTCCCCTAGGAAATGAATGACCTATGATAAAGGGAAAGGGAAGCGTTTTTGTTAATAATGTTACAATGTGCGTGAGTTTTAATAAAATCATCGGTATTGCCTTCTGACAGACGGATACGGACAGCGGAGTCATGGAGTGAGGCAGAACTAGTATTATGTCACTTGGCACGGTGTGGGAATGTGGTACATACATACATATTGTCACGCCTTTATCCCCGAATGGGTAGGCAGAGGCATATTAAACGCCCACGTTTCACCGTATGCACTTTCGTCCCACGTAACAGGTGGTGAGCCCATTGCCGTGTTGAAATGGACAGGCGCAGGCCTTCAACTTGGCTTAACGACTGCCATTTTATTAGCAACCGGGACCAACGGCTTTACGTGCCTTCCGAAGCACGGAACTGGGGTGGGTCTAAAGGGCCGAATAAATTTAATAAAATAAAACGTGTCTATAGATGTTAAATTAGGAACAAATTTTGAACCCGTTGCCTTTTTAGTAAGGTGGTAGCAAAAAGGCTAAAAGGTCTTATGTGCTAGACACTAATTAGCACGACCAATTAAAGTCCTGGTAGTCTCGGACTCGTGAATGGGGTAAATGTGGGAATGTGGTAGTGCTTATAATTAGCAGTGAAAAGATAGTCCGTAGTATTAAATCAGATGCAAGATGTCATTTAGTTTAAAACATGCGTTGCTAATTTTATTATAGACTTTCGGCTTTTGGTAGACTATATATAATTGTGTACATTTAGGTAAACAAAATAAAGTTATTTTATGTTTTAAATAAAAAAGCTATGTCTGTATGGCAGTCTTTTTGAAAGTTTCTTACTCTAATACTCTTTTTTACGAGCGAAATTTTATAAAAAAATTCAGTAAATTACAAAGGTTTTGTGAATCTTAACTTTAAAACTATGTAAATTATTGTGATTTTGGAACCATACAAACATAGGCCTTAATGTAAATAAGGTATATATATCTTATTTTTGGTCATACGACTTTAACTTTTTGAGTTATTGTCCAACGACGTTTGTATTGAAGAATGACTGACTAGTTTCCCCGTAAGGTCTCATTTTACCCTTTGGGTCATCATCATCCGAGCGTCTGTCCCAGTTGCGTCTCGCGACGCCCGGGGTCCGCTTTCCTACATTTTCCCCTTCACTTCGCACGGTCGTCGAGATCCCCTGCAGTGAGACCCTTTGGGTGCGGAACCCCAAAAAAAGGTATCAATAAGACTTATTTCAGCCAAATTTGTTTAAAGGTAAGTTGCCTTTTATTTAGAACTTGGTGATGCCCACGGCTTCGCCTGTGATATACTTCGAACTTTTATCGCACCTATTTTATCTCGTCGGTTTTAAATTGTACAATAACGCATAAATGATTTATGAGAAATTTAGCATAATAACTGCTTTAAAAATTTATCCATTTATGATTACTGCTCTGCTCTTTAGGGTAGTAGCGTGATGATAGACAGCCTATAGCCTTCTTCGATAAAAAGGGCTATATAACCCAAATTTTTTTTTTAAAACCGGCCATTATTTTCTGAGATTAGCGCGTTCAACCAAACACAAACTCTTCAGCTTATTAATACTAAATGACCCCACGGCTTTCCCCGTAGCATAGTTCGCTGCCATCGCACCAATTTAATCCTGTCGAATTTCTGTCCTCTCTGACTACCCCGTCAGGTATACAGCGTGAAGATAGTTAGTTAGTTAGCTTATAAATTCTACAATATCGCATAAAATTTGCCCGATTTCTTGACATTTATGATTACTGCTCCGCTTTCCAGAGTAGCAGCGTGATGATATATAACATATCTTTCAAGTTGGATCAAACTGCATATGGTGTCCAAATTTTAATAAAATCGGTTAAATAGTTTTGGAGTCCATCGCGAGCAAACAACGTGACACGTAATTTATATATACTCGTATTAAGATAGATTTATGATCAAACGGACGCCATTGGGACACTGTTATGTCAAATATCCATGTATATTCAAGTCGAGGTAATCCAAAACACCTTTATAGGTACGAGTAGCTATTGACCTCGTACGTGGGAGGTCGTTCGTGTTAACAAACGATTTGCAAATGTGTTTGTACAATTATTGTGTTTGTCTTTTAGTTTTACGGCTTAACGTTCATGAGTGTTTGGAAGATGTTTGGTAAATAGTGTAGGTATTGGGATATAAAAGCCTTAATGTATATTGATATATGGCGGTTAAGCCTTGGTGGCTGGTGGTATAGAGGTCTCAGGTTCGAATATATTTGTGATATATTTGTAAATGTTTGTTATGGAGTATGAGATTTATTAAATACATTGATTAGAAATATTTAATTGTGTAAATAGATATTGATTTTATATATATATATATATATATAGACTGCCTCTGTGACGCAGTGGGAGTGTATCCGACTGCTACGCAAGAGGTCGTGGGTTTGATTCCCACCCAGGATAAAACTTTGTGTGATGAGCACGATGGTTTATTCCGTGCCTGGGTGTTATTTATCTATAATGTCTATTTAGAAAATATAAGTATTTTTATCAGTTATCTGGTTACCATAGTACAAGCTCTGCTTAGTTTGGAATCAGATGGCGTTGTGTGAGTTGTCACAACGATATTTATATATATTTATTTATTTTCCGTGCTTCGGAAGGCACGTTAAGCCGTTGGTCCCGGTTGCCAGTAAAATGGCAGTCGTTAAGCCTGGTTGAAGGCCTTATGGGCGGCTTGAAAATTTCAACAGCAGGTAGCCACAAACTGCGTCTGTCTATTTCAACACGGCAATGGGCTCACCACCTATTACGTGGGACAGGAATCCACACGGTGAAAAGTGGGCATATAATATGCCTCTGCCACCCCTTCGGGGATAAGGCGTGATGGATATATATATTTATTTATGTAATTAATTAAATATTTAATTTATTTATTTAAATAAATATTTAATTAATTTATTAAAATAAATATTTAATTTATTTATTAAAATATTACAGCATTTCCTGACGCGCGGGCAGCATGTTACTGCTGACACGTGACAGCGCTGATTTTAAAAAGTTATAAGTACGTTGACATCTACAGACAGAAAACTCTAGAACGACTTCAAGTAATTCTGAATTTCCAAATAGATTAGATCCAGTATTATATAACATAGTTATTGAACATTGAAAAAGAAGGCGCGCGTTGATGTCTTTTGTAAGTGAAATTGAAAGTGACTCTACACACTAATTATATGAACGTGAAATAAAGAGGCTGGGAGGTCAGACGGAACTCGTTTCTAACTATATCTATTTATGAACATAGAAAATGTACAAAAAACACCACCTATTACGTGGGACAGGAATACACACGGTGAAAAATGCGCGTATAATATGCCCCTGTCACCCCTTTGGAGATAAGACGTGATTGATATTTCTAAAATGTAATACTTCTCTTATTCTCACATTAAAATGAATAATTTAGAAGGTCGAAAGTACTCTGATAACCAGACGTGAAGAAACGATAAATGAATTTGCAAGATGCGAAAGAATGAAAGAAGTATGCATGGATCGCGAGGCCTGGCGATTGGTCTTCTCTGACTAAGCCGTCACGGATACAGCGTGAATATAATTTAGTTTTAGATGTGGTTCATTCAAAAGGAAAAAAAGGGGTAAATTCAAAGGGAATCAAATAAAACAAATACGGGTTGCACTTCGCGTGTGCCGACAGAAGTGAAAACTAAATTTATTAATAATGCATACGGTGAAATGTGGGCGCATAGTGTGCCTCTGCCTACCCCTTCGGGGATAAGGCGTGATAGATAAATAAAAAAAACATATAACCCTCGATTAGCGAGTCCGACACACACGTGACCGCTTTTTTCACTTTAATAAAAAGTAATAACTACAATATAAATGCAATATTTACTTAAAATTTAAAGAAAACGAACTAATAAAACGCTACGAAAAACGAAAAAAAAACGTGCGAATCGCAACAAAACCTCGTGTGGGTTTTTACTGAATTGCGTCAATGGTTGAACCTAATCCGGGTTAATTGCTTGACCTCAGAATTGTTCAAAACCTTCTGGTGAAGTCAATAAGCTTAAATAATAATAATATATTTATTTTTTCTTTATCACAAAGGTACAAGTGTTTATAATTACATGCAAATGCACAATAACATATTACATACTCGTAAATAAACAAAATCCTTTGTGGGAGACTGATATCCGCACTAGGAGACCCTGTCACACGGATTACTCCTATCAACAGATGTATCATTACCTTCTTGACTACCCCCTCAGGGATACAGCGTGAAGATAGTTAGTTTTTAGTTATGTTACACTCTTATGGGTGGTATATTAAAAAAATTAAATTTTTTATATAAGTACCGTAAATACTTTCATTGTTAATTTGGAATTACAGACAGACACTTCAATTTTATTTATATGTTTAGAATAGGATATGTTGAAATTCTTACACTAATTAGTAGTAGTGCTACTACTACTACTACTAATTAATAAATAAGTTATTAAACTTTTTTTTAACAAAAATATAAAAACATAGAAATTAATGATACAATAAGTTCCTTGATATTAAATTTTACTTATTATTGTTTTACTGTGCAGCTACAAAATATTGTTTAACAAATACTGGAAATAGTTGCCTGCCATATTAAAGAAAGCGAAAGTTTGTTCGTCCTTCCAAATCACATGAAGGGAAAGGATTGACGTGATGTTTTTTAGATTACTTTAGCTTAAAAATTGCCGCAGGATAGGATATAATTCTATGTGGGAATTCCGGACAACTTGCAATGCGTGATTATATTTGATGCCTCTGCTTACCCTGAGCCTTAGCTGAGCCCCGCGTACTTTAAACTCCAGCGAGATCCATTTAATCACGTCGTTTATTATTTTTACCCTGAGAAACTGAACTACCAGAACTGAACGAAATTGTAATTTTTTAGTTCTGGTTTATTTTAACTGTTCCCGATTTTTTACATTTACCATTACTATTCAGCCATTTTGTACAGAAGCGTGATGAAATATATCTTATACTTCGATAAATGGGCTATCTAACAATATTTTTTTAATTCGGATCATTATATCCTGTGATTACCGCGTTCAAACAAACAAAACTCCTCAGTTTTATACTATTACTATATTACTTATCCTGGAACCGAATCAACGACCTCCGGATTGTCAGGATTGCTATAAACAATATGTAATTTAACTATTTCATATCAATTATAGCAATTTGTTCATTTCTGTGTAAGTAAAGCAGTTCACGAATCCGTGTTAAGTAAGAAGTATACAGTCTTTATACGAGATTGCTAAACATAATGTATGTAGTCGGAAGGGCAACGCAATTCCTCAAAACCTGTCCACGATCGGTTCAATAATTTTCAAGAGTAGCACACATTAATACACATACAAGCTAACAGCAAGCGTAGATCTTGAGTATTGGTAAATATGGACGAATAATAAGCCTCTCAATAAGCTTTTAGTGATAAAGGTAGTCACAAGTAGGTAAGATTTTTACTCATAATTCAATGATAATTAAATGACGTCACAAATTATTCAGCCTCAAGTACTATACTAATATTTAAAGATGAAAGAGTTAGTTCGTTTTTATGTTTGTTTGTTTGGTTGAACGCGCTTATCTCAGGAACAAATAGTCAGATTAAAAAAAAATCTTTTGTGTTAGATTAGATAGCCTGGAGAGCAATGCAGTTGTCATAAATGTCGACAAATCGGGCAAATTTTTATGCATTATTGTTGAATTTATAAGCGACGGGATTAAATAGGTGCGACGGGTGTTCGAAGTATGTCACTGGCAAAGCCTTCGGGGTCACCTAGTTAATTATATAGCATTGCTAAGTTTTACGTTTATTAACGTTAACTTATAGTATGGAATGAGCTTCATGTCAAATATTCCAGATGTCAACAGAATGGGATTCCTGAAAATAGGCCTCAGGAAAATTATTTCAGGGTCAGCAATGGAGAGTGTAGCTGTAGCACCTCTAATGTTTATTTACAAGTAAAAGATTGTACTCACTTGACGTTTGATAACTCGACTGGTTAGGACCTGGGGTCTACTTTTATTCAGCTGCTAGGAGCAAGTACAGTTTAAAAATACGAAATTGAAAACCAACCTTTGAAAATGCCGTAAGGCGCAACCGGTCAGGTTAAAAAGTGAATTTTGTGGAGAAGTACAAGTGTTTTTATTTGAAATGTGTAGAAAGTTCAATCAATAGTATAGTTTGGTTTTGATTTTCAGCATTTTCGAGATTGAGGAACCGATAACCTTTTAAACTATTGTTACCCTTAATGATATAAAAACTACCTAATATTTCAGTTGCATTTCCATTATTTAGAAGCGCTCGTGGCCCCGCGGACTCAGTGTTCTGTAAATGATCACTGCGTTAAGCAACTTTCACTATGGCTATTCTTCGCATGGGTGACCACTTTGTGGCGAGCGTTTCCGTGCTTCGGAAGGCACTTTAAGCCGTTGGTCCCGGTTGCCAGTAACATGGCAGTCGTTAAGCCGAGTTGAAAGCCTTATGAGCGGCTTGAAACATTTAATTGCAGGTCGCCACAACCTGCGCCTGTCCATTCTACACGGCAATGGGCTCACAACCTGTTACGTGGGACAAAAGTGCATACAATGAAATGTGGGCGTATGACTCTGCCTACCCCTTCGGGGATAAAGGCGTGACAATATGTCAATGTCATTTCCGTTATTTCAATGCACAAGCACAACACCTCAAATACTAAAGTGAGTCATTTGAACGTACTTTAACAATTTGAGTATTTTCTATTTTGTCCGTAGCGAAATATGTGTAATATTCGCATAAAAAAATTGCAATCGGGAGTAATTCAGTAACATATCATAAACGAGGCTTACTATGAAGAAATCATAGCTTGCCGCACATTCTTTTAACAACACATTATCTGCGTTACAAAAGTTTTAATCAGAGCAAGAAGTATTATAATTTTGTTTTACTTACAACTCCGGTTATATAAGGCGCTTAGCTATGTATTACATAAGTTAAAGAGAGATGGATTGCGCCCAACCTGTGTCGATACACTTGCGAATATATGGCTGACTCATGGCTAGATTAATTGCTCTTAGAATCTTAATTTTTTTTTAGAATAAGATCTATCGTGAGTGCTATTTATAAATTAACTAGTAGACGTCCACGGCTCTACCTACGTGCAGTACTCACACTGCAGACCCTGTAAAAACCTTCTAAGACCCCTACTGTTTGAAAGCCCCATACTGCATCTTTAAACTAACTAACTTTCTTCACGCTGTATCCCTGACGGGGTAGTCAGAGAGGACAAATAGCCAGGCTTCGCAATCCATGCATACTTCTTTCGCTTCTTCAAGATTCATCAATCGCTTCATACACGCACGTCTGAGTGACCGAGTACTTTTGACTTTTACGTTTTTGAGCAATCTGCTCACGTGCTCATTTTAATTAAAGAGTATTTAAATAGAACTGTATTGCCTCCCTCAATGGTCATAACAACGTTGGGTCTTGCGTCTCCTACCTGTAACCTTGTACAGATCATTTTGTGATGTTTATTATAATGACGAACGTCGAGAAGATAATAAAGTTTTTATAAATAATAATGTTATGGATTGCCATAACATTATTATTTATAAGTGCTCATATTTGTTATTAATAGTTTAGTCAGAATAAAAAATTGTTTTGAGCAAATTTGTTTGTTTGACTAATTGATTTTATGTTCATAAAAGGTATATGCAATCCTACAAGCATCGCAATTAGACATGAGACGGGTTAATTAAAGTACAAGCCTTTGAAATGTAGGAAAGTAGACCCCGGGCGTCGCGAGAAGCTACTGGGACAGACGCTCAAATTAAAGTACAAACCTACAGTAAAGAACTAGTTAAATTGTGTGTGTCGATATCACTTTATTATATACATATTGTCACGCCTTTATATTTAGGAGTAGGCAGAGGCATCAAATGCAGGATAATGTGCTTTGGTAGTGAATGCGATGATATCTCGAGTTTGATTTTCGGGACATACAGAACTACAAAATGAAAAGGAAAGTAAAAAAGAACCATTCATTTTCTCCTGTTTTCCTTTTGTTTATTTATCTATCACGCCTTATCCCCGAAGGGGTGGCAGAGACATATTATAAGCCCACTTTTCACTATGAGTATTCCTGTCCGACGTAATAGGTAGTGAGCCCATTGGCGTGTTGAAATAGACAGACGCAGGTTAAGGCTACCTGCTGTTGAAATTTTTCAAGCCGCCCATAAGGCCTTCAACTTGACTTAACGACTGCCATGTTACTGGCAACCGGGTCCAACGGCTTAACGGGCCTAACGAAGCACGGAAACGCTCGCAAATGTAAATGCCCCAAAGTGGTTACACATCTAAGGACCAGCTACAGCAAAAGTTGCTTAAGGCAGTGATCGTTTACAGAACACTGAGTTAGCGAGGCCACGAGCGCTTCTAGTGAACATACATATACCTATTAATCACTTGTTCTGTGCAATAACGTATCCAGCGAAGCGTGGTATTTGTCTTAACAACGGATTTTCACCACTACTCACATTAAATTAAGATTGATAATTCGGTTTAGGAAAACGCCACTCACTGTCTCTAAGTAAACTCGTTTTTAACTGACTCTTTTTCACTTTAATGGAAGTAAATTTTATTGAATATTGACGTGCCACGTGAATATTCGTAATAAACAAGCAAACGGGACACTCCATGAACGTTTGCAACACCAGAAGGCCGAGTCTACTATTGACAAGCCGTAGAATAGAACTAGAATCGCTGTTTTTAGCTGTCAAAATGTTAGTAGACTATCAAAAATGCAACTGACTAGCGGCCACTGGCGCGGTACGTGTTAGTAGAATTCTATCGGCCAACCAATAGAAGTCTATTGGAGCACGATTGTAATAGTAGACTACGAAAAACTGTCAAAATTGTGCCGGTGGCTTTCTATTGAGCGACGATTTCGATTCTATTTCGTCACGATTTAAATAGCAGACTCGGTCCCCAGAATTGTTACACTCGAGTTGGCGTCCTTATTAAACCTCGCAATGCCACTATAGAAGTACCTCTACTTTTTTTATTGGGACTAATCCCACCCGCATTCCCATTACTGTGACTCCTGTAAACCAGGATCTACAGCAATGACCAACACTACAATAGTTACACCGAGCTCGATCTCGGTGAAGTCCCAGGAGAAGTTAGCATGTCAAATATGTACCTCTATTGTATTTCTTTGGTAAATCCATAAATATCATTCTACAATCCTAGAGTAAAATCCGATACCAGGTAACTATACGCATGTACATTCACTCCGGTAGAAACAAATTAAGTTAGTTAAAATGGTTACAAGGAATTTTGATACTTATTATTTCAAAATCAACCAGTGTCACTTTATCCCCGAAGGGATAGGTAAACGCCCACATTTCACCGTATGCATTTTTGTCCCACGTAACAGGTGGTGAGCCCATTGCCGTTTTCTTTTTACTATGCCTAGAACTAAACTACTTATAAACTGCATTAGAATAGAAATAATCTAAACTAATATTTAAAGCTAAAGAGTTTGGTGAACGGATTTAAAAAAAAAAATTGTGTTGGTTAGCCCATTTATCGAGGAAGGCTATAGGCTATATATCACCAGGCTACTACCATGGAAAGAGGAGCAGTAATTATAAATGTCCACCAATCGGGTTTAATTTTAAGCATTATTGTAAAATTTATAAGCGACGGGATTAAATAGGTGCGACGGGAATTCGAAGTATGTCACGGGCGAATCCGTAGGGTTCACCTAGTAGACTATAATAGTATCTTATAACTAGATTAAAACAAAGTAATATAATTCTAACAAAATGCTATCCATCGCGTGCAACCAACTCTAACAAAAGTGTATAATTTTCATACACGCAAGAGTAAAGCAAGGCCGTATGACGATATCAAGACGTATATTCAAATTTCAACCTTATTACCTAGTCTAATAAACACATTTTGTGTTAACCAAACTACGCAATTCGAGAGAAATCATATCCTTTTAGTTAGTATGTAATTAGTTAATTAGTTTGTATTTTTAAGTAAGTACCTAAATTACTTTTAAATTTCATATCTAGTGCATTCAGCGTCATATAGAGACGATCAGTCTGTTTAAATTGATCGTAATATATATATATATATATATATATATATATATATATATATATATATAAATTGAGTGTAGAATCGAATGCCGAATTACCCTTGTCCGATAAACTGTCTACTGTAAACACCCTTAGTCCATCGTCGGCTCTACATTTTATCGTTCGCCGATGAACGGTTCGTCAATAACACCCTTGTCTTCGGTTCGCCTTATTACAGTTCGCCGATGACCTGTTGACCAAAAACACTCTTTGCCCGTCCTCAGTTCGCCATATTACAGTTCACCGATTAAATGTCTGCCGGCAACCCTTCGTCCGTAGACGGTTCTACAAATTATTGTTCTCTTATGTACTGTTGAATGAAACAAGGGTGTTTTCGGCAAACAATTAATATGTGAAACCGAGGACGGGCGAAGGGTGTTTTCAGTAAAAAAGTTTATCGGACAAGGGTAATTCGGCATTCGATTCTACATCCATGAAAATTGCTACCTCAATGGCACAATAAATATTTCTGAATAAGACACTGGTCATTTTGATAATGAACTCTAAACAAATGAGGTAATATTTGATGCCTCAATTTTGACTGCATCTGTGGCGTAAGTCTAGTAGTGTAGTGACTGCCCCGCTGAGGTCCCAGGTTCGATTCGGGTCGGAATAAATAATTATGTGCTCCACAAATGTTGGTTTCGGAGTTTGGTGTTTGCTTTTTGTTTGTATTTAGAAATATATAAGTATGTTTATCACTTAAAGCTTAGTTTGGGCTAGACAGCGCTGTGCGAAAAGTGTCCCACAATATTTATTATTATTATTTATTTATTTTATTGTCACTGATTGTTGATATTAAACGAAAATAAGCAGCTATGCTTGTCATTGGCATCTTCTTATACTAAATTAGTTTACTTATATTAAAATATTTAAATTTAAGCAATTTTAAAGTCAAAGATATCAGGGTCATGACACTTGTTAATATCCGCTTTACCATGGTTATAGACTTGCCACCTATTATATCAGGCTAAATAATACTGGCAACTTGTAGACTTGTGGTATGACGCTACTTACCCCTTTGTTTTCCTACATCATACATACATACACACATATTGTCACGCCTTTATTCCCGAAGGATTAGGCAGAGGCATACTATACGCCCACATTTCACCGTATGCATTTTGTCCCACGTAACACGTGGTGAGCCCATTGCCGTGTTGAAATGGACAGGCGCAGACTGGCGATCTGCGAATCTAACTTTTCACTTTACTGCAGGAAAGATGCGAAAATGATATATTTGTGGATTTATACAAAGCAATCGTGGCCCCGCAGACTTAGTGTTCTGTAAACGATCACTGCGTTAAGCAACGTTCACTATGTCTGGTTCTCGGATGGGTGACCACTTTGTGGCATTTACATTTGCGAGCGTTCCCGTGCTTCGGAAGGCACGTTAAGCCGTTGGTCCCGGTTGCCAGTAACATGGCAGTCGTTAAGCCCCAGTTGAATGCCTTATGAGAGGCTTAAAATTTCTTAACACTATTACGTGGGACAAAAGTGCATACGGTGAAATGTGGGCGTATAGTATTCGTCTGCCTACCCCTTTGGGGACAAAGGCGGGACAATATGTCTATGTATGTCTTTATACGTCTCACCCGTTAGACTGCAGGATCTTACTAATATCAGCTAATTCGTCTTACCGTATAGTAAGAATATTGTAATTTGTATAAACATACTACTACTAAAACTAGTAAATACTAATGGTTTAAACAAGATTATTTAAAGACTTGGAAAATTCCATAATACTGTACAAAGTAAGCAGTATTCATTATTTGCAATTCCACAACGTTAAAACATTGCAAGATTGCAATCTAGTAATGTTTATATTTAGCCAACATTAATGACATTGTTGTTTATGTACTAAAACAATTATATAACCCACATTATTATACAATTAACATTAACTAACGAATTATGATAAATTAGAAGTATTATACTCCTATCTGATGAAACTTTTACGGTTTTAAACACACATTTATTTACATATGTTGTCAGCCATTTTTTTTTGCACAATGCCTTCTAACCCAATTTAGGTTTAAATCAACTTGTGCTATGGGATCTAGATAAGATAAACATACTTACATATTTATAAATACATACATATTATACACTAGTTGACGCCCGCGGCTCCGCAGTAGCGCTTTTAACCGTTTCTGTTTCCCACAGGAGCTTGATAAAAAGTAGTCTATTTGTTATTATGATGTGTAAGCAATATTATTATAAAGTTTCATCAAAATCCATTCCGTATATTTTGATACAAACAAAATTTCGCGTTTATAATACTAGCAGGATAGAAAACATTCAAACTCCGAACCATACTTTTGGATCACATAAATATTTGTCGCGGCAGTCGCATACGTTACTACTTTCGCCAAAAAGTTGATCCGAGGATTTGAAACTAATCACCAACAATGATTACGAGTACAACTAATGGAATGTATGAAGCACTTGTAGCCCTGCTTGCTCAGATTCCGGTAAACGATCACTGCGTATTTTATACACTACTCGGGACTTCACGAGAAACAATTTTGTACTTACATTCACTTGCGCTGCAACGCGCTCGAAACGTCGGTGAATGTAAGTACAAAATTGTTTCGCGTGAAGTCCCGAGTAGATATAAAATATGAGTATAAACCGCGAAAGCTTAAAGATCACTGCGTAATATGACATACTCTAGGCATTTCTCATACAGACGAAGTCTAACGTCAAGGTATGCTTCGACAGACAATTAATTCTTTGCTTCAGCTATCAGTAATGTGGTAGCTGCAGTGACTGCCGCCGGGTATGAAACAGGCGGCCGTCACTGCCAGTCTGTCTGTTTCAACGCGGTAATAGGCTCATCACCTATTTCATGGAACCATATACAGGTTCATTTGTAAAACACCAGCAACCTGCTAGTACTATGTACCTAACATCATAAAACAAGGTTCCATGAAATTTTTAGATATTTTATTTATTTTGACGGTTTTTCTTTCAATATTCACTTTTATTTCATGTACTGATTGACTTACAGTACTAAGCAACCTTGTGAAAATCACAGGGGATGAGGGTGGGCCGGTGATCGCTTCTTTGCCCATACTAACCGTTTGTAACGAATTGCCAATAGTGGTAGAACAAACGTTGGTTGGCTATCCACTCCTAGCAGGTTGCTGGTGTTTCACAAATGACCCTGAATACCTGGTGAAGTATGGGTGTACAGCATTGCCTCCCTATTCGAGGGATAAATCGTGGCCTTAATTATATATAAATGCAACACATTATTTTTTGCTGACCAAAGAGTGCGTGATACTTACAATGTTGCAGCTATCCACCTTGACACATCGTTATAGTCGATTAACGGATTTTACAGGGTCGGATTGGGTATTAGCATAGTATCCAGGGTAGAAACATTTTAAAAGAGCATCCATGGAGTTTCTTGCAAGATTCTTCTTCATAAAGGGTAAGCAGCCTTCAGAACTAGAATCGCTCCCAGTTTGATTTGATTTTGTTTTTTTTTTTTTTGTATAAACTCATTACTATATATACTTTTCAAATATCATGTAAATAAAACTAATGTATTTACTGGCGGTTAAAAAAGAGTGGTTTTATTGCCAGTTTCTTCCTCAGATACTACCTATTGTTTAGCGATTTTGGCAGTAAATGTAGAAGCAATAATGTTGACGTTCATAAGTGTTACTTTGTGACAGTAAATAAACATTTTTCATTTCATTTCAGATTATACCTACTACTAAGACTAAACAACTGGATCCCGCTGACACCTAATGTCCTCATCGCGGAAACGTCTGGTAAGGGTATTTACTGTTTCTGCCAGCCACTTTGGGAGAAACAGACGTGATTATATGCATTAATTTGATGTTTGTAAACGCTATAGAATCACGTCTAATATATTATCACATTCCTTTAATAATATTATTGTTTAGTTAATATAAATGTCATAATTCCTATTGTTAGTTACGGAATGTGTGACCGAACACACGTGTGCAAGATTCGGCGTAGGCAATACAATTTATAAACAAGATAATGTACACTCTTGAAAATACACGGAAATAATATCCGTAGATGTATTGAGATTTCGATCGAGATGCAGTTGCACCTATTCTGATCACATTCTACTAAGGGCTGTTGTCTGGAACCCTCTGATATGGTCATGTTAAAAATGGTGCTTTTTTATGACTATATTTGGCCATGTAACCGGTCATGGCGTCACAAGGTTTTTTTCGAACATTGATCACTTTAAGTCACCATTTCTGGCAGATCCTTCCTGTTTTTTCGAAAATCGTTTTAGAGAACGTCCCAGACGCTTTTGGGAAAACATCCACTCAGAGCCTGCTTCCACTTAGGTCCGTATTCCAGAACGTTTCTCAATACTCAATCAACGCTTGAGGCTAGATTTTGTCTTATAAATCAAGCGTCGATTGAGTATTGAGAAACGTTCTGGAATACGTACCTTAGTTTTTAAGTTTTCAATACTCTAGGAATTAAATTCTTGAAATTTCAATTGCAATAATTCTCGCCTCCTTTCTGTTAAGATATACTAAAACGTTGATAAACTAATTCGCGAACTACCGTAAAAAATATATAGTTTTTACAATTGATGAAAAGAAGCAACGTTCAATACTTATAACTTAAATAAATAAATAATAACTCCGGAAATTAAACCCGAAATCGAGATTCCGTTTCGCCAAAAAACCATTTGCGCAAGAGTCTGTTAAGCTTTGTGCAACATATAATTATGTAGAGATAACATATATGCTGTATCATTAATATTACATGATGTGGGTTTTTTGTATATACTGTACAGAGAGATAAAAGTGAAATGTGCGCGAGTGCACATTCGTGTCGATATACAAAAATAAAACTGAATTGAAATTATTCTACGTTAAGCATCTTACGCTACGGTAGAGACCGAGATGGGTAATCATTTGTGGCATTTCCACGGTCGAGTGTTTCTGTGCTTCGAAACGCACTTTAAGCCGCTGGTCCTGAATATTGATGTTCATTTTATATAAAACGCATTGATTTCATTTTCCGGCTATCTAAAGCTCGAATCACCAATTACCAACGGTAACAATTCTTTAATCATCAATGAATCATCATTGCTTGTTTTTTTTACAAATAGAAAATAAATAAACTAAATTTAAGTTCATCACAAATTGATCAAAATATCATCGACTGTTCGCCGCGAAACATGATAACGAAAATATGGTACATACTAATTACTATAATTATATTATAACTAATTATACATTTAGCCTCTCGACGTTATATAGTCAAAACGACGAGTAGTGACTGGTGAACAAAGTTTTAAAATATTTATAAGACTCGCAAATAACCTAAAATCCGTAAAGTTTCTACAGATAACGTGAGTTAAAAGACATTTGAAGTCTTTGTTTAAATTTTGAACTAAGTCATTGGGTTTGTATTTAAAAACATTATTTAAAAAACTTATTATTTATCTATCATTCCTTATCCCCGAAGGGGTGGCCGAAGCATACATACTGTATGCCCACTTTTCACCATATGTATTCCTGTCCAACGTAATAGGTGGTGAGCCCATTGCCGTGTTGAAATAGATATACGCTGGTTGTGGCTACCTGCTGTTGAAAATTTTCAAGCCGCTCATAAGGTCTTCTACTTGACTTAACGACTGCTATGTTACTGGCAACCGGGACCAACGGCTTAACGTGGCTTAACGAAGCACGGAAATGCTCGCAAATGTAAATGTCTCAAAGTGGTCACCCATCCGAGGACCAGCCATAATGAAAGTTGCGTAACTCAGTGATCGTTTACAGAACACTGAGACCGCGGGGCCACGAGCGCTTCGTAAAAAAACTTCAACGTTATGTTTTTTTGTGGAAAATCTTAGGTATAGTTCGTTCAGGACAAGTCTAGAATTGACAAAAAACTCATTATTGTCACTAACAGTACATCTCAGTCAAGTTTACTGACCTCAGTCCAAAGACATAAATCTGGAAGGGGAATGACCAGCGCTTGGAGGTCACTCACAGTGACTTATAGGTTCTTTTCATTTCAAATTATGACTCTAAATAGCAAAACGTCGAGTAATACCTGTACATATAAAAAAAATTAATAGTCATTGCAGTTTATTACTATTATGATTTTAAACGCATATGTTTATCAGTCACACCTGTATCCCGGACGGAGTAGCAGAGAATTATACGCCCACATTGCACCGTGTATATTTATGTTCCAGTTAATAGGTTGTGAACCTATTGCCGTGTTGTAATAGACGCACGTTATGGCGACTTGCTGTTTACATACTGTTTACACTGTTGATTGATGGCACTTGGTGGAACTTGCTACACATCTTGATCTAAAACACTTGTACTGTTCCACTTATTTAAATAACTGGAACAGTACAAGTGTTTTAGTTCAACATGACTTGCTGTTTAAATTTTCCAATGTGCCAAAAATAAATACGGTAAGTGTGGGCGTATAAATATGCCTTTGCCTACCCCTTCGGGGATAAAGGCATAACTAACAAGTAACAAGGAAAATCATGAACACTACATCACTGCATGCGTATGTTTACAAATGGTTATAATATAGAAACCAGTTTAAATATCCATTCAGATATATTTTTATCTCAGTTTGTGGTTTCTAAACTAGTTCTCTGATAGTTTAGTTACAACATTCTTGGTTTACAGTGACTTCAATGAAGAGTTTTAGGTTTGTGTTCTAATAAGGAAAACTTTCTATCATCGTACCGCTTGCCACACACGGGCTGTGCAATGCATGCATCTTCCCTGCATCCAGGGGACCAAGGCTACTACCGACAAGCCGTAGAATAGAACTGTTGTTTTTAGCTAAAGAAGGAGAATTGCTGTTTTTAGCTGTCAAAATGTTAGAAAACTACCAAAAATGCAACAGACTGGCGGCTACTAGCGCATCAAAGGTTAGTAGAATTCGATCCACCGACCGATAGAAGTCTATTGGAGTGCGAAAGACAATGAAAACTGTCAAGATTGTAAATTTGGCTTTATGTTGACCGACGATTTCGCTTCTATTCCGACACAATTGAAATAGCAGCCCCCTGAGCGCTCGCATACGGAAAGGTCCGATACAGAATCCTTCAAACAGTCTGACAAACTGTTTTTAAAGAATCATCAACTCCAGACAATGGGCCGTTCACCTATTACGTGGGACAGGAAAGCACACGGTGAAATGTGAACGTATAATATGCCTGTGCCACCCCTTCGGGGATCAGGCGTGTTTGATAAACATCAATTCTAGTAGCTTCTGATGAGGAATTTTCGTCAGGTTGCCACTTCTTATATTCGCCAGAACAGAGTGACTCAAAAGATGTTCCTCTATCAACCCATCGAAACTAGAAAGGCTCTAAAAACGCACGTGTTTCCCTAATCCCAAAACCCCGGGTTATTTAAGCAGAGCGTGAAAACGTGATGAGGCTACCAATTTGAGGGCCACTAACAATAGTCTTGTGAACTGTGAAAGTGACTCTCAATTCTCAACATACGTTTATATAATTTTGCCAGCCTCTGTGTCGCGGTTTGAGTGTATCCGACTGCTACGCAAGAGATCATGGGTTCGATTCCCACCCATGATAACTTTGTGTGATGATCTCGATGGTTTATTCAGTGTCTGGGTGTTATTTATATATAATATATTATATGCATTAAGAAATATATAAGTATGTTTATCAGTTATCATAGTACAAGATCTGATTAGTTTGGAATCAGATGGAGTTGTGTGAGTTGTCCCAACGATATTACTAATTTATTAAAAAAAACTAACTAATTAACTATCTTCACGGTGTATCCCTGTATTCCCTGTAATTATTCATTTATATAAAAACAAAATATATTAGGAATATAATATAACAAAGTCAGCCGTAGGCTTGTTTGCCTCTTTAGTAGTAAAAAAATACGTAGAACACTTCGTAATGTTAACAGACGGGATTCTAATGAATATGAAGAGGGCTTTGAACCTTCAAACTGACGATACCGAAGATTTGATACGTCTATTAGTTTTAGGCGATGACTTCTAAGAAAATTTCACCACAATCGTGAAGGCTGAGTAAAAAATAATGACCCACGATCAACCTTTGGACGATTATTATGATGACTAAGATATTTATGAACCCGGCTGCGATGTTTTTTGTGCCTTTTGAAAGCATAACTCCAAAGCAAGTAATCAATGTCCCTCACGCAGTCTCTACTAGAGACGCCTTACTCTATTTCTTTACTTAAGACCGTTTTCCAGGAAAAAAAAATATATAAAAACATTTATAAGGCAAAAACTAGCCTCAAACGTTAATTGAGTATTTGAATACGGAGTTCTGGAATACGGACCTTAATATATAAAGCTGAAGAGTTTGTTTGTTTGTTTGTATTTTTGTTTGGTTGAACGCGCTAATCTCAGAAACTACTAGTCGGATTTGAAAAATTCTTTTTGTGTTGGATAGACCATTTATTGAGGAAGGCTATAGGCTATTTAACACTACGCTACTACCCATGATAGCGGACCAGTAATCATAAATGTTAACAAATCGGGCAAATTTTCATACATTTTTGTAATAGCAGTAAGCGACGAGATTAAATGGATGCGACAGGGATTCAAAATATGTCACGGGCAAAGCCGAGGGGGTCAGCTAGTATTTAATACATACAAGCACTTTTCGTCAGTTTCCATTAAGTCTCGGTGGTATAATTGGTAACGCGTCTGGTGCGTTAAATCAGAAGACGCTGGTTGGAGTCCAGCTCGAGACTGACTTTTTTTTCCCTTTAAAATTTAATCAAACAACTTTATTTATTCAGCTTACATAGTTAGTTACATTTATCAATGAAGGATATAAATAATAAATAAATAAATATAAATATCGTTGAGACAACTCACACAAAGCCATCTGATTCCAAACTAAGCAGAGCTTGTACTATGGTAACCAGATAACTGATAAACATACTTATATATTTCTATATACACACATATAATAGATAAATAACACCCAGACACAGAATAAACTATTGTGCTCATCACACAAAGTTTTATCCTGGGTGGGAATCGAACCATATTAAATTACTTGCAAAGTTATCTTGTCATAAATGTAATAGATATTTATGTTATAAGTAGTAACTCAGATGATAAGGATGAAATTCAATTTATATACATACATATTTGTCAAGAAGTGTTAGGCAAAAACATACTACGAGTATACGCCCACATTTCACCGTATGCATTTTTGTCCCACGTAACAGGTGGTGAGCCCATTACCGTTTTGAAGTGGACAGGCGCAGGCTGTGGCGGCCTGCTGTTAGATTTTTTAAAGCCGCCCATTAGGCCTTTAACCAGGCTTAACGATTGCCATTTTACCGGCAACCGGGACCAACGGCTTAACGTGCCTTCCGAAGCACTCGCAAATGTAAATTCCACAAAGTGATCACCAATCCAAGGACCAGCTATAGCGAATGTTGCTTAACGCAGTGATCGCTTACAGAACATTGAGTCAGTGGGGCCACGAGCGCTTAAAATCCAACTTAAAGTTAACTTAACTATCTTCACGCTGTATCCCTGATGGAGTAGTCAGAGTGGACACATAGCCAGTCTTGAGAATAAATTTGATTTTCATTTAAAAAGTCTGGTTATCTTTATTGAGGCGATCTAACTGTACAACATTATCTTTTGTTAGCAGTTACGCAGAAAGTTAGCTTTAACAATATACATATTATATATTAATTTATCTATAACTTATTCTGCAATACCGGTATTGACCTACGGTGACGAGGCGTGGACATTTACGGTGGGGCTAGTCCATGCGAATGCGGATGAGATTAGGGCCAATATCGCTGAATAAAAGTTAGCATTGTGTGTAGTTGCCCCCCGCACGAAAGTTGTTTAAACGTTATTTCATACTACGCGTAATGTCCTTGAGAAAACAATCCTATTTAAGATTGGATGTTTGTTACTCTTTCACCCAAAATCTACTGAATGGATTTTTGATAAAACTTTACATTAATATAGCTTACACATCAGAATAACACATAGGCTTCTTTTTATCCCGGGAACAAGTTCCTGTGGGAAACGTCATCTAGTATACCAATAAAATACGTCATCGATACTTGACACATTAAAAAAATCCCAGCGAAGCTTAACCTCGTTAAGTAATACAAGCGCTTCAATTAACTAAGTATAGTATAAAACATTGAATCGACGAGTTAATTTTCTTGTAACAAAGAATATTTCTACACAAAGACTGAACTAGTTGTATAAACCATCGTAATTAATTACAATTTAATAACCGGAGTAGTCACGTCATACATTTAACTGTTAACTATTTTTCTAATCATTATTTCTTGGATTGACTAGATTTTATAACACTTCGCAGTAATTCTTTATATTGTGACAAATTGGGATTTCCTACGCCTAGACACTGTTTTAGGGCTATGAGTCTTTTTAGGGCTCCATATCTCAAAACATAAAAAAGAAACCCATTTCACTACCTAGTGTCCATCGATTTTCTCAGAAACGTGTGGACTTAGCTAGTTGAAATTTATACCAGACAGCAAAATCAAAATAATGCGATAATAAATTAATTCCGTGTAACGACCGGGCCGTCGTACTGGAGAGCGGAGAAGTAGGTAGGTAATCAATGAATTTGGAAAATGTTCATACATTTTTGTGAAATTAATAAACGACGGGATTAAATAGGTGCTACTGGGTCCGACGTATGTCACGGGCGAAGCCGGGCGGGTCAGCTAGTAGTTTATAAAACGGCTCAGTCTATCCGCATCTATTTATCAGTCTGAACGCATCTATATCTCAGGAATAATAAGAGACAGTTTGCGGCATTTGATTCAGGACACCATGAATACGTGCATACACCATAATCAAGTTTATTTGTCTGTTTTTCCGTCAGTACCTGTCTATTTCTCAGGAACCATAAGAGATAAAGTCAAACAGTTTGCGGGATTCGATCCAGGATACCATGAATAGGTACGTTATATTTAGGCCTAGTTTCTTTAGACGTGTTTTCCATTTCCTTTGGTACTAAAAATAACGACATTGACATTATTTGAATTGAATGTCCTGTCCTTACTGATAGAGTGAGGGGTCCACTTAATATGAGGTTTTGAGGTGACAACAATAAAATAATACTACCAAATTAAGATATATACTAATATAATAAAGCTGAAGGGTCAGTTTGTTTTGTTGAACTGAACGCGTTAATCTCAAGAACTACTGGTCTGAATGGAAAATTCTTTTTTGTGTTGGACAGTCAATTCGTCGAGGAAGGCAATAGGCTATATAATATCACCCTTCTACCCAGGAGAGCGGAGTAGTAATCATAAATGTCCACAAATCGTGCAAATTTTCATACATTTTTGTAAAAGTAATAAGCGACGGGATTATATGGATACGAGGGGGATTTAAATATCACACGGGCGACGCCGCGGTAGCCAGCTAGTACTCAACAAAGGTGGTTAAATAATATTTTAACAAATATGATTTAACAACCTTTGTTACCGGGCCGGGGCACAAAAAGGAATCAATGTAACTCTAGAGGCGCTTCGAGCACAGCGGCAGTGACATTGATGTGTGTGTGTGTGCGTGTTAGAAGGCTCTCACTCATACGATTACACTTACACTACAGACGAACGGCAGGCAACTGACAAGCCACATATGCGATTTTCGCTTACAGCCGGACGATAACTTGGCAGGTATTTTTTTATACCACTTAGGTGGCAGACAAGCATACGGCCCACCTGATGGAAAGTGGTCACCTTGGCCTATGGACGTTTTGCAACACCAGAGGTGCAGCACTCGCGCTGCCGACCCTTTATAAGCCTATTAAGACCCCTTTTGAAGAACCCCATACTGTAGACGTTTGGGAAAACTCAGGCAGGGAGTTCATTCCACAATCTAAGCGTACGCGGAATAAAAGCCTCTAGCAGACCTAACCATATTATTATTAGATTCATCGATTATGGCGCGAGCTAGAGGGAGTAAGCAATACTCGCTTGCGTCAGCATAGCGGTAATTTGGAATCGTCGGAAAATTGTTGATTATTGGTGATTTTCATAATTAATATATTATTACCGTGGTATCCCTTTTTCTACAGGATTTACACCCATTTGCTTTCCAGGTCTCCCGCTTTACAAAGGAGAGAAGAGGTGTTACGTTCTTTTACCGACTCCTTCAAATTATCGTCTGATTTATTTCGTTGCGAGTTTCAAGACATTCCAACTTCTCCTGGGACTTCACCGAGATCGAGCGCGGTGTAACTTTTGTGGTTTTTGGTCATTGCTGTAGATCCTGGTTTACAGGAGTCACAGTAATGGGAACGCGGTGGGATTAGTCACAAAAAAAAATGGTGATTTTCGTGAATGGTAAAATTGTTTAGACTAGGACTCTATGCTAATATTTGTAATAGGAGTACATTATTATGTATGTGTGTTAACATTGTTAACAACACATAACTTCCTAACCATTCTACAGGATGTGTTTAATCGAGTTCCGAAGCAATAATTTTATTTAGTTGCTAAAATGACTCACAGCGCATGTATTAATTGATTGGGTATTTTTAAAGGTTCCTATTTATAGATTCTACATACTTGTTTTAAGTTATTTTAGGCTGTAGTGTAATTAATAGTCTTAGGACATAGGATAATGGGATCAAATAAGTCGTGATTTATATAGAAATAGGTTATTAGTAATCAGTTGTCTAGATCTCTAGCATAAGTTTATTATTACTTTCATTTGGTCCAATGGCGCTGTTAAAAAATGACCTAAAGTCTATATTTGTCTACTAGCGGACACCCCGCGGTTTCACCCGCGTAGTGCCGAGCTACATATCAGTCAAAATCCCGTTATAATCGGGCCAGCCGTAGCTGGAACAGACACTCAGACAGAATAGAAAAAAAATGTTTTTTTTAAGTTCGTACCGTAAATACTTACATATGCGTTTTTAATGAAAAGCTGTTTGAAATTACAATCAGACACTTCAATTTTATTTATCTGTACAGATAAATCTATAGATTATGCTAAGCATTCATGTGTTCTACGAATCTACTCATACTGGTCAGTATATACTGACACTAGTATGATAAAAATATAATAGTAACTTCAATTCAATGAACTTATTTTCATACTCTCTAGGGGTGACAGGTGGAAGAGGAGGTTCTTGCAAGATTTTTGGTGTCTAAGCTAATCTTACTTGCAAGCCCAATTCATGAAAGTAATTGTAACAGATTTAACATATTTTCAAAGATTATTTATTTTGAAAACTGGTTTTTGGTAATTGAACTTTTTTAGAATAGGGCATGGATATTTACGACGGCATGGATATATATGACGCTGGACATTTTGTCCTTAAACGAACGCATGTCGATAAGGATGATGTCTTTCATCTCAAGCCATTCGACGTCCACTGCTAGGCATGGGCCTTCACCAAAGATCGCCAGAATAATAAATAAATAATAAAAATGTTTTTATTTATCTCATACATTGTCATACAAATTAAAGAATGAGACTACTTTCTTCACTTGACTCACTTCTTCCCTTATATCTATATAACAATGACGAGATCAAATAGTCTTAACTTACGTAATTTAATTTTGATTCATTTAAAACTACAGAGTGACAATTTTAAGCATCTTGTGTGTGAGTGTGTGTGTGTGTGTGTGTGTGTGTGTTGTATGGATTCATATGTATGGTCAGGTTTGCCTGATTAAAATCTGTTGTTTGTTAAAAACTGCAGAGTGACAATTTTAAGCATCTTGTGTGTGAGTGTAAGTTTGTGTGTAAGTGTGTGTGTGCATGTATGTGTGTGTTGTGTGGATGGTTATATATGTTCTCAAGTTTGCCTGAATAAAATTTGTTCCGTACAATGTTCGGTCTTGTATGCCATCATTCTAGCAGGATCCCGCTACCTTTATCAGGTCGTCGGTTAGATGTGGTGTGGGCACAACATGAACGTTTTAAATGGATACTGCCTTTATCAGGTAATAAAGTTGGAATGTTTTTTTTTTTACAAATAAATACCTAGTCATGTTATTTTAAACTTTCTCTTCTCTCGGGACTTCACGCGATACAAAATTCGCGTTGCAGCGTCCGTGGTCGCGGCTGGACTCTGGACGCTGCAACGCGTTCGAAACGTCGGTGAATGTAAGTAGAATTTTGTTTCGCGTGAAGTCCCAAGTAGTATATAAAACATAAATATCTAGTCAACTTTTATTGATCAATATGTTTTATTTTATTGATTAACAAACGCGTATTTTATTTTATTGATTAATAAAAGTGGAAACTGGTCTACAAATGTACTATTTAGTTATATTATATATCTATACTTCTATACTAATGTATAACGCTGAAGAGTTTGTTCGTTTGGTTGACCTCGCTAATTTCAGGAACTACTGATTGGATTTGAAAACTTCTTTTTGTGTTGGATAGTTCATTTATTGAGGAAGGTTATAGGCTATATATCATCACGCTAATAACCTGAAGCAGTACTCATAAATGTCGACAAATCGCGGAAATTTTTATGCATTATTGTAAAATTTATAAGCGACGGGATGAAATAGGTGCGACGGGAGTTCGAAGTATGTCACGGGCGAAGCCGGGGGGGTCACCTAGTATTTTATATAACGGGTAAAATGTTAAGATATCTCTGTATCTAATTCAAACATCGTTTTAGAAACCCCGCTTCAATCAATTAACAATTAATATTGATGTGTTTTAAATTGTTCGTCTAATAATTATTGAATGTCTGCGAAATACAGTAACTCGCCGAACGAGTTCGAAATATAACGAACATTTTATTTTCGCAAGATGCTGTATATATGCGTTTGAATTTCGAATTTTGTTTTACAAAAATTTTTGGCAAATGATTGTGAGAATGAGTTCGATGGTACTCGTAAGGTATTACTGAGACTCATAAACACTTTAAAAACACTTAGGTACTGCAGGCCTTCTTATAGAGTTCCAATGCATTGCAATCAGTTTAAAAAAAAACGTTAGCGATACGCAGCATGTATTGTGAGAAAATGTTATAAGTATAGTTCATAGTCATAAGATAATAGAACGTATGAGAATAATGGTGTAGTAACTCAGATCTTTGTGTTCGTACTAAGATATAAAACATTATACTATTATGTCAATTCAGTGTAAACATGTCTTTTAAAATAATACTTACGTTATTAGCATCTTGATGGCCTCTGATCAGCTTCCTTGTAACATGTACTCAATTCACAGCACAGTACACAGAAACAATACACAAGATTAACAAATATTACAATTAATAAAATGTAAAAAATAACACACTCACACAAACACGTAGCGCGGAATTTGCGTAAAAGATTACGAAACTTTCTAAATAGTGGCGCGAATTTCGGCGCGGACGCGAACGTGTGTTGTGCGGCGCGGTCGATCGCTCACTGACGTTCCGTTTTCGCTTGTAGTCTGCGCTGTTCTTTTTTCAAACCGGCTCCATACCACAGACAACAGTGTCTTGGTGGCCAGTTCGCCGAGTCAAGCAGAAGGTATGACGCAAGTGATTTCGGCAATACTGGGTTTTTTTCGTTGCCTCAATCGGCACACACGCATTCATAGCGATTAACTTTATTCTGTTGTTTCATTCGTTAGTTTTGTACGAGTAGGTATATTGGAAGCCTTCAACGTGTAGGGTTTGGAAAAAGGCACAACAATCAAGTAGATCCAGATTCTTCTGCATTGTTCTTGATGGATCGATTATCGGACTTTGGTCACGGCATCTTTATTTAAATTTCGAAGTCAATGCATGTTATTGGGTGGAGGTCTATTTAAGTGAAAGTCTCACAAACTAAGTACCTACATAAGTTTTGGTTCATGAACAGGTATAAGTAATTTGTTTAACATACCTATGTGATATAATTAGTTTTTGTTTAGATTGCATAATTTACCACGAAAGTGTGTTAGTAGTGCATCTTCTGACTGCCGTAGAAGAATATAACGAAGATGTTTGTAAAGGGTTTAAAAGTCGGCGACAATTATTTTAATGATTTATTTCGATTGCTTCAGTAGCTTCAGTGGTAATGTATGCGACTGTCGCGCAGTGGTCCCGAGTTCGATTCCACGTTTGAAACAAAAAATTGTGTGATACGCAAATATTTGTTTTGGAATTTGAGTTTCTCCAAGTATGATATGTATGTAGTTAGAAAAATATATCTAAGAATAGAAAAGAAGAAAAGAAAGAAGAATAGAAATATTTATCAGTTGTCTAGAACACATACCACAAGCTTCTTTTAGATTACTTTGTGCTAGACGACGTTTATGTTTTGATATAATTTACGTGTACAAAAACTATATAAATAACAAAATATTGAAAGCTCCCGAGTCTTTACGCTAAGATGAAGACGAAGTAATGTCAACACTTTTAGAACGATAGAAAATTTAGAGGGATATTTAGTTACATTATTTTTTTCGCTTAAGTAGACACTATCAGGATTTGTGGCAACCATCCGCCTCTTCCTAAGTCATACAATAGGGGCAGGCAAAGAATGTACCCCAAAACGGTCTCAGAATCTAACAAGGTTACTCCAAGAACAGTTGAAATATTAACAGAAGCAAAAGTGACATTGGGATACGAATGGGGATAGAACTCGGATGATGAATAGGATTACTTTTTATTCAGTATACTGTTCAACCCTTCTACACCTACCTATCACAAAGGAAGATTTAAATTCCTTCATGATACTCATTCAAAGTGCTTAAGATCATCAGAGAATTTGAGCCTAAAAATGTCATCACATTCCACAACAATTTTTGACAAATCTTTCACAGTATTGGCAATAAGTTGTGGAATGCGCTGCTTTGGATATTCGACGTGCGAGTTTCCTAGTCATCTTCAAAAATAGGATTAAAAACCACTTTCTGTCCTTGTAAATTAGTATTTATATTTATACCTTTGTTTTTCTTTATGTAATTTCAAATTTGTATAAACTGTGTACAACATAACTATTACCTATCCTTGATATATTAATCTATCGTTATATATTATTTAAGTACGCCATCAACTAACTTTTTCTTTCCTATTCTTTTCTTTTCTATACTAAGGTTGTCTGTAAGAGATCGCTTTTAGCGATAAGACCGCCCATTGTACTCTCATTAATAGTTTTAAGTCATAAATATACTGTAGGTTATGGTGTACAATAAAGAGTTATCATCTATCAGATCAGGTCAGGTCAAGAGTACCCTTAACCGGCGTGTGTGTATGAAAACACTTATGAAAGTGGAAGAAGCGAAAGTTGTATGCCAGGATCGTAGCAAGTGGAAAGTCATAGTCTCTGCCTACCCCGATGGGAGACAGGCATGTATGTATGTATGTATCTATCTATTACATCGGGTGTAACAGGATTCCTAAGATCTCCGAGACTCTATCTAAATAACTTGCTAACGTACGGATGATTCAGGTGTAGGGAGGTCAGACAGCAGTGCCAAAAATCCAAAGGATAGCTGTTCCTAGCAGCCTAATAAAAGTGTACCTCAAACTTATATTCAGCTGGGGTTTAAAATCCACCTATACCACCAATCATATCTACTCCCAGTAGGTACAGTAAAGTGAGGAAGAGTCATCTCTCCTTCACTTTAGTGCACTACTTAACAAACTGTAATCCTCATGGATTACAGTCACCTCTAATAGTGTTTGATGCGATTGATATAATACTCATTCTAAAGTCGCCGCTGACTACACCTTCGGGAACAAGACGGGACTATATTATCTCTCACTGTACACACCAAGTTGTTATGAGTCAATAGATTATTATATTAAACTCACCACATTGTATGAAATGAAGTTGCTTCTGCTGTCTATGCGTTTTATACTATTCAACGGAATACAATGCAGTTTTCAAAAATGGATAGAGTGATTCAAAAGAGTAATGCCGGGACGGGTCGCTAGAAATAAATATTGTGGGACACATTTTACACCGCGGTATCTAGCCTAAACTAAGCTATAAGCTTGTGATATGGGATTTAGACAACTAATAAACATACTTATATATTTCTAAATAACAACAAAGGAAACACCAAAACTCTAAAATAAATAAACATTAATAACATACTATGCAATACGTTGATATTAGTTACGAAAATATGCATATATTTGCCTTCAAGGTAATTTTTTTTAATTGTCATTTTGTCAAGTACTTGAACACTAAATGCTTCCTAGAATATAATAACAGACTAATGAATATAATATCGGTCTTCTTGACTTATTATTTCTTACCCGTGTGTCCATTAAATTTGGACACTCCTCAATAAAACGATTTCAAAGGCTCTTACCTGAAAAAATAAAGTTTTCATTAATAATTCAGTTTTGAAAATCTTTTTCTACCGCATAGTAGACATTATTGGTACCCTGGGTTCTTTACATACATATTGGCACAACGTTATCTTAAAAGTCGTAGACAGCGGCATACTATAAGGACACATTTAATCGCGTGCATTTTTATCCTACGAAACAAGTGGTGAGCCATTGCCGTGTTGAAATGAAGAGGCGCAGGTTGTGGCATCCTGCTGTTGAAATTTTTAGAGCCGCCCATCAAGCCTTCCATCGGGCTTAATGAATAATAAATAGATAAATATCCATCACGCCTTATCCCCGAAGGGGTGGCAGTGACTCGCAAGCCGTTGCTACGTCTTTATACATCACCAACGCATAAATCTAAAGTTTTCTTGCATAATTGTGAGGTCGTGGATACAGCTAAATTTTATGTTGATTTCGATTAAGAATTGTTTAATGAGCGTAAGATCATAACAGATTTAACTCTTTGTTTTAATATGGCTTGACGCAATTATACCAAGTCTGTACGCGAATAAATTCATGTTTTTAGGGTTACGTACCCAAAGCGCTCACTACTTGTTACGTGGGACAGGAATATACTCGGTGAAAAGGGGGCGTATCATATAATATGCCATATAACTCCCTCGGGGATAAGTAAGACTTCTATAATATTTAGATGCGCCATTTAGTTTTAATATAATAATTAATATTTGCTTCAACATATATATTCTTTTTAAAAATAAATGATTAAATTAAAACAAAATAAATATTTAAGGGGGGTTCCCATATAACAGAAATATTAAGGAATACTTCATGCTGGAGTCCGACTCGCCTGAGCAGATTTTATTTATTTTACTATATTTATTTGGACAGGAATCCACACGGTGAACAGTGGGCATATAATATGTGATGGATATTTATTTTATTTAAATATAAAATATATATACATACTCTACATAGATAAATAGTGATCTTTAACCATCTTTTTAAATTTGGATATTGTCTGCGCTCGTCTCCTTTCAACTGGAAGTAGATTCCATGGTCGAATCGCCGTCACCGTGAATGACTTGTCATAGACTGTTGACGAGTGAGACGGCATCTTTAGCCACGACTTTGCTGACGACCTCAGGCTCTTCGAATGCGTATCGTGAAGGAACACGAAGCGTTCCTTAAGATAGGAAGGAGTAGAAGGGTTAAATATTTGACTGCCTCTGTGGCGCGGTGGGAGTGCATCCGACTGCTACGCAAGAGGTCGTGGGTTCGATTCCCACCCAGGATAAAACTATGTGTGATGAGCACGATGGTTTATTCTTTGTCTGGATGTTATTTATCTATAATATGTATGTATTTAGAAATATATAAGTATGTTTATTTGTTATCTAGATCCCATAACACAAGCTAATATTAGCTTACTTTGGGCTAGATGACGCTGTGTGACAAGTGTCCCACAATATTTATTTATTTATTTATATTTAATAATGTATTATATAGTTGTGAAAGAACATGATCATCCCGGCGAAGTTGTATTGATAACCAAGCTGCGTTCTGAACTGTGAAATGTGGTCATATTTGCGTAAGCCAAATATAAACCTTATGCAGATATTTTGAAAACGCTCGAGTTTGCCTAATTGGTATTCGGCGAGATCGGGATAGCTGACATCTGCATAATCTAGTATGGGTAACAGTAAAGTGTGCGCAAGCGCAATTTTGGTGGACATGGGAAGAAGGTTTTGTAGTTTTCGTAAAGAGCCTACCGATGCAAACATCTTACGACCTACTTCTTGAAGCTGAGGCTCCCAAGAAAATGTAGAATCCATATATATCCCCAGATTCTTAACTTTATCACTGATAAAAAAATCTAAAGGACCATTTAAGGTATTATATAAGAGTATATATAAGAGTACTAGAAATTACCTAATAACTATTAATAGTTTTAGTAGATTACTTAGGTTTGGACTAATCGCAATAGAACTGCTATAGAATGGAACTAGAACGGCTTTTTATTGGAAAATAGTAGACTCGGCCCCCAGGAAGTCTATTGAACTTTCAGGTATGATTAATAGAAATGACAAAAATCGCCAATAACTATTCCCATGCATTTCGGTAAGAAAGTTAGAATTTTTAATAGTGCTAATTGTAAAAGCAGCTCTTGATTTGATTATTGAAACTGATTGATTTAATTTAATTGTTACACTTTTTAGTTCTAATATTGTGGAAGATTATTTTACGTATTCAGTCAATGTCAGACTTGCCATATTAAGAAAGAAGTTTTTAGTGATTAGGTAATTTCTAGTACTCATAAACACTAAATGGTCCTTTAGATTTTTTTACCTTTAGGACCATTTAATTGGATTTGCATAAAGATTCATTATATCCCAAATGAAATACGATCTAATAGCAAAAAAAACTTCCTACATACTTTGCCTTAGATATGTAGAACCTGTAGTTCTTATGATTAGTACTCTCAACCAAACAAACAAACTTTTCAGCTTTATAATTTTAGTATATACGTACATATTAATGCACTTCGTATGCTAACTTTTTCAAATAAATTATTAAATTAACTTAACTATCTTCACGCTGTATCCCCGACGGGGTATTCAGAGAGGACAGATCACCAGGCATCGCGATCCATGCATACTTCTTTCGCTTCCTGTAGATTAATCAATCGCTTTATACATGCACGTCTGGGTATCCGAGTACTTTTTAACTTATTAAATTATTAAAGAGAAAATTGGTTCTGATTTTCACCTAACTAGGGCAATGCTCTAAGCCACTGAGCTACCCGAACCGTATCGAGACAAGTTGAAATTCTTAACTATCTTTGTAAGCGCCATTCAGGAGTATTAGGCCAGACACATCTATCGCGATACTAAGTAACTGAATTAACTTTCAATGAACTGTATTACAAGCATTATACATTGATGATCAATCTGCAATACTCCGCCTTACAACATGACGTTAAGTCACGTACTTTGCCTCAACACACCAACTCCACAATCAGGGTGCCAAGTCTACTATTTCAATCGCGTCAGAAAAGAATCGTCACTCAAAAGAAAGCCACCGGTACAATTGTGACTTTTTTTCTTTCGTAGTCTACTATTACAATCGTACTGCAATAGACTTCTATCGGTCGGCTGATGAGTTCTACTAACACGTACCGCGCCAGGGCCTCTAGTCAGTTGCATTTTTGATAGTCTACTAACATTTTGACAGCTAAAAACAGCGATTCTGATTCTATTCTTGTCAATAGTAGACTCGGCCCCCTGATCCATAGCATCCTTCAATCCAAAACTTGCCTGCTAAGATAAGCGATAGGTTTCTTCTACTATAATCTGGGTCAGTTGGCCTCAGCATGCAATAGTTCTAGTTATATTATAGAACGGAGGGGGGCGGGTGATTCATGCCGTAATATGCATTAATTGCGGTCAGCTTGGTCGGTGACTAATTTCTTTGGAACGGTCAGTTCAATTATTGCAAATAATACTAAGGTAAATAGAATATATACTTATAGTTACGCTCTTTTACTCAACGGTGTAGGCAGAGGCATGCTATACCTACACGTTACCAGATATATTTAAAACTAGATGACCCCCACAGCTTCACCTGTGGAATATTTCGACCTCCCGTCGCACCTATTTAATCCCGTCGCTTATAAATTCTACAACGATGCATATAAATTTGCCCGATTTGTCGACATTTATGACTACTGCTCTACTCCTCAGTGTAGTAGCATAATAATATTTAGCCTTACTCGATAAATGGGATATCTAACACAAAAATAATTTTTAAAATCCGACTAGTAGTTCCTGAGATTAGCGAATTTAACCAAACAAACAAACAAACTCGTCAGCTTTATAATATTAGTATAGATTAGTATAGTTTATAATATTAGTGTCTATTTGTAATTCCAAATTAACAGTTTTTTACTAAATGCATATGAAAGTATTTACAATCCTTAATTAAAAAACACAACACAACTATAAAAAAAATGTCTCTTCATTTGTCAGTTTGCTTGTTCCGGTTAATCTTTGAAAGGGCTGAACCAATTTAACGGGCCTTTCACTAGAAGATAGCAGATGTTATAAAGAGTAACTTAGGCATAGCATCCTTGAGGATTTCCACACGAAAAAAAAAAGCCTACATTTTAAACCCAAATTCCCACGGGAACGGGCTCAACGCAGGTTAAACCACGAGTTTACTAGTTGTTTTAATCTTTTATGTAACTAGCAAGTGTTTCAAGCTACCCTTAAGGCCACCATCTTTACATAACAACTACCATATTCCCAGTAGCCCAAGGAAATGCCATTTTAAATGGCCACCTATCTCAGGAGTCGGGACTAATCTTGGCATATTTTTATTTAGCACTAAAGTGACAAGCATATCCCTGATTTTACCGTAGCCTTTGGACGTAAACAACACTAGAAGTGCTCCACTCGCACTGCCGACTTTATAAAAACCTTCTAAGACCCCTTTTGACCCCTGTCTATAGCGAGTGTGTGATGATAGAAAGTAGCCGTGGACCTTATATTAAACAATTCCTCAAAATAAACGACTGTACAAGGGGTAGAACACGCACACAAGGAGGTAAAGACGATATCTTTGCTGTGCCCGACAGGGTCCATAATTGCTACATAGTTTGTCTTAACATCTGTTTAATCACATTATGGTATGCAATAAACATATTGAGTATTGAGTATTAAAGTCCCTCCTGTCGTGAATGGTCTCTCAACACCAGGCGTGCACAGAAGATCGTTCAAACTCGGGTTTAAAGCTAGTAGTAATTTACACGTACCATTGACCGCAAGTCTGGTCTTTTCAACATCTATTAAACATATTTTTTACCTTACTATTTGGTGAACTTTTCCCGTTCCTGTTCCCATAGGAACTTGTTCCCGAGATAAAAAGTAGCCTATGCGTTATCCTGATGTGCAAGCTATATTATTGGAAGTTCATCAAAATCAAATTCAGTAGCAATTGCGTGAAAGGTAAAAACCTAGAACAATACATTCTTACAAACTTCCGCGTTTATATAAATAATAAATAAATATTGTGGGTCACTTCTTACACAGCGTCATCTAGCCCAAACTAAGCTTTACAGCTTGTACTATGGAATCTAGACAACTGATTTACAAACATATTTTTTTCTAAATACATACATAGGAAACACCCAAACTCCGAAACCAACATTTGAGGATCACACAAATATTAGTTCCGAACCGGAATTCGAACTCGAAACCTCTGCATGGCAGTCGCATACACTACCACTGCGCTACCGAGGCAGGTAGTGTATGCGACTATATGTGTTAGTCGGATATGTATAAACTAAGAACATGTTAGCCATAAACCTATTGTACTTGCATAATTTTGGGGTCGTGGCATCAAAACAAGCATAGATCATAACAGATAAGACGTCTAAGTTTTAATTTCATTTACGCAAGTATATTCACATCAGTATTATTACATAAAAATATAATCATATAATTTTTTCGAAGAGGTAGGCAAACTATGCTATTTAAATTCAATGGATTCATCTTAATCTTAATCATCATCATCATCATCACTACATATTATAAAACAAAGTCAATTTTCGCTGTCTGTCCCTATGTATGCTTAGATCTTTAAAACTACGCAATGAATTTCTATGCAGTTTTTTTTTATAGTTAGAGTGATTAATAGGAAAGGTTTTTATGTATAATTTGTTCAGGTTTTGTATACATTAACTTAATTATAAGGATATATGTTGAAGGTGCCGGAAAAAATGAGCCGTCTGGGATATTAAAATAATGTATTGTGGAATTGTGTATCTAATATAGGTCTACAAAAAAGTCCACGACGGTATATTTCTATCTCTTAAGGATAACATACTATATCCATTTTAATACTTAAGAAAACAGCAATTATAAAGCGGTAATTTGAAGGCACAAATACATTATTAATCCTTATCATTTTTAATATATTAGTTGGCCTTAGCATTTTATGACGATTATATTACACCATGCAAATTAAATGAATATCTTAGGAGATATGGCATAATAAAAAAAAATGGGCTACTAAATTAAATTCGTGTAACCAAATTCGACCAGGCCGTGCGGGAGTGGGCGTATACCTAGGTACTTGAGAGCGAAGAAGTAATCAAGTAATTTAGAAAATGTTCATACATTTTTGTGAAATTAATAATCGACGGGATTAAATGGGTGCCACGGGGTTCGAAGTATGTCACGGGCGTAGCCGGGCGGGTCATCTAGTAATATTATAAATGCGAAAGTTTGTACGGATGTTTGTTACTCTTTCACGTAAAAACTACTAAATGGATTTTAATTAAACTTTACAAAAATGTAGCTTATACATCAGAATAACACATAGGCTTCTTTTTATCCCGGGAAAAAGTTCCTGTGATAAATGGGAACGGGAAAACTTCTCTACGCGGGCAAAGCCGCTTAAACTTATAAGCGGCGTACGGTGAAGAGGACTTTGAGTTGATAAAGCTCTATTGAGTGGCTCTATAGCAGGGCTTGTAACCGGTTTTAAAAATACCGGTTAATAAAGGTTAAAACCGGTTTTAACTTAAGGTTTCGTTCGGAGCGCTTCGAAAATGAAAGCGGTACGTAAAACCTTAATAAACCGGTTTAATCCAGAATCCGTTCACGCGTCGGAATCGCTAGTTTGTTTTGTTTGATTGAACTCACAAGTTTATTTTTCTTTAAATGATATCTAAAAAAATACACTCATTCGCAAAAATAAAGATTCACCTCTTTTTTTTTCAATTAACTTTAAAACAACAAATGTTAAAATAATTTTAATTAAATAGAATCTGAAAGTAATTTTAATAACTCTTTAAATAAACCACAGTTTTTTTTCAAATAACCTTTTATTTATTTGAAAACGAAATATAACTAAAAGAAAGGAACTTCTTTCAAACAAAATAATTAACTTTTTGTAATTTTTTTTTTTATAAAAATCATGGCCACCTCATTATTTTAGTACTTTGTGTTTCCTCCACGGACTGTTCTCAAGGTTTGTATGCGATCAGGCATACTAAAAACCAAGTTCCTCAAGCGGTATTGAGGTATATTCTTCCACTTTTTAATAAGGGCCTGTTTTAAGACTGCAAGTGTCAGAGGTGATGGGTTTCGATTCCTGACTAGCCTTCCGAGCTTGTCCCATGCATGCTCTATGGGATTCATGTCAGGACTCCTCGCTGGCCAGGCTATGATATCGATACCGAGTTCTTGAGTGTATCGTCTCACAGATAATGCTGTATGAGGGCGAGCATTAACGTGCATAAGAAGTGAATTATCGCCCATATTTGTAAGGAAAGGACCTGCATGTTCATTCAGGATTTCCATTATGTACCTTTCTGCTTATAATGACGTTCGAGTTTTGGACCGTGGGCTGATCTGTATGGTATCAGGTTAGATTCTGCCAGGCGTCTTCTTACTGTATCATCACTAACATAATCTATCCTGGAGTGTAACAGATGGTGTTAGATCGTAACAGCTGTTAGATGTCGATTCCGTAGTGAAGTCGTGACGAAAAAGTGATCTTTTCTGACTGTTTCTGACACCTAGGACGACCGTTTCCTGGTCTTCTTAGATGTTGTCTAGTTTCTTCATATCTTCTCAGCACTCTTTGGACCGTGGAAAGCGTCACACCTCAGTTTCTGGCCACTCTGATCTGGCTCAGTTCAAGCTCCTGCATGGTGATGTTTCTGGTGCATTCTTCCAAACTTAGAGGCATGATTTTATGCAAATTACTGGAATTGAATAATAAAAAATCAATTTCAAACCCAATAATTACACAAAATTTAAAACAAAGTTAAAAAAAGACAAATTTGATAAAAGGAATCGCAAATTGAAAATGGAACACCGAGAGATGCGGTCCAGATTCCGATCGAGTTCCGCCGCAACTTAGCCTCAACATCCGTCCGCTTACCACATCCAATATCCTGATGGTCTGGTGTACCAACTGTGTCAAGTCATGCGAGGGAGCAAAGGTATGGGCGGCTCGTCCCGCATGGTCAGTTTTGAGGGAGCCCAGCAATTCTGTATGGTGTGCGTTCCCAAAAACACCAAATCCGCGTTCGGAAACCACACCTGCGCATCATCCTGCCGATGTAGTCAAAGATCCGAGTCGTCTCCATATCCCTTATTATGGGAACGGTAAAGTTACACGTAGATCTGGCTAATAGAACCATGATCGACTTGTAGCCAGAGGACAGAGAAGGATGGGTCTTCCAGGCAGCGCAGACGGCGAAGACAAACATCCGCATCAATACGCACACCCCGGCCTTTTTATCGTAACAGTCCTCGACAATATAGCCGGGGTAACCCAAATACGACGAATCGTCAGGGCGGCATATTTGCGTCTCCGTAAGGAACAGCAATCCAGGCCGCGCCGTCTCAAGATGATGGTAGACGGCGTTGACGTTTGTATGGAGTCCACGGATGTTTGTCAACTCCACCTAAAATAGCGCACGTGTGGGATTTATGTCGGCCGATGTAGAGATTCGCCTTTTATTTTGCGCTGTCATGTTGATGGGGAACGAAGGAAGCGTGAAATGGAACGGTATCTGACGCAGCAGTGAGTGACAAAGCGTAGGTGCTAGTTTTGTCCAGGGACGTGTGACTAAGCGGAAGCCGATTCACTGGACGAAATGGCCCCCGTACCCCCCCGATTGTGGTCGCCGGGACCACACATACGGTCACCATAAATTAAATATAAATAAAATAAAGCTTAACAACCACTTATAACTCAAGAATAGCTGGACCGATTTTAATGACGTTGGATTTGTTTAATTCGAATCCGCTCCAAATAAATAGCCGGCTGTGGACGTCGTCGGTAAGAGCGAAATGAAAACTTAAAAAAACCACCTATTTGATTTCGCTCTTTAAGAAATCCGGTTTTTTTAAGGTTAAGGTAGAGCAAAACCTAAATAAAACGCTCCTAATGTACTTATCACTGATATAGGTTTGAAAATTAACCGGTAAACAAGCCCTGCTCTATAGAGTCCCTTCTCAAGGTGCTATGCTACTGTCGATGTATTAAGCTAACGGATTTTTATGACGACGATACTTTTCTCGGTGTAAAGATCGAAACACAGCCCACAGTTTGGAACACTACAGGCTTACTTAAGCCCCTTACTGCTTTATAGTAGGGCAGTAGCATAGTACATACATAGTTATTACCAATTAACATAGACCTTTGATTTGTATGGGCGCTTTTACAATTTGGAGGTCTAGCTTAATTGGCATAATATAAATTTTGGTTCCAACACTACCAGACTGACTGACGGTCAAATCTATTATATATTGGTAAAGAACTATAAGTGTTATGAATATCAGCCGGTATCAAATTCCTTGTGAAAATTAACGCTACCTCCCCTACTATTAGTATTTTATATTTCTGCCATGTTTATCAGCTATATAGATAGGTGAGGTGTTACTATGTATAAATACGTTAAAGTTACCTTTGGGGGTAAAGTCCATCAAAACAGGTTGTGGCAAGAACAGGTTAAACACTTCGCCTATTGAAGTTATATAGTTTACTAGCTCTGGGGGCAGAGTCTACTATTGACAAGTCGCAGAATAGAACCAGAATGGCTGTTGTAATCCTCAAAATGTCTAACTAGCGGCCACTGGCGCGGTACGTGTTAGTAGAATTCTATCGGCCGACCGATATAAGTCTATTGGAGTACGATTGCAATAGTAGCCTACGAAAAACTGCCAAAATTGTACCGGTGGCTTTCTATTGAGCGACGATTTCGATTTTATTACGACACGATTGAAATAGCAGACTCGGCCCCCTGATCCGATGCTTAGCTCGCGTGGCTATTGATGTATTTTGTGATTACTTCAGGCACACATCTGAATTTTGAAAATGATTTTGGTAATTTCCTCACCATTTACCAAAAAAGATTATAATAACCATAGGTATGTCAAACAAAGACTCATATCAGCGCTTTTAGTCCCGCAAACTCAGTGTCCTGTAAACGATCACTGCGTTAAGCAACTTTAGTCATAGCTGCGGTCCTTAGATGGGTGACCACTTTGATTCCGGGCTTTGAAGCCACGTTATGCCGTTGGTCCCGGTTATCAGTAACTTGGCAGTCTTTAAGCCAAGTTGTAGGAATTATATGCGGCTACTATTGCGTCTGTCTATTTCAACACGGCAATGGGCTCATCACCTATTACGTGGGACCAGAATGGACTCGGTGAAATATGGGCGTTTAAATGCCACTGCCATGTCTTCGAGGATAAGGCGTTATTCATAAACAATTAATAAAGATAGGGACGGAAAAATGTAGCTCCAACCATGACTTATGATCCTTACCTCGAGATCTAGATTATATATTTATGGTTAAAACATCTCGTAATTAAACCAGTTCGTAGAACTAGTAAGGGTGGCCTTTATTAACTGTGCATAAAAGTATTATACATCGCAGAATGAATTAGTCGATTGTGAATAAAAAGATGGCCAAGTGCCTCGGTCAGTGCGTTAAGCTTATGTCATTTGATTTCTTACAACATCAAACATTCAATTTCGTTCACTTCTCGCGGACAATTGTGAAACTAAATTTGACAGATGGGGAGATCGACCATATTGTCGTTTATCGATGTCATCAAGGTGCGTTTGTTGTGGTAGATATTTTGTGAGTTTATTATTGGATTAGTGCGTTATAAGGTTTATTTACGATGCCAAAAGTTGTAAAAAGTGCAGGTCGAGAAATGATATTAAAGGTGAAGGAGTTCTGTGAAGCGGAACACAAGAATCGCGGTGTTTTAATACCAATAAACAATGTTCGCAAAAGAGTCGCCGCCATGACAGGTAAATTTTGGGGCTGCCATATACAGATTTTTTCCCGATTGATTTAGAGATTGAAATTAAGTTTTTTTTATGCACGGGTTTTATTAAGGAAAATTTTAAAAGGAATGAGGGTTTTTTGAAATGTTCCCCGTGAGATGGCAACGCTGTAACGTCAGGTCCAACTACCTGTCAAAACACATACACGATTTATATTTTTCGATCATTTTTTTGGTTTATTTATTCTTAAAAACGTTACAAACGGAATATTGTTTTCCAAAATGCCACAGTGTTGTGCAGTGCCTATGTGTGCAAATAAAAAAGGAGGCCTCTCTTTTTGAGCTCAATCTTCAGTTCGGCAACCTTTCTTTGGCCGTAATCCATAATAAAATCAATAACACTTCCAAATACATAAAATTTTACTAAAATAATAATACGTTCGGTAAGATTCTGTGCTATCTGACAGCTGTTTGGACCTGACGCATACGAAGCGCCGCCTGGCGGCAGAAAAAGTATCGAAAACCCTCATTAAAACAACAAAACAAAAATTTGAAAAATTATATTCAACAATAATGTAATTAAATACGAAAATAATCATTGTTTGAATTTTTTTTTTAATTTTTCATTTTATTGCAGATGTGTCAGAAAAAACTGTAACGAGAGTTACAAAAGAAGGCGCAACAGCGGCGAGTACTTCTAAAGTTATCCTCACCCCAGGGAAGAGTCGCCCGCATTCCAAAAAGTTCGACTTTGATGAATTTGATTTGTGCGCTATACGGCAAAAAAATCATAGTTTTTATGTTGTAAAGAAGGAATTACCTACATTGGCTAAATTACGTGCAGCTTTGAGAGAAGACATAAATTATCAAGGAAGCATCACCACCGTATATTGCATAGCATCGGTTTCAAGCATAAGCGATACCAATCGAAACGTAAATTACTAATGGAACGTTATGATATTACTGCATGGCGTTCAAGATATTTGGAGAGAATCCGAAGAAATCGCAATGTGGAGAAAAAACCTGTAGTATATTTAGACGAGACCTATATACACAATACTTATCATGCCAAAAGCTGCTTGCAAAGTGAGGATGGGCCTGGGATGTTCGTGTCAGAGTCATCAGGGAGTCGTTGGATAATTGCTCATGCGGGAACTGAAAATGGTTTTGTTAATGGTGCATTGTCAATGTTCCAATCCCAATCCAAATCCTTAGATTACCACGATGACATGAACTCAACAAATTATTTAAAATGGATGAGGGAAAAATTCATTCCTAACCTACCTGAAAGGTCACTAGTGGTAATGGACAACGCTTCGTATCACTGCACTCAAATAAATAAAGCACCTACAATGTCAAGTATTAAACGTGACAAGCAGGAATGGCTGCGAGAAAAGGGAGTATATTTTGAAGATATTTGGACAAAAGCTGTATTATTTGAATTAATTAAACAAAACAAAGGTCCACCTACATATGCCGTGGATGCATTATTAAAATCTCACAATCATGAATTGCTAAGATTGCCGCCTTACCACTGCGATCTCAATCCGATCTAAAAAATGTGGAGCGGGTAGCGGATAAAAACGTGGGCCAAGATCCAAAAGAAATTGTGCGCCTAACAGAAGAGGCTTTTGAGACTGTTACAGCGGAAGATTGGGCAGTTCAAAGTAAACATGTACAGCATTTGGAGGAAGAATATTTAAAAAATGATGGTCTTATGGATGAAGAAATGGATCGATTTATTATATCCACGGCTAGTGATAGTGAAACAGAATCTGATTCTGTTTCTATTCACTCTTCTGACAGTGATCATAGTATGACCGATCATAATTATTCAATAAAACTTTGAACAAAAGTTTTTAATGTTATTTTATTTTTCTAATTTAAAGTTGGTTGAACATCTCCATTTTATACGAGTATTTTAGAAATTACAGGAAGATTTATTTTTCACTAATCTGACCTTAGCAGTATGGACATCAAATAGGTACTTATATTAAAAATACACTCTATTAAAATCATTTTTTATCTTATCTAACTATTCGAGTACTAGGTACTTAATAAAATGAAAGTAAGTGAACTATAAATTATTTCCCCTGATTTCCCCATATTTAACCGTGGCAACATTATGTCGCGCGAATACAGCGCTGCGTCTGCGGGACATCTTTCGTGAAATGGACTTTATATTTGTGCTCGGCAAAGGTGTAAGGGGCCCTATTAAGATCTCCGGGGCTCTAACGACATCGCCTGCTAGCGGTGCACCTAATAGACGACAGGCACTTCTAATAATGGCAAAATTCATAACCTATGTATTCAACTCCTATTAATTAACTCAACAATTATCCAATACAAATTGAGTAGTTTTCCTGTTCACAATTTTATATTATTATTTTCAAAAACTAATGTTAATCCGGTTAACCTTTGCTCTTCTATTATGATTCCAATGCCTCTACCCCTGACCTAAAGCTTCTAGTTATTTTAGGTAATTTTTAAATTTATACCATTGAAGTGGCAAACAAGCATACGTGTATGCCTCCTCTTACAATCCTTGTCCTTGAAAAGGTATATATCTGGGCCTCGCAATGAGGTTCGATATCGGAGCCCTGCAGGCTGAGATAGCGGCCCTCAATGACGCGTCATCGTCTTTGCTTACCACCAGGCGGGCGACGCCATTTTGACTGAAATCTCCACAATGAAATTGCCTCTTGATGGAAAATGGTCACCGTAGCCAATGGAAGCTTGCAACACCAGTAAATATCTATCCATTACTATAATCGTTAAAATTTCAATTTAATATGGCGACCACCTGATTCAATAATATCTACTTATCATATCTGACCATAATTATAAACCTTAATATTAAAATCAAACCTGTTTATATGGAAGTTTAAAATAAATCAATTAAATTTAATACACGAATGACCTCCAAAAAAGCTTGACCCTGTTCGATGGACTCTGAGACCCATTTGAGGTGAACATGTTAACAGAGTTGGAATATTTGAATGTCGCTATCAGTTTGGACCAATCATATCAGATTATCACAAGACAGTTGAACGTACGCCTATCAATATTTTTTTCAATTATTTTATGGCCTCGTTACTTTTAGCCAAACCTTAATTCATATTTCTTCAATCTTCTTTGTTATTATCTAAATTGTCCCCGACCTCTACGTCTTAGTCAAGTCTAGTCTTAAGTCAAGGTCTGTCTCACCCCAGTATGGTATTTGTTATACTGAGGTTTTCAGTGGGGTTTGCGCGGCAAAACAGAAAATAGCATTTCACTGCATATATATCATTGTCTTTTACTATAGCACGTTAACACAACTTTAATGTCCAAGAAACCGTGCGTGCTATGAGAATTTTCAACGATCCTCTACTAGCAGACGGTGTCGAGCCCCTGCACGACAGGAGAGACTTTGCCTCCTTATTATGCGTGTACTATCGCCTGTACAACGGTGTGTGCTCTGAGGAATTGTTTTACATGATGCCCACGGCTACTTTCTATCATCGCACTGCTCGCTATACTCACTTTGCTTTCGGAGCGATCGCATACGATTGCTTCCTTTCTTCCTTCCTTCCTTGGTTAGTGGAATGAGCTCCCTGGCTGGGTTTTCCCGAACGTCTACTTCAAAAAGGGAATTAGAGGGTTTTTACAGGTTTGGGAGCGCGAGTGCTGCGCCTCTGGTGTTGCAAACGTCCATAGGCTACAATGACCACTTTCCATCAGGTGGGCCGTATGATTATCTGCCACCACAGTGGTATAAAATATATATATATATATTCGCTATTAACGGACGCAAAAGTTTTACTCGCGTAGTGATTGTTTCCACGGGAATTCGGTCATAAAATGTAGCTAATGTTACTCTTTATAAATGTCCCCGTCTTCTCACAGGAGCAGGCATTACGCACTACGCAGTTGAAATCATAGAAGATTATTTCTATAATCTTATATAGATTTCAACCGAGTAGTGCCTGTAACCGAAAGCTTTAAAAAACCGGTCAATCACGAGTCGAACTCGTGGAAGATTCCGTCAAAAATTAGGACCTTTACCTATTTGAGGATTGTGCCAATTAAGTTAGACCTCTAAATTGTATGAGCGCCCATACAACTCATTTCAATTTCAATAACTCCTAAAATGTCTGGGGCAGAAGGCAACGGGAGACCACTGCTTCTATTTTCCCAAGAGTGTCAACATGAAGATAAATACAGAAAATAGTATTTCTGGCAATCCGGCTGACGCCCGGCGCCATCTTCCCGGGAGAGGTGGTGCGAAATATGCTACCGGCCATGCGGGTGTAGCTCATCAGGCACCGCATGGAAATTTAGCTAATGATGAATATAATTCAATTCGCCATGCCCCACCGCATAGGAACGTGGAATGTGCGTGGCCTTAACCAACCTGCAAACTGCAAATTGTCGAAAACGAAATGCGAAGAAAGAATGTTCACCTGCTAGGGCTCAACGAAACACATTGGAAAGGACAGGGTCACTTTACTTTTGACCTCGGAAGTACAGTGTATTTCTCTGGCCCCGAAGATGATAGCAGTAATAGAGTGGCCTTTGTTGTACCGCAATCGTTAAACAAATGCATTGTAGGATATAATCCAGCTAGCGATCGCATAATAGCACTCAAAATTAACACCGTACCGTGCAAACTAAACATCGTACAGGTATATGCCCCTACAGCACAGTCAACTGAGGAAGCAGTAGAGGGATTTTACGATACGCTGACCACCTTACTTAAAGAACTTCCAAAACGAGAAGTTACCATCATCTTAGGGAATTTTAATGCCAAATTTGGAGACACCACAGATGACCACCTGCGCCGTGTTGCAGGGAAATACGGAATCGGAGATCGAAATGATAGGGGTGAACGTCTGATACAATTCTGCTTTGAAGAAGATTTCACTAGTACTAACACCTGCTTCAAACATCACATCCGTAGATTATACACCTGGATATCCCCTGGAGACAGATGTAGAAATCAAATTGACTACATACTCATAGGGACGCGATGGAGGAGCGCAGTGACGAACACCTCAACTTTCCCCGGCGCTGATTGTGGATCCGACCACCAACTTCTTGTAGCAACAGTTCAAGTGAAAGGCTTAAGAGAATACATAAACCTAAAGTAGCTCTAAATATGAATGGTATAAACATCAATGGCTCCAGAGATAGTTTTGAACAAAAATGGACGACTTTCCAAAAGACATGACAGACAGCGATACTGAATGGGAATACCTTAAAGGGATTATAGAGAAAACTGCTAGTGACAATAAGCTAGCAAGACCCACTATGAAGAATTTCATCACACCTGGGACGTCTCAAATCATCCTTAAGAGGCGTCAATTAAAAGAGAGATATGTTCGACAGAGGATCAGCAACGATACTCAGAACTGAGCCGACAAGTTCAGCTGTGCTGTCGGAAAGATTATGATCACCACATCAACCAAATCTGTTTGGAACTTGAACAACACGCACTAAAAAATGAATCTAGATATCTTTTTCAGAAAGTAAAAGAATTGTCTAGAACGCATAATAAGCCAAGACACTGTGCCATTGAAGATAAAGACGGGCGTCTACTCACTAGTATGGGTCAGGTGCTAGAACGCTGGAAAACCTACTGTGCGGAGTTATATGACACGAGAGAACCTGTTAACGCTAATATTTTATGGGCTGCAGAAGAACCTGATATTCTTGCGTCAGAAATTGAGTGCGCTATCAAAGCGCTTAAGACCAATGAATCACCGGGTAAGGATGCTATTACAGCCGAAGTATTAAAAAACCTGGGTCAGCGAGGCACAAAAGCTGTCACCGAAATCTGTAATACCAACTGGAAAACTGGAAGATGGCCAAAAGACTGGACAGAATCGGTGTTTATACCGTTACATAAGAAAGGTTAATCGAAAGTCTGTGGAAACTACAGGACAATTGCGTTAATATCCCATGCGTGTAAAATCCTTATTCATATAATTAATAGACGTCTTAGATATTTTCTAAGCCGACAGATACCCGAAGAGCAGGCAGGCTTCGTTAAAGGCAGGGGATCGCGGGAACAAATACTGAACGTCCGCCAAATTATCGAGAAGAGCAGAGAATTCAACTGCCCCCTAGTCCTTTGCTTTATTATATACACAGAAAATCGATCATTCATTAGAATAGGAAATGACTGCTCCAATATGTTCCACACAAAAAAAGGAGTGAGACAGGGTTGCATTCTGTCGCCCGCTCTTTTAAACATATATGGAGAGTACATTATTCGGAAGACCATGGAAAAATGGAAGAAGGGTTGATTTTTTTAGATTTGATAGTCTTTTTCCGCCTACAGGCTCCGGTACGCCGACGACACCATTCTTCTGGCTACATCCATTGAAGATATGAGTGAACTTTCCAAAGACTCGAGTTAGAAAGTGGCCACGTCGGTCTGACAGTGAATAGAGCAAAAACCAAAATAATAATAGTTGACAGAGCCGGAAAGCTAACAAATGCTGCAATATTCCTGGCATTAACAACGTCGACCACTACATTTATTTGGGCTCTCAAATCAACAATGACGGCAGTTGTGTCCCCGAGATAAAAAGGAGAATCAGTATGGCTAAAGATGCTATGTCTCGGTTAAACAACATTTGGAAGAAAAGAGGAATTGGTATCAAAACCAAGATGAGACTGATACGAGCCCTAGGACAATTCTAGCCCGAGAAAGGCAAAGGATTGATGCATTCGAGATGTGGTGTTGGAGGCGAATGCTGAGAATACCCTGGACTGCGAAACGCACCAATGCATCGATCCTGAGTCAACTCCACATAGAGACTCGTTTGTCAACCATATGCCGACAGCGCATCCTATCGTACTTTGGCCACACAGTGCGAAGAGGTGATGACAATTTGGAGAAATTGATTGTTGTTGGGAACACTGAAGGCAAAAGATCGCGCGGTCGTTCACCAACTAGATGGACCGACCAAATAAAAGAATCGGCGTCGTCTAAAGTCTACGACGTTGTAAGAGACGCGCTGGACAGAGACCGGTCGAAGCAGATCATCCGCTCCAGATGTAGTCTACATGCTGACCACGATACTCAGACATGAGGGACCGACCAAAGAGAGAGAGTATGGGCACACTCTTTAATTTTCAACTTTATTACTTTGGAATGTTCTTTTTACTTGTGCTGTAAGGCATTCCTTTTGCCAAATTTCGTGATTATAGGTCAACGGGAACTACCACATAGGTTTTCGACCCAAAACCTGTACGGTAGTTCCAGATGATCTAGACAAGTAAAGTCTTATAGCACAAGTACCTAAAGGGAAAATTCCGAAAAATGTGGTAAATTAAGGTAAATATTGGTACTTACAAGTTTTTGTAACTAACTAAACCCAAAAAACGAGTTTTTAGTGTACCTGTGCGAAACGTGGGCTGTTATTTAATTTCTGTCGATTGTCGTTGTTTCCTTGTTCGTGGATTTTCCAACATTTTGTATATCAGTGTCAATACTTTTATTTGCTTAAAAAATAAAACACAGTAATCTTCTTGAAATACTTCCGAAATGGCTTGACGAATTATATGATATTTTTGTGTACCTACATATATTGGGTAGCTCTGATGAAAGGTCATAAACTATTCTTTTACCCCTAAACGTGGTCTTCTTCAGAATATTTAATGACAAAACAACTTTTATTTGTTTACTAGGTGTGCTTCGCACTTGACATAGACTTCGAACTCCCGTCGCACCTATTTAATCCGTCGCTTGTAAATTCTACAATAATGTCTAAAAAATTGCCTGATTTGTCGACATTTATGATTACTGCTCCGCTCTCCAGGGTAGTAGCGTGATTATATATAGCCTATAGCCTTCCTCGATAAATAGGCTATCTAACACAAAAAGAATTTTTCAAATCCGACCAGTAGGTAGTCCCTGAGATTAGCGCGTTCACCAAACAAACAATATTTTCAGTTTATAATATTACTATAATAAAATATAAAAAAAATAATAATAAAAAGCATTTATTCAATATTTTCAGACATTTTAAACATTGTCATATGTCTGCCAAACTGCATGGCAGTTTGTTGGCAGATGCAACTCCCTTATTAACTAATTAACTAACTAACTATCTTCACGTTAACTCCCTTTTAAATATGAAATATTATTAACACTATATTAACTAACATCTAAATAATTACAGATACATCACACTTTACACATCTGAACATTCAAACGGCGAAACAGAGTGGTACATAACTTAGTCTGTTTTTATTGTATTTTTTTTTTATTTTTCAATTTATTATCAAAGAGATATCATCTCAACCACATGGTGTGATAATTTGATGAAATACACTCATTAAACATGTCCAAGAGGAAACTGCACAATTTCTTTTTAACATCTTTTTTGTCAAACTGCTGTTCTCTAAATCAGGTGGCAAACTATTGTGTATGGTAGGAACCATATATTTTCTACATCTTTGACCATATTAGTTATTACACACTGGAACCTCAAAACGTTTAGTATTTATGTTTCGTTGTGGTCTAACATGTTTTGAGATGGTCTTAAACTCATCTTTTCCAAACTGTTCCAACGCAACAGGAAAAGAAGTTTACGCTACGCCCTCATGAACCGGCAGCATTTTACACTCTAGGAACACTTTATTTTTACAACGTTCCTTGGTTTTCTTATCTACTAAAAGTTTCATAAATCTAATTTGTATAGACTTTATTTTATCCAAGTACCTTTTAAAGGTGTTATCATAGCATGCAAGCCGATAAGAGATCAGCGAGTCTACCAGCGCATAGTTCAGCATGTACAGTGTGGCTCTATTCAGCGCACAAGTTAGGTGGTGGAAGTTAACTAATACAGATCTGAGTTTATCACATAGATAAGCTATATGCGTTTTCCATGAGAAGCGTATATCTATCAATAAGCCAAGGTACCTATATTCGTCCACCACCTGAATACTGGCGCACTCACACTCTGCCATTACATCTCGATGCAGGCACTCATAGCTGTGTCCTACAATACACGGAGGTCGCGTTATGTTTTTAAGATACGGAGATCTAATTTGCATACATTTTGTTTTAGTTATGTTGACTATAATCCCATTGTCATGAGCCCATTTAATTATGCTAGTGAAGTCCTCTTGCACATTTATTTCTATAATATCTAAATCTTTGTTAGAATATACTAAACATGTATCGTCTGCATTAAATATATATACGACAATTTCAAACTAAATTGTATATACTATTTACATGCATGATTATATCCGACGGGACCGAACACGGAACCGGTCGGCACCCCGCACGTTATATAACGAGGCTCACTAACCACGCCGTCAACCATTATTCAAAGCGTTCTATTCGATAAGTAGGCACTAAACCACCTATTTAATGGACCCCACATTCCTCCATGGCCTTGAGCAGCTGGTGGTGTTCAAGAGTATCGAACGCTTTTTTATAATCAATAAAAACCAGCACCACCTGCTCCCGCTCGTTCAAGCAATGATTGACGTCATCTGAAAGCGCCAAAGCCGTCGCCGTGCTCCTCCCTCGCCGGAAGCCATGTTGAGCACATGTAATAATGTTATGGTTTTCTTGGAAACTGCTTATCTGATTAACAACAATTTTTTCAACTATTTTATCCACCACAGAGAGAATAGCTATGGGTCTATAATTAGAATAATCGGTATGTACATTGTTTGAAAATCGGTCTTATAATAGCTGCTTTTAACTCCTCCGGATAAACTCCCTTTCCTATACACAAATTTATAAACAAAGCTATAACAGGGCTTAGGTGCCATTTTAACAATTTTATATCTTTGACTCTAATTTTATCTACTCCTTCAGATTTATCGCAGCTCAATTTATTTATTATTTTTATTACATTCGTTGGACAAACTTTTTGAAACCTTAAAGACACTTGACTACTACGAACATAGCTAGATCAGTTCAATAATTTAAGTTCACAATTATGTTTAATGTTTATTATTTCATTAGTAAAAGTATTAGAAAAATTATTACATATGTTAATGGTATCTGTTGTTCTGCCCAGGTATTTTAAAATATTTTTTTTCCCTCCCCAACCATAAGTTAATTTTGCCCCATATTTTTCTAATATTTTTATTACAGTTTCGGATCCTTTCTTGACGGTATTTATTTTTTTCCTTGTTTATAAATTTATTTACTCTATTTCTATACCTGTTATACAGCAAGCGCAAGTTCATGTCCCTAGGTTTACTTTTACATTGTTTGAATAAGTTGTCCCTGTGATTAATCATGCATATTAGTGATTTTGTAATCCACGGCTTCGGTTTCCCTTTGTTATGAACGGGTACTGTGATTTTGGCATTATTATATGCATCAGTAAAAGCTAAACGCAATCTGTTTTATAGTTGAATAGGACACTTACATGCTAACAGCTCTGTCCATGGATAATCTTCAAGAACTTTTATTACCTGGTCTTCTCGAATAACACTCCTAGTTTTTTGCACTATACTTGGACTATTTTGGTCATTACACTCGTAATACGCACCAATAAGATAGTGATCTGGCACACTTTACATGTTAAAACAAACGCTGTTGTTTTGTAGTGGGATCGAACCCACACCTGATCGATGCACGATTGCGTCACTACACCACCGTAAAGTTTTACCCGCGTTATGTCATATATACCACACTCCGCTCCTAATTAACTCATGTTATTCGTAAACCGATCAATAATATTACCAGAGCAGGTGTTTTTCAATAAGTCCATGTTTGTATCCCCGCAGTAGCTCAAAATTACAAGGAATTTTTGCCAACTCAATTTGAAATTCGTCCATAAATCTTTGCCTATTCGTTTTGGGTGGTTTATACACTATCATTACATGCACTACTTTTCTTCCATCTAGGAATAGTTGCCCATGCATCAATTCACAATAATTTATCTGCACAGAAGTAAAACTCAGCGTATTCTTTACATACAACAAAAAGCCCCCTCCTTTTTTCTTATCACGTGCACACATGTATGTGTTATATCCTTCTAAACTATATAAAAGTAACTCATGTTTTTGTATATTTATCTCTGTAAGTGCAATGATGTCAAGTTTTTCTTTGCAACCATTTTTAAGTACCTGAAAATGGCTAACGTACTTTCTCAATGAACGTATGTTCAAGTGTACCAAATTAACCCCGTTGACCGACTGTAAAATGTCCACCTGCCATTTAAAAGCACAAACAAATTTTGGGGATGAAGAGTAGAAGCGTGCACGTCGCCATCGCTCCCAGCTACGGCTGTAATTCTACTCCAACACGACTACCACCAGGGCGAATAATGCTAGGGCGTGCCCCCGAGGCGACGCGCACCAGTTCGTCCCCGCTGGTGCGAAAAGTGTGAGCCAGAGCGTAGGGGACCGCCACGGAGTGCAGGATAGCTGCGTGGAATGTTAGGAGAGGAATGGCAGATAAGATGAAGGAGTTGATGGATGTTATGAATGAGAGAAAGTTAGATGCAGTGTGCTTGACAGAGACCAAGCGCAAGGGCAGCGAAGTCTTGGGGCTCCCGGGTGGGATGCTCGCGCTTTGGTCTGGAGTACCAGAGAGCGAGCAAGGCAGTCGGGGGGTTGGAATTTTGCTGTCCTCGCGATTGGCCTCCGGTATGTATGAGTACAAACTGGTAGGTCCTAGAATCCTCTGGATCCGTGTGATGATCAAGTACGGTGGGTCGCGTGACTGGGACACACTATGTCTGTTATGCAACTTGTGCTGGCGGACAGGTTTGGTCCCAGATGACTGGCGAGTAGCAGTTGTAGTACCTATTTACAAAGGGAAAGGCTCGCGCCTAAACTGCTCCAGCTACAGGGCGATCAGCTTGGTCAGCTTAGCTACTCGTAGTAAGGTGTATGCAAAGGTTATAACGGCACGAATGCAAGAAAATTATGAAAGGTATTTATGGGAGGCTCAATGCGGATTCCGACGTAGAAGAGGTTGCATGGATCAAGTGTTTTCTCTCCGCATGATCGCGGAGAAGTTTCTGGCTGTTAGCCAGAAGGTTTTCTGCGCTTTTGTGGATCTAGAGAAAGCATTTGATAACGTTGTGAGAGAAACGCTGTGGGACTTGCTGCCCGGATATGGTGTGGACGGCTCGCTACTGCGGGCAATACAGTCGCTTTATAGGGACTGTAAGGCTTGCGTGCGAGTAGGGGGGGATGTGTCACCTCTTTTTGATGTCTGTACAGGTGTCAAACAGGGATGTGTCATGTCCGCCTGGCTGTTCATAGTGTATCTGGACAGTTGCCTGCAGAAGTTGAAAGATTTTAATATCGGTGTAAATTTGGGTAACTTTACAGTAAACTGTCTGCTGTACACTGATGATGCGGTGCTCATGGCCTCATCAGAAGCCGACCTTCAGGCATTAGTCACTAATATAAAAGAGGAGTATGAAAGTGAGGATCTTCGCTTGAATGCAAGTAAAACTAAGGTTCTAGTATTTTAAAGAGGTGACGTAAGAACTAAATGCGAGATTAGGGTAAACCAGGAACGTCTAGAGCAAGTGAATGAAATTGTGTATTTAGGAAGTATGTTTAGCGCGGATGGAAGATGTGATTCGGATGTAGAACGGCGAGTAGCTGCCGGAAACAAAGTTAACGGTGCTTTGTCCCAGTTAGTAAAGCGACAAAGCATCGTAAAAGAAGCACGAATTCATTCATTCACGCAATGCTAGTGCCAACTTTGCTTTACGGTAGTGAAACGGTAGTGAAAACCGCCGTGTAATCATCGAATTTTGTATAAATGATATACCGGGGATTCTACCAAATGATCTGTATACACCCTGATCATTTTTTTTCCTTGTGGCAACCCTAGGTATAACAGCTGATTTGAATTGGCTCCGTATTTTATATTGTAATATTGCAAAAATAATTATAATTTTAATTAAATACCAATTCATCATTGCCAAATAATACCATATTGAGTGTTAAATAATCATTTTCACCATTTATTGTGCTAAAAGTAAATAAATATAAACTTAAAAATTGTACCGGTGTAGTGACAGTTAGAACATCGGAAAAATTTTCAATATTTGAAATTATTACTTGGATTTGGCAAGATTTATAAAACTAATCGTTTTTTCAATCAAGGTTTGTGAGTTTATTTACTTTTACATCCTCATATGTCCATTAATAGTGTGATTTTGTAATTTTCTATGAATAAAACATAACCTCGTTTTGTTTCGCATTTCTTTGCTCTAAGTCTACTTTGCTAATAATTACTGATTCTGTAGCACGTAATTATAACAAAATGTCGAATACTAATAACATGATAATGACGCGTAAGGCCTTGGCTCGTCAACAAGAGACAAGGCTTCAATTAACGTTGAAAGAATTACAGATTTTTAGGGAGAAGTGCGATAAACTGAACAAGGAAAGGGACGAAAATGAGTTAGAACTGCTAGGTATTTTAAGTAAGAACGGACAACTCAAAAAAGAACTGGCACAGTTGCATTCACTGTATACTGATACCTTACAGGATCGGGATAGGTTACAACTTATAGTTGACAGTTTTGACTCATGTAGGGAACATTATGAACAAACTCTGCACCAAATTAGAATACTAAAGGAGGAGCTACAACGATCGGAAATCAAAATATCGCAACTAGAAGACAAGAAACAGAGCACAGTGGTTCAATCTAATCAGAGTTTGTTCGATGAACTGATGGCTACAAGCTTAGATACTGCTACAGCTCACCCTTCCATTGTCATAGACCTCACTTCTGATGATGAAACCGGGGGCTGTTCTAAATCATTAAAAATTATTAAGTGTAGTAAGAATAAGTTAAAGAAATATTTAAAAATTAAAAAGTTTATTACTAAATCTAAAAAAATGATACATAAATACAAGTTTTTTATAAATAGCATGTCACTTAATAGACAGAGATTGCAACTGATTGACCAGGTAAATATGTATATGTTAGAACTTGATACTGTTGCACAACAGTACAAAACTGATACACAGGCCCTTCAATGTCAGATTGACCGACTTCAAGACTCTTTGAAATCAATTTCATATAAATATGAAACAGCAGAGAAACAGAGTAGGGAACAGGTGTTAGCCATAGGTAAATTAGTAAATTCATGTCATTGTCAAAATGACCAATTGACATCCGCAGGCCATGTTCCCTCCTCACCCTTAAGTTGTGAAAGAATTAGATGCAATGATGAATTTTCACCAATTAAAACTGTGTGCAGTGTGGATAATAGTATATTAAGTTCAAGTAGTAATTGCGAGGCATCTACGAGTATAATAGAAAAGTTGCAAATAAAAAGTGATGCAAAGACCATAGTCTATTGCGATGAAATAGGTAAAAATTTTGGACATTATTTATCACAGTTAAGTCATTCTATAATAAATCATACATATCCAGGAGCTTCATACTCTCAAATTATAGATTTTATATTGACTGGTACACACTGCATGCAGTCTACTATAGTGGTGCTGGTTGGCAGAAGAGGCAATATTAATAGTGACAAACTTTCAAAAATTTTTGATAAGTTATCAAGTCTGCAAGTAAAACAAGTAATTTTGTCCACCTTGCCATACAGCACTGCTATGAGCCACAAGGAAAATCACTTAAGATACAAATTAAATATGAAACTACATACCATGGTATCATATTCCAAAAAAATTGAATTGTTCGATTGGAACATAATCTTCAATAATAATAGTTTGTTGACATTAGATAGATATTTTCTATCAAAATTTTTACAACGAAAGGTAGCTCTGTTGCTATCAAATTTTTTAATTTTTCAAGCCAAATTATTGGCAAGTACAACTGCTTTTATTGAGCAGGATAGTTTTGATACTTCACATTTGGAAAATGAAATTCCAAAAAACTAGTTTATAGGACAACAGATAATAAATCTGGCCAGTTGACTTTGGCCCCTGAGAATAATCTTAGTAAAAATATTGTTTTTATAAACCTGGTGCACCATAATGTTAGAGGTTTAATAAATGGTAAAGATTTAGAGTTAGAGCTATACATTAATGCAAATTCTATTAATATTTTTTGTGCTACAGAGCACTGGTTAAAAGATCATCAAATCACATTGTTGAACTTCGTAAATCACCAGGTTGCTAGCTCGTTCAATAGAAAACATTCTAAACGTGGAGGCTCTTTAATATTAATTAATAAAAACTTAAAATTTAAAGAACGTAAGGATTTAGTAGCCCTCTCCATTGAGCGAGTTATTGAGATTGCCAGTATTGAGTTTGAGCATTTCATCTTGTTAAGCGTATACAGTCCCCCTGATGCTTCTTACATTAAATTTGAAGAAAAGCTTGAAGAAGCACTGTTCAAATGCCAATGTTCTAAGAAATCTATAATAGTTTGTGGAGATTTTAATGTTGATATATTAGATACATCATTAACTCCATCAGAGAGAAATAAAATGAAAAATTTATTTAAATCCTTTAATCTGCATAGTACATTCTTAGAACCCACTCGTATTACAGCCACCAGTGCAAAATGTATTGATAATATTTTTACTGATATTAAACCTATAGATAAAGGTATTGTGGATCCTGTGGAGTCAGATCATCGTGGCCAATGGATAAAATTTCCTAAAAGTAGTAACAAAGTCAGCAAAAAACAAATTAAATATGTACCAATTAACCAAAGTCGTTTGAATAATTTTAAAGAAAATGTATTAAAGAGATTACCATATCTACCTAACTTCACTTGTGTAGACCAGTCATATAAACACTTATTTAATTTGATTAATGATGAGTTTGGCAAAGTTTTTACCTCAAAAACTCTACAGATTGGTGGTCGTCCTGTTTTCAGTGACTGGGCAACACCAGGTATCTTTAAAAGTAGAAATAAATTATTTGAATTATATTCAGAAAAATCATATAATTTTAGGCAAACCTTTCAGGAATATGTTAAAAATTATTCAAAGATATTTAAACAAACGTGTCATCTTGCTAAGTCAAACTTCATTAAAAATAAAATTTCTAATTCTGTAAATAAAATAAAAATGACTTGGAACATCATTAACTCTGAATGCGGTAGATCTTTAGTGACTGAAAGGGATTTCCACTTAAAAGTAAATGGTTGCCATGTTACAGGGGACCTGGAAGTGGCTACGGAGTTTGAACACTTTTTCAAAAATATACCTATTTTGACAACAAAATCTCTCCAAGCATCTTCCAGTTCCGCTGAACTTTTATTAGAAGAATCTGTTCTTTGTTGCAGGGATGCATTTGTATTCACAGATATTTGTGCTCAGGACATTGTAAAAACATTTAAATGTATCGAAATTAAGAAAACCGCGGACATTTGGGGGTTATCGGTCAAAACTGCATCATGTATAATTGAGGTAATTGCGCCCCATCTAGCAACTGTGTTTAATGACTGTGTTTCTAGTGGTACATTTCCTGATTTAATGAAACACAGCAAAGTCGTTCCCTTGTTCAAGGCTGGCAGCGCTACAGAGCCGTCTAATTTCCGACCAGTGTCAGTGCTGCCAACTTTGAGCAAAGTATTTGAAAAAATAATCTTGAATCAAATGCTATCCCATTTTAATAGTCATAAAATACTCCATGCGAATCAATTTGGGTTTACGAAAGGGCGCTCAACTTCCGATGCTGGTGTTGAGTTATTAAAATGTATTCATGAAGCATGGGAAGACAAGCACGATGCATTAGGTATATTTTGCGATCTATCAAAGGCTTTTGATTGCGTTCAACATGAAACGCTGTGCAAAAAATTACACCACTATGGAATAAGAGGCAAAGCTCTCGACCTTCTGTCTTCATATTTGAACAATAGAATACAGAGGGTCGATATTAATGGTACACGTTCTGTAGGATCCATGGTTACAATGGGTGTGCCGCAAGGCTCGATACTTGGGCCATTCTTGTTCCTCATTTATATTAATGATTTACCATTTTATGTAGGGGACAGGAATAGGATTGTTTTGTTTGCAGATGACACCTCATTAATTTTTAAAATTAAAAGACAATTAGATAACTATGACGATGTTAACAATGCAATTGCAAGAGTAGTTCATTGGTTCAGCTCAAATAATCTTTGCCTTAATGAAAATAAAACTAAATGTATAAAATTTACTCTACCAAATGTAAAACAAGTTGCGGCCAATGTTCAACTGAATGGACAAGTGTTAGAGTTTGTAGAATCAACTGTGTTCCTAGGTATAACTATTGATGCCAATTTGCAGTGGGGCCCACACATAGAAAAGACAGCCTCTAGATTAAGTTCGGCTGCATACGCTGTAAAAAAGATCAGGACTCTAACAGATGTGGATACGGCTAGAATGGTTTACTTCAGCTATTTTCATAGTATTATGTCTTACGGTATTCTCCTTTGGGGGAGTGCTGCAGATTTAAATATTATTTTTGTTCTACAAAAGCGGGCTGTACGCGCTATTTATAATTTGGGCCCCAGAGTTTCTCTCCGAGAAAAATTCAAAGAAGTGAATATTCTAACCGTACCATCACAATACATTTTTGCCAATCTTATGTATGTCCAGAAAAATCTATCACAGTTTTCTAAACTCTGTGATAAACATAATATAAACACTAGAAATAAAAATAATCTTTCAGTCCACCACAGTCGACTACATAAGATTGGCGATTATTTCCAGGGTAACTGTATACGCTTTTACAACAAGCTTCCCTGTGACCTGAGAAATTTACCTTTAAATAAATTTAAAAAGTTTATTAAAAACAAGCTTTGTGAAAAAGGTTTTTACTCCGTTACAGACTATTTGCAGGACAGGGACGCCTGGAAATGATCCGCTGGCAAAATGAAATAATATTAAATTGTAAATAGGCCATCAAAAAAAAAGCCTTCCTAAGTTTCTTGCCGGTTCTTCTCAGGTGGGCCGCGTTCCGAACCGGTGGTCGCTTTAAATATTTTAAATAGTGTATGACATTTTGTAAGCGCCGTTAAAATGGTCTATGCAAAATAAAGATATTTTTATTTTTTTTATTTATTTTTTTTTTTTTTTTGTTGTTGGCGTACAGGTTAATATCCCAGAGTGTACGAATAGATCTTATTTTTGGATAATTTCGGTCATCTTTTTTTATCAGTACTCTACCGTTCTGGAGCCAAATGTGTTTTGAACATGGGTTTTAATTCATTTTTAGCTGTCCATAAAAGATTGCGTATATTATTAGGCAGATCCTCGTTTATATAAATTCTCTTTTTGTTGTCGGTATTCAGAACATCCGCATTGGTAAGATAATGGGTTTTTCTTACCATTTGTCGAGAGCACCCCGCGTGATCATTGTGATGACAACAGATTAAATTTATCAATCACGCCTATAGATTTATCAATCACGCCTTATTCCCGAAGACGTGGTAGAGACATATTATACGCCCACAACCGTGTGCATTCCTGTCCCAGGTAATAGGAGGAGAGCCCATTGTCGTGTTGAAATAGACAAACGCAGGTTGTGGCAACCTGCTGTTTTTTTAAGGTTTGCTGTTTTTTTGAAATTTTTAATGCCACCATAAGGCCTTGGTTGGCTTGGCTTAACGACTGCCATGTGAATGGCAACTGGGATCAACGGCCTAACGTGCCTTCCGAAGCACGGAAACGCTCGCAAATGTAAATGCCACAAAGTAGTCACCCATCCAAGGACCAGCTATAGCGAAAGTTGCTTAACGCAGTAATCGTTTATAAAACACTGAATCAGCGGGGCCACGATAAAAAATCAATTTTAGAAATTGTCTCTATTGTGTTTGTTTGTTCCGGTTTATCTCGGAAACTACTAGACCAATTTTAACGAGACTTACTGGCAGATAGCTAATGTTATAAGGTGTAACAAAACAAAACATTTTATCTCCGCATTCCCACGGGAACGGCCACTATGCGGGTAAAATCGCGAGGCATTTGTTATTTACAAATTCCTTCAAACTTTATATACATCATTATACTATGTAAAAAATAGTTTTCTATAGACGTCAATTAGATACCTGTCTGCATAAGTTTCCGTATTAATAACCAACTAGTTTTGGATAATGAATTATACTCATAACTTTTTGTACAAATGTCACCGCTAAAGTAAGAATATCGGTATTGTAAGGTTTTCTCGTAAAGCTACATAAAAAATTCTGCCAAAGTAGTTCAGAGCGCTATATGTATAAAACCAACATTAGATAATTGCTTACAATGTCGTTTTGGTTTTATTTATTTATTTATTAACCAACTTATACTAACAGTATAGCACCACACATATTAGTTATAGGTTACATACACAATTATATCAAAACTTATGTTTAAGTTAACTTAAATTCAACGGACGGTTTTATATAGTACATCAAAAATTATATTTTCAATAAAATTTGTAACAAAAAAATATTAAAAATGTATATTATATTATTTTATTATTCAATAATGGTACTGGATCTGGTTATACTCTCTATGGTTCATATGTACTGTGAAGATTTTGAAATTGTCCCAATCTTTCATATTTATTTTTTTTCGTTTGAATAACTATAGCGAATTGACAACCACTGTCATAGACCACAAGCCGCTCGAAGAACCCAGGGTTATAACAGGAGGGAAACACGTGCACTGGTAGAGCATTCCTTATAATATTAGGATAGTAGGATTGTTGTTTTATACTGACTATTTATAAATTTATATAAGAGAAAATAGACAAGTTGGTTCAGATTACTACAATTAACTGGATATTTACCATGTTTTAATGTATTGTTGAGTTTCAGATATTTCGGCACTGTTGCAAGTGCCATGATCACGGATGTACTGACCAATACAATAAATCATGGAAACTCAACAATACGATAAAACATGGTAAATATCCCGTTAATTGTAGTAATTTGAATAGTAATGACCATGTAAGTTTAAAGTCATATAAGTTGGTTAAGTATGAGACTTGAACCAATGACTTTTACCTAACCAGGGCAATGTTCTAATTTTGAAGCAGATATGTTTAACCGATTGAACTGAATTTTTGTACACACGTTTGATTTTGATGGCAGTCTCTGAGTGACGTCCGCGTCATTCTAAATCCAACATTATGAAACACCTAAGATGACGTACTAGCTATATATATTGCTGTTACAATATGGGTATCAAATGATAGAAAAATTTAACTATCTTCACGCTGTATTCTTGACCAGGTAGTCAGAGAAGACACATCGCCAGGCCTCGCGATCCATGCATACTTCTCTCGCTTCCTGCTTATTCATTAAGCGCTTCATACACGCACGTCTGAGTATCCAAGTACTTTTGACCCTTTCCGTTTTTGAGCAATCTGCTCACGTGGTCTTCATATGTAAGTCTCGGCCTACCTTGACAACTTCTAACCTCTACTTTTGAATAATATATATATTTTGCGAATGAAAGAACTTGCTGAGAATTATTCTACTTCTTTTAGGCAAGATTTTTTTTTAATCGGAACTATTCGTTAGTTTTAGTATTTACCACAATTCTTACTTTTACAGTAGCATAGATAATCAATTTGTTTGCGTCAGTCAAGACGCGCAGAAGCTATGTAATTGAACATCGATATATTATTATTGGTATGAGACAAATAAAAAACAGTTTATTTCGGGAACATATTTAACGCCACTATCCGTCCAAGAATTAATGGTTGATTTGATGAGGACTTGACCGTATGTTCAAAGCGGTTTACTGTTTTATGGTTGAGTAGTAAATTTCAAGAACCCTTTTATAGTACAACTAAGCTACACCCACTCTAGGCCATTAAAATCTAGAAATTGGTTTAGTTTAGTGGGTGCCTGATTTCTTTTTCTAACTCCTTCTAAATGTCTTTCAATTATACTTTTCCACTTTTAAATTTAAATTTAGAAAAAGTTAAAAAAAAAAAAAGTTAAGTTTTTTTTTTTAGAAAAAGTTAAATATAATTGCTTTTCAAATTTTTTTTAATGTTTAGGCTAGCTTTATATATGATTTGTTTTATGCGTTTTTGATATAAATAAATATATTTATGTCTGAAAAATGGATATTATAGCGGATTGTCGTCTTTATATGAATGCCATAGGTATTATAACAGTTAGTGGGTCGCCACAACCTGCGCCTGTCCACTTCAACACGGCAATGGGCTCATTACCTGTTACGTGGGACTAGGGACACGGTATCGAATGGAAAGTATCGATACTGAATGTCATGTTGCAATTTTATGTCATGAAGGTTTGAGTTGCGATGCGGGTTTTTCTATACAACGGCAATTTGCTGACTCACTGCTTACACATGAAATATGTGTTGCTCATGGCTATGGAATATTACCATCATATTTCATATATCATGTTATGGAATATATGAAGCGCTCGTGGTCCCGCTGACTCAGTGTCCTGTAAACGATCACTGCGTTAAGCAACTTTCGCTATGGCTGGTCACGGATGGGTGACCACTTTGCGGCATTTACATTTACGAGCGTTTCCGTGCTTCGGAAGGCACGTTAAGACGGTAGTCCCGGTTGCTAGTAACATGGCAGTCGTTAAGTCGAGTTGAAGGCCGTATGGGTGGTATGAAACATTTCAACAGCAGGTAGCCACAACCTGCGTCTGTTTATTTCAACACGGCAATGGACTCGCCACCTATTTTGTGGGACAGGAATACACATGATGAAATTGGGCATATAGTATGCCTCTGGATAAGGCGTGACAGATAAATAATTAAAATAAGAAATGAGCGCACAGCTCAGGGTGTCACGGGTCTTTAACAGAATGTTTGTATTTGCTACTAGTCCATTAAGTACTTTATCAGGCGATTTTGACTTTTTGACTTCTAAGCCCTAAAGTTTAGAAAAGTCTAATAAAACGTCTGTAAATAAGAGACAAACGGTTGTCGGCATTCGATTCAGGACAACATCAATACATGCATGCATAGGCGATTTTGAAGTTTCTACCACTTCCAGTTTTAAAACTGGTTTCGGTAAGAAGTCTTCTTATATCTTCGCTACGATATTAAACCGCGCGTAACTTGTTTAGAAGCTAAATACATCGATAAAGTTATAAAATTGCCGGCAGTAGTATACTCCCAAAAATTAGTGAGTCAGGTGGACATAAATAGTTAAGAATATCAATAATAGCAAGTATAGCTTCAATCGTATACCAAAGACCAGGAGACCGAGTCAACTATTGACAAGCCGTAGAATAGAACCAGAATCGCTGTTTTAGCTGTCAAAATGTTAGTAGACTATCAAAAATGCAACTGACTAGCGGCCACTGGCGCGGTACGTGTTAGTAGAATTCTATCGGCCGACCGATAGAAGTCTATTGGAATAATAGTATCTATCTTTCTATCTTTACGCTGTATCCCTTACGGGGTAGTCAGAGAGGACAGATCGCCAGGTTTCGCGATCCGTCCATACTTCTTTCGCTTTCTGTAGATCCATTAACCGCTTCATACAAGCACATCTGTGTATCCAAGTAAGTAAGTCTTGCCTCTAATGACCTTTATTATTTGGACTTTGTACTCGCCGATACTAAATTCTACTCAGTTGGATTTCAGCCAGACAAAAAAAAACAAATTAAAAAAGATTATTGTTAAGTTTTTAGTTTGTTACTTTATCAGATTTATTCATGCCAAATTAAAGATTTCTTAGGGAATGATCTAGAGTGCGGACAGACGAACCGACAGGTGGTCATGTGAAACTATTAGTGCTCTTCGTTTAACCTAACCTACCCAAATAATAGTTTAAAAGAGTAGAAACCCTTAAAAAAGCAATATTTTTTTATGAACATTGCTCATTTTTATGTACATACATATTGTTACACCTTAATCCCCAAAGGGGTAGGCAGAGGCATACTATACGCCCACATTTCACCATATGCATTTTTGTCCTACGTAATAGGTGGTGAGGTGAGCTCACAGCTTTTGTATGTACGTAAGTATAAAAACAGGTTAAGAATATGTTAATTTTTTCCGTTTCTTCTATAAATAACACTAGGTATTTACCACGGCGGCCTTCGATGGTGAACTGTTGACCCTAGAACACTCAAGGCGTAATGGAAGGTAATTTGTTTAGAGGAAGCTTAATACGCTATGCAGAAATAAACACTTGCTCTGTTTGTGACATATGTAGTTATGCTCAATAACATTCGTAGAATATATACTAATATATAAAGCTGAAGAGTTTGTTTGTTTGTTCGGTTGAACGCGCTAATCTATAGCTATATATCATCAGAAGCGCTCGTGGCCCCGCGGTATCAGTGTTCTGTAAACGATCACTGAGTTACGCAACTTTCACTATGGCTGGTCCTCGGATGGGTGACCACTTTGTGGCATTTACATTTGCGAGCGTTCAAATATGGCGGCTTGAAAATTTTCAACAGTAGGCAGCCACAACCTGCGTCTGACTATTACAAACACGGCAATGGGCTCACCACCTATTACGTGGGACAGGAATCCACACGGTGAAAAGTGGGCAAATAATATGCCTCTGCCACCCCTTCGGGGATAAGGCGTGATGGATATTTATTTATTTATTTTATTTATATATCATCACACTACTACCCTGAGGAGCAGAATTTATAAGCTACTTCATAAACTTAAACCTTCAAACAGTTTAAAATAATCGAAACTAACCTATGTTGGTAAGCGGTTTAAAAAAAAAATCTCCAGACTATGATCACAAATCATCCCTGACGGGGTAGACAGAGAGGATAGATCAGGCTTCGCTATTCGTACATACTTCTTGCGTTTCCAGGAGATTCATTAATCGTTTCATACATGCAGGGGGCCGAGTCTACTATTGACAAGCTGTAGAATAGAACCGGAATCGCTGTTTTTAGCTGTCAAAATGTTAGTAGACTATCAAAAATGCAACTGACTAGCGGCCACTGGCGCGGTACGTGTTAGTAGAATTCTATCGACCGACCGATAGAAGTCTATTGGACTACGTTTGTAATAGTAGACTACGAAAAACTGTTAAAATTGTACCGTTGGCTTTCTAAAAACAACGATTTCGACACGATTGAAATAGCAGACTCGGCCCGCGGTTGTGGGTTTCGGCGTACTTTGATCACAGTATGATGACGGTCGATTCCCATAAGCGCCGTAAACATTTCGTTGCGTTAACTTGCGTAGTGATTGACCAAAGTGAGATAGCTGTCGACCTCGTGCGGAGGTCGTATGTCACTTTAAGCTCACTTGTAATCACTAGATTACCGTGTTGATTACATTTCTTTTGTCTTGACTAATTTCGTACAACTTGAGATGCTTAAATACTATAAAAAATATTTAATACTTATAACTTATAGTGTTCTATGGTTAAAGTAAACTGAAAACGATCAGCAGGATCTCCAGTTGTAATAGGTGTTCCACAGGGATCAATCCTTGGCATATTTCTTTTTTTGATATATTTTAATGATTCCCCAGCATTTATCAGTATCCATTGTAATTAGCCAGTTTCCCAGCCCTCTCAGCCTTGTATTGTTTGTTTTGTTTATTAATCACGCCTTATGCTTGTAATTTTTTATATTGGAAAGATTTATGGAAAAACCTTTTATTAATGAACATAACACAATGTACAGCACCACCATTACAGAGTAGATTTTACAAGTATAATTCCGCATTGTCCTCTAACACTTATCCCGAAAAGGGTGCAAAAATATGAATCTCATATTGATCTAAGATAATATAGAACCTCAAATAAGGTCGTAATGTTGTTAAGATTTGAACACCCTACCCCTGAATCTACCACATGCATTCATTCCACAACCGGTTTTGTGGAACTCCCCCCTTCAGACTAAAAAGGATGGTAAAAATTAAATTTATTAAATATAATCGTTGGACTGAATGTATAATTAAATCTTAATTGTTTTTATGGAACAGACTAAAAAAGAACCTTCTTTTTTCACATACCTATCATGCACTGTCATGTAATTCACTTCTGAGCTATGGTCTAAATTACATCTAACTTCAGTTCACCAGGAAGTTAGTTTAGAGTCAATTACAAAATTACACCCATAAAGACATAATCAAGTAATCATTGTGCTTTCAAAGCTTCATAACAAAGAATTCATACCAAGTATCTTCTGCCATCTAGCGATATTAAAAAAAAACTTCACACATTTCATTGCATCGCGACTAGTTCACATTATCACTAGCAGATGGCACTATTACGTACGTAACATATGTAACACGACCACTCACATGTAGATGGCGCTCAACACTCCACACTAGATTCCACTACTAGAGAAAGGTGTTCAATTTCTAAACTAAAAGGTAAAGCGGCTTATTGAATAGAGTATTACAAATATCTGGGTTATTGGGCTTGCTCATCGACCTCTCGCTTGTACGCGAAAGTGGCTCTTACATCATTGGACAGGTCAGAATCTTATAACGCTTGCATCATTTGGAGGAAGTTATGTGAAGCTGTAGATACATGTTTATTTTGCCAGTGGTTCTATAACCCGTTATAATATTTATACATACATTGCTGGTTAAGTAGATATGACTATAAAATTGTTCAGAAAGAACAAGTCAGGGAGATGCAACATTTTAATGTTCCCTTATGAATAAAGTGTGACCAAATTAAGCATTAAGTGTTTTGATGACAATATAACTATGCAAATTGTTGACCTAGTTCACGAGACGACTTTTGTCGTTGTGTAGTTTTACTGTCATTATTTACGGTCAGTACAATATGCGGCACGAGAGATGAGATTTATTGTACAATCTAATCAAAAATAGAAGAATGTGATCACATCACAGAATTGTACACACATAAATACATATAGTCACGCGTTTATCCCCGAAAGGGCAGGCAAAGGCATAGGTAGGTACTACACGCTCACATTTCACTGTATACATTTTTGTCCCACTTAACAAGTGGAGAGCCCATTGCTATGTTGAAATAAATGGTCAGCTAGGCGCAGGTTGTGGCTACCTGCTTATGAAGTTTTTCAAGTAGCCTATAAGGCCTTCAACTTCGCTTAATGACTGCAATCTTACTAACAACCAAGACTAACGGCAACGTGCCTTCCGAAGCACGGAAACGTTTGTTAATGTAACTGCCATAAAGTGGTGAATAATCCTAGGACAAGCCATAGTGAAAGTTGCTTAACACAGAGATAGTTTACAGTAAGCGGGGCTACCAGCGCTTCTATCAGGGTACACGGAGGGGAATTTTATCAACATCTTTGGTGCCTTAGGCAGTCTGACATCCAAGTGTGCGACTATCGAAGCAGGTCATGGCGAACAGAAGAAAAAATTTAAACGTAGCCCTCTACCAATACCTCTCGGTATTGTAGACTATATACCTCTCCATCTTCACAAAAATGAAGAGATCTACGTCCAGCAGTGGAATAGATCGATTCTTCATCAGCTTTATCCTAGTGTATAACCCCATTTGCCATCAAAGACCTACTTGGATTAGGAGCCTTGGGTCCACTGTTATCTGGCTGCTAGTAGCAGATGACGTTATTTTTTTGCTTTTCTGCATTGTTGAGAGTGTTTATCGTCTAAGCGCCCAACTGTGTGGGCGCCTGCGTCTTCGCCTCGTCCGTTAGTCAGCAAGTGCATCCCTAACAGGTAAAGTTTAACGCGTTTGTCGTCAATGATATTGCAGAGAATTGGGTTACCTCCTATAGCGCGATGCAGGATACCTCTTGCATCTTCAATTTAGGATCTTAAAAGACGTATGTAGGTACAGTGTCATAAAGCGCGTTCTACCTATAATGTCGATGTAAAACTCACCCTGTGGTCCAACTAAACATTTGCTTCACCCTGTCCGACCGTAAACCCGGAGGATGCGCCATATTTCTGTAACAAAATTAAAGAAATTTTAAAAAATACAGTTGTTGAGAAATGTTTAATAATCATTGTCAAAGCTTTCATCAAAATATCGCTCTTTGTATTTGGATCTGTGGAGCTGCCTAAAATATCTTCTCAATTTTTGCGCGGGAATAATAATAATAATAAATATTCTTTATCATACACCTCAAACATCATTATTTAACAAAGTGAATAAACAAAATATTGTACAATCGGCAGTCTTATCGCTCAAAGAAATTTCTTCCAGACAACCTTTATGTGAACATATCTCAAGGACAATCAACCGTGAGTATTGGTGTTGTTACTTAAATACAATTTTCGCTGGTTAAAAATAAAACACATACATACAAAAGCACTCATAATTAAAGGCGTACAAAACAAATATAAATATTCGATTATCCGGCATTCTAAACGGCTCTAATAACCGATGTAGAAATAATTTGACGGCGCAGAGACTTGTAACTCGCCACAGTGCAATCGCAGTGAAACCAGAATGTATACGGGCAGCCGATATCTGGACTTCTTTATATGAAAAAGAATTGAATTGGAATTGCTTGGTGCTGATACTTCTTTAATTCGTGTTGTGGTTGGTTCAATCAAGTCAGCCTATGGGAGTCTACTGCTGACTACGTTCAGCAGTGGACTTCTCCCAATTAACGCAACAACCAACGGTCTTGCGCTTTCCGAATCCAGTTCCTCCCTGTGGCATTTTCCAGGATGTCGGTCCATCCGGCAGAGGTTTAGTTTACCGAGTCGCGATCTCCACTCCAGAACTCATTTGCTCCATATTACAAATGTGACCAGCTCATTGCCTCTGTAACGTGTTTACTCTCCCAGCTATGTCGACCACTTTCATAGTATGGCTTTAATGGTTTGCAAGAGACTCCGAGCATGGATTTGATGGTTTGTAAGATTCAAGTTTAAAACCTAAATTTGGAATTTGCAAGTTGAAGCTGTATCGCAACAGGGACTTGACCAAAAAATATGTGATTCGTCACATCACAAATCAATAACAAGTCATTTCCAACATTTTTTGTATCGTATTAACTAAATTACGCATATCAAATCATAACAAAATTTAATAAGTTATTATTATATGAATAATTCCATTAACAGTGATCCTCACTGAGAAGCTAGTTGTCACCCAGAGAGCAATGGAAAGGACTATGCTCGGAGTGTCACTTCGTGATCTAAACCGCAATGAGGGATTCGAAGAAGAACCCGCGTCATCGACATAGCCGAAAGAATCACCCGACTTAAGTGGCAGTGGGCGGGCCATATTGCTCGTAGAGCTGACGGCCGATGAGGTCGAAAGGTTAACAAATGGCGTAAGTACTTCTTCTTCTTTATCTTAAGTGTTTTCTCAGTTGCTTCCAAACTCTACCAGGATTTGAAGCCTGGGGTCAACTTTTATTTGGCTGCCCTAGGAGCAGCCCTCGTTTGGCAATTCATTTTCGGCATTGTTGGGATCGTTTGTCGGTTGACCTCCCAGCCGTAAAGGGCGCCTGGCAATCAGGTAAAGTCGCTTGGGACCTTGAGTTTTTTGTGGTGCATCCCCAAAGGGGTAGGTAGAGCCTAAGTACAAAACGCCTACATTTATATGACTATAGACAGTACATAATATCGACGTACTCACCACACAAAGAACATTGTCCTGGGAGGGAAGACTACCCACTACCACCGGTTTCGTAATCAGGTGCTCTAACCACTACGAACAAAAAGTCAGCCAATGTTTTTTACACATATAATTAGATATTATTACGCACAAACAATTGTCTTTGCGCATATCGCATAAAACATGTTTTTCCCAAGTAAACACGATTAAATGTGTATCTTTAATAGGTACATAGCTATATAATATATTCAAGTTGTGTTCTTTACCTTGGCGTGACTAGCCAACAAACAGTCTCTTTAAACTACTTTAAACCATCTACGGTGTAATAAAAGAACTATAAATTTTCTGCTGGACACAGCTAAATAAACTTATCACTTATTAGTCACGCCTTCATCCCGGTGGGGTGGCAGAGGTATATTATACGCACTCATTTCACCAAGTGTATTTTGTCTCACCTATATAATACGGTAAGCCCCGTGTTGAAATGGACAATCGCATGTGGCGACCTGCTGCTGTAATTTTTCAAGCCCCATAAGGCTTTCAACCAGGCTTAACGACTGCCATGTTACTGGCAATCGGGACTAAAAGCTTAACGTGCCTTCCGAAACACGGAAACGCTCCTAAATAAAAGTGCCACAAGGTGGTCACTCATACGAGGACCAGCCATAGTGAAAGTTGCTTAAGGCAGTGATCGTTTACAGAACACAGAGTTAGCGGGGCCACGAGAAAACAGTAACGTAATATATTCTTCTTCTTAAAGTGCCCCTTTTATTATCGAAGGTCGTTACTTTCCATATTCCTCGAAAGCGAGGCGAAACAATTGGTCGACAGAACTGATCCTCGTCCACTCCCTGATATTTCGCAGCCAGGACTTCTATCTTCGTCCAACGCGCCTTTTACCCTCATCCTTGACCATCATTATCAGTTAGAGCAGCTTGTACCTCTCGTATCTAAGCACGTGACTGAGCACGTGCATAAGTTTCCGGGTCATTCCGACACGCCAGAGTACGGTTTCGGTCCTGACTTTTTCAGTCCAGCTGATACGGAGCATGCGACGATAACACCACATCTCAAATACCTCAATTGTATTATCCCTTCAGAGAAATAAGCGTGATTATACTTATTGCATTTAAATAAGTAAACCGTTGAAGAATAAAATGCACAGTGAAAAGTGGGTGTAAAATTTGCACCGTCATGGATAACGGTGTAAACCTTCATGGCAGGTTTAAATTTCCTTGAGAAAATCTCTACATATATAGACATGGTGTTTGAAAACTCTACATTTAGCAGTAAGGCTTAGCTATTGTAAGTAAATTACTTTAATTAATTCTTTAGCGGCAGGACTTTGCCTTTAGTTTTAATTGAATTATAGCCGGAATAGGTACCTCAGCTGGTTGGGTCTACAGGAAATTATTCTGTACATTTATGACTTACATATGAATACCACATGAGCAGATTGCTCAAAAACGGAAAGTTAAAAAATACTTTGATACCCAGACGCGCATGCAACGAATGAAAAATCTGCAGCAAGTCCTGTCGATCTACAGTACCTATGATTTCCTGTACCTTCTAACATTGTTCAGACAACATACCGTCTGATCTCCCAACTTCCCTATAGGCATCCGTGTAGTCAGTAGGCTGCCAAACAGTCTTGATACTGCCTCGTATGTAGGCGAAACACGTGTTGACATCATACGACAATTTAAAATGCGGAGTATTGCAAAAATATAATAATTATAGTTTTAGTCAGTATGGTAGTTGGTAGGTGCCACTTCATCAGAATTATAAAGTCTACAATGTATGCAATCTATTAGGTAATTCATTATAATTAAGTTATAAATAAAGCTACAACGCCTATGGCATGTGTTGCCACACCTCTGCGCTTTATATACTAGGTAATAGCTGACCCGCGCAACTTCATTTGCGCCACATAAGAGAAACAGAAAAAGAGAGATTATTTAAAGAGGGTGGTGCTTAGGCTATTCTTAGGAAACCACTTTTGAAGTATCCCCTTTCTAACAACAAAGCACTGAATACATACGATGATATGAATACTTGATGAGTTAAAACTGAATAATATACACGCGGGCGAAACTGCGGGAACAGAATATACATTTTACACACATTTTATCATCTCTTGCAACGGAACCGCGCAGAATATCAGTTTTTAAATACAACTCATGCCAAAATAGATTCAGTATTTTCGGAGCAGCGGGCATTAACTATTGGGGATATTTGGAAACGCTCACGTGAAATTTCGTTAGTGCACAAAAGGGATTTCTCGCGAGAAAAATATGTTTTCCCGGATAAAATATATTTTAATTCAGGAAATGTTCTATCTACATGCCGATTTTGATCTAAATGTGATTAAATAACAAACATCTTAATAATTTAGAAATCTTCACAAACTTGTACATTTATAATTTTAATAAGATAACATTCCTCTGGGAATACCGAGAATTCCTTTCTTGGTGCTCATCTAACGTAGGTGCGTAAAAAATACGTTCATCAAATTTCAGGCTGTGTATGGTTTTACTCACGTAGTGTTCACGAAGTTCCCGTGGGAATACCGGGTATTGTTTTCTTAGTGATCATTTAAGGTAGACTTAATGAGTACCCACTAAATTCAGGTATGTACCTATGTTTGATAGTTTAGGCTGTGAGCGGTTTCACCCGCGTAGTTTCCATTCCCATGGAAATATCGGTAGTACCATTTTATTTTCTTTTTCAAAGACTTGAAGTATACAGTCACGAAATTTTAGGATTCTATGTTTAATGCTTAGGCTGTGCGTGGTTTACCCGCATATTCGGATCTTGTGTTAACACCGAACTCGCTGGTAATACAGGAGCTTTCTTTTAGCCTTATGAGATTCTTCTAAAACAGGTGTACGTAGGTTCATGTTCAACTTTGAAAATGACAATCTTCCATACAACCCTTTACCCCTTATTTACGTCCTTAGGGGCAGCATTTCACGAAACCCTTTTATAGGGGGCACCTACGTGCTAATAAGAACCCCCAAGCGAAGTTTGGGCTTCATAGCTCCGTTAGCTTCATAGATTTCATCGATTCTTATTCAGTTTGTACAAACCCTGTTTTACCTCCTTATAGGTATTTTTTTCAGTTACCGCCATACACGCGCCTATTTATTTGTAACCAAAAATAGGTGTACGAAAATTCATGTACCTAACTTTTAAAATGACGAACTTCCATACAATCGTTTATCGCTTATTTACTTCCCTATAGGTAGAATTTGCGAAAAATCCATTCTTAGGGGAAACTTACGTGTTAAAAAGAACCTCCATGCGAATTTAAGGCTTCGTAGCTTTGTTACTTTTATAGGTTCCGTGATCAATGAGTCAGTTATTACAACTGCTGTTTTACCCCCTAAAGGGTAGAATTTAATAAAATCCCTTAACACGTAATTTTTTTATTTTTATACAGAAGCATGTATAAAAAATTTGGTGTTGCTATGTTTAAAAATAAAGAATTTCCCATATAAACTTTCAACCCTTGTTTGCAAAACCGCAATACACGTGTCCATTTATTTGTAACTTAAAACAGTTATACATAAATTTATGTTTCTAACTTTGAAAATGTCCAACTTCTATACAACCGTTTATCGCTTATTTGCTTCCTTAGGAGTAGAATTTCGCAAAATCCGTTCTTAGCGGAAACCTACGTATTAAAAAGAATCTCCGTGCGAAGTTTGAGCTTTATTACTTAGTTAATTTCAAAGATTTCGTGATCAATGAGTCAGTCAGTGATTTTGCCTTATATATAGATATAAGATATGAAACTTGTATAATTAGCAATAGGTATACAACACCTCGTATCGTCTGTGAGGTCTGTATGTATTGTACGAATATGACACACAGCTTATAAAAGCAATCGATATGCAAATAAGCACCTACTTCGACTTTTTACTGATTAGCTTGAGTGGTGTTGATCCATTGCTCATAGTCATAAAATTCGAAAAAAAAAAAACTGTGTAATATATTTTATATAGTTTATAATATATTATATAACTTTTTTTAATATCACGTAAAATTGGTCTTAGGTCCGTATTCCAGAACGTTTCTCAATACTCAATCAGCGCTTAAGACTAGATTTTGCCTTATAAAATCCACTCTCAAGTGTTTCTTGAGTATTGATAAACGTTTTGGAATACGGCCCCTTTTTGATTGTTTGATCCATATAGAAGTTTTAAAAGTCTGGTAGAAAATAAGCCCCAAAGTAAAGAGCCTTTACTTTGGTATTAGTAGCAATAATAATAAATAATAATTTAGTATACATAATAATAATACAATTGCGTTCCAAGATTTGACAACGATTTATACGAGTAATAACGATCATCAACTCTTGAAGAATCCTGCTTATACTTGAAGACAACCAAAATGTACTTATAAGTATATTTATTTTTTATATAAACCGCTGAGGTGCCAGACGAGCATACGACTCACCTGATAGAAAGTGGTCACCGTAGCATATGGACGTTTGCAACACCAGAGGTGCAGTATTCGCACTGCCGAACCCGTAAAACATTCTAAGACCTCTTTCGACGAACCCCATACGTAGACGTTCGGAAAAACCCAGACAGGGAGTTCATTCCACTATTCAAGTATATGCGGAATAAAGGCTATCGAATCTGCTTTGTGCAATGAACTCTTTGGTTATCCCAAATGAATGCAGAATGAATGAATGAATGAAGCTATGCGGTTCTTTGTAGGTCTTATGTCTTATATGTTTTACAAGGTCGGTTGGACGAGTATTGCAAATGTAAAGAGGCTACGTAGATTATTTTTGATGAGCTGTATGCTCATTTGTCTTTGCCACCTTACGATATAAAATAAATCTTGCCCTTGAAGGTTGGTATCGTTCTTTTTTTGATTCAAGTTATTTCGAACTATCCCGTCGTTTCCCGTGTTCCGGTCATTGACTCACGGTAACCGGTTTATGATGGAATGTTATCTCAATAGGTGTCGCTGTCTCTTTCTAACGTTACGTTAAATCCGATTGATGACATCTTGTTGTCTCGATGTCCAGTTCAATTAGATCGAGATACTTTATTTTTCCATATGAATTTTATATGACGGCAGGAGTAGAACCTAAGAAGTAATCGTAATCTGGTGATGTGTTTCATTTCTATGAACAAAAAATAAACAAGGGCACCCCCACGGTTTTGCCCGTAACATACTTTGAACTTCCGTCGCACCTATTTAACCCGTCGCTTATAAATTCTACAATAATGTATAAAAATATGCACAATTTGTCGATATTTATGATTACGGCTCCGGTAGTAGCGTGATGATATATATTCAGCTTTGTATATTAGTATAAAAGTATAGATAATAGTGGCAGAAATAAGCCGTAACGTAGGTATAATTTAATATGAAAAAAAGAACACGCGTTCTTGTTAAGGCTGTCTACACTTTATCAAAGATCAAACTCGTGAAAGTTTTGATTTGAACAAAAATATGGTTTAATTTGAGCTTTTCGTATAAAAATCAAGGAAATACGTCAGAGCTTCGACATCCATTGATCATATTTTATACAGCCTTGCGGTATGCTCACTAACCACCAGTTGAACGGCATTGGCTTGTAATGGTTGTAAATTATAACAATACGGACCTCCTACTTTCACTAGTATAGAGGTTCGCCTTGTCTCTGAAAGGCATAGGTCACGATAAGGTATTAGGTTGGATCCCCAGTGAAATAACTGGGAATAAAATGACAACTGACAAGATAACTCTATACATAGGAATAGTAAAACATTTGCCTACCGCTAGTAGAGGCACGTGTGAAAAAGACAAATATTCCCAATAAAAAATTTCAATGAAACGCAATCAGAAAAAATATCGAATTGATAATTATCTAATTCTGAACTTATATTTTGAGCACGCTTGAAATAAGTTACGAGGGTAACATTTTTATGTTTGCGGGGTCAGATAGCTGATGCTGTAAGAAAAAGTAGGCTACATTTTATCGCGGTATTCCCACGGGAACAGGAACTAACCGGGTGAAACCGTGTGACGTCCCTTGGTTATAAAATAGTTTCTATTTGATTAAGTACTCACTCATTGAGCCAATTGCACATCCTTAACGAATTATACGCTTATTAAAATGTATTATTACATTCCAGTGCACATAAATGTTACACAAGGCACTTATTAGACATGCCTGTTGAACATTATTATACAGTAACTATGTTGCATGAACTTTGTAGAGAAATTTTCAATAACCTTCTAATAGAAATTATGTATTTTAATCTGCTTCGATATTAATGTACTTCTCTAGTTACCACGTAAGCGGATTGATCAATAACGGAAAGGTCAAAAGTGCTTGGATACCCCGACGTGCATGCATGAAGAGATTGATGAATCTGCAGGAAGCGAAAGAAGTATGCATGGAACCTGGCGATCTGTCCTCTCTGACTACCTAAGATAGTTTTAGTTAATAGCCCCGGGAACTCAGTTTTCAGTAAACGATCATTCAAGCGTTAGCGTTAAGCAACTTAAAAATAATCTCTAATTTATTTTTTCGATATTTTATGGTTCGATACAGAAGTAGGTAAAACCTATTTAAAAAAACTTTTAATTAAGGCTTGAGAATAGTTAGGCCGTTTTTGTAATAATAAATCAAAAATGTCCAGGAGAGTTTTCATTGAGTCGGACTTATCAAATGAGACGTCAACGAAATTTTAGCGGACTTTTATAAACAAAGCTAAGAACAAGTACAAACATAAACGTTGGTCTTTGATAACAAAAGTAGAAACCATCACAGAAAAGTGCTATATATGTCTATGGTCTGAACCATGTAAATATTACAGGTAAGGATAAAATAACAAACAGATTTATTAATCGAAGGTGAACAGGTAATCATAAGGGTCAACCAACCTACTGCTGCATCCATTAACTTCCTCACGACCTCTAAGTTGTTAATTCAAATCAGACTAAGCACATTGCGAGTCATTACTCGTACACCTTCATCGAAATTGAAAAGGAGGGATCAAGTTGAAGAAAGAAGATTCTGTAAAATACAGCCAAGTTAATATGTAACTAGCAACAAAATGTGAAGGTAAATATTCCCTTAAACCAAGCTCACTAAATACCAAGGCTATTATAATGTCATCTTGTAGATTATTAACTTTAAATAGTGACCGTAGTCGAAGGTGCGTAAGCCAAAAAGAAAAAAAATATTTCCTTACCATAAACGTGTAATGGCGCGTAATTTGTCACCGCCATTTTGGGAAAATATCATGCCATATTATCATTATGATATTTTTTATGTAAGTACCTCAATGTCAATTTTTAAAAAGAAAATGTGAATGAAGAGCTTGTGGCCCTACCGACTCAGTGTTCTATAAACGATCACTGCGTTAATGTCAATTTTTAAAAAGAAAATGTGAATGAAGAGCTTGTGGCCCTACCGACTCAGTGTCCGACTCAGTGTTCTGTAAACGATCACTGCGTTAAGCAATTTTCGCGATGACTGGTTACGGATGGGTTCCGCTTCGAAAGACACGTTAAGCCGTTGGTCTCTGTTGCCAGGAACATCGCAGTCATTAAGCCAAGTTGAAGGCCTTATGGGCGGGCGTGTGGAAAAATTTCAACTAAAGATCGCCACAACCTGCGCCTGTCCATTTCGACACGGCAATGAGCTCACCGCCTTCTTCTTTGGTTATATTGGATACAGGCCAGTACCTTTGTACCTTGTGAAGATTTTGAGACTCAAAAGGTATCTTTTATCGTTAGCATTTTTATGACCGACTAGATTCTTGTAAAACAGTATCAAATTATGCGATATTATTACAGCTGTAGTAAGTAGGTACGACTAAATGTTAACAGAAGAAAAGAGGCTACCACCTACGTTGTGATCAAGAGAAGCGTCGACCAGTCGCTTTGTGTGTAACTGTGACCGCACAATTGGGCTCCAGAAACTCAGTGCCACAAAGAAAATATGTGATAAAGTTTCTCATATTTAGAATAGTTATACACTGAATTCAGTCAATAAAGATTATTAATCTATGGTCCAAAGTTTTAGTTGTGTACTAAAACTTTGAACCATAGATTAATAATCTTTATTGACTGAATTCAGTGTCAAGGATAACAAGTTACATTATAATACAATTATACCATTGTGTTGTGCAATTATATTTTCAACTAGCGGACGCCCCACGGTTTACCCGTGTTGTGGCGTTGCCTAAGTTACTCCTTATAACGTTAGCTATCTGCCAGTAAAAATCTCCCGTTAAAATCAGTTTAGCCCTCGAACAAACATACATACATATTTTCACGCCTTTATCCCCGAAGGGGTAGGCAGAGGCCATAATAAACGGCATAAACGCCTACATTTCACCGCATGCATTTTTATCCCACGTAACAGGTGGTGAGCTCATTGCCGAGTTAAAATGGACAGGCGCTGGTTGTGGCGACCTGCTGTTGAAATTTTTTAACCCGCCCATAAGGCCTTGAACTAGGCTTAACGAGTGCCGTTTTATTGGCAACCGAGACCAACGGCTTAACGTGCCTTCCGAAGCACGGAACTGGGGTGGGTCTAAAGGGCCGAATAAATTTAAGGCCAATACTTTTCCCGTTGACCTTGAAGATTTGATCCCTGTACCACAGTATAAAGAGTAAACCTACCAGTAGCGTTACGCCTTTGAAGTTGACAAAAATGCCGACAACGTCTAGACAGTGATGCTTGTAGGGTTGTCACAAGTATACAAGGCTGATGTTATTTATTAACTCGTACTCGCAATCAACTATCAACATTATAATATAATATCTTAATCTTAATAATATTATAAATGTGAAAGTTTGTAGAGATGTTTGTTACTCTTTCACGTAAAAACTACTGAATAGATTTTAATGAAACTCTACAATAATATAGCTTATACATCGGAATAACACATATACTTTTTGTCCTGGGAACAAGTTCTTATGGGAAACGGGAACGGGAAAACTTTTCTACGCGGGCGAAGCCGCGGGCGTCAGCTAGTATGTATATATAATAAATCAATAATATAAATACCGGTTTAAAAAAAGGATCTGAGATTTCATTTCATGCCGCACACGGAAGTAAATAAGGTTCATTTCATGTCGAATCGATAGTTTTTTTTTATGAGAAAGCGTTTTCGAAATGGCTGCCGCGTAGTAGATATAAAATTATGGGGTTTCTAGCAATCAATTTGGCCGCCGAACTATTCTTATAAAATTTCATGTTGGGTATCGTATAAAGGGTTTTTTGGTATGCTGAGTACGAATTTCGTGTTAATTTTGCAATCCAATATGGCCGCCACGTCGTGGTTTTCAAATTTCATGTTGGGTATCGTATAAGGGGTTTTTTGGTATGCTGAGTACGAATTTAGTGTTAATTTTGCAATCCAATATGGCCACTGCGCCGTGGTTATAAAATTTCATGTTGGGTATTAATGCTACTATTGTTTTCAACAAAAAATATTGGTTACGCTTTGAACAAGTTTAAATATTAATTATGACGAAAAACTTGAACACAGGATAACATAGTATAGAGTATAGTTATAATCGCACATGTGTGGCTCCGCATACCATAATACTCTTATGCGATACCCAACATAAAATTTATAAAGGTTGGCGCGGCGGTAATATTGGATTGCAAAATTAACATGAAATTCGTACTCAGCATACCAAAAAACCCCTTATACGATACCCAACACTAAATTTTATAACCACGGCGCAGCAGCCATATTGGATTGCAATATTAACACGAAATTCGTACTCAGCATACCAAAAAACCCCTTACACGATACCCAACACTAAATTTTATAACCACGGCGCAGCAGCCATATTGGATTGCAATATTAACATGAAATTCGTACTCAGCATACCAAGAAACCCCTTATACGATACCCAACATTAAATTTTATATCCATGGCGCGGCGGCCATATTGGATTGCAAAATCAACACGAAATTCGTACTTGGCATACTAAAAAACCCCTTATACGATACCCAACATGAAATTTTATATCCACGGCGCGGCGGCCATGTCGGATTGCAAAATGAACACGAAATTTGTATTTAGAATATTAAAAACCCCATGTATTAAAAAAATCTATACAAAAATTCAAAAATCATAGCAAGCGGTCGTGAATGCGTCAGCCCTGAAAGACTGTCCCGAGCTACTAACAATATTTTGTTCGCAGCTCGGGACAAACCCTCCCGCGTCTCGTCCCTTGTCCCCCGCACGATTGCTCTGTCTAGACAGCTTCGTCGACCGACTGTATGTCTTTCGGCTGTGCCTGTACTAGTATTTGTTTTTTGGCGCCACCTACCGACCAACGACCGTACTACAAAAAAAACGAACTGAAGATTATACAAGAACACAGATGTGTCGCAGAGTTGTCATCGTTTTTGCCTATTTCATTTGCTCTCTGAGAGGTCTAATAAATGTTGTTCCTCTGGTTTTTGTAGTCTTGTCTTTTTCTAGTCTATCAAAGTTTATATTTTATATTTATTTGTCTACATCATAATTTATTTTTAACTACACGATGCAATATGCCTGCTGACATAGCTTTCATTCTAATAAATGATACATAATGAAGTTCTGATGATAACCAGGTAAGTGCTTATTGGTTCTCAGTAACGGAAATAGTTAGGATGACCTAGCTTTCAACATTTATCTAATTGAGCACTGGTGCCACTACATGGTACATTCTGAAGGTCTGATGATGACCAGGTAAGTGGATGTTGGTTCTCAGTAACGGAAATAATTAGGATAACCTATTTAAAACACTATTTATCCATGGAAAACACAATTATTGCGAAAAGTTTATTGCAGTACTATACAGAGCGTATTCAGTCCGTCCTCGCTGCCTGTGAGTGGACAGCGCTGCGGTGGGGTTTTCTACCGCTAGATTGCGGTAACACAGCTGTCTCGCTCTTCCCTTATGCGAGACAAGGTAGGTGCGAAAGAAAATGGAATAAAGGGAAGCGGGGTGGGAGTGTCGACAACTAATTAATTAAAAACAAATGGAGATCGGCGATGCACAAAAAATAACGCGGCATTTTTCGAATTGTATACCGGCGCAACCATATGCATTTATAAAAAGTTGTCTATTTATTTAGAATTACAAACAGACACTTAAATTGTATTTTAATAATTATATAATAATTGTATTTTGCTTGATTTCAAATCTCATCCTCATCTTCATAACAGAGGTCTGTACAAACGTACTCTTAATGACTGTATTTATATTACTGTGAAAATGCTAGTAGACTATCAAAAATGCAACTGACTAGCGCCCACTGGCGCGGTGCGTGTTCGTAGAATTCTTTCGGCGGACCGATAGAACTCTATTGGAGTACGATTGTAATAGTAGACTACGAAAAAATTGTATAATTGTACCTGTGGCTTTCTGTTGAGCGACGATTTCGATTTTATTTCGACACGATTAAAATAGCAGACTCGGCCCCCTGTTCTCACATAACTGTGAGATCAATATAAGTTATAATATAATAAAAATAATAACTTTCGTGAACGATGTTCATTATTACTAAATAAACGGCTTGACGCTCCTCTTGAAAAAGGACCTCCGTTAGTTCCGAAACTAGCCGGGCTATCCCGAAATTTACACGTGAGTAAAACCGATTATTTGGTAATAATCAATGTAAGTTAATTATTGCCTACATTTTATAAAAGCATCCATGATTTTTCTCGCCTTTAGATCGGTTTATTAGAATCGCTTTTAATTATTTAATGACTATTCTTAAGTGCCTAAAATGATCTAAGTTAAGTACATGTAAAAAAATATTTTTATATATTTTAATTTGACACATAGAATATCAACACCGGTACCAGTGAGGTCGCTAAGGCCCCAGAGATTTTGGTGGGGCATCTTACACCCAGAAACTACAAAATTCAAATCAGTTCGACAGCGCGAAGGTAGCAAGTCTGATGTTGTAAACGTCTATAGCAAAGTACTAGCCTATGGGATTTATTTATGTACATAAATTCACTGTGGCCTATGGACTTATTTATATAAATTTACCGTAGCCTATGGACTTATTTAAGTAGAAAAAAAGTCCATAGGCTACAGTGACTACTTTCGATCAGGGGGCCAAGTCTACTAATTCAATCGCGTCAGAAGAGAATAGAAATCGTCGCTCAATAGAGAGCCGACAGAATAAATTGTCAGTTTTCGTAATCTACTATTACAATTGCGCTCGATTAGGATTCTATCGGTCGGCCGATAGAATGTTATTAGCACGTATAGCGCCTATAAGTAGCTCTTAATTTGCATTTTTGGTAGCCTTTATTCATATTTTAGAAGATTATATAGAAGCGCTCGTGGCCCCGCGGTCTCAGTGTTCGGTAAACGATCACTGAGGTACGCAACTTTCACTATGGCTGGTCGTCGGATGGGTGACCACTTTGTGGCATTTACATTTGCGAGCGTTTCCGTGCTTCGGAAGGCACGTTAAGCCGTTGGTCCCGGTTGCCAGTAAAATGGCAGTCGTTAAGCCTGGTTGAAAGCCTTATAGGCGGCTTAAAAAAATTCAACAGCAGGTAGCCACAACCTGCGTCTGTCTATTTCAACACGGCAATGGGCTCACCACCTATTACGTGGGACAGGAATCCACACGGTGAAAAGTGGGCATATAATATGCCTCTGCCACCCCTTCGGGGATAAGGCGTGATGGATATTTATTTATTTATTTATTTATTCATATTTTGATAGCTAAAAACAGCTATTTTGTCTCTATTCTGCAGCTTGAGAAGTGTGATTGTAAAATATATAATGATTTTAGTAGACTAACCTAGTTTTGGACTAATCGCAATAGAACCGCTATCGAATAGAACTTAAGTTACCCAAATTGCAATATGGCAGTTTGAATGTAAGTGACAGCGTTAAGCTAGAAAAGGGCGTGATCCGATGATTTGGACACGTCCAACGAATGAATGAGGAACGATTCTTTCCAGGGTAACTGTATACGCTTTTACAACAAGCTTCCCTGTGACCTGAGAAATTTACCATTAAATAAATTTAAAAAGTTTATTAAAAGAAAGCTTTGTGAAAAAGGTTATTACTCTATTCAAGACTATTTACAGGACAGGGATGCCTGGAAATTATCTGCTGGCAAATAAAATATTATAGTCATAATATATTAAATTGTAAATAGGCCATCAAAAAAAAAGCCTTCCTAAGTTTCTTGCCGGTTCTTCTCAGGTGGGCCGCGTTCCGAACCGGTGGTCACTTTAAATATACATTTTTTTTCTTTAGTTTTAGTGTATGACATTTTGTAAGCGCCGTTGAAATGGTCTATGCAAAATAAAGACATTTATATTTTATTTTTATTTTATTGTCGAAGAATTTAAATTGTGCTAAAGTAGAGGGTAAAGGGGGTCAGGGTAGACCGAGACTTATATATGAAGACCAGGTGAGCACATTGTTCAAAAACGGAAAAGTCAAAAGTATTCGGCTACCCAGACGTGCATGTATGAAGCGATTACTGAATCTACAGGAAGCAAAAGAAGTATGTATGGATCTCGAAGCCCGGCGATCTGACCTCTCTGACTACCTCGTCAGGGATACAGCATGAAGAAAGTTAAGTTATTTAAGTTAAGACACCCAAATTCACACCTTTATCACAATCTTTTAACTTCTGCAGGCAACTGTCCAGATACACTACGAACAGCCAGGCGGACATGACACAACCCTGTTTGACGCCTGTACAGACATTGAAAAGAGGTGACACATCCCCCCCCTACTTGCCCGCAGTAGCGAGCCGTCCACACTATATCCGGGCAACAAGTCACACAACTCAAATTCAAATCCATTTATCATTCAGCTCATATCAACCCTTACATATTTACATCTAACATAATTACATCACATTATGTAGGTACGCTTAAATTAAAATAGTTAAATTAAAATAGTTAAATTAAATCATCATTTAAAATTAATCAAAGTCATTTAAAAGAAGCGCTCGTGGCCCCGCGGACGAAGTGTTCTGTAAACGATCACTGCGTTAAGCAACTTTCACTATGGCTGGTCCTCGAATGGGTGACCACTTTGTGGCATTTATATTTGCGAGCGTTTCCGTGCTTCGGAAGGCACGTTAAGCCGTTGGTCCCGGTTGCCAGTAACATGGCAGTCGTTAAGCCAGTTGAATACCTTATGGGCGGCTTGAAAAAATTCAACAGCAGGTTGCCACAACCTGCACCTGTCCATTTCAACACGGCAATGGGCTCACCACCTGTTACGTGGGACAAAAAGCAAAGCATACGGTGAAACGTGGGCGTATAGGACGCCTCTGCCTACCCATTCGGGGATTTAGGTGTGAAAGTATGTTTATGTATGTATAAAATTAATTGAATGAAATTTGACAAATTTAGTAAAATAAAATATATATAGGTGTACCTAGTCAGGTCATAAGTATTGTCACACAGTAAAAACTTTTCTTTTAGAATGCTGGCCACAAAAAAGTTTATTGAATTCGAATTTCGAATTGTTCATGAAAATAAAAATGTATACTTTTTAGAATATTACTCATTTTTAAATATGGAGTGGACGCTTAAAGAAGACCGTGTTGCAGTTATTGCGTTGCATCGTTGCGGTTACGCGCCAATTCAAATTTTTGACATACTGAAAAATTTGAATAAAACCAAACGATTCGTTTATCGTACCATCAAACGATACAATGAAGACTCTAGTGTAGATGACAGGTCAAGAAATGGTTGCCCTCGGTCTGTTAGGACTCCAGCAGTGATAAAAGCTGTGAAGGCGCGTATTCAAAGAAATCCCAAACGTAAGCAGAAACTGTTGGCCCTTCAGATGGGGTTAAGCAGAACCACGGTGAAAGGGTTTTAAATGAAGACTTAGGGCTTCGGTCATTTCGAAGAAAAACAGGACATCGTTTAAATGCTCGTCTAATGGAACTGAGACTGAAGAGATCCCGCGCTTTGTTGAAGCGGTACGCGGGAAAAAAATATCGGGAAATTCTTTTTTCCGATGAAAAAATTTTTACTGTAGAAGAGAGTTACAACAAACATAATGATAAGGTGTACGCACTCAGTAGTGAAGAAGCGAGCAACCGTATTCCGCGTGTCCAACGAGGTCATTTTCCACCCTCGCTCATGGTATGGTTGGGAGTTTCTTATTGGGGCTTAACAGAGGTACATTTTTGTGAGAAAGGTGTAAAAACGAATGCAGTTGTGTATCAAATTACAGTCCTGACGAACCTTGTGGAACCTGCTTCTCATACCATGTTCAATAACAGGTACTGGGTATTCCAACAAGATTCGGCGCCAGCTCATAGAGCGAAGAGCACACAAGATTTCGAAGAAATCGACTTCATTCGGCACGAAGACTGGCCCTCCTCCAGTCCAGATTTGAGTCCGTTAGATTACAAGATAAGGCAACACTTGGAGGAAAAGGCGTGCTCAAAGCCTCATCCCAATTTGGAGTCACTCAAGACATCCTTAATTAAGGCAGCCGCCGATATTGACATGGACCTCGTTCGTGCCGCGATAGACGACTGGCCGCGCAGATTGAAGGCCTGTATTCAAAATCACGGAGGTCATTTTGAATAAACTTTATTGTCATAAGAATCTATGTTTTGTTAAGTTCATTTTGGTATATAAATGGTTACATAATGAATAAACTTGTTTCAATTATTTTATATTAAACATGTGACAGAATTTATGACCTGACTAGGTACATGCGTACATATTCAATATATTGATCTCAATAATCATACACATGAGTGTATGATGATTGATTGATATTGAGTATGAACTCAATATGCATGCGTGCATCAGAGCTTTCTTTTCTTTACATTAATTTATGATTTATTAATTTGTTATTCCCAATTTTTATTTGTTTAATATTTATATTCTTATGTAATATTGATCACAAACATAAAATAAGATGAAAGTATCACACAGACCACCACGTCTGTGTGATCCTTTCACCTTATTTCATGTTTGTGATGTGTGACAATCACAGTGATCCACCCAGACCAGTGGTGGATCACAGTGAACTTCTGCGTGCTATTCAATCCACTAGTGGATCGAGATGGCAGGACAGAGGGTAATCAACACACATACATACATCATAACCCCCTCCTCGTCACTGATACAGTGATATGTCTGTCGCAACAGTGTCTAAGAAAGGACAGTCAAATACCTTAGCAAATATGGTGACCAGTGAAATATATTGTGAGACATTGGGGTTATTCACCATCTCGACACGAGAGGCTGGACACACGTGTGATCAGTTGGTGAAACTCCAAAAAATATTATTTATTATTTCGTCATCTGGACACGCCAGGATTTTTACGCGTGTCCACATAGTGAAACTTAAATTAAATACTTTAATGTTTTTGTCAACTGAACATACCTAAGATTTTTGGGATAAAATGTTATGTTAAGAATAGTTTCATTCATTGATTGCATAAATGAGGTAAGTTCATGAAAAATATTTCAAACGTCATCATTTTGCGTAATTTCAAGTTGGAAAAATAAAATTACACATATCTGTTCTTAATTTCAAATAAATAGATAAGAAGGTAAAAAAAGGTAGTCTTTATTAATAAAATTACTGGGTGACTCATTCTTTTACAAAAACGCCCTGCCGAAGCCCTTGTTAAAATTTATAGGGTAAGCTATATTTATAATGTAGGCACTCACTAAAGGGGGTAAAATAAGGGATGAGCAGCTGTATAGAAGTTCGAGATTATCAAAGTTAGAAATATCAGACTATGTGCTCGTGTTTTAGTTTACAAATTAATGTATTCGTGCTTCGTGGTTTTCAATATTTTACCTATAAGAAGTTAAAATAGGGGTTCTTATTTCAATGAGAAATTCTTCATTTTCAAAGAATCTAACATCAAAATTTGCATACCTGCTTCTATTAAACAAAGAGAAATATATTATTAATAAGTAAACGGGATTACTCACGTTTTTTAAAGTGAAACTTTACTTATTTATAATGTGTAATAATAACGTTAGTTTTCTAGTTAAAAAGAGAAATAGATATTATTGAATTTTTAAAATTGTTGTAATTTTTTAAATTTGTAAATTAGGGGAGTAAAGTTTGTATGAAAATATGTAAAATTTTATTAGGGCATGAATTAGAAGTCTGGATGATGCAACATGTGTTTATTCCAGGTTACAAATACATGCACAGATGTATCGAGGTTTTGATGGGGATGAAATGAAGGTTGTAATTTAATATGTGAAATCCTTCAATTTCAAAACTAACATATATTTTGTATACCTGCTTAAAATTAAAAACAAACAAACACATGTTACAGGATTTGTAATATATGTAATATTTTAAAAAAAAACAAAATTTGAAAAATAATAAGGGGCCTAGGTCAGAGGGATGTAAAGGGTGTTTAAAGTAAGCCACGGGCAAAGCCTACTTATACTTATACTATACTTCGTAGGTAAAAATAATATATTGATAAAATTATGAGGTGAATCACTCATTATTCTACGCCCAAAAGAAAACCTTACACATAGAAACCTGTTTTTTTTTAAATATGCTTTTAAAAGAAGGCACTTACTAAAAAAGGTATTAATAAGTGATAAACTGTCATATAAAAACTTCGTAGTTTTCATAGTTAGAAACATGAAAGTATTTATACCTATATCTGGTTACAGGTAAACGTGTTTAGCGGTTTAGCAAAATTTTACCTATAAACCTTCTTGTGTATAAATGGAAAATAGGGAATCAATGTTGGTATGCAAGTATTTGATAACAATAAATGGCATGGGTTAGAGATGTCGGGTGCAATAGGTGTTCGAAGAATGTCACGGGCAAAGCCGGGGTCTACATCTAGTAATTGTGTAATTTACACTATCACTTGTTCGACGTATCACGAGTTCCACAGAAATAACGAGTAAAGATATACATAATTGTAATCTAAAAATACCTAAAAACTAAAAATCATTACATAGAGTACACACGAGTCATAGACAAATCATTTCAGAAATACAATGTAACTCGTCAAAATATATTGTTGTATTTTTTAAGGTATTTCATTAATATTAATAAACATTAAATCATAGCATATTATTATAAAATATATTATTAATTTATTAAAAAAAGGACTCCTCTCAGTATATTGATAAATTTTTAAAGCAATTATTTGCTAAATTTCTCATAAATTTTTAATAAAGTGGAAAAAGACAATCCGATTCGAGACAGGGATTAAACCTGTGACCTTTGCCTAACCAGGGCAATGTTCTAAAAATTTATCAATATACTGAGTGGAGTCCATTGCATCAATGTTTAAAAATAGTTGTAACACTGTTCATTGGTATCGAGTTGTTCATTAGCTCGATAGATGGCTCTGGTCATACTCTTAAAATGACGATATAAACATGGTGGAGAATTTCAACTTGATTCGATACGGTTCGGGTAGTTCAGGTGGCTAGAACATTGCCCTGGTTAGGCAAAGGTCACAGGTTCAATCCCTGTCTCGAATCGGATTGTCTTTTTCCACTTTATTAAAAATTTATGAGAAATTTAGCAAATAATTGCTTTAAAAATTTATCAATGAACGTGTGTCCCGTTGACGAAACCACTAAAGTATTTAATTTTAGTTTCACTATGTGGACACGCGTAAAAATCCTGGCGTGTCCAGATGACAAAATAATAAATAATATTTTTGGAGTTTTACCACCTGATCACACGTGTGTCCAGCCTCCTGTGTCGAGATGGTGAAAAACCCGACATTGTGGGACATTTTTTTTACACAGCGTCGTCTAGCCCAAAGTAAGCTAATATAACCTTGTGTTATGGGATCTAGACGACTGATACTTATATATTTCTAAATACCTACAAATTATACATAGGAAACGCCCAAACTCCGAAACCAACATTTGTGGATCACACAAATATTTTTTCCGACCCGGGAATCGAACCCTGGACCTCAATTGCAGCAGTCGCATACACTATTACCACTGCGCCACCGAGGCAGTTACTTTTATCGGCTAGGTTCCTCGTTTTATTTTACACTACAGGCACCACACCTGTTCTCATTTATAAAGTCGTCAGGTAGGTAGGAATGGCCCACGCACAGCGAATAAAACACAGCTAAAACTCCTTTGATATGTGAGCCGGCTTGACGGAGATTTTCAGCACTAAGTCCATCGTGCTCCGGTGACTTACCAATAGATATTTGTTTAAGGACCAGGGGGCCATGTCTACTATTTCAATCGCGTCAGAAAAGAATCGTAATCGTCGCTCAATAGAAAGCCACCGGTACAATTTAGATTTATTTTTGTAGTCTACAATTAAAATCGTATTCCAATAGACTGCTATCTATCGGTCGGCCCATGAGTTCTACACCAACACGTATCGCGCCAGTGGCCGCTAGTCAATTGTATTTTTGATAGTCTACTAACATTTTGACAGCTAAAACTGCGATTCTAGTTTTATTCTCCGGCTTGTCAATAGTAGACTCGCCCCCCTGGTCTTCTCTATATCTTTCGCACTAAAGGATGGCAAATGGGTACACCGTAAACTTATCTGCTACCTCAGTGTTAACAATGCAAATTTTGATGCTAGATTTGTGATGAGTTGACAAATTTGAGTACAACATTTAACATTTCCTTGCGCATTTGCTGGTTAGAATTTAACAACTAAACATTTTTACCACGCCAATTTTTTTTAACAACAAGTAAGGTTCAAAATATAGGTAGGTACTGTTGTCTCCGGATAGTTGCAAAAAATGTGGTATTATAACCGGATGCCTTTAAAAATAGTATTTTATTTTACCTCAATGTGGTTAGCCTCCAAAACCCAGCACGAATGGTAACTTGTGTTATAGCAAAATATTCCGTTGTTTACTGTAGGTTCAAATAATATATTTTGACATTTTAGTTTTTTTCTCTTCTATGTAGTTCATCTCTTTCTCACTATTTTTCAACTAGCACGCGATTTGTCTTCTTTATGACTCCTTCTTCTTCTACTGAACTGCTCACTTGTTTCCAAATCTTAAATTCTTTTACTTTTCTGTGGGGATATTTATTGTACATATACAATCCTATTTGCCATTGCCGGATTTATACGGAGTGTTGATATATTCAAAATAATATCATTGAAATTTTCCAGCTCCAGCAGGTCACAGCCTGCGCCTGTCCATTTCAACACGGCAATGGGCTCACCACCTGTTACGTGGGATAAAAATGCATACGGTGAAATGTGGGCGTACAGTATGCCTCTGCCTGCCCCTTTAGGGATAAAGGTATGACAATATGTATGTGAAAGTATGAAATTTTCTAAATTTATTGTCTGTTTACAAATAAATTACATGCATTTCAAGAAGCTTTGTTTCAATAAAGTGGGTTCGTTATTCTTCTTGTGAACGAGCATAGATTTTTAGCATTATTGGTGAAGAAAACAATCATAAAGAATAATTGAATATAAATAAATAAATAAATTGTGGGACCCTTTTCACACAGCGCCATCTAGCCCAAAGTAAGCTAATATTAGCTTGTGTTATGGGATATGTTTATAGATAACTGATAAACATTCTTATATATTTCTAAATACATACATATTATAGATAAATAACACCCAGACACAGAATAAACCATCGTGCTCATCACACAAAGTTTTATCCTGGGTGGGAATCGAACCCACGACCTCTTGCGTAGCAGTCGGATGCACTCACACCGCGCCACAGAGGCAGTCATAGAAATTATGTACAAGTATATCTTAGCAGAAACGGCGTGAAGATGATATACAGATTATTAACGCAGCCAATCTCAAGAAAAGATTTCATTACTGAACAAATGTATATTAAACATAGTATTTTCATAACTGGAAAATGTTTGTCGAGATAATGGCTATTTATCCATCACACCTTATCCCCGAAGTGGTGGCACAGGCATATTATATGCCCACTTTTCACCATGTGTATTCCTATCCCACGTAATAGGTGGTGAGCCCATTGCCGTGTTGAAATAGACACACGCAGGATGTGTGTGCTGTTGAAATTTTTTTAAACCGCCCATGAGGCCTTCAACTTGAATTAACGACTGCCATGTTGCAACCGTGACCAACGGCTTAACATGCCTTCCGAAGCATGGAAACGCTCGCAAATGTAAATGCCACAAAGAGGTAACCCATCCGAGGACCAGCCGTAGTGAAAGTTGCTTACCTCAGTGATCGTTTACAGAACACTGAGTTCGTGGGGCCACGCTAATGAAGAAAATATGTGCCAACGGGCATCTGATTCTCGAATACTTCGCGTTAAAACCGGTGTTCCTCAGGGCTCTACTTTGGGACCTATCATGTTTCTTATTTTCACTAATGACTTGTTCACTTTTTTGCACATGAAGATCCTTGAAGTGACCAAGTTTTAATTGCTGATGATATGAAAGATGTGGTAAGTGCTATAGATATTCAGAGCTTGAACACAGTCAACAGAACTACAAAAGTCCTGTGCATTACTGCGAAAAAATTACTTATTAACACTACCAAAACTAAATTCGAAACCAATTTCCTAGACAAGGCCCTTTATTAGTTAGGTCGAAGAACCAAGTATGCTCCGACTCTTGTACTAATCTATTTCTTCCCGTTTGGTTGTGAATTCGCTATGTAAGTCAACGTAAGATTAGGCATCCAGAAGTGGTAGCCTCTGAGATCTTGATGAACCTAACACCCAGAGCACAGAGTGTACTTTTGATTGTTGCATTAATATATTTACAAAGTAACTATTTTTTCTATAACGCCGTCAAAACTTCATATTTTTTCCTTTCAACGAAATACGTATCTTGGAAACCAAACTGACAACTTAAGTGATGTAACAACAGATAACGTATATTCCACAGATGAAAAAGGATCAGACACAAGTGAAAGGAGTCCATATGCAGCGACGTCGCATTTATTATACCTTACATAACATTTGACCGGCATAACATAAACCAGTTTTAACTGGGACTCGTGGAAATTATAGATATGGAAAAATTGTGAGTTTAATATTTGAATCTAGAATATTGTGAATTAATAATCACCTACTTGGTTCTAAAGAGACTCTCATAACGTTCGAATATTTGTTGATGTATATTAAACACGGATTTAATAAAAATACGGTCGAAGCGCTCGTGGCCCCGCGGTCTCAGTGTTCTGTAAACGATCACTGAGTTACGCAACTTTCACTATGGCTGGTACTCGGATGGGTGACCACTTTGTGGCATTTACATTTGCGAGCGCTTCCGTGCTTCGGAAGGCACGTTAAGCCGTTGGTCCCGGTTGCCAGTAAAATGGTAGTCGTTAAGCCTGGTTGAAGGCATTATGGGCGGCTTAAAAATTTCAACAGCAGGTAGCCACAACCTGCGTCTGTTTATTTCAACACGGCAATGGGCTCACCACCTATTACGTGGGACAGGAATCCACACGGTGAAAAGTGGGCATATAATATGCCTCTGCCACCCCTTCGGGGATAAGGCGTGATGGTTATATACAGGGTGACTTTAAATAGGTGTAATTGTTTTAAGGGGGTAAGAGTACAGCCCATGGGCTGTTCAAAAATGTGTGGAACACCTGGTCGAAATCTACTGGTTTCGGAAATACACGATACTTTAACTTTTTTAGGAAAATTACCAAAATTCAAGAGAAATCCTTAAAAATAAAAATAAATACTGGATGCATGGATTTTATTTTTATTTTATCTGATTGCTGGATAAATTATCCATAAAATAAAAACATCAAATGTTATGAATCAGTTAAAATTTTAGAGTTATGAGAGCTAAAACTTGTAACAATAAAAAAAAAATTTGCTTTATCGAAATTTCAATTGATTTTAGTGAAAAATATCGACTCCGAACTGGTCGTACAAACGATGTCATTAAATTCCTTGTTTCCTTAGCTTTCTAAAAAGGTATAATAAGTGTACAAAATTCTCAGATAGCGCCCAACAAACTCAGTTATTGCCGAGTAGGTAATACGTAAACTGCACATTAATAACATTATTAGCACTTTACCATACTACCCTGCTAAGGTTTTTTCTTTAAGTGTCATTAATTTACCTCGTAACACGTCTCATTGATTTGCTTTAGTGGACTTTATGAATGCATTGTGTATTGTTGCCCATTTGGTTCTCCAAGCAAGTAAGGATGACTATGGTTAATTTTACTAAGAGTAGTATGAAAAAAATATCTAATGTAGATGAAATAATACTCATACTGATACAAAATAATAATATTTAATAAGAAAAAACGCAAGCTATCTTTACAATTAAAATACTCAAGTTATTTACATAAAGAAATAACAAAAACACAGTAGGAAAAACACGTTTTATAACACTTGATTTAATTAAAACACCTTATTATTTTAAATCTTGCTCAAATTGACCTCCTTGGTTCCTAATACACGCCCGTAGTCGTTTTCTAAGATTGGACCTAGTAACAACTCCCGTAAGATCTTGCTGTATTTGATTAGCAGCTGCTATGATTCTAGCTTTCAATTCTTCAACATTATTGACGGGAGTTGTATACACTAATGTCTTCATGTGACCCCATAGGTAATAATCACAGGGGGTCAAATCTGGACACCTCGCTGGCCACGGCGTCGGGCCTCCTCTGCCAATCCAACGAAGTGGAAACGTTTCATCCAGCCATTGTCTAACACTAGCCCGGTAATGGGCTGGGCAGCCATCGTGCTGGAAGATCATTTCTTCCCGGTTAGTTAGTGGAAAATCTTCCCGAACAGGAACATCTTCGAGAAGGTTGAATAAATGGTTTCGAAGAAAATCCTCGTAAGCTTCGCCATTTAAGTTGTTTGGTAAGAAATATGGCCCCACCAAGTATCTGTCAATAACGCCCATCCATACGTTTACAGAGAATCTTCTTTGATAAGCTCCTTCCTTGGACTTTCTTGGATTTTCTCCCCGTGTAGTCCAGTAGTGGAGATTGTGATAATTCGTTATGCCGTCTCGGTCAAACTTGGACTCATCCGTCCATAAGATTTTACTTAAAAACATTGCGTCTTCAGCGTCCATATGCTGCATGAAGCGACAGAAATCTACTCGTCTTGCAGGGTCTCCCTCCTCTAGCGCTTGAACAGGTGTGTAGTGGTATGGGTACTGTCGCGCTGCATGTAAAGTAAACCATACTTTGCATTGAGATAATCCCATTTGCCTGGCTACTATGCGTGTAGATGTAGTGGGATCTCTCGTAAAACGATCCAGTATTTCTTCTTCGTGCTCTGCATCCACTTGACGAGGTCTACCAGCATCGTGACGCCGCTCATGAACACTTCCACTTTCTCTAAGCCGTTGAAACGCCGCAGAAAAGACACGTACACTAGGTGCGCGACGATTTGGGAATCGGTGTATGTACTCCCTTCTGGCCGCTGCAGCATTACCGTCACAGAATCCGTACACAAACACAATGTCTGCGTACTCTTCGCTACTGTAGCTTGCCATTGAAATAAAGCAAAGAAACAGATGGATGAAATAACTAGTACGAATAATAGGTACGTCCGGCACGCGTAAGTATCTAAGTAGTACTAGACAGAGGTCGCGCAACTTGGGGCCCAAGCGCAAGGCAACGGCCAACCGTCAACAATTGCTATCTCACTCACACACGTTGTGCTATTTATCGATTCTCTCACTCTCGCATAGTGAAACCGTGAGAAACGTTTTAAGAATTCCAGGTATCGGCTCGGCTTGCAATACATTAACAATAGGGATCATAACTACCTGCTCGGGACTAACTGAGTATGTTGGGCGCTATCTGAGAATTATGTACACTTATTATACCTTTTTAGAAAGCTAAGGAAACAAGGAATTTAATGACATCGTTTGTACGACCAGTTCGGAGTGGATATTTTTCACTAAAATCAATTGAAATTTCGATAAAGCAAATTTTTTTTTATTGTTACAAGTTTTAGCTCTCATAACTCTAAAATTTTAACTGATTCATAACATTTGATGTTTTTATTTTATGGATAATTTATCCAGCAATCAGATAAAATAAAAATAAAATCCATGCATCCAGTATTTATTTTTATTTTTAAGGATTTCTCTTGAATTTTGGTAATTTTCCTAAAAAAGTTAAAGTATCGTGTATTTCCGAAACCAGTAGATTTCGACCAGGTGTTCCACACATTTTTGAACATCCCATGGGCTGTACTCTTACCCCCTTAAAACAATTACACCTATTTAAAGTCACCCTGTATATAAATATAGTTCATTATAATCCGAACGCTTTTACCAATTGTATCTCGCGACCGCTTTTCTACTTTTTATCCTATCGTTTGCACGATCTTCGGCATCCCACTTAGCAAGACTGCCAACCGGCTTCTCTTGGTCAGAAATATGTTCCCCATGTAGCCCGTGGCTTTACACAATACATGACCATACATACCAACAAATGTTTGCAACATCACAACTCACAGCTCCTGAATTGTATCACTGCAATATTGATCACGTCTCACTGTCATGTAAAAGGGCAGGCTTAATGATGGTTTTATAGAACTCTTCAACCAGACCGCCATTATTGAATCACATAAGACACCAGTCATGTTCCACCACGTCGATGGCGCTGGATGACTGGACACAGATCTTCATGCGCTTCACTAGATCTCGCTTATGCAGAAGGCTGTGAGATCTGTAGTATTTAACGTCAAGTACTCAGTCATTAAACAACTCTATACATCGATCGGTCTTTATAATATTAATATAGATTTCCTATGAACAATTTTGAAAAATAATTAGTAGGTATGCTATTATAATTAGTATTATTTGGTCATTTTCGAGCGGATCTCGGTAGCTTAGTTGGAGAAGCATTTCACCCTGATCCGGCGTCAAGTTAGAAGGCGCTGGTTTCAGTTTAGCTCGAGACTGAATATATTTCCACTTTAAATTTACAGCAGGTCGCCACAGCCTGCGCCTGTCCATTTCAACACGGCAATGGGCTCATCACCTGTTACTTAGGACAAAAATTCATAGGGTGAAATGAGTGCGTATAGTATGCCTCTGCCTACCCCTTAGGGCCTTCGGGGATAAAGGCGTAACATTATGTATTTATGTATGTAAATTTATGACATAAATTTACTGATTACCAATTCCGAAAATTAGTCCATCAAACTGAACCATGGACACCAAATTTAGTTGTATCCAAACCCGGGTAGACGTTAAGATGATGAAGAAGATTATTACCTCGCTTATAAAAACCACAAGTACCTTCCTGAGTCCTTCACGATGTCACCATTGACTTGATAATGTATATTATGTAAATGCGCGCAAACAACCGCAGGTCGTAAAACGTTCGTTTGCCATCGGTAACCTCCGTTTTCATCTCAAGTTCCGGGTGAGACAGCACTAGTTTTTGTAGAGTAGAGTAGAGTTTGGACTGGTTCATATTCAACATTAACTTCATAAATAAGAAAAACAACATATCTCAAAAGAATATTATTTAGATTTTTACTTTGTTTTACTAAGACTCAAACGTTTATTTTTTTGTGATTATTTAATTTGACATGTGTGAGAATTTATTTCTGTACGTGTAGGTACAAAAATGGTTACTCATCGGAGCTGTTCTTTTACACACAGTTGCTTAATGTCTTGGCGTTGCCTCAACAGAACTGCTCTTGGAGAAATAACACCCGATTAAGTACACGACACGGTGTAAAATTTCGGGTTCTCCAGCTCATGAAGACTGCTGCCCCATACCGTTCTACGTGTCTCAGTGCTTTGCGTTTGCGATAGACGAGCACTACAAAGTTTCTGCCATAACTCGCCCCTTTTAAGCATTATGTCAGTTGACAACTATGTCTCAAAAAAAAATGGTAAAATTGAACTCAACTATCATCACTAACTGCCGCTCTTTATGTCCGCATTAGTAACATTGAACGTGTATACACTATTAACTGCAATAAGCCCTTTTCACAGCAATTACCTGTGAGTTTATTGGAAACAATCTACTTGGTAGCTAATGTCAACTTTGCCCATTGACAAAAGTGGTGAAATTTTAACGCTATCTTATTAATATTATTAAGTGTTTCACACTTGACACTTGTGAATATACTCTATCACCCAGGATAAACGCATTTTTATCCCGGCAACAAGTTGCTGTGGGCAAAAGGTTCGGAAAAACATCACCATCGCTTGTAATGTTTTAGGTAAAAACGTATAGATCGTTACATAGAGCAAATAATAACGGCGCAAGAACCTGCTTTGATCTGTAATCATGTTTTTTTTTCGCATTCTTCACTTATGCCGCTATATTTTATGGGACGTATTAATAGATCGTTAATTAAACTAAATTCTGAAGAATGTTAACTAGTTATATTCTGCCAATATCGGACAGAAAATTTACTATTGAGAGAAGATTTTAAACTTCTATACGTTCCGACTAGCTGTACATCTAGGGGTCTGCTATTTCAATCGTGTCGAAATCATCGCTCAACGGAATGCCAACGGTACAATTTTGTCAATTTTTCGTAGTCTACTATTACAAACGTACTCCAATAGACTTTCGGCCGATAGAATTCTACTAACACGTACCGCGCCAGTGGCTGCTAGTCAGTTACATTTTTGATAGTCTACTAATATTTTCACAGCTATTCTGGTTCTATTCTACGGCTTGTCAATAGTAGACTCGGCCCCCTGTTTGAAGCCCATGCCCTTGCCCATGGCAGGCTTCTATTGATGGCATTTCAGGTTCCCCTTTCCCACTATTAGTTTTTCTAGAAGTTACTTTTTTGCACAAGAGCCTTTGATTAACAAACTACGCTGAGTACACTTCTACTCACTACGTGGCACGAAGAATTGAAAAGAAAAAGCAAGAAATTATTCAGGAGACCTGCATTTTAGTCCTAACAATTGGAGAGATCGATGAAGGTGAGAAAGCTAGATGTGGGAAGTGTCGGCCACATTCGGTAAGTGCATGGAATTCTGTTGCCTTGTTATGTTCTATAGAAGAACCGATGGCTGATGAAGCAAACGAGTTCTGGAGAGGGACCGCGACTCCGCAAATCGACACGGACCGATGACCTGGAAAAGGTTGTAGGGAGGGACTGGAACAGGAAGGCGCATGACCATGTGTTGTGGCGTGAATTGGAAGATACACATTAATCCCGCGGAGAGTCTGCTAGTCTAAAATAATAAGTTTGGGCCAATGCTCATAGCGTGTCTGTCCCAAAATAACACGTCACACATCGGTATTTTTTAATATCACGGTAGGGTCATTAAATTTATGAACTTTTTTGGTACACACCCGTATTTCATCAGACTTGCGTACAAATTGTTATTAACTATATCCAACTTGCGTTAGTCTGTGGCAATGTTCGTCATAAAACCAGTTTTCTGAATGAACTCTAACGCAGGTTGCGCAGTAACTTTGAACGAAGGCTTAGTATACGTTTTCCATAACTTTTTAACCGATTCCAAGAGAAGTTGGTAACAAATTAGTTGTAATATTTTTAAGTTGATTAACTGAGACAAACAACAAAATTAGTTCATAAATGATATACATTTAAGAACGAATTTTGTGCTTCGGAAAGCACGTTAAGCCTTTCCCGGTTCCTTGTCCCGGTTGCCAGTAACATATGGCGGTCGTTAAGCCAAGTTGAAGGCCTTATGGGCTTGCTTGAAAAATTTCAACAGGAGTAAGCCATAACCTGCGTCTGTCTATTTCAACACGGCATTAGGCTCACCACCTGTTACATAGGACAAGAATGTTCACAGTGAATAGTCGGCGAATAATACCTATGCTTCTGGCAACCCCTTCGAGGATAAGACGTGATTGATAAACACGCATAATAATAAAAAAACGCTCGAACCCCAAAATCAAGTTAACTGAAATTTCGTATATTACACTCGGTTCCAAAAATGACGGGTCAGTCACATAAAACCCGAATATCTCCCGAACTACGTATGCTACCCTAATGAAACGAAGACTGTTCCTTGAATTTCAAAATTAATATTGTAGGTGCACCTAAGTTTTATTTTAAATTTTTATCTTTATAATTAAATTGATCTCTGATATTACATGTTTATGTATGTAAGTATAATGTATGTTTGTATGTATGTGTATGTATTTGTGTATATATTCTTATATTTGTTTGGACACGTCCAACGAATGAGTGAGGAACGATTGACGAAGAATATGTATTGTTCAAAAGTAGAGGGTAGAAGGAGTCAGGGTAGGCCGAGACTTACATATGAAGACCACGTGAGCAGATTGCTCAAAAACGGAAAGGTCAAAAGTACTCAGATACCCAGACGTGCGTGTATGATGCGATTGATGAATCTCGAAGAAGCGAAAGAAGTATGTATGGATCGCGAAGCCTGGCGGTCTGTCCTCTCTGACTACCCCGTCAGGGATACAGCGTGAAGATAGTTAGTTAGTTAGTTTTTTTTTTATTCTTATATTTCATTATATAATTATTAACGTAGTATTTTAAATAGTTTTCTTTTTAAATCGATTAAATTGAACGCCAACAACTACCAGCCGCTTCTACTGACATATTTTTTTCCATCCAAAGGTTGCCTGGCAAAAATTCCTTTATGCGATAAGACCGCACATTGTACTCCTTTGATTGTAACAATATTTTCACCATGTTATTTTGTATCTTTTATTGGTGTACAATATAGTATACAATAAATAAATAAATAAATTCACAATTGAACAGTCTTGGTTTCATTAGGATAGCAAACGTAGTTCGGGAGATATTCGGGCTTATGTGACTGACCCGTTATTTTTGGAACTGAGTTTAGATTACTGACACCCTGGATTAACACATTGACTACTTTCTATTCCTAGAAATGCCTGTAGGAAATAGGTAGGTACGGGAGAACGATTTTTTTTATAACTCATTTACTAACTAACTATGTCCACGCTGTATCCCTGACGGGGTAGTCAGAGAGGGCAGATCGCCAGTCTTCGCGATACATGCATACTTCTTTCGCTTCTTCAAGATTCATCAATCGCTTCATACACGCACGTCTGGGTATCCGAGTACTATATTATTACTTTTTTTATGTCTCTGCATTTAAGTACCTTGGATTGTTGTTCTGAATAGATAGTGCACCTGCCGTTATATTATGACACCTGTCAGGTACCGTTATAAAACCGACTGGTCATTAGCATCTCCCTCGTATTATTATAAAGTGCAATGCCATTCTGCATGAACATTTTACATTTATAAGAAAACTAGCTGATCCCTGCGGCTTCGCCCGTGTCATAATTCGCCCGTTGCACCTATTTAATCCCATCGTATATTACTTTTACAAAAATATATTAAACTTTGCCAGATTTATTGACATTTATGATTATTGCTCCGCTCTCCTTTATAGTAGCGTGATATATAGTCTTCCTCGATAATGGGGTATGTAAGTTTTTTTTTATATTTGACCCAGTGGTTCCTAAGATTAGCGCGTTCAACCAAACAAACAAACTCTTCAGCTTTATCACACATCTATACTAATATAGGTTAGTATAGATGTGTAAAACCTGGAGGAGGAGGAATTTAACAAACATCTATTTAGGTACTTATCAGTCACACCTCTGTGTCTGAAGGGATAAAATAAATAAAATAAATATCCATCACGCCTAATCCCCGAAGGGGTGGCAGAGGCATATTATATGTCCACTTTTCACCGTGTGGATTCCTGTCCCACGTAATAGGTGGTGAGCTCATTGCCGTGTTGAAATAGACTGACGCAGGCTGTGGCTATCTGCTGTTGAAATTTTTTAAGCCGCCTATAAGGCCTTCAACCAGGCTTAACGACTGCCATTTTACTGGCAACCGGGACCAACGGCTTAACGTGCCTTCCGAAGCACGAAACTGGGGTGGGTCTAAAGGGCAGAATAAATTTAATAAAATGTGTCTATTTTAGATGTTAAATTTGGCAAAAATTTTGAACCCGTTGCCTTTTTATTGAGGTGGTAACAAAAAGGCTAAAAGGTCTTATGTGCTAGACACTAATTATCTTAGGACACTAATTATCTTAGGTCTTATGTGCACGACCAATTAAAGTCCTGGTAGAGTCGGACTGTTGCATGATGCATTTTAATCCCAGGAAACAGGCGTAGAGTCAATAGCCGTCTTGAAATGGACAAGCGAAATTTACCGCGACTTGCTGTTGAATATTTTCAAGCCTTTCAACTTGGTTTAACGACTGCCATGTTGAACCAACCACTCGACCTGCCTTGTGAAGCACGGAAACGCTCGTAAATGGAATTACCACAAAGTTGTCATCCATCTGAACACTAGCTATAGCGAAAGTTACTTAATGCAGTGATCGTTCACAGAACGAGTTAGTGGGGCTACGGGCGATAAAAATTTTCCTGTGAGCCCAAAATACACATAAAATTCAAAATCAAGAAATACAAAAACAGTTACACATTTTCTAAATTTCTTTTCACCTCTCCTTCTAAGAATACCAATAGCGACCTAGAATTCGTTCAGAAACCGTTAATTTATAAATCAAGCTATGTCGTAAGTTTGACTGTCTCATGAATGTATACCAAACAAATACAGGTATCTTCTTACGTTGAAAATGAAACTGAAAGCATGATTCTTTACTAGAAAATATCGATTGCTAAATTGTTTAATAAACAATGTATACCGATATCCGGAACAGGCATGTGTTTAAGAACTGAAGTCCAACACAGCGCTCAAAGCTGGGTCAGTCACTTTCTCTCGCAGCCTTGATTCCTTAGTTTGAGTACGTTAACACCGACAAACGTAAAATGATGACATTTTGTCAATGTACTGTTTAAACTTTTACTTTTGCAGATTCAAAAAGAAAGTGTTAACTGTCGGCTGTTAATAACCAAGATATTCCTACAGTTCATAACGTGCCTAATTCACTACAAGTTATTATATAAATAGATATGCGGAAACTTGCATCATATTTTACATAATTAAACTCTTTTTTGTTTACTTTCATGTAGGTCCAATTTCCGATATTCTCGAATAAGTTTTTAAAAGGTTACTTACCAAAAATCCGAACGAAATTAAAAAGTTCAGACACAGATAACACAAAAAAATAAGGTCACTGTCACTGAATTTTGGCGCGAAACTGCACGTACACAACACTTTCTTTTCAATAATTATCTATTACAAAAAAATCAAAACAATAATTTGACTAAACAAGCAGGTACTACGGTCTGCCACGTACGACACGGGCAGTGGTTTCACCGGTTGTGGTTAGCGCAACGCAAGACGATTTCTTGTTTACACATCAAATCAAGAAACCTGTACTAACCGAACGTAGGAAAAAGTTATTGATGGAAATGCATTTCCGCATTTTATATGTTGTTTCAAAATGGCTGCGTAATATCGTTAACAAACAACATGGTGTGATGGCGTGAGGCAATAGTTGTCTTGTCCATTTTCGCAATTATGTACGACTATGACAACTTTTGCAAAACATTATGTATACAAAGATAATCGCCAAATTAAAGGCTTTATAAACGTATTTACGGTATGGTTTTTATGGTAATATAATGTTATTTCATTGAGTACCTACTTCATTGCTATTAGTAATAGTCAATTACAACTTGAGAATAACTTGTTGTTCTAATTATGAAACACTAGATGACCAATACAGCTTCGCCCGTGACGAACTTCGAATTCAAGTCACACTTATTTAATATCGTTTATAAATTATATAGTAATGATTACTGCTCCGCTCTCCTGGGTAGTAGCCTGATGGTATATAGCCTTCCTCGATAAATGGGCTATCTAACACAAAACGAATTTTACAATACGAACCAGTGGTTCCTGAGATTAGGGTTTCAACCAAACAAACAAACTCTTTAACTTTATATATTACTTAGATATAAATTACAGGATATGACCAGTGTTTACCTCGGTAATGGCGTCGATTGATTTCTTAGATAGCAATTAACTTAGGTAACTACTTAGATATTTTTAAAGTTTTTATATTTATAAAAGTGAAAAAAGCCTACTCGCTACGACGAGACTTTATCCCGTGATCTTTGTCTGACCAGGGTAATATTCTAACCACTGGGCTACCAGAACCCTGCCGAAACCATGCCGTATACCACATTTCCAGCAAATAAAGATATTCATTTATCTAACAAGCTACAATTCGTCATAATCGTTATTTATCGGTTCCGTTGGTCCCGGTTGCCAGTAACATGGCATTTCAACACGGCAATCAAAAGTGTATACGATGAAATGTGAGCGTATAGTAAGCCTCTGCCTAGCCCTTCGGGGATAAAGGCGTGACAATATGTCTATCTAATCGTCATATAAGAACCATACCGAACGGAGCTATCTTTTTTCAATTTAAAAAAAATTAGGTAGGCGTAAAGTCCAAAGATAATGATTGATCTACGAATCATCCACTAGTTGATTGCTATGACTGTTTCTGCTGTTGATTGACGTCAATTGCCAGAACTTGCTACACATCTATCTATATAAAAATGAAACCCGTTTTACGTTGTCACGACATAGCATGAAAACGGCTTGACCGATTTGAATTTTTTTTTTGTATTGGATAGCCCATTTATAGAGGAAGGTTCTTAGCTATATATCATCACGCCACTACACAGGAGAGCGGAGCAGTAATCATAAATGTCAACAAATCGGGAAAATTTTTAAACATTTTTGGAAAAGTAATAAGCGACGGGATTAAATGGGTGCCACGGGGTTGGAAGTATGTCGCGGGCGAAGCCGCGCGGGTCAGCTAGTCTTGAATAAAAACACTTGTACTTTACCATCTTTTTACTTTTAAACCTGACCGATTTTACCTTACGGCATTTTCAAATGTTTGCACATATATTAATTGCTATGATTAATTGTTCAGGAGTTGAAAGTATAAAAATATACACAAGCTTCCACAACTCTTAGATTTGAAATAAATTCTATCCAAGCTAGAACATTTTTAACTATGTGTTTATGACTATTAGTAATTTATTTGTATCTAAATAACCAAATCAATTTTAATGCCACTTTAAAATATCTTTAAAAAACTCATTAATTTCCTTACTTATGACACCGATACCCAGCGTGAAATTTTATAATCACGGTGCGTCTGCCATTTTGGATTGTGAAATTACTCAGCATACCAAAAACCCCCTTAGCGATACCTGCGATACCCAACATGAAATTTCATAACAATGGTGTGGCGGACATATTGGATTGCAAAATTAACACGAATTTCGTACTCAGTATACCAAAAACCCCGTAGGTACCTAACATGACATTTTATAACCGCGGCGGCCATATTGGACTGCAAAATTAAATAAATACTATTGTACAAAGTTTGCGGTAAGTACCTCATCTCAGGTAACGTAAAGTGGGGATGTAACTTTTTTATTTTGTCTACTCTATTGTGGCATCGATGGATGGCTCTTTCAAAAATATTGTAGGTTTAAAACACTCATTTTCAATTCAGTATTTTTCTCTTCCGCTTGTGAAAAATTAAGCTTTAAAGTGCCAATTTTGTCAGAGTTAAGCATCCACTTCCCCAACTAGTACAGGTTAAACGGTTGATTGCGATGGGTCTAGCGAGAGGTGTACCCGTTGTGCCGCGCAGGGAATCTACTCTACTGTACTGTACGAACTGCACAGCCCTGCCCTGAGATGATGATGATGATGATGGAGTCCGTTACGAGACTATACGAAGGTTCGAGCCGGAGCCCGCATTGTCATCGTTACTGGAAATCTTTATTGTATGTCTAGTAATCATTCTTTTTTGACAGAGGCACTGTGGCGCGGTGGGAATGCATCCGACTGCTACGCAAGAGGTCGTGGGTTCGATTCCCACCCAGGATAAAACTTTGTGTGATGAGCACGATGGTTTATTCTGTGTCTGGGTGTTATTTATCTATAATATGTATGTATTTAGAAATATATAAGTATGTTTATCAGTTATCTAGATCCCATAACACAAGCTAATATTAGCTTACTTTGGGCTAGATGGCGCTGTGTGAAAAGTGTCCCAAACATATTCTGAGTTATCGAGAATGTCGTCTCGTCACTATAACCCGGTGCGTTCAAAGTTCACTTTAGGGCGTTCTGTACGACCTTGAAATAGCCACTCACAGCTCCTTTGTGACTACCCGCGCACCCCTTTGCATACCACCAAATATTGTAAACTCGAATAGTGGGGGTTGGTCTGTGGTTACCGCCACAAGTCCCTTCTAACTTCCATTGCATTGTATCTATTCTGTTCTGTTCTCATCCATTCCATTCTATTCTATAAATCCAAACCTAATTACTTGTATTCCCTTCCTTTACCAATTACTTTAGAAATACAACTAACACATATGACCCGAAATATAAAACTACTTTGTCAATTTAATCTGGCAGGATTGCCTTGTTTTGTTTTTCTAGCTGCTAAATTTCATTTTTTATCCCTGTCTGTTGGTTCTGAGTAATCTAACACCAGGAGTAGCTGGCTCAATTTTGACGGAACTGTACTTGTAGATAGTTGATTTATTTGATAATATCTAGATAGTTAAATGGTTTTGTTCTATTCTATTCTATTCCTGTTTCAGTTCCAGTTCCAGTTCCTGTTTCTATTCCTAATCTTGTTCCTATTCCAGTTCATGTATCTGTTCCGATTCCTGTTCCAGTTCCTGTTTCTGAATTTAATCTAGTTCCTGGTGTAGTTCCTGTTCCTATACTCGATCCGTTTCTATTTCTGTTCCTGTTCCAATTCCTGATCCTATACCCGTGCTTGTTCCAGTTCTTGTACTAGTGCCTGTTCCAGTTCTAGATAATAATCCTGGTCCGGTTCCAGTTACTGATCCTATGAATGTCCCGGTTCCTGTTTCAGTTTCTGTTCCTGTATCTGGTCCAGAGTCTTATCCAGTCATTGTTCCTGAATCTGTTCCACTTTTTTATCCAGTTACTGTTCCTGTTCCCGTACCTTTTTCTGTTCCAAATCCTGTTCCTGTTCCAGTTCTTGATCCAGTTGCTGTACCTGTTCCAAATCCTGTTCCAGTTCCTGTTCCAGTTCCTGTACCAGTCCCTGTTCCAGTCCCTGTTCCAGTCCCAGTTCCAGTTCCTGTTCCTGTTCCTGTTCCTGTTCCTGTTCCAGTTCCAGTTCCAGTTCCTGTTCCAGATCCTGTTCCAGTTCCAGTTCCTGTTCCAGTTCCTGTACCAGTTTCTGTTCCAGTTCCTGTACCAGTTTCTTATCCAGTTCCTTTTCCTGTTCGCATTCTAGTTTTATTTTCTGTTTCTGTTACAGTTTCTGTTCCAATTCGTGTTTCTGTATATGTCCCTGTTTCACTTTTTTCGAAATAATGACAGTATTTTCATGCATGTTTGAGAAAAAATAATTGTTAGCGTCTCCAGGTTGCAAGCCTCAAAAAGAAAATATCTATTCGACTCCGATAGAAATCACCTCTCTTTAGAGTGATCCATGCATTATAGACTCGCTCATAGAAAATCCTTAATTTATTTATTAAATACCATTACAACGGCGTATTTTTAACACAACCTGCGCCTGTACAGTTTAACACCGCAATAGTTCGCTACTTAGCTACACCGAACAAATACATGTGGTGAAATGTAGGCGTAACTTTAAGTACACTATTGTTAAAGACACTTTTATATTTCTAAATATAAACGTACCTATATTATACATAGGAAACACCCAAACAACGAAACAATATATTTTGGATCACGCAAAAATTTGTTCTGAGCCGGGAATCGAACCCTAAGCTCAGCGCGACAGTCGTATATACTATTTTGTTTAAAATTTTCCATTTTGCTGCGTATAACCCACTGAAGGAAATGCAAAATATTTTCTTGTAGTTGGTAATTGCCCAATATGCTAATGTACATACATATTGTCACGCCTTTATCCCCGAAGGGGTAAGCAGAGGCATACTATATATATATTATATGGCTAATATGACTGTTAATATTTATTTATTTTATTTATTTATTTATTTATTAACCAACTTAGACTAACAGTATAATTTAAGTTAACTTAAACTAACTCATGTTTAAGTTAACTTAAATTCAACGGACGGTTTTATATAGTTACATCATAATTTATATTTTCAATAAAATTTGTAACAATAAAATATTAAAAATGTATATTATATTATTATTCAATATAGGTACTGGATGTGGTTATACTCTCTAGATAGTGACTAGCTGCAGCCAGGAATCTCGGTTCCGCAAACATGAATATATCTACGGTCTCATCCCGCAGAAGAATATTGTTGATGTGGGTGAGGGCTAGGTATAGTGGGCTACTAGTAAGTGTTACAGAAGAGGTAGGTACTAAAAAAGGGACGCTGCCGAGGGCGTAATGAACGCCTGATTGGTAGAGGAACATTTATAAATATATATTGCAAAAGTGTAGAATTAGACAGATTACCACGAATTAAGCGGAAAAAATAAATAATAAGGCTGAGATTTCTTCTAACTTCTAGACTCTGATAGGCGACCATTCCCAGCACAAATGGTGTGGGGTACATGTAGGGATAGTAACCGTACAGTTTGAGGTAGAAGTAGCGAATGAAAGATTTTTGCACTTTTTCGATCATAAGTATATAAGATTTTTCGTGTGGATTCCAGATGGCGCTGTTAGTATCCAATAAGCTACGGACATAAGAATTGTAGAATAAAGTTATAGAATGGGGGCAGTTAAGAACCTTTGCGTGTCGCATAACAAATCCTAGACTTTTTCGGGATCTATTACAGGTTATTATAATATTTTGATTAAAGATAAGTTTTGGGTCAAAATGTGTCCCCAAATCACGAATTGTTGAAACACGATTCAGGGTTACAGAGTTCAACGTATAGGATTTGATAATCGGTTGTAGTGCTTTCGAATAAGACATAGCGCATTTATTGATTTTGAGATTAAGACCGTTACGAATACTCCAAGTGTAAATATTGTCAATATCTGCCTTTATAATTGTCTTTGTGTCATTAATTGGTAGTATGATTTTAACATCATCTGCATACATAAGAACCATGGAATATATTATATGTGTTGGAAGGTCGTTTATGAATATTAAGAAAAGCAGTGGACCTAGGCTACTACCTTGTCCAATACCCGAGGTGAATGGGTAGAGCTCAGAACGATTATGTTTGTATAAAACGCATTGTTTACGGTCTTTTAAATAGTTAGCAAAGAATTGAAGGAATGGTCATGAAAAACCTGAAGTAGCCATTTTTGTTAATAGTATATCATTGTCTACTCTATCGAAAGCCTTTTGAAAATCAAAATACACTAAATCCACTTGAGCCTTATTATTTAGGTTTGTAGCTATGAACGTAGAAATATTGAGAAGATTCGAAGTAGTAGAGCGCTTCGGTAAGAATCCATGTTGCTCTTCAGCAAACCAGCCAGCTACATCACTGTAAATTCTTTTATATAATATGGACTCAAAGACTTTACTGAATATGTACAGGACAGCAATAGGTCGGTAGTTTTTGAAGTCGGATTTAGAACCATTTTTGTGAACTGGAAGTACTTTGGAAGTTTTCCATTTGTTGGATACACATTCGTCTGGATGGAGAGATTAAAAATATATAATAATGGGTTTATGAAAATCCTCTCGCCATCTCTAACAATGAATTGAGGTACACCATCTGGCCCTTGAGTTTCCTTTGACGCAAGTCGCGACATAGCTCTAAGCACTTCCAGTTCGTTGAAACGGGTAATATTAACATTAAAATTATTTGCACATATATTTGCCGAGATGCTAGCGTTATCGATAGTCAAAGAAGGAGTATCGGGCAGAAATGCATTTTTAAAATACTTACTGAATTCATCTGTTATCTGAAGCGATGGCATATTGCCAAAAATAGCCTGTTCATTGTATTTTCTATTACTGAATTCATCTGTTATCTGAAGCGATGGCATAATGCCAAAAATAGCCTGTTCATTGTATTTTCTATTGCCCTTAACATAGGTCCAAAATGTTTTGGGGCCACGCGTAATATTTGTTTGAATACGGCTAGTGAAATATAAAAATTTAAAAATTCTGATTCGGTTTCCTTTTTTACTAAACGCCTGAAATATGTAAAAAAAAACGCGTAAGATATTTGTTCGTTTGTGTGTTTATATAGCCTATGATAGTTATTTTTAAGTTAGTTCAAGTCAATGGTGTTAGAAGAAAGCCAGTGCGGGTAACGTTGATTTAATGCGTTTTTGGCCCTTTTGAGAGGTATGTGTTCATCAATTACTTCATTTAATGACTTATAGAATGTATCCACAGCTTCATTTACATCATCTCTTAAATATACCGGCTTCCAGTCTATATTTGAGAGCACCGAATATAATTCGAAAAAATCTACGTTTCGGTAGTTTCGGATGGGTGTAGCACTACTGTTAGTACTTAAGTTAGTATTAATTAAATTAAATGTATATCGGCGTTCAAACTCATACTCGACCTGCAATTGCCTATTTCCCGGCCTTTGCAATAATGTATTATTCGTTTTAACTTTTTCTGTTTGCTGCTTCACTCGTTCATGTTAGCGCTCGTTGTCCCGCTGACTCAGTGTTCTGTAAACGATCACTGCGTTAAGCAACATTCGCTTTAGGTGGTCCTTGGATGGGTGACTACTTTGGGAATTTACATTTGCGAGCGTTTCCGTGCTTCGGAAGGCACGTTAAACCATTGGTCCCGGATGCCAGTAAAATGGCAGTCGTTAAGCCAGAGAGTTGAAGGCCTTATGGGCGGCTTGAAAAATTTCAACAGCAGGTCTCCACAGCCTGCGCCTGTCCATTTCAACAGGGCAATGGATTCACCACCTGTTACGTGGGACAAAATGCATACGGTGAATAGTATGCCTCTGCCTACCCCTTCGGGGATAAAGGCGTGACAATATGTATGTATCCTTCACGGGAAGACTCACTACCTATTCATAGGATCTAAAATATAGCTGGTGAAATTTAGGGGTATCGTATGCCTCTGAGGAGGCTCTGCTTACTCCTAAAGGGGAAATGGCCTGACTGTAAAAAACCAGCACAATGTAATATAGTGCACAACAAACGTTTTAAAACTGCAACGGTACCTGTAACATGGTATAATTAAACGTATCTGGCTGTCTAGTGTCTGTCAGCTGTCAGTAGTGTCATTATTTTAGGTTATGTATTATTTGTATTGGTCTTGTTGATTTCAGTCGAAATTTATGTAATAAAAAAGCGAGCCAAACAATAACATGTCTTTATTTAAAACATTGTTGTCACGTTATATGCGTAAGTTATAACCTACAGTTTTTTTTTATCACACACTTTCTCAAATCCTTTGGTATGGTTAAATTAGATTTTTTTTCTTATATTTCAGTGTCATCATTACCGCGAGCAACAGTAATTAGGTTTTCATCCACTGACCCCAAATTAGCAGAGTCCGATGATGCTCCCGTGGAAATGGAGAATCCATATAAAAAGGAACGTCGCCTGTGTATACTGTGCAAGCTAAACATTACTCCAGATTACAAAAATTACAGATTATTATCACAATTTCAGAGTCCATACACCGGACGCATTTACGGGAGGCATATAACTGGTTTGTGTAAAGCAAAGCAGCAATTAGTTGAAAGTGAGATTATAAAAGCCCAGAATTGTGCCTACATGCCTTACTATTATAAGGACAAGACTTTCTTTAAAGATCCTAAGCTATTTGACCCTGAAAATCCTATTAGATCACATAGATTTTAGATTATTTACTTTAGCTGTAGTAGAAGATTAGTGCAACACCTTATAATAAAATTTGAAGTCATAATAACTGCTTTTTATTTTTATTTACATACTGAATCTAGGCAAGTATTCTAAAAAACTTTGCCAGTTTTCCCACTTTATCATCTTAATCTTAATAATACTTTAAACGCGAAAGTTTGTATGGATGTTTGTTACTCTTTCACATAAAACCTACTGAATGGATTTTAATGAAACATTACAATAATATAGCTTATACATCAGAGTAACACATAGGCTACTTTTTATCCCGGGAATAAGTTCCTGTGGGAAACGGGAACGGGAAACTATGCGGGTGTCTACTAGTAATATTATTAAAAGAAAGTTTGGATGGATGTTTGTTACTCTTTCATGTAAAAAACTGCTGAATAGATTTCAATGACACTTTACAGTAATATAGCTTATACATCAGAATAACACATTTTATTTTCTTGTTGGGGACGCCGGCACGATCCGACCGCATGTCTTGCCGCCCACTTCGCTCAAAGAATAACACATAGGCTACTTTTTATCCAGAGAACAAATTCCTGTGGGAACGGGAAAACTTCTCTACGCGGGCGAAGCTGTGGGCGTCAACTAGTTTAGTAATAAATTGAGAGCATGGCAGAGGGTTTACATCAACATACATACTATGAAAATATTTCACTTGAAATTATATTTCTGTCGTTGGCTTTCGACAATCATATGGAGCAACGAGCATCATTACTTAGCCTGTTAGACAACAGGTCGCTTTGTCCCTGGAGTCTAGTGGGACCCCTTTCACCCATTAAATATTAATATAAGGTTTAACAATCCAGGTATGATTGTTAAACTTAGATTGTTTTTCATTATATGTATTGGTTTAGTATATAAATATATTTTGAGTCTTATTCCCAATGTATATTATTAGACACAAAGCCTACTTGTACTCCCTCATGTTTCAACTGGATTTCTCAAGCCATTTTCTTGTAAATTTAATTTTAAAAAAAACTCGAGGTGTCAAGGGACACCCGGATGGAACGAAGTTCCTTTCGATTAATTTGTGAAGGAATTGTAATAAAATTTTTTTTTTTTTAATTTTATTACAATTCCTTCACAATATAATTTCCTTCCAAATATAATGTTATATAAACTTAATCAGTAGGCTCAATTTTCGTAATAATTGGCTTGTGGTAACTGAAGTAGGAAACATATGTTTGGGATTCTATTTTAGGAAAAAAGACAAGAAAAAAAAATATTATAAAAATAAACTATAAATACATATATACTTAATATATATATATATATATATATACTAATCGTCGCGACACCACACTGTTCAATGCGAAATAGAAATGAAAATATCTGGCTTGCTTTCTATAAGAGAGAGAGAGACAGACAGAGAAACATGCGACGCCGCACAGCTTACAATAGCTTACTATAGCAAAAAGTGTCGTGACAACTTTTCGTAAGAATTTTTTCCGCCTAGCCCCCTTTCACAACGCGCGATAAGGAACTTCATTCCAAAACATTAATATCGGTTTAGAAGTTATGCAATTAATTCTTATTGTAGGTATCACTGTAATGAGTATTGTATAAGCAACTTGGGTGGCAATGCTGTATTAAAATTATTAATCAAAAATATGTATTAAAATCCACAAGGTTGTACTTGTAATGACGCTTCAATTATATCAAAGATAAGCTTTTCAGAATAGCAACATTTATTAAATAAACTCCTTACAATAAATTAACAAATACATTAAACATCCTTATACTGTCCTAAAATAATGCCTGCATCATCAGGACTCACAAAACAATCATTCTCTGAATCATAACCTACTAAAGATGGAGGAATTTTCAAAGTTTGTAACATTTCTGTATACTCCATATTTGCTTTATCGGGCATCTTATTCCGCATTAAATCCAACAATTCAATTAACGCATTTTGACATCCTTTTTGCCATTTCTTTATTAAATTTCTAAGCTCTTCTGTATCAGGAGTCAAAGATTGTGCTAATAACAACTTTTTCTTTGCTTCTATCCTGTGTCGGAGATTATCAATATCTCTGTGTGTTATAGAGCCTGTTGACTTGGCTTTAGATGGTTTTATAACTTTATCATAAGTTTTTCGTATAAGAATTGTCTTTTTGTTATCAAAATCATCATCATCATTATCATCAAAACAATTATGAGATGAAGGTTTGTGATCAATGAGTGCTTTTACTTGTTTTACTTTAACAAGTTTTTGTACCTTAACTTTATTCTTTGGGGATATTAATAGTTTAGGGAGTTTGGCTTTGGAAGTCTTATATTCAATAAAATCATCATCATCTATGACAACTGTAGCATTTGATATAATTGAATTTTGTTTCTGGATACTAATCAGAGGAGTATCATCCGAATCTGAATCTATTGTTTCAATTGGTTTATCATTCTTACTGTTTGTAGATTCATTTGCGTTCTCAATCTTTTTAAAAATTTTTCTTTGTATCACAACCATACATTCCTTTCTTAGTTCATTTGGGCTCTTTTCTTTTATGGTATATGTAGCTTTTTCTATGTTATTTGGTTCTACAGTACTTTTTTCTTCAGATTCAGACAGTTTTATGGCTTCCTTATCCTTGGGTTTCAAAGGTGAACTACGCCTATTACTTTTAACAGATTTATTACGCACAGGTGGCGTTACTATCTCAGTTTTTTCAGTACAATTATTTTCAATAATTGGAACTAGTTCTGGAGTGTTTTTGGCAAGTGTCTGTACTGTATCAATTAACTTTTCATTGATAACATCAGATTCCTGGAGATTGTTGTTTTGTGCTATACTTTCACCAGGGTCTTCAGATATTTTCCTTTTCAAGGGTGAAGAGTGTTTTTTACTTTTAAAAGATTTTTTACGAACAGGAGTAGACACTAGTTCACTTTTATTAAAACTATTTTCATCAATAACTTGTTTGGTAGGATTTTCCTCAACAAAATTTTGGTCCTGCGATTTATTAATAGCTTCCATAAGAGTTTTAGACTTCTTTTTGCGAGGTTCAACAATATTCCTAGATGGAGTGTGATTAATATGCTCAGTGATTACCTCATTTTCGTTAGTATCTGTTTGCTCGTCCGATACTTCTTTTCTCTTACTTGTAGTATTTTTCCTTTCAACAGCATCAGTACTAGAACCAGCTAATGGTGAAATAAACGGAGAGGGTCCACTCTTTCTCCAGTTCCGTGAAAGTCCGAGCCTCCTACATGGTGTCAATAATGACTTACTGATGCCGCCCGGAGTTTTTGGCGAATTAGTATGGTTAGCTTTTAATGAGGAAACATTCTTCATTTTCGTTTTAAATATTTCAAGTTCATTACCTTTTCTCTTTTTTTAATGGTAATAACGTTAACAGGCTCTTAAATTTGAGTTTGGTTAATAACATTAACCAAAATCAATTATTTGTTTATTTTGATTTTTTTAAATAATGCAAAAGTCCCTAGCTGTGGTGACAGTGACATAACATACATCAACACAATTCGAAAAATAATTCTTTCTTGGTCCCGGTTCCCGCCATAATTTAATTTCAGAACGAACTAAAGAATGAATAACGTTGTTGCTCGTCTATACTAATATTATAAAGAGGAAAGATTTTGTATATTTGTTTGTAAAAATTGGGTCATAAAGTACTGGACTGATTTTAAAATTCTTTTACCATTGAGTGCTACATTATCACAGATTAATATAGGCTATTTTAATTGCAAGAAATAAATAAGGATCTGTACTAAAACGACAACAACAATGTTACCCAAGGTGTAAAAATAATGCCAATACAATATCTTTCATCACATGCACTGCGAAAACTATTGATGATAGATTTAAAAAATGTTCCACAATATTAAAGAACATATCAATATCTACAAAAAGTATCGCAGTAGCATGTGTCTAACTGTTGTAGTTATTAACCAATTATTAACATTTTAAAATTTAATAGAAATTCCGACCAAAGTGAGACCAAGTTATAAATAACTTGGTCTGATTTTGGTCTAAATACCTTTGCCTAATCCTTACCTAAATAAATTATTTCTCAAGCAAGGCTGTTTAAATACCTGTAAATTACTTTTTAGTCCAATCCGACCATTCCATTCGAAAGATATTACGAGTTTACCAAAATTGAAATATAAATTAATTCGCCAGAAACGGCGAATTCATTTAATTTCGGCAACAAAGCACCGGGCCGGAGTGCAGGAGAGGAGCACATCTATAAAATAGGTAGCCGCAGGTATGTCCTGTATTTACTGAACGTTTATGTCAAAATATTTAAACAAAATAATGTCCACCCGTGCGAAGCCGGGACGGGCTGCTAGTCATTATATGGAACTAATGGATTTTTACATTCAGTTGCACTTTGGTTGCACTTGGTTGCACTATTACTTTTTTCGACAGTGGAATCACGCGCTGTTTCCACTATCGAAAAAAGTAATATTAAAGTAATAGTGCAACAATCTTTTTTGTGGGTAGGGAAGAAAAGTAGGTAGTCGTGTCTTGAGAGTAACATACTCTTAAGATTAAAACGATTCTTAAAATAGATAATGTTAAATCTTTGCTTTGTTACGACATGTAAAATATTTTTTTTTTGAAAACATTCTAATAAAATATCTCACATTATTTCTTCAAGATGACGTGACCTCTGCACACTTTTATATTAAGTTCTGAATTTCACTACCTACAATTTAATCTTATTATCCAGAGAAATTGAATTTGACATTTCTGTCTTCCATATTTAGGGAAATACTAGGCAAGTTGCTGCAAAGAGCACAGAAAGCCGTAATAAGAATTGAATTGAATTGGTCCTAGGGAAAGGGAAAATTCTAGGAAGCTACTAAGCAAAAAATACTTTCCATTTCATTCATTTCAATACATTTCATTCGATTTGTTATCTCACTCACCACTTGCTCGCTCGCCTTTCGCCAGGTTTTGCCTCACTCACTCGCCTGCTCGCCTGTTTTGTCTTTTTTCGTCAAAAGTCAAATCAAATCAAAAACATTACGTTCGACTCGCGATTTCGTGATAATCGTGATTACAATAAAGTGAACTATCGTGATTTTAAACGAAAAACAAACAACTCGATTCGAAAACGATTTCTAAAAGTAGTGGAGTTTTATTGAAGTGCTGACACTTTAGAAAATATTTCAGTTTTTGTAAATACACATTACATAATGCCACTGTTGAAATTGACGACGGGTGCTTTTGGCCAGCTGCGCACTTTTGCTACGTCGTCAACTTTAGGCAAGAGAGTGAAGACCTTTGCTGTTTACCGCTGGAACCCTGACGAGCCAGATAAAAAGCCCTACAACCAGAACTATGAAGTAGACTTAGATGACTGTGCGCCGATGGTTCTCGATGCGCTATTGAAGATTAAAAATGAAGTGGACCCTACTCTCACCTTTAGACGTTCCTGCCGCGAAGGCGTGTGCGGATCGTGCGCTATGAACATCGACGGCATCAACACTCTTGCCTGCATCAGTCATATTGATACCAATTGTTCGAAGCCTTCGAAGATTTACCCCTTACCGCACATGTATGTAGTGAAGGATCTCGTACCAGATCTGTCTAACTTCTATCGGCAGTACCAGTCAATAGAGCCATGGCTGCAACGTGACAAAGAGCCTGCTAAAGGTAAGGAAACCCAACTACTTCAGGATGTTGAAGACCGTGCTAAACTTGATGGTCTTTATGAATGTGTGCTTTGCGCTTGCTGCTCTACCAGTTGTCCATCTTACTGGTGGAACGGTGACAAGTACCTTGGTCCTGCTGTCCTTATGCAAGCCTACAGATGGATTATTGATTCACGTGATGATGCCACTGCTAAGCGTCTATCAAAACTCAAGGATACATACTCTGTGTACCGTTGCCACACAATCATGAATTGTACCAGAACATGCCCTAAGGGTTTAAACCCGGGTCGTGCTATCGCTCAGGTTAAGACACTTCTGTCAGGACTTGTAAAAAAACAGACACCGATAATGGATCCTGCAGGTATTGAGAAGCAATCAGCACATAATTAGTCTAATGGCCCTTCATGGTTGTAAAGAAGCCAAATTAGCTTTTTCCACCACTTAGAATGTACTTAAGTAGTTTCAATTGCAGATTTCTTTCAATAAGCTATTTTAGAAATATCTTAATGTCCAATACCAATAGATGAAATTTTTGTAGCATCTTTTTGAGATGATAGGAACAAATATTAATAATGTCAAGTATTGTGTTACCTTTGTATACAAACACTTTTTTTTTTAAAGTAACATGTTGGCATGGGGTACTGTTCTGTTCTATATGAAATTATTTTATAATAATGCTTTTAAAACTTGTACAGATTTATTTAATTTAAACTTTTAAGCATTGTAGAACATTTATGTTCAATTTATTTTAAGGATAAATTTAGAATGAAAGAGTACTTTTAATAGATGTATTAAAATAAAATCTCTTCAGATTCTTAATGTGTAGATTGTAATAAGCTGTCAAAAAAAATTAACAATAAAATAACAACAGAATGTTGAGTGATACAACTGTAATCTCCTATAAACTTCAAACACTTAAAAAACCATTGGCTAAAGTATGTAATTAAAAAATAACAAAATATTGAGATTGTGAATGCATAGATTGTTTATTGATCACTTATTGAGATACATGTTTCTTATCTAAACAACTGGAAAATTACCTTATCTTGATGTTCAACAGTCAAAAGGTTAATTATGTGCCCATAAATAAAATCTCAAGTACAAAATAGACATTTTTATACATCTGATAGACAATTATTTGTGAAGTTGTTTAAGTATTATGAAAAGTATTTTATGAAATAATGAACATCCATTAAATTATTGTGAAATGCATGTACACATACCTACATAATATTTATTGTTCATTTCACATGTATATTGTCTTAACTAAATGAAGTTGTGAAATAAATATTCTATAAGTTAATATTCATTTTTCATTCAAGGACTGCTTTGCTGGAGAACTAACTATCTTTACACTGTATCCCTGATAGGGTCTACAGTAAGAGAGGATAGGTCGCCAGTAAGCGATCCATTCATACATATTTCACTTCATATAGATTCAATAATTGTTACTCACATGTGTGACTACTGTTGAGTGATCGAATTATGTGGTTCTCTACCCTGACTCCTTCAACCCTATACTTTCGTATAATATTTAATAATACATTTATCATCATCATCCGAGCGTGTGTCCAAGTTGCGTCTCGCTCCGCCCGGGGTTCGCTTTCCTACATTTTCTCCTCCACTTCGCACGGTCGTCGGCATACCCTATAGTGAGACCATTGGCACGCATGTCATCCCTTACGACGCCAAGCCAGCACTTGGGTCTTGCCCTCTTACCGGGACCCGGCGGGGCTGACATGGCCAGACATTTGTTTCCCACGTAGCCCGGCGGTTGCCTCAAGACGTGACCATACCAAAAAAGGCGACACTCTTGCAACTTAAAAATACAATCAAACCTGTGAAACCAATTGTATACAGGGGAATTGCTCAACACTTCTTTATTTATTAGCCTATTGAATCAGATGCAATACATTCTATTAAATTCAGTACCTACCAAAGAGTTGTTTTGGCATCTATGTGCCCACAAAAGTACATTTTTTAAATCTCTGGTGCCTACAGTCAAAGGCCATCTCTATTACAAAGTATTTATTTCGATCTTCCATTCTTTCACCATGCATGCATTTCGCATGCTTCTTTCTGCGCCGTTTACAAGAAAAAGGCACTTGCTCAAACTACCAGCATTTAAAGAATAGCACACGGGTGCGAGGTCTCGCTCTCAGAACACCGACACAGAATCTCCATTGGAACAAGAGCAACTATGCCCTGTGAACACAGCGTCAGCCGCTTTGAATGTACATGTTCAGCGTTTGACTGGCGTAATATGTTCCTCCCCCTCCTTGATCACCGGGAGGACGTCCATTAGGCCCTCACTACCAGAGTCTATTGGAGACAGCTCGGTAGGCTTATTGCTCCGAATGAACCTGTTGTGTGTACTTACTACTTACTATAAGAACCACAGGTTTTGTGATTTAGTTCAAATTCTTTACAAACCATTGGTCTTATATATTTAGAAAAAAATCTAATTTCGAAAAGACGTCAATTGCTTGATGTAAGTATAACTAGAACGATTGCTGAGACTCTCCACATTTTTTTTTATAAATAGTAAGTACTCTACAAATGTGGTAATAAGACCCCTCATGGAAGAAGAATGGCTTGAGAGACGGCACAGTAGCCTCTACGCTACTTCAGGGTGTTGATGCATTTCATTATCTGTCAATGCTTAAGCAGGTAAGTACCTACCACATTTGGTTGTTTCTGTAAGTTAGTGGACTGTTCAGCATAATTAAAAAACCGGCATGGCCTCGTACTGGCGGGCAACCTTGGGAGGAAATACTGGTGTGCCCATGGTTATCCGCTTAAGTGCGTGACCGGTGAAAGTTTCGGTAGACTTAATTCGTGAGGATTAACGGCAACCAAAGGTGTGGCTGTAATGCCAGGGAGTTACCTTCGGAATAGCCCCTCAACAAGGCACCCAAGTTTAAAAATCACGATAACCTTAAATTTGAGGTAAGGTTTGGGAAAAGGAGCAAAATCCGTGCTTCGGAAGGCACGTTAAGCCGTTGCTTACGGTTGCCAGTAACATGGCAGTCGTAAAGCTAAGTTGAAGGCCTTATAAGCTTGAAAAAATTAAACATCAGGTAGCCAAAACCTGCGTTTGTCTATTTCAATACTGCTGGGCGCGGATCTAACCCTCAAAAATGGTTGTGAGCAAATCGACGACTGGTTGGGAAGGTTCTAGACGGCAAGCTCGCAAGTATATACGCAATATTTCTCGTTCCTTTGCCCATGATGATGGGAGCTAACGGTAAGTTATTGGTATGTCAGACCCGAACCCACTAATAGCAACTTTATGCTATGGTCCAAAAATCCCTGGTCTTTGGACCATTGCATCTAAAATCTTACCATTTGTTAATAAGATTAAGGAGTGGGCGTGTCACTTCTATTTATCAAGATAACATATAAACATAACATACTTTCACGCCTTTATCCCCGAAGGGGTAGGCAGAGGAGTACTATACGCACACGTTTCACCGTATGCTTTGCTTTTTGTCCCACGTAACAGGTGGTGAGCCTATTGCCGTGTTGAAATGGACAGGTGCAGGTTTGTGGCGACCTGCAGTTGAAATTTTTCAAGCCGCCCATAAGGCATTCAACTGGCTTAACGACTGCCATGTTACTGGCAACCGGGACCAACGGCTTAACGTGCCTTCCGGAGCACGGAAACGCTCGCAAATATAAATGCCACAAAGTGGTCACCCATCCGAGGACCAGCCATAGTGAAAGTTGCTTCGCGAAAGCGCTTCAATCAATTTATCAAGATAGGTAAATTGATAGATGCTTCTGACAAACACGTCATATGTTATCACTTAAGGTCAGGTTAGCGGAACCACACGTATCTTTATTGATTAATTTGTTTTATAAATACTCAATTGAAAGGTAGCAACAGAAACTAACCGGGTTATGTATCGAACAGGAAACAAACTAAGATGTGAATCCTTAAATGATGGCCGAACGCTTGATAAATTAACTATCTTCACGCTGTACCACCGACAGGGTAGTCAAAGAGGACAGATCGCCAGGCTTCGCGATCCATGCATACTTCTTTCGCTTCTTGAAGATTCATCAATCGCTTCATACACGCACGTCTGGGGATCCGAGTACTTTTGACTTTTCCATTTTTGAGCAATCTGCTCACGTGGCCTTCACATGTAAGTCTCGGCCTACCCTGACTCCTTCTACCCTATACTTTCACAAAATATATATTCTGATTAAATTAGGTAGGTAATATCTGTTTAACCGGCTCCATGCCAGTCTGTTAACCCGTCTTCTGTACAAGACGCAAATTCGTCCATGCTTTGAATACTGCTCTCACCTTTGGGATGACTTCGCGATACTTGCTAAACGCGCTCGATGCTATGCAGAGATGTGCTATATCAATATATATAAAAATGAATGCCACTTTTCGTTGTAATTTTATAACTCAAGAACGGGCTCACCTATCCAAACCAAATGTTTAGGCTTTGTTTGGACTAGTTAGTAGATGGTTTATGTGAATTTTGCACAAAATTGGTCGAGCTGTTCCTCATTTATCACATTTTTGGTGGCGCTAACGAAGTTGCGCGGGTCAGCTAGTGCGTTATAGATTGTCCTGAGGTAACAAGAAGCCTTGAACCACTGGCGCAGCGTAGAACAATAGCTTCCTTCGCTGCATTTTACCGCATCTTCCACGGCGAGTGTTCTGAAGAGCTCTTCCATCTGATTCCACCCTCTCATTTTAAATCCTGAACAACGCGTGCCGGGCAGACGTGCCACTCTCATACTGTGGAGAGATTTTTTTGCCAGAACTGATGGAAACAAAAGACCGTTTCGAACAATAGAAATTTGGAATGTTCTGCCAGCGCACGTGTTTTCCTCTTCATATAACCCAGGGTTCTTCAAGCAGAGCGTGAAGAGGCACATTATTGTTGCCTGTAAGAGATTGCTTTTTAGCGATAAGGCCGCCCTTTGTACATTTATATATGTAATCTCTTTATGTGAGTGTTTTATATTTGTGTGCAATAAAGTTTATTCTATTCATCACTGGGCAACCTAAGGGCCACTCTTAATGGTCTTGTGGATTAACAGTGGCCTTCAATTCATTATGTCACTTTTTATCAAGCGGGTGCCGTCTCTTGGCGAGTTAATATAAAAAAAAAACTGTACTGCATAGTAATGGGGAGGAGCTTCAAAGGCGCGTGACTGCTTTCATGCCTAAACTACAGAACAGATTTAATTTAAATTTGGTACAGAGAGAGTATACACTGGTACAGAGAAAGGACATAGGCTACTACTATTCCCGGGAACAAGTTCTTGTGGGAAACGGGTAAGGTAAACATTCACGACGCGGTATTTTGTTCTTTAAATGTTTCCCCAGTTGCTTCCAAACTTTACCTGTATTGGGAGCTTGTGGTACACTTTTATTTGGCTCTTATGAGCGCAAAAGAGAGTTAAGAGCGCTAGTCGGCGTTGTTACTACCCGGGTAAAACCTCGAGGCGTCCGCTAGCATATAATAAAAATCTTTAATTGCAATAAATTATATATTTATAACAACATATATAACTTTGCGACATATTGCCGCACTATAAATCATACAGAAAGTAAATAGGTATTCACTTACATAGTCAAATGATAGTATTATTATGATACAATTTCAACATAAAACTATATATACATATTTTTTCAAAAGTAGGTAAATGTAAAAAAAAATATAATTATGGTGAGAATGCCACTTTACCTCGTTTCGAAATTCGATTAAGAATTTCGATATTAGTAAATCGAAGCTTTCGAAATTTAAAACATGAATTCGAGTACCCGCCTTTTCTATACGACATTAAATTCAAGTTTACATTTCAAATAGAACAATTTTTTTTAAATTAGTATTTAAAAGAAAATTTTCATGGGCAGGGTCGCGTATACTCGTACAGTAATAAAAAAAAGAACATTTTTCATTGTCCTTATAAAGAGTAAGTAAACGGCTGAGCATATGTTCATCCGTACGTTGCACATACGCGTATCGCATACGTACATCTGTGGAAACTAAATTACCATATGACAGCAATTTCCTTAAAGTAACTTCTTTAAAGTATGATTATGCATACATGCTTAATATTTGCACAAGAGAAATGTTGAATATGGTGGTGAAGTTAACATTGATTATACAAAATCAAATGTATGTTCCTGGTTCCTGCAAATAAAATGTTCATTCATTCATTCATTCCTGCATTTCAGAAAATATACCTACCTACATTATTGCATGATAAAATGTTTCAAATTTCAATAACTTCGAAAGCAGAGTACACAGTGGTTTTGTGCAATGAAAAATCCAAGAGTAGAAAACCAACAAATATGTTAAAATAATTATAAGTGATGAGTAACGTTAGCCACTCACATAGAAATCCATTATTTTATTTTGTTTCACAAGGTTCCAGAATGGACCCGGCCCAAGATTAACATTTCCTTCGAGTATTTATTTAAAAATATTATAGAATAATATAAATTTATTATAGAATATAAAGAGATAATATAATTATTATATAAATTTTTGCTCTCAGCATACAGTATTTCTCATACGTGCATGTATGAAACTATTATTAAACCTGCAAGAAGCGAAAGTATGCAAAGATCGCGAAGACGGCAATCTGTTTTCTCGGACTACCTACTACCTAACGACTAATTTACTATCTTCATGCTGTATGTCTGACGTCTGGGTACCTATCAGAGTATTTTTGACTTGTCCATTTTTTAAAAATCTGCTCTCGTGGTCCTCATACTACCGGACTCCTTTGGGTCTACCGTGATTCTTTCTACCCTCTACTTTGCCATAATATATATTTTTCGGCAATCGTTCCTCACTCATTCGTTGGACGTGTCCAAACCAGCGATACACGCCCTTTTCCAGCTGAACTCTGACACTTTCATTCAAACCTGCCATATTGCGTTGTCTTATTGTTTATTACCTAAATGCTGCCCTATACACCCCAGATTTCCATACGATATTGCAGACAAATATTGAAAACTTCAGTATTCTACAAATATAGGGAAATCTATATCGATGTGGCGTACAGCGCCACATAACAAAGAGTAATTAAATTATGTCAATACTAAGAATCCTGCATTACGATATGAAACGTTCTCACTACCAATCCTGAAACGCGCTATAAATGTTTTTGAGCTGAAGAATTATTTAAGCAACAGCCCAACATCAAACGTTAAGCTGCGAACCGCCAGAACTTTTTCCCGGATTTAATAAAAATTTACTACCTATTATATTTTGTTGAAATTAAACATATAGTAATACTAGATAATATGTAATTCCTAGATTATTATGAATCGGCAGTGACGTTACCATCGTGGTACCGGAAAATATTTTATAGTAATTGATATAATAAATCGATATTTTTTTTGAATTAAATATTATAATTTTTCAACAAAATTCAACAGTTACAATTATTAAAGTAAATGGTAAAACTAAAGAACAATAAGCTGTGTAAACGTGAAAGAGAAGCAGGAATTTCACTCATTTTTATTAAGAAGATAATGAATATGAAAGAAAATGAAAGATGGCAAAAAATAATAAAATATTTCTATGTTTTATTACACTTTCAAAGGACTGTGTTTTCACTTACAGCTGATAATGGGAAATCGATCCAATTTATTTATGTATTACGACATAAGATAATTCTACAAACTAGCTCTAATAATTCAAATATATAAAATTACTTGTTAGAATATAATTCACTGCTAAATTATTAATCAATCGTATCAATTTATTTTAAATAATACTTTATACTACAGACAAATGCAAAATAATACACACATTCATTCATTTCGTTCGCTCATTCAATTGGTTATATTTCTTTTTTGTCTGTGGTTTATGTTACCTGCCCACTGGGAGTTTTTTTTTGATATTATGAGTTGATATTATTTCTTCTAGAGAGATAATGTAACTTCGGTTTATACAAATCTGACTTATCATATCTCTGTACTTTATTCCGTGGCGTCGATTTAATCTTGCCATTAGGAGTTTGAGGCGTTTCAGGAGTGTTTTGTTCATAGTTTTCTACAGATTTGTCACTGGACGGGCTGTTAGGTAGATCTGAAAATTGATAGGAATATTTTTTAGATTAATTTTGTAAATACTTTTTTTTTACCACTGAGGTGGCAGACAAGCATACGGGCCACCTGATCGATAGTGGTAATTTAGCTTATGGACGTTTGCAACACCAGAGGTGCAGCACTCGCGCTGCCGACCCTTTATAAACCTTCTAAGTCCCCTTTTGAAGAACCCCTATACTGTAAATACAAAGTAAGTAAAAAAATATCTTTTAGGCTCCACTTTACGTGAAGTACCACACAATATTTGGAGTTTATATCGTCCTACGGGTACTAAAAAGACGTAAGGATAACATTTTTATTTATAAGTGATCAACCTTCACCTAACAGGAGAGTATAGAATAAAGAAGGTCTTGTTCCTAATCAAATTAATATATCCCTACAAATAAATTTAATAGTGCATATCGTTATACAGTCAGAATGAATCCAGAATCGTTTCGTTCATGACCACATTATTAAGGTGAGTTAGGTTGAGAGGTTCTCAGCTGTATACATACACTCATGAACCCGTTAAGAATCTAGTAAACCCAAAGGTTAATCATTAATTCGACAGTATATTTTTCGTCCTTATTATAACACCAAGTGCAAAATCATTTCCTCTACAATGATTATAAATAAAACCAGCAGACAAAACTTTACTCGGGAACAGGTAAATTAGGTTTAAATACTTGTTTTTAAATTTCCTGTCAGTATTGCACAATAAAAAGCAGTCTAAATACTCAGCAGTATAAATTAAACAAACTCACTAGTTCTTCTAGGCCTAGGTAGGCCCACACGTCTCGCTCTGCCCAAATATTTTGACCTTGGAGGATTTGTAATCCTATTTTTGTTTGAAACTTCTTCAGATTCTGAAATGTTGTCGTGATTAATAGTTGTTTGGCGGACTGAAAATTTTTATTCAGCTGGTGTCTTGATATCAGTTTTTATTTTCTACTGATACGGTAAGACGATTTCAATACTAGAGGTGTTATATTTGCACTGCCTAACGTTTTATTTCATTTACAGCTTCTACGTATTAAATAATATTGAGAAGTCTTCAAAAATATATAAACAAAGTAATAGGTATGTCGTCATGTAAATGAACCGGACCATAATTTTGAGAAGCATAATCAGAGAAGTGAAATTATTGCAACCTTGTGGAAAAAATTTCCATTCCATTCCATTCTTCTTTCATGTAACAATACCCTCCCTCACCTTTTCGTTTCCAAATAACACGTGCGAGGCAAAGGTGTCATGCTCATACTGTGATTGGGATAGTAGCAAGAACCTTAGGATTTAGAGTATTTTCTTTGCCGTTCTATAGAGGTTTAGGACTCCATTCCAGTAGGTGAACATCACCTGCATATGATGCACCTAGTGATCAACAGACGAGAAGGCGCAGGCACTCAGACAGGAGGCACAATTCTTGGACTGAAGCAGTGCCGTCCTGCAGCATTGGAAAACCCTAAAGTAATCCTTGGTTTATGTTCGGGGGTTCGGATGCAGGCTGGGCTATTGTGAGAAAGCGTAATTCTGCAGCCCTCACTCACAATACGTCACTGCTTTCCTTCAGGCTTCAAAGTTACGTCTCCTTGCTCTGGTTTTACATAAAAGCAGCCCTTAATTTCAGGACTTACTCATGGCTTTCCATTTAGTGAAAGACGTCGTTTTGACATGATAAAAAATACAATTCGCAATAGCAAATCAGATAATCAAACAGAACTTACCTTCAGTAGTGGAAGAAATTTGATCCGAATCACTGAGTTTCCTAATCTTGGTCAACACGTGCCTATTATTGTTCACAGTACTCTCAACTTCAACCATCTTCCTTTTCAATGGTAGATGACTTTCTATACTTGATTCCATACAATAATCTATTGTAGGATTGTGACTCTCGATAACACTACCAAGTATAATCTCCATAACTTCTTGACGAGATGTTTTATTAACCATTTCTTCTAATTTAGCATCATAATCACTTGACAACTCAAAGGAACATTCAGATTTGACAGGACTAAACACAGGTGACGGAGATTTTGAATTGTAATTGCTATGTAAAGGCGATTTAGACTTGAAGTTACATTCTGGTAATGTAATTTCTGAAGCAAGATTCAAGTTTTTTACAACATTTTTAACAGTTTTCGCTAGTTTCAAATGCCCGTTTTTATAATAGTTTACAATTTCGTAGTCGCCGATAGTTGAGAAAACTTCTTTTAGGATATTTTCTTCATAAGTATCACAGTTTAGTAGATATACTTTATTTGAGGCTGTTTTCTTAGTAAAAGCTTTCAAAAAGTTACTGTACTCATTTCTTTTAAGTTCGGCTTCATTTTTTTCGTCTTCTGCAAAGTATTTAAGAGAAACATCTTCATCAATTGAACTATGTTCTTCAAATACATTGGAAACAGCTTTTATTTCATTTTCTTTAGAAATTAGGGCCGCATCGTCAGCTATTTTAGGTTCTTCTGTGTAAAAGGGTTCATCAGTTTCTGATAATTCTTCTGTAATAATAGTAACTTCAAATAATTCTGTCCTACCTCTATTCGCTTCTTCACGTAAATTTTCTGATTCAGCGTCTTTTTTCTTTTCTGATATTTCGTTCATTAATTGAGAGAATGGTTTATTTTCATTATAAGTGTCGTGACTACTAGGACTAAGTTCTAACCCATCGTCCTCTTTAATAGCTGTATTTTCTATGGGTGGGTCAATAACTTCATTAATGATTTCACTTTTGTTAACTGTTACCTCTTGATTTTCTTCTTTCTCTTTAATAGTATCAGAATCTATAGGGACTAGCTCAGATTCTGTCTTATTTGTAGTATATACTTGGGGTTCAATTATGGGAACTTCATTTGTATGATTAATGCAGGCGAATTCAAGTTCAGGTCCAGGAATACTGGAATAAACTTGGCTCAAACTGGGCCTTACGTTTGCTTGAAATTCAAGAAGTAAAGCTGCTTCTTGATTCATTCTTTTCTGTTCCTCATCAAGAAATCTTCGCATTTTCATCATGCGTTTTGCTTCTTCTAAATTCGCAGCAAATTTAGGTTTTTTCAACGTTACATCTGGGACGAATGGTAACCTTGGAGGACTGGCTATAGGAATCTCTAAATGGTTTTCAACTCTTATAGGTTTCTGAGTACTTTTTATATCATTAGTTTTATTTTTAACATGTTCTTTGTCAGATGGACTGACTGAATCACCACTAGTTGAAGTATTATCAGATTTTGAGCTTGAATCTTTACTTCCTTTTTTATTTTCGGTAGTTTTAGAACTAGAATGGTTTTGAGAACCCTTAGAGGACGAACTACCGTCATTGGAATCTCGATCCGTAGAGCGCCTATTATGATTACCCCTGCCAGATAAACTGTAATGGTCATCGGTGTCTTTTTTATCTTTCTTTTTATCTTTTTCTTCGCTTTTACTCTTACTACTGCTACTTTTTCTACTGTCTTTATCTTTTTCAGAGCGATGGGAACTCGTTTTAGAATCCTTTTTATCTCGAGAGCTTTTGTCAGAACTTCTTTCTGACCTCTCTTTATGACTAGAGTAACTACGTTTATCATCTGAAGATTTCTTGTCACTTTTGTCATTTGGATGCTTCTGGTTTGAACTGGAGCTACGGTGTGATTTAGAATCTTTGTGGCTTGAGCTCTTATGGCTTGAACTCCTGTGCTTGGATGAGTCTCTGTCTTTTTTGTCCCCTCTATCTTTAGATTTCTCTCCTTCTCTATGAGTTGTCTTTGATTTGCTGTGGTCGTCTTTTTTCTTATCATGTCTACTACTGTCTCTAGAACTGGATTGCTTGTCGGACCTTTTATCTTTGCTACTAGAATGTCGATGAGAATCTCTAGGTTTATGGGAGCTCTTATGACTACTACTGGTCTTCTTTTCATCAAATTTTTTATCTTTTTTCAAATCTTCTGAAATTTGATCATTTTGCTCTGTTGACTTTTCTATATTGGTAGCTTTACTATTGGCGTCACTTTCGTAGTCAATTTGAAGATTGTTGCTGTTAGAACTATCGTCATAAAGAGGAGTATTAAAAGTGTTAATATTGACTTGATTATTGAACTGATACGACAATTTTAAATGCTCACTTTCATCTTTTTTCTCTGTCTTTTCTTGTGACTTATCTTCTGGTGATTTACCTTCTAAAGCGAATCTGAATGTACTCGGCTCTTTTTTTTCGTTACTTTTGCTATCAGAATCATTTTCGTACCCTTGTTGAGCATCATATGAATTTTCATTATTGTAATTCCTAATAGGAGTCAACGGAGACATATTTCTTCTCAATGATGAATCGCTACTTGAATCCTCGTCACTAGCAAGTTGTAACGGTTTAAAAAACGAAGAAGATTCTTTTGGTAAATTGGGCAATGGGATTTCATCTGGGTGAGGAACTTCAGTTACAGATTGTTCAATTTTGTCTAGCTCAAACTTTGGTGGGCTGTTTTCTGGAGCCGGGATATTTTCCAATTTGATCTCTTCGTGAGGCATAGGTTTTGTTTTCTCCTCACTAGTTTCAGAATCAAGTGTCAAGTCATGGACCGCTGGTAATTGCAATTCCTCTTTAAGGTTTTGAAACTCGTCGTCTTCTTTATCAACTAGTTTATCGTCTTCTTTGACATTTTTAATATCTGTATCCATTTTATTATCTTCTATGATATCTTCATCCATAGGTTCAGCTTTATCGTCATTGCTTTTGACAGAACCTGGACTTACGGCTTCAAGATCTGTTGGCAACAGGTCAGTTGTATTGATCTTTCCATTTGATGTTTCAGCTGTATTTACAGATTTCTTCCTGGATACGCCCAAGTAGTTATATACAAGATCTTCTACTTGCGGTATAAACACTGATGCAACTTTTGGATTTACCACTTGATCGACGATACGTTCGACACCCTGTTCCAAATAGTTGCCACTGAAAAATATAGTAATATTGAATGGTGGCGTAAGTGGTAGAGTGCATCTCGGGTTTGATTGTCAGATTGGAACAAATATTTGTGTGATTCGCAAATGACTGTTTCGGAGTTTGGGTGTTTCCTATGTGTATGTATTTAGAAATATATAAGTATGTTTATCAGTTGTCTAGATCCTATAGTACAAGCTTTATCTTAGTTTGGGCTAGATGGCGCTGTGTAACACAGTGTGCCACAATATTTATTTATACCACAAGCTTATGTTATCTTACTTTGGGCTTTATAGTACTGTGTGAAAAATAATTCTTACAATATGTATATTTATCAGTAAATATAATCAGTAAATAATTATATTGAATCTATTAATTACTATTCAAGTAATGAAAAGTCGAATCCCAAAATAAATTAGATAAATATATTTAGGGTTGTGATTTAATCATTATTATGCCAAAAAACAAGGAGAAACAAAATATTGTTTTTTGAACTATTATGTTAAATATAACTCACTCTAATATGTGTTTTCTCAGCTTTTCACGAAGTTGGTTTTTGTTTAGGTCAGGTTTCCAACACTGACGAGAGAGGAATGATGACACAGAGTTCTCCACACGCTGCCGGAGATTCTGATAAGCGGGGCGCGTGTCTACATCGGCGATGCATTCTTTCCGAAACTGAGAAAATAAAATAAAGTGAGAGACGACCGTGCGAAGTGGAACTTTGGGCTAGATGGCGCTGTGCGAAAAGTGTCCCACAATATTTATATTAATTTATTCTAAATGAGAAAGAGTAACAAACCTAAATCTATACATTCTTTCAAAGTTTCGCATTCATAATATTAGTAAGAAGTATATCTGTGACTCAATTGTTTTTTTTTATATAACAACAGGATTTCAATAAATAAAATCGATTTAAAAATATTTATAATTTTCCTTATCCTAAAATTGATATGAACATGTGGCCACCACGTCACTCCACGGCACGGCGCCGATATGGCTGGTATCGGGCCTTTTTTATATAAAAAAGATTTATAACTTTAAAAAAGAAAAGGGTTCTTTAGAACAATAGACATTTTGACGGCCACTATTTTTTTTATACAATTTTTTTTCTTGAAAAGATCGTGTCTTTGTTACAAATCAGGCAGATTTTTTTTTAAAAGGTGCCGCCCTATTTTATTGTCAAATGTTTGTTACAACAAACAAAGCTTTATATTGTTATCTAATAAAAAAATGTTTAAGTTTATGTTATTATCACTGATGATGTCCTTCCATGGTGCGTCTTTGTCCCAAAACAGACGCACCCGCTGCTTGAAGTCCAAATCACACACCGTTTGCGGAAATACGCAAACGCGATAAATAAAGAAAACGCATATGGTACGGGATCCAGCAGTATTGAGAACTAGATATTGAACTCTCTCCATAATCTATGAAAATCATTGATTTTAATTACAGTTTTGCTCTGCAAAAGAACGACTGCCCACCTGTTAAACTTGGAAATGACTACCTGCCTCATGGGGATTCTGAAAAGTATCTGGGCATGCATCTACGTAGAAAACAAACATGGAAAAAGCATATAGAAAAGAAACGCGACGAGCTGAACATAAAGCTCAGAAATCTTGACTGGCTTATAAGCAAAAGAGCACCTGTCACCATGGAAAACAAGATACTGGTATATAAGAGCATAATTAAGCCAGTTTGGACCCACGCCATTGAGTTGTGGGGAACAGCAAGGAAATGACTGAAATGATGAAATAACCTGGAAATTTTACAATGATTTCAGAATAAATCATTGAAAACTATATCTAGCGCACCACTATTCATTAGAACCAATGAATTACACAAATACACCAAAATGAGAAAAATAAAGGAGGAAATCGAACACAGAGCTAAATTATACAAAAATCGCATTAAGCTCAAACTAACACTATAGCATTGGCACTATCTGAACCTATAAATGCCAGAAGGCTAAAAAAGGCAATGTATTTGGGATTTTGTTTAATAACATATCCAAATTCAATAAGAGATGGCTTCCTCACTGGAGGAACAGCTCTCCCCTAACAAAAACCTCCCTCAAATAATCTGCTAAGGGCATACGAGCCGAACGCAAGATGAAGATAAAAAAAAAATTGAGTAAACAAACTATACATAGAATGCGCCTATGACCGCTCTGCCTCAGTGCCAGAGGTCTAGAGCCAACTAACTAACTAACTATCTTCACGCTGTATCCCTGACGGGGTAGTCAGAGAGGACAGATCGCCAGGCTTCGCGATCCATGCATACTTCTTTCGCTTCTTCGAGGTTCATCAATCGCTTCATACACGCACGTCTGGGTATCCTAGTAATTTTGACCTTTCCGTTTTTGAGCAATCTGCTCACGTGGTCTTCATATGTAAGTCTCGGCCTTCCCTGACTCCTACCCTCTACTTTTGAACAATATATATTCTTCGTCAATCGTTCCTCACTCATTCGTTGGACGTGTCCAAACCAACGGAGCACGCCCTTTTCCAGCTTAACGCTGACACTTTCATTCAAACCTGCCATATTGCGTATCACTTCGTTACGTATTCGGTCGGCCAAGGTAACGCCGCACAATTTTCGAAGTGATCGCATCTCCACAGCATTCAATTTACTTTCATGCATCTGCTGACATACCCAGGTTTCACTACCGTAAAGCAAAGTTGGCACTAGCACTGCGTTATGAATCGCCATTCGTGCTTCTTTTACGATGCTTTGTCGCTTTACTAACTGGGACAAAGCACCGTTAACTTTGTTTCCGGCAGCTACTCGCCGTTCTACATCCGAATCACATCTTCCATCCGCGCTAAACATACTTCCTAAATACACAATTTCATTCACTTGCTCTAGACGTTCCTGGTTTACCCTAATCTCGCATTTAGTTCTTACGTCACCTCTTTCAAATACTAGAACCTTAGTTTTACTTGCATTCATGCGGAGACCCTTACTTTACGTCTAGAGCCAGTGCCAGTAATAGTCAGAAGACTAAATAAATATCCATCACGCCTTATCCCCGAAGGGGTGGCAGAGGCATATTATATGCCCACTTTTCACCGTGTGGATTCCTGTCCCACGTAATAGGTGGTGAACCCATTGCCGTGTTGAAATAGACAGGTTGTGGCTACCTGCTGTTGAAATTTTTAAGCCGCCCATAAGGCCTTCAACCAGGCTTAACGACTGCCATTTTACTGGCAACCGGGACCAACGGCTTAACGTGCCTTCCGAAGCACGGAAACGCTCGCAAATGTAAATGCCACAAAGTGGTCACCCATCCGAGTACCAGCCATAGTGAAAGTTGCGTAACTCAGTGATCGTTTACAAAACACTGAGACCGCGGAGCCACGAGCGCTTCTAAGTCAGAAGCGAGCGAAGCGAGTCAGAAGACTGATGAATTAATATATCACTAGTATGACTTAATGATGATAATGATGAATGAATATATCACTATGATGAGGGTGATTGTAAAGGGCTTGCCTCCATATATCAACAAAAGAAAAGAATTACAAAATAACTTGTAAGCAACTAACGATAACAAAAAGCTTTCCAACCAAATAAAAGTTTTTTTATTCTTTATTGGTAGATAACTGTAAGAAAATAGTCGGTTGAAAGTAACTTTTAGTATATTAATACTCTCCATGAATTCCTGGACTATTTGCAAGTCAGATAATGGATTTGTTCCCAATGAGTCACACCCTCATTCATCACAATGTGACTGATTGGGATTTTTTTTAATAGAAAAAATTCTCAACCCCTTACACCATCATCATTATCATTTTTTATTTGAAATGGGATTCAAGTTACAAAAAAAGTTTATGAAAATTGCTGAGAAACCACTTTACACAGAGAAATTAATATCTCTATAATTTCAAATTCCAAGGCTATTTTTACCAAACCTTTTAGTTTGGTAATTGAGTTCACTTAACTATGCAAACTGCATTTTTTATCAATTTGTATACTATAGACAGACATTCCGTCTGAGACTCCCCTTAGCATGAAATTAAGTTATTCTAGTAGTAATAATCTACAGGGATTTCGACAACCACAAAATATCCCCAAAAAAACATGTAATGTTTGCTGCACTGATGTCTCGGGTTAAAAATCTTGTATCGGAACAAATACTAATATGTTTCGGACAAATGTGTTTCGGAGTTTAGGTGATTCGTATTAAATAACATGTTAAAATATGTTTGTATATTATGAAATTTATAAGTATGTTTATCAGTTGGTGCACAAAATAGTGTTTATTTATAACCAAAGAATAAAAGTGTGCATATTGACTGTATGTACCCGTTTTAAATTAATGAATGATGATTAAAAAAAAGACATACATAAGATATACATAGTCTTTTGTTTGATTCATTATTCAACTTCAAAAACAAACTATTCAACCCCATTCACCAACCTCATATAGGGATAATATTATTTAAATAATAAAAAAAAGTGTCTTTTGGTTCATATTTTACAGTTTATTGCTACTATTTACAGATTATGTAATATCTATACATTTCAGAATGGACATATCAGACATTTTTGCAGTTGGACAATTAGCAAGAGGTCATTTGGGAATTATATTTTGAGTAGTGGTTGTTTTGTGAATCTGCCTGGGAATGTGGTCATTTTGTTGGGTGCTCGGTAGTAAGGTATGACGGATTGCTCGATTTTTGTGGAAGGAAAACTAGTGGAACAGGTAAAAGAATTTGTATATTTAGGTTTTAAATTTGTGAGAGATGGAAAGTGTGATTGTGACATTGAACAAAGAGTTTTGGCTGGAAATCTAGTGAATGGCGCAATGTACACCTTTACGAGCAGTCAGAATGTGTCTGAGAAGGCAAGACTAGCTGTGCATAGAGGAGTACTTGTTCCTACACTTATGTATGGCAGTGAAAGTTGGGTGTGGCAGAAGAAGCATAGAAGTAAAATTAATGCAGTGGAAATGAGAAGTCTGCGGAGTATAGCTGGAGTGAAATTGATGGACAAAGAAAGGAACAGTGTGATAAGGGAACATTGCGGCTTGGTAAAAGATGTAGTGACTAAGATAGAAAAAGGTATGGCTAGATGGTTCGGACACGTGGAGAGGATGGATGAAAGTAGACTAACAAAACAGATTTATCAGAAGAGAGTGAATGGGCAAACTCGTAAGGCGCGACCTAGACGTACATATGTCAATCAAATAGGAGACATTTTGGAAAAAGGTCAGGTCAAGAGTACCCTTAACCGGCGTATGTGTATGAAAACACTTATGAAAGTGGAAGAAGCGAAAGTTGTATGCCAGGATCGTAGCAAGTGGAAAGCCATAGTCTCTGCCTAACCAGATGGGAGACAGGCGTGACGATATGTATGTATGTATGTATATAATCATGTGCTCAAATTATGTCATTTTCGAAAATTCGATTTTAAAAATTTCAATAGATTCAATTTCTGAAAGGTAAGCCCCGAGCCAGCAACTTATGTTTCATATTTTTAAAATATCTATAAGATTTGCAATATAAATAATATTAATCTTATTAATTTGGCATTGTCATTTTCACACCTTGTTGTAATATAGAGTTGTACAAGGTAAGAACACGTTTTAAACTGGCTCATAAGTTGTATGACTATGTTCTTGTGGTAGTATTAATTAATTTCTTTTGCATGCCAAGATATTATGTTCTGAGTAGGAATGTGATGAAAATTGCATACAAGGTCAGACTAAGTCGTGAAATGAAACCTCTAAGACCTCTTACCTATCATCATAATACTTCACCATGACGTATCTCGAAGATAAACTCCTTACCTGATCGAAAATTCCTTTAGATTTCAGCTCGTACACCAATTGGTCAACGAGACGAGGATCACCCGGCATGTATTGAAGATGCGCCATATTTTAAGGCATTTATTGAATTAATATTTTAGCAATATTTATCTTATCTACTTGAGGAAATACTTGGACTGAAATGCTATTGAAAATAATAATATTAAATATTTAAAACACAGAAAATGAAAATAGGTACGACGACAAGCACAAAACACTATTTATTTATTTATTTTGTAATTACTTTATGGCCCGGTTACTAAGACCTAAATCATAATTATTTCTTCATTCTTATGTTTTAATTTAATAATAATAATAATTCATTTATTTCTCAAAATGTGGTACATCTGGTTCTCAATTATGAAAATATAGTTTCACACATTCTGCCGTGTCTCAGCGTAGAAATCTTAATTTAAATAAACTGTATTGCTGTCATTTTTACATTCAAATATTGTTTTTGATGCATAATTGTCAGTCTAATTTTTAGTCCTATCCAGTCCCTTGTCGATGTCAACTCTAGTCCCAGGTCTTGTGTCCTTGCCCCATTAACGTGGAAGTGCGTTATTGAGGCTTTCCGTGGAATTTGCGCGGCAAGATGTAAAATAGCATTTCACTGCAATATTTGAGTAACTAACCGCGGGCGTCAACTAGTATCTATTATATCTATACGTATGAAATTGCCGTTTTGTATGAAAAAATTGCAACGAATTTTTTTCATGTATTTTTTATTTGTCATAATCGAAGTAATCACCCATGCAATCAATGCATATTTGCCAACGTAGTGGCAGTTTATTGATGCCCTTTTTAAAGAAATCAGCTGGACGGGAGGTAACAAATTCTTCAAAGGCATTTTCTCGGGTATTGAATTTTTTTCCCGCTAAGAAGTTATCCAAATTCTGGAAAAAGTAGTAGTCTATAGGCGTAAGGTCTGGTGAGTAGGGCGGATGACGGAGAGCTTCCAACCCCAGTTCTTGCAACTTGGAGACCATCTGCTGTGCAGTATGAGGTCGCGCGTTGTCGTGCAGGAGCAGCGGAGACGAGCGATTGACCAATACTTGTTGGAGATGTGCGAGCTTCTCCATCATTGTGTTCAGTTCTTCACAGTACACTTTTGCAGTAATGCTCACTCCGTTAGGTAAGAAGCTGTGATGAATCACACCGGCGCTAGACCACCAAACAGTGACCATCACTTTTCTAGGGGTAAGTTTTCGTTAAGGGCATTGTTTAGGTGCTGAACCAGGATCCAACCAATTTGCTGAGCGCTTGCGGTTATCAAACAGAATCTATTTTTCATCGCAGGTAACAATGCGGTTCAAAATTCCTTCATTTATGTGTCTGTTTAGCAGTGCAAGGCACGTCTCAACGCTTACTTCGCGCTGGCGATCATTGAGTTCGTGGGGCACCCATTTGTCAAGCTTTTTTACCTTGCCAATTTGACGCAAATGGACCAATATTGTTTTGACGCTAACGTCGAAAGCTGCTGCTAATTCAGCCATAGATTGTGTATCATCAGCATTCACAATCGCCTTTAATTCGTCATTGTCGACCAAAGTCTTCGGACGACCGCGAGGTTCATATTTCAGGTCGAAATTTCCAGAACGGAAGCGAGCAAACCAATAACAGGTGGTGCGTTGGTTTGTATTGTTAGCTCCGTAAACGTCGTTGATCATGACGTACTCATATTACATAATTACTGTTGTATCAGTTTCTTAACGAGAGGTCTTTGCCGAAGTTTGACAGATAGCTTTATGGCGCCTATGTGTAACTTTATCTCATGTCTGATTAAAATAGTTAAAGTGCATAATTACAGTTGTTTTAATACTAAATTACTACATGGTGGCAGCGTAGCAAAATGGAAACTGAAAATGAATCAATTCCAATGGCACAGCAAGTATTGAATGTGTGTGCACCTCCGTGTCAAGTGACGCCGCCGGGGGTTTTCGATTTTAGACCAGAAAATTGGGTGAAATGGAAAAAACGATTTATAAGATATCTTTCCGTGGCAGAGTCTGTTTCGAAAGGTGAAGAAGTAAAGATTGACTTGCTGTTATATTTGATGAGTGAGCAAGCAGAAGAATTGGTTTTACAATTGGGTATCGGCATAGAAAATACATCGTTGCAGGAAGTTTTACAACAAATTGAGAAGTATTTCCAACCAAAGAAAATTGTTGTGTATGCTAGATATAAATTTAATAGCAGAAAACAAGAAACGAGTGAAACTGTAGATGAGTATGTGCGAAACTTATATGTACGTGCAGAAGAGTGTGAGTATGGTACATTAAAGGAAGAATTAATTAGAGATAATCTAGTAGTTGGCATAAACAGTCAAAGAGCCAAGGAAAAGATGCTATTAAACATACATCTGTCACTTCAAGAGGCTCTTACAATTGCTAAAAATGTTGAAGTTTATGAAAAAAACAAAAATAATTTTAGAGCAGAAAAGGATGAAGAATTATACAGAATTATTCAAAAGAAAGAGAAGGATGGAAGAAAATGTTGGTTTTGTGGACGAAATTTGCATGTGAATCGCAGTCAATGTCCAGAGGTGAAGGCAGTATGTATTAAATGTAAAAAAACAGGTCATTTTGCTAGATGTTGCAAGACAAATATAGACTTTAAGAGTAATGTGGTGCATCAAGAAGTTAGGGTATGTGCCATTAAAACCAAATATGCAGCTAATATTGATGTTTATCGCGATAAGAAGTTTAGGTGTAATTTAAAATTTTTGATTGACGCAGGAGCAGATATAGTTGCTGTTCAAGAATACAACATTAGTAGCAAGTTCTTTCTACAACCATGCAAGATTAATATCAAGGGACCAGATGACACTAAATTAAGTGTGTATCACCTATGGTTGTAGTTCCAAAAGAAAAAGATGGAGTCAGAGTATGTGGAGATTACACTCATCTAAATAAAAATATTTTAAGACCAGTTTTCCCAATCCCAAAAGTGGAGGTTACTTTGGCAAGATTAAAAAAATCTAAATTCTTTTCAAAAGTAGATGCCACATCTGGCTTTCATCAAATATGTCTAACAGAGGAATCGGTACCTCTTACTACTATAATTACACCTTTTGGGCGATTTATGTACAAAAAATTACCATTTGGTCTCAATTGTGCACCAGAGTATTTTTCCATGAAGTTCTCTGAACTCTTTCATGACTTGGAGGGTGTAGTTCTTCATGTAGATGATATATTAATTCATGCAGAAACTATAGAATGCCATGATAAAATACTAAGAAAGGTACTAGATAGATTGTGTGAAAAAGGCATTACTATTAATAAGAAGAAATGTGTGTTTTGTGTAAATGAAATTAAATATTTAGGACATGTAGGATAGGATACAAGCTATAGCTAATTTTGAAGTTCCAAAAAAACAAAGAGCAAGTAATGCAATTTCTAGGGATGCTAAATTTTATGAGCAGATCCATAAAAAATAAAACTGAAATATTACAACCATTATACTGTTTATTAAGAAATTATACAGAATTTATGTGGGGTACAGAACAACAAATGGCATTTGATAAAACTAAGGAGCTGTTGCAAACAAGTGCCATAATGGCTCATTATGATCCAATAAAAAGAATTATATTGGCCGCAGATAGTAGTTCCTATGGGCTAGGGGCAACATTAATGCAGGAGTTCAATAATACTAGGGAGATAACTGCATATGCTAGCAGGACATTATCACCAACTGAAAAAAGGTACTCTCAGATAGAGAAAGAATGTTTAGCATTGACTTGTGCAGTGGAAAGGTTCAAGGATTACATCTATGGCATCAAAGTGCATTTAGAGACTGATCATAAACCTTTAATACAAATTTTACAAACTAAACACATAGATGAGTTAACACCTAGATTAATGTCTTTCAGAATGCGGTTGACTAGATTTAACTATGTTGTAAATTATGTTCCTGGAAAAAAAATAACTTTGCCCGATGCACTCTCACGGAATCCATTGGTAGCTTTAAAAAATTAAAGGATTATTACCAGTATAGATATGACTTTTCAATTGCCAAAGAGTTTCTTTAATTTAAATCGCGTTTGGTTATTCCAGATAGTATGCAGCTAGAAATGTTAGATAAAATTCATCAGGGTCATTTGGGAATTACTAAGTGTAGAAACCGGGCAAAACAAACTGTTTGGTGGTTAGGTATGTCAACTCAAATAGAAAAACTAATTTAGAATTGTCCTCAGTATACAGAGGAAAGAAAAAATATGAAGGAAGATATTATTATAGAAGAAACACCTGATAGACCGTGGCAGAAAATAGGTATAGATCTATTTTACTACAATAACCAGTGGTATGTAGTTATGGTGGACTATTACTCTAGGTATTTAGATATAGCAAAGTTGTCTAGTTTTTCTGAAGATTGTAGTATTGAATATTATAAATGTACATTTAGTAAGTTTGGTATACCAGAATTGGTGAGAACAGATTGTGGAACACAATTCAAGACTAAATTTAGTAAATTTGCGGCAGAATATAACTTTGAGCATATTACAAGCAGTCCATACTATTCTCAGTGCAATGGAGGGGCAGAATCTGCAGTAAAAATATCAAAACAATTATTAAAGAAGAATTCTGATATAAATTTAGGTCTTTTAATTTATAGGAACACGCCTTTAGTCTGGGTTTAGTCCCGCAGAGTTAATGTTTAATAGAAAATTGAGGGATAATTTACCAAGGTTGTCAGACTCTTTAGAAAAAAGTGTACAGTCAAAAAAACTATTCAAAGAAAAAGATACATTACAAAAATATAAAATACATACTTATTATAACAAGAAACACAAAACTAGAAATCTAGCACAATTAGATATAAATAATAAAGTTTGCATAATAGATTTAAGGCAGTATGGCATTATTTTAAAGAAAGCTTCTCAACCTAGATCTTATATGGTAGGTACTGAAAAAGTATCTTTGAAATAGATGGCATTTAATTCCTGCTCCTTATGCTAGAGTAGTTGATACTCCGATAGATCAAATTGATGAATCACCAGTTTCTAATAATGTCTTGGTCCCAGATATTACACCTTTGGTAACAAAGCATAGTGTTTCTAAAGATCAACCTATTAATGCAGAAAATAATGATTGTAAAGATGATCAGCCCTTCAGTGATCAAGCTATTGTGGAGGCAGACAATGAAAAAGAAGATTCTCTTGATGAATGTGAGAGCAGAGAGGTATTAAGGAGAAGTAATAGGAATAAGATTAAACCTAAATGGATGAATAATTATATTTGACTATAATTATTATTACAGTGTGATTTGTTAGTTGTTATTCAATGTAAATTTATTATTGTGAGTATTGTTATTAATAAATATTAAAAATAAATAAATAAAACTAAAATATTAAAATATTAATTTTTAAATATTAATATTATAAAGGGAAGATGTTGTATCAGTTTCTGAACGAGAGGTCTTTGCCGAAGTTTGACAGATAGCTTTATGGCGCCTATGTGTAACTTTATCTCATGTCTGATTAAAATAGTTAAAGTGCATAATTACAGTTGTTTTAATACTAAATTACTACAATTACTCGAATTTTTAACGTATCCATGATGACGAAAAAGATTGAGATGTAACACTAATCATTAACAAATGACTACTTTTGGAAAAGGCTTTCCATAGCTATTCAGCGTGGTAATGCTGCCTGCATCATGGGTACCCTACCGAGGGGACCCAGTCTAAATTTTAATAAATAGGGTAGGTAGTTTTTTATTTAGGTATAGTTTTAATTGTTTTTTTAACTAAGATTAATGTTAAATCATATTAAATTATAATTTTTATTTCTTTTGGAAAAATAATTCCATGATTTTAAGATAAAATGAATTTGAAATTAGAATTCTTATCCAAACAAAAAATATTTTGATTTCAAATGGCCAGTACTGCCAGAACGACAATTTCATAGGTAAAGACCTATTATATTATGGCAAAGAAAATGAGCCATACAACCAAACAATAAAAAAATTCATAGATATTTGCCTTATGTGTTTTTTAAAACAAAACAATTTCCTTCAGTATTCAAAACTATACTAATTTTACTTTGAATTTTAATAATTTGTTTATTTTATTCGTCTATCACGCCTTTTGCCCGAAGAGGTGGCAGAGGCATATTAAATGTTTTTTGTGTAAAAGTGGTAATTTTTAGACATAAAAGTTGTGTAAACGTGAAACAGTGATATATTGCAGTGAAAATCTATATTACATCACTGAAAGTCTCAATAACGCTCTACCACGTTAATGGTGCAAGGACCTAGGACTGGACTTGACAGCGACAAAGTATTGAACAGGGCTAAATTAAGATTGAAAAAATGTGTCTTAAATAAGATATTGCTAAAAGGTTTTAGTAACCAGGCCCTATGGCCTATAATTGTTATATAACAATTACTAAAACATCAGCATTTGTCAATTGTCTATCATGCATGTCACTTGGCTTTCAGTCAATTTTCAAAATTTAAATTTTGTGTTTGTTCGTCTTGTGTAAAACTAAATTACGAAAATAGATACCAGTTATCATGAAACCCATGTCAGCAGACAGCCAGGAACAGAGCAGAATATGCGAAAATTTAATTCAGAGAGAAAATCAGGAAGGTTTTGCTGCAGGTAAGCGAAATGTTTTATTACTAGATTTTACAACCGAAATATTTCATATATATGACGTTGACGTTCTTAAATTGGTCGGATAATCGAGTCTTCAATCAGCTGTTTAGTATTTTATGAAGTATAACCTCTTCCGTATAGACTCATTCTTTGATTTTCCCTTATCTAAGACTTCGTGAGCTTTCAGATAAACTTTACTAATCACTGGAAATTTGATAGCCAAAGATGCCGCGCTATTGATGAATAACTACATTCATTTGTTATGTAGAAAGATAGCAAACAGTTGATAGCGTCATACACTTCGTAACTGAAATAAAAACTACGAAATGAACAAATTAACGTCTTTCACCATTAAAGAAATACACAAAGCCTACCGCGATAAGATCCTAACGCCGACAAGTTTTATAGACCTGTCTATACAAAAAGCGAAACAAACTAATGAGTTAAACGCTTTCGTCACCCTGACAGAAGACGAAGCAGAAAACCATGGAATTGAAAGTGAAAAAAGGTTTTATATCGATAAAAATACTAAAGCTTTAGATGGTATATCAATTGGAATAAAGGACAACTTCTGTACAAGTGGCATTGCTACAACCTGTGCATCGGAGATGTTGAGGAACTTCATACCAACATATGATGCCACCGTCTATGCAAGGTTAAGAGAAGCAGGAGCTTGTTTGATTGGTAAATGTAATTTAGATGAGTTTGCTATGGGAGCTGGTACTGTTGATTCCATATTTGGACCCACAAGAAACCCATGGGGTTATGATAAGACAAAATGGAGGATTGCAGGTGGGAGTTCAGGTGGTAGTGCTGTGGCTGTATCATCAGGATCTTGTGTAGCAGCAATTGGGTCAGACACTGGGGGTTCAACCCGAAATCCTGCAGCATTGTGTGGTGTTGTTGGTTTAAAACCGACATATGGCCTTGTGTCCCGTTATGGTTTAATACCCCTAGTTAATTCCATGGACGTTCCTGGCATTCTAGCGAGAACCGTTGAAGATGCAACTTTAGTATTAAATACAGTCGCTGGCCCTGATGTTTATGATTCTACAACATTAAAAGAAGATTTCAATCCAATAGAATTAGTAGATGTTGATTTAAGTCAAGTAAATATTGGTATCCCGCAAGAATATCACTGTCATGGTATGACTAAAGAAGTGATAGATACATGGGGCTTTGCGATTGATATACTAGAAAAGGAAAAAGCTACTGTTAAATCAGTATCGTTACCTCATACATCAGTTTCTATAGCCGTTTATTCAATACTAAATCAGTGCGAAGTTGCAAGCAATATGGCTAGATATGATGGAGTAGAATTTGGTCTTAGAACAAATGAGAATTCTTCTACAGAAGAACTTTATGCATCCACTAGGTTAAAAGGTTTTAATAATGTAGTACGGTCAAGAATTTTAGCTGGAAACTACTTTTTACTGACAAAAAATTATCAGAATTATTTTATAAAGGCTTTGCAGCTACGCAGACTAATAAGTAATGATTTTAAAAAAGTTTTTAGTGGAGAAAATGGTGTTGATTTACTTTTAACTCCTACAACATTATCAGATGCACCATTATATGATGAATTTTCTTCAAAAAATAATAGAGACCAGTGTGCATTTCAAGATTATTGTACACAACCTGCAAATATGGCTGGTATACCAGCAGTATCAATTCCTATACATTTGTCTAAGAATGGTCTTCCGCTGTCTTTACAATTAATGGGTCCATGTCTCTCTGAAGCATTGTTGATGAATGTAGCTAAAAAAATCGAAAGTATTGTAAAATTTCCCCTTTTAGATTATCCCTAAATATATAACGTAACTCACAAAATTTGTGTATTTATTTATATATTTGGACTCCATCTATGTCCTTATATGCTAGCTCGTACACCTGCTGACTGTCTCTTTAGGGGCCAGGAACTTGGATTAAGATCTAAAAGGCAAAATTAGTATTTAATTATGCCATAGCAATGGATACTCTCTGACTATCACATAACAAGTTATTGAGTTTGCATTTGAATTCTCTCCAAACTTTTACAAAGGCTTCTGCTTCGTCTATGATTGTCCATCATTCTGTTTGTTTTGGATGGTTGCATGCATTTTTGTTGGGCATTCCATTCTGGGGCTTGCCTTAGTAAATTATTTAGTTTCCTTCTGAGACTGTTGTCTATCCAGCACCATTTGTTGGTTTGATCTGCTGAGTAATTGGGACTTCTGCAGTGCTACCAAAGGTGCTCTATAAAGATTTGTCAGACTGGTAAATACAGGAAAAAATATATATATATATATATATATATATATATATGATTCATTATGACCTGAAGTTGCTTTGACTCGGTCATGTCTTACACCCATACAGCAATACAGTCTCAGGAGTTTCACTGCGTCAGTGACAAGTGTCAAAACTGGGCGAAGACTGCTCTTGCTTTAGCAATCGTCAAAGTGAAGTCCTTTCGTCTTTAACTGCTTGTGTGCCTATGTCCAACGGCTTAGAGTGCAATGGAGACATTACAATTTGCATGTAAAATTACCTTCTAAACAGAAAGAAGGGTGTAAAGCGTTTTTTTATTTTTTTTTTTGCTTTACATTGTTTTACTATGTACCTTACATAGTAATAAAATATATACAAAATAGATACACTAATTGTGTTGAAGCTTTTTATTATTTTTTATTAGGTATTGTTGAATGATTTTAGTTGATTTATAATATAATCCACATGTTGCATGAATGCGTTGAGTGCTGTGGGGCGTGTTATGACTTGAACTAAATTAAATGGATCTATGCTGTTTGGAGTTACGGTAGTGAGGTTTAACGATTGTTTGCCTTGTAGTAAGGTCACAGGGGCATAGGTCATCTGGAGTGATTTTGAATCGGTGTAGGTAGGTTTTATGGTATCCATGGTTGGTTAAAATTTGAGTTAATGAGAAACAGGGTTTGATTACCTTATGAAATTTTTGGAGATCGGTGTAATTGTTGAACAGGGTGAGTATGTGTGTGCCTTTTTGATAAAGACCTGAGGAGGCTTTTTGTAAGGGTATTTTATTTTTATATTTAATGTAACTGATTGGGAAGTAAGAGTAGTAGTAGTAGTAGTAGTAGTAGTAGTAGTAGTAGTAGTAGTAGTAGTAGTAGTAGTAGTGTAAAGGGTTCCATCATGGATTCCGAGGCTCGAGCAACATCATCTGCTAGCGGTGCATTTACTGACTAACGGGCAAGGCAATGGTACAGGGGCTCTTACGTTGATGAGAGGTCAGACGTTAGTGACAACAATGCCGAAAATTTTAAGATATCTGCTCCTAAAAGCCAAATAAAAGTGGACCCCTAAGTTCTAAATTCAAGTTGGGTTTGGAAGCAGCTAGAAATACACTAGAATAAAGAATAAGGTTAATAATTGATTTTTTCCCTTTTGGCGTCACTTGTTACATTTAAAGTTATATGATGAGAAATAGTTGTTTGATAAGATCTACCTGCCTTGTGATAATAACTCTTATAAGAGAGCAATTGAGACACACAAATCTCCAGTCCCTTAATCATATCCTTTGGGTGTAATTGACAGTCCATCACAGTCACCGGGTCTGTCAAAGTGTAAATTACTGATTTTTCTTTGCTGTATTGTATCCCCACAAGATTGTCAATACTAGGGCTCAGCTAGTATTTAATAGCAAGGCAGTGAAATGACCATCGATTAGTGAACAGCGGATGTAAAACACTAAGGAAAAAACCTCTGAAAACTTTATTTTGCTTGACTAATCAATAATAGTTTTATCCACGGAATCACTAACCCAAATGTAACATCCTAGAAGTGAAAAAGAAGAATAATAGAGAAATGAAAGAAGAACCTCGGTCAAGAGGCCATGGTTCACAAGGAGGTCTATGAATTCATGACGCAGCAAGGAGATGGACACCCTTGTTTGGCAGCCAGGGTTAGGTTATTTTCTTCATTATAGAAACTACTGCCAATTAACGACCCAACTATTTGGGCTTCTACACCAAGGCGTCGTTAGTCAGCAAGCTGCTGCTTGCAGATGATGTGAGGCTACGCCCCATACATTCTGGAGTGGCTCTCTTACACTCTCGTAATACATTCATGTATATCACGTCATACATACACTGTGTGTATTTACACGATTTGTCTTCGCAATAACTTGGTTGCTGGTCAACACTAATTCCTTCCAACTACAGTCTCTAAATGATCTATCAATGTTCTCATTTCAGCGGCTTTAACATCTGAGGTTTTATCACACCTTAACATATCCATCGATTCGTTACCTCAAAAATGCCAGCAGCTTTTACGTCAAACAGCCGAGGCGCAACGAGCATTGGACATCGATCAACTCGATCCTATAGCCATCTCCTTATACCAAACTAGAGAGATTACACAAAAACTTGACGAGGAATACGAAATTTTAAAACTTAAGCAGAAGAATATCGAAATGCAAGCGAAAATAGACCGTAATAACAAGTTTTTGGACGGTTTGAGGAAAGAATTGCAATCTTCGAAAGATTTGCTGGCGGAGCAGAATCCTAATCCTGATAACATCCAGGAGTATGTTAGACAGTTGAAGCAGAAGGTGGCGTCCTATGAAGAAAGTTGTGAGAAAGCTAAGGTAAGATGCACTGTGATTCTGTTGAATTCATACATTTCCTTTTTCTTTGTAGTGTATCTGTATCTAATCCCAATTTTTTCTCCAAATCCTATCTCGATTTAGAGCCTAGGGTCCACTTTTATTCAGTTGCTTGGAACTGCTATTATTAGACTTTTTATTTTCGACTTTGTTAGGAACTACTGACTGAACTCTGAAATAGGAAACGCTTGTTCCTATTTTCGGAAGGCAGGCAAAGCCGTTGGTTCCGGCTACCAGTAAAATAGAAGTCGTCTAGCCAATTAAAAGGCCGCCTATAAGAGCTAAACGAGCTTAAAAATTGCAACAGCAGGAAGCCACAAGCTGCCCCTATCCATTTCAATCTGGTAACCACCTATTACGTGGAACAAAATGTGACTAGCGAAATAGACTTGTAATACGTCTGGGAATAAAGAGATGGCGATACAATTTAAATAATAATATAAATCTCTCAGAAATTACATTTTGGTAGATGTATCGCTTCATCACATCTGATCAAAAATTAACTTTGAAGCCCGGGGTCTAAACGGGCGCCTAAACTGCTCCAGCTACAGGGCGATCAGCTTGGTCAGCTTAGCTAGTAAGGTGTATGCAAAGGTTATAACGGCACGAATACAAGAAAAGTCTGAAAGGTATTTATGGGAGGCTCAATGCGGATTCCGACGTGGAAGAGGTTGCATGGATCAAGTGTTTTCTCTCCGCATGATCGCGGAAAAGTTTCTGGCTGTTAGCTAGAAGGTTTTCTGCGCTTTTGTGGATCTAGAGAAAGCATTTGATAACGTTGTGAGAGAAACGCTGTGGGACTTGCTGCCCGGATATGGTGTGGACGGCTCGCTACTGCGGGCAATACAGTCGCTTTATAGGGACTGTAAGGCTTACGTGCGAGTAGGGGAGTGTCACCTCTTTTTGATGTCTGTATAGGCGTCAAACAGGGATGTGTCATGTCCGCCTGGCTGTTCATAGTGTATCTGGACAGTTGCCTGCAGAAGTTGAAAGATTTTAATATGGGTGTGAATTTGGGTGACTTTACAGTAAACTGTCTGCTGTACGCTGATGATGCGGTGCTCATGGCCTCATCAGAAGCCGACCTTCAGGCATTAGTCACTAATATGAAAGAGGAGTGTGAAAGTAAGGGTCTTCGCTTGAATGCAAGTAAAACTAAGGTTCTAGTATTTGAAAGAGGTGACGTAAGAACTAAATGCGAGATTAGGGTAAACCAGGAACGTCTAGAGCAAGTGAATGAAATTGTGTATTTAGGAAGTATGTTTAGCGCGGATGGAAGATGTGATTCGGATGTAGAACGGCGAGTAGCTGCCGGAAACAGAGTTAACGGTGCTTTGTCCCAGTTAGTAAAGCGACAAAGCATCGTAAAAGAAGCACGCATGGCGATTCATAACGCAGTGCTAGTGCCAACTTTGCTTTACGGTAGCGAAAACTGGGTATGTCAGCAGATGCATGAAAGTAAATTGAATGCTGTGGAGATGCGATCACTTCGAAAATTGTGCGGCGAAACCGAAACCTTGGCCGACCGAATACGTAACGAAGTGATACGCAATATGGCAGGTTTGAATGGTCAGCGTTAAGCTGGAAAAGGGCGTGCTCCGTTGGTTTGGACACGTCCAACGAATGAGTGAGGAACGATTGACGAAGAATATATATTGTTCAAAAGTAGAGGGTAGAAGGAGTCAGGGTAGGCCGAGACTTACATATGAAGACCACGTGAGCAGATCGCTCAAAAACGGAAAGGACAAAAGCACTCGGATACCCAGACGTGCGTGTATGAAGCGATTGATGAATCTCGAAGAAGCGAAAGAAGTATGTATGGATCGCGAAGCCTGGCGATCTGTCCTCTCTGACTACCCCGTCAGGGATACAGCGGGAAGATAGTTAGTTAGTATCGCTTCATCAGATCTCATCAAAAATTAACTTTAAAGCCCGGGGTCTACTTATGTGTGTTAGGGGCAGCGTTTAACTGTTTCATTTGCACATGCGATATCCAATCATATTATTTAGAAAGTAATTTATTATATTCTTCAATCATCATATTAATATTTTTTTAGGTAAGTGATAATAAATATAAAATAAATATCGTTGGGACAACTCACCCAACGCCATCTGATTCCTAACTAAGCAGAGCTTGTTGATAACCAGATAACTGATAAATTACTATAACTAAAACTAACTAACTATCTTCACGCTGTATCCCTGACGGGGTAGTCAGAGAGGACAGATCGCCAGGCTTCGCGATCCATGCATACTTCTGAAAGTGATGAAAGTGTCAGCGTTAAGCTGGAAAAGGGCGTGCTCCGTTGGTTTGGACACGTCCAACGAATGAGTGAGGAACGATTAACGAAGAATATATATTGTTCAAAACTAGAGGGTAGAAGGAGTCAGGGAAGGCCGAGACTTACATATGAAGACCACGTAAGCAGATTGCTCAAAAACGGAAAGGTCAAAAGCACTCGGATACCCAGACGTGCGTGTATGAAGCGATTGATGAATCTCGACGAAGCGAAAGAAATTACTATAATATTTCTAAAAACATATATTATAGATAAATATCACCCAGACACAGAATAAACCATCATGCTCATCACACAAAGTTTTATCCTGGGTGGGAATCGAAACCACAACCTCTTGCGTAGCAGACGGATATACTCACATCGCGCCACAGAGGCAGTCAATATTTATAACTGCAAAAATAATTTTGTTACACATTCACGCCGCAGTTGCTAAATATATATTGATAAGTTGCTGAATAGATAAATGAGATCCTGGATGCGCTGATACTCTTTTAGAAATATAATTTCGACAATTTCCAGACGAAATTCACAAAGTTGGCAGTGTCGGACGCCATATTGCCGACGTCACTACAGGCGCTGGTAACGTCACTGGCAGCACTGCGCGAAGAGGCTGCTGCTCTTCAGCTGCGAGCTGACGACGTCGCACTCGCAAGGGAGGCACGAGAAACGTTACTTAGGTTAAGGAAATAAACAACTAGATAGTAAAAAACTTCGTGTTTTAATTTTTTTATACCACTGTGTTGGGAGACATGCTAACGGCCCATCTGATGGAAAGTGGCCACCGTAGCCTATGGACGTTTGCAACACCAGAGAGGTGCAGCATTCGCGCTGCCGACCCTTTAAAAACCTTCTGAGACCCCTTTTGAAGAACCCCAGACTGTAGACGTTCGGGAAAACCCAGTGAGTTCATTCCTCGCTCGCGATTCCAGCATCGCCTTGTCCTCGAAATAACTACGGTATTGGACGTCACTAGAAATTTTAACAGCCGGGATCCCGATACTATTGGAGATGGAGAGAGGTGTGCCCTGGAATTGCTGAAAAATTATATTATTTTTATAATAATTTTGTAGTAACAAACCATGTTAACCAATTATATTTCTGGATTTGAAGCTCATGACTTGGGGTGTAAGGGGCCCCACCATAATCTTTGGGGCTCAATCGACCTCACCTGCTAGTGGTGCACTTGCTGACTAACGACGCAAGCCCCTCACGAAGTTGAGAGGTCAGTAGACAGTCACTAGGTGTGGGTATCAAATCACCCATAATGCCTTAACGACTGTCATGTCGTGGCACCAGTGACCAACGGCTTAATGTGCCGTCCGTCCGATGCACGAAAACGCTATAGTGTACTTAAATAACACCTAAAGTTGTTAACGTCCATAAGCTCCCTTTCCAAGAGGAGTACTTGTTTGCCATTGTGGAGGTATATAAAATAATTGGATCTGAAAGACAGATCCCTTCGTCATTCGTCGCCAATAAGCTGATGACTTTGCTCAATATTGATTTTCCATAAACGAAAGCAAAGAAATATATCAATTAATAGAACTTTCAAACTGAAAAAAAAAAACAGTATACTTCTATTCGACAATCGTTGTATTGGAAACTGTGATTCATAGCCTGCACTTTTAAAAATATAATAATTTGTATGGACTCTCACTCATTGCCTAGTATAACGTACTGTTGATACTGATGCAGCGGTGTTCTTTGTATTAGTGGCAAATATCCATAGAAAGCTCTAGTCCAAAGGGCCCATTGCTTTACTTGGGCAAAGACACAGATGGAAATAAATATGAGGAGACAAGCTGTATGGACTGAGTATCCTTTGCCTGCCCAAGATGGCGAAAACAATAAATAAGAACAAACAACAACAACAAATAGCTGTCAGAGATGTCCGAAAAAAAAATTCTTTGACGTTGTAAAGATAACACCTTCATAACTTTATAAAGAAAATTTGAACTTAGTTCCCTTAGGACGATTATAGTAAATATCTAAAATTATTTACCTACTACTAAATTTACATTAACTAACACTGATTCTTTTCACAAACCGCGCATTGATTATAGTGTCAACATGCTGATATTTGTGTTGTAAAAGATTTTGAACAGCAACACCCATTGTAACTATAGAAAATGGCATCTATAGCACCGAATTTACGTATAACTGATACAGAATTACAACAGGAGATCACAAGTAGGTAAACATAACCTAAAAATAAAAATTGTTATTTGTCTTCGCCCATCTTGGGCAGGCAAAGGAATCTCAGTCCATACAGCCTTGTCTTTAGTAAAAAATTAAATTAAATTAAATATCCATCACGCCTTATCCCCGAAGGGGTGGCAGAGGCATATTGTATGCCCACTTTTCACAGTATGGATTCCTGTCCCACGTAATAGGTGGTGAGCCCATTGCCGTGTTGAAATAGACAGACGCAGGTTGTGGCTACCTGCTGTTGAATTTTTTCAAGCCGCCCATAAGGCCTTCAACCAGGCTTAACGACTGCCATTTTACTGGCAACCGGGACCAACGGCTTAACGTGACATCCGAAGCACGGAAACGCTCGCAAATGTAAATGCCACAAAGTGGTCACCCATCGGAGGACCAGCCATAGTGAAAGTTGCGTAACTCAGTGATCGTTTACAGAACACTGAGACCGCGGGGCCACGAGCGCTTCTCGTGGCCCCGCGGTCTCGTCTTTAGTAATATAATTTTCCTAATATGTAGATATGAATAAATCTGTCCAGTCCTGTGTCCTGTGTCCTTGCTTTAGTAAAGCAGTGGACCCTTTACCAGAGCTTTCTATGAAGATTTGGCACTAACACAAATAACATTTATAAACCATTCTCTACTGTACGGGAAAACTTCACAATTTATCGACTTCTAGTATTTTGTAAAACCCTTCTTTCAAATTAATGACTTAAGTAATAGTAAAACGATAAAGAAACAGGCATGAGTGTTTTGTTGAAGAGGTTGCTCTATCTCCGCTATATCCTAAACTAACACTGCGAGGGTCGGTGTCATAATAATAATACTTCCGTTTGTAATGATGTCACTTCTCGATTTTTTTTTTAAGATTATGGCACTGGTTGCCATATTAATATTATTCTATCATTTGAAACTCCTTCAGTTCATGGACTAGAATGAATACTAACTGCAATTAAATTGAACAGGTATTCTCAAAAACACTGACCTCGAGATAACTACTACTAACAAAATTGTAGAAATGTTGGAGGAAAAGTTTGGAACAGACTTGTCGGAACAAAAGGAAACAATTCATCGACTGGTGATTGAATGTGGTAACAATCTGACGTCATCAAATTCTGAAGAAGAAGTTGAAGAAATAGTAGATTCACAAAATACATCAATTATAAAACAAAATAAGACTCGTTTAAAAGTGAGTATTCGTTTCTAGTAATGTGTCTACCGGTAGAGTTAGGTATAAAAGCATTTTTACCATGATAAAAAACAAACATGGTTGTAGACGCGTATATGATTGGCCCTATGTTAACACCCTGTGGCACTCCATAATATCTTGACGAAATGATTCTACGACACCATCAATAAATTGTTTCAGGGCGACAATAACAAAGGGAATAGATCTGCAGATAAGACAAAGAAATCTTCAACAAAAGGTAAAAAGGTAAGATTTTAATTCATAAGTTTTAATTCTATTTTAATTGAGAGGTTTGATATATCAAATGCCGGTGCTGAATGGCGAAAGTAGGTAGTAGACAAAGATTATTCACGATTTTTAACGTGAATGATGTAATTGTAATGTATAAAAACTTTCATCTATAATTCATAAGTGTTTTCTTGCTACTAATATTATAAACGCGAAAGTTTGTAAGTATGGATGGATGTTTGTTACTCTTTCACGCAAAGTCCACTGAATGGATATTGATGAAACTTAACAATAATCTAACTTACACATCAGACTAACACACAGGCTACTTTTTATCCCGGGAACAAGTTCCTGTAGGAAACAGTAACGACAAAAACGTCAACTAGTATATAAATAAAACACATTTCGTAACTTTTCTCCAGAGTGGTGTAACGAAACGTCAAGCAAAACCAGGTGGCTACACAAGAGCGATAAATCTATCACCTGAACTGTCAGAGCTTGTTGGAGCAACGGCACTGCCCCGGCACGAAGTTGTCAAACGTGTTTGGGCCATTATCAAAGAAAAACAGCTCACGGACCCAAATAACAGACAGTTCACGATATGCGATAAGGTTTTGTATACAGTTTTTGGAGTTCAAAGGTTTCATACGTTTGGTATGATGAAGTATTTGAAAAATCATTTTCTTGATATTTAAAAAGATTTTATTGAGAAACACCAGACTTTAACGCTATTGTACGGAAACGAGATATTGCCAACTAGTATCGAACTCGGGAACCCGTTCAAATAGCGCGTGTTTCATTTAAGATACTCGCAATAACTCGCACTACGCACTCTGAAGATCACGGTAGCCAGCTGATCGATTGCGATCGACTGGTCGATTGTGACAGTGCAAAAATGTGAATTAAAAATACTAACAGAAAATAGATATAATACTATAAAAATAAATTGCACAGAATGCCATCAGTATCTACAGAGTTTTTCTAAGGTCTAATCAGAATCAGGACCACCCCTATCTGTACATTTATTGTTGCGATAGGAATGGGGTTATATGTGTCGATATTGTTACTGGGATTCCCTTGCTCTGAGAGCTATGGGTAAATGTAAACCAAAATGAACAGAATGTAAATAAAAAGTTTTCAAAAATTCTATTCGTTTGGGTTTTTCGACGATTCAATTCGTTTTTTTTAATACTCAAGTGGCATGACCAATTCTCATTGTGACACATGACATTATGACATTGAATACGAACACATGACCGTGTGAAATCCTAATGCCTTTCGGTCGTATCCGAATGCAAATTGTGATTAAAGAGTACATTGTTAAGTCTGAAAATAAATAGTTGATATATAAACCAGTTTCGAATCAAAGGTATTTTTTATTTCGACCTCTGATTCGAAACTGGTGGTAGTAGATACTTATTTAAGTTTAAACTCAATGTTTAATAGTTATAAAAGAATTCAGTATGGAAATATTTTGTAAATAAATAAAAAGTCTAAAATCGTGTTTCTTTTTGTAACAAATGTATTTTTTTCAGTAATACCTTTATCCGACTGCTACGCAAAAGGTTCCGGGTTCGATTCCCGGGTCGGAACAAATATTTGTGTGATCCACAAATGTGTGTAGAGGCATACATATTACGCCCACATTTCACCATATACATTTTAGTCTTTTAGTCCATTGCCATGTTGAAATAGACAAGAGAAAGTTGTGGCGACTTGCTGTTGTCAAACATTTTCAGGCACAGCTAATAAGGCCTGTAACTGACTTAACGATTGCCATATTACTGGCAAACGGGACAAGCGGCTTTGCCTTTCGAAGCACGGAAACGTTCGTAAAAGGAAATGTCACAAAGCGGTCACACATCCGAGGACCAGCCATAGCGAAAGTTGCTTAACGCAGTTTTTTTTATACCACAGGTGGCAGACAAGCGTACGGCCCACCTGATGGAAAGTGGTTACCGTAGCCTATGGACGTTTGCAACACCAGAGGTGCAGCACTCGCGCTGCCGACCCTTTATAAACCGTCTAAGACCCCTTTTGAAGAACCCCATACTGTAGACGTCCGGGAAAACCCAGCAAAGGCAGCAACTCATTCCACAACCTCTATTGGACCTAACCGTGTCCTAAAGGTAGCCGTGGGCATTATATCAAACAACTCCTCAGAGCACAGACCGTTGTACAGGCGATAGAACACGCATAAGGAGGCAAAGTCTCTCCTGTCGCGAAGGGGTTCGACACCGCCCACTAATAGAGGATCCTCATAGCACGCCCTTCTACCGAGTCAAAAGGTCGAAGCTGGTATTCAGTTGCACCAGCTCAAAGGTGACAGCAGTACTTGCGACTTATAGAGGAGCTGTTTGCTCTGCAGTAAAGTACTGCCGCGCCCTGTTGAGCACACCGAGCTTTTTAGACGCCAGCTTCGCCTTGTCCTCTAAATGACTACGGTATTGGACGTCACTAAAGATCTCAACACCAAGGATCCCAATACTATTGGAGATGGAAAGAGGTGTGCGCTGGAATTGCGGCGCTACAGTAAATGGGGCTTTTTTAGCGGTGAATGCACAAACTTGAATCTTGGTAGGGTTAACTATGTTGTCCGAGCAGCAACCGTCAACGACGGCTCTGATAGTTCTACCGGCCAAAAAACTGGATACCCATTCGCAAAGTCCCCCGGGCAGTCCATAGGAGGGCAATTTCGATAGAAGACCACGGTGCCAGACCCGGTCAAAGACCTTAGAGATATCAAGGCTCACTGATAGAGCCTCTCCCTTACTTTCGATAGCCGTCGCCCAGCGGTGTGTAAGGTACACAAGAAGATCACCAGTCGAGCGACCGTGACGGAAGCCGTACTGCCGGTCACTGAGCAAGTCGTGCTCTTCCAGGTACCTCAGGAGCTGTGTATTGATAACACGCTCCATCACCTTAGATAGAAGGGAGGTTACAGCTATCGGCCTATACATTAGAAACAATTTTGAAAAGCAATTAGTATTGCTATATAAATTTAAAGTGGAAAAAATTTTCAGTCACGAGCTGGACTTGAACCAGCGTCTTCTGGTTCTTACGTAAATTCGTCAGTTACGAGCAGGTCACGGTGGTGTAGTTGGTAACGCGTCTGGTGCGTTGAACCAGAAGACGCTGGTTCGAGTCCAGCTCGTGACTGAAAAATTATTCCACTTTAAAATTTAAAATTTATCGGCCTATAGTTGGACGGATCGGTCCTGTCTCCCTTCTTAGGCACAGGATGCACATTCGCGGTCTGCCATAAAGCCGGGACTAGACTCATGGAATATGAAAGCGCGGAAAGACGTGTACCGGACACAACTCGGGACCACACTACTTAAGTACCACCGTGGGTATACGCCGGACCTCCCGCTGTGTGAATTTAATTTCCGTCATGGAAGTTCCTCACAACAGGATGTCAGGCGGCAAAGCGCCCCCGTCGTCCATAGTCGAGTTAGAGGCAAAGAGAGAACTTAGAAGGTCGGATATTCTCCTTGGCACTCTGAGCCAAATTACCGTTAGGTTTAAGTACTTAGGTGTGATCACCAATTCTGCCGATGAAATCGAATTTAGCCCTGGCAAGTGCTCTTTTGCTGGCCTCGAGGCGGCATTTAGTTTACGTTTACTTCAGAGATGTTTTTTTTATTGTTTTAAAATTAATATTGTGAGACACTTTTCACACAGCGCCATCTAGCCCAAAGTAAGCTAATATTAGCTTGTGTAATGGGATCTAGATAACTGATAAACATACTTATATATTTCTAAATACATACATATTATTTATAGGAAACACCCAAACTCCGAAACACACATTTGTGGATCACACAAATGTGTGTTTTGGAGTTTGGGTGTGTCTTGTGTACCTTACACACCGCTGGGCGACGGCTATCGAAAGTAAGGGAGAGGCTCTATCAGTGAGCCTTGATATCTCTAAGGTCTTTGACCGGGTCTGGCACCGTGGTCTTCTATCGAAATTGCCCTCCTATGGACTGCCCGGGGGACTTTGCGAATGGGTATCCAGTTTTTTGGCCGGTAGAACTATCAGAGCCGTCGTTGACGCTTGGCACTCTGAGCCAAATTACCGTTAGGTTTAAGTACTTAGGTGTGATCACCAATTCTGCCGATGAAATCGAATTTAGCCCTGGCAAGTGCTCTTTTGCTGGCCTCGAGGCGGCATTTAGTTTACGTTTACTTCAGAGATGTTTTTTTTATTGTTTTAAAATTAATATTGTGAGACACTTTTCACACAGCGCCATCTAGCCCAAAGTAAGCTAATATTAGCTTGTGTAATGGGATCTAGATAACTGATAAACATACTTATATATTTCTAAATACATACATATTATTTATAGGAAACACCCAAACTCCGAAACACACATTTGTGGATCACACAAATATTTGTTCCGACCCGGGAATCGAACCCGGAACCTCTTGAGTAGCAGTCGGATACACTCCCACAGTGTCACAGAGGCAGTCAAAAAAAAATGTCAAAATAATGTTAATATCATTGTTAGCACGAGCCGTGTTCCAAGCTCTGTAGGCAGAGTCCTTCAGCAGTCTAGCTTCTCTGCAAAGCCGATTAAACCACGGTCGCTTCTTGGCCCCTGCGGGAATTCAGCGGTTAGGAATATAACACTCCATGCCCGTCGAGATCCCCTCAGCAACTGCTGCAGCTGCAGAGTTCTTCACTTCCAAATCTTTTTTTTATACCACGGAGGTGGCAGACAAGCTTACGGCCCACTAGATGGAAAGTGGTCACTGTAGCCTATGTACGTTTGCAACACCAGAGGTGCAACACTCGCGCTGCCGACCCTTTATGAATCTGAGGCAGTAATGGTCCCTCTTCTCATCTAAGTGTTCCAGTTGCTTCTAAATCCTATCTGGATTACGAGCCTGTGTTTCACTTTTCTTTAGGTGCTAAGTTATTGATGTTAGGGTTCGTTGAGAGCGATTGACGTCTCTCATCCCAACTCTGTCAGGGAGCCTGTGACATTCCATCGCCCGTTAGTCAGCAGATGCATTGTAGGCAGGTGAGGTTGACCCCGGAGATCTTGACCTTACATCCAGATTGGGGCTGTAAATTCATGAATAGTCTATGATTCTCACAAGTAGATGAGCACGTTTCGATGACACGTCGCTATGACAACATTGACAAATCATTTTGGAGATAGCTCGGTTTAATTTTATTGTAATTACTTAGTTTTATAGTTATATTTAAAACGAATCATCATGGCGTGCAACGAAAATGTAGTTAAAAATATGGCGAACGAGGTAGCAAGGAATTGCCAGGTACAAAATGTGACGGTGGATCCCGAATTCGTAACGTACGTAATCGACTTGCTGCTACTCAACCCCAAGTACGGGAAACTGTTTGCCACAACGATCAAAAGGAATAACTTGGCGTATTTTGTTGAAGAATGTGTTAACATGATGACACGTGAGTAGATGGTTTAATTTGCAGCCTTAGTGGCAGGTTTTCAAGTTGGAATCAACTCATCATCATCTCACCTATCTTCGAGGTCCATTACCCATTCATTCGTTCAATTATTGTCTATATCCCCGAAGAGGTAGTCAGGTAAATAGTACACCCGTTGCCTGTAGTTTTGTTGGTATCACGTTGTAAGAGGACCAGCTTATTGGTGTTGAGGAGAAAATCTATAATCATTCTGTAGTTCGGACCAAAATCCATCAATGGGCTACGTCCTGGCCCAAAGCGGCGGGTGGAACATCAACCTTGGAACCTGAGTTGCGCCTTGATTGGCTGCAAAGTAATATAAAAGTCGAGCTTTTTCGATATTTTATGACCCCCAAACCCCATAGGGACGCCTACCCTGTATCCTCGTCGACAGGACTGCTTGGGCCCTGAAATTTGGCACCACCTATTCAAAATCGGAGATTTTAATAGAATAAATAAAGACCAGGAGCGTTTTACTTGCTGATCAAAGGGTTTTAAAAATGTCCGTGACCTCTTCGACGAAAAAAGTCGTGAGTCGGGACTTTGTAGGCAGAAATCTACCCACCTATTTATTAAATCTTGTTACAGGCGGAGGTACATCCCTAAACACTCTAAAAATTCAATATATCCTCCAAACTAACTACGATAAACTTGACATACTAATCGAGAAACACCTGGACTCTATTAACAAATGTCTCCGACCACTTGTCAACGAGATTCTAGACGTGGACCCTAATCCTGATGATGAGGAGGAATTCAAGAAGCTCTTCCGAAAGATATCTATTTATATCATTCTTTATAGTGGACTTGGTAACCCCGGATTTATTGTGGTGAGCATACTCGTGCTTCGATTTTAGGACCGATCTTGAACCCTAGGCTTAGATCCTGATCCCTGAACCCTGATGTACTGTGACCCTGAGGTTTTTAGAGCCTATACTCGAGATCCTAGTTAAGTAATTAATTTATTAATTTCCATAAAATACTTTGCTTGCGTTGTTCATCAGCAAATCACAACAAAATTAAACATTGTAGGCACATGTATCTTTTCTACAAACGCAAATCACAATAAAACCCAATAAAAATAGTAACTTTCACTTAATTTATACAATACCAGCTAGTGTTAATCACTAGAATCTATAAAACAATGCTCTCGAGCAGTGCTCCTCAAGAATATTAGAAAGTTGATGTCCACTAAGCTTACATAATCTCAAACTAAAAATTTCGATACGAAAACAAATGTCAATTTAAATTACGGTGACTAATAACGGCACTTGTGATCATGACGACTATCAACGGCACTTGATGATCATGACGACATCTTCGTTATTCAACTGTAAATAGACAATACTAAATTAATTGTTTGATAGAAAATCGTTGAGAACTTTGACCTGTCAGTAGAGATACGCAATAGCACTGCTAATCTATGCCATGTTACGCAATAGTTTGTTCAATCGCATTCACCTCAAATATTTCCTGCCCATTGTCCCATTTCGGGCATCGTTTTGCCGAGTCGCAGTAAGTTATCCTCCGGCCTATCCTGCGGCTAAGTAGAGTTAAAACACCGAGGTGGTTTACCGTGGTAGTCTAACCCTGTACCCCTCTATAGGGCTGGGAGTCTCATAAAAAGCCGCATTGCTGCTCCGCAGTAGAGTAGTAATCCACAAATGTTAAAAATAGGTACCTCAAATCTATTTCTTCAGTAATTTATCATACACTTTTCTACTTATCCGGACTTTCTATTCAACCTGGGATACTACTTCGAATAGAATAATTAGTTGTTTTGCAAGCCTTCATTTGCGTACTAGTAAATCCCACTGGGAGCTCTTCCTGGCCGAATGGTGTATAATACCTATACCAAATGGGAGAATAATCCGTTTAGTGTAGAGTCTTATGTTTTACGTTCTGAAGTTCGTAGGTACTGTTCCGCTCCGTGATTCTAGTTTCACCTTTCTAGACTTTAAAAGAAGGCATGGCAGCCTTGGAAAGTGTATTTTCAATGGAAGAACTGAAAGTGTTTGTAGCTCTCCCCAGAGTAGAGAAGATGGAACAACTAGAGGACCTGGTGGAGATAGTATCTGGAGTAAGGCTGTTTAATAGAGACTGCAAGAAAGGTGGAGAGGGAATACCTGATTGTGAGTACTCTTGCGAGTCTTCGTGTACAGATGTTTTATTGATTGAAATTATGAATATTACCGTCTATAAGGAATTATTATGGGAAAAGAACTAGGCGATATTTGACGCCTAAAATATTTAACAGATTAGATTTTTTAAGACATTAAACATGCAATCAAATGAGCACCGTAACTATTAGGAATAGACTTAAAGCCTTTTTGCTAGAGGATTAATGCTGGGTCATAAGTCATATGGTGGCATAAGTCGCCATTGTTTTGATTAACTTAATGAATGTTTGGTTTATGCTAATAATTGAAAATATTTTATAAGTATTTTAGTGAGCATGGGTATTAATGGTTTGTAAGAAGTATTTGTAAAAGAATACCATTATCGCCAACAAACTGCTCGACAGTTTGGCGATTATTTGTATTATATATAAAAAAAAATAATAATAATAAATAAATAAATAAAAAAAAACAAAAAAGTCAAATCAATTATTCAACTGCGTGGAATCAATTCACGGATAACTTACCTATTTTTGAGTATCTGCAGTACGAGTACTTTAAAGGAGCGTAGGATAAATTTTATTTATTGGGTCTGCAGCCGTGGTTGGAGCCTATGGGCTGCGAACATAAAATTCATAATTGCCTAAACAAGCGATGAAATCAATTTGTAACCAGTATCCTACTAATATTATAAACGCGAAAGTTTGTGAGTATGGATGTTTGTTACTCTTTCACACTAAATCTACTAAATGGATTTTGATGAAACCTTACAATAATATAGCTTACACATTAGAATAACACAGGCTACTTTTTATCCCGGGTACAAGTTCCTGTGGGAAACGGGAACGGGAAAACTTCACCACGCGTGCAGAGCCGCGGCCGTTAACTAGTATAATTATAAATTCGTTGTTTGAGAAACAATGAAGGAACTCAATTCTCATACGTTTGAGGTTGAAATAGGTACATATATTTATAAAATTATTCGCTCGTGGCCCCGCGGTCTCAGTGTTCTGTAAACGATCACTGAGGTACGCAACTTTCACTATGGCTGGTCGTCGGATGGGTGACCACTTTGTGGCATATACATTTGCGAGCGTTTCCGTGCTTCGAAAGGCACGTTAAGCCGTTGGTCCCGGTTGCCAGTAAAATGGCAGTCGTTAAGCCTGGTTGAAGGCCTTATGGGCGGCTTGAAAATTTCAACAGCAGGTAGCCACAACCTGCGTCTGTCTATTTCAACACGGCAATGGGCTCACCACCTATTACGTGGGACAGGAATCCACACGGTGAAAAGTGGGCATATAATATGCCTCTGCCACCCCTTCGGGGATAAGGCGTGATGGATATTTATTTTTATTTATTTAAATTATTCCCCGAAATTGGGAGCGTATTCCTACCATTTATAATAGCAACATTCTACCAAACTAACTTCTCTAATTACTTCAAGTTTTCTTACCGTTTTTAGTGCCCTTCAATCTAGTAGATGCTGGCAAAGCATGTCAGACAGCACTGTCCACCGCCCTGATAAACATTATGCAGGTAGTGAACACCCTCACCACGGCAATTCAAGACTGTGTCGTTATACAGGAGGAGACTGGCAACACCATGCTCAAAGTTGAGGAAGATAGTGAGCTGACTGCGTAAGTGTATTGAATTTGTACATTTATGAAACTATAATCTCTTTATGTGAGTGTTTTATATTTGTGTGCAATAAAGTTTATTCTATTCTATTCTAAAGCTGAAGAGTTTGTTTGTTTGGTTGAACGCGCTAATCTCAGGAACTACAGGTCGGATTAGAAAAAATATTTTTGTGTTAGATAGCCTATATATCATTACGCTACTGCACTGGGGAGCAGAGCAGTAGTCATAAATGTCGACAAATCGGGCAAATATTTATGCATCATTGTAGAATGTATAAGCGACGGGATAAATTAGGTGCGACGGGTGGTTAAAATATTCCACGGGCGAAGCTGTGGGGGTCATCTAGTGTGTTATACCTAAGGTAACCGCCACAATATGATGTCAGCGACAGCCTGATGGTAAGCTACGAAGCAAACGCAAGTAATTTTCTTATATTATACTGATCAGTGAAGAGGTTGGAGGTGGTATTCCAGCACTACCATCGATGCTTTAGACAATTGAAGAGTTTTGATAAATTTTTAAAACAATTATATTCTAAATTTCTCATAAATTTTAAGAAAAAGACAATTCGATTCGAGACAGGGATTGAACCTGTGACCGTTGCCTAACCAGGGCAATGTTCTAGCCACCTGAACTACCCGAACCGTATCGAATCAAGTTGAAATTCTCCACCATATTTTAATCGTCATTTTAAGAGTATGACCAGAGCCATCTATCGAGCTAATATATAATAGAAAATAATCTTTTAGGAGTACAGAACGTCTACAAAAGGATAATTTTAACAGTATGTCTACAACTAGATACAACTGCACAGTTTTGCAGCTGAAGTTGTTATATCTCGTAGGTGTCGTAGATTTAGCGGGACCCACCTTGCACTAAAAAACTGTAGTACCTACCTACCTACTAATTTCGTCTTGTACTTTTCCTTCCAGCGAAGATTACCATGAATTATTCGATCTGTTGGTTTTCAACCGTCAGTACGAAGTTTTTATTCGCAAGCTGCTCTATGACGTAGAATACATGACCGAGAAAGGTTCTGAATACGTCGAAAGGACAAAATCTGTTTTGGAAGAACTGCACACGGCTGTGAGATACAAAGCTGCTGTTCCTGTAGTCGCTGTCTTTGTAAGTATAGCTTTCAGATATGACAAGTACCTAAATTATAACAAGTAACGCGCCCTTTACTGTCGTAGCAAAGGAATCAGACGACTTCTAAACCGAAACCAGTTTTAAAACCGCAAGTGGTAGAAACTTCAAAATCGCTTATGCTATTAATGGTGTCCTGGCTCTTGTGAAATAGATGCGTTCAGACGGACGAACAGACTGATCTGTTTTATAAGACTTTTTTAAAATTTAGGGTTTCATAGCCTAAAAAACCTAAAACTACGCTAATTTTGACAGTTATCTTCAGCAAATTATTTTTTGCCCACAATATTGCGTTTCACACTCTGGGCAAAATACAGATAGGTATCTACATAATGCCACCGCATTCTTTAAAATTGGTGAATCCGTTTTGGCTATCGGAGGGCGCAATGAACCGACAGTATAATCATCCTACTAATATTATAAAGGCGAAAGTTTGTAAGTATGGATGTTTGTTACTCTTTCACGCAAAATCTACTGAATGGATTTTGATTGAAGAAGTTTTGGACGCTTTTACGTAGCTAGCCCAAATTAAACGAATATGTGTGCCTGTGCTATGGGATCTAGTGAAGATCATTACCCTCTACTTTCTTTTAGGTAAAAATTATATCAAGGTTTGAACGATCTTTAAGTATCCGAATAATGGTGTATTTACCCTAAATACATATTTGTGAGGTTTGATAGATAATACGAGTTTCGCCCAAATTATTTTGAAATTTAACGTTCTCGACGTGTAGGTAAAGCGTCAGAAGGATATAGACTACCTAGGTAAAGCAGTGGTAGTGTGTGCGACTGCCGCTGCCGTGGTGAGGTCCCGGGTTCTATTGCCGGGTCTAAACAAATATTTGTGTGATCCACAAATGTGTGTTTCGGAGTTGTTTCCTACGTATAATATATGTATGTATTTAGAAATATATAAAAATGTTTAACAGTTGTCTTGATCCCATACCATAAGCTTAAATTAGCTTACTTTGGGCTAGATGGCGATGTGTGAAATGTGTCCTACAATATTTATATTTATTTATATGACATCGGCCGCCTGAAGGAAAACTCTCGCAAGTCACTTGCAAATATTTCATGCGTGTATTTTGATCTTCAACAGCCCCTCTTCTCAAAACTCTGGCAAGTGTGGCGTGCCATGCAAAATGTCATGTTTTTAGTCTCCACCGTGAACAGGATCATGTCCATCCTGAGCAGCATCCACGATCAGATCAAGATACCTTACGAAGTAGTCGGAAAGGTGCTTAACGGAAAGACCGTGATTTCTGATCATGTAAGTAGCTCCATAGAAATACTCCGGCCGTTTTTTTCTGGTTATTGATGATGATAACGCAATTTCACTGTAATGGGCTTACCACCACATGTGTGACAACAATGCATACAGTGAAATATGGGCAATTGCCTCTACCTTCCCCTGCGGCGTGACTATATGTATGTACTTATGTAGAAAAATAAATTTTCTTTTGAACATTATGATCCTCAGAAAATGATCATACTGCGTTGACACTCGCGGCTCAGAGTGTAAACGCCTCTGCCCATAGAGGTCAATTGTATAGACATCAAGTAGATATCACACGAAGAAAAATATCGTTTTATTTAGTCTAATATTAGAGAGAACCGAACCTCAAACCTTTTTAGGGTTCCGTAGTTAAATGGCAAAAAACGGCACCCTTATGGATTCGTCATGTCTGTCTGTCTGGCCGTTTGTAGGTCACAGTCACTTTTCTCCGAAACTATAGGAACTATACTGTTGAAACTTGGTAAGTAGATGTATTCTGTGAACCGCATTAAGATTTTCACACAAAAATAGAAAAAAAAATTGTGGGTCTTAGAACTGAAACTCAAAATTTTTTTTTTCCTCAGACCCATATATGTCTATGGATAGGTCTTCAAAAATTACATTGTGGTTTTTATTTCTAAAATGAATAGTTTGGGCAAGAGATACTTCCAAAGTGGTAAAATATGTGCCCCCCCCCCCCCTGTAACTTCTAAAATAAGAGAATGATAAAACTAAAAAAAATATATTATGTACTTTACCATGCAAACTTTCACCGAACATTGGTTTGAACGAGAACTAGAAGGTAGTTTTTTTTTAATACGTCATAAATCGTAAACCGTAATTTACCTTTCATTCAATTACTTGCTGCCACGGAACCCTTCATGGGCGAGTCCGACACGCACTTGGCCGCCTTTTTTACTTATATAGCGCTAACACACGTTCAGATTTGGTCTGCCGGACCTCGACAGATCTGATCCGCCGAGTCCGCCGACCAAATCTGTTGTCACAACAGACGACCGGATCAGACCGCACCGGACGACCAGACGACCAGACAGGGTGTTCAGATTAGGGGCTTTTTCCCTATTCTAGGGTAAATTTTTTTTTAAGGAACTTTTGTGGAAATGAATAGTTTCTAATAAAGTATATTATTTTATATGCATTTAGTGAAAAGCTGCAAATTTAAAATTACACACACACTCATTTCAATTTTACTTATCTATGTAGATAACTGGTATGCATAGTATTCCTCTACATAGAGTAAATAAACACTACGTTATGTATTAACGTAGCTCTTTTTTCTTTCTGGCAAAAAATGTATGAAAAAGTAATTTTTGGGGAAAGGTTAAATCGGTACTGTATCGGTAAGATGGCAACATTGGGAAAAAAATTATGAAAAGTGTCTTTAAATTAAATCTGGGGAAATTTACGACAAAGTAGCTAGAACGACAACATTGATCATATCCGATGCGGATCGCGGCGGACTCAATTAATAATAATTATGTCCGCCGGACAGCTGTACACACGGTAAGATTTGGTCGGGTGGCAAATCAAATCCGCGGTCTGGCCGGATCAAATCCGGTCGTGTGTTAGGGCTAATAGCCCTAACACACGACCAAATTTGGTCTGCCGGACCTCGACAGATTTGATCCGCCGAGTCTGCCGACCAAATCTGTTGTCGCAACAGACGACCGGATCAGACCGCACCGGAAGACCAGACAACCAGACAGGGTGTTCAGATTAGGGGCTTTTTCCCTATTCTAGGGTACAATTTTTTTTAAAGAACTTTTGTGGAAATGAAAAGTTTCTAATAAAGTATATTATTTTATATGCATTTAGTGAAAAGCTGCAAATTTATAATTACACACACACTCATTTCAATTTTACTTATCTATGTAGATAACTGGTATGCAAAGTATTCCTCTACATAGAGCAAATAAACACTACGTTATGTATTAACGTAGCTCTTTTTTCTTTCTGGCAAAAAATGTATAAAAAAGTAATTTTTTGGGAATAGGTAAAATCGGTACTGGGGACATTTTTGACAAAGTAACTAAGATGGCATCATTGGGAAAAAAAATATAAAAAAGTGTCTATTTGGAGAAAAATTAAATTAAATCTGGGGAAATTTACGACAAAGTAGCTAGAACGACAACATTGATCATATCCGATGCGGATCGAGGCGCACTCAATTAATAATAATTATGTCCGCCGGACTGCTCTACAGACGGTAAGATTTGGTCGGGCGGCCAATCAAATCCGCTGTGTGGTTGGATCAAATCCGGTCGTGTGTTAGGGCTAGGGAGCTAACACACGACCAAATTTGGTCTGCCGGACCTCGACAGATTTGATCCGCCGAGTCTGCCGACCAAATCTGTTGTCGCAACAGACGACCGGATCAGACCGCACCGGACGACCAGACGACCAGACAGGGTGTTCAGATTAGGGGCTTTTTCCCTATTCTAGGCTAAAATTACTTTTTTTAAAAACTTTTGTGGAAATGAAAAGTTTCTAATAAAGTATATTATTTTATATGCATTTAGTGAAAAGCTGCAAATTTGAAATTACACACACACACAAATTTATATTTTACTTATCTATGTAGATAACTGGTATGCAGTATTCCTCTACATAGAGTAAATAAACACTACGTTATGTATTAACGTAGCTCTTTTTTCTTTCTGGCAAAAATGTATGAAAAAGTAATTTTTTGGGGAAAGGTAAAATCGGTACTGGGGACATTTTTGACAAAGTAACTAAGATGGCAACATTGGGAAAAAAATATGAAAAAGTGTCTATTTGGAGAAAAATTAAATTAAATCTGGGGAAATTTACGACAGAATAGCTAGAACGACAACATTGATCATATCCGATGCGGATCGAGGCGGACTCAATTAATAATAATTATGTCCGCCGGACTGCTCTACAGACGGTAAGATTTGGTCGGGCGGCCAATCAAATCCGCTGTCTGGTCGGATCAAATCCGGTCGTGTGTTAGGGCTTTATAAGGCTTTAACACACGACCAAATTTGGTCTGCCAGACCTCGACAGATTTGATCCGCCGAGTCTGCCGACCAAATCTGTTGTCGCAAGAGACGGCCGGATCAGACCGCACCGGACGACCAGACGACCAGACAGGGTGTTCAGATTAGGGGCTTTTCCCTATTCTAGGGTAAAAATATTTTTTTAAGGAACTTTTGTGGAAATGATAAGTTTCTAATAAAGTATATTATTTTACATGCATTTACTGAAAAGCTGCAAATTTGAAATTACACACACACACATTTCAATTTTACTTATCTATGTAGATAACTGGTATGCAGTATTCCTCTACATAGAGTAAATAAACACTACGTTATGTATTAACGTAGCTCTTTTTTCTTTCTGGCAAAAATGTATTTTTTGGGGAAAGGTAAAATCGGTACTGGGGACATTTTTGACAAACTAACTAAGATGGCAACATTAAAAAAAAATATTATGAAAAGGTGTCTATTTGGAGAAAAATTAAATTAAATCTGGGGAAATTTTCGACAAAGTAGCTAGAACGACAACATTGATCATATCCGATGCGGATCGAGGCGGACTCAATTAATAATAATTATGTCCGCCGGACTGCTCTACAGACGGTAAGATTTGGTCGGGCGGCCAATCAAATCCGCTGTCTGGTCGGATCAAATCCGGTCGTGTGTTAGGGCTTTAATAGCCCTAACACACGACCAAATTTGGTCTGCCGGACCTCGACAGATTTGATCCGCCGAGTCTGCCGACCAAATCTGTTGTCGCAACAGACGACCGGATCAGACCGCACCGGACGACCAGACGACCAGACAGGGTGTTCAGATTAGGGGCTTTTTCCCTATTCTAGGGTGAAATTACATTTTTTAAGGAACTTTTGTGAAAATGAAAAGTTTCTAATAAAGTCTCTCTGTAGAGCAGTCCGGCGGACATAATTATTATTAATTGAGTCCGCCTCGATCCGCATCGGATATGATCAATGTTGTCGTTCTAGCTACTTTGTCGTAAATTTCCCCAGATTTAATTTAATTTTTCTCCAAATAGACACTTTTTCATAATTTTTTTCCCAATGTTGCGATCTTAGTTACTTTGTCAAAAATGTCCCCAGTACCGATTTTACCTTTCCCCAAAAAAATACTTTTTCATATATGTTTTGCCAGAAAGAAAAAAGAGCTACGTTAATACATAACGTAGTGTTTATTTACTCTATGTAGAGGAATACTGCATACCAGTTATCTACATAGATAAGTGAAATTGAAATGTGTGTGTGTGTAATTTCAAATTTGCAGCTTTTCACTAAATGCATATAAAATAATATACTTTATTAGAAACTTATCATTTCCACAAAAGTTCCTTAAAAAAAATAATTTTACCCTAGAATAGGGAAAAGCCCCTAATCTGAACACCCTGTCTGGTCGTCCGGTGCGGTCTGATCCGGCCGTCTGTTGCGACAACAGATTTGGTCGGCAGACTCGGCGGATCAAATCTGTCGAGGTCTGGCAGACCAAATTTGGTCGTGTGTTAGGGCCTTAAAAGCCCTAACACACGACCGGATTTGATCCGGCCAGACCGCGGATTTGATTTGCCACCCGACCAAATCTTACCGTGTGTACAGCTGTCCGGCGGACATAATTATTATTAATTGAGTACGCCGCGATCCGCATCGGATATGATCAATGTTGTCGTTCTAGCTACTTTGTCGTAAATTTCCCCAGATTTAATTTAAAGACACTTTTCATAATTTTTTTCCCAATGTTGCCATCTTACCGATACAGTACCGATTTTACCTTTCCCCAAAAATTACTTTTTCATACATTTTTTGCCAGAAAGAAAAAAGAGCTACGTTAATACATAACGTAGTGTTTATTTACTCTATGTAGAGGAATACTATGCATACCAGTTATCTACATAGATAAGTAAAATTGAAATGAGTGTGTGTGTAATTTTAAATTTGCAGCTTTTCACTAAATGCATATAAAATAATATACTTTATTAGAAACTATTCATTTCCACAAAAGTTCCTTAAAAAAAAATTTACCCTAGAATAGGGAAAAAGCCCCTAATCTGAACACCCTGTCTGGTCGTCTGGTCGTCCGGTGCGGTCTGATCCGGTCGTCTGTTGCGACAACAGATTTGGTCGGCGGACTCGGCGGATCAGATCTGTCGAGGTCCGGCAGACCAAATCTGAACGTGTGTTAACGCTAATAAAGCCCTAACACACGACCGGATTTGATCCGACCAGACAGCGGATTTGATTGGCCGCCCGACCAAATCTTACCGTCTGTAGAGCAGTCCGGCGGACATAATTATTATTAATTGAGTCCGCCTCGATCCGCATCGGATATGATCAATGTTGTCGTTCTAGCTGCTTTGTCGTAAATTTCCCCAGATTTAATTTAATTTTTCTCCAAATAGACACTTTTTCATAATTTTTTTCCCAATGTTGCCATCTTAGTTACTTTGTCAAAAATGTCCCCAGTACCGATTTTACCTTTCCCCAAAAATTGCTTTTTCATATTTTTTTTGCCAGAAAGAAAAAAGAGCTACGTTAATACATAACGTAGTGTTTATTTACTCTATGTAGAGGAATACTATGCATACCAGTTATCTACATAGATAAGTAAAATTGAAATGTGTGTGTGTGTAATTCAAATTTGCAGCTTTTCACTAAAAGCATATAAAATAATATACTTTTTTAGAAACCTTTCATTTCCAAAAAAGTTCCTTAAAAAAAAATTTTACCCCAGAATAGGGAAAAAGCCCCTAATCTGTACACCCTGTCTGGTCGTCTGGTCGTCCGGTGCGGTCTGATCCGGTCGTCTGTTGCGACAACAGATTTGGTCGGCGGACTCGGCGGATCAGATCTGTCGAGGTCCGGCAGACCAAATCTGAACGTGTGTTATAGCGTTAACCGACCAAATCTTACCGTGTGTACAGCTGTCCGGCGGACATAATTATTATTAATTGAGTCCGCCGCGATCCGCATCGGATATGATCAATGTTGTCGTTCTAGCTACTTTGTCGTAAATTTCCCCAGATTTAATTTAAAGACACTTTTCATAATTTTTTTCCCAATGTTGCCATCTTACCGATACAGTACCGATTTTAAAGCCCTAACACACGACCGGATTTGATCCGACCAGACAGCGGATTTGATTGGCCTCCCGACCAAATCTTACCGTCTGTAGAGCAGTCCGGCGGACATGATTTTTATTAATTGAGGCCGCCTCGATCCGCATCGGATATGATCAATGTTGTCGTTCCAGCTACTTTGTCGTAAATTTCCCCAGATTTAATTTAATTTTTCTCCAAATAGACACTTTTTCATATTTATTTTCCCAATGTTGCCATCTTAGTCACTTTGTCAAAAATGTCCCTAGTACTGATTTTACCTTTTCCCAAAAAATTACTTTTTCATACATGTTTTGCCAGAACGAAAAAAGAGCTACGTTAATACATAACGTAGTGTTTATTTACTATATGTAGAGGAATACTGCATACCAGTTATCTACATAGATAAGTAAAATTGAAATGTGTGTGTGTGTAATTTCAAATTTACAGCTTTTCACTCAATGCATATAAAATAATATACTTTATTAGAAACTTTTCATTTCCACTAAAGATCTTTAAAAAAAGTAATTTTACCCTAGAATAGGGAAAAAGCCCCTAATCTGAACACCCTGTCTGGTCGTCTGGTCCAAAACCAAATCTGTTGTCGCAACAGACGACCGGATCAGACCGCACCGGACGACCAGACGACCAGACAGGGTGTTCAGATTAGGGGCTTTTTCCCTATTCTAGGGTAAATTTTTTTTTAAGGAACTTTTGTGGAAATGAATAGTTTCTAATAAAGTATATTATTTTATATGCATTTAGTGAAAAGCTGCAAATTTAAAATTACACACACACTCATTTCAATTTTACTTATCTATGTAGATAAATGGTATGCATAGTATTCCTCTACATAGAGTAAATAAACACTACGTTATGTATTAACGTAGCTCTTTTTTCTTTCTGGCAAAAAATGTATGAAAAAGTAATTTTTGGGGAAAGGTAAAATCGGTACTGTATCGGTAAGATGGCAACATTGGGAAAAAAAATTATGAAAAGTGTCTTAAAATTAAATCTGGGGAAATTTACGACAAAGTAGCTAGAACGACAACATCATATCCGATGCGGATCGCGGCGGACTCAATTAATAATAATTATGTCCGCCGGACAGCTGTACACACGGTAATAGCGTTAACACACGTTCAGATTTGGTCTGCCGGACCTCGACAGATCTGATCCGCCGAGTCCGCCGACCAAATCTGTTGTCGCAACAGACGACCGGATCAGACCGCACCGGACGACCAGACAGGGTGTACAGATTAGGGGCTTTTTCCCTATTCTGGGGTAAAATTTTTTTTTAAGGAACTTTTTTGGAAATGAAAGGTTTCTATAAAAGTATATTATTTTATATGCTTTTAGTGAAAAGCTGCAAATTTGAATTACACACACACACATTTCAATTTTACTTATCTATGTAGATAACTGGTATGCATAGTATTCCTCTACATAGAGTAAATAAACACTACGTTATGTATTAACGTAGCTCTTTTTTCTTTCTGGCAAAAAAAAAATGAAAAAGCAATTTTTGGGGAAAGGTAAAATCGGTACTGGGGACATTTTTGACAAAGTAACTAAGATGGCAACATTGGGAAAAAAATTATGAAAAAGTGTCTATTTGGAGAAAAATTAAATTAAATCTGGGGAAATTTACGACAAAGTAGCTAGAACGACAACATTGATCATATCCGATGCGGATCGACGCGGACTCAATTAATAATAATTATGTCCGCCGGACTGCTCTACAGACGGTAAGATTTGGTCGGGCGGCCAATCAAATCCGCTGTCTGGTCGGATCAAATCCGGTCGTGTGTTAGGGCTTTAAGATTTGGTCGGGTGGCAAATCAAATCCGCGGTCTGGCCGGATCAAATCCGGTCGTGTGTTAGGGCTTTAATAGCGTTAACACACGTTCAGATTTGGTCTGCCGGACCTCGACAGATCTGATCCGCCGAGTCCGCCGACCAAATCTGTTGTCGCAACAGACGACCGGATCAGACCGCACCGGACGACCAGACGACCAGACAGGGTGTTCAGATTAGGGGCTTTTTCCCTATTCTTAGGTAAATTTTTTTTTAAGGAAATTTTGTGGAAATGAATAGTTTCTAATAAAGTATATTATTTTATATGCATTTAGTGAAAAGCTGCAAATTTAAAATTACACACACACTCATTTCAATTTTACTTATCTATGTAGATAACTGGTATGCATAGTATTCCTCTACATAGAGTAAATAAACACTACGTTATGTATTAACGTAGCTCTTTTTTCTTTCTGGCAAAAAATGTATGAAAAAGTAATTTTTGGGGAAAGGTAAAATCGGTACTGTATCGGTAAGATGGCAACATTGGGAAAAAAATTATGAAAAGTGTCTTTAAATTAAATCTGGGGAAATTTACGACAAAGTAGCTAGAACGACAACATTGATCATATCCGATGCGGATCGCGGCGGACTCAATTAATAATAATTATGTCCGCCGGACAGCTGTACACACGGTAAGATTTGGTCGCGTGGCAAATCAAATCCGCGGTCTGGCCGGATCAAATCCGGTCGTGTGTTAGGGCTTTTATAAAGCGGATATGATCAATGTTGTCGTTCTAGCTACTTTGTCGTAAATTTCCCCAGATTCGGTCGGATTTGCATCATCTGCTGCCGTCCTTATCGCACGAATTTGAGGTAAAGCTTCCGTCGATCGGCGCGCGGCGTGCGTAGTTGAACTTTAACATATACCTATTTGATTCAAAACTCTGAGGCCGTAGGTACGAAGTTCGTCGAAAATCGTGAAATTTTATGTCAACACAAATTCTTTATTTCCTCAGTTTTCATTTTTCAGGATAGAATGAGCTTCGGTGTCACCATGGAAGAGAGGTTATCATTAGGTTCTGTGCAGCGCTATATTGGATACAACGAAATTACAGCGGTCAAGGAAAAACATGTTGAGGTAACTTTGATAAATTTGTAAATCGAAGACTGCTAAGTTTGATTATTTAAAGCTTCGTATGTGGTAATAAAAAAAATTCGGACTATGTGGTTATTGATAATAATTTTATCAAGTACAGTTATTAATTTATGAAAAATAAAATATAACTTGCATTCGTTAAAATTTATGTAATAATGAAAATATTTCTGTCTCAGACAATTCTTGCTTTCAGTATCTAGGCTTTTGTGCTGTGTGCCTAAGCCTGGGTGCTTTGGTACCTAACGTTGTCAAGATCGGTGTGATCAAGGTGAAAGGACTTTGCTACGGGTTCTGCAGCGTTAAAATGGCGCTGAAGTTTAGCTTGGAACCCGACAGGTAAAGTTAGGTTCATGTGTAGATGTAGAAAACATAGGTAATATAATTATATGTATTCATACAATTATTATAAATGTGAAGAGTGTGTTTGTCCTTCCTCTTAGAAAAAAATGCAATGAATTGAAATTACTTCAGTGAGATAAGCATTGAACGCACGGATTTATTGGTATTGGTGAAGACTGTTTATCGGTGAAGCGTTCTGTAATACCGTCCAATGTAAACGCCTCTTTACCTGTTACTTTGTCACAGCTTTCTCAACGAGCGAAAGCTCGGGAGGAAGTGTAGAAGAAGTTGTATTTTCACGCTGTATCCCTGACAAGGTAGTCAGAGAGGACGGATCGTCAGGCTTAGCGATCCATGCATACCTACTTCTTTAGCTTCTTGAAGATTCATCAATCGCTTGATACACGCACGTCTGGGTATCCGAGTACTTTTTACTTATACGTTTTGAGCAATCTGCTCACGTGGTCTTCATATGCAAATCTCGGCCTACCCTAACTCCTTCTACCCTCTACTTTCCCACAATATATAAATAAATAAATTCCAATAATATCAATATTTATTTGTAACAGATACATAAACGAAGTATTGGACTTTGCACGGAACCATCCACAATTGATCAATCTACTCAACATCGTGGACAAAGTGTACTCTGTAAAGGATATCTCCACACTTGTTACGAAACGAGTGGCCAAGAGTGAGTACAATATATTCCAATGAAGCCTGAAATAATTATTAAATTGAAATGGTGGCATCTCCACACTTGTTCCGAAACGAGTGGCCAAGAGTGAGTACAATATATTCCAATGAAGCCTGAAGATCTTCCGGACCCAAGTCAACCTTACTCGCTGACTGCTACACGTGTTGAGTAATCACAGAGCAAGTATATATTTCTCGCTTCCTCTGGCTCACGCCGTAATAGAGACGAAAGTAATAATAAAACCGCATACCAAGTTTATGTCAGGCTGTAAGCAAAAATTGCTATCTGCTGTTGAAATGTTCCAAGCCTCCAATTAGGCCTTCAACATGGTTTAACGACTGCCATGTTACTGGCAACTGGAACCAACGGCTTAATGTGCCTTCAGAAGCACGAAATGGCTCGTAAATGGAAAATACCACAAAGCGAACACCTATCCGTAACCAACCATAGTGAAAGTGTCTTAATGCAGTGATCGTTAACAGAACACTGAGTCAGCGGGCCACGAGTGGTTTTTTAGTAACACTATATTATATTCTAAACAGATATTTTTCACAGCAAAAGTCCACGATAGAGATATACAAACGGAGACTCATCCCATGGAAGAGCACCATGAAAAGAATTATACTTCCGATCTTTGGGAGTGGAAGCGAAGGGCTTGTCAATGGGTAAGTTGCAATTTAAACCTAAATAAAGGGAAGAGATATTAGGTACCTACTTAATGCAGTGTATGAGAGACTTAAGCAAAAGTTAAGCTTAGACTTGGGCAAGGTTCTATTTATTCATTTATCCTTAAATCCTATCATTACAGCTTTCTACCCCTTAGGTAGAAAGTTGTAATGGTAGTCACTTCCAATATCGAAAAAAAATATTAAAAAAGTCGAAAAGCTATAATTATATCCAGGATTTACATACATTAGACATATAGACATAGACATATTGTCACGCCTTTATCCCCGAAGGGGTAGGCAGAGGCATACTATACGCCCACATTTCGACGAATGCACTTTTGTCCTACGTAACAGGTGGTGAGCCCACTGCCGTATTGAATGGATAGGTTATGACGACCCGCTGTTGAATCAACTGGGCTTAACGACTGCCATGTTACTGGCAACCGAGACCAGCGACTTAACGTACCTTCCGAAGCACGCAAACGCTAGCAAATGTAAATGCCACAAAGTGGTCACCCTTCCTAGGACCAGCCATAGCAAAAGTTGCACAACGCAGTGATCGTTTACAGAACACTGAGCCCGCGGAGCCACAAGCGCTTCGAGCAGAATACTATTATGGACAGTGAACATATGCCATCTTTACAGAATCCCCTCAATTAAAAAAGTCAACCTTAACGATAGTTTAGAACCACAGTTTAGAACTCATAGAAACTTATCAAAATTAGTAACTACTTTCTAGGTCAACTGTACCATAGACTACAAATAATATGTGCTGATCTAAAACGTATATGTCCATGTATTCAATGATGGATTTGTATGAGAAATACTAAAAAACAACCAAAAAACTCAACTTGTTTTGCAGGCGACGATAGTAAACTGCCAGACCCATTCGACTCAAACACACTACAGCCATTTGCGTTCTGAGATTTACTCTCAGACCGTAGAACCACGGGACAAGTGTATGCAGACCACGAAAGAATGCGGCATCAATACCACTCCCCAGAATTACTTCTTGTGGGGTCTAAGAGGACGAAGAGATTTGGGACAACATTCCATGGATTTGAGACCAGAACATTCCCCTTCAAAACAGAAAGGTGAGTATAACAAGAAATACCCGAAGTACCACTCGTGACGACATCTCGGATGACCAGTCATCATCGACTGGTCGTTAATCTAATGTGTTGAGAAATTCTCTCGGCCTCGGTGGTGTGATGGTAGTTGAAGCGATGTTCGCTACTGATGACTTCTCAGGTACGATCCCTAGAGTGCAGAAATATTTACGTTATCTGCAAATATTTGTTTTGGAGCTGGAGTGTTTTCTCTGTGTAATATGTAAGTACAGTTGTCAGTTGTCCAGATCTAATAGCACAAGCTAATAATAGCTAAATTTGGGCTGAATAGCTGTGTAAAAATGTCCTAAAATATTTATGTGAGCTGAAGTGAGCGTAGCTTCACTTTATTCTTCCCCGATTCAGAATTTCGCTTGCTCCTCGAACTCCTCCCAAACCACTCAACACTTTTAGATCAAATTTGACCCATAATACGACATCTGGCTATAGATGGTTTAGAAAAAATAAAATCGAAAATCAGACATCATGGAGGAATAATCACCAAAAGTTCGTGTTCGGAAATCAGTTTATTCTGCATTTTGAATATCAGCCATGAGAAGTCATAGAGAGAGTCAAGGTCATTTTTCTTTATGCAAAGAAAAGGCCCTCTTTGAACCTTTCGTATTAGGGATTATTGAATTAATGTTTCATTTTGGCACCAGCGCAACCGGTAACTACATGCACTTGGCCGTGCATTGGCGAAGACAAAGATAAGGAAGAAGATGAGTACTCATCCAATAATGAAGACTTCTACCCAGAACATTACCAGTTAAAGGAAGAACCAGTGGAACATTGATCATAATGTATTTGGCAAGGATATTCTTGGCTAATGGCGTTGTTAGGTACGGAAGCCTAAAAATACCCTAAAACTGACTGAATTTCAATAACGGTTTACATCTAATTATAGGATTATTAAACGATTTAAACAGTTTAATATTTTGCATTTTATTTATTTAACAGCAGTGCTCCATTTTTTTTTCGTAAAGGAGTGTACCCTCATAAGTGGATTAAAATTTAAATTTGTTTATTGCACAAAAAGTGTTCTCCGTGGGAATTCGATGTTGTTCTGAAATTCTGAAACACGTACAACTTAATTTCTAACCAAAAACCCACTCACAATTTTTTTGATTTCCATACTAACTTTCAGACCCTATTTTATCACTTTAGTGGTGCAATAAAAAAAAATCGACTTTGTCACTTCATAAAAGAATCTCTGTGCAAACTTTTCAAGTTTCTAGGTCCAAGGGTACGGCTGGGCGATGGGGATCACCAGTGAGTCAGAACTTTTCATCATTTACATTAAGATAAAATAATCAGACGAAAAAGAGATAAACCGTGGAGTTGTGGACTAAAGGACTTTCTTAGCGGTAAATACACAAACTTAAGTCTTGGTAGAGTTCAATTGGACATGATTTAGACTACCCTAATCGGGCACACTTGCGAGAGTAACCTCGATTTTAGACAAGAAGTTATTAAGACTTTATCCACTAGATACAGACCGGTGATACTGGTGCGACCTACGTAATAAGTGTCATCTGTATTTAATCCGCATACCAATGGATGCCATTAATAATATTTTTTTTTTCAGATTACAATGGCATTTAAGATAAATATAAAGAACAATAATAAATATTATCAAACTCAACATTTCTACAAATATTTTAAAATCAAGAAATCAATGGTTATGACAGCGAATGTCATTGAGAAAATAAACATTATGAAAATATACAAGAAGATACCTAATAAATTAACTAATGTTGACTAGAGCCAGGAGACGTAGTATAGCACAAATAACACCAGCGGACTCGTCACTTTATTCCGCCTCTACTCCATGCACAAGTGAAGTAGTCGCACAGGGAATAGAAGAGGCGTCGAGCGTAACATCCAGTGACGAGTATTTTTCCCCACCGACGTCGCCAAGACCCCCGCTTCCGGTGGTGATGTGCACCGCATGCGATGGACTAATTCGATGAATGAGACTGTCATGCGGGCATATTATACGGCTACAAAGGGAGGAACTATCCGCACTGCGTATCGTGAACGTATGCTGCACTTGTTTCGCGAACTTGAACCATCTGTCAACGTTTCAGCTCAAAGATTATCGGACCAAGTGCGTGCTATCCAGCGTAATCAGATGTTGGATAGCAGCGTACTTGAGAGACTACGCTTAGAATGTCTACAGAATAACGATGTTATCTACGACCAACCGTTAAGGTCACAAGACCAAGTAAGTATTTCTATTAATCTAGAGTTTCATGAAAATACGGAAGTAGATGACATGGTTGTATCTGTAGACACTGAGCACAATGAGGAGATAAAGGTAGCTTTAGGGCGTGCGTTTGAGGAATATCGGTCTATGGCCATTGATTTTAGGCCACGTCTACCTCGGTTACCAATGCATAAGAAAAACTTGGCACTGGTGAGCACTATTGATACACTATTGCCTATGTATTTAGACAATAGTGAAACTCTTGATGATATTCATTCATTCCTATACTGTGCTGTTGTGGCAACATGTCGTCTAGCGGGGGTTTCATTTATGATGAGAAACGATAATACGCGACATAGACCAGTTGTCCCAGAGTGGCAGTGTAGGATTGAACGACGTATTGCTGAGACAAGAGTACTCATCAGCAAGTTATCCTGCTTCAGATCGGGTAATACTCGACCGAGGGTGATGCGCTTTGTGAACCGAGCATTTTCAGGAACGGGTATCAGCTCCAATGAATATGTGAGTCGGGTCACAGAGCGCATCGACTTCCTTAAGCAAAAAGTCTATGCATGGGCACATCGAATACGTAGATATAAAAAACGCGTAGACCGGACTAATGGTATAGTCGCAGATTCGAAAGCGATCAGAGATGGGTTTATAGAAATTGGGAACGATTAGATAAAGGTGTGAGACCCCTACTGGATTTTGATGAGACAAACACATTTTGGCAAAGCATCTGGTCGGTGCCCGTCAGTCACACCGAGGGTGATTGGATGAGTGATGTCAAGCGAGTATGTGAAGATATATCGGAAATGGAAAAAGTCACAATTGACAGTTCTGATATAGCTAGTGCAGTGCGTCCGTTATCTAATTGGAAATCTCCAGGACCGGACGGACTGCACACTTTTTGGCTTAAATGGTTACGTAGTTCACATGCTCGACTGGCATCGCATTTTCAATCTGCTCTTGAATCTGGGTCATTACCAATTTTTATGACAACTGATGTGACCCATCTGTTCCATAAATCAGGTAGTACTTCAAACCCCAGTAATTATAGACCAATCACGTGTTTGCCGTCGATCTATAAAATACTTACATCCATTCTGAGACATAAATTAAATAAACATATTAATGAAAACAAAATTATGAGTACCTATCAGAATGGATGTAGAAGTGGGGCTCGAGGTACTAAGGAGCTTCTCCTCATTGATATGGCCATTAGCCAACAATTTCGTCGTAACTATAAGGATATCTCAACATGTTGGATAGATTATAAGAAGGCGTTTGACTCTGTACCTCACACGTGGCTCTTGAGGGTGCTAGAGTTGTACAAAGTTGATACAACTCTATGCACCTTTTTAAAGTCATGTTTTAGGCAATGGAGGACCCTTCTTACCTATCCAGGATGTAGGGATGCCTGTGGTAACGGCGAACCGATTAGGATCCAGCGGGGTATCTTTCAAGGTGACAGTTTGAGTCCCCTTTGGTTTTGCTTAGCACTGAACCCTCTTAGTACACTACTAGAGAGTTCAGGGCTGGGTTATAGATTACGAAGAGGAGGTCAGGTTATATCTCATTTGCTTTACATGGATGACTTAAAGCTTTTTGCCACAAATAGTTCTCATCTGGTTGATTTACTAAAGGTAACTGAAAACTTTAGTAATTCAATCAAGATGGAATTCGGTGTGGAAAAATGTGCAGTAATGCATGTTAAGCGAGGACGGATAGTGGAATCAGAAGGTATTCAGCTTTCTGATTCCATTCATCTGACATCACTTCTCGTATATGACGAGACACCTATAAGTACCTGGGTATGTCACAGGCGTTAGGCATTAATGAAGCTGACATGAAACAGTCGTTACGAGAGCGTTTCCTTGGTCGCTTGAGAAAAGTCTTAACTAGTCATTTGTCAGGCGGCAATAAGGTGCGTGCTTATAATGGCTGGGTCATGCCACTTTTGATGTACTCCTTTGGCATAATCAAGTGGACTCAAACTGAGCTCGATGCCTTAGATAGGAGAGTCCGTACATTGTTGACATCATATCGAATGCATCATCCACGTTCTTCGGTTATGAGGATGTACATCCCGCGGAAATGTGGTGGTCGAGGCTTCTTGAATGCTAAAACCCTACATAACTGAGAAGTGTGCACCCTTAGAGATTACTTTTTACACATGAATGTGGATATGCATCGGGATGTTGTCAAAGTGGATACTGGGCTCACCCCGCTATCCTTGGCTAAAGAGAACTGGCGCAAACCAGCTATACTTAGTGTTGGTGACCGGCAGGAGATATGGAGGAGCAAGGAGCTTCATGGTAGGTTTTATAAGGTTCTTCATGGACCTGATGTGGACCTTATAGCCTCTGTGGCCTGGCTACGAGTCGGTAATCTCTTTGGAGAGACCGAGGGTTTTGTCTGTGCAATTGCAGATGAAGTTATCATGACGAACAACTACCGGAAATATATACTGAGGGACGGCACGGTTGATGTATGTCGAGCGTGTCATCTGCCAGGCGAGTCCCTTAGGCATATAATCTCTGGTTGTTCTCGTCTTGCTAACGGCGAGTACTTGCACAGACACAATCTAGTAGCCAGGATCATACATCAGCAACTTACTCTGAAATACCGCCTAGTGGATACTGAGGTCCCTTATTACAGATATGTAGCTGAGTCAGTTCTTGAAAATGGTCATATCACATTGTACTGGGATCGATCTATTATTACAGACAGGACTGTTGTAGCCAACAAACCTGATATTGTGGTCATAGATCGATCTGAGCGGCGAGCAATGATTATTGATATCACAATCCCTCATGACGAGAATCTTATGAAATCTGAGAATGATAAAAAAATAAAATATCTGGACTTAGCACGCGAGATTGTCGACATGTGGGAAATTGATTCGGCAATCATTGTTCCTATAGTCATCTCCGTTAATGGTCTTATAGCTAAGAGCCTCGACCAATACCTAAAGAGGCCAGCGTTGGGCAGCTGGATCAAGGGCGTGATGCAAAAAGCAGTACTACTTGACACGGCTCGCATTGTGCGGAGGTTCTTATCTTTGGAGCCCTAACCACCGGTAACTTGGTCCCTGTACCCGATGCCGGTGGGACACTATTTTTATATTTTTAAATGTATTTTTTTTAATAATATGTATATTTAAAAATGTAAATAATATGTTAGTTGTCTAAATAAAAAGAATAATTTTGTAATAACAAACTATCTCTCAAAATTTTACACTTTTATGTTCATAAGTCTGTCTTCACTTATTAGGAGTGTACATTAGGTTGAGGAACTTTGAATTCCAACTAGGTAAGAACCTGTATTTTGGAATTCAGTGAAAAATTAATTTCATCAATATGCAGCAAAAGCAGGGTGAGGTAGAACAACGTGCCTTGTGGGACTCCAGCATTTAAGGCTGTGTAGTATGAACAGTCGCCATAGACGACAGCACACTCCCCAAAACTCCTCGGGCAGTCCTTTGAAGGTAATTTAGATAGAAGATGACGATGACAGACCCGGTCAAAGGACTTAGAAATATCGTATCTTACTGCCAGAGCCTCTCCTTTACTCTCGCTAGCCGTCACCCCGCAGTGTGTGAGGTATTCAAGAAGATCGCTAGTCGTATTACTAGAGCTGGTCGTATTTGTAAAGGTACCTCAAGGGCTGTGCCTTGATTACAAACTCCATTGCCTATAATAGCACGGAGGTGACGACTATAGGCCTGTAATTGAACACTACCCGTCCTTCACACTTTTTGGATACAGAATAATCTTGTGCGGTCTTCCAAAAAGCCGGTACTTGTTTCATGGAATACACAGACACAACTCGGGATCATACTGCTTTAGTACTAACGCAAGTACTCCGAATGTTTTTAAGTCGAGTGGGCGACTTAAAAACGTCGAGAATCTGAAGTTCCCGGCGTACCTCTGGCTAGGAGAAATAAATATCCGGTATGGACGTTCCACATCATAGGATACCAGGCGGCAAAGCGCCCCCGTTGTTCATGATCAAGTTAAAAGCAAAGAGAAATCCAAATAGGCCAGCTTTCTCCAAGCTACCGTCGGGTTTATGTAGGGGTGGTAAACCAGAGTCACAGAAGTTTTTACGGTAGCTTTGGCAAGCGATCGGAATTCACGATTTCCAGAAGACCTTGGTTTTTTACTTATTGTACTAATTGTCATTTTTGATAACCAAACTGTACGGGAATTTGACTTGTCGATTGTTAGTGTTAGTGATTGGCTATGCCAATCGCTCGCGCTCACTTGGGCGCAATCATCGGGATCTATAACTTTGATTATGACAATTTCACTCAGCTTGGGAAAACGGGACAATTTAGCGTCCCGAGGATTGTTCCGTGGACACCGGGACGGAGAACCGGAAAAAGGGACGGTCCCGTTCAAAACGGGACGTATGGTCACGTTAGGTATGCAGGGTAACGTGATGGATCAATTTCAGTAGACATATTGAATAGATTTATTAAGGATCTAATAAGATATTTTTTTCTCAATAAATTCTATGGCCCGTGAAACTGCTCAGCGGCGTTCTGTGCATATTCCGTAAGTAATATATAAAAGGACCGTTCCTCCATATGCAACCCGAACAAAATCTATAACATTTTCATTTCTGAAACCATAAATACCCGTCATTCTGACTCCCACATTGGAATTAGATGAACTTCGGGATAGGAAGAAAGGAAATTAAGCTTTGGTAATTTGGCAATTTGTAAAATTATTTAGAGTTAATAATTAAATTCCTACGTTAGGTACCGATCACACACTATAAGACCAGTAAGACCGACCCAACTAGATACTTCAGTTCACAATAGAATTTATTTCAAATAGAATATTTAGTAAAAAGGGCTGAAAAGGGAATATATATACCTAGGTATATAATCTTTATTTCATCAAACCTAGTTTTAATACATCCATTTCATTGAAATTTCCATTTAAGCTATGGAACGCTTGTGTTTGGAAATTCCGCTCTTCCTCGTTATATCATCCGAAATAAATGCACGTGTTACAAAATCAATTTTAGATCAACTTAAACAAATTCATGACTATAAATAAAAACTATAAGTAAAATGAACAAAAGAAATCCAAGTGTGTGTGTGTGTGTGTGTGTGTGTGTGTGTGTGTGTGTGTGTGTGTGTGCGCGCGCGTGTGCGTGTGCGTGCGAGCGTGCGTGCGTGTATGTGTGTGTGTGTTTGTGTGTGTGTGTGCGCGCGTGCGTGCGTGCGTGTGTGTGTGTGTGTGCTTGAATTAGCGTGTGCGTGAGGGCTTGTGTGAGCGTGTGAGTGTGAGTAAATTTGTGATTATATCATGTACACGCCTGTATCAGATGTTCCACTTCTTCATAGGTCTTCGATTGCAACCGATCTAGCAACGCTCGTTTACAATTGCGTAGTGTAAGTGAGTAAATATCAATTTCTTTGTTTGCAAGGTTATACAAATGAGACGACTGTCGGGGAAATTGTCTACTAGCGAAAGTGGACTTGATTACGACTGGGGGAGCCACTTTACATTTCCTTCTCCCAGTAAGTTTTTTGGGGTCATATACTAATGATATGTGTTTTTTCAGGTTTGAAGGACGTAGAGTTTTCTAACCGTCATCAGCTTAGTCTCCCTGTATAGAACTTCTGTTTGAAACCTAAACGGTTTGAACAGCATGACCTTCAGAAGAGACCTCTTTGCTCTCTCTAGGTCCAAGAACGTTATTTTAGTGGCACCTCCCCAAATCGGTAAACAATATGATAAGACTGATTGCGCTAGAGAGATGTAAATTTGTTGTAGAAGGTGTTTCGATGTAATGTAGCGTAATTCTTTAAAAGTCCATATCAGTTTCCTTGTCCTTGCCATTAATAGTTCAATGTGTGAGTGCCAGGATAGGCGCTGGTCCACCATAACTCCAAGATATTTGATATGTCTAACGCGTTCGATCTCTATACAGTTACAGACCGAATTTAAAGTTTGTTGGCACTTGTGGATTTTTATTTTATATTGAATTGAAGGTTGGGTGTTTGTATACTTAGAGAAACAAATGAAATTGGTCTTAGATATATTTAGAGTTAAAAGATTTAGATCCAACCAACTAGCTATTCTTGAAAGACCAGCCTCGGCAACTTGCTGGATTTCTATCCAAGTTTGTCCCTTAAATACTATCGCGGTATCGGCTGCGTAAGAGCAAATACGAGCTCAGGGTATCTTCATATTACAAAGCGCGTTAATATAAATTAAAAACAGTGTCGGCCCGAGCACACTACCTTGTCCCACACCAAATGTGACCCTTTCCACCGAGCTAAGGACGTCGAAGAGCTTAACTTTTTGCCTTCTATCAGTAAGGTAATCCGTAATCAATGAGAGGGGGCCCCCCCGTATTCCGTGTTTTTCAAGCCTTTCTAAGAGAATGGGAACCGAAACGGTATCGAAGGCTTTTTTAATATCGAGAAACACAGCGAGACACTTTCCTCCCCTGTCCACTATATTCGTCACAGTAGAAGCAAGCTACAAAACAGCGTGCTCCGTCGACTTTTCCTTTCTAAAGCCAAATTGGTAAGGTGATAACAAGTTCGATTTGTTTAGGTACTCTGTCAGACGCGTGTTGATTAGTCGTTCAATTATTTTAGACAACGATGTTAAAACCGAGATGGGTATATAATTAGAAGGGTCTTTTTTATTCCCACTCTTATAAATAGGGGTAATTACGGCTAGTTTTAAGGCTTTAGGAAATGTAGAATATTCGAAACAGAGGTTAGCAAGATGAGTTAAGACTGGGACCACCAAACAGGAAGCAGCCTTCAGGAAGCTAACTGGGATATTGTCCCATCCAGGGGCACTGTTAGATCTAAGACTCATCAGTATGTTGTGTACTTCAAGGTGGTCAGTGTCTAGGATCACAAACGAAGTGAGTGGTATATTATTAGTTTGCTCTTGATTTGAATAGTTTGCAGGATTAATTTTTGCACTAACTTCGCTGGCGAGAATTATACCTATATTTGCAAAGTATGTGCTGACAGAGTCAACTGATTCCTCTGGAGTAGTTTTCAGCTCCAAGAGTTCCCTGCTTGATGTTTTTCTTGGTTTACACTGAGTAATGGTGTTTATCTTATCCCACAGCTTTTTGGGGCTCCCCTGAAATTTTGCTACCAGCTCTTTGTAGTATTTACGCTTATGCTTTTTTATTATATAGTTACAGTAGTTCCGGTACCTTTTGTAAGTGATTTTTAATATTTCATTAAAAGGGTCTAGTTTGAGTCTTTTTTGCATATTATTTCGATTGCGTATGCAGCGAAGTAGACCGAGAGTAATGCAGGGTTTAATAGTTCGACATCTCACAGGAACTCTCGTAATATGAGTGGTAGACTTTAATATTTATTGTATAATTAAAATTAAACGGTTGAGAACGGCGGTCTTAAACAAAATGTGGCGAAGACCGAGTACTTGGCACTAAACTCGACAGATCCCACATCCGTCCGCATAGGCGGTGCTTTGGTCGAGCGCACGGACCAGGTTAAATACCTGGGATCTGTTCTTCACACGTCCAGTGACATCGATTGCGATGTCAAGTCACTCATTGCTGCCGCGTGGGCCAAATGGCGGGAGATGACCGGTGTCATTTGTGACCCTAGAATGCCGATCCGGTTGAAGGGACAGGTCTACAAAACCATTATTAGACCTGTCCTTTTACATGGCAGTGAGACGTGGCCGATATTGGAGCGACACAAGCAGGAGCTGCGTGTCACGGGAATGAAGATGCTGCGGTGGATGTGTGGAGTCACGCGGATGGACCGCGTGAGGAACTCTCGCATCCGCGGCAGCCTTCACGTCGAGTTGAGTTTTCATCATAGTGGATATCATCTTCTTAATATCCTCCTTGAAGGCCAGAAATTCGTCACTATCGTATTCAGGTCCCCTTGCGCGTTTGGTTCGTTGGGCTACGTAAGGAGGAGTGGTTGCTCGGTTTGACCTGTTATATTTGACTCAGACAATGATCTGGTACTCAGTTCTTCCATAGCGAGCAGTTGTACAGTTAAAATATGTATGTATAAAAAATTTAGGCCAGTTATATTTACAGTACAATCACAGTACCCCGCTTTAGTATATCAATTATGGGCGGTTTTTGTAAAATAAAATTTATTTGTTTTTAAATAAAAATAAATAAATATCCATCACGCCTTATCCCCGAAGGGGTAGCAGAGGCATATTATATGGCCACTTTTCACCGTGTGGATTCCTGTCCCACGTAATAGGTGGTGAGCCCATTGCCGTGTTGAAATAGACAGACGCAGGTTGTGGCTACCTGCTGTTGAATTTTTTTTAAGCCGCCCATAAGGACTTCAACTAGGCTTAACGACTGCCATTTTACTGGCAACCGGGACCAACGGCTTAACGTGCCTTCCGAAGCACGGAAACGCTCGCAAATGTAAATGCCACAAAGTGGTCACCCATCCGACGACCAGCCATAGTGAAAGTTGCGTGCCTCAGTGATCGTTTACCGAACACTGAGACCTTATTAAGGTATTTCTTTTCACTTTTAGCGCCAGGACATTCAATAAATAAAAGGCATAACAACTCACGTCTCGTTGAGTATTTACTAATTATAAATAATAAGAAGCGCTCGTGGCCCCGCGATCTCAGTGTTCGGTAAACGATCACAGAGGTACGCAACTTTCACTATGGCTGGTCGTCGGATGGGTGACCACTTTGTGGCATTTACATTTGCGAGCGTTTCCGTGCTTCGGAAGGCACGTTAAGCCGTTGGTCCCGGTTGCCAGTAAAATGGCAGTCGTTAAGCCTGGTTGAAGGCCTTATAGGCGGCTTAAAAAATTTCAACAGCAGGTGGCCACAGCCTGCGTCTGTCTATTTCAACACGGCAATGGGCTCACCACCTATTACGTGGGACAGGAATCCACACGGTGAAAAGTGGGCATATAATATGCCTCTGCCACCCCTTCGGGGATAAGGCGTGATGGATATTTATTCATTTATTATTTTATAGATAATATGAAATGGAATGCCCTAAGAAAAAAATACAGTAGAGTCTCGTTATTACTAACTACAGGCTAGATAGCTACAACAAGGCTACAACTCTCATACTGTACTCTGTTCTAACAAATCTTGAAACGTCAAACACACGTGTTCACACAATTGTGAAACATCAATGTCAAAATGATTATCCTAACCTAAAAAATATGTCGATTTCTGTATCTGTATTGTTTATTTAACGTGTAGTGTGGTGTTTATGTATTAAAACTTTGTGTATTAGCTGGTGTGGTGGTTTCATAATAAGTGTTGTTAATCGAGAAAGTTACTAACAATGACAAAAGTAAAAAATAAAAGAAATGCTGGCTTAGCCGACAAAGTACACAATAAGAGAAAAGTGGAGAGTATGAAGAAGAAGCTAAATCCCTTTGAAGTGCACATTAATCGAGAGAAGCTTAAGGTTTTAGGTAAAAAATCTAAGCATGATCGGGGAATACCAGGTGTTTCTAGAGCAAAAGCTATAAAGAAGGTAATATTATGTATACTTTAGATATTTAAAGTACCTTAGGTGTAATGAGGCCCTACTACGAGATTTGGGACCCAAGCCAGCCTCATCTGCAAAAGGTTCACCTGCTGACTAACGGACTAGGTTCTGGTGAAGAAGACAACTCGAAACAAAACCCTACAACTGTGTAGCTGGTGTGGTAAGGTCAAACAATTAAAAAGATTAAGAGAAGCTTGTGTTTGGCCGTAAACTGCAATTTGCTGGTTCGATAGATTGCAATGAGGGTAAATTCACCAAGTATTGTCCTATAAATCTGCTTTAGACAGCTGAGCAGAATGAGCATTGAATGTGCCTGGGTCTGTTTTGTTTACTTACTTTTATTAAGTGTACAAAATTACCTTGTGAGACTATAATTTTCTCCAAGCTTGCTTCTCCATATATACTCGATTTCTCTAGGTGTAGGTAAACATGTTGTTTAGGTTCCTTACTGATAGACTCAGTTCCTATGTGATCACTCACAATATTATACAAAGGTTTACTCTCAGAGATTTTTATTTCGCAGTAAGGCTACTTTCTGTATGTTTATAAAACTATAATCTGTTAATTCTTTTTGTTAAGATTGAATTGTTAGTGTTTATACTGAGACAGTTGATCGTTTTGGGGTTGAAAGATCTTATACCAGTTACTTTCCTTAATTTTCTTTCTTTACATGCTAGCTATATTACCTTTACAATAGGTCTGGGCTCATATGACTGAGGGTGTCTACTTTTTCGAAATACACAAAACACAGCTTAATTTTAGAATAATAATAATTAATCTCAACCGTTTCTTGAACGGCTTGATGCCTGTAAGTAAACATATTTATTGTCTTTCACATTTGTAATAGTCAAATACAACCACACAAAATATTCAAAATATTAATTTCTTTTATATTCATACCATTTCATTGTACAATTTTCAGAGGAAAGAAACCATTGGCATAGAGCTGAAACAAATTAACAAAACAAACACATTTATTGATCGGCGTATAGGTGAAAAGAATACACAGTTGTCAGCCGAAGACCGTATGATTGCCCGATTTGCAGCTGAGAGGCAAAAGCAACATAGTAAGAAAAATATATACAATCTAAATGATGATGACAACTATGCTGAAAAATTAACACACAGGTCAGTACATTTGACATATATTCTGCCCTTAAGTGACCTTAAAAAATGGTGATGTATATCAAATTAGCGTTTTTATTTTCATCATCCGAGCGTCTTATTTGTATCTTGCGACGCCTGGGTTTTGCTTAACTCTTATTTTATTATTTTGCTAAATACGTTAACTGAGAGTATGCTGTAATATTAAATAATACCACTTGTACTGTTCCACAACCTTTATTTAGTAAAATAGTCCAGTTTTGCCTCACGGCACAATATGACGACTGGACCTAATTTTGTACCTTTGAGAATGCCGTGAGACGAAACCCGTCAGGTTTACAAAGTAATGTTGTGGAACAGTAAAAGTGGTGTTATTTAATATGTGTAGTAAGTTCCACCAAGTGCCATCAATCAACAGTATAAATAGTATGATGTAATCTCGTGCGGAAACTATATGATATGATTTATGCAACGTTTGTATCTAGGGGTCAGACATTGGAGCAGATTGAGAAGTTCGACGATCCTAGATCTGAGGATGAAGATGACGATGATGATGGTCAAAAATTGAGTGGCGGATTAAGAGGTAAGGTTTAAGATGATCTCTGTTTCTTTGAACCGTAACGGGTAACCTACCTAGATCGCAGGGGTCCATACCCACCTGCAAGTGGTGCACATATGGCCTCATTACAAAGGGAGCTTTTTAAATAAATAATATAAAAGTAGCCTTTATTTCTCCGAAAATTTACAGTAGTAAAACCATAATCACTACATATTATAAAACAAAGTCGTTTTTCGCTGTCTGTCCCTATGTATGCTTAGATCTTTAAAACTACGCAACGAATTTCGATGAAGTTTTTTTAAATAGATAGAGTGATTCATAGAGAAGGTTTTTATGTATATTCTGTTAAGTTTTTGTATACATTAACTTAATTATAACGACATATGTTGGCGGTGTCGGAAAAAATGAGCCGTCTGGGAGCTTTTAACGAAAATGCTGCCTAAACCCTTTAAGATATAATAAAATAATGTATTGTGGAATTATGTATCTAATATAGGTCTACAAAAAAGTCCGCGACAATATATGTCTATCTCTTAAGGATAACATACTATATCCATTTTAATACTTAAAAAAAACAGTAATAATAACGCGGTAATTTAAAGGCTATTTACACAAATACATTATTGATCTTTATCATTTTTAATACGTTAGTTGGTTTCAGCATTTTATGAAGATTATTTTGTCCCTTTACACTTTGCAAATTAAATGAATATCTTAGGCGATATGGCAATATCAAAAAAATGTGCAAAGTAATTAATTTCGTGTAACAAAAATTCGACCGGGCCGTGCGGGCGCGAGCGTAGTACTTGAGAGCGGAGAAGTAATTAAGTAATTTGGAAAATGTTCATGGGTGCCACGGGGTTCGAAGTATGTCATGGGCGAAGCCGGGCGGGTCAGCTAGTTACAATTATAAATGCAAACTAAATTGTGTCTCTAATTTCGGAGTGCCTGTTGGCAAAATACTCTTGGTACATACTGGACTGGAGAGAATTAGAGTAGGGCTACTCTAATACTCTCCAGTCCAGTATGTACCAAGAGTATGGCGGAGCTCGTCTTCCCAGCGTCTTGAGGGTCGTCCTCGATTACGCTTACCATCCCTTGAGTACCAAAGGGTAACTTGCTTGGACCATTTTTCGACATTACAGCGTAGCACGTGGCCTGTCCATCTCCATTTTTGTCGATCAATATCCTCATCATAAAAGACAACCAACCACTATTGTGTGGCCACTAACCACAAAGGGTGCGGGTATGCATTAGCACACTAGTCAACCACACAAAAAAAAGTGAAAGGCATATAATAACAGAAAACAAAATAAAACTTTAATATATCAGCTTACAGTTGCTCATTTATAATGAAATCTAGGTGACTTCCATGGCTTTGCGGTGCCATATTCGAACCCCGCAACATCCATTTAATTCCCTTACAATTGCTACTGTATGAAAATGTGCCCAATTTGTTGACATTTATGATTACTGCTCCGCTCTTCCGAGTAGTAGCGTGATGATATATCCTTGATCCAACACAAAACGATTTTTGTGAACCAGTAGTTCCTGAGATGCTCTACCATTTAACCACACAAACAAACTTCGCTTTATATATTAGTACAGAAACAGATTTGGATTTGGATTTGGTGATCGATTGTCACTAGTATCATTACCACAAGGCATAGGTACTTAGCATCTGCAAAGCACACAGGTACAGCTGACTGACAGCCACTGTCTGAGTACTAATACATTCATACATACAATACACAATACATACAGAATTATTCAAGCTTGTAAGATGGAAAGGCATGTATTTTTATATATTTTGTGACGTAGAAGGGGTAGGCTGGGGGTGAAGTTAGGGTGACTTATGCACAGAGATAAAAGAAAGAAGCATTTGCAAGTACATGAGCATTTATTCGAGTAATTAGAAGTTATACAAAGCAATAAGAAAAGATTTAGAATTAACGTTTTAGATAAGCTAAGGTGATAGAGATAGAACAAGAGGGGTGGGTACGGTCGGCGAGATCGTTGTGACGTATCCCTAGATAAAGTGGGAGACGTCACCTGGTAGGCAGCTACAGCAGAAGAAGGGCCGAGGACCGGCAGTGCGGCCCGTTATAGTGCGGCGCTGCGGAGGACGCAAGGGCGCAGGGGCAATGCCGCTCCTGGCTAGCGCGCTAGCCGCAGGTAGCCATTTCGTCACAATTTTTATAAATTTTTTCAGATGATTTCGTATCAGAAGGCCATTTTGGCGGCGGCTTGCTTTCAAAGACTGGCGCAAAAGATGGTGCACAATCTCACAAAGATTTGATAGAACAACTCATAGCAGAGTCAAAGATCAGAAAAGCTGAAAAACAGAAATTGAAAGAACAAACTCTAGATTTGACAGACAAATTGGACAGTGAATGGAAGGATCTACAGCCCGTTGTGTTTAAGAAAATGAGAAAGGACGAGAAAGAGGAGTCGGCAATTGACAAGCTTTTGAGTCAAGCGGAGAAGAAGAGTTTGGATTATGATAAAATGATGAGAGAATTACGATTTGAGAAGAGAGGCACAGTGAGTAACCACATTCTAGTCCTTTCACATAAATAAAATTGTAGTGTCTGTTTGTAAATCCAAATTACCAGCCTTCACTAAATGCAAATTAATGTAAATACGGTACTTAAATAAAACTAGGTGCAATTGCCGTCCCCCTATTTTCCTTTCGGTGATTATTCTTCCATAGTATGTTCGATTTTCTATTTTATTTTTTCTAAACCATCTATGGCTAGCTGTCATATTATGGGTAAAATTTGATCAAAAAGTGTTGAGTTGTGGGGAGGAGTTCGAGGACAAAGCAAAAATCCAAATCTGGGAAAAATGGAGCTATGCTCCAAAAATCTTATAAAATATTTGCATGTCTGTCTGCTTGTACCGGCTAATCTTTGAAATGGCTAGACCGGACTCACTATTATAAGAAGTAAATTAGGCTACACTTTATCCCCATATTCTCACGTGAATGAGCACCATGTGGGTTCAAATCTACTGAACATATTTTTACCGAAGAATAGAACAGTATTATGTATAATTATATTTCCATGTGGGTGAGTGACCGAGAGTGTCTTGACCTGGCTTTGCTCGGTACTAATATGCATGTATTATACAGATAAACCTTCCTCTTGAATCACTTATCTATTTCTGGATTAAAATTTGCATAAAATCCATTAAATACTTTAAAAGATATAAGCGAACAGACAGCGGAAGCGACTTCATTTTATACTATGTTAGGGTCGTATTATAGAACCTTACTCAAGCCTCAAGTATTACTTAGAACTAGTTTTAAGCTGAGCTTTTATTATAGAACCTTACTCGATTCGTGAAACGTCAATCTAGAATCACCTGAGAGCTGTCACAGTGAAATGACGTTTGATTCATATTATAGAACAGTGCCCAAGTGTCATTTCAGTAATCCTTTATTTTTAAACCATATTCAGCTCAGATTCGCTACTTGATTCGAGATTTGCGAGCAGTTTTCGTAAGTTTAGTCGACACCACGCTCAAGCAGAGATTGTAGTTAACAAAAATAAAAGATGGCCTCCTTTATCTTTCTAAAATGGATATTAATGAAGATAAATAGACTATTATTTACTTATCATTCACGTGTTTATCCCCGAAAGGGTGGCAGAGTCATATTTACGCCCCTATTTCAGTGCCAGCACATTCTACGAAACAGCAAACCCGTACCAATCAATAACAATTACTTTACAAAGATATTAATTCAGTATTATATCAATACCGAAGACAGTGTGATCTTGTATTGTGTGGCAGTGTGGATCGTATTGCTTCATTCTTTTATTTCAACTACCACACTTTTAATAGAAATGTGATAATAAAATAATACCTATGATAATAATGAGATGTCATTATTATGGTTGTGTTGTAGAGTCAATGTCGCTTACGAGTAGTGTAGCTATGTACCATCAAACACATAACATTAAACACAAGATAATACCGTAAATGATGGAACATTTGTTAAAGCAATACCAGCGTGGACATCCTTTTTATGCCACAGCGTCCTTTCAGGATAGTACCACAGTATAAAGAGTAAACCTACCAGTAGCGTTACGCCTTTGAAGTTGACAAAAATGCCGACAACGTCTAGACAGTGATGCTTGTAGGGTTGTCACAAGTATACAAGGCTGATGTTATTTATTAACTCGTACTCGCAATCAACTATCAACATTATAATATAATATCTTAATCTTAATAATATTATAAATGTGAAAGTTTGTAGAGATGTTTGTTACTCTTTCACGTAAAAACTACTGAATAGATTTTAATGAAACTCTACAATAATATAGCTTATACATCGGAATAACACATATACTTTTTATCCCGGGAACAAGTTCTTATGGGAAACGGGAACGGGAAAACTTCTCTACGCGGGCGAAGCCGCGGGCGTCAGCTAGTATGTATATATAATAAATCAATAATATAAATACCGGTTTAAAAAAAGGATCTGAGATTTCATTTCATGCCGCACACGGAAGTAAATAAGGTTCATTTCATGTCGAATAGATAGTTTTTTTTTATGAGAAAGCGTTTTCGAAATGGCTGCCGCGTAGTAGATATAAAATTATGGGGTTTCTAGCAATCAATATGGCCGCCGAACTATTCTTATAAAATTTCATGTTGGGTATCGTATAAAAAGTTTTTTGGTATGCTGAGTACGAATTTCGTGTTAATTTTGCAATCCAATATGGCCGCTGCGCCGTGGTTATAAAATTTCATGTTGGGTATTAATATTTTACTACTATTGTTTTCAACAAAAAATATTGGTTACGCTTTGAACAAGTTTAAATATTAATTATGACGAAAAACTTGAACACAGGATAACATAGTATAGAGTATAGTTATAATCGCACATGTATGGCTCCGCATACCATAATACTCTTATGCGATACCCAACATAAAATTTATAAAGGTTGGCGCGGCGGTAATATTGGATTGCAAAATTAACACGAAATTCGTACTCAGCATACCAAAAAACCCCTTATACGATACCCAACACTAAATTTTATAACCACGGCGCAGCAGCCATATTGGATTGCAATATTAACACAAAATTCGTACTCAGCATACCAAAAAACCCCTTATACGATACCCAACACTAAATTTTATAACCACGGCGCAGCAGCCATATTGGATTGCAATATTAACATGAAATTCGTACTCAGCATACCAAGAAACCCCTTATACGATACCCAACATGAAATTTTAAAACCACGGTGCGGCAGCCATATTGGATTGCAAAATTAACATGAAATTCGTACTCAGCATACCAAAAAATCCCTTATACAATACCCAGCATGAAATTTAAAAATCAAGGCACGGCGCCGGCGGCCGTATTGGATTGCAAAATTAACACTAAATTCGTACTCGGCATACCAAAAAAACCCCTTATATGACACCCAACATGAAATTTTATGTCCACGGCGCGGCGGCCATATTGGATTGCAAAATCAACACGAAATTCGTACTTGGCATACTAAAAAACCCCTTATACGATACCCAACATGAAATTTTATATCCACGGCGCGGCGGCCATGTCGGATTGCAAAATGAACACGAAATTTGTATTTAGAATATTAAAAACCCCATGTATTAAAGAAATCTATACAAAAATTCAAAAATCATAGCAAGCGGTCGTGAATGCGTCAGCCCTGAAAGACTGTCCCGAGCTACTAACAATATTTTGTTCGCAGCTCGGGACAAACCCTCCCGCGTCTCGTCCCTTGTCCCCCGCACGATTGCTCTGTCTAGACAGCTTCGTCGACCGACTGTATGTCTTTCGGCTGTGATAGTACTGTAGCTTGTGCTGTACTGCACTATTGTGCCTATTATATTAATATCCCTATTGACTTCCAATACACTTTACCCCTCTAAGAGAGTACTCCATATAATAAGAACATGATCATTCAATATGTAGGAGGAATAGGAATAGATAAAGGAGAGGTTTGGATAAATTTTCAAAGCGATTTGTAGATGCTGACTTTCATATAATTTTTATTAAAGTGAAAAACATGATTTGGTTTAGGATGGGGTTTGACCCGTAACCTATGTCTAACCTTTTGCCCGGTATGTGTCAATACTCTCTGGTATTTAAATTCAGTGCATATGTTACATTAGATATCTGGATCCATATCGGCATCAGGATAAAGACCTCTACAGACAGTGGCTATATGGTACTGCCTTTCACACGTAAGTTCATCACGCTGTCTTGCTCTGAAATTTTACCACAAAGCGGGTAAACTGCTCTCCGGATGCCTAGAACAAAAATAGAATGAATCTTATTAAACAGTTATCATGAATTACTAGATGGTGTATATCTGCACAAATATATAAGACCATAAACCTCCAACACTTACTGTTTCGATAGTTTTTGTAGTAAATATACTTTTCTGAAATATTGGCCCAAGACGTTGTATGGCATCGTTTTTTATTTTGTATACCTAATATTCTTGAAAGATTTCAATATTTCTAGTAATAGATTCCTTTGGACGATCGTAAAATTCTTCTTTTTTCAGATATGTACAGAATTAGAAGAATTTCAATTAATTTACAATGTAAACATAACACTGGCACCATAATATCAAATGTCAGTCAAGCAAAGTTTATTAAACTCGCGATCCATTTAACGCAGAGAAAAGGTTCATTTTATGAGTCCGGGACTTCCTCTACAGCCGTTTTTTTGTTTAGTATTTTGAAGTAAGGATACTTTAATGCAATCACAGAGGTGATTAAATCATTTCAATGAAAAAAGTAAATAAAAAATAAGCTTTTGAAACATAAATATCAAAAAGTAAGCTGCGTGGAATGAAAACAAAATATGTAAGGAATAAAAATGTAATAGAAAACAGACTGTTTTTAGGCTTGCAACATTCCAATGCGTATTCTGGCGATTGGAGATTTGGATATTTACTCAAGGTTACTTTTCACCGATCTGAGTATGGGGATAGTTCAATAATAAACCACATGCTTATGTCTAGATTTAGCACTCAAGTGTCAATCTGCTAAATTCCGTTTATGTGTGACTTGAGTTAGTTTCTGTAATACGACCCTTAAAAATATGATGTGTAAAAAAAAAAGTTTACATTTTCTAGCCATCCGACGGTTTGAAAAGCGACGAAAAGCAAGCCAGAGAAGAAAGACAAAAGTTAGAGCAGTTGGAAAGAGAGAGAGAACAGAGGATGTTAGGCGAAGAATATGCTGTTAAACCTCGGCAGGCCAAGATTCCACACAGGTAGGTTCTGTGTGTGTGCGCACACGCGCTCGCACGCACGCACGCTTATTAATCGCTTCATACATACACGTCTGGGTCTCCGAGTATTTTTAGTTATCCGTTTTATAAAAAGACATTGAATTGATTAAACAGTCTTCTATCATCATCATCCGAGCGTCTGTCCCGATTGCGCCTCGTGACTCCCGGAGCCGGCTTTTCTACTTTTTCTCCCCTACACAGTTACAAACAAACAGTTTTCTACCACATTATGTTCAAATTGAAATTAATATCCGTGTACAGTAAACTTATGTTCTTTACTTTGCGTTCCAGATCTGCTGAGGATTTAGACGATAATTTTGAGTTTGACGACGAAAAGAATTACATGTTAGCATATGATAAAGATGGAAAACCATTAGTTCCGGAACACGTACTTAAAGATTTCTCAGGTAAGTTGAACAGGAAGAGATCAGAAAAGACCTTTTCTATTACGTTTGCGTTGATATACATTGGTACATTTCACTCTGGTCTCTATAATTCTGGTAAAAGGGGAAAACCCAACAAGTGCTAGTTTGACGTCGTAAGACATGATGCGTGCTAATAGTCTCAATACAGGGGATGCCAACGACAACGTTTTCCACCAATCAAGTAACTTATCTTTTTTAAATGTAATTTTAGTTCCCAACGCAAAACCAAAGTTCGATGATGGAATATCCGATACATCTGAAAGCGATGATGGAGATGATAGCGATGATTCTGACGCGGAATCTGATGATGAACAGAATACTAAAGAAGAATTGTCTGATGATGATTCAGAATTACCTAATAATAAACAAATTAATGACGTCAGTGATAAAAAGAAACAAATCAACAACAATGATTCAAGCAATGATGAGTCCGCTAGTGACGGTAATTCAGATATAGAGGCGAATGAGCAAAGCACACAGAAAATAAATAGTGAAAATAAAATTAACCCTAATAATAGTTCTTCACATAGACTTGACGGTAAAAGAACGAAACCTGAAGAAATACATGATAAAGAGAATGTTAAGATATTTCAAAATGGAAAAACCGAAGAACTCGACAAAAATAGTGGTGAAGAAAATGAAGAAAGTGGCGAAGACGATGAAGAAAGTAGTGAAGAAGATGAAGAAGGTGCAGAGAATGAAATAGATTTCAATAATATCAACGATTTAAAGGAATCTGACGTTGAAAGTGACAATGAAATAGTTGAAAAGGATGTGGAGAAGATTGGTTCTCTGTTTGATCTCGAATCAAGCGAAGGGGATAAACTTAAGGTATTATATTTCATTAATATTAATATTATAAGAATATAGAGATTGTTTGTTAATAAAGCACTTAAGCGCGAGTGCTGCAAATGTCCATAGGCTACGGTGTATGCTTGTGTGCCACCTTAGTGGTATAAAAAAAACTTATGACTGCCTCTGTGACGCGGTGGGAGTGTATCCGACTGCTACGCAAGAGGTCGTGGGTTCGATTCCCACCCAGGACAAAACTTTGTGTGATGAGCACGATGGTTTATTCTGTGTCTGGGTGTTATTTATCTATAATATGTATGTATTTAGAAATATATGTATGTTTATCAGTTATCTGGTTACCATAGTACAAGCTCTGCTTAGTTTGGAATCAGATGGCGTTCTGTGAGTTGTCCCAACAATATTAAAAAAATAAACTCATTCAGAAACCATGATGGCAGTTTTGTAAGAGGAGAAGAATGTGTGTTAATAAGATGAAAGCAATAGTTTAAAAAATAAATTTCTGGGAAATAAATGAATCTGGAAAATATAATCTCAGAACGAACCCGCCTGGCTAGCAGGGTGTGGTAAGGGTCAACCAAATATGAACCCGGCAAAGGGCTAATATAATGATCCTCTATACCAAATACCAGCAGGAGTCAAACACATATACATACATATCGTCACGCCTGTCTCCCATCGAGGTAGGCAGGGACTATGAATTTCCACTTGCTACGATCCTGGCATACAACTTTCGCTTCTTCCTCTTTCATAGGTGTTTTCATACACACACAGGTCGGTTAAGGGTACTCTTGACCTGACCTTTTTCCAATTTCACTTTTATTTCATTGACATATTATGTACGTCGAGGTCGCCCCTTACCAGTTTGCCCAATCATTCTATTTCGTTAGTAAATAATATTTAAAAAAAACTAACTAGCTAACAATCAGGGTAGTCAGAGAGGACAGATCGCCAGGCATCGCGATCCATGCATACTTCTTTCGCTTCTTGTAGATTCATCACTCGCTTCATACATGCACGACCCAGACGTGCATGTATGAAGCGAGTACTTTTGACTTTTCCGTTTTTGAGCAATCTGCTCACGTGGTCCTCATATGTAAGTCTCGGCCTACCCTGACTCCTTAAACCCTCTGCTTTCGCACAATATATATTTTTCGTCAATCGTTCCTCATTAATTTGTAAATAATATACTTATTTTATATTCTTTTCAGGAATTATTGATAGGAAAAACCCCGTCTCAACAATCCACAGCTATACAGAATCTTATCAAGAGTTATGACCCCAGTCTATCAGAACACAATAAGGACAAACTTAGTCGACTTTTTGCTCACATGCTTCAGTATATAAACAACATTTTTACTGACACGAAAGAAGAAAGCGATGTCCTAAAAGCATTTCTAACTTTCGACAAATTAGCCCCATATTTCTACGATTTAGCCCACACAAATAAGGTTTCAACAAAAAAATATATTGTGGAATTATTAAAAGAGAAGCACGCCATTTTTAAAAAGCGACAAAGACGCGTTCCAGATTTGGACACTTTGATATTTTTTAAATTAATATCTCTGGTGTATCCGACTTCGGATTTCCGACATCCGGTCACGACTCCCGCGATAATATTCATGTCGGAAATTTTAACTTTTTGTAAATTTAATAACGCGTATTCAATTTCTAGAGGATTATTTGTAACTACTCTTATATTAGAATATACTATTTTATCAAAAAGATTAGTATCACCAGCGATAAATTTTCTGAGAGGTATTTTATATTTGAGCGCGAACACAAGCGTTCTAAATCCAATACAAGTTGTCCCGCCATTTAAATTACACAGGGACATGAAAATTTTAAATTTGGATACGGATTGTTCGAAAATGGAAGTTCAAAACAAAATGGCCGTCAAAGATTTTGTATTGAATGATATCAATGACGATTTTAAAATTAGATGTTTGTTGATCAGCATGCAGATTTTGAAGGAATTTTTTGGTTATTTTAATGATATTGAGGCTCAGTATTATTTATTTGAACCACATTTAAAGTTATTGGATAGGATTGATTTAGATTTATATCCTAATAAAGTTAGTAAAGAGATCGGCGGTATAGTCCAATATATGAAGTCAAGTTTAGAGGTGAAGACCTTCACTCCTCTGTGCAGAGAGAAACCCAGGCCTAAAGCTCTGAGGCTGTATGAACCAGATATACAGGACGTGTGAGTATTTTTTATCTGTTGTTTTTTTTGTGGCAACCCGTTGGATCCTACATTTATCAATTCAGTTTTCATTATTTTAATTGGATTTTTAATGAAATAATAATAAATCCAATCGAATATAATAAAATATGAGCAAATTCGGCAACAATTGTTGTAACAGAAGCAATTGATATAAGAAAAAAATACTTAAACACCCTCAAAGCTAGTTCAAATCAATGCTATGTCTAATTGAATATTTTGCTACCAAAATTGCTGGAAAGTATACACTTTAAATGCGTCATTAATTTCATCCAATAACTGAATTTCTTACCTTTACTTTTATTTAAGATTTTGAAAATATAAAGCATTCCAAAAAACTATTTCAATATATGTGTTATATTCATCGTATATAATTTATAATTAATATTTTAAACACTTTTATAGTTCATTTACAGTGACGTCACCAGTGGCATGAAAGTTGTATGACATTGGCTTTTTTATTAGTTCTTCTAAGGCAGCGGCGTTACTACCGTAATGCCAATGATGACGTCATTTGAAGGTTGTTCACATTTTGAATGAAATCATTCTTCATTATTGTCAATTTTTAAGTCATAAGTACTGATCAGTAGTTAAATTAATTAGTTTTGATCTATGTTACTTATTTTAATGCTAATTATTTTATTCCTGTTTTTCACTTTCTCGCTGTAGTTTTTTTTGCGTCTTGTCCCTTAGCTGGTTACGTTCAGGATTCTATTATACTTAAAAGGTTAACTTGCCTAGGTTATAATATAAGTACTAGAAAATACTTTGACATATAACTATTAATATATTCACAGATTCACAGGCAGTAAGAGTTCTAAATTATCAAGAGAACAGGCGGACAGCCAGCGGTTGAAGAGCAAGTACAAGAAAGAGATGAAGGGAGCTCTGAGGGAGATAAGAAGAGACAAGTCCTACATAGCGTCTGTTAAAATGAGAAAGAAGATTCAGAGGTAATCTTCTACCAATTTAATTCGTTCGTAATTTTTGTCGCTAATATCTATCTATTTATTAATTCTCTATCACACCTTATCCCCGAAGGGGTGGCAGAGGCATATTATATGCCCACATTTCACTATGTGTATTCCTGTCTCACGTAATAGGCGGTGAGCCTATTGCCGTGTTGAAATATATAGATGCAGGCTTTGGCGACGTGCTTTTGAAATTTTTCAATCTGCCCATAAGGATTTCAACTTGACTTAACGACTGGCGTGTTAATGGCAAGCGCGACGCGGAAAACGCTCGCAAATGTAAATGGCACAAAGTGGTCACCCATCCGTGACCAGCCATAGCGAAAGTTGTTTAACGCAGTGATCGTTTGCAGAACACTGAGTCCGCGGGACCACGATCGCTGTTGTTTTTAGTAGCGTATGCCAAATGGCTACTTTATTTTATTTTCTCAGTTTCGGAAAGAATGCATCGCAGATGTGGACACGCGCCCCGCTTATCAGAATCTCCGGCAGCGTGTGGAGAACTCTGTGTCATCATTCCTCTCTCGTCGTTCTTCATATTAAGTGTTTGACTCTCCCTGGATTTGGAGTCTAGAACAATAAAAAATCCTCGCAAACTGTCTCATTTTATTATTTAATTTATAAAAAAAATAATTTATGTTTTGTCTCTTTTTTACAGCGATAACGTAAGGAAAGACAAGGTGAGACAGATATACAAGGAGGCAGCCATTCAACAGGGCGAGTTGAACAAAATAAAACGAATGAAGTGACAATTGTATATATAAATGTAATAAATAATTAAAAGTACTTACGTTTTATTTTATAAATTAGGTATAACGAGTGTAAAAAGTAGTACTCTTATAATACCGTTAATTTTCAACTGAAATACCCTATACAAGGTAGGCTGTTCTAAATCCTTGTCATTATAGTGTATTTCCAGTTGCTTCCAATACCTGGATTTGGAGCCAAGGTTCATTTTTATTTTGCTGCTAAGAACTAATGAAATAAAAATATCTTTATTCATGTAGGTCACAAAGTAACACTTTTTTTTTGTTGCGACTTATCCCACCCGCATTCCTATTACTGTGACTCCTGTAAACCAGGAGCTACAGCATTTTTTTTTCCTACTTCCTCACATTATCTTCTGAGTGGACAACTGCAGGAATTTACAAAAGTAGGGCTAAGTTAAACGAACTATATGGTATGAAGCAATTTAATTTTGATCCTGCCTTTATTCAATATGTTAAAATGTATTCTAAGACCTTTAAAAAGGCCTGTGCTGCTGCCAAGTCGTTACATATAAGTAATAAAATTAAAGAGTCAAAAAACAAGGCAAAAATGACTTGGAATGTAATCAATACTGAAACCGGTCGATTACTACCCCGTGATAATAACATTGAGTTAATTATAAATAACGAAGTGTGTAATAATAAATTAGATATAGCACAAACTTTTAACAACTATTTTATAGACATACCCGCGAAAACAACTAGCTCCTTAAATTCTTGTCCAATAAAAGCTCAACGCATGCTTGGGGGCAGCGTGGATCAGTGTAGTGTCTTATTTGGCTTCAAATATGTAAACCCCAATGATATCATTAAAGTATTCAAGTCACTTAACTCAAAAAAGACAGCTGACTTGTGGGGTATTTCTGTAAAATTGATTGAGTCTATCATTGTTAATATATCACCACATCTAGCTGAAATATTTAATAAATGTGTTGATAAAGGAGTGTTTCCAGATTTAATGAAACACAGTAAAGTAATACCTCTATTTAAATCTGGATCCAAAACCGACCCTGGTAATTTCAGACCAATTTCAATATTACCAGCTATTAGCAAAATTTTTGAAAAAATTATATTGCAACAATTACAAGCTCATTTTAATTTAAATATGCTATTACATAAGGAGCAGTATGGGTTCACAAGGGGTCGTTCTACCATTCATGCAGGTGTGACACTTCTGAATCATATATATGACGCTTGGGAGAATAGACAAGATGCTATTGGTGTATTCTGCGATCTCTCCAAAGCATTTGATTGCGTTGACCATAAAACACTATTGGGAAAACTCTTTTATTATGGTATCAAAGACTCTGCACTGAACCTTGTTGCCTCCTACCTAAATGATCGAATACAACATGTTGATGTCAATGGAATTCGCTCCCCTGGAGCATCTGTTGCTATGGGCGTACCGCAGGGATCTATTCTGGGTCCGTTTCTATTTTTAATTTATATTAACGATCTGCCATTCTATATACAGAACTTGTGCGACATTGTTCTATTTGCTGATGATACGTCACTTATTTTTAAAGTTGATCGCACGCTTAGTAATTTTAACGGCGCAAATAGTTCACTTGCCCAAGTTGTAGATTGGTTTACGACCAATAATTTGCTACTAAACGCTAAGAAGACAAAATGTATCAGATTCAGCATGCCTAATGTCAGAAATTGCGGTACAAATATAACATTGAAGATTAAGGGTATCACACCCTTAATCTTGTAGAATCAACTGTACTTTTGGGATCACTTTAGATAGCAAACTGCAGTGGAATGCCCAAATAACGTGTCTTGCAGGTAAACTCAGCTCGGCAGCCTTTGCCGTTAGTAAAGTCAGGCAGATTACTGATGTGGCAACTGCCAGGCTGGTATACTTTAGTTATTTTCATAGTGTCATGTCTTACGGCATTTTGCTGTGGGGCAAAGCAGCTGATCTACAAGTAATTTTTGTACTCCAGAAAAGAGCTATACGTGCAATATATAAATTGAGTGCTAGAGTGTCTCTTAGAGAAAAATTTAAGGAAATTGGCATTTTAACGGTTGCATCACAGTATATATTTGCAAATATTATGTTAGTTAAACAGAACATACATTTATACAATAGACACAGTGACATACATTCGATAAATACTAGAAATAAGCATAAATTAATAGGAACGCATCATCGTTTACAAAAGGTTCACGACTCTTTTGCAGGAATTGGCGTACGACTATATAATAAAATTCCTTTAAACATTATGAACCTGCCGTTACATAAATTTAAGGCGAAAATTAAGAGGCACCTCTTGAAAAGGGCCTATTACACAACTAATGATTATTTGAACGATAAAAATAAATGGAAATGAGTTGCTTGCTCTTCGCTTGAGCTATTTAGGATTCGAATGAATCTTGTGATATGCCTTGAATCTGCATATATATATGTTGAATTTTTACATCTCTACATTATTAATAATTTGAAACGTCTGACAACTAAAGGTTTCTAAATTGGCTGCGTTTAGTCCCGGTATACAATGTAATTTTAGTTTGGTATTGTGTGAGCACCATGTAGACTTATTTATTTCTTTGAAATTGACATGATAATTGCTGTGCAGTTTTTGAGTATGTCATGGCAGTGGTGGCGTATGTATCGGGTCGCCTTATTCCCTATAATACGGTTGAGTAGGGCGATGGCTGATATAATGCGTCATACCCGTGAACGGGTGCCGTCTGTTGGGACTGGTCAGCTCATAGCTGTTATAGCAATTATTAAAAATAATCTTATTTATATTTAAGGTAAACTTAAGTTTAGTCGACTGTTCTCACATAAATCCAAAGGAACAATTTAATGTTGTAAGCCATTCCTACATTTTAAAATGGCATCCATTGACTTTCTTGCCAGATTCTTCTTCTTCAAGGGTAGGCTGCCCTTAGAACCGGCAACTATAATCGCTCTAATTTTGATATGATTTAAACACTACATTGATTTTGTTTTTTTGTTTGTATAAATTCATTACTATATAATTGGTCAAATATCATGTTAATCAAACTAATGTAATTACTGGCGTTTAGAAAAGAGTGGCCATGAGTTTTATTGCCAGGTTCTTCCTCAGGCTCTATCTATTGCTTTGCGAATCTGGCAGTAAATGTAAATGTAGAAGCAATATTCTTGACGTTCATAAGTGTTACTTTGTGACCTAAATGAATAAAGATTTATTATTATTATTATTATCTCTTCTTCACGGGTATCTTCTATTTTTTTTTTCTTGTGAAGATACCCGGTCTTTTGGCAGGCTTACATGGGGACATATTGGTCCAACACGCAGAGGCCCTTTATTATTATTATTATTAATTTCGTTGCGGATTCCAAGACATGCTAACTTCTCCTGCTCATGATCAAAAGAGTAACTCCTAGCTCGATCTCGGTGAAGTCCCAGAAGAAGTTAGCATGTCTTGGATCCCGCAATGAAATTAATCAGAAGATAATTTAAAAAAGTCGGAAAATTAACATTGGAAACAGAACGTAACGCCTCTTCTCTCCTTTGCAAAATGTGAGATCTGGAAAGCAACTAGAGGTGTAAATCCTTATAGAAAAAGGGAGGCACTACGGTAATAGTATATTACGGGACCTATGTGAGCTATGCTTCTGCATTTGCACTTACTGCCAGATTCGTAAAGCACTACCTATTGCTTCGGGAATCTGGCAGTAGTCTCAGGAAGAACCTGGCAATAAAACTCATGGCCAGTCTGTTTTAATTGCCACCAGAAATAAAATTACGCTACATGTCTGTGTGTGTAATAAGGCTACGCTATTTTTCGCTAGCGTTGGGTCTGCTTACTGTCTTATATGTCTGTGAGCAAGACACAATTTGGGCTTGATGGTGTCTGTGGTTGGTTTCAAATGTAGGTATGTATGGCTTACAATAATTAACTTACATTGTTATTTAGAGTTATGTAAGAAAAGTCGACCAAACTTAATTTGTCTTAAATTTTAACTAACTAACTATCTTCACGCTGTATCCCGACAGGGTAATCAGAGAGGACAGATCGCTAGGCTTCGCGATCCATGCATACTTCTTTCGCTTATTCAAGATTCATCAATCGCTTCATACACGCACGTCTGGGTATCCGAGTACTTTTGACCTTTCCGTTTTTGAGCAATCTGCTCACGTGGGCTTCATATGTAAGTCTCGGCCTACCCTGACTTCTTCTACCCTCTGCTTTCGCACAATATATATTCTTCGTCAATCGTTCCTCACTCATTCGTTGGACGTGTCCAAACCAACGGAGCACGCCCTTTTCCAGCTTAACGCTGACACTTTCATTCAAACCTGCCATATTGCGTATCACTTCGTTACTTATTCGGTCGGCCAAGGTAACGCTACACAATTTTCGAAGTGATCGTATCTCCACAGCATTCAATTTACTTTCATGCATCTGCTGACATACCCAGGTTTCGCTACCCGAAAGCAAAGTTGGCACTAGCACTGCGTTATGAATCGCCAGTCGTGCTTCTTTTACGATGCTTTGTCGCTTTACTAATTGGGACAAAGCACCGTTAACTCTGTTTCCGGCAGCTACTCGCCGTTCAACATCCGAATCACATCTTCCATCCGCGCTAAACATACTCCCTAAATACACACTTTCATTCACTTGCTCTAGACGTTCCTGGTTTACCCTAATCTCGCATTTAGTTCTTACGTCATTTCTTTCAAATACTAGAACCTTAGTCTTACTTGCATTCAAGCGAAGACCCTTGTCTTAAATTTTAATAAGACTATTTATAATATTTGATATAATTTCTAAAACAGCTATGAGCTGACCAGTTACAACAGACGGCACCTGTTCACGGGTATGACGCACACCAGCCATAAATATAATTTTCGGCATCGTTAGGTTCTGATCCCCCAACCTCGCCTACTTTACGTAGACGCGAAGTCACTTGGACCCAGGAGATTTCGGGGAAGCCTCTTTCACGGCTGTTTTAAACCAAAAATACTAGAAGTAACTCATGAATTTAAAAATAGTGAGGTGATCCAAAAAGCTTAACCACTGTTACGCTAACTGAATATTGCGGGCACTAAGTGATATTCATATGGCAATACACTGAAAAAAAAAAGGATCGTATTTTTTTGTAAGTTTGAATTTAATGACATAAAATGGTCACGCCTGTTTTCCCCTAAGGGTAAGGCAGAGGCACATTATACGACAACATTTCAGCACTGGTATCATTCCAAATAATTATTTATTTTTTATTTTATTTTATAAATAAATATTTGGAATGTACACCAAGTACAGCAAATAAATTATTTACCAAGGTGAGGAGATTAACACAGGTATCTGAAATAACTTGTTTACAAGTGTTGTTTTTTTTAACCAATCCTTTATTTAAAAAAAAACGCGGTACACTAAAATTAAAAAAAAAAAAATTACCTATCATGCCTAATCCCCGAAGGGGTGGCAGAGGCATATTATATGCCCACTTTTCACCATAAGTATTCCTGGCCCACGTAATAGGTGGTGAGCCAATTGCCGTATAAAAAAGTTATTGCTTAGGGCCGTATTTTAGAACGTTACTCAATACTCAAGAAACGCTTGAGGCTAGTTTTGCCTTGTAAATACTACTCTCAAGTGTTTCCTGAGTATTGAGTAGGTAATGGTCTAAAATACGGCCCTTAGACTATATACAAATCCATTCATTGTTTTCTTTTAAAACAAAACTACGCATATGTTTTAGTATTTCGCCTCCATATCGAATAGGTTAGGCAAGTTCCGAAGGCTAACCAGGCCAGGTAAGGCAGCATCAGAATCCACACGTTCTCGACCGTCTGGTAGAAGGTAACAGTACAGGCTATTGTTACCACATTCAGCACCAGCATATGGAGAAGGGCCTGGGGGAAAGGAGAATATGTTTACACAGTTCATTGATGGCACTTGGTGGAACTTGCTACACATCTTGAACAAAAACATTAATATATATTGTATTCAATGACATCCGAAATACATAAAATAAATAAGTGGAACAGTAGAAATATTTTTGTTAAGATGAAAGGTGAATATTTTTATCATAATTACGATATACATATAGGTGCGAGCCGTCAGAATCACCTACCTTCTAGGTGATTCTGGCGGCTCGCACCTCTCGTGTGCCCGCTCGATAGCTTTCCACCCCTCTGTTCTCGGAGAGACGTTTGGGGACAGCTCGAAGCGGGCACAGGCCAATCTCCTCCGGGAGATCAAGGACTTCCCCTAAGCACTAGCCCCCGAGGAAAGCCTCATATTGAGGTCGCCGTGAATAGCCCTTAGACCTATCCTGCGATCCGGTTGGGAAGAAGGCGGAACACCGCGGGTATTAGTGGGTAGGACGACCCCCAAGGTGAGGTGACTCTTTCGCTATCCGGTCCTCAGATGGGTGATCGCTTCGGAAGGCACGTCCCAAATGCCAGTAATATGGCAGTCGGTAAGCCAAGTTGAAGGCCATTAAGGCGGCTTCAGAAATTTCAACAGCAGGTCACCACATCTTGCGCCTGTTCATTTCAACACGGCATTGGACTCACTATCTGTTACGCAGGACAAACATGCATACGTGAAATGTGGGCTGGTAATATAGTTCGACTTATCTGAAGAGATTTATTGGTACCTATAGAAAAAGTGTGTGTGTGTACCAGACAACACAGGTAAGAACTAAAACTTCTTTACGACATATCATTTTTCTACTATTTACAACTTCACGAAAATTGGGTAGATAAGGCTTACTACACATACGTCGATAAACAAGTTTCACTTCAAAACAACATGGCGCATAACCGAAAAACGTGACGATTTTTTTACAGTAATAAAAATTCTCTTATTCTTACGCCGATAAAGAAGTTTCACTTTAAAATTATAAAATACCTAATAAAAAAAACTACTTACCATCCCTAGCCAATGTAGTCCAAAGAAGATTGGTGTCCAGGCCCAGTTCATCACTAATTGTAGCCCATAAAGCTTTAAAGGCAGTACACAGTCACCTGAAAACACACGCCTTCTATAGTCAATTCAACTTCTATCTTATGTAAGTATAAAGTGGTGTAAGGGACTCATGACACTAAGTATTCATGGACCAGTGTATGGTGTAAGGGGCCCTACCCAGATCTCCGAGGCCTAAACGACCTCACCTGTTAGCGGTGCACTGGCTAACGGGCAAGGCAACTATGCAGGCGCACTTACAAGGTTCGTAGTTCAGACGGCAGTCGTACCCAATAATGCCAAAAATTTAAAATGATAGTTGCTCCTACCAGTCAAATAAAAGTAGATCTCAGGCTCCAAATACAAGAAGGATTTGGAAGAACCTGGTAAAATACTTAAGATTATAAAAGACAGTATAGGAACGGTGTTTTATGAGTCTATTGACTTGAAATCGAAATAATCACCGCATCAAATGTCATCATTTTTTAAATCATTAATAATCATTTTTAGCAATGCAAATGGTCGTCAACGTTTAAAAACTGTAAATATGTATAAAACATTTAGGCGATCGGGGGACCCCCGTCAGAAACGACGTACCTAGGTTACGTCTAAAAAAATAAAAATAATAAATTCATTTTATTAAAAAAAAGTAAAATAACAAGTCAAGAGAATACTCAGTAGACTTAAGTAATAAAATTACATAGTAGAGGAGGCTTTATTTAGTGTAGATACATTATCTACACTAAATAAAGCCTCCTCTCCTAGGGCTCGGCCTTTAAACTCATACTCGACCTGCAATTGCCTATTTCCCGGCCTTTGTAATAATGTAGGTAATAAGTATTTATCAAACATGCATGGAAATATTGCCATTATTTTCGAAATTAGAACACGTGAAGTACCGAATTTACGTACAGAAAATCCATTATTACTTATTCGTAGATTGCAGGAGTGTTTTTTGAATTTTTAACATTATAACTCTCCAGCAATGTTATATGAAACGGCGCGCTGGGGTTTTAAGATACTGTTTGATTGGATCTATTTTAGCATTCTTGGCATTGTATTATGTGTGGAAGTGGTGGATTCTGGGACATAAAAGTTGTGTCAACGTGCTATAGTAAATAAATGATGTGGGACGCTTTTTCACACAGCGCCATCTAGCCCAAATTAAGCTATAAGCATGTGCTATGAGATCTAGACAACTGATAAATATACTTCAATATTACTAAACGTTTGTTTTGGAGCTTGGGTGTTTCCCTAACTCTGAAACAATCATTTGTGGATTTTGCAATTGCCATTTCACGGCCTTTGCAATAATGTAGGTACTGTTGCTGTGCGTCAACTACGTACGGTTAACACGACATCTTCACAAAATATACTTTTTAAAATATCAATCCTCTTGACTACCTCGTCAAGGATTCAGCGTGAATACATGAAGCGAAACTGGGGATAGGCCAATCATCAAGGATGTGAGTAAGTGTGTCTCACTTACTCACATTCTTGATAATTGGCCTATCCCCAGTTGGTAATTTTATTGATATGTGTGACTCAAGAAAAAGCATCTGAGCTCACTGCGAAAATAAAAACAGTTTTAACCTGTATATCCACACTCTGCATACACTCTGAAGGATGCATAGCCCATAGCAGTGTACAGAAATATCCATATAGGTCCGAACGCCCTGTTCGGTGGTGTCCACCGAGGTTTATTCAGCAGTTGATACCAAGCTTTTCCACCAGGACGTTTGACCTGCCCTCTCATTGAGATGGCGCTTAACCATCCACCAGTAATGGGTATTAATACTGCCGCAATTAAGTTCAAGTTAATCATTGTGTCCAATAATAACTAGAAAAAAGAAAACAGTTGTTTTTACTTAAGAAATAAAGAATACTATAAGTATACAGTCCTATTTACAAAATGTAAACAAGACCACTACAAATATAGTAAGTATTTAAGCCTCATACTGGTGCGGTATAATACGGTTCGAATACGGATGGAACGGTCTTGCACTTTAATTTAAGACCCTCTGCAACACCGTTTTAAGTAAACATCGTTAAATGCTAATCTAGTAAAGAAAACCACAACAAATATAGTAAGTATTTAAGCCTCATACTTGTGCGGTATAATACGATCCGAATCTGGATGGTACGGTTATGCATTTTAATTTAAAACGCTCTGCAACACCGTTTTAAGTACTTTTAGCCCTCAGAGTAAAGTTTATACAGGCAGACTATACGCCCACATCGTAAGCATTTTGTCTTACGTAACAGGTGGTGAGCCCATTGCAGTGTTGAAAACGGACAAGTGCAGGTTGCGGAGGGACCCACGACTAAACATGCCTTACGAAGTACGGCAATGGAAATGCCACAACGCGATCACCCATCCAAGGACCAGCAGAAGACCACAGTCATTTTAGATTTATGTCGCTCAAGCAAATCAGTTTATGGTAGTAAAATTGTAAATGACTCAAGAATACACAAAATACCTAAGACTTGCGTTACAAACTACCTAAGTGTTGACGGAAATTTGCTGGAGAAATGTCATTTGTTATATAATTATGAATCTGCAGGAAGCAAAACAGAGGTGTTCATGGATCGTGAAACCTGGCGATCTGTCCTCTCTGACAACCCCGTCAGGGATACAGCGTGAATATAGCTAGTTAGTTACTTATATAATTAAGAGTGATCCTAATCTAGAGATATAACTTAATTTTTCATGCTATCTATATCTATCTCAGGTAAAACATAATTAATTATATGTGCATTTAATTAAATACTATCGTAATTTAATTAATTACAAAGATAACCCTAATGTTTTAGTGGAGAATAGGTAGTTACAAAGTTCATACTGTTTTAATATAATAATATGTACTGTGGCAAAAGACCAGTTCCCCGTTAAAAAAAATCAAATGTTAGCATACTAGTTAATTAGGTACTTTAAAAAATTTCCAATTAAACTTGTTCAACAGAGCGTTAATTCCGGTTACATGCCTGAAAAATGTTTGAGGCCGTTTATAATTTTACTGGTTATTTAACATACATATTGTCACGCCTTTATCCCGGAAGGGCAAGCAGAGGCATAATAAACGCCCACATTTCACTGTATGCATTTTTGTCACACGTAACAGGTGGTGAGCCCATTACCGTGTTGACATGGACAGGCGCAGGCTGTGGCGACCTGCTGTTGAAAATTTTCAAGCCACCCATAAAGCCTTGCTTTAACGACTGCCATTTTATAGGTAATTGGGACCAACGGCTTAACGTGCCTTCCGAAGCACGGACACGCTCGCAAATGTAAGTGCCACAAAGTGGTTACCCATCGAAGGACCAGCTATAGCGAAATTTCTTAACGCAGTGATCGTTTACAGAGCACTGAGTCCGCGGGCCCACGAGCGCTTCAGGGGATCAAGTAATATATTACCTATTTTTATTTACTTAAAGCACTATGAATATTAATTATTAAATTCCAAACACTCGTGGCTCCGCGGTCTCATGTTCTGTAAACGATCACTGAGTTACGTGCAGTCCGTGAAGGCGTTATTAAAGATATCAACAGCAGGTACCACAACCTGCGTCTGTCTATTTCAACACGGCAATGGGCTCACTACCTATTACGTGGGACAGGAATACAAATGGTGAAAAGTGGGCATATAATATGCCTCTGCCACCCCTTTGGGGATAAGGCGTGATGGATAAATAAACTTCAAAACAAAAAGGATATTCCAATGTTTTTTTTAACAAGCTTAGGACCTACCTGATTCTAAATTGCGACTGTAGCTTTTGCAACACTTGAGGTATTATGTACACACGCGCTGAATGTGTATTGAAGTCGGTTGGTAAAATTCATACACATACCTATATAAGCTATTGTATACTTTTTTTGTCTGTCATTGGCAAAAAAAATCATTAGACGGATGTTAGCTAGGTAAGTAACTATATTTTCACAAACATATGCATGTTTGTGAAAAAATAGTTACTTACCTAGCTGGAAACGTCATTATTTTCGAAAAAAGAACACGCGAAGTACCGAATTTACTGACAATTAAAAACCAAATTCATTGCTGGAGCGTTTTTAAATTTAAAACATTGCAAACAACTCTCCAGCAATGTCGTTGTTATTATATAGTTTTACCCTTAGAGGCTCTTAAGAAGGCGACAGCAGATATCATCCCGGACGTACATACATACCCCGGCTTGTCGTCTGAAGTTGTACTCCAGCTTGTAGCCAGGGTACATCAAGTAAGATGTATCGGCCGGGCATGATATCTTCGTCTCCGTCAAGAAAAATAAGGTCGGCTTCGCAGTCTTAAGGTGGTGGTGGACTGCATTGCACTGCGTTGGTGTGCATTCCTCTGATGTTGCAAAAGTCCACATGTAGTGTGGACAACGATGCCGCAGTGGAAACCTTATTTTTATTTGTACTCTTAAAAAAATTGGGAAGTTGAAAAGGTTGTGAAGGGGTGCCTGTGTGCCGGTGACTTAGTAGGAGACAAATCGAAGCTCTAACTCTCCAAATGCAGGCACAGGTGATGCGGCTGGCTGGCAGGGCGGGCGGAAAGGCCCCCGTGGTCGGGTCCACTCCGGTCTCCTCCTCCGGCACGACCACAGCATCAGGGACTTTACACAGGCTGCTGGTTCTGCCTGCGGGCGGCCAGTTGACAACCGTTTCACCGGGTCTCCCCGACCGCCGTACCAACATTCCGCGCCTATGCCAGCTAATGGAGGCAGATAAGACTCCGGTCTCGCCGTCACCGGCACAGAGTCACCCCAATGAGCTCTGGAACCCTGCTCACCGACGAAACACATAACCCAGCAGGGCCAGGTTACTATTACCGCGGTCTTCTGCAGGGTGGAGGTGCTGCGCCAAGCGGGCTGCTCGTCGAACGGAGTACCGTTAATGCCCTCCCTCCGATGCACGTATTTATTTATTTGTAACCAGGAATAGATGATTTCATGTTTCTAACTTTGAAAATTTCACTAGATTGAAAGAAATACCCCCAAAGACCTATAAAATGAAAGTAAACATAAAATGAAGCACGTGTCACTGGCCTGCGTGCCTTTCATGTCCTGTACTAAATATTTAGTAACAGAACTTCAAACCGTTTGCTGACTTTTTGACAAATAAAAAAACAGATTGCAATGAAAGAAAAAAAAATGTTTTAGCTCCACCTACCCTAATTTCATACATTACTACTTTCATATATTAAATGAAATCGGATACTAATCATGAATTGCACCGTTCGTCATAGACAGGTGTTCACCCTCACACTTTGCGTCCGAAGCGCTCGCAGCTAGGTCTGCTGATAGGGGATTGCTTCTGTGTACTCTTAGATTGTAGAATGTACTCCCACCTTGGGTTTTCCCAAACGACTACAGTATGAGGTTATTCAAAAAGAGTCTTGGGTTTTACAGGGTCATCAGCGCAAATATCCCCCCCTCCCGTTTGTTGTTGCAAAGGTCCATAGGCTACGGTGATCACTTTCCATCAAGGTGAGCTCACGTCTGCCACCTCAGTGGTATATAAAAAAAGAAATGAATAAAAACCTCTTTATTTTTTTTGTATAACTGGTTCTTTGAATTGTCAGTTTTAAATAAAAAACTAATTGAGTTTTATGTGAAAAGATTTAATCCACTTTATTCATAAAATTACGACCCTTAAAAAAAATTCCTGTTCCAATATGATAATGTTAAGTTCACTGAGTTCCTATTTTTTTTAAATAAGGAGACTACCGAGAATACAGACATACCGAGAGTAGGTACAGGCAGGCAACTTTTATTCTGTAATTTATTTAGAAAAGGTCTGCTACAGACATTTGGCGGGAAGAGTGACGAGTGCGGACGCTTGCTTTATATTATTTTCTAAAACTAGTGCATTTATCTTGTTTTATGTGCGGGAGTGGTGATTTCTTGGATATAAAAGTTGTGTTAACGTGCTATAGTGAAAGACAATGATATATATGCAGTGAAATGCTATTTTCTCTCTTGCCGCTAAACGTCCACTGACAACCTTAGTATAAGAATCACCATTATACTGAGGCAAGGACCAGGACGGACAATAAGGACATGACATCGACAGGACAATACTAATTAGAAGATAAGATTGAAGAAATATGATATAAAAAATAAGATTTGGCTAAAAGGTCTTAGAAACCAGGCCATTAAATAATTATTAAATAAAAAGGTCTGCTACACGCAATACAAAAGGTAATCGAAACATAAAACATTCGAAAAAATAACAATTGACAATCGAAATAAGTATCACTTTCTATTTCGATCGTCTTTTCTTTACTGTTTCTATTTCACCTTTTGTTTCCGTGTAGTCTTTAGACATTTTACTATTGATATATTTTATTTTAATGAAGTATTTATAGATAGTTGTCCCAAAAATAAATATTTATTATAGGTATTTCCACACTACAGAAAATTAAGAAAAAATAATTAACATTTATTATTTAAGGTCGAAATTTTGAGGACAAAAGTGGAGTATATTTATTTCGCCAGAATGTACTAAGTTCAAATTGGCTAAACTTACACGGTCTATTACGCTCTCGTCTGCGGCTCCTGCTGAAAAACCGCCTCGAGCGTTATAACCACTTAACGCACTTGTATCGTAACGTACTATTACCATTCTCGAAAAAGAAAATATTAACTCGAATTCACAATAAAACGCACATCGATGAATAATGAAACGCACATATCGCTATCCGTAAATTGACTACACTGCCAAGCCACAGAAAGAATTTGGGGGCATTCCCTAAGTATAACTTTTTAAATTTCTCTCAACTGGGTTGCCATGATTGAAGTCGGTTTGCAAGTTGCAACCTATCATATTTATTTTGAAAATGGTAAAAAAATCAAAAGTTCAGTTCTATCGAGTTTTTCTGGTAAAGATTTGAGGGCCCCCTGAGCTTAAGAGCCCCGTAGCACTGCCCTGCCTAGTCCCTAGGTAGCTAAACCACTGGATGTTTGTTTTGAACCATTGGAGATGCGCAGAACAGTGAGTGTTCTGAAGAGCTCTTACAAGTAGTCCCACCCTCCCCCTTCCGTTCTCGAACAACACGCACAGGGCAGAGATGTCTTCCTTACACTGTGGACACGACTTGTCCTTTTTATAAGCTTTTCTGTACATTTTGTATGCAACAGAATCGGAAGAGACATGTGTCTGCACCACATGTGTGTTGTACATCTGAAGCGCAATTCACAAATCTCGGATCCAAATCCTCTACCGCGCAAATGTCCTTGATATTCATAGAACTCTAACATCGATGACATATGCGCGGTAGAGGATTTGGAGGCGAGATTTGTGAATTGCGCTACTGTTCTGTGTTTCCATCGGCTAAGAAATTGCTCTTTTGCGATAAGCCCGCCCTCTGTATATTTAATTGGCGGCGTTTGGTGGAAGTTGCTACACATCCTACTAATATTGTTTGTTACTCTTTCAAGCAAAATTAATTGAATAGATTTTGATGAAACTTTACAATAAGTAATATAGCTTACACATCAGAATAACCCATTGGTTACTTTTATCCAGGGAACAAGTTCCTGTGGAAAATGGGAACGGGAAAATTCACCATGCGTGTGGAGCCGTGGGCGTCAACTAGTCTTGAATAAAAATACATATGTACACGTGAAATATGTGAACACCTTTGAAATGCCCTCTCAGTGATGTAACCTCTGGCCTACCCTGCGAGCCGGTTTTAAGGTGAGGCGGAACACCGCGGGGTTTAGTGGGTAGGACGGACCCTCTCTCGCGGGCCTTAAAAACCTTTGAAATGCCAATAGGCGAAATAAAGGTTTTGGAATAGTGTGTTTTATTGAAGATGTAAAAAAATCTGATTAATTTAAAGTTCTTGCCAATAAAAATGTTTCTAGACTTAAATATGCTGAAATCTAACACAATTCTTCTATTTATATTAAAAACTAGTTGATGCCCGTGGCTCCAACCGTGTAATGAAAATTTCCCGTTCCTGTTTCCCATTCGTGCAATTTTTTTTCTCTCCATAAAAACCTACCTTACTGTTCAAGGAATAAATAAAACACCGGTCTATCACGAGTTGAACTCGTGCGCCGAGGGTTCCGTAAAAAATAGTACCTTTTTGAGGAATTTCCTATTAAGCTAGACCTCCAAATTGTATGAGCGCCAATACTACTCAGAGGTCTATGTTAATTGGTGTTTACATGGGGACCCATTAATTTCTATCATTTTTATTTTTGGAATTTTTCCTTAATAAGTGCTAAGATCTTGCTTTTTGCCAAATTAAGTGTTTCTAAGTCAATAAAAATTAAGGTAAATTTTGGTTTTTACAAGTTTTCGTCAAAATCTAAATTTGCCCATATTTTTTATCGTGTTGACTCACGAACTTGATTTTTATAGGAGTACTATGTAGATGTGTAAAAATAAAGTTCCTTTAGCTCACTATATTTCAACTTGCTAGGTCCACCCGTTCCTGAGAAAATCAATGGTGACACACGGACAGACAGACAGATAAAAATGATCATAAAAGGGTTTCGTATTTTTCCTTTTAAGGTACGGAACCCTAACATATTACTCGAATTGGTCCAGCAATCTGAGTTTTGCGATTAGCACCATATTTTGCGTGTCGTGTAAAAGTCGTGGTAGTTACACTATTTATAACTCAATAAAAGCTGTACCGATTTGGCTGAAAATTGGTGGGGAGGTAGCTTAGAGCCAGGAGACGGACATAGGCTTCTTTTTATCCCGGGAACAAGTTCCTGTGGGACACGGGAACAGGAAAACTTCTCTACGGGGGCGAAGCCGCGGGCAACAACTAAGTAGTCTATATATATATAAAAGAAAGTCGTGTTAGTTACACTATTTATAACTCAACAACGGCTGTACCGATTTGGCTGAAAATTGGTGTGGAGGTAGCCTAGAGCCAGGAGACCGACATAGGCTATTTTTTATCCCGGGAACAAGTTCCTGTGGGAAACAGGAACGGGAAAACTTCTCTACGCGAGCGAAGCTGCGGGCGTCAACTAGCTTTTATTATAAAAATAGAAAAATAGAATTATTATAAAAATCTATTCGAAAAGATGTACTGTTTTTTAACTACCTAGGTATTGGAATTATTAGAATTAGATAATGTTCTCTCTTATAATTTCAATAGTATCCCATTTAAACATTTTTGTTGAGATAATATTTTGTTTGTGATTTTTTTTGATAAAAATATTAATGTAAGCAAATTTTAGGAAAACTACTCATATAAAAAGGGAACAAGCGTAGCGCTCCGGCCCGCGGCAAAGGAGGCAGTCACAAAAAGTTGTGAATTGACGTGGTAGAGGACTACATGCGTGCTTTTGGTCTCACTACTACAAGGGATGCTGAAGACCGTGTGAACTGCAAAGTGGGGAGAGAAGAGTAGGACAGCTCCGAAAAGGCTCCGAAGTCAGAGTTTGGAACGCAACCGGGATTAGCGCTTGAATGATGCTGAGTGGCATCAAAAAGTTTTCTGCTTGAAACGAGATATCGCAGTCATCTGACAAACGTGACACGATAGAACGTCACTACTGTTCATTATATTAACCGACCATTTTAGAAACATTATATTTCATTGTAATTGTTTTCTTCCGAATAGCACTCTGCAAACTAGTTGTATAGCATTGTTCCAGAAGCCGATTTCACTTTTAGAATTTTACAATTTCCATATTTTCCTATAGGTTTAGTGCACCATAGTTGCAGTTATTTTTTTGGAAACTTTTACTTAAACTTGGTAAGTAGGTTACAGAACTATTACTACTTTTGAACCTACCGTTAAGTAATTACCGGCTTTCGATGTTGGGTAAATAAATTGCGTAATGTAAAGCTAAAAATAAATCCTCTTAATTTGGCATTGTCATTGTTGACGAGCCGGTGGCGTACGTCATTTTTAATTAAAACTTGCATCGTAGATTGGAAAGAGTATTTACAGTATCTTATCAAGACGTGCGTAGTCTAATCAATATTTTTAGCAGATCACGTTTTATAATCAACAATCGATTAAGACATTAACTCGTGTACAACAGGAGTGTTCTAAGTTTTCACAAAATGGAATTTAATTCAGAAAGGTAGGTAATTATTAGAGTAATTTACTTACGGTTTTGTTATTGATATGTTATGTGTAAGATAGTAGAAAAGAAACTTATTTTTGCATATCGTTTGGTGCTGGGCAGCGCAGGACTACTTTTCAAATATATATATTTATATACATATATTCAAATAGGCTCTGTTGTAGTACAAGATTATAAAGTTATGATTCTATTCATAAGATATAAGATACCATATTGTTAAGTACTGATTGAGTCTGAGTTGCGTAGGCTGTCTGTTAGTCATGTTAATAACTTTGTCAAGGGAAATAAATAAATATCTTAGGATAATTAAACCCCACATCATACTGACAAATTAATAAATACACTAGCGGATCCGACAGACACTGTCCTGCGGCTGCAGTATACCGACTTCATCGCCTTTTTTGTTCGGTTTGTGAATGTAAACCATCCAGGGCCCCATATGAACGCATACAAAAAACAAACATTCAAATCAGTCCAGCTGTTTAGGAGGAGTTCAGTGACATACACACATACAGTAGAATTATATATTATACATATATAAAGATACACATTACAGATAAATAACACCCAGACACTGACCTAATTAACATACTCATCACAATAGAGAGATTTGTCTTTAGCAGGAATTTGAAAAACTATGACCGCGAGATCCGTCAGCAAGTAGTCTAATCACTAGCACTTCCTCCTTCACCTTACCACTTCAATTTTATGCCTCATAAAGTTCACATGTCTGCTGTTGTATATATCTGAATGCTTCACTGTACCTTTTGCATATAATTCAATATTGAAGCTCTCGTGGTCCCGCGGACTCAGTGTTCTGTAAGTGATCACTGCATTAAGCAACTTTTGCTATAGCTGGTCACGGAGGGGGGGGGGGGGGGGGAATTTGTGGCATTTACATTTGCGAGCGTTTCCATGCTTTGGAAGGCACGTTAAGCCATCGGTCCCGGTTGCCAGTAACATGGCAGTTGTTAAGTCAAGTTGAAAAATTTCAATAGCAGGCAGCCACAACTTGCGTCTGTCTATTTCAACATGGCAATGGGATCACCACCTATTATGTGGGACAGAAATACACATGGTGAAAAGTGCGCATATAATATGCCTCTGCCACGGGATTAGGTGTGTTAGATAAAAATAAAATCAATATCATTTGTGGAATACACAAGTATTGGTGTGACCTGTATTCAAACCTGACATCGCAACCCTTACTACTACTTGTTTTTACAGATTGTCAACAATGGTGAACTGGTCATCTCTTGGTTCTGTCATTCTCCCCAATGTTGGTGGTTGGGTGAACGGAGTGTACTTCGCTGGACAAATTGACAGAGAAAGCAAGGAAAAGTCCTGGTATGATAACCTAAAGAAGCCATCATGGACACCCCCTAAATATGCGTTTGGGCCAGCATGGACCATTCTGTACAGCGGTATGGGATATGCTTCATATTTGGTGTATGAAGAGTGTGGAGGATTCACAGGTTAGTATTATTGACAGTTATGAGTACATTTTAATTACAGTCAATATATAGAATCCTCATTCACAACCATTGTAGAGAAGTAAATAAGACAAAGTGGCAGCCACAAGGTACTATAGTGTAGTATGGTGTGGCGAATGGGAGGCCTAGTGGGGTATGATAGACTATAAATAAAACCTTTGTTATAACTAAAGAAACCTGGCTATGTGCCAGGTTTAACCCCATTTCCGTAGAGAGCAACAAGGTGCTTCACTATAATACCTGCACTCAAAATCAAGTCACTGAAACATTGTGGCTTAAAGCCAATAGATACACGGGACATAAATATTTTTGGATTTGGTCTAAATATTCCATTTTCTGTATAGTATACTGATAGAGGCAGCACCAGTGTTGCAACCGTCCATAGGCTATGGTGACCACTTTCCATCAGGTGGGCCACATGCTTGTCTCCCAGCTCAGTGGTATTAAAAAAGAAAAACAAAGGGAAGAAAAATTAAATAACAAAAGAGGTCAGATATAGGCTGGACCTGCACTCCATCTGGAATCTTGTCGGCACCCAGAGTAGTGTTTTGAGCTTTTGACCTTTTACCATTACATCTAGACCAGAGAAAATGCAGCCTGTCCCTATCTTGTAGTTTCACTGCTGTCGGCGCCTGACACAGTTTCTCCAATCGTGACCTCATTGGCAAGTCTGTCAACTTTATTTTCTTGTAACTTACATTGTATAGTAAACAATGACTTCATTTCCAATAAGAATGACGTCACTAAACTAACAGTATAGACTCGGTGAATATAATCTGATGTTGTATAACAAATAGTAGGCCTTGCCGTTTCATTTGCTAAAAATTTTGCTTTTTTTTTAACTATGAGTTCCTGCAAATCTACCTTTGTGCATTTAGCTGGATGTAAAGTATTTATCAAAGGTCATTGGGATAATGCCCATTGACATATCCATATTTATTATCTCTCATTTCTCATTTTATTCTCTGATAAATTTTACGTTGACATGTAACAAACAAACAGAAGTATATCCTACCAAACAAAAAATTACTTCTAGATACTTAAGTGGTAAGATATAAATTTGCTTTTTGATTAAGTCTTGCTGCGTGTTATGACAAGAGTGTATGAATGTGTGTTTAGATACAGATAAGATTTTTCGCATGTCCTTGATTTCTGTAGGTGTTTAGTCACCAGGTTTTTTCTAGACGTAGATAAGATTATATGCCTTCAAGAGACTTAGATACGCTTATAATCATTCAATGTCAATACCTATCACTTATGATAAGGGGGTTTTCAGAATTGTAAACTACTAAATTGTTACTAAGGTCACCGTCATCTACAGTATTTTTATACCACTGAGGTGGCTGACAAGCATACAACCTGACGGAAAGTGGTCACCATAGCAGTTATATTACTGAAGAGTTTGTTTGGTTGAACGCGCTAATCTCAGAAACTACTGAGTTCAAATAGAAAAATTATATTTTATATTTGTGTTTAAAATGAAAATTTCTATATTCATGTATTTTTTTTAAATAGATTATTTATTCATGTAGGTCACAAAGTAACACTTATGAACGTTAAGATTATTGCTTCTACATTTAGCATTATTGCCAGATTCGCAAAGCAATGAAAATATCTCTATTCATGAAGGTCACAAAGTAACACTTATGAACGTCAAGATTATTGCCTCTACATTTAGCTTTATTGCCTGTAAAGCAAAGCAATCATAATATCTTTATTATTGTAGGTCACAAAGTAACACTAATGAATATCAAGATTATTGCTTTACCTTTACTGCCAGATTCACAAAGCAATAGGTAAAGCCTGACGAAGAACCTGGCAATAAAACTCATGGCTGCTCTTAGGTCCTCGCTAACGCGCTATAATTGTTATTACTAGAGATTTAGGGCCGTATTCCAGAACGTTTCTCAATACTCAATCAACGCTTGAGGCTAGATTTTGCCTTATAAAATCTACTCTCAAGCATCGACTGAGTACTGAGAAACGTTCTGGAATACGGCCCTAAATCTATAGTAATAACAATTATAGCGCGTTGAAGTTTTCTTATACCCGGTTCCAATAAAAACTTGTTCTCCAGTCATAAATCTGACATCTGCTTATTGCATTTTTTTCTTTACTTTATAGAAGATGCAGTGTTACCGTTGAGCCTGTACGGTGGTCAACTGTTACTCAACTGGGCATGGACACCTATCTTCTTTGGCATGAAGGACTTCAAATTGGTGTGTATATACTTCATTTTACATACATTAATACTCACGTCTTTATCCCCGAGGGGAGTAGACAGAGACATACTACATACTATACGCCCACATTTATTTTTGTCCCATGTCATAGTCAGCCACAACGTGCGTATGTCCATTTCAATACGGAAATGGGCACGACACCCATTGCCGTATTGAAATGGACATACGCACGTTGTGGCTGACTGCTGTTGTAATTTTTAAAGCCGCACATAAGGCCTTCAACTTTGCTTAACGACTGCCATGTTACTTGCCACCGTGACCAACGGCTTAACGTGCCTTTCGAAGCACAGAAACGCTCGCAAATGTAAATGTCACAAAGTGGGCACCCATCCGTGACCAGCCATAGCGAAAGTTGCTTCAACAGTGATCGTTTATGGGACACTTAAGTCAGCGGGGCCACGAGCGCTAATAATAGTAGGTTATAGTGCTCTATTTCCACGCTTATGTGCCACAAAAGATAAATTGTGAATTCATACAATCACGCCTATATCCCCGTGGGTGGTAGGCCCAGGGGAATTTTACAATTTTATCAATAGTTTTGTTGATCCGCCTATTGTCGACACCGTGCAATTAATACTTATAATTTTCATAAACAACTATCTTTGTTACCTGTTACGTACGAATTAAGCGTGTATGTAACACCTCTGCCTACCTCTTTTATTATTGAAACGAAGTTCCTTATCGCGGTTTATGGGAATTGCGATTTAGTAGAAATTGTCACCTGATAAAGTGCTGTATGCTGTGTGTGTGTGTATGTGTCGAGCCTGCTAAGAGCAAATGAGCACACGAGCAAGTGAGTGTGCGGCCGGGTACGCAACCCTCTCTCATCTTTCTTTTTATATTCTCTTTACTATATTACCTCTACACACCTATTTTTTGGAAGTGAAAATTTATTTTAGAGCGGTACGCATATTTTAGATGAGATAAAATCTCTGGACTCGCGACACCGTAACGAGACGCAGCTATAGTGTGTGTGCATATATGCATGTACATATAGCAGACCGCGAACACGTCTAGATAAATAAATTATGAACAAATTTAGTTTTCACTTTTGTCGGCACTCATGAAGTGCAATCCGTTTTTTTGGTAAAGTAAGGAACTTCGTTCCTTTTTTTTTTTAGTTTTTCCTTGAAAGGTACAAAGTAACGCGATTTTATACGTCCGAACAATGTACCTTCAATGGTTTTGGTTTGTGTTATTATGGGTAAAAATTCCTTAAACCCCAAAACAACTCACAACATTCTTACACATCATCTATGTGTAAGAATGTTGTGAGTTGTTTTGGGGTTTAAGGAATTTTATATATTATCTGTGCGTGTGCATGTTTGATATGAGACATAATATCCTAGGCTATGGAGACTTCTAAAAGTAATTTAACAAAGATAAATGTAGATTTATGATATCGTACATATGTAAATAAATTCGTTACTGACAGGGGTTTGCCGACCGCACTTTTTTTACTATCCAACCGAATTATCTCCAGGCCCTCATCGAGATATTGGTACTAACGGGAGCGGCTACTGCCACTGCGATATCGTTCGCTAGTGTCGACAAGACGGCTGGTGCCCTAATGGTGCCTTACATCGCATGGCTTAGCTATGCCAGTTCTCTCACCTACTACATCTGGAAGCATAACCCCAAGGGCCCAAGTCCCAAGGTCGAGGTCAAGGAGATTGACGATCCGAAGAGTCAGTGAAGGTATTACCTTTCAATTAAGTAGCTTACGTGGTACCATTATGTTTTTGTAAATTGTTAACATGTACTATATATAAAAAAAACTACTAGCAGTTGCTCTGGGGTTTCCCAGTACTAGATATATGGGGATAAAATGTGGTCTAGTTAATCCTTATAACATAAACTATCTGCCCTTGAGAGTCTCATTAAAATCGGTCCAGAAGTATAAGAGATTAGCTAAAATAAACAGAAAACATTTTCGACAGATTTTAAGCCCTGATTACGACTTTTAAGATGGCAGTTAGTAGGTAGAATTGCTAGTATTCGAAGCATTCATTTATATTTTTTTCGTTTTCAGATAATACAACGTCACAATACAATTTTAAGTCGAAAGTGTTCTTAGTATTAAATGTACGCAACTTAAGTGCATTTCTATATTGACTATATTTTATATTTTTTATTATAGCCTCTTTTTCAATGTGCCTGTTATCTTAAATTCATAGGAATTGTAATAATTGTAACCGACATGTAACGCCATCTAGAGAAATGTAACAAGTAATTGTAACCGACACGTTACGACATCTAGTGAAATACATTGTAAACTAATAGTTACTGAATCGCGCGATTGAAGTTCACTCGCGAATTGTTGGTTATATATACGACTGTTGCTGTTGATTTGCAACTGTACAATACTTGCAGAGACAACACTACTGTTTACTGTCGTCAATATTACATGGGAAAACGATACACTTTTTTTCATCTTGCATTTGCCTGCTATTTGCAATGGGAACTCGACTGTTTATTTTACCTGAACTAATGAACAACAGAGAAAATACGGTTTTCTATGGAATATTGAGGAATTTATAAGTTGTAGAGTAAGTATTTTACGAACAAACATTTCTGGCTGCTAGCTAAGGAAAGTGCTTATATAATTATTAATATGTATTTTGTTTTGGCGCGATTGACTGGCCTAATAGCCACGATGGACTGGGTGCCGAGTCTACTATTTACAAGCAGTAGAATAGAATCAGAATCGCTGTTTTTAGCTGTCAAAATGTAAGTAGACTTTCTAAAATTCAACTGACTAGTGGCCACTGGCGCGGTAGTTGTTAGTAAAATTCTATCGACCGACCGATAGAAGTCTATTGGAGTACGATTGTAATAGTAGACTACGAAAAACTGTCAAAATTGTACCTGTGAATTTATATTGAGCGACGATTTCGAGACGATTGAAATAGCAGACTCGGCCTCCTGGTTTTGCCACTCTTGCTGTAGATCCTGGTTTACAAAAATCACAGTAATGGGACTGGGCTTGGATTTAGTCCCAAAAAAATATTTAAAAAATGTGTCTCTTATTATCTGTGTTGAGATAGTTGAAACTCAGGTGCACAACTTTCTTGTAGTTTGTGAAAAAGATAATTTTGTAGTTAACGTGTATTAGAAAGATTTATTCCTGACATTATGAGCAATCAAACTTATTTAAAAAATAATTTTGTAGCTAGCGTGTATTAAAAAGATTTATTCCTGACGTCGTATTTCAAAATAGATAAAAAAAGCTTGTAAAATTACTTGAAAACAAAGTCGTATATAAATTTTTTAGTTAAAAGTATTTTCAAATTCTATATATGTTATTATGTTATAATAATTCGAATAAAGTATAACTGGTTTACCTTTGAATAATATAAGAGTAAGTATGAATTCAGACGATAAAATTGACGAAATTAAATAGTTTTTATTTCGTTCCCGCCACAATGCTGTGTATCAATACTTATGATTGAAAGAAAAATTGCCAAAGTGGCTCAGGTATGCTCATTGCATACATGAGCCACTTCGGCTAGCTCATACATGTCGAATGATCCGACAATGTTTACGGCTACCAAAGGGCCGAGTCTACTATAGACAAGTCGTAGAATAGAACCAGAATCGCTGATTTTAGCTGTCAAAAATGTTAGTAGACTATCAAAAATGTTAGTAGACTATCAAACATGTCAGTAGACTATTAAAAATGTTAGTAAACTATCAAAAATGCAACTGACTAGCGGCAACTGGCGTGGTACTTGTTAGCAGAACTCATCGGCCGACCGATAGAAGTCTATTGGAGTACGATTGTTATAGTAGATTACGAAAAATAGTCAAAATTGTACCGGTGGCTTTCTATTGAGCGACGATTACGATTCTTTTCTGACGCGATTGAAATAGTAGACTTGGCCCCAGGCTCCAACTTTGTCGGAGTTTGCCTTTACGGTACTGAAGTTACCAATTCAACAATATTAGGCATAAACAGCAGTGGTGAAGAAGTATTTACATTGAAATTACCAACTCTGGACAATTCTTATAAACTTAAAAATGCAACCTTTCAACATTTAAACCATCATAAAATTAGATTTTGTCTGAAGTGTTGTGGTATTGCAGTAGAGCATTCGCCACCTGTAAAACGCATCTTTCATCTCGTAATATAATTCTATTGTCAAAATTTAAAGAGCATCCATTGCAATCTGATGAAAATCATGCATTTAAACGAGTTATTGAATTATCAGATACTAATATTGATATAAAGATCATTAATATTGCGAGCGCTGAATATGATATAGATTCATTTTACCAAAATTTTGCAACAAATCTTACTAAACTTGATTCCAGCAGGTTTTAATATCTAAGATTTATTTGCACCAGGTGCACTTAAAAAAGCTGCATCTAGAGAGGGTAATTACTGTAAACAAAAAATGTAAACAAGGAATTGATAAAATGTTAATAAAGACACAATTTTATTCTGCTTAAGAGCCATATCAGAAAAAAATGATTTAAAGAAAACAGTATTTTTTGCAAAATATGATATTTATTTAGAATCTAGTTGACCCGGCAAACATTGTTTTGGTATACAATGGGCCACCATTATCACCTATAATAAATGCCTATGAACTTTTTCTCATACACATATACATATATACACAAATAATTACAAACACCGTGTTGCGAGACGTTTATATATTAGTTTTATATTAAAGTTAGATAAGTAGAATTAGTGGTATATTAGTATTAGTGAGTAGATAATAGTGACTAAAATATTTTTAGTTCTTATTTTGAGAGCATCAAAGAATTTTCAAACCAATTATTAATAATCTACATGTAGGGTTATTTGTAAACCACTTGCAACCTGTCAGGAGTAGATAGCTAAGGTGAAAATGAACGAATATTCATGTAGGTCACAAAGTAACACATATAAACGTCAAGATTATTGCTTCTACATTTACATTTTCTGCCAGATTCACTAAGCAATAGGTAGAGCCTGAAGAAGAACCTGAGGAAGAACCTGGCAATAAAACTCATGACCACTCTTTGCTAACCGCCAGTAATTATAATAGTTTGATTTATACGATATTTGACCAATTAAGTTATGAGTTTATACAAAAGAAACAAAATCAATGTTGTGTTCAAAATCAAATCAAAATGAGAGCGTATTAATCAACAATGTTCTAAAACCTTTGACAGCAAAACTCATCGAGCGGCGTCATAGATACGGTGGGATGCGCTTTAAAGAACTTCTGGGTCTCTTCTTTGTCCCGTACTGCATGCTTCGATGGACAATGGATGCGGACGCATTAATGCGGCTGAAAAAAGGTCAAGCCCAAAGGAACTAGCGCCGGCTCACTGCCATCTCTTGTGATTTATAAGCGTACTGCCTGAAAAATAATGTTTATCTAAATATTCTTGGCAATTGCTAGTGTAAATAAATGTACTAGTGTTGTTGGGACTTAGTGCTGAACTCGCTTGCTGCGCGAGACCCTTTAAGATGAAGGGTATTTTAAGAGATAATTTTTTTATTATATATTTTTTTATATCGCAACACTTGTACATTAGTAGACTGCCGTACTAGAACCTTAAACAAACTACTACAGTTGAAAATATAATCATACGTTTGAATTCGAATGTCTTAAAGTTGTCAGACCTCAAACAGGTCATAATCACTCCTTGATTATGGTCTCCACAATAAAGGTTACTAAACTCACCTCCCAGAAAATATTTGCTAGGTAAAGATGGCGGCTTAGCCCTGGGGAATTCCTCTCTAGGGCACAATTTCGCATATAAATATCCGGTCTTTGCAAAAAATACTTGCGTCATAAGGGTGATTCAGCAATTACTGTTGTTTGTAAAAAGATTCTGTTAATAACAAAATATTCTTCGATTTACAAAATACTATTTGAATTACAAAATATTCTTCGTATTACAAAATATTCTTCGAATTACAAAATATTATTTTTTTATACGAATAATATCGTCGTTGAGGTAATTTCTGGTGTTTCAAGAACAAATAAATATTTTTTGTTATCTATTTTAATTTTAAGGAAACTGCTAAGCACAATATTAATTTTAAGCATTCCTTCTTTGCATTTTGTTGCGTGTTTGGGTGAAAATCTATAATTTTAAACTATTTTTTTAGTGTTTTGTTAAATATTGTTATGTATTTTATCCTTGAAAATAGTTTTTAACAATAAATCATATAACAACAACATTTGTTTCAATAAATGTTTGGCTTTTGTGAGGTGAACATTGGCACTAAATCTTATGTTTCCATTTATAACCTAATGGGGCAACTAGGCGGGTGGTTTTACTAATGTAAGCGGAGTCCCGCCAAAATCTCTGGGCCTAAGCTACCACACCTGCTAGTGGCGAATCAGAATGCTTTTTTTAGGTGTCAAAATGTAGACTATCAAAAATGCAACTGACTAGCGGCCACTGGCGCGGTACGTGTTATTAGAATTCTATCGGCTGACCGATAGAAGTCTATTGGAGTACGATTGTAATAGTGGACTACGAAAAACTGTCATAATTGTACCGTTGGCTACTATTGAGCGACGATTCCGATTCTATTACGACACGATTGAAATAGCAGACTCGGCCTCCTGGTGGCAACGACGAGGCAACAACGCAGATACTGGGATGGGAGATCAGACGGCAGTTGTTCCTAAAATGCCGAAAAGAAGCCTAACTGTAGCTGCTTTTAGTAGCCAAATAAGAAATTGACCCGGGCTCCAAACCCTGGTAGGGCTTGAAAGCAACTGAAGGAGATATACTTGAAGACAAGTAAAAGTGTAACAGTAAAACGCGTATTTCCGTCCGTCCTTCGTCAGAGACAGCGCTAGAAAGCTGTAATTTAGCATGGATGAATATTTTTTTTTTTTTATATTTGGCACGTTAATCTGGCGCCGCTTTTCTAATGGAAAGCAGAGACGACCTAGACCGCCATCGTAGTCAGCAGCGTTCCGATAGAGGGTTCAGGTTGAGGGCCTAGAAGACTGCTGGGCTTTTCTTATTCTTTTTACAGAAGCTGAAAATACTAAAGGGTTACTTAAAGTGCTTTCCGCAGCTGCATGGTGGTATTGCCTTGATACAAATAAAATGTGCCACATTCTGAGTGCCTGCATCATTGCTTTTTCCGTGGGTCAGCAGGTGTACTTCGTCTGCGTGAGCTTAACTTGGGTCCCAGGAAAGGATTAGGGTTTAAGGGGACGTCCGTACACGTAAAGTGGGAGATGCAATAGCGGGTATCGTATGTACCTAATCAATTTCTAATTAAGGGATTGTTTTTTGAATTTTTAAGCTTTTTAACTATATTTATACCACTGCACTGACCTCTAAAAGATATACACCAGTTTGCCACCTGACAGACAAGCATACGACCCTACCTGGTCAAGAGTGCTCACCGTAGCCTGTAGACGGTTGCAACACCAGAGGAGTCACATCCACGCTGCTGACCCTATTGGTGTGTTGAACACACAGGAACAGGCTGTGGTCGTTCAGTACCATAATGTCACTGGCAGTCTTGAACCGTTGGAGATGCGCAGAACGGTCGCCAGCTTAGCTGCTTTTTACCGTATCTACCAAGGTGAGTATTCTGAAGAACTCTTCCACTGATCTCTCCTTCTCCTTTCCGTTCCCGAACAACACGGGCGGGGCAGTATGTAGATACAATTGTACCCAGAACCGAAAGATCTTAAAGTCTTTTGTGACGCACCCTAAAAGCATGGAACTTTCTGCCGCGCACGTGTTTCCCTCCCTTTAAAATCCTGCAGATTACAAGACGGTTGCAACACCAGAGTTGTCCAATCCACGCTGCTGACCCTATTGATGTGTTGAACACACAGGAACAGGCTGTGGTCGTTCAGTACCATAATGTCACTGGCAGTCTTGAACCGTTGGAGATGCGCAGAACGGTCGCCAGCTTAGCTGCTTTTTACCGTATCTACCAAGGTGAGTATTCTGAAGAACTCTTCCACTTGGCTTCTCCCTCTCCTTTCCGTTCCCAAACAACACGGGCGGGGCAGTGTGTAGACAGAATTGTGCCCAGAACCGAAAGATCTTAGTCTTTTGTGTCGCACCCTAAAAGCAAGGAACTTTCTGCCGCGCACGTGTTTCCCTCCCCTTACAATCCTGGGTCCTTCGAAAGAAGCGTGAAAAGGCATATTTCTGGGCCGTCAACCTGAGGGTCGCTATCGGGGCCCTACCGGCTGGGATAGCGGCCCTCAGTCACGGATCGTCGTCTCTGCTTTCTAACAGGGGGCGGCGCCGTTTTGACGTGTCTAAGTAAAAAATATTTCAAAATGTCTATTTTCCTAAAGGAGATTCCAGAACGACCACTCCCGAAATGACTACTTTCTTAGATTGACTACTTCCCATTACCTGCTATTGATTTTTTTCAAGCCCACTTTCAACTAACGACTACCATGTTATTGGTTACCGGGATGGAAAATATCTTAAATATAAATGCCACATACGGCCACCTATATCAGGAACAACCATAGCATAAGGTGCTTAACGCAGTGGCAGTTAACAGAAGTATTCTGGAATGTGTGAGTACGCTACAAACAATTGTAGTAATACAAGTTACAAATGCTTCTAAACCTAAATTATTTTTCTACTGAAACACCACTTTGCTTTTCTTTTATGGAATAGTGTAAAAGTAAGCTACAGTACGCCAATGTAATCACTATTGCTCCTTATAACATTTTTCAGTCACGCCTTAGCCCGATTGCGTGTGCATTCATGTCCCACGTAATAGGTGGTGTTGAAATAGACATGCAGGTTGTGGGTACCTGTTGTTGAAAATTTTTAGGCTGCCTTCAACTTGGTTTAACGACTGCCATGTTACTGACAACCAGGATCAACGGCTTAACGTGCCTTCCGAAGCACGAAAACGCTCGTAAATAGAAATACCACAACGCGGTCACCCATCCGTAACTAGCCATAGCGAAAGTTGCTGACGCAGTGGTTTTTTACAGAACACTTAGTTAGGGGGGCCACAAGCTCTGCTATTACTTTGGAACTTAAAAAGCGTAAGTATTGCACACACAAAACAAATACAGTATAGGGTTCTTCAAAAGGGGTCTTGGAAGGTTCGGCAGCGCGAGTGCTGCAGCTCTGGTGTTGCAAACGTCCATAGGCTACGGTGACCACTTTCCATTAGGTAGGCCGTATGCTTGTATACCACCTCAGTGGTATAAAAAAAGAAAAAAAAATGCATAAACGCAATTCTTTAAAAACACAATCTGGTTTATCAATTTTGAAGTCATAAATCAAACTTAGAACCACCTATAGTTACCTTAGTACAAAAAGTATTTTGTTTAAATTTATTGTTGAACTGGAGAACACAATACGTGAGGTACCATAATGTTGCCAGCCGCTGCCTCCCCAAGTTAGTGTAGTACGAAATGCGATAATTATGTTGCACCAACGTGTAATTGTTCGTGAATGGAGTCAGGGCATTTGCATAGCGGCGAAAACACGCTTCAGCTGCCTAGATAGCTGGCGTTAGCCTTGTGGCACACAATAAGCTACACTTTTGCAGTTATATTATCTTAGTGCGAAGTTTTGATTATATTCAAAAAGTTCAATGTGAAGACAGAAGCCTGACAGCTATGTTGTAATTTGGCTTTTGTTTCATAATACTAGGCGCTCCGTTTCGCCGCCGGCTTTAGAAAATCCTAGAACTATACCAGCTGGTAGAGTCATACGTAACTTTAACAGTCTCGGCTCCGTTTCGTCATAAAGGCCCTGAGGATATCTGAAGAGCTTCGTCTCCGGGAGTGGGTGTCCTCAGCTGCGAGATGCTAAGCAGCGCACTTGTTCCTACAGACTTTTATTACAACTTGTAAAACTCGTCGCTCAGCGCATGCCATTGTTTGTCTTAGGCATGCAATTTTTTGCCATATTTGGTTGTCCATAAGGTTGAAATTGTTACTTTTTCAGTCTTAGACTCGTCAGGTTAATGGTGAAAAAATATAACTAACTATCTTCACGCTGTATCCCTGACGGGGTAGTCAGAGAGGACAGATCGCCAGGCTTCGCGATCCATGCATACTTCTTTTGCTTCTTCGAGATTCATCAATCGCTTCATACACGCAATTCTGGGTATCCGAGTACTTTTGACCTTTCCGTTTTTGAGCAATATGAAAAAATATGCTTATTCAATACCTCCAACCTGTCACACTCAACCTTTCTATGCACGAATAATAAAATATAATGATAAGCTGCAAGTGTTTTAGTGTGGGCATCTATTGTAACGTCCATATACAACTGTAAACTGAAAAATTTAATCGTTAGTAGTCGAATGCAAATGAAATTTCTTTATAATAAATGTTTTTTATTCCGTACCCTAACACGCGAAAGAGGCCATTTCTTGCAGTTTGCTGAAAATAAGTTTTATGATAATCTACTGACACGTTTAACGATGAATTTGAGGGTCTGCAGCGCTAGTGCTGCACCTCTGGTGATACAAACTTCCATCATTATTGCCCTATGTTTGTCTGCCACTTCAGCAGTATTTTTTTTGAAGTGAAAAATTCTTTTGGCGCACCGCACACAGATTTTTTCGTAAGTAGTAAGTTGACTGATCCGTCACGCTCTAAGGTGAAAGGCTCGATCGGGTGAACTCGGGAACGCCGAGTGTACCCGAGCGAGAAAGTACAGTCAGCTGGTCTTCGCTGTTGTGTCGCTGCGTTTAGTATATTCAACTCATACGTAATAATTGATTGCGATTGCCCATGAACTTTCCACTTCTACCGTGCGTCCTTAAGTTAAAGAAAAATAAAAATCATTACAAAAAAAGCTATCTTTATACACAATCTTAACTTAGCACAGATATTTCAGCTAGCTCGCTATCCGGCATGTGACGTCATACGTGCTCAATCGAGTGACGTAGTTTCGTAGGTTATCGTAGATGTATGTAGAGCTTCGTAGCTGACGTAGCATACTTGATGTTCCAAATTTTCGGAGTTAGAACTTCGTAGAGGTATGAGACAATTTGTACTATTTGAAGGTTTATTGGTGAAATAACACTATTCACAGTCCAACAGTTATTTATTTATTTAATTTCAATACTTAGGTTCGTATTCCAGAACGTTTCTCAATACTCAATCAACGCTTGAGGCAAGTTTTTGCCTTATAAAATCTACTCTCAAGCGTCCATCGAGTATTGAGAAACGTTCTGGAATACGGCCCTTACACCATTCTTACAGGACTAATCCTAGTACAATAGTGTAGAACGCACATATATCTAACGTTTAAATAACCTAATAAAACTATTTAACACAAATATTTAGTAAAAACGAGCATTACCTAATCAATTACTTAATCAATATAGATCCTATTAATGCAAACAAATAATTAAATTATCAACAATGTATTAATTTATTGTGATATTAATTAGATTAAAATTCTTAATCATTATATACCCTTACTTACTTTTATTAATTAATATTTAAAAATAAAATTCCAACATCAATATAATATAATGAAGTCAAAACACATATAAATAATTTAAATAAATTAAGTCCGATTCTACCAGGACTTTAATTGGTCGTGCTAATTAGTGTCTAGCACATAAGACCTTTTAGCCTTTTTGTTACCACCTCACTAAATAGGCAACGGGTTCAAAATTTCTTCCAAATTTAACATCTAAAATAGACACATTTTATTTTATTAAATTTATTCGGCCCTTTATACCCACCCTAGTTCCGTGCTTCGGAAGGCACGTTAAGCCGTTGGTCCCGGTTGCTAATAAAATGGCAGTCGTTAAGCCAGGTTGAAGGCCTTATGGGCGGCTTAAAAAATTTCAACAGCAGGTCGCGACAGCCTGCGCCTGTCCATTTCAACACGGCAATGGGCTCACCACCTGTTACGTGAGACAAAAATGCATACGGTGAAATGTGGGCGGTTAATATGCCTCTGCCTACCCTTTCGGGGATAAAGGCGTGACAATATGTATGTATGTAAGTATGAATAAATAAATAAAATTTGAATGTTAGGTTTAAGATATCAAAAACAAATATTTCATCATTATTTATTATTCATTATTTACCCAGACGTGCGTGTATGACGCGATTGATGAATCTCGACGAAGCGAAAGAAGTATGCATGGATCGCGAAGCCTGGCGATCTGTCCTCTCTGACCACCCCGTCAGGGATACAGCGTGAAGATAGTTAGTTAGTTTTTTTATTTATTATTCAATTAATATTCATTATTAGATATTTCACAATAAATAGCCTCTGTAAATTTATTCAGAGAACACGAAAATGATCTATTTTCGTGTTCTCTGAATAAATTTGTGGATAAACACGTGGATCGCCACCTCATTGAGCGGCGCCCTCTGCATCAAGTTGGTGCGCGCTGCGGGCACCTCCAACAGGCGCGGACGCCGCCGCCGCGGCACATAGTCACTCGGGACACACAGCTTGAGCTCCGCTAAGATGGCTGGGTTGTGAATGACACCCCGAAGCATCCTAAACACATATAATTTAATAACCATTCTCTTACTTCCAATTTGTAATACCCCACTATTAATAAAGTTGGGTACAACAATGGGAATCTCGGATACACACCGTACAGCTTATGATACAAAAACCTAACGAATTTATTTTGTATACGTTCCAGCATGAATTTGTACTTAACTTCATGCGGGGACCAGATGGTTGCATTACATATCAGGTGACTTTTCACTATAGTATCGTATAAGGCTCACAACGCGGCTATAATTGTAAATTGATTTACCTGGCGTAGAATAAACCCAAGATATCACTGGTCGCGGCTGTTCACACAGTCCAGCCGCGACCACGGGCGCTGCAGCGCGCTCGAAACGTCGGTGAATGTAAGTACAAAATTGTTTTTGTTTTCCCAAGTAGTATATAAAATATGAGTATAAACCGCGAAAGTTTTTTATTAAAAAAAAAGGAGACTTACATATGAAGACCACGTGAGCAGATTGCTCAAAAACGGAAAAGTCAAAAGTACTCGGATACCCAGACGTGCGTGTATGACACGATTAATGAATCTTCAGGAAGCGAAAGAAGTATGCATGGATCGCGAAGCCTGGTGACCTCTCTGACTACCCCGTCGGCCGTCAGGGATACAGCGTGAAGATAATTATTTAGTTTTTACCATGCCACTAGCAACCAAAGTCAACGGTTTAGCATGTCTTCTGAAGCATAGAAACTTTTAAAAATCAATACAGCCGATCTATGTCCATTGACGGAGGCAAGGGGCCCACACGCGCTATATATAATTTGGGCCCCAGAGTCTCCCTCCGAGAAAAATTCAAAGAAGTAAATATTCTAACTGTAGCATCACAATACATTTTTGCCAATCTTAAGTATGTCCAGAAAAATCTATCACAGTTTACTAAACTCTGTGATATACATAATATAAACACTAGACATAAAAACAATCTTTTAGTTCACCACAGTCGGCTGCATAAGATTGGCGATTCTTTCCAGGGTAACTTTACGTTAGGTTTTTGTATACGCTTTTACAACAAGCTTCCCTGTGACCTGAGAAATTTACCATTAAATAAATTTAAAAAGTTTATTAAAAGAACTTAACTTAACTATCTTCACGCTGTATCCCTGACGGGGTAGTCAGAGAGGACAGTTCGCCAGGCTTCGCGATCCATGCATACTTCTTTCGCTTCTTCGAGATTCATCAATCGTTTCGTACACGCACGTCTGGGTATCCGAGTACTTTTGACCTTTCCGTTTTTGAGCAATCTGCTCACGTGGTCTTCATATGTAAGTCTCGGCCTACCCTGACCTCTTCTACCCTCTGCTTTCGCACAATATATATTCTTCGTCAATCGTTCCTCACTCATTCGTTGGACGTGTCCAAACCAACGGAGCACACCCTTTTCCAGCTTAACGCTGACACTTTCATTCAAACTTGCCATATTGCGTATCACTTCGTTACGTATTTGGTCGGCCAAGGTAACGCCGCACAATTTTCGAAGTGAACGCATCTCCACAGCATTCAATTTACTTTCATGCATCTGCCGACATACCCAGGTTTCGCTACCGTAAAGCAAAGTTGGCACTAGCACTGCGTTATGAATCGCCAGTCGTGCTTCTTTTACGATGCTTTGTCGCTTTACTAATTGGGACAAAGCACCGTTAACTCTGTTTCCGGCAGCTACTCGCCGTTCTACATCCGAATCACATCTTCCATCCGCGCTAAACATACTCCCTAAATACACAATTTCATTCACTTGCTCTAGACGTTCCTGGTTTACCCTAATCTCGCATTTAGTTCCTACGTCATCTCTTTCAAATACTAGAACCTTAGTCTTACTTGCATTCAAGCGAAGACCCTTACTTTCACACTCCTCTTTCATATTAGTGACTAATGCCTGAAGGTCGGCTTCTGATGAGGCCATGAGCACCGCATCATCTGCGTACAGCAGACAGTTTACTGAAAAGTCACCCAAATCACAGTCTTTCAACTTCTGCAGGCAACTGTCCAGATACACTATGAACAGCCAGGCGGACATGACACAACCCTGTTTGACGCCTGTACAGACATCAAAAAGAGGTGACACATCCCCCCCTACTCCAACGCAAGCCTTACAGTCCTTATAAAGCGACTGTATTGCCCGCAGCAGCGAGCCGTCCACACCATATCCGAGCAGCAAATCCCACAGAGTTTCCCTCACAACGTTATCAAGTGCTTTCTCCAGATCCACAAAATCGCAGAAAACCCTTTGGCTAATAGCCAGAAACTTCTCCGCGATCATGCGGAGAGAAAACACTTGTTCCATGCAACCTCTTCCACGTCGGAATCCGCATTGAGCCTCCCATAAATACCTTTCAGACTTTTCTTGCATTCTTGCCGTTATAATCTTTGCATACACCTTACTAGCTAAGCTGACCAAGCTGATCGCCCTGTAGCTGGAGCAGTTTAGGCGCGAGCCTTTCCCTTTGTAGATAGGTACTACAACTGCTATTCGCCAGTCATCTGGGACCTCACCCTTCCGCCAGCACAAGTTGCATAACAGACATAGTGTCCCAGCCGCGCGACCCACCGTACTTGATCATCTCAGCAGTAACTCTGTCTTTTCCCTCAGCCTTACCACATTTCATACTTCTTATCGCTTGTTCAATTTCTTTCATACTAATGACTTCAATCCCCGAAGGGGTAGGCAGAGGCATACTATACGCCCACATTTTACCATATGCATTTTTGTGGTGAGACCATTACCGTACCCAACTATGCAGAAAATCCAAAACCATACGAAAGCTGCTCCTAGCAGCGAAATAAAACCTAACCTAACCAAAAGCCGAACCTAACCTAACCTAACCCAACCTGGGTTTGGAAGTAACTGGGAATACATTGTGATGAAGAGGAGTAGACATATATTATGTGTGTGTACCAAAGTACACAGGTAAGAAGTTAAACTTCTTTTCGAGATATTTTTTACAGCTATAAAATTTCTGTCATAAGTTGATAAAGAAGTTTCACTTCAAAACAACATGGCGCGTAAACGAAAAACGTGACGATTTTTTTACTTCAATAAATAAAATAAACATTGTGGGACACTTTTTACACAGCGCCGTCTAGACCAAACTAAGCTACAAGCTTGTATTATGGAATGTAAATAACTGATATATTATACATACTTATATATTTTCAAATACATATATAGGAAACACCCAAACTCCGAAACCAACATTTGTGGATCACACAAATATTTGTCCCGACCCGGTAATCGAACGCGGGACTCATACACTACCACTGCGTCACCGAGGCCGAGAAAATAATAACAAATAATCTATTAATACTAATTACTATTTATACTAATTATTATTTATACTAATTACTATTTAAACTAATTACTATTCCTAACTTAAAAGGTTTGAAACAATTAAAGTTGAATGAGATTCCTTCTTATTGTCTGTTAACTCTCGCCTACAAAATTGGAAGGCCTTTGTTTAAGGAGTTTGATTACAGAGTCTTTGTCAACGAGGACTTATTGTTTCTTCACAAATATTTACTTAGTACCTTTGTGATGTAATAAATATAGGTGATTGAAATGGTGAATGAATTATCAGGGTAACTTTATACGCTTTTACAACAAGCTTTTCTGTGGCCTGAGAATTTTACCATTAAATAAATTAAAAAAATTATTAATAAAGCTTTGTGAGAAAGGTTATAACTCTGTTAAAGACTATTTGCAGGACAGGGACGCCTGGAAATGATCTGCTGGCAAAGTGAAATAATATTAAATAAATAAATAAATATCCATCACGCCTTATCCCTGAAGGGGTGGCAGAGGCATATTATACGCCCACTTTTCACTGTGTGGATTCCTGTCCCATGTAATAGGTAGTGAGCCCATTGCCATGTTGAAATGAACAGACGCAGGTTGTGGCTACCTGCTGTTGAAATTTTTCAAGCCGCCCTTTAGGCCTTCAACCAGGCTTAACGACTGTCGTTTTACTGGCAACCGTGATCAACTGCTGAACGTGCCTTTCGAAGCACGGAAACGCTCGCAAATGTAAATGCCACAAAGTGGTCACCCATCCGAGGTACCAGCCATAGTAAAATTGCCTAACTCAGTGATCGTTTACAGAACACTGAGACCGCAGAGCCACGAGCGCTTTAAGATGATAAATAATATTAAATTGTAAACAGCCCATCAAAAAAAAGCCTTCCTAAGTTTCTTGCCGGTTCTTCTCAGGTGGGCCGCGTTCCGAACCGGTAGTCACATTAAATATTTTAAATAGATAAGCAGTTGAATTTCAACTTTTGTGACTGATACTTGAATTTCGTAGGAAAATATTTCTATCTTTGGTTATTGAAACCGAAATTTTCGTCGATTGGTACCGATAGTACACTCCTACCAACTTATCTGTTAAATGGCAAAAATTGGAACTACAGCCATCATGTTGAAATGTCATTCGATAGTCAGTGTATAGGTACTACATTCGGGTTCTCTGGTTGTTTTGTCGTGATACTGCTGAATTTATAAAGTTAACTATGCCGAAAGTTATTAAAAGTGATGCCCGAAATATTCTTCAAAAGGTTAAAACCTTTTTTGAAGAAGAAGCTCGGGCGGGGTCTCCAATAATTCTATTTAATCAAATATACAAATGAATTTCGGCAGCGACAGGTTAGTGTTGTTAACTCTCTTGTTATAAATTACCCGATACTTTACTAATTATTTAAGTCCACGAAATATTCGTTTCTATTCTTGCTGCAGGCGTAATGGTAACGTACAGACGCCAGCACATCAACCTACCCCAAACTGTCAAAAAATTCCAATTGTATATGAACCTTATTTTTTTTGGAATAAAGTTGACAATCTATCAAAGAAATTTGACAGATTAGGGTAGCTTGATGTGCTGGCGTCTGGCGTCTATACCTTTAATAGGTAACCTGCTAAGTGAGTGACCAAACAAATTCAGTTGACAATTTAAAAAAAAAATCGGGTAAATGTTGGCAAGGAAAGGGTGAAGACGGAGTATTGGAGCCTGTATCGAAAGGGCAAAGATATATTATTGTACATGCGGGAGGAAAAACTGGATTTGTTACAAATGCACTACTTGTGTTTAAATCAAACACAAAAAGTGGTGATTATCATGACGAGATATATATATATATTTTAAATATTTTTGGGACAACCCACACAACGCCATCTAATTCCAAACTAAGCAGAGCTTGTACTATGGTAACCAGATAACTGATAAACATACTTATATATTTCTAAATACATACATATTATAGATAAATAACACCCAGACACAGAATAAACCATCGTGCTCATCACACAAAGTTTTATCCTGGGTGGGAATCGAACCCACGACCTCTTGCGTAGCAGTCGGATGCACTCCCACCGCGCCACAGAGGCAGAGATGAATACCACTTTAAAAAGTGGGTTATTGAAAACCTTGTGCCTAATTTACGAGAGCCATCCATAATAGTGATGGATAATGCTTCTTATCACCGTATTTGTGTGAATAAAGTCCCAAATACGAATTCCTTAAAAAAGATATGCAATTATGGTTGATCCAAAATATAATTAACTACGGAGAGAATTTGACTAAACCTCAGCTTTTTTAAAATAATTAAGAGAAACAAGCCTAAACCTGTACCAGAATATGAGATTTAAAAAAAAATTTAGAAAATTGAGAACAATAATTCCCCGCCTAGTTAGAGAAGCTTTTGACGCTATTTTACTTCATGAGTGGTTACAGCATTGTAAACACGTTCGCAGGTTAGAAGGAGAATACTTAAAACGTGATTCGTATTTAGATAAACCTTTTATTATAGAAGTGGTAAGTGACACTAAGCCTGAAAGCGATAGTGATAATGATGATAGTGGTACAGAAATAAGCGGAGTCTGGCCTCACAACCAGGATGAAGTTGTGTATGCAGGTTCATCTAAAGATCACAATTACTGTAGACCTGGTTTTCAATAAATCATTGTAAAGCAGTTTGTTATTTTTTACAACACTACACTACCACTAGGTACCACTGCTAATTATAATTTGTGGTGTTAGGGAATAGGTATCAGTATTAGCATTTTGATTGAACTCTCAACGAAATGGTTTTCTAACAGTCACAAGGAAATAATTGCCTCTCCTACATAACATTGCATATCTTTCCTTTCCTTTCTATTCCATCAATGAATCAAATTAAATGAGCAGCTTTTTAATGCTCTCTGTACTACTGACTCAGTGTTCTGTAAACGATCACTACGTTAAGCAACTTTCTCTATGGCTGGTCACGGATAGGTGACCACTTTGTGGCATTTATATTTGCGAGCGTTTTCATGCTTCGGAAGGCACATTAAACCGTTGGTCTCGGTTGCCAGTAACATGACTGTCTTTAAACCAAGTTGAAACCTAAGGGCGGCTTGTAAATTTTCAACAGAATGTAGACACAATCTACCTCTGTCTATTTCTACACTGCAATGGGCTCACCACCTATTACGTGGGACAAGAATACACAGTGAAAAGTGGGCGTATATATGCCTCTGCCACCCTTTCGGGGATAAGGCGTGGTTGATAAACAACAAAGCGAGTTATAAATAGCAAATGCCTGCGTCACTATACTCTGGTGTACTATAATGAATTGACAAGCCCACATTGGTTCATAAGCCATTACCTATGCACAAGGAGGGATATCGCAGTGAATTATTAGTCAGCCGCAACGAGCTACACAATGATGCCACGTGCTTCAAAACCGCAGCGCTATATGCATTATACGTAATTGTATTTGAGCGCCTATTCTGTACTTGCGATGATAAAGCTAAATATCTTGGGATTTTTTTAGGGTACCGCACCACAAAAAGAAATCTTGATCATAAAAAAAAATGAAAAAAAAAGTTTACCGCACCACTAAGAGAAAAACGAAAGCTTTATAGAATCACTTTGTTTTCTGTCTGTTCATCCGTCCGTCTGTTAAGACCATTTATCTCGGGAACGCGTGAAGGACATCAAAACTCAGGTCTGCGGTCCCTGAGAAAGGATGAAAAAATCAAATTTCAAATTTTTTATGTACTAGTTGTCTCCTATAAATTTTGATAATTGAGTATAATAATAAATACATAAATATAAATAACTGAGTATATATCAAATCTTTGTTAGTCATTTTAAGAAATTTGACAGTGACTATAATAATGATGAATGTGAAAATATTTTAGAATAAAATTTTACTACCTTGAATATTTAAAAAAAAAATTAGTATTTTTATTTTTGGTTTTGCTCGTAAGGAATTTTTAAGTAAAAGGAAATAGTTCCTTTCTTAGTGGGTGTCTAACACTAAAATTTTAAAGTTTTAAGACAGTATCATTGCAGTCGTTAAGCCCAGTTGAAGGCCTCAAAGGCAGCTTGAAAATTTTCAACGGAAGGTCGCCATAACCTGCCCTTGTCCATTTCATCACGGCAATGGGCTCACCACCTGTTACATGGGACAAAAAATGCATACGTTGAAATGTGGGTGCATAGTATGCCTCTGTCCACCCCTTCAGGGATAAAGGCGTGACAATATGTATATATGAATAAATATGCGTACCGCAATAAAAGAAATTATCGTAGATAAAAAAAAAATCTCGGGTAAATTCGCCACAACCTGCCCTTGTCCATTTCAACACGGCAATGGGCTCACCACCTGTTACATGGGACAAAAAATGCATACGTTGAAATGTGGGTGCATAGTATGCCTCTGTCTACCCCTTCAGGGATAAAGGCGTGACAATATGTATGTATGAATAAATATGCGTACCGCAATAAATTAAATTATTACATTAAAAAAAAATCTCGGGTAAATTCGCGACGTATATTATTAGGTACAAAGCCTACCTTATACTTCCCGACGTTTCGACCGGATTACACCAGCCGTGGTCACGGTTGGACTATATACACTTATGATGGTCAATGCATAATGGAATTTATTTAAAACTTTAAATACTTACGTTTCTTTTACAATTTTTTTATGGAACTAAACTTTGTTTGGTGAAAAAAATAAATAGATTTTAATTTAATTTATTTGCACATTGGGACAATAGAATTGGCGCCATTGTTCAACTCACAAACACAATACATTGCAATAGATTTAATAATGCATGCTATCAGACACGTCACAGATTTTGTGGTCTTCATTAGTTTCATACTTGTTTATGAGGCATAACCAGCCATTGTTATCGAATAAGCGATTAAGCGAATATCTATACTAATATTATAAAGAGGAAAGATTTGTAAGTTTGTTTGGAATGAATATGCTCAGAAACTACTGGGCCGATTTTAAAAATTCTTTCACCAACATTACATTCTTCCTGAGTAACATAAGTTATATTGGATTTTCAAAAAGTTTAGGCTTCATACGAAATCTAGAATAGGAAAACTTCATTACGCGGGCGAAGCTGCGAGCATCAGCTAATAATCAATACGTTTTATGTGAATAAGATTACCACGGGGCTCTACTGAGGTTTATGGGCTCAAGTCAGCCTCACCATCTAGTGGTGAACTTGTTGACTAACAGACGAGGATTTGGCGAACACAAGGAAAACCCGAAAAAAAACCTATATCAACCCGTCTGGCCTGTGTGGTACAGTAAATGCCAAATACCTTTCGAAATTTATTTATTTATTTAAACTTTATGCACACATAAGGCGGACTTAATGCCTAAGGCATTCTCTACCAGTTAACCATTGGGTGGTGCAGAGCTAAATACGAGGTAGGCGCATTTATGTATAAACAATAATACTATTTGAAGTTTAATAATTAGTAAATTATGACAATTTTGAGAGTCTATGTGATTGAGAAAATTTCCTTTAATATCATAACAAAACACCAGAATCGCCGTTTTTAGCTATCAAAATGTTAGTAGACTATCAAAAATGTTACTAACTAGCGGCCACTGGCGCTGGAAGTGTTAGTAGAATTCTATCGGCTGACCGATAGTCTATTGGAGTAAGATTGTAATAGTCGACTATGAAAAACTGGTAAAATTATACCGGTGGCTTGAGCGACGATTTCGATTCTTCAAATAGAAGACTTGGCCCCCTGATCAAGAGTGATCAACGTAACCCATAGACGATTGCAACACCAGAGGTGACACACCCACTTTCCTTATTCTGTGGAGGTGGTACATTTGTATCAATATTGGTTAAGCATCGAATTGTATTAGAAATTTTTGAACGAACTTTCACTCAAAGCCTAGAGAGTAACTATCTAAAAATACATTAAACAACCCAGAAACATCTAAGAATCAATACAGACTAGCTACTATTAGCAATAACGACCAGCGACAGTACCGATGCCGCGTTGCGTTGTCACAACATTTTTTTTTGTATACCACTAAGGTGGCAGACAAGCTTACGGCCCATCTGATGGAAAGTGGTCACCGTAGCCTATGGACGTCTGCAACACCAGAGGCGCAGCACTCGAGCACCCTTTATAAACCTTATAAGAACTCTTTTGAAGAAACCCATACTGTAGACGTTCGGGAAACTTCAGGGAGTTCATTTCACAATGGAAGCGTACGCGGAATAAAGCCTCTATCAACTTTCTTGTCTCTAGACGCAGTATCGTAATCGCGCGTATTAGCGACTGTTCCGATGCTCGATTTCGTGACTTCTTACGTTCGGACGCATTGTCTGAGTCGAGTGATTTAAAACTAGCTATATTGTAATTTAAATATTAAATTATATTTTTTTTTGTCGCGAGCGGGACTCTATCAGCATCTTATGGTTTAACGCAAAGGACGCGTTACCAATTACACCACTGAGACCTACTCAAAACTTACGAATTAATTCACCTCTTTTCGTCTTAAGGCGACGTAAGGCTGGTTCGAAACCTTTTTTATTCGGCACAAAATAGAAAAACAATGACTTACTATCTTCACGCTGTATCACTGACGAGGTAGTCAGAGATGACAGATCGCCAGGCTTCACGATCCATGCATAATTCTTTCGCTTCTCGCAGATTCATCAATCGCTTCATACAAGCACGTCTGGGGATCCGAGTCCTTTGACTTATATAGTAAAAACAGATTTGCACAAAAACTAACATCTTATAATACCAGGAACTGTGTAAAATTTGGCTTGTTCTCAGCGTAATGCTGTCTCCACAGAAAACACTTCGACATCGCTGATTTTGAAAGGAAGCCAACGATGGCATTTTAGCGACTCGATCGCTGCAGCAGCTTTTAAATAGCTATTAAATCGCTGAACGCCCATGCGAAAAGTAGCTAATATGCAGTGTCCTGACAACACTACATAGATATTATCAGTTAGAAAAGTCATTTAACTTCACACAGTCAGTAAGTTAACCTACCACTGGGAAACTCAGTTCAACGTTTAAACTTTGAAAATAATTTAATAGTCGCGCGCTGTATCGGTAATCGGTATCGAATTTTGCTACGGAATCTATTTAAATTGAGCGGGTATATTACTGATGTACATTGAGATTATTTTAGCAAGCCAGCACCTTTGCCACATACGAAGATTGACGTGCATAAGTTACCATGCTGCCAAAAAAAAATAATGGTGGAAATTATTCGCAAAAAGATAAGTGGTAATTTAATGCAACTGTCGTTCTGAAGTCTTGAGTTTGAAACCTGTAGCGCAATTCACAAATCTCGGATCCAAATCCTCTACTGCGCAAATGTCATCGATTATCGAGATATTCTATGAACATCTATGATATTTGCGCAGTAGAGGATTTGGATCCGAGCTTTGTGAATTGCGCTACTGGGCCGTAACGAATAGAGCGGTGTTAAACGGGCTGATTCCTCAGCTCCTTAGGGAGCACCCACTCGGCCCCATCGAGACAAACCCCGACACCACAACGCGCCCCTTTGCCGGGTCACTGTGACTTAAAGTCTGGCCTAACCTGCAGCATGGCTTCGATGGTTTTGTGGTAGCACTGACCCTCTTTCTGGTCGAAAATCAGTCGTAACTACATTCCGCGTGAAACCAATATTTGTGGATCCCATGGGAGCGAAGTCATAGAAGCCAAGTTGAATAAGGGAAAAAAAGACTATTTAAAAAACAAAACCAGTCTGACTGCTTCCTAATCAACCTTTGGAAATTTACTGGCGGGAACAAAATCCTTGAATTCCCGTGAGTTACCTCAAAGGAGTACAATTTATTGCAGGAACATACAACATTTGCTGTTGTTGTAATTAATGGCACACGTTTAACCGCAGTTAGGTAGGTACATAGATTTCCCGTACATTTATTGCCAACTAGATGACCCCCACAGCTTCGCCCGTGGAATATTTTGACCTCCCGTCGCACCTATTTAATCCCGTCGTTTATAAATTCTACAATGATGCATAAAAAATTGCCCGATTTGTCGACATTTATGACTACTGCTCTGCTCCCCAATGTAGTAGCGTAATAATATATAACCTATAGCATCAGGTATGGTGTACAGCCTTGGTGGCGTAAGAGGTAGAGTAGGCGTCTGCCAATCCTGAGGTCATAAATTTGAATCCAGAGTTCAAACAAATATTTGTTCTACAAATATTTGAAAGAAAGAAAAAAAAACATTTATACATCCGCACAACAGAATACAGTAATGAAACACAATTAATTAACCAAACACAGATGAACACCTTGCGGATTTTGAAAGGGTCACCATCTCAGCATAGTGCCGCACATCATTGGTGATGACCTGCTGCGCTGCATGTTTACTATGTATAATGTATGTATTAATAAAATAAGTATGTTTATCAGTTGTCTAAATTCCATACCACAAGCTTATATTACATTAATTTTGGCTAGACGTTGTTGTGTTAGAATATCCCAAAATGGTCTCCTGTCTCTGGTCTGGTCTCTGGTATCTTCAAATGTGATACCTATGTGTGAACACATAGGTATTTAAAATATAAAAGTCGATTTTTCTTAATACTAAATTTGAACATGGGCCTTTACAATCAAACCCAAATTCGAAACCCAGTGAAACAATCCAGTAACCTAATTTACATTTGTATAGAGCGAATCAGGCGCGTCGAAAACAAAGCTGTTGTTAGAGTCTAACTTTTTAACTAGGAACGGGGGAGTCCCATTTAAATAATCTACCGCTTCAGTGATCCGTTAGACTGTATTTACGTCAGGAGCCTTAGGTGGTAACTGTTGCAATCATCGCCGGATAATCCCGGTAATAAGGGAAGTCCATGAGGTAGGTACTAGACTTTATTATAATAACTAAATGAAGCGCTGACTCAGTGTTCTGTAAACGATCACTGCGTTAAGTAACATTCGCTATAGGTGGTCCTTGGATAGGTAACCACTTTGTGGAATTCACATTTGCGAGCGGTGGCGTGCTTCGGAAGGGACGTTGAGCCGTTTGAGCCGAAAGAGAGGTTTGCAACTCGTCAAGTAGTCAACCACACACATCGCTCGGATACATTTTTTTTGAGCAATGAATGCTTTACCTGCTTCTACTGAATTACCCCACATTATAATTCCATAGCAAAGAATTGAAGAGACGTATGCATGATATATCATGATTGCTGTGTCTAAATTAATTATTTGGCTGATTCGTCTAAGAACAAAAACAAACCTTTCAACCTTGATAAGAAGTCTGTCAATGTGCGAATTCCAGTTGCAAAATTTGTCCACACTTATACCCAAAAATACACAATCGCTACAATTATTCACAATATTGCTATCATACATTATATTAAGTTTCGATACATTAGAATTATAAGTTTGGAATTCAATTATGTTTGTTTTTTATAATTTATTTTTAGGTTATTTTTTCTAAGCCAGACAATTCCACTACTTAGGGCTTCTGCCACTTCAGCCTCTAGTGTTTCATTCGTCTCTCTTTTGACAATTATAGTTGTGTGAAATAAATGAATATTATTATTATTTACTGCCTTCGGAAAGTCATTTATGTAGAGCAGAAACAGAAGAGGCGAGAGCAGGCTACCCTGAGGTACACCGCATTTGTTATGACGATACACGGATCTGTATTTGTTTTGCTGGCGTTTTTTAAGTTTTACGATTTCAACACACTGCAGTCTTTCCTCCAAGTAGCTATGTATCCAATCGTTGGCAGTTCCTCGTATACCATAATTATATAATTTGGATAATAGCGTTTTATGGCAGACAAAATCAAAAGCCCTCGTCATGTCTAGGAACATACAAGCAATCCTTAATTTGGATTCGAGACATTGCGTGACTTGTTTAATTAAAGAGAAGCACGCAAGAGAAGTTGATCTTGATTTTCTAAATCCGTATTGTTGGTTATGAAGTATATCACATGATGTTACAAATGACTGCAATTTGGTACACACGATCCTTTCAAAAATGTTGGCAAATGTTGGGATCAAGGTAATAGGTCTTTAGTTATTTATGTTTGTCCTTTCCCCTTTCTTGTATAAGGGCTTCACAACTGACATTTTCAGGCGCTCTGGAAATATTCCCTCTGAAAGCAAAAGGTTAATAATATGTGTCTTCGTTGGTATGGTATGGTCATGCTTTGTGGCAACCACCGGGCCACGTGGGGAACATACGTCTGGGCATGCTACCCCCGCCGGGTCATGTTAAAAGGGAAGACCCAAGAAGTACTGGCTTGACGTCATAAAGGATGATATGTATACCAATGGGCTCTCTACTCACGATGCCTAAGATCGTGCGAAGTGGAGAAGAAAATGAAGCAAAATGGATCCCAGGATCGCGAGATGCAACTGGAAGAAGCACTTTGATGATTATGCTAATGTCAAGTTGGATATTATATAGGTAAAATTAGTATAGAGCGCCATTAGTTACTCGTATCTATAGTAAAATAATGAATAATAAAAGTTTGTGAGTTTGTTTATAAGTTTAGATATAAAGAAAAATCTTCAAGCTGCTGAAGAATTTGATAAAATATACATTAATCAATAGAAAGTTCCGTTATCTCTCAATGCTAAAGAATATATTGTTCAAGTTACTGAAGTTATAACCATATTTGTCAGCAAAATACGTGCCACTCGATAGCTTTCATATCGTACGTGAACGATAGAAGATACATAAAATATTGTATTGTAAAAATGTGTTATGAATTTTTTTTAAAAGCTCCACCTTCTCATAGTAACGAACAACACAATTTTGCTACTATTTACTACTTAAAAGCTACGTATTTTTAAAGTAAGTTTACCTATCAGCCTTTTATTCCCGAAGGGGTAGGCAGAGACTATACTATACGCCCACATTTCCGGCAGTGCCCAAGCGGGGACCCTAGTCTACCACCCACAGTCAGAGAACAGTCGGGAGCGGGCATGAATTTCTCATGACGATGTCCCCGAACACGAACTCGAGTAGGCTTCTTCTCTAGCAGCGCCTAACGTTTTGCCAATATCCCCTCGCTAGGGTACGAGGCGACGGCAACAAGTAAATGATCTTGAATGAAGACTGATGATGAACGAGGCGACGGCAGCCCAACAGTCACAATACTGTTGGTTGCACACCATGACTAGCACCACAACCGGCAGCGACAAATCAAAACCAACGATGCCCGTGAGGACCCACCAGCTTATATACTTGTTTTTTTTTGTTGTCGCGGGGAATGCTGTTAAGCACTAAACCCCGTGGTATTCCGCCTCACCCTAAACCGGCTCGCAGGGTAGGCCTGAGGTTAAATCACTACGAGCCGGCAAGGAGCACCCCAGGATGGAGGGGTCCGTCTCGGAGGGAAGGTGCGACCACCCTGGAGCTCCCTAAGGAGCTGAAGAATTTAGCCTGCACCTCCACCGCTCTCGAGCGCCCCTCTGTAAGCAGAGAAGGTAGAGAGCGGCCAGTACGGGCATGCGCTAAATAGGCACCAACCGGAACATGGGGAGTGGGGCCGTCGCCATGTGGCCAGTTGGGCGGGATCCTTCTCCACCAGCTTATATTAACTTAGTTTGGGCAAGACGACGATATGTAAAACAAAATGTCAAACAAACACTGCCAAGTAAAAACTCGAGAGATAAAATTAATAATAAAAAAAAAATCCGAACTGCCAAGTTACGTTCTTAATCCACAGAAGTGTTGCGTAATTGACTTAAAACTTGTCTTACGAAACTTTTCTCGGAGACGGGGAGAATTAACATCGCTAATAGGCCAGCACCGGCGACGTATAGTGGCACACAGATACTCGCTATTGTTTAGGCTGCCTTCATTATACACAATAGAATTACAATTACATAGATTGATAGAGAAAGGACTACAAAATTAGAAAACTTAATTAAAGAATGGCGGTACAATACCACACCTTATGGCAATTTTAGGGGAACATCTATGAAGAGCCATGGACTTCACATCGAGTGAGGGGGATGAGTCCTATAAACCACATGGTGTCTTATTTCTGCCTGTGTGCTCGAAGACCTCGATATCCCCAGGACCAAAAAGACATGGCCACTGGAGGGTCCAGTGACTCCGGCTTATTGGGAAACGTTGTGGTCCTCACCAGCAAGAAAAACGCGCGAGCAGACACAATGCAACGAAAAAATGCATGGAAATTAAACAAAAGTATTATACATTTTATTTAATTAATATTAAAAGTTACAATAGCCATATTGGGCGACTGCCTACTAAAAGAAAATATTTTTGATTTTCCTTCAGTTGATTATACGCAGCTAAATGGAAAATCTAAAAAAAAAATGTAATTACGACTGTCGCGCTGAGCTCTAGGGTTCGATTCCCGGGTCAGAACAAATTTTAGTGTGATCCATAAAAGTTTGTTTCGGAGTTTAGGTGTTTCCTATGTATAATATATGTATGTAATTAAAAATATTTAAGTTCCTTTATCAGTTGACTAGATCCCATAGTACAAGCTTATAGCTTAGTTTGGGCTAGATTATGCTGTGTGAAAAAGTGTCCTATTTATTTATTATTTATAGCACGTACTTACTACGTATTATATATACAACTTTTACATCCTGGTATCCACCACTCCCACATATAAAACAAGATAAATGCACTTATTTTAGAAAATATTATACTTGCAATAAGCGCCCGCTAAAGAAAAATGTTAAACGAGATCCTATCAAGGATAATCTAATAACCTCAGCGCGCCGTTTCATACAACATTGCTGGAGCGGTCTAAGTTCCAAATTCAAAAAACACTCCAGCAATGATTTTCTTTGATTTTCTCTGTCCGTAATTGCGGTACTTTTTTTTGTTGTCTTCGCCCATCTTGGGCAGGCAAAGGAAACTTAGTCCATACAGCCTAGTCTTCAGTATTTATTTTCTTGTTATTATGTTTTAGTCCTGTCTAGTCGTTTGTCGATGTCAAGTCCTCAGTCCTAGGTCCTAGTCCGTGCCCCAATAAGGCAGTGGATCCCTTATTGCAGCTCTATATGGAAATTTGGCACTAACACAAACAACACTACTATTCATTGCAATATATCACTTTCTTTAACTAATGCACTTCCGAACTCTTTATGTATAATATTCCACCATTATTAAACACAAAAATACGAATTTTACACTAGTTTTTGAAAATAATATACGACAAACGTGCGTCACTGCTCATCTTCGCGCCAAAAGTCGTAAATGGGGTACTTCGCGTATTCTTTTTTCAAATTAATGACAGTATTTCCTTCTCAATGTTTGAGAAAAAGGTATTTAAATAACATGGGCACAATTTACCCAAACAAAAAAATCTCATTAACAAATATAAAAAGCTCAAGGTTTTTTAAACTGTAAACATTTGACGTAGACAATTAGATGAAACTCTGAATACTAGTCAAAAGAAGTTTGTACTAAAAATTTCGAGGGCCACTACTTTCTTTTTTAAATAAACAAAGTTTCAAAGTTTGTGTACTTGAAATTGTCATTAAAAATATTAATTCAGACGCTTCAGTGTCGTGAATTCAATTTTCTTATTTTACTTAACTAACTGATACCTACGCCTTCTTAAAGGAATTGTTCTCTCAGGAAAGTTCATCAAATAAATCTAGTTATTTGAAAAACTACCTTACCTATTTATTATTATGAAGCGCTCGTGGCCCCGCGGTCTGTGTTCTGTAAACGATCACTGAGTTACGCAACTTTCACTATGGCTGGTCCTCCGATGGGTGACCACTTTGTGGCATTTACATTTGCGAGCGTTTCCGTGCTTCGGAAGGCACGTTAAGCCGTTGGTCCCGGTTGCCAGTTGAAGGCCTTATGGGCGGCTTGAAAAAATTCAACAGCAGGTAGCCACAACCTGCGTCTGTCTATTTCAACACGGCAATGGGCTCACCACCTATTACGTGGGACAGGAATCCATACGAAAAGTGGGCATACAATATGCCTCTGCCACCCCTTCGGGGATAAGGCGTGATGGATATTTAATTTAATTTATTATTATCAACCAAGCGTTAGTCCTGATTAAATCCGGTACTCTTGCTTCAGAGTAAGACATGCTTAATCCTGTTTCCCATCTTACTCGCCCCACTTTACAAGATCTGAATGCGAAAAGGACTTGCCTCTCATGCACATAGTACGCAGTTTTCATCGAACTCCATTCTGCCCGGGTCACAAACTGACTATAGCGACTGTAATGACTATAACGAGAGCTATGCATAGTTCGGAACCCATATTTATTAGATAAGCAGGTTAGTGGGGACGAAAGTCACACACGCTGGTCAATGACACTCTCATTTAATACAACAAAATACAAATTTTATTTACATTTTATTTATTTTCATTTCATTTCAATAATTTTATTTCAATTCATTTTCATTTTCTACACTAATATTATAAAGAGGAAAACTTTGTTTGTTTGTTTGTAATGAATAGGCTCAAAAACTACTGGACCGATTTTAAAAATTCTTTCACCATTTGAAAGCTATATTATCCACGAGTAATATAGGCTATATTTTATTTAGAAAAAGTATATGGCTCCGTACGGTATTTGGGTTTTTCGGACACAAAGTGTAAAAAATCAACCAGAAAAATTACTTACTTTTTGTACGCTGCCTAAACTATAAAAGATAGATTCATAAAATATTCTAATTGTAGATCTTATAAATATCATCTATATCATAGTATCTTATCACTATACCTATCTATGTCGAGTGAGGCACAACAACCATTTTTTTAATTATAAATCTTGAATTTTTTTTGGACTACATTTAAACGCGCTTATTTTACTCATGCTATTAATCCTTATCAAAATAAATTATTTCATCACTAAGTACAGTTTATGTAGATAATATTTGGTCTTTGAATGATTAAAATAGGACGTTTCGGCCCGTTGCGAAGTGGGCGTCACCAAGGCGGGGGTGCGCGTGCGGGAGGGGAGTTTAGATCTATGGCCAGTATTAATAAATTGCTCTTGTCTCGTCTTGAGTGAGCTTTTAAGTTCGTATTTGAGATGCTGTACTATACAATAAACAAAACTTGAGCTATAACTTAAGTGCAAGCTATCACTCAAGATGTCACTAATTAATAAACAACACTGAGATCTCAAGAGCGTGACTCGTGACTTAAGTGCGTGAACTACTACTTCTTATGGGAATTATGGAGTTTCAAAATATTATTGATCAATTTGATTTTAAGATGATGTATGTAGACTATTATGATGATATTTTACATCCATACATACAAACATATCGTCACGCCTTTATCCCCGAAGGGGTATCTAGTGGCATACTATACGCCCACATTTGTAAGTAAATATCATGTAAAGTTTGTGAATAAAATAAAAATATCCCTGTCTTTATCACGGGATCAATTCCCCGTGGGAAACGGGTACGGGATAACTTATCCATGCGGGTGGAGCCGCGGTAATTTTTGCTAGTATTTCACTAAAACAGGTTATAGTACCGATATGTACAATATAATAATACGACGTCAACGGTACGATCGATGAGGCAAAAAGCATTTTTTTGGACATAGCAAAAGCTCTGAATCGAATCTATCTGAGCTATACCATCGAGATAGTCTAAAACTAGCGTCACATAGCAACTGCATATGATTACGAAGTCAGCTATGACGCAGTAAAAGTTCTGCTAAGCTACTTAATGCGTAATTAAGGGGGCGTCCATTAATTACGGGAGGCGTTTTTAAGAATTTTTTGAATGAATCCCTCCTTGGTGAGATATCGTATGGTTGCGCCGGTATATGATAAAAGAGTAGCCGCGTTATTTTTTCTATGTTGCATCGCTGATCTGCATTTGTTTTTAATTAATTAGTTGTCGACACTCCCCTTTATTCCAATTCTCTTTCGCACCTACCTTGTCTCGCATAAAGGAGGAGCGAGACAGCTGTATTACGCGCGCAAGTACCTACGCTCGCGCCGCTAGCCTCACGGGCAGCGACCACGATTGAAGGCTGGCAGTCTACTACAATGACCGCGTGCGCGCACCCGCACCAACTATCGCAATAATTGTATTTTCCATGGATAAATAGTGTTATCGTGCAAGGAAACCAGGAATTCAAGTCCAAGGTCGCCCCCGGCAGCCTCCACCTAAGCATCTCGCAGCAAGCAGCAAGGTAGTGTGCCCATTTCTGTTTTTCCATTTCTATTTCCGTCGACAATCGCGTGTAAATTTCATTTTTTGTCTTTCCCCGCAAATACAGTCCATTTTGAATTTATTTATCTCGCCCGCTCAACCATTTTCTGGTCCTTACGATCCGGATTTTGATCCACTCGCTTTAGTAGTTTGCTAATAGAAACGCAATAGTTTTTATCCCATATGGAATAAACGCATAGGTATAGGTTATAGTTTTTTATTCCACCACGGAATAAACGCATAGGTATAGGTTATAGTTTTTTACTCCATTCGGAATAAACGCATAGGTATAGGTTATAGTTTTTATTCCACCACGGAATAAACGCATAGATTAGGTAATGGTTTATCGTATCGTACGCGCAAGGATCATATCGTTGATCTTTTAGTTCAATATCACCATAGGGTGAATTGTCACGCTGGTCCAGATTTATTAATGTCAATTTTGCGCCAGAAATACTGGATTCTCTCCGCACGCAATTTGATTCGTTCGATAGTTCATAGATGTATTCCGTGTTTCAAACTTCGCTCGAAGTCAATCGCGCCCGAAATGAACGATCGTCATCCTTGTCGTGTTGTTCAGGCTGCTAAACCGTTCGTACACACGGGTACCGATTACGCTGGTCCCTTCAGGGTAACAGTTTCTCGTGGTCGTGGTATACTCTCCACGAAAGCTCATGTTTGTCTTTTTGTTTGTATGACGACTCGCGACGTTCATATAGAATTAGCTGGTGATTTGAGCACGCCATGCTTCATGGCTGCATTTAAAAGATTTTTGTCGCGTCGGGGTTCAGTATCTCGAATGTATTCTGACAACGGTACGAATTACGTCGGAGCTTGTCGTAACCTTTCCGAACTACATAATTTTTTGCGTTCCAAACACTTTACGTTTAAGTCGAGGCCGTAATGAATACGCGTCCTCTTTGTAGAACCTTGTCTAGTGATCCCTCGGAGCCGCTTGCACTGACTCCAGTGCACTTTTTGAATGTTACACCGTTAAAATACTTACCCGCTTTTGAAATAGAGTAAGATCGACTTCATCTTCTCTCGCGTCATGCATTATTGGATAAACTCGTTCAATCGTTTTGAAAGCGTTGGAAGACAGACTATTTGCATACGCTACAGTCACGTCAGAAATGGAATACTCCATCGAACCCTATTATTGTCGGTACTGTCGTAGTTATTTTAACTGAAAATATGCCTCCATTACATTGGCCTCTTGGGGTAGTAAAAGAAGTTTTCCTTGGGTCAAATGGGATCACCCGTATAGTTCGCGTTAAAACCGTTTGTATTTTAATTGGTTCGTACTTGCGACCAGTTATTCGTCTTTGTCCTTTGCCTAATCAACAGTAACTTCAATAACAAATTTAGCTTGTTCGATTAGGTTTAGTTTAGTTTAGTTTATTTAGCAGCTAAAGCTTAGTGGCAACTGTATAGTCAGTTGTTCCTTTTTCGAAGGTAACCCTTCAAGCCGGGGGGAAATGGTTGCGCCGGTATATGATAAAAGAGTAGCCGCGTTATTTTTTCTATGTTGCATCGCTGATCTGCATTTGTTTTTAATGAATTAGTTGTCAACACTCCCCCCGCTCCCCTTTATTCCATTTCTCTTTTGCACTTACCTTGTCCCGCATAAAGGAGGAGCGAGACAGCTGTATTACGCGCGCAAGTACCTACGCTCGCGCCGCTAGCCTCACGGGCAGCGACCACGATTGAAGGCTGGCAGTCTACTACAATGACCGCGCGCGCGCGCCCTCACCAACTATCGTAACAATTGTATTTTCCATAGATAAATAGTGTTTTCGTGCAAGGAAACCAGGAATTTAAGTCCAGGGACGCCCCCGGCAGCCTCCACCTTAGCATCTCGCAGCAAGCAGCAAGGTAGTGTGCCCATTCCTGTTTTTCCATTTCTTTTTCCGTCGACAATCGCGTGTAAATTTCATTTTTGTCTTTCCCCGCAAATACAGTCCATTTTGAATTTATTTATCTCGCCCGCTCAACCGTCGTAAGATTTTCCTTATCTTCCTCCCCCTTCATTTAATTTAATTAGATAATTAAAAAAAAAAAACAATTAAACCACATCGAATCAGACCATGAAAATTGAAAGGGTTCTATCCCTAATTATACTGAAGCGTAAGAGAAAAAAAAAGACTCGATTAGTAAAGTATTTCGGTCGTTATCGTGATAACAAAAAAATAATCCGCACATACAGACACACGGACGTCCAAGAACGAACTTTTTTAAACAGTTTTTTAACTAGTTTAAATAACAAAAATGGCATAAAAAATATCATTAGTGTGAAAAATAGTGTTTTTTCTTGATATGTGTGTGTATATATTATTTAACAAGTGCAATACATGATAAATAAAGACATTTTAAGTTTGAAAAATCAGATGTTTTGCGCGAAGTGACAGCAGTACCCAACTAAACGCTTCGCTTATGAGGCGTGCAAAATATGTGTCGTAAAGAAGTTTCACTTCTTACCTGTGTACTCTGGTACACACACATATTTTTTTGAGGTACAGATTAATTTAAAAAGAAAATAAAATAACGGCATGTACTCAACGAATTAATTTGTGACCTTATTTTGAAGTGAAACGTTTTTATCGACGTTGAGAGAAATTTTATAGCTTTTAAAATAATCGTCACATTTTTTAGTTACGTGCCATGTTGTTTTTATTTAATTTTGCAATGAAGTATGTCGGCCGCGCCGTTGTTATAAAATTTCATGCCGGCTACCAATCGTATAAGGGGGTTTTTTAGTATTTTGAGTACGAATTACAATGGGCTGTTAGGTTGGACAAAAATGCATACGGTGAAATGTGAGCGTATAGTCTCTGCCTACCCCATCAAAAGGATAAAGGCCTGACAATATGTGTTTGTATGAGTAAGATTTTCATATTATTTTTACAAGCCAATATGGCCGCCGCGCCGGGGTTGTAAAATTTCATGTTTGGTATCGTATAAGGGGTTTTTTGGTATGCTAAGTACGAATTTCGTGTTAATATTGTAATCCAATATGGCCGCCGCGCCGTGGTTATAAAATTTCATGTTGGGTACCATAAAAGGGGTTTTTGAAGAGAAACTTCTTTATCGACGTTGAGAGAAAGAAGAACGACGTTTCACTTCTTACCTGTGTACTCCAGGTACACACACATATTTTTATGTAATATACCACTGACGTGGCAGACAAGCATACTGGCCACCTGATGAAAAGTGGTCACCGTAGCCTATGGACGTTTGCAACACCAGAGGTGCAACACTCGCGCTGCAAACCATGTAAAAACCTTCTAAAACCCCTTTGAAGAACCACACACTGTAGACGTATCAAGATAAACAAAGTTCACAATTTGAACAGGTTTAAAAGTAAAGTAGTGTAGTATCACTTTTGGATCTAGTGATGACCTTTGGACTCAGGTTATGAAAAAACTTGGCGAATCCTAAAGTCTTGTAATATATGGCCTCTTTTCAACTTCAGACTTCTTCGATTGTAAGGCTTGGTAGCATTACTCCTCGTATGTCAGCTTTTCAACTTATAGAGAAGCAGTGTTTTTACTATTTTATTCGTAGCTTTTATTTATTTCTGTCAAAATGGGTAGACAACAAAGAAAATGGCGAAATTATTGATTGCTCATTTATTTTCTTTACACTTTATACTATAATCCAAAATAAGGCAAAAATATCAGAGATAAATAATTGTTACAACTAAAGCAGTGCAATCGTCGGCCTTATCGCCTAAAGCAATTTCTGCCAGGCAACCTTTGGATTATGTATAGCTTTTTTCTACGTTTGATCTTGCCACAGCTTCAAGGGACAGTGAACCGTAATTTTAATTCGATACCTTCACGCGTTCCCGAAATAAAGGATCTTGACAGATCCTATAAGGGTACAGATTATTTAAATTTGAGAAAATAAATATAAAAATAAATCAATAATAATCATCATCCTCTTGCCCTTGTCCCAATTTACTTGGGGTCGGCGCAGTATGTTTTCTTATTCCATTCATCCCTGTTATTCGTCATCTGATCATTCACTCCTTTCGTATTCATATCACTCCTTACACAGTCCATCCATTTTTTCTTTGGCCTTCCTCTAGCTCTCCATCCATCAACTTTCATATTCATGGTTCTTTTAGTGACATGACTTTCATCCCTTCTCATCACATGCCCATACCAAGACAAACGGTTTCCTCTCATTTTTTCAGTCACAGGCGCCACTCTCAAACTCCCTCTAATATACTCATTTCGTATTTTATCCATTCTAGTCACACCACACATCCACCTTAACATTCTCATTTCAGTTACATGCACTCTTCTTTCATCCAACTTCTTAACGGCCCAACATTCTAATCCATATAATACCACAGGTCTTATAATGGTTTTATATATTTTGCCCTTCAGCTTGAGGGGCAATCGTGGATCGCATGTTGTGGCCGTGACCTGTCGCCATTTCATCCATCCAGTAAATCAATAATAAAAAAATTCTTTATTTCAGACACTACACTCATATAAAAATTACAATACCTCAGATATACTAAATACATACAATAAAATACTGAGTATTTCATAATTACTCATTAAATATTAGGTACATTACAATAGTACCTAGAGTAAAACAAAGTCTGTCATAGAGAAGAAGAGAAAACATGAAGAATTTAATAATCATGGATACTAAGGTTACAAATAGTAATCCTTTTATTTCCAACAACAAAATTGCAGCAGCATTCTTAACTTTTACACAATTTAATATTAAAAGTTTCAGACTTGCGTTCGAGTAAAGCAATTATAGAACTCCAATGCAGCTTTTTGCATATTTGGAGTAGCTTCGTACCGTTGGCTATCTCATTCTAGCGATTCTGTGTTGGTTCAGGGCTCCTTTTGGCTACAACTCTGCTGTAATATTTGCTGCTGAGCGAAATTAGATTTGCAGAATCTAAACTAATATATAAAGCTGAAGAGTTTGTTTGTTTGTCTGAACGCGTTAAACTCAAGAAATACTGGTACTTGGTAGAATGCGCTAATCTCAGGAACTACTTACAAAGTACATAATGTACTGTGCTACGGATCTGATTTGAAAAATTCTTTTTGTGTTAGATATCCCATTTATCGAGGAAAGCTATAGGCTATATATCATCACGCTAAAACATAAGCAAGCCTGGAGAGCGGAGCAGAAATTATACATTTCAACAAATCAGGCAAATTTGTATACATTATTTTAAAATTTATAAGCAACGGGATTAAATACGTGCGACGGGAGTTCGAAGTATGTCAAGCGCAAAGCCATGGGGTTCAACTTAACTTAACTTAACTTAACCTAACTATCTTCACGCTGTATCCCTGACGGGGTAGTCAGAGAGGACAGATCGCCAGGCTTCGCAATCCATGCATACTTCTTTCGCTTCTTCGAGATTCATCAATCGCTTCATACGCGCACGTCTGGGTATCCGACTACTTTTGACCTTTCCGTTTTTTCGGATTCAACTAGTCTGTAATATAAATACATGAAGCGAACACGCACGTCTGGGTATCCGAGTACTTTTGACCTTTCCGTTTTTTCGGGTTCAACTAGTCTATAATATAAATACATGAAGCGAATCTTTGTACCCCTTTTTAAGAAAATTGCGCAGACGGTGGCGTATGAAATTACGCACAGACATAGATTTTTTGAGAAGAAGTAGAAAATGCATATATTTTTTTAAACTATATTAAAAATACATTAAAATAATAAAAAAACACACATTGCCATTTATTTGACACACACACACACACGCAAATTTCTTGTTATTTGTTAAAATTTGCTATCAAATTATGAATAGGAAGGACCGCAGAACGGACCTTTGAAATAAATATAAATATTTATTCAAAACTAAGCAAAGCTTGTACTATGGTAACCAGATAACTGATAAACATACTTATATATTTCTAAATACATACATATTATAGATAAATAACACCCAGACACAGAATAAACCATCGTGCTCATCACCACCGAGGTATTCAATTAGGTATTTATATAATTAACTAACTGACCCGCCCGGCTTCGCCCGTGACATACTTTGAACCCCGTCGCACCTATTTAATCCCGTCGCATATTACTTTTCCAAACATGTATGAAAGTTTGCCCGATTTGTTGACATTTATGATTACTGCTACGCTCTCCTGTGTATAAATCCATCACGCCTTATCCCCGAAGGGGTGGCAGAGGCATACTATATGCCCACTTTTCACCGTGTGGATTCCTGTCCCACGTAATAGGTCCATTGCCGTGTTGAAATAGACAGACGCAGGTTGTGGCTACCTGCTGTTGAAAGTTTTCAAGCCGACCATAAGGCCTTCAACCAGGCTTAACGACTGCTATTTACTGGCAACCGGGATCAACGGCTTAACGTGCCTTCCGAAGCACGGAAACGCTCGCAAATGTAAATGCCACAAAGTTGTCACCCATCCGAGGACCAGCCATAGTGAAAGTTGCGTAACTCAGTGATCGTTTACAGAACACTGAGACCGCAGGGCCACGTGCGCTTCATTTATTATTTATTTATTTATTTATGCTACGCTCTCCTGTGTAGTGGCGTGATGATATATAGCTTAGAACCTTCCTCAATAAATGGGCTATCCAATACAAAATAATTTTTAAAATCGGACTACCCGTTTACGCGTGGTGGCGTGACCACGGGAAATAGGGATTATTGATCTAACTAAAGACAGCGCTGTATTTAATCTGAATAACCGACGCAACTCAAACACTGAACCAAAAAGGAAAACCGTTGTGTAGTGTTTCACAACAAAAAAACATCTGAATTTAGAACTAAAAACAAAAGAACTATTAAAAATTAACTATCTTCACGCTCGTATCCCTGACGGGGTAGTCAGAGAGGACAGATCGCCAGGCTTCGCGATCAATGCATACTTCTTTCGCCTCTTCGAGATTCATTAATCGCTTCATATACGCACGTCTGGGTATCCGAGTACTTTTGACCTTTCCGTTTTTGAGCAATCTGCTCACGTGGTCTTCATATGTAAGTCTCGGCCTACCCTGACTTCTTCTAACTCTGCTTTAAAAAAAAAAATTAAAAACTTAAAATCTTTTATTAACTTTTTCTGATCTAAACAAAAGGTCGGCACCGCGAGTGGTGCTGCAAACGACAGTGGTATAAAAAATATTTTCATGTGTGAATATAACTAAAGCAGTATAACACATAACCACTGAACCATCAAGGTATTATTAGATACTCTGGTTTCGCCTTTAATGTCAACAGGTGACAGATTTATAAGGTCCCGGTATATTGCACACTTAATTTACCGAGCTCCGGGTACAGGGCCAAGGTTAGTTAGCGTGGATATTGAGTGCGGTAGTTCAAACTAGATAAACTGTGTCCCTTGGGAGCAAGTAAATAACATTAGAAGCGTGAGGGTCGAAGGAATTCAAGGTGAAGGATATTGTTCGGTACATGCCCTTCGTTTTATAAGTTATTGTGAGCTTTTGAGGAATAAAAGTATATAGAGACTTAATACATAAGCTTTGTCATTTTACAGTCTTTAAGACTGCTTCTGTGGCGCAGTGTAGTGTATGCGACTGCCGCGCTTGAAGTCCTAGGTTGGATTCTCGGGTCGGGACAAATGCTTGTGTGATCTACAAATGTTTGTTTCGGAGTTTGGGTGTTTCCTATGTATAATATGTATTGTATTGAAATATATAAGTATGTATATCAGTTGTCTAGATCCCGTAATACAATCTTATAGCTTAGTTTGGGCTAGATGGCACTGTGTGAAGTGTCCCACAATACCCGGTCCGTTCGTTTTTAAATGGTTGATCTAATTTTATAAACGCGAAGTTTGCAATAATGTATGTTTGTTATTCTATCACGCAAAAATACAAAATGGATTTCGATGAAACTGTACAATAACAGGTATAGCTTACACATCAGAATAACACAAAGGCTACTTTTTATCCCGGGAACAAGTTCCTGTGGAAAACGGGAACGGGAAATCTTCACCACGCTGTTGGAGCCGCGGACGTCAACTTGTCTTTTGTAAATTTATTTATCTATCACGCCCTATCCCCGAAGGGATGGCAGAGGCATACATACTGTATGCACATTTTCACCATGTTTAAATTTTAATAAAATACCTAAAGATTTCCCGCTCCCGTTTCCCACAGGAACTTGTTCCCGGGATAAAAAGTAGCCTATGTGTTATTCTGATGTATAAGCTATATTATTGTGAAGTTTTAATAAAATCTATTTAGCAGTTTTTACGTGAAAGAGTAACAAACATCTATATAAACTTTCGCGTTTATAATGGGTTAGTTAGTCCATCTAGTTCTACGATAGAACAAAATGGACATAAAGATCCAGATTTTTCTACTGCTCACTATATAGAATATATATAGAACTAAATGGACATACTTAATCCACTGCCACTGCTCCATTGCGATAAGATAAAAAAATAACTTTTACACTTCTTCTCTATGTAAAATTTAACCAAAGTACATAAATAATGTACATAAATAATTTACATATGTACTGTGCTTTAACTGTGTAAATTTTCACGTAGGTACATTCGTATGCGTAATTTTCTTGAAAAGGCGTACAAACTTTTCGCTTCACTTAATAATCCATACATAGATTCTAATTAGATAAAATTAGTCTCGTTTAAAACAAATTATGAAAATTTTACGTTCTACAGTTGAACAGGAGTAAAGTAAAGTATAATTAGTGACTACATTCACTCATAACAGCGTGTGTGAAGTGCAGGTATATTAGATTTATTTTCCTGTGCACATTTAATGCGAAACTAAAAGAAAATTCAATTAAACACCACTGCTTTATTTAAGCGATTGTGTGACTTAGGTACTGATTTTGTTGAAGTGAAAACTTCTTTTAGCCCTGTACGCATATTATTAGATGATATAAAATCTCTGGACTCGCGACACTTACGAGACGCAGTTTACTAATGAATAGTGTGATCGAACCTTTATGTTGACATTCCTTGCTGGTGGTCAAGCAAATATAATAAAAATGAGATAAAATCTCTGGACCCGCGACACTTACGAGACGCAGCTATAAAGTGTGCTTGTATGCATGTACAAGCACACTTTATATATTATATGTATGTATGAGTTGCATATATGCATGTACATATAGCAGACCGCGAATGCCTCTAGATTCATTTTTTTTTGATAGTTAATTGGTAGATTCAGTACCTTGCTACTAAATAATATAATCATCATCATCTAACGTTGATCCTGGTCATCTACAGGTCTAATTAAATAATATTGTGTAATCAATTAAGACTCTTTCAGAGTAGAATTTATTTTTCATCAACATTAACTTCGAACTCGGTCAATTTTTGAAGTAAACTCTTTTAGCGCGGTACGCACATTTTTAGATAAGATAAAATCTCTGGATTCATAAATAAATTATTAATAAAATTAGTTTTCACTGCTGTCGTCACTCCCGGAGTGCAACCCATAATTTTTTTTCATTAATAGTCAATTCAAATCAAGGTTTTAGGGAATAAATATAATGTTCGTCCAAAACAAAAATGAGGGAATGATTCAACGATAGATGCTAGGTTTTATAGCGCTATGGAGATGAAGCCGGGACCTTAAATAGTGTGATACTACACGCTCGCTCTACTAAAATACTACAAAAACTAGTTGTAGTATCTTAGTAGAGCGACCGAATACATAACTAAGTGATACGCAATTTGGCAGGTTTGAATGAAAGTGTCAGCGTTAAGCTGGAAAAGGGCGTGCTCCGTTAGTTTGGACACGTCCAACGGATGAGTGAGGAACGATTGACGAAGAAGATATATTGTGTAAAGTAGAGGGTAAAAGGAGTCTGGGTAGGCCGAGACTTACATTTGAGGACCACGTGGACAGATTGCTAAACGGAAAAGTCAAAAATACTTGGATACCCAGACGTTTGCATGTATGAAGCGATTGATGAATCTGCAAGAAGCGAAAGAAGTATGCATGGATCGCGAAGCCTGGTGGTCTGTCCTCTCTGACTACCCCGTCAGGGATATAGCGTGAAGATAGTTAGTAGAGCGAGTGGGTAGTGCTTAGAACCATATTCCTATTTTGTCTCGTTGTTTGCAAAATCTGTAGCTGTATTACCTGCCACTCTCTACAGGTGCACTTGCTTTAGAACTGATGAAGTGTGTTTGGCATCCTGTTTTATATATTTTTTTTAATTAGGTGATGGCTACGTCTCAAGGTTCAGGGCCATTAATTTCAATGGCCTTTAAGTTGCTGGACACAACAGTATTATACGTGTTGTTTGGATCTTAACAGATAGACAGAGAGTGAGAAAACAAGGTGTGTTGTTTTGGTGATTGTAATCTATTGTATCGAGAAAAAGCAATATTTCAATATAGTAAAATATCAATTTGTTTGATAGCTGAATATCTAGAAAAGGCTTAATATCAAGCAAAACACCGGAGAAATGTGAGTCGGACTCGCTTCCTTATGAATACGTTTTGACGAGTTTTCAAGATAAAGGGTCGTGACAGATAGACGGACGGACAACTAAGTAATTCTATAAGGGTTCCATTATTTCCTTTTGAGGTACAGAACCCTAAAAAGCGGCAAAAAATCACGTGTGTTGTATGGGAACTCCACTTAAATATTTATTACTAGTTGACGCCCGCGGCACTCTTGGTGAAGTTTTCCCGTTCCGGTTTCATACAGGAATGTATTCCTGGGATAAAAAGTAGCCTATGTGTTATTCTGATGTGTAAGCTATATAATTGTAAAGTTTCATCAACATCCATTCAGTAGATTTTGCGGGAAAGAGTAACAAACATCCATCCATACTACAAACTTTCGCGTTTATAATATTAGTAGGATATTCGGTTTTGTGTAGAATTTTCAGAGATGGTGTGCTTCAACAGAAATACACCATCTCTGAAAATTTTGCTGTCCAGCTATTACGGTTCAGGAGATACAGCCTGGTGACATACAGTCAGCCAGACGGACGGTGGAGTCTTTATTTTTGTGTGAATATCTTCACGGATGCTATGCTTGACTCCTACCGACTAAAGTATACGACATAGTAAAAGAGTTCCGATTTTACACTTTTCGGTATGAAACCTTAAAAAGAAAAAAACTAGACATTTACCAAAAGAAATATTGAAATCAATTAAACATCAGTAGTTAATATATCTGCGAGCTAGCAAAGCTCGGCTTCTCGGCACTTTGCATTCAGCCAGAGTGTGGATCCTGTCACTCCTCAAGTAGGCAGGATCAGAAGACAGCTCCGATAGCGCTAGCAATGCCTGTTCCTTGTTCAAAGGAGGTTGTATTCCGTCGGAAATACGTGCTATCCAACGTGTTTCTACGCATCTGGTAACAAGGTAAGCATTGATACTCAAAGATGGTTCCATTAAATTAAAAATATAAAAAATTAAAATTAAAAAATGACGATTAGCTAATATACATCCTCAAATATTACATGCATCCAGAGGGCGGAGTCTGTTATTTCAATCGTGTCGAAATAGAATCGAATTCAACAGAAAGCCACCAGGTCCAATTTTGACAGTTTTTCATAGTCTATTATTACAATCGTACCTACTCCAATAGACTTCTATCAGCCAGTCGATAGAAGTCTACTAACACGTACCGCGCCAGTGGTCGCTAGTCAGTGACATTTTTGATAGTTAACTAACATCTTGACAACTTAAAACAGCGATTCTTTTCTACGGATTGTCAATAGTAGACTCGGTCCCTGGGAATTGACACTTAAATATAAAAAAATGTGGGGTGTGGGTTTAGATTTAAATTTACCGTAGTACGTAGTACAAAAAATATCTGGCCAAAGCCAGAGTTGACACAAAGGGCTATGCTATGTCCCATTAACAATATAGTAAAGTGACCAAATGAATTCACAGCAGCAATGGTCGAAAGTGGCTACGTATCAAAATATTTTACTTAGTGTCTCAATATTAAATGTTTTTTTTTAAATATATTTTAGCCATAATGACGTCGCCTGTCTGATGGAAAGACTACATCTAGTGGTCATAGTCGGCATGACTACTGACAACGCCCCTCAAGTTGGCGGCCTAATGATGTATCCCTTCACGCTCCGCTTTTCTTGGGATTGTAAGAGGAAGTAAACACGTGCGCTGGCAGAGCGTTCCAACTTTTGATGGTTCGACAGAGAAAATAACTTTTGAATCGTTCTGTTCTGGCGAAAACTCTCCATTGTATTAGAGTGGCACTTCTGCCCGGCACGCGTTGTTCGAGAACGGAAAGAAGAGGGTGAGATTTGCTTGAAAAGCTCCTCAGAACACTAGCTGTGATTTAAAAGTTGTAAGTACTACATACGCAGGGCAAGGATCCGCCGGTAATATCATGTTGATTTTCAAGGGAGTGAAGTGAAGAGGTCTTTCGGCTTGTACCGTGTACTTCTTGAGCCGGGACAGCTTTTTGTCACTTTTTTGCAGAAACCGCTCCTAGAAGAGAATGGTTTACTTCTTCCAGTTTCTTAACAAGTCATCAATATATATTATCCCTTTATCTTAGTCTATTCTTGCAAACTCTACCTGGCTTTGAAGACTGGTTTTCACTCTTATAGGAGCAGTTATACTTATAATCCGGTCAAAATAGACCAAAAAATAAGCGTAAAGCTACATTAATTCCTATCAAGCTGAAAATCAGATATTAACCAATTTTAAAATATGTATTAAAATAAAATTTGAAAGTTTCCTATCTTTCCCCTGTATGTAAAAAAAACTCAAGGCCAAAGTTAAAAAAAATGAGATTTAGCGATTTGCAGCAAAACGGTAAGTTCTGTTACACGTTTCGATGCCACTTATGAGGTAGTCGCTAAATACACTAGCTCATAGGTGGCGTGGAAAAGTGTGCATATTATGACATTTATAACTAATACATCTTTTTGAATCGTAAATCTTAAAAACGGTCGCTCTTAGGAAAAAGTATTGATCCATTTTTTGTATTTATGAGATTGTGTGTTTTACGCTTCCATGCTTCGGAAGGCACTTCGGGAGGCTGAAGGCCTTATGGGCGGCTTGAAAAATTTCAACAGTAGGTAGCCACAACCTGCGTCTGTCTATTTCAACACGGCAATGGGCTCACCACCTATTACGTGGGACAGGAACCCACACGGTGAAAAGTGGGCATATAATATGCCTCTGCCACCCCTTCGGGGATAAGGCGTGATGGATATTTATTTATGTTTTACCAGACATGAACAAAAGGAGAGAAAAAAGTAACTCAGTAATTACTGAATATACCAAAATTTACACGAGAGTAAAACCTTTTTTTTTACTAACAAAACCAAAGCCTTGTTTAGTAATAATTGTTGATATCTTACATTGTAATATACGATTTCTTTATACTCCTTGATCTTCTCAGTGATGAGCAGCAGGGTCAGTTTCATTTGATAGACGGAAGGACCCTTGTCTCCCAGGAGGTTCTCGAACGGCTCAAGACTGCAGCCCAGCATACTGGCAAGAGAACACAAGCTTTTTTACACAGCGTCATTTAATACAAAATGAATGTATTAAATGACGCTGTGTAAAAATGTACTAAAACATTTATCACAAAAGTGAAAAAGAAAAGTCTAAGCGGACGAATAATTCGGTTATGAATTAATATGATATTTTGGGATCTAATTCGCGACGTATATTATTAGGTACAAAGTCTACCCAACGTTTCGACCGGATAACACCAGCCGTGGTCACGGGTGGACTGATGTATTCAGCGTCTCCACCTCGAAGATGGATACCGATTGTCAGCATCATAGAATCCTGTCATCAGCAAGTGTAAAGACGACAGTGCGAGTGTTGTACGCGAGTGTACAGACATTGTGAGTGTTGTGTGTAGACCGACCAACAAAACAATACTAATCAAAATTGTGACGACCAAGTGCGGGTACAGTCCTACCAAATTATCTGTGAACTGAAAGAGGACGGCACCGTCGATTCAGTGTTGCTAATTAATATAAGGTGCCCAAAATTGAGAAAGTTTTCATGAAGGAAATTTCTCATTAGACTAGAATTACTGTTTTTACAAAATAAAAACAATGATACCTATATAAAAATAATAAAATAAATAAAAATAATTTGATAATTTACAGTTACGTAGGTATGCTAACAGTTTAGTCTCTCGGCAATAAACAATGGCTTTATCTAATACAGTAATCCGATAAAGTGGAAATTCAGCAGATAAAATATTCCACGGGGGATACAACTTTCATTTAAAGCGAAGTTAAGTAGGTACCTTGCAAGAGGTACCGGGATTATGACCGTACCTAACCCCTAACACCATATTTGACTAATTATAATTAGAGTTGTACCTAGTGGTAGTGTAGTGTAATAAAAGAAAAACAAATTGCTGTACAATGATTTATTGAAAACCAGGTTTACAGTAATTGTGATCTTTAGATGAACCTGCATACACAACTTCATCCTGGTTGTGAGGCCAGCCTCCGCTTATTTCTGTACCACTATCATCATTATCACTATCGATTTCGGGCTTAGTGTCACTTACCACTTCTATAATAAAAGGTTTATCTAAATACGAATCATGTTTTAAGTATTCTCCGTCTAACCTGCGAACGTGTTTACAATGCTGTGCCCACTCATGAACTGTAATAGCGTCAAAAGCTTCTCTAACTAGGAGGGGAATTTCAGCATTTTTGTGCTCAATATTTACATCAGCAACTTTTCTTTTGATTGTGCTCCATATGAGTTCAATAGGATTGAGATCACAATGATAAGGTGGTAAATATAAGCATTTGTGTCTATGGTCTTTAAAAATTTTTTCAATCCTATAAACATGTTCAGGCTTGTTTCTCTTAATTATTTCTAAAAGCTGAGGTTTAGTCAAATTCTCTCCGTAGTTAATTTTATTTGGGTCAACCGTAATAAGGAATCGTATTTGTATAATCGTATTTGGGACTTTATTTACACAAATCCGGTGATAATGAGCATTATCCATCACTATTATGGATGGCTCTCGTAAATTTGGAAACTACTATCTATCAGAAGCGCTCGTGGCCCCGTGGACGTTCTGTAAACTATCACTGCGTTAAGAAACTTTCACTATGGCTGGTCCTCGGATGGGTGACCACTTTGTGGCATTTATATTTGCAACCGTTTCCGTGCTTCAGAAGGCACGTTAAGCCGTTGGTCCCGGTTGCCAGTAACATTGACACTATGATGACAGGCTGAAGCTTTTTAACCTAATGTCTCTTGTTTTTAAATAGGTGCGACGGGAGTTCGAAGGCGAAGCCGTGGGGCGTCACCTAGTATCAACATAAAGTCAAGTTTCCCCATGATACGTGATATAATCTGTGATTGCGTTCAATAACCCAACTTCATTAGAGCTGCATGTTGATCGTTCAAGGCACTGAGTGCTATTTCGATTAAATTCTATTAAGCACGACATTGTAGCCAGTTAATGGAACTGGGATATATTTAGCTGCATATAACATTAGTATCTATAGAAGTGATTTGTGCTATATTAGGAACGGTTAACCATATTTTTCTTAGAAGCGCTCGTGGCCCCGCTGTTCAGTGTTCTGTAAATGATCACTGCGTTAAGCAACTTTCACTATGGCTGGCCCTCGGGTCGGTGACCACTTTGTGGCATTTACATTTGCGAGCGTTTCCGTGTTTCCGCAAGCACGTGAAGCCGTTTGTCCCGGTTGCCAGTAACATGGCAGTCGTTATGCCTAGATGAAGGCCTTATGCTGCTTGAAAAATTTTAACTGCAGGTCGCAACTACCTGCGGCTGTCCATTTTCAACACGGCAATGGGTCACCTATTACGTGGGACAGGAATACACACGGTGAAAAGAGGGCACATAATATGCCTCTGCCACCCCTTCTGGGATAAGGCGTGACGCCTTTTTCCCTTTCGTAACATAGTCACGCCTTTATCCCTGAAGGGGTAGGCAGAGAGATACTATTCGTCTACTTTTCACCTTATCCATTTTTGTACCATACGTAACAAGTAGTGGAACCATTTCAATGTTGAAATGGATAGAAGTAGGTTGTGGCGATCTGTTAATGAAATTAGCTAGCCGCACGTCTAGGCTCAAGGCCTTCAACTTGGCTTAACAATTTTTTTACTGGCAACCAGCTTAAAGTGCTTTCTCTTCAGAAAAAAAAAGGAGAGTATCCGTGGAAGCAAAGAAAATTCCTAAAATGGAAATATTACAAAGCTATGACCCATCCGTAACCAACCATAGCGAAAGCTGCTTAATTGACTTAGTTATGAAAGGGGAAAATAAAGAATTTGTTTAATAACTGGTTTATATCATAAACAACATCGGGACCAGATGTCGATCTCACCAAACTCCCTGAGTGCTGTTCGATTCACTGGTAGATCATATTACGAGATGAAAGTATCACTGGATCCACCCAGACCAGTGGCCGATTACAGTGAACTTCTGCGTGGTATTCGATCCACTAGTGGATCAAGATGCTGGATCGTACAGGACAGAAGGGATCGTTTAGGTACACACTGAGTAAGCGGGGCCCCGCTTCAGTAGTAGGTAACTAAGAATTGTGAAGACGTTTACTAGGTGAGTTTCTAGTTAAAATATAGCGTCATTTGTCACGAATAGCGCAGTGTCTGACAAACATTTGTCACGAATAGCGCAGTGTCTGACAAACATTTGTCACGAATAGCGTTGAATATAATCAAAATTTCATAAATGCTTACATGTTTGCATATAATTTTGCCTATCATATGTTGGATATACTTTTATTATTATAATAAATAAATAAATATCCATCACGCCTTATCCCCGAAGGGGTGGCAGAGGCATATTATATGCCTACTTTTCACCGTGTGGATTCCTGTCCCACGTAATAGGTGGTGAGCCCATTGCCGTGTTGAAATAGACAGACGCAGGTTGTGGCTACCTGCTGTTAAAATTTTCAAGCCGCCCATAAGACCTTTAACCAGGCTTAACGACTGCCATTTTACTGGCAACCGGGACCAACGGCTTAACGTGCCTTCCGAAACACGGAAACGCTCGCAAATGTAAATGCCACAAAGTGGTCACCCATCCGAGGACCAGCCATAGTGAAAGTTGCGTAACTCAGTGATCGTTTACAGAACACTGAGACCGCGGGGCCACGAGCGCTTCTGATGATTATAATACGTATTGGAATATATATATATATATAACGCCTGTTTCCCATTGGGGTAGGCAGAAACTATGTATTCCACTTACTACGATTCTGGCATACAACTCTCGCTTCTCCTACTTTCATAAGTGTTTTCATACACGCTCGTCGGTTAAGGCCTTGATCTGGCCTTTTTCCAAAAGGTCATCGATTTGATTGACGTAGGCTGTGGCAACCTGCTGTTGAGATTTTTCAAGCCGCTCATAAGGCCTTCATCTAGGCTTAACGACTGCCATTTTACTGGCTACCGAGCCTAACGGCCTAACATGCTTTCCGAAGCACGGAAAACGAGTCTTATATTAGATTACTTTGGGCTAGACGGCGATATGTAAAAAAGAAAAAAAAATGTCCCACAATATTTGCTTAGTTTATAAATCACACACAAGAGTACAAACAAGAAAACTGGCAAGTCGCTCAATTAAAAAAAGGGAAAGTTTCAATCTATTTTATAAGTAACAACTAAGATGGATGACTTCTAAAGTGTTAACGTTTAATCCAGCTTTGACAGGAACTTGTTTGATTACAAGTTGAACGAAGACTGATGGAGTTTATCTAATTTTAATACTACAAGTATTTTAAAAATAACGTCTTTGAGCGTAGGTATATACATATATATTTTTGTAGGGATATATATTATTTATTTTTTGAGTGAAGTTGATGGATAAAGAAAGAAATAGCGTGTTATATAAGGGAACATTGCGTTTTGACAGAAGATGTAGTGACTAAGAAAGAAAAAGGGACGCTTAGATGGTTCGGACACGTGGAGAGAATGGATGAAAAGAGACTGACTTAGCAGATTTACGTAGCGAGAATTAATGGGCAAACTGGTAGGGGTCAACCTCGTCCATTTCAACACGGCAAAGGGTTCACCACCTGTTAAAATGCATACGGTGAAATGTGGGCGTATAGCATGCCTCTGCCTACCCCTTCGGGGATAAAGGTGTGACAATATGTATGTAGGTATGTATGAAACACCCAAAATCCGAAACAAACATGTGTCACACAAATTTTTGTTCCGACCCAGGGATCGAACTTGGGACCTCACTACCACTGTGTCACCGAGGTACTATCAATACAATTTTTAATTCTTTCGCCTGTCATTTGAACGAATAAAATAAAAACTTTAAGCTAAAAATGACATAACTAATGTAGTTGCGTGACATATTTCCGACGCGACCATCATCAAGCGCATTTCAGGGACCAGATGGCTCTGACGCGTTGATCATTATGCCACAATTAATTATCGCAAACTACTTTCCACTAACTTGGTGATCCGACTACTTGGATGAGCAAGTAATTATAGTCATCATCATTCGAGCGCTAGTCTCGCTTTGCTGGTTTTTATTATATAGTCATTGACTGGTAGTCATTGGTATTGACTGTCACTGTGGCGCGGTGGGAGTGTATCCGACTGCTACGCAAGAGGTCGTGGGTTGGATTCCCACCCAGGATAAACTTTGTGTGATGAGCACGATAGTTTATTCTGTGTCTGGGTGTTATTTATCTATAATATATATGTTTTTAGAAATATATAACTAAATAACTATCTAAACTATCTAAAGGTAAATATATAACTATCTGGTTACCCATATTTTATAAACTACGTTTCGAGCGCGTTGCAGCGCCCGTGGTCGCGGCTGGACTGTCGTGAATCAAAATCTGAACGTCGGTGAATGTAAGTACAAAATTGTTTCGCGTGAAGTCCCTAGTAGTTTATAAAATATGAGTATAAACCGCTAAAGTTTAAAAATAACATTATCTGGTTACCATAGTACAAGCTCTACTTAGTTTGGAATCAGATGGCGTTGTGTGAGCTGTCCCAACGATATTTATTTATTTATTGTGTCTTACAAGATTGATGGTTCAAAGGTCACAGAAAACAAGCGCATGCTATATGCTGCAGTTTTAGACAGCACCGTTAAATTTTTTCCGGATTTTTTCCCCGGTAATTTCGATGCCGGTTTCAAGACACTTTAACTTCTCCTGGGACTTGACCGAGATCGCGCTCGATGTAACTTTTATGTTCTTGGTCATTGCTGCAGATCCTGGTTTACAGGAGTCACGGTAATGGGAATTGTGGGTGGGGTTAGCGCCGTTCGATCTAGTAACGCTCACCCGGCGATATGGCTTATATATGACTACTTGCTGACCCGCGCAACTTCGTTAGCGCCACATAAGAGAAACAAACAAAAAAGAGACATTAGTTAAAGAGGGTGGCACGTAGGCTATTCTTATGAAACAACTTCTGAAGTATTCGCTTTTTAACCACAAAAATCTGATTGTGATCGGACTACTTGTTGATGAGTTACTTACAACTAATAAATAAATAAATATTGTTGGAACAACTCACACAACGCCACCTGATTCCACACTAAGCAGAGCTTGTACTATGGTAACCAGATAACTGATAAACATACTTTAATATTTCTAAATACATACATATTAATAGATCGGTAAATAACACCCAGACACAGAATAAACCTTCGTGTTCATCACACAAAGTTTTATCTTGGGTGGGAATCGAACCCACGACTTCTGAATAATATACACGCGGGCGAAACTGCTTGAACTAAATACCCTGTGCGAGATATTTCCTGAATTAATAGGGTAGTAGTACTCGTAATATGGTATATAAGTAGTAGGTTGTAATAAGGGTACCTACTTTTTTATCAGAGGAAAACTATTTCCCGCGAGAAAACCATTTGTGTACTAAAAACTTCACGTGAGCGGAGCCGCGGGCATCTACTTTTGAAAATGTTCTACCTATAAGCCGATTGTCATCAAAATGTGATTAAATTACAAACGTTCAAATAATAAAGAAATCTTTACAAACTTTCCCATTTTTAAAATTAGTAAGATTCCATTCGCATGGTAATACCAGAAATTCTTTCTTGGTGCTCATCTAACGTAGGTACGTAAAGAATAGGTTTACCAAAGTTTAGGTTGTGTATGGTATGGGATACCTGGTATTTCGTTCCCGTTTTTATGGAAATATCGGGAATCCCATTTTTAATGCGTATCCAAAGACTTATAGTATACATTCACCAAATTTCAGGTTTCCATGTTTAATGTTTAGGCTGTGCGTGGTTTACTAACATAGTTTCGGTAACCGTGGGATTACCGAACTCACTGGTAATACAGGCCTTAGGAGTTTTTTCTAAAACAGGTGTAGGTACGTAAGTACATTTTACTTACTTTGAAAATGACATTATTCCATATAACCATTTGTCCCTTATTTACGCCATTAGGGGTAAAAATTCGCAAAACTCCTTAATGAGGCAGGCACCTACGTGATAAAAGGAACCCCAATGCGAAGTTTGGACTACATAGCTCCGTTAGCTCCATGGATTTCGTGATTAATGAGTCAGTTAATACAGCCCCTGTTTTATCTCCTTATAGGTAAACTATTGCGAAACCGCGATACACGTGCCCATTTATTTGTAACCAAAAACGTACGTAAATGTATGTTTCTAACTTTGAAAATGACGAACTTGTATACAACGGTGTATCGCTTATTTACTTCTTTAAAGGTAAAATTTCGAAAAATCCATTATTAAGGGCAATACTTGTTAAAAGAAACCCCCATGCGAAGTTTGGGCTTCATAGCTTTGTTAGGTATATAGGTTTCGTGATCAATGAGTCAGTTATTACAACTCCTGTTTTACCCCCTTGAGGGTTAGAATTTATCAAAATTCCTTAACACATAATTTTTTATTTTTATACAAAAAAATGTATAAGAAATTCGGTGTAGCTATGTATGAAAATGAAGAATTTCCCATATAAACTTTCAACACGTCTTTACCCCCTTATAGTTAAAATTTTAAAAAACACGTGCACATTTATTTGTAACTAAAAACAGGTGTACATAAATTCATGTTTCTAACTTTGAAAATGACGAATTTCCATACAACCGTTTATCGCTTATTTACTTCCCTAGGGGTAGAATTTCGCAAAATCCCTTCTTAGCGGAAACCTACGTATTAAATAGAATCTCCATACGAAGTTTGAGTATCATAGCTTTGGTAGTTTCAGAGATTTCGTGATCAATGAGTCAGTCAGTGATTTTGGCTTTTATATAAGTAAATAGATTTGACCCTCGATACAAGGTAAAAATTTGCCTATTTTGACGTGTAAGCTATATTATTGTAAATTTTCATCTAAAGCCATTCAGTAGTATTTGCGTAAAAGAACAAATATAAATTCATACATTATTATAAAACTTTTGAACGTTTATAATATTAGTAGGATTAACACTTACTTAAATATATCATTAATATGACTCATGGTAGTTTTCAGAAGGTGCTGTGATTCCTCATTTTTCTTAAAAAGTACTTCTTTGTTGGCTCTTCTCTTCTCTAATTCCTTCTGTAATAATGCTAGTGATCTGCTGCTTTTGTCTTCTATCGCCTCATTGAAGTCTTGTCGATCGCCTGAAAAGCTTTATTTTGTAATATTGTTGTTACTGATAATATTCACATTTACTTTCTTATCAGCAGACACCCCGTGGTTTTGAACGCGTAGGTCCTATTCCCGTGGGAATACATACATACATACATATTGTCACGTATTTATCCCCGAAGGGGTAGGCAGAGGCATACTATACGCCCACATTTAACCGTATGCATTTTTATCCTACGTAACAGGTGGTGAGCCCATTGCCGTGTTGAAATGGACAGGCGCAGGCTGTTACGACCTGCTGTTGAAATTTTTCAAGTAAGGCCTTCAACCAGACTTAACGACTGCCATTTTACTGGCAACCGGGACCAACGGCTTAACGTGTCTCCGAAGCACGGAAACGCTCGCATATGTAAATTCCACAAAGTCGCAATTGGTCACCCATCCATGGACCACCTATAGCGAATGTTGCTTAATGCAGTGATCGTTTACAGAACACTAAGTCAGCGGGACCTCGAGTGCTTCAATACATGAGAATACATAAGGATTTAATATAGCTTTGTGCTTAAGCAACTTCTTACATCGTCAGTTATGTAGATCCCATAGTAGCTTATAGCTTATTTTGGGCTGACCCATAGGGTGGCTTATTTGGGCAATGGCATGGTAAAGTAAATCACAATAAAAAATAATGTTTCAAGAGTTTCAGAGAGAGAGGTGTACAAATATTTTAAAGTTATAAGGAAAAGCCTCACTTGCTTCCTGACGAATGCGCATTACATCTCGACGCAGCATTTCGTTCTCAGCGCAAACGTTGGTGAGCAGCTTGTAATGGGAATCTATCTGCTGTTCCCACCAGCGGAACTGCTCCGTTATGTCCTTTGTGCTTATTTTTTCCGTGAAAGCCTGAACAGTGAGCTGATGTTATGAGGCAATGGTTTGAAGCCACATGCGTTTGTATTTGTACCCGTTCTCACGAGGAGCTCTCAGTTTTTTAGTTTCATTTTCATTAAACTAACACATTACGAGTATAAAACTAAAACTATCTCACCAATTTTCATACTGTTTTTACCAATAACTATAATGATTCTTGATAAATGTCTAAATATATAATTAGTTTAAATATTGTATGCATTAGCTAATCTATAATGAAATTTGTAGGAGGTTTCGGAAAAAAATTGATAACATTTAGTGTTGTAAACGTCAATAAACTATGTGGCTTTATGGTTGTTTGTCGTTATAGAACTTTGACAAGGGTTGAATTATATACAATTTATATTATGTTGTAAGTCTTGGTGATTGATTAACAGAATTGGGTTCTTCAAAAGGGGTCTTAGAAGGTTTTTAATGGGTCGGCATACGGTGACCACTTCCATCAAGTGAGCCGTATGCTTGTCTGCCTCAGTGGTATAAAAAAATGCCCATCAGTTCAATAGAAGTTTACAATACATTAGTTCAATAATTAATGTAACCAAAAAAGCAAATAAAAAGCTTACGAAAATATCTTCTAATATTTGTATATGATATTGATATTGTTCAAGAGTTTCTTCTTCGTCCCTTCTCTTCTCCTCTTCTTCTCTCAACTCCTGTTTCTCATTGATTCTAGTAACACCTTTAGTAGCGAGAAAGTGATACAATTTCAATTCGTGATTATAAGCCTTGATGAGGTCACGCATTTCCTGAAATTTGATTGACTGATTTATTTTAAGAGTAACGAAAATCCATGGCTTGGTTGCATCAGAAACTGGCAACTGAAACTTGAATGAATGTTATAATTTCTATAAGTCAGAAGTTATATTAAATGGAAACCTCGATAGGCAACAAAATCAACAAAATGACTTAAAAATGGCGGCACTTCCCGCTACATCGCGTGCGCTGTGTCCTCAGTCCTTACTTAGCGTAAAAATCTATTTCATCCTTTTGCCAGATCCAGCACTGTAATTCAAAATGGGTGGAGATGATAAATATGTATGTCTGTGTAACACCAAACTTCATCACCAATTATCTAATCATTAGATTTTGTGGATTGCCTCCCTATCAAAGCAATTTTAAGACGCATTCACATGAAAGTAAGTTCCGGTGACACTGGATCTTTTCAACAATAATAATAAAATCATACTCAATATGGCCTAAACATATCAATATGTAAAATAATTTGTTTTGTCGCCAAACGCCATAATGATGTGTTTTTACACTTAAGCTGTTTCTTATTTTGCAGCAACGTCAACACACACAGTATTAAATGCAATCACTAAAAATAGAGCCCTTTATAGATCGTCGGGCTCAACCCAGTCACACCCGCAAATAGAATAAAATAATAAAATAAATAAATATTGTTGGGATAATGAGTTATCCCAATAATATTTATTGTTGGGATAACTCATTATCGCCACCTGATTCCAAACTAAGCAGAGCTAGTATTATGGTAACCAGACAACTGATAAACATACTTATATATTTCTAAATACATACATATTATAGATAATTAACACCCAGACACAGAATAAACTATCGTGCTCATCACACAAAGTTTTATCCTGGGTGGGAATCAAAACCACGACCTCTTACGTAGCAGTCGGATGCACTCCCACTGCGCCACAGAGGCAGTCAGAATCTTGGCAAATAAAAGGAAAACCAACAAGAAAGTTACTAAAGCACTCGTCTGTCCAGCGTAGTGTAGTAAGGTCAATCGCATTTAGCAAGGCTTATGACTAGCAAATAATTGTGATGGTCGGATTAGATCGATAGATCTACACAGTACAAAGTATTAACAATTTTTTCTTCCAACACCTTACCTGTATCTGCAGCATCTGATCAATCTTGCCTTTCTCCTGAATCGATTTCAACTTAGCGACCCATTCGTCTCGCTGATCGTATGCCAGAGTTGAGGATTCAAATAGGTCACCCAGGAACTTTTTGCCTTTATTCAGAGCTGTAAGCATTTTGTTCCATGCTTGATTGAAGAGGGCTCTGAAAGCACATGTAAAGAGAAGAGCGTTACAGTTTCTTTTCTTTTGGTTCATCAATTTCAAGTGGTGCATCTGCTAACTAACAGAAGAGATTATGACGAATGGAACCAAGACTCGTAACAAATCCCTGTAACAATTATCCTCTCAAGATGGCGAAAATTGGGAGAGGCATGCTTTCGGCAGTTGACTGCGTGAGACTGATTTTAATTATCAGGGTAAGGATACTCACCTATCTTTTAACATATGCTCTATTTCTTCTCTGATCTTGTTATTTTCGTACTGAACAGTGTTAAACCTCAACTGGGCTGTTTCTAGCTTGTTTTCAGTCGATACTAGTCTTTGTTCGCTTTGAATACGACGTTCGTTGAGCTATGGACAAACGACATCACATCTTGTCCACTTCATTGAAGTCATAAATTCTATAACACTCCAGAAAAAAATATTAATCTGATAAAATTTCACAATAACAGTTGTTCGAGACTTTTGGGATACAGTCGAATAGTCATACAAACATACTAGAGAAAAACAATAAATTCTTTTGGGGTTAGACAGGTTAAAATTTTGCGCCAACACTTAAGAAAACAATGAGAAGAACAAATATAGAATACCATACTGCAAATTATAAAGTCACAAGGAAATTATGCCAAATTAAAAAAAAAAACATAAAAGTGTTACAAGAAGTGTTGAAATGGAAGGTTGACTTTCATTAAAATAGATAACATCCTCTCAAACTTTTATTTCAACAAACGTTAAAGTGTACTTATGAGTACATCCGGTTAAGGCGGTTTGACAGAATGAGCTGATACAGATCTTAGAGTAAGGAGGTAACGAGTTAATACGTCCGAGTCCCAATCGATTTTTCATACCTGTCCTTTGGCTGTCTTGGCTATCTGCCTAAGGTTGGTAGTGTCTTTGTACTTTCTCACCAGCAAGTCATCAACTTGACTAGTTATAAAAACACCAGCTGGAAAGAATGCAATCTAACATTACAACATTACTCTTATTGTATATTTCATGAAGGTTTCAAGTAGGCGCGCCTCTACTTAATCCACTGTCTAAAAGCATAGTATGATCACGTGTTATGAAATTACCTTCGCATTCTTGCTCAGTTTCAAGTCTAAATAACAAAGCTTCTTTTAAATCTTGCTTCATTTTCTTGTCCTTTTTCTTATGTGCTCCAGATCTTGCTATCTGTAAAGATATAACTATGATATCAATACAATTAAATTATATGTAACTTAACTTGTAAAAGAAGGTATCGATATAGAAAGTATAAAACTAAAATGTAATAAATTTTAAAATAAGTTGGACCCATAGTGCTGCCTTGAGGAACATACGTCACTGGTAGTTGTCGTTAGTCAAGTTTTTTGGACAATTTTGGGACATAGAAGTCTATCATTCTGATAACATAATTGTTTCTATTGTGCTACAAGCATAAAAGGGAAGAATAATTAAAAGATGGAGGTTTTTTAATAGATATAGTGATTCATAAGGAAGTATTTTATGTATAATTTGTTAAGTTTTTGTATACAGGCATTTGTATTTTTTTGTTGGGGGTGTCGGAAAATAATAAGCCGTCTGGGAGTTTTCAGCGAAAACGCTGCCCTTTGATATATAACAAAATACTGTATGGTGGAATTGTTTATCTTATATAGGTCTACAAAAAAATCCACGACGGTATATGTATCTTGAGGATAACATTGTATATCCATTTTAATACTTTAAAAACCAGAAATTATGAAGCGGTAATTTGAAGGCTATTTACAAATACGCTATTATTCCTTATTATTTTTAATACATTTGTTGGCTTCAGCATTTCATGGATATTAGTTTGTCTCTTTACACCTTGCACATTAAATGAATATCTTATGAAAAATGGGGAAATCAAAATAATGCGCAAAGAAATTAACTTCGTGTAACTATAATTCGACTGGAGAGCGGAGAAGTATTTAACTAATTTGGAAATTGTGAAATTAATGAACGACGGGATTAAATGGGTGCCATGGGGTTCATGGGGGAAGCCGTGGGGGTCATCTAGTTTAAGATAAATGTCACAAATGTGTGTAAACATAATAGTTTTAAATGTACATACATACATATTGTCACGCCTTTATCCCCGAAGGGGTAGGCAGAGGCATATTAAACGCCCACATTTCACCGTATGCATTTTTGTCCCACGTAACAGGTGGTGAGCCCATTGCCGTGTTGAAATGGACAGGCGCAGGCTGCAGCGACATGCTGTTGAAATTTTTTAAGCCGCCCATAAGGCCTTCAACTTGGCTTATCGACTGCCGTTTTATTGGCAACCGGGACCAACGGCTTAACGTGCCTTCCGAAGCACGGAACTGGGGTGGGTCTAAAGGGCCGAATAAAATTTAATGAAATAAAATGTGTCTATTTTAGATGTTAAATTTGGAATAAATTTTGAACCCGTTGCCTTTTTGTGAACAGTGAGGTGGTAACAAAAAGGCTAAAAGGTCTTATGTGCTAGACACTAATTAGCACGACCAATTAAAGTCCTGGTAGTCTCGGACTAGTTTTAAATGTGATTGGCAAAAAAACATTTATCAAAACTTTAATCAAAATGGAAATATGTTGAATTTGTCTTTCGCTAACAGGCTTTTTCTTGTGAAAATATTGTAACTTAGATCTGAATTTACAAGGTCTCTTATCGGCTGGCTTGTTTTATACAGATTCTACCCCGGTCGCAATTTATCAACAATTATTAAGCTCCTCAGACACTACGGTGATTTATGTAATTTCCTTAGAAATAAGTTTATACGAGTATAGCGCATCAGGAATGTTTGCAAAGGTACGTTCGGACTGCTTCCACACGATAACATGAAAAAGGGTGTGCGACCCTGATACGTCGTATGCGGGTAAGCCCCAACAGCAACCTGAAGTGTATAACGAGTAGACTCTACTGCGTATATACATCAATTTGCTGCAGACTCGCCACATCTGTATTGAATCTGTACTTGAGGTACAGTGAGTCACAGTAGCTAATCAAACAGTTTTAAAATAAAACACTGTATATTTAACTCTAAGAAATATTACAACTTGTCTATCTTGACAACCTAATATTAATTAAAATAAACCTTGTCAAAATGTAAGATGAATGGTTTATAGAACACATTCTAATACTAAGTTACTTAAATTTTATAAGTTACAATATATCTGAACTATTAAGTTACTGGTTACTAGCTAGTAGCATATAGTATAGTGTTTTACCAATAACCTTTGCATTAGGCATACATAGGTTATTGGTTAAACAGTATATCAATACTGGAATTTTGTAAAGAAATCCCTAATATGGCATACCTTTTCGGATAAATTATATTTCTTTTTTTAAGCTATTGCATAGTTTTTATCGCAGGCTTTGAGTGGGCTTGAATTAGGAAATTCCGTAACACAATAAACCTAAGACGAAGAAGTCACACGAAGTTCACCGAGCACGGCCGAGCGTTGGCTTAACGTGTATGTACATAATATTATATGGTACGATTGTACGAAGCTCGCACGGATCGAGACGTGATGATAGTGAGTGTGAGGGTGAGGATGAGGGTGACTGTGAGAGTGAGGGGGGGGGGGGTGAGGGTGAGCGTGAGGGTGAGGGTGTTTTTTTTTTCATTTTTTTTTTGTGTTTTTTTTTGTTTTTTTTAGTGTAGCTTGTATTTATATCAAAGTAAAACAAAGGTATGCTATGCAATAGCTTTACCGCTGCAGTCACTGAGTGCTACACGTCTTTTTTTGTAAGATTTATGGTTATTATAATATTGATGACTAATAATAATGTGATAATTAATATAGCTGTAACTACTCTTCTGTATTAATAATAGTCAGAAGATAAAGGCGTGTTAGCAAAAATATCTGGAAAAGTTATAACTTTACACTCTAGTGTATTGCTACCTTAATATTTCGCAATACTATCTGAGCCAGGAACAAATGGTGTGCCAGATAAATCAAGTTACTAAAAGTCTGATTAATGAGAAACAAACAGTCAAATTTCATGACAACTTGTAACCTTGTTCCGGATATTCCACGTCCAGAAGCTTCACGTAAATTGTAGCTATTTTCGTGCTTTTTCCTTTATTGTTGTGTCAACTTGGCTAGAAAACTTTGTACACCCTGGTACCCTGACTAATCTTGACCGCTAGCTTTGGCAACCATCGTTCATCGAATCCATTCCTCAAATAACTATATTAATAAAATTAAAGGATGATTCACTCATCTTTTTTTTTTGGGACTAATCCCACCCGCATTCCCATTACTGTGACTCCTGTAAACCAGGACGACTAACACCACAAAACTACCAACTACAACAACGACCAACGCCACAAAAGTTACACCGAGCTCGATCTCGGTGAAGTCCCAGGAGAAGTTAGCATGTCTTCGAACCCGCAACGAAATTAATCAAAAGATAGTTTGAGTAAGTTGGAAAAAGAACGTAAAATTTTCATCACATTCATCATTCTCATTCACTCATCTATCAACGACAAACCGAAACCCTTGCACCTAAAATCTTGAAATTTTGAGAGTAAGCTACCCTTATAATGTACCTACATACACAATTTCAAGTCCCACTAAGAAATATTTTTTAAATACCACCTTTAAGGGGTTAAAATTAGGGATAAATGGTTGTTTTAAAGTATTCTAAATCTATAATGGGCATGGGTTAAATGTACACATTTAACCCATGCCCATTATAGATTTAGAATTTAGCACAAGGTGCAATGGGTGTTCGAAGAATGTCACGAGTGAAGCCGGGGGTCACAGCTAGTTAGAATAATACAAGTAACGCGGCCTTCACTATCGTAGCGAAGGAATCAGATGACTTCTAAACCGAAACCAATTTCAAAACAGCATGTGGTAGAAACTTCAAAATCGCTTATGCACGTATTCATGGTGTCCTGAATCGTATGCCGCAAACCGTTTAGGTCTCTCTCTATGGTTCCTGAGAAATAGATGCGTACAGACGGATGGACGGACCGACAGACTGAGTCATTTTATAATACTGTTTTAAACTTTAGAAGTCTAAGTAATATGGAATTGAATCTATTTATCATATTAGAATAGTAACTTTCGTGAGCGATGTTCATTATTACTAAATAAACGGTTTTGCATACGTGTAAATTTCGGGACAGCCCGACTAGTTTCGGGATAGCGGGCAGCAGAGGCGCAGCTCCCGACGTAGCTCCACGCTTCTCTTAAAAAACGACCTCTGTTAGGTCCGAAACTATCCATATATCCATCACGCCTTATCCCCGAAGGGGTGGCAGAGGCATATTATATGCCCACTTTTCACCGTGTGGATTCCTGTCCCACGTAATAGGTGGTGAGCCCATTGCCGTGTTGAAATAGACAGATGCAGGCTGTGGCTACCTGCTGTTGAAATTTCTTAAGCCGCCTATAAGGCCTTCAACCAGGCTTAACGACTGCCATTTTACTGGCAACCGGGACCAACGGCTTAACGTGCCTTCCGAAGCACGGAAACGCTCGCAAATGTAAATGCCACAAAGTGGTCACCCATCCGACGACCAGCTATAGTGAAAGTTGCGTACCTCAGTGATCGTTTACCGAACACTGATACCGCGAGGCCACGAGCTTTTCCGAAACTAGTCGGGCTATCCCGAAGCTTACACGTATGTAAAACCGTTTATTTCGTAATAATATTTTTCGTAATATTTAGTATATTATGCGTATTAATTTTTTGAATACCAAATGTTATGTTATTTATAAACCTTTGCAGTATATACTCATGTTTTATATCCTACTCGCTGTTTTGTTTCGCGTGAAGTCCCGAGTAGTATATAAAACATAACCAAACGATATGTTAATCATTTACCTTAAGGTCCTTACAAAGGCTTTTGTAGTCTGACTTCAGAGTTCTCAGTAACTCGTCTTGTCTCCGAAACTGAGGATGCACTCCCATTGTACGGTGCAGGCGATCAGTTTGAATCATTCGAACCTAAACATAAACAATATCTCTACAATTTGTCTCTTGGAGATCAATAATCTTAATCTTAATAATATAATAAATGCGAAAGTTTGTGTGGATGTTTGTTACTCTTTCACGTAAAAACTACTGATGGATTTTAATAAAACTTACACATCAGAATAACACATAGACTATTTTTCATCCCGGGATCTAGTTCCTATGGGAAACGGGAACGGGAAAACTTCTCTACGCGAGCAAAGTCGCGGGCGTCCACTAGTAATATTATAAACGTGAAAGTTTGTATGGATGTTTGTTACTCTTTCACGTAAAAACTACCGAATGGATTTTAATGAAACTTTACAATAATATAGTTTATACATCAGAACAACACATAGGCTACTTTTTATCCCGGAAACAAGTTCCTGTGGGGAACGGGAAAACTTTACCGAGCGTGCGGAGCCGCGGGCGTCAACTAGTCTACCATAAATGACAACATATTTTCACGTCATAATTGTTAGTTAACAAGACCTTTATGATGATAGATACATATACATGAAAAATAATGTTTTGATTTGAATTATGTAAACGCAAACTAATGTAATTACTGGCGATTTAAAAAGAGTGGCCTTGAGTTTTATTTGGCCAGGTTCTTCCTCGGGCTCTACCTATTGCTTAGCGAATCTGGCAGTAAATGAAAATGTAAAGGCAATAATCTTGACGTTCATAAGTGTTACTTTGTGACCTACATGAATATAAATATTTTCATTTTTCATTTTCATACGTGATGCGGAATCATTTATTTGTACATCTCATACAGATATATAATTACGCAAATCGCTTAAAACAGTTTTAAAGACGTACCTTTTACATTACTTTGCACCGTGCATAGCATCGTACTCCAATAGACTTATATCGGTCGGCCGATAGAATTCAACTAATAGTGGCCGCTAGTCAGGAATTTTGACAGCTAAAAACAGCGATTCTGGTCCTATTCTACGGCTTGTCAATAGTAGCCTCTGCCCGCAAGAGCGCGTCGATACACATTTAAAAAATGAAAGAGGAGTTAGATAAATTGAAAATCTATTATAACCTGTCTTTGCAAACGTAAATGCTCATCTTCCATCTTCTTGAGGACTTCTATGTCATTGCTAGTATGCTCAGTCGGCGATGACTCCATATTAGTACAAGATTAATGTATAACTCGTGTACAAAATTATGTTAGATTTAAAAATAAAGCCATGTTCCCGGCCTACTAGATTAAATCTGTGTTTTATGAAAAATGCTATAGATACTAAGAAACCTTTATGAAAGAAATGGAAAAACTTATACACCCGTATTCCAGAACGTTTCTCAATACTCGATCCACGCTTGAGACTAGATTTTGCCTTATAAAATCTACTCTCAAGTGTTTCTTGAGTATTGATAAACGTTCTGGAAAACGGACCATAAACTGAAACTAAACTTATAATAGACTAGCTGATACCCACAGCTTCGGCCGTGACATTCCTCGAACTCCCGTCGCACCTATTTATCAGAGAAATCAGGCAATTTTATTTACATTTTTATAAGATTTATAAGCGACATAAATATTACAAAAAATTATAAAAAAATGGCCTGATTTCTCAAAGTTCATGATTACTCGGCCCAGTGGTTCCTGAGATTAAGTTTCAACCCCACAAACTTTTTAGCATTAGTAACTAACTAACAAATAACAACTATCTTCACGCTGTATCCCTGACGTGGTAGTCAGAGAGAACGTATCGCCAAGCTTTGCGATCCATGCATATTTCTTTCGCTTCCTGCATATTCATTATTCGCTTCATACATTCACGTCTGGGTATATCCGAGTAACTTTCTGATTTTGAGCAATTTGCTTACGTGGTCTTCATATGTAAGTCTCGGCCTACGATGACTCCTTTTACCCTCTACTTTCACACAATATATATTCTTCGTCAATCGTTCTTACTCATTCATTGGACGTATATATAAGTATGTTTATCAGTTATCTCGATCCCATGCCACAAGTTTACATTAGCTTACTTTGGGCTAGATGACACTGTGCGAAAAGTGTCACACAATATTTATCAACACATGCAAACAAACTTTCAGATTAAAAATATAAGTGGGATTAATATACCCTTGGTTAACACATGAGCTTCATATTTATCCCTGTTACAGGTTCACGTGGGAAATGGGAACGGGAAAACTTTACCACGTGGATAGAACCTCTGACGTTAGGTAGTTAGGCTATGTTTTATAAGCGCAATAACATAGTTTATGTCCTTGTTCTACTCGTAACAATAAAAAAAGACATCATGATGTTCTACGGGCTTTTTATAGGCAATTTTCTTCCCCTATTATACTTGTAAGGTACTATATCTAAACTTAATCTATAAAATTACTTTAGATGTCTAGTAAACTGTTTAACAGTCACGCTTTAATCTCAAAAGGGGTGGCAGAGTCATACTATAAACGCACATTTCACCACATGCATTTTTGAGCCCATTGCCGTATTGAAATGAACAGACAAAGATTGTGGGTACCTGCTGTCTATAAGGTCTTCAACTTGGCTTAACGACTACCATGTTATAGCAAACGGAATCAACGGTTTTACGTGGCTTCCAAAGCACAGAAACGCCTGTAAAATGGAAATGGCACAAAAAGCACGTATAACCTCGGCGAGTGTTCTGAAGAGCCCTTTAACCTAATCCCACCCTCTTCTTTTCGATCCCGAACAACGCGTGCCGGGCAGAGGTGGCACTCTCATACGCGGTTCAAAAGATCGTTTCTCTGTCGCACAATATAAATTTTGAATGCTCTGCCAGTGCACGTGTTTCCCCCCCTCTTATAATCCAGGGTTCTTTAAGCGTGGCGTGAAGAGGCTCATCATTGGGCCGCCAACTTGAGAGTCACTGTTAATAGTCTTTTGGATTGTGACAGTGGCTTTCAATTCGCTAGATGTCACTATGGCTTTCCATCAGGCGGGCGGCGTCACTTTGGCGAGCTAAATATAAAAAAAAGCGGTTACCCATTTAAGGACCAGACATAGCAAAAGATGCTTAAAGTTCTGATCGTTTATAGTCAGCGGGGCTACGAGTGTTTTATCTGGATTAAATTTAAAGTGTATTCATCGTATATCATGCTGAGTGTAGGAATTACTGTTTATTGTGGGACACGTTTCACACAGCGCCATCTAGCCCAAATTAAGCTATAAGCTTGTACTAAGAGATCTAGACAACTGATTTACATATTTATATATTACTAAATACATACGTATTATAGATAGGAAACACCCGAACTCCTAAACCAATATCTTTTAATCACACAAATATTGGTCCCGGGACCTCATGCGCGGCAGTCGCATACACAACCACCGCGCCACCTAAAAGTGGCAACTGGACTTGAAACCCTTAATTACCAAAAATAAAACACCAATTTTTTAATAAAATATTTGTTTTCAAATATCGTTGCGACAACTCACACAACGCCATCTGGTTGCACACTAAGCAGAGCTTGTACTATGGTAACCAGATAACTGATAAACATACTTATATATTTCTAAATAAATACATATTATAGATAAATAACACCCAGACACAGAATAAACCATCGTGCTCATCACACAAAGTTTTATCCTGGGTGGGAATCGAACCCACGACCTCTTGCGTAGCAGTCTGATACACTCCCACCGCACCCAGAGGCAGACTTTATTGCTGCGATGATACTACATCACATCTAATCGGTATGTACAATTTCCGAACGCCTCGCAAACATCGTAAAGCTATTGACACACAATTGTTCCACACATTTATATATTGTAGGTATACTGCCTCAGTGGCGTAAGTGATAGTGTTTGCAACTGCCGCGCTGAGGTCAGGGTTCGATTCCGGGATCGGAACAAATATTTGTCTGATCTACAAACGTCTGTTTCGGAGTTTGGATGTTTCCTGTGTGCTTATAATAAGTATATATTTAGACATTTTTATATGTTTATCAGATATCTATAGATTTTATTTACACAAGCTTACATTAGCTTAATTTGGGCTAGATGACGCTGTGTGAAAGAGTCCTATATTATTAAAACATAGACATAATTAAATTTCACTTGGAAGTGCTCGGGGCCCCGCTGATTCAGTATTCTGTGAACGATTATTGCGTTAAGCAATAATCGCAATAGGTGGTCCTTGGATGGGTGACCACTTTGAATGGAAATGGAAATGGAATTTACATTTGCGTGCGTTTCCGTGCTTTGGAAGGCACGTTAAGCCGTTGGTCCTTGTTGTCAATAAAATGGCAGTCGTTAAGCCTAGTTGAATGCCTTATGGTCGGCAATAAATTTCAACAGCGGGTCGCCACAGCCTGCGACTGTTCATTTCAACACGGCAATGGGCTCACCACCTGTTACGTGGCACAGGAATACACATGGTGAAAAGTGGGCATATAATATGCCGCTGCCACCCCTTCGGGGATAAGGCGTGATAGATAAATATAAATATATAATTTTCCTGGGACTTTGTAGAGTTTTATTGGGTATTGTTAAGATCTTAGACATAGCCGTAGATCCTAGAAAATATAACTTACAACATGACCGTGGACAGTAGGATTCGTTCCATATCTACAGTGCTCAAGATACGCTTAAGTGTGTTGACTTCTGTTGAACAAATATTTATTTAATCCGCAAATGTTTGTTTCTGAGCTTCTATGATATATAGCGATATACATTTCATCTTACGTACTAATATTTTAAATTAAGAACGTATATAAAATTATAACCAGTAACATGTTAGCCATTTTAAAACTAGCGCGTTCCATACAATGCGGTTTTGTATTATAAAGCATGAAGTGCACACTTTTAAAGGAAAAATAATAGAAAAAATTGAAGTGTCTGCATGTAATTTCAAATCAACAGGTTAAATGTATATAAAAGTATTTAAACGATACTTTAAAGAAGAAAAAATTGTGTATTAGAGTACACAGGTAAAAAGTGAAACTACTTTACGACATTTTTTTAAAGCTTAATAATATTTTCCTCATACGTCGATAAAGAAGTTTCACATATGATAAAGAAACATATGTGGGAAACGAGAACGGGAAAACTTGACAACGCGTGCGGTGCCGCGGGCGTAAACTAGTATTTAAACGCGAAAATTTGTAACGAAAGTATTTATACGATACTTTAAAGAAAAATAAATTGTGTAACAGAGTACACAGGTAAGAAGTGAAACATCTTTACGACATTTTTTATAGCTATAATATTTTCCTCATAAGTCGATAAAGAAGTTTCACATATGATAAAGAAGTTTCACTTCAAAACAACATGACGAATAAAGGGTGTTACTGCCTCGGTTGCATAAGTCATAGTGTATGCTGCTGCCGCACCAAAGGTACCGGGTTCGATTCCCGGGTTGGAGCAAATATTTGTGTGGCCCACAAATGCTCGTGTCGGGTGTTGCTTATGCATGTTTGTAGAAATAAATATTAAGTATGTTTATCATTTGTCTAGATCCCATAGTACAAGCTTAAAAGCTTTGTTTGGCCTAGATGGCGATGTATAAATAGTGGCCCACAATTATTATTATCATAATTATTACTATTTATAGATGCACCAGCAGCTTTCAGCTGATGCGTGCATATCTAGTGCACTTGGCTAGCAAGAAGTTTGTAGAGTCTATATTTAAAACAGTTCACTGAGGGAGCATCAATAACAGTTTCTGGTAGTTTATTCCAAGATTCCACCATACAGTAAGGCAAAAAATTGTTTGCGCGGGTTACTTGTACATAGTCGACTTTGGAGTTTCAGAGAATTCGCTCAAGATGTTTGTTGGTGTTCATGGTGTAAAGACCTGGCAAGTCAGATGAGTTATAGTACTCTGTTAGGATTTTATAGGTTTCTATTAAGTCTCCAAGGTGCCATCATTGTTCCAGGGTTGTGAGCCCCAATTGCTTTAAGCGTTCTTCATAGGGCAACCTTTTGAGGGTTGGTAAAATTTTTGTGGCTTTTCATTGAACTTTTTTTAAAAGATTGATGTCCTTTATGAAATATTCCAGATATGGAATGCAGATTATAATTATTTCTTTTATTTTTAAAGAAACACGTTTATTACAAAATAAAACGTCACACGTCGGTATAACAGGCGGCCCATTTTCAGTCGCTTTGTGAAAAGCTCTCTTTGATGTCGCCGTTTTTCTTTTCATGATTTCGCTCAACTCCGCAACATTTCACGTACGAGTATTGACGTTAACTGTTAAAATGGCGACAAATATTAGCTGGCTGATTACTTAATTGTTTCAGCATTAGGTTTGTGGCCTTATTTTGATGTAAAAATGCATGGACGTCATGTAACAAGAACTATTGTTTGAGAGTGATTCTTCTGTACGATAGTACTACTAATTATTCTGTGACGCTACGTAGCAGGGAGCAAAAAATCAATGTCACTCGCACGCTCTTTACTTAAGTAATAATATTATAAACGCGTAATTATAAACGCGAAAGTTTGTAATAATGGATGTTTGTTACTCTTTTACGTTAAAACTACTTTAAACTTTACAATAATATAGCTTACACACCAATAACACATAGGCTAATTTTTATTCCGGGAACAAGTGGAAAAAAAGTCTGTGGTAAACGGGAACGGGAAAACTTCACTACGCGTTCATGCGATTACACTTAATTTCTTCAGACGAATGATAGAACACTGTAAGTTAAACTGTAAGGTATTCTAATAAATTATAGATCTAAATAAAATATAATACTTTTCTTTGTAATGAGGTGCGAGATTTATTAAAATTTTTGAAATTTGAAAATTTTAATAATACTCGTACCTAGTGTGAGGACACTAGCCGGACACAGCAGTTAACCCCAAGAAGTTCTTGAGTGTAATTTTAACATCATACAGAAAACTAAGAGAGTTGTAAGTTTAACCTGTGTATCTGTCAGTCTGTAGTATCATAGCTTCAAAATGGATGGACCAGTTTTGATGCGAGAAGTGAGCAAAGTTAAATTAATATTAGTTTTTATAATACGATTTTCGCACACTATTATTGGCAAAAACTTATTGATTTAGTCTCTTATAGACGCGAGCGAGAGGGATTAACACTCCTTGTTCTGTGAACAAGAATTATGATGTAAAATGTAAAACTGTCACAATTTTTCTTTTTTTTTCTTTTTTAGGTTTTTGGAAAATTTACAGCTAACAAAATTCAATGATTAGATAAGTAACACAATGAAGGCAAATTAGGAGTTTTCACCAATAACATTAATATTATTTTAAAATAGTCAGAAAACAGTTCCAGTCCTACTAATATTGAAATCCAGTTTTAATCCTACTAATATTAAAAACAAGGAAATTCGTGAGTGTGTATGTTGTTACTTCTAGCCACTCAAATGGGTTTAATAATTTGGATAAAATGGTGTGAAAGTTGAGAGACTGCTTTCAATCCCAAAAATATACCGAAATGTATGTTACTTATTCACGATTAAAGGACTGGACCCATTTAGGTAAAATTTGTTGTGGAGGTAGTTAAAATAAAATAAAATAAAATAAAATAAAAATATCTTTATTTTGCATAGACCATTTTAACGGCGCTTACAAAATGTCATACACTATTTAAAATATTTAAAGCGACCACCGGGTCGGAACGCGGCCCACCTGAGAAGAACCGGCAAGAAACTTAGGAAGGCTTTTTTTTGATGGCCTATTTACAATTTAATATTATTTCACTTTGCCAGCAGATCATTTCCAGGCGTCCCTGTCCTGCAAATAGTCTGTAACGGAGTAAAAACCTTTTTCACAAAGCTTGTTTTTAATAAACTTTTTAAATTTATTTAATGGTAAAATTCTCAGGTCACAGGGAAGCCTGTTGTAAAAGCGTATACCTTGGAAAGAATCGCCAATCTTATGTAGTCGACTGTGGTGGACTGAAAGATTATTTTTACTTCTAGTGTTTATATTATGTTTATCACAGAGTTTAGAAAACTGTGATAGATTTTTCTGGACATACATAAGATTGGCAAAAATGTATTGTGATGGTACGGTTAGAATATTTACTTCTTTGAATTTTTCTCGGAGAGAAACTCTGGGGCCCAAATTATAAATAGCGCGTACAGCCCGCTTTTGTAGAACAAAAATAATATTTAAATCTGCAGTTGACACCCCAGGTTAACACCCCAGGTTAACATATAGACTATTTTTTTTATCCGGAAGTAGGTCTCTGTGGGAAACAGCGTTGACACAACTTTAATGTTTAGAAATCTATATTTATTACACATAAAACAAGATTAATAGTTTTAGAAAAAACGCAAAATTCTTCTACCATATTCAACTCTCAGTGTTGCCATATACAATAATATAACTAAGTACCTTGTCCATTATATCGGAGTGCGGAGTTATAGATACGTTTTCCAATAGTACGAGTTAGGATTTTGGTTCATTCTCTTTATTATAATACAACATTGTTGTAAAATCGAGCTCCATGCATTGGTGTTATTTAGCATACAATGTTTGTTTACGATTGTAGGTGTAAAGAAGGAAAGTGTGTCTCTGTGTGGGTGTGTGTGAATGTGCTTGCAGCTGTGTACGTGTGTTCTAATTGTTGAATTTGAATTTAGAAACACGGTAGTGTGGAAATCAAGTAAACAAAGTTAAATAGTTAAATAAATAAATATCCATCACGCCTTATCCCCGAAGGGGTAACAGAGGCATATTATATGCCCACTTTTCACCGTGTGGATTCCTGTCATAATAAGGCCTTCAACCAGGCTTAACGACTGCCATTTTACTGGCAACCGGGACCAACGGCTTAACGTGCCTTCCGAAGCACGGAAACGCTCGCAAATGTAAATGCCACAAAGTGGTCACCAATCCGAGGACCAGCCATAGTGAAAGTTGCGTAACTCAGTGATCGTTTACGGAACACTGAGACCGCGGGGCCACGAGCGCTTCTAATCATAATAATAAAATAGTTTAATCATTTTAATTATTGTGAAGCATATTCGTATAACCCACATGCGAAGTTTGAGTTTTGTAGCTCCTGTGTTTTCCATTGATATAAATACTAGCTGACGCGTGCTACTTCGTAAGCGTCACATAAGAGAAAAAAAAAGGGAGGGAGTTTTGACAAACAATATTCTATTATGCTTATAATACTTTTTTGAAGTGAAACTTCTTTAGCGACGTTGCGAGAAATTTTATAACTGTATAAAAGTATCAATAAACATAAAAAATAAAAGAAAAAAATATTCATTTTGAGACATTATATGACATGAAGAGATGAGCGCTAGTAGCTCCGCTAACTTAGTGTTCTATAAACGATCGCTGCATTAAGCGATTTTCCCTTTGGCTGGTCCTCGGATTGGTGACAACTTTGTGGCATTTTCATTAACGAGCTTTGTCGAGCTTCGAAAGGCACGTTAAGCCGTTTTACATACATACATATTGTCATTTCAAATGGTTGTTCATCGTGTTGAGATGGACAGGCGTAGGCTGTGGCGTCATGCTGTTTAAAATTTTCAAGCCGCCCATAAGGCCTTCAACTAGACCTAAAGACTGCCATTTTACTGGCAACCGGACTTAACATGCCTTCCGAGGCACGGAAACGCTCGCAAATGTAAAGTCCACAAAGTGGTCACCCATCCAAGGACCACCTATAGCGAATGTTGCTTAACGCTGTGTTCGTTTACAGAACACTGAGTCAGCGAGGCCACGAGTGTATAAGCCGTTGGTCTCGGTTGATATAACATGGGAGTCGTTAAACCAACTTGAAGGCCTTATTGGCGGCTTGAAAAAGTTCAACAGCAGATCGCCACACCCTGCGATTTGAACACGGTAATGGGCTCACCACCTGTTACGTGAAACATTATATTTATACGGTGAAATGCGGGTGTATAATATGCCTCTGCCACCCCTTAGGAGATAAAAGCGTGACTGTTTATTTGACATTCCCACAACGCTTACGATACGGGATGGTACAGGGTTTGTTTTAAGGTTTCCTTCTGTTTGCCATGACCTAGCCCATTAGTCAGTATGTACATCACATGCTGATGAGACTGACAGATACCTATTTAAGCCTTTCATTATATATTTGACTGCCTGGTTGCATTTGGTGGCGTAAATGATAGTAAAGGCAATTGTCGCACTGAAGTCTCCGGTTCAAATCGTAGGTCGGAACAACTATTCAAGTGATTTTTTTATTTTTATTTTGTACCACTTTGGTGGCAGACAAGCATACGGCCCACCTGATGTAAAGTGGTCACCGTAGCCTATGGACGTTTGCAACACCAGAGGTGCAGCTCTCGCACTGCCGACCCTTAGAAATATGTTAGTATGTTTATTAGTCGTCTAGATATATAGTTACATATATAGACAACTAAAAAACAATACAAATATTAAAAGAATACTACCTAATATGTATAAGAGAATGTCCCAAAATATTTTCATTTATTTATTTATCTATCACGCCTTATCCTCCAAGGGGTGGCAGAGACATATAATATGCCCACTTTTCACCATGTGTATTCTTGTGCCACGTAATAGTTGGTGAGCCCATTGACGTGTTGAAATAGACAGACGCAGGTTGTTGCTACCTGCTGTTGAAATTTTTCAAGCTGACCATAAGGCCTTCAACTTGACTTAACGACTGCCATGTTACTGGTAACCGAGACCAACGCCTTAACGTGCGTTCGAAGCACGGAAACGCTCGCATATGTAAATGCCACAAAGTGGTCACCCATCCGAGGACCATCCATAGTGAAAGTTGCGTAACTCATTGATCGTTTAGTCGAACACTGAGTCCGCGAGCGCTTTTATATTATTATCATCGTCCACTGTATAAGTTATTTCAAATACCTATTTAAGCCCCTAGTTACACATATATATATATAAGACTTTAATATTAGTTCTTGCTTCGTTACAAAATATACTGGAATCCGGGCTCAAGAGTAAATATATTGGATACAGAATACCAGTGCTGCATGCCTTATGCATGGAATTGCATTCTAGCTGGGTTGGTGCCTTTTTCTAGCTTTAAAAATCTAGGTATTACTTACAATTTTGTTACGTATTATTTTATTTTTCTACTGAAACCGAGCTCTAAGATGCGATTCAGGGTTTCACGGACTGAAATAAACTGAAAATGAAATAAAACTATATTTATTCTAAGCAATAACCTGACGTTACTTTGTGACCAGTAATGTCTGGTTGTCGCTTCTACATTAACATTTTCTGCCAGATTTGCAAGGCAATCGGTAGAGAGAAAGAACATGGCAATAAATCTTATGAGCACCCTTTTCTAATCACCAGTAATAACATTGGGTGACCACTATGTGGCATTTATGTTTGCGAGCGTTTCCATGCTTCGGAAGGCACATTTAGCTGTTGGTCCTGGTTGCCAGTAACATGGCAGTCGTTAAGTCACGTTGAAGGGTACGGGCCACGGCATGAAAAATTTCAACAGCCACAACCTGCGTCTGTCTATTTTTCAAACCGGCAATGGGCTCACCACCTACTACGTGGGACAGGAATACACATGGTGAAAAGTGGGCATATAATATGCCTCTGAAACACCTTCGGGGTTTAATAATAAGGCGTGATAGATAAATAAAGTAAAAACATTAATTTTTATACATAATGAATCAAATAAGATGCTGTACTAATTTTACAATAAAAACGAAGTATCACTTGGACAACTTAATGAAATCATCAAAAAAGTCACTGTTTAATCATTACTTATTAAATTTAGCACAAGGGTAAGTTTTTACTACAAAAATAATAAAAAGAAATTTAAACTCTCACAAAAAAACAGAGATTTTATAATCACCTGAATCGTGATTGCTACTTGAATAGAAAAAAATCTGTAGAATATCTTTTATTAGATGACCCTCCCGGCTTCGCCCGTGACACTCTTCGTCTTATCCGCTCTCACTCTACCGTCGCACCTATTTAATCCCATTGCTTATAAATTCCACAATAATGCATAGTAATTTGGTCGACATTTATGACATTTGGTATGCAGCAAGCACGATGCATTAGGTATATTTTGCGATCTATCAAGGCTTTTGATTGCGTTCAACATGAAACGCTGTGCAAAAAATTACACCACTATGGAATAAGAGGCGAAGCTCTCGACCTTCTGTCTTCATATTTGAACAATAGAATACAGAGGGTCGATATTAATGGTACACGATCTGTAGTATCCATGGTTACTATGGGTGTGCCGCAAGGCTCGATACTTGGGCCATTCTTGTTCCTCATTTATATTAATGATTTACCATTTTATGAAGGGGACAGGAATAGTATTGTTGTAGTGGTGTAGTAAATGACATCTCAAAAAATTTTAAAATTAAAAGACAATTAGATAACTATGACGATGTAAACAATGCAATTGCAAGAGTAGTTCATTGGTTCAGCACAAATAATCTTTGCCTTAATGAAAATAAAACTAAATGTATAAAATTTACTCTACCAAATGTAAAACAAGTTGCAGCCAATGTTCAACTGAATGGACAAGTGTTAGAGTCTGTAGAATCAACTGTGTTCCTCGGTATAACTATTGATGCCAATTTGCAGTGGAGCCCACACATAGAAAAGACAGCCTCTAGGTTAAGTTCGGCTGCATACGCTGTAAAAAAGATCAGGACTCTAACAGATGTAGATACGGCTAGAATGGTTTACTTAAGCTATTTTCATAGTATTGAGTTGGTTAAATGTCATGTTTATGGTAAATACGTCAATTTTGACAAGTAATTTGTAGCGACTGTGTTAGAGCGAGATCCAATTAAACGTGTGTGAACGAAGATGTATTTTAATTACTTACCACCTGCAAGAATATCTCTATCCAAGAAGAGTTGTAAATACAACATATGTCTTACGGTATTCTCCTTTGGGGGAGTGCTGCAGATTTAAATATTATTTTTGTTCTACAAAAGTGGGCTGTACGCGCTATTTATAATTTGGGCCCCAGAGTTTCTCTCCGAGAAAAAATCAAGGAAGTAAATATTCTAACCGTACCATCACAATACATTTTTACCAATCTTATGTATATCCAGAAAAATCTATCACAATTTTCTAAACTCTGTGATAAACATAATATAAACACTAGAAATAAAAATAATCTTTCAGTCCACCACAGTCGACTACATAAGATTGGCGATTCTTTCCAGGGTAACAGTATACGATTTTACAACAAGCTTCCCCGCTACCTGTGAAATTTACCATTAAATAAATTTAATAATAATCTATGCAAAATAAAGATATTTTATTTTTTATTTTATTTTATTTTACTGCTCCGCTCTCCAGGGTAGTAGCGTGATGATATATAGCCTATAGCCTTCTTTGATTAATGGGCTATTCACCACAAAAAAAATCAAATTCGACCAGTAGTTTATGAGATTAGCGCGTTTAACCAAACAAACAAACTTCTTCAGCTTTATAATATTAGTATAGAAGTATAGATATTATTATGATAAAAAAATGAAAGAGTTAACTTAAATTATTGAAGCGCTCGTGGCCCCGCGGTCTCAGTGTTCTGTAAACGCTCACTGAGTTACGCAACTTTCACTATGGCTGGTCCTCGGATGGGTGACCACTTTGTGGCATTTACATTTGCGAGCGTTTCCGTGCTTCGGAAGGCACGTTAAGCCGTTGGTCCCGGTTGCCAGTAAAATGGCAGTCGTTAAGCCTGGTTGAAGGCCTTATGGGCGGCTTGAAAATTTCAACAGCAGGTAGCCACAATCTGCGTCTGTCTATTTCAACACGGCAATGGGCTCACCACCTATTACGTGGGACAGGAATCCATACGGTGAAAAGTGGGCATATAATATGCCTGTGCCACCCCCTTCGGGGATAAGGCGTGATGGATATTTATTTTATTTTTAACTTAAATTAGGTTAAAGGAAAAACATTCCCAATAAACTTGAGTACAATAAACCCAGAGACATGATTTAGCCTAATTTAGAACGCCACCTACGCTTTTGTCTCAGACATAAACACTGCAAAGTTATTGTATCAAATACAGGAGCCGAGAATAAAACCTTTTTAAAAGCAACTTTTGCTTTTGAATGAACGGTAGGTAATAAATAAAAATATTAATTAGTTAAAAGTTAAGCGAAGCTTGGGCGATCTGTCCTCTCTGACTACCCCGTCAGGGATACAGCGTGAATATAGTTAGTTAAAAGTTAAACATAAATATTGGATATTCGCGAAAATATCAAAGGACGCGATCACCACTCAGTGATTAATTTTGATAAATTATTATTTTTATTTTAAGTAAAAGAAAAAAAAATACCTATATATTTCTTCCATATTAAACGAATATGAATATTGGTTTCAAAAAGTGTCATGGCAATGGCTTATCGAGCAGAAAATTATTGGTTTTGAAACTTGTTTTATTTTTATTAATCTGCTTAGGTTAAAATAAATGTAAGCTAATTCATCAATTCGATTGGCACTAAGTTTTTGGCGACGGTTGTGGTATGGGTGTAACGAAAGCAGAGGAGAGTGGGGTCCACGCAGGCGCCACTTCCCGCCATTTTCTCAAAATAGGGATGCCAGAGTTGCGAAACTTTGCAAAATAGAGGGACGATTTTACATAATTATGATGTAATATAAAAGGTTAAATTATTATGAAGTATACCACCATTAATTAAAAATTTTAAATAACCCAATTTTCGAGATTCATTCCGAACTCATGGCACCCCCGAAAGATATCCCCTAGAGTGCCATGGGAACTTTTTTCGCGAGCCATATTATTATTCAAATTTTTTTAAATAGTTTCTTCTCTTACAACGTATGCTTATTATAAAAAACGTTTTTATAAGAGTGTAAATATGAGATTAAATAGGTACTACAATTTGTGAAATGTGGGTCCGTGCAACTGCTTACTCCTTTGGAAAAGCACGTAATTTATTAATTGACTGTATATGAATGTTTAATTAAAAATACTACATTTGTTCATTCCAATTTACAAACCTATGTTGTATGCATGGTATTCTATCCCTTTAAAATAATGCGTAACCATCTGTACTTTTCTGTGGTAAAATTAAACACACTTTTTCACGTATAATTCAAAATATGTAAAATTAAAACTGAATTTAAACATCTACACACTGTATCCCTGACGAGGTATTTAGAGATGACAAATTAATTCAATTACAAATAGAATATTGAGTTCTTTATTCATTAAATGGGCTTTGAAAAACTTAACAGCTATTAAAACTGTAATTATTTCAGAACAAAAAGATGCTCTATTAAATAAAAATTATGAGTTACTTAGTGGCTATTAAAATTTCCCCATTTTCAGGAGCTTTCCTCGGGAAATTATCTGAAAGACCTTAGCAACATGCATGTCCCGAATGGTCAGTCGTTTTGGCGCCGTCGTCAAGCGCGGTTGTCGCGAGCGCTCTCTCGGGCCTTATTCTATTCGTGTCTAACCTAGTAAAATCAAATAATAAAATAGTGACAAGTTTTGTGCTAGTGTTTTATGTGACAGTGTTCATTTGTGCTATGTTATCATCGTATCAAAAACAGTGAGTATATATTATATAAATTTTATTTAGGTGCTGAATTTTAGTGGTTTCACAGACGACCTTCGAATTCCTCTTTCAGGATCTTCAATATATATATCGTAAATAAGTGGAGTGATTCAGTAAAGCTTTCTAGACAGAATTTATATGTAATTTGTTTCAATAATACAGTACCTATATTGCAGTTTCCGAGTGTGTTGTTATTTTTTAAACAAATTAGACTTAGGGTGCAATAAACACAAGGAAACTCCGAAAATATGTCATGTTGAACAATTTAAAGTCATTTAAAGTTATATTCCTAAGTAAGTAATATTAGTTCCACAAGCGAAGTTGCTTTTTGAAAAAGAAGTTATTTTAATAAATACTTTAATTTTACATCGCATGCTGGACAATTTAGTCTGTTAGTAATACCAGTTACTAAGATTACCGTAAATAATGAGAGTTCTTTTCTATTTGAGTTCGACATTTAAAACCTATTTAGTTAAAATAATAGTTTTTTCACTACAAATTATTTTACAAGGGAATCACACGGCTCCGTTCGCGTTATGAAGTTTTCTTGTACCTGTTTCCCAAAGGATCCACCAAAAATTTTTGTTTAAATTAGTCCAGACTTTTGAGCGTATAGAAGTAATAAACATACATAATCACACACTTGTTTATTATTAGTACTGATTGCAGTAATAGCTAAACCGTGTTAGTTTAAATCTACAAAATATATAGTAATTTAATATTGAAAAATAATCGTTCTGACGTAATGGTGGTCATTACCGGTAAGCCCTGGACTTTTTTTTATACCACTGCGGTGGTAGACAATCATACAGCTCACCTGATGGAAAGTGGTCACCTATTAGCCTATGGACGTTTGCAACACCAGAGGTGCAGCACTCGCGCTGGCGACCCTTTAAAAACCTTCTAAGACACCTTTTGAACAGACTAGACCTAGAAGCCTGAAAACTTGCACAGAGGTTCAATTTATGATGTGGACAAGGGATAAGGCTGTGTTTTTTTGAAATTCAACTCCGCAGAGGGTTAAATAGGGGCAGAAAATTTGTGTGGAAAGAGACTTTCGACCAAAAGTTAGAAAATAACTATTAATTTTTAAACTTTTTCTAAATTCTATAAATGTAAATCAATATACTTACTACTATTAACGTCTTTTTGAAACCCTTAGACCTAGAATTTGAGTTAGTAGAAGACCATAATGTAAAAATGAAGAAGATAAAATAATGAAAAGGATGGATTTGGGCAAAAATGTTTAGGATACCTTTTTGCAATATCTGTCAATTTCTAGTACTCATACTTTAAATGGTCCAATATACTTTTTGACTGCCTCTGTGGCGCCGGTGGGAGTGTATACGACTGCTACGCAAGAGGCCGTCGGTTCGATTTTCACCCAGGATAAAACTTTGTGTGATGAGCACGATGGCTTATTCTGTGTCTGGGTGTTATTTATCTATAATATGTATGAATTTAGAAATATATAAGTATGTTTATCAGTTATCTGGTTACCATAGTACAAGCTCTGCTTAGTATGGAATCAGATGGCGTTGTGTTATTTGTCCCAACGATATTTATTTATTTAAATTTCTTAATCCTAGTTTAGAAAAGTTTGAGAGGACCAAGTCCAACAGCATTTAGAATATTTCGTATAAAATGTTAAATTGTGATAAACTACATACATATTATCACGGCCTGTTTCCCATCGGGGTAGGCAGAGTCCACTTACTATGATCCCGACATACCACTTTCTACTTTCATGTTTTCATACACGCTTGTCGGTTAAGGGTACTCTTGACCTGGCCTTTTTCTGTCTTTAGTATCGACAAAATCTATAATATACTGGCACGTACAATCTAAGTCCTTACAATGACCTTACAAAAGCCCAGTCTATTTTGTATGCAAAGTTACATACATACATACATATTGTCACGCCTATATTCCCGAAGGTGTAGGCAGAGGCATATTAAACGCCCACATTTAACCGTATGCATTTTTGTGCCACGTAACAGGTTTTTTTTTGCCGTCTTAAAATGAACAGACGCAGGCTGTGGCGACCTGCTGTTGAAATTTTTTAAGCCGTCCGTAAGTTAAAATCTTCTAATATGATAAAATTATCTAACAAATAAGATAGCATTAAATTATAGAGTTTATTTGTAAAGCTTTGTTGTTTGATGGTTATAAGGATTACCTGATTTTTCATTCCTTTTGACAGCTTTACTTATAGTTTACGATAAAATAGACCCAGTCAAACAATGGGCTCACCACCTGTTACGTGGGACAAATATGCATACGGTTTAATGTGGGCGTATAGTATGCGTCTGCCTACCCCTTCGGGCATAAAGGTGTGACAATATGTATGTATGTATAGTCAAACAAGCACTCATACAACAAGGTCCATATAATGGAAAGTTAAGGACCTTAGCATTTGGACGTTAGCTACACCAGATTTGGAGTTACGCCTCGATTTGACGGTCTCGTTGGCGAAACTACTAGTGATGCAACTGCCGCGCTGAGGTTCCAGGTTCGATACCCAGGTCGGAACAAATATTTATATGATCCGTAAATGTTTGGCTATTTCCTATGTATGTATTTAGAAGTATATAAGTATGTTTATGTAATGTTTAAAAGTAAGTTCCATATGGTCAGCGAGTGTGTGCGTTACTTGTTGTTCGGAAATTGTGACGGCAAAATGCTTCGCTCCATTTAGACTTACCGGGGACGGCAAGTGCACCTAGTGTTTAAATATTACCAAATTCAGGTCGCTTAAGCCCGAACAGTACAAAATGCCCCAGCGCCCAATGCCTACTTGTTCAGAAATATATGACCTTAAGTCCTAATGGGCAGCATGAAAAAATTCAACAGTAGTTCAATCTAACGAAGTCCACTGCTAAATACGGTTGGGAGGTCAGATGGCAGTTGCTCCCAACTGTGACTGAAAATTAAACGCCAAACAAATCTCCTAGAATTCAATTTACAGTGGACCCCAGGAAATAAATCTACGTAGGGTTTAAGATCAACTGGGAAAACACTTAAAATAAAGTCTGCCTCTGTGGCGCGGTGGGAGTTGATCCGACTGCTACGCAAGAGGTTGTGGGTTCGATTCACTTTGTGTGATGAGCACGATGGTTTATTCTGTGTCTGGGTATTATTTTTCTATTATATGTATGTATTTAGAAACTTATAAGTATGTTTATCAGTTATCTGGTTACCATAGTACAAGCTCTGCTTAGTTTGGAATCAGACGGCGTTGTGTGCGTTGTCCCAACAATATTATTATTATTAATCGTGACACGTACGTAGTATACCGCGGGTAAAAGTCGTAAAAAAAAAGTCTATTTTAATATACGCGGAATCAGTGTTCTGTCAACAATCACTGCGTTAAGCAACGTATAGCTTACGTTGCTGGCTGGTCACTGATTGTTGACCACTTTGTGGCATTTACATTTGCGACCGTTTCCGTGCTTCGGAAGGTACGTTAGCCATTGGTTCCGGTTGCCAGGAACATAGCAGTCCTTAAGTCAAGTTGAAGGCTTTATGGGCGACTTGAAAAACTTTAACAGCAGGAAGCCACAACCTGCATCTGTCTATTTTCAACACGGCAATGGGCTCACCACCTAGTACGTGGGACAGGAATACACATGGTAAAAAGTGGGCATATAATATGCCTCTGCCACCGCCTTCGATAAGGCGTGATAGATAAGTATAATATATTAATATTCTACTGTCACCGAAACTCAACATTTGAGTAAAGTTTGAAAAGAATCAGTTCAGAAATAAAAAACAAAATTCTTTGCAAGATTTCAAACTAAGCTAAATAAAACCACTTATAAATAAAAGACCGTGAAATATTTTGTTTCTTTCAAACTGAAATTCAACGTCAATCAATACGGATTCGCACGAAAGCGGAAAATGTCCGGACTTTTTTTTTTAAAAGGTTGGTTTTTGAGAACCCATCCGTATGCTAAGGGACGCCTCGCTAACTAGGTCAGAGACCGGAATATCCGTTTTTAAATGGAATTGATCTATACTTTTTAACCTAGTTCGTAAGTGGTAGTCTATGCGAGTGCCGCGATGAGGTCCCGTGTTTGATTCCCGGGTCGAAAATTGTGGAAAATTGTGTGATCCGCGAATATTTGTTTCGGAGTTCTAGTGTTTCGTATGTATGTATTTAGAACTATATAAGTATGTTTATCAATTTTCTAGATCCCATATCACAAGCTTAGATTACTTTGAGCTATATGGCGCCGTGTAAAAAAATATTGTGTGTGTACCAGGGTACACAGATTAGAAGTGAAACTTCTTTACGACTTTTTTTTACAGCTATACAATTTCTCTCATACATCGATAAAGAAGTTTTACTTCAAAAATGTCCCACTATCCTACTAATATTATAAACGCGAAAGTTTGTACGTATGGATGTTTGTTACTCTTTCACGCAAAATCTACTGAATGGATTTTGATGAAACTTTACAATAATTAAGCTTACACATCAAATAACACATAGGCTACTTTTTATCCCGGGAACAAGTTCCTGTGGGAAACGGGAACTTGTTGTGGGGCTTCAACTAGTATTTAAATAATGGGAACTAAACACGAAAATTTTATCTATTCATTGGGAAAACAAAAATTTGTATAATTTTTTATGGTTTTGAAGCGATTTTGTGTATCTAAATACTACTTATTACACTACCTTTGTTTCAAACCCTCATACCTTTTTTGAACATCGAGTGTAATCGCTCGACAAGCCATACTGCCGCTACCAAAAAGGTCAAGGTCGAAAAAAGCCTCCTTCAACCCTCATTCCCTTTTACGAAGACCATAAAATAAGAGGGACCCTTTTAACATGAATGCATTACACACTACTTTTGTAAAACACATCAAGCGTCTATTAAAAAATATAATTTATCTATCACGCCTTATCCCCGAAGCGGTGGCAGAGGTATATTATATGCCCTCTTTTCACCGTGTGCATTACTGTCTCACGTAATAGGTGGTGAGCCCCCGGGACCAACGACTTAAGATGCCTTCCGAAGCACGGAAACGCTCGCAAATATAAACGCCACAGAGTCACCTATCTGTGACCAGCCATAGCGAAAATTGCTTAGCGCAGTGATCGTTTACAGAACACTGAGTCCTCCCGGTTGACCTCGAAATTCAGAGACGCACGGCTTTATACTATTCGGCTAAAGATGGCATAGATGATAGGTTTTTATTAGCAAGAGATCGCTATAGAATTGCCAGGCTGTATCGAGATAATGTACGTGAAGAACTTTTAGACGAATGGCAGCTGCGTTGGAACACTTCCATCAAAGGGCCATCCACCTCTACCAGTTTTTCCCAGACGTTCGTGAACGATTGAGAATATCCTGGCTGGAGGTTGATCACTGTGTTGCTCAATTTCTTACAGGACATGGTAACTTTAGGAGCAAATTACATTCTTTTAAGCTAGTGGATTCACCGTTCTGTCAGTGTTCAACTGCAGATGACAAATATAATCAGACCGCCCATCATTTACTTTGGGAGTGTAGCATTTGGCAAAACGAGCAATATAATATGCTTAATTGTTTACAAGTAACATCGGGAGTAGTTTACTATGCGGATCTCGTGGCATCGACGGTGAATTTTCGTGCTTTTAAACGTTTCTGCCATACATATTACTGGTATCAAACATAGGACCCATACTATATCTACTATTACCGTGATGCTTCCCTATTTCTATAGGATTTACACCTAGTTGCTTTCCAGGTCTCCCGCTTTTCAAAGGAGGGAAGGGGCATTACGCTCTTTTCCTACTTCCTCACATTATCTTCTGATTAATTTCGTTGCGGGTTCCAAGACATGCTAACTTCTCCTGGGACTTCACCGAGATCGAGCTCGGTGTAACTTTTCTGGTGTTTTGGTCATTGCTGTAGATCCTGGTTCACAGTAATGGGAATGCGGGTGGGATAAGTCCCAATAAAAAAATAAAAAAAAAGAACACTGAGTCCGCGGGGCCACGAGCGCTACATCAAAAAATATAAAATGTTCAAAATGGCGGAGTGACAGATAAAAGTTTGTTTGACATTGGCTGCCGTTATGACGTTCGGTACGAACTTTCAATAATAATTTACATGGTAATGCGTTTATTTCTGTGTCTTTTCTATTGTATTCCCCATTAACTCAGTGTTCTGTAAAGAAGCCCTTGAGGCTCTTTTAACTCAATGTTCTGTCCTCGGATTGGTGACCGCTTTGGGCATTTTCATTTACGAGCGTTTCCGAACTTCAATGTCGTTGGTATCGGGTTGAAGGCCTTATGAGCGGTTTGAAGAATTTCAACAGCAGGTCACCACATCCTGAGCTTGTTCTTAGGTAAGCTGTTACGTCACATAAAAAATCTATTTCCAGTAGTCTTATTGTGTACCTTTGAGAATGCCGTGAGCCGAAACCGGTTAGGTTTACAAAGCAAATGTTGTGGAACAGTACAAGTGGTGTTATTTAATATATGTAGCAAGTTCCACCAAGTGCCATCAATCAACAGTTTATATAAAAAAAATTAATAAAATAAATTTTTATTCGTCGCGCGAGACATCTATGTATAAGTAGCCTAAACCATAAATGAAAAATTGTGCCTGACACATCCATATAATTTTATGACCGTCATAAAAGTTTAACGTCCTTCTAAATTTTTTAAACCTCTGTATCAAATGAAAGAGCAAATACAATACTTACAACTAGACTGAGTACCAAAAAATTTCGTTAAGATAAAATGACATACATTTTCATACTACAAGTGTAGCTATTTCCTTAAAAGAGGTAGCTAGCTAAAAGCGGTCCTGGCGAGAGTGCTCCCAATAGTAGTGTGTCCTTGTTTGACGTATTGGCAGCTCAACTAACCATTAGATTTGGTAGAAATGGTAAAAAAAAAACTATTTACCTTTTTTATGATTTAGTGAATAAATAATTAATAAACTTTGGAACTTATCTATATATTTCTACAGTTCCTATAATTAATATAATCTTAAATCCTATAATTCATAAAAAATAATTAATTAATACTTAGTAAGAGTAGTACTTAAATGTTTGGGCTTGGTAATACTTAATGCAAGATCCACCATCTTGCTTAAAGTTTAGGGTCACCATGAATTTTGTTTATCAAATGTTTTTACAAACTCTTAAGAGCATTTAGGTAGATACTTACGTACCGACTGTGTTAATATGGAGATGTACCTATATTTACTGCGCTTCTGCCTTGTGAATGTCTATGGTGTCCAAGATTATCGACGGCTTCTCCATAACCGTAATGATGTGGAGATCCACATGGCGCAGCCACTCCATATACGATAGACGATGATCCGTGACTGAGGGCCGCTGTCCCAGCCGGTTGGGCCCCGTTAGCGACCCTCAGGTGGACGGCCCAGAAATATTAATAAATATTATATTTCACACTTCTCTTAAAGGACCCAGGATTTTAAAAGAAGGGAAACACGTGCGCTGGCAGAGAGTTCAATGCTTTTATAGTGCGACACAAGACAGATCTGCGGAATTTTTTGGTAACAGTAATAATATGTAGAAATATATAAGTATCTTAATCAGTTGTGTAGATTCTATAGCACAAGCTTATAGTAGCAAAAATTCTTCTAGATGGCAGTGCGGAAATAAAAATCATATCTCTCACAACTCTACAATTCAATTTTCCTACCTTTTCTGTAACATTGCCTATTCTACCTTTTTTGTAAAGAATATTTTAATAAACAAATATGATTCAGGAACATTTTGTTTGTGTTAGGAGACAATACCATTAGGGGAACGACGCCATCGGGGAGTTCAGTGGCATATTTAAACGAATGGTCTCTCACGGACGGCGCTAACTGCCTCCGTCTCTACAATTTTTACTAAGTAATTTTCTTTTAAAATATTATTATGCAAAATAAAAGGGGATGGTTACAAAGAAAATGGAGCATCGTGTGATGTATACTTTTAAAAAAATGAATGTAGTTACTTTGGTTGCTTGGAAGCTTACATATAAATATGCATGTACCGTGTTCAAAGTTTTCTATATAATTCACGCTTTTATCGAAGGAGTGGCAGAGACATGCTATACGCCCACATTACACTACACTTACTTTTTATACATTCTTAATGTAGACTAGAATGTATATTGGAGTTACTTACTATCTTCACGCCGTATCTCTGACGCGGTAGTCAGAGAAGACAGATCGCCAGGCTTAGCGATCCATGCATACGATTCGCTTTCTGTACATTCATAAATCACTTCATACTAACTTGTCAAACACTTACTTTATCCTAGAAAGAGAAGTTATAAGCATCCTATACGCCCATATTTCACAGCATGCTTTTTTTTCCAACATAACAGGAGGTGAGCCCTTTGCCTGTTTAGATTTTTTTCAAATCCAACCTCAGGTTCCTGAGATTTCCGCGTTTAATCAAACAGACAAACAAACTATTTAATTTTATAACTAAGTATAGATTATAAGATATAATATTCACCACACACCTAAATTAATATTTGGTTCTTTGTAGAGACCCTAGACCGTAGAGACCCTACCACCTACCAACTTACTACTAACTTTGTTATACTCTAACTTTGTTTAAACAAGAACCATATTATTAGTAGCTAGGACCATTTCGAAGCACGGCATAATTATGTGATCTAATATTTCTATAAAAAATCATCATCGTCGCCATTGTAACAATGCGGCCATTTTTTATCCGCCAATTGATTGAACAAAACGTGAGCATTGTTTACTAATACAATAAAACTACCAATTAATGTTCAGAAATGAATTTATAACTAGCATTTCGATAAATATAACTGATAAGAGTTCAGATAATGTTTTGCGGGACCTTGGTGACTTTTAAACGATTAAAGAGAGATTTTAGATTTTTTTGAAGCGCTCGTGGCCCCGTGGTCTTAGTGTTCGGTAAACGATCACAGAGGTACGCATCTTTCACTATGGCTGGTCGTCGGATGGGTGACCACTTTGTGGCATTTACATTTACGAGCGTTTCCGTGCTTCGGAGGGCACGTTAAGCCGTTGGTCCCGGTTGCCAGTAAAATGGCAGTCGTTAAGCCTGGTTGAAGGCCTTATAGGCGGCTTAAAAAAAATGTCAACAGCAGGTAGCCACAGCCTGCGTCTGTCTATTTCAACACGGCCATGGGCTCACCACCTGTTACGTGGGACAGGAATCTACACGGTGAAAAGTGGGCATATAATATACCTCTGCCACCCCTTCTGGGATAAGGCGTGATGGATATTTATTTTTTATTTTATTTTTTAGATTATAGAACTATGGGCCAAGTCTGCTATTTCAATCGTGTCGAAATCCAATAAACAGAAAGTCACCGGTACAATTTTTTACAGTTTTTCGTAGTCTAATATTACAATCTTACTCCAAAACACTTCTATCGGTCGGCCGATAGAATTCTACTAACACGTACCGCGCCAGTGGCCGCTAGTCAGTTGCATTTTTGGTAGTCTACTAACATTTTGACAGCTAAAAACAGCGATTCTGGTTCTATTCTACGGCTTGTCAATAGTCGACTCGGACACAGGTTTCTACCAAACTCGGTACATAGTCAGCATTCCATTATAATAGTAAAACTCTGCAATCCGAGCTACTTAATGGGCTGGATTTTAAGTGATAGTATCTTGAAAGAAAACATTCTAAGGTTGTTCATCTCAGATGGCAACGAGACGGTATTCAATGATATCTCAGATGAAAATACCATTAGGGGTAAATGGTCAGGTTCAAAAGTATATATGTAGAACAGTGTTTTCATTTGATGTGTAGCAAGTTCCACCAAGTGCCATCAATCAACAGTAGCTATACAGTCGAAAGTGATAGCAGTCTTAACAATCACACACATGTGTTGTCTTAGCCTTCTAAGACAAGTGTAGTGGAACAGATGAAGAAATGCATCGGCCGTCGTCGGTAATTTTCGGAAACATTCGGGATGCGTGGCCGCAGCTTCGTATTGCATCTGCATCTACTCTCTCCAGTTAATGCATTGTTTGCTTTCGCCATACGTACACTCCTCGCTAAATCGGTCCCTAAATACCGAAGTAATTGTTTCGCGTGTGTTAATTATTATGTTAATAATTTTTCCTAAATTCTACTGTTTGCTAAATTCTACTTCTTATTGTGTCTCTAAGCTTTTCTATTAACTCTGTTACGCTATATTCTAATATAGTATTTATTTCTACTTTTTCGTGTATCGTTTGATAAAAGTAAAAAAAATGAATTATTAACTGACATTATAACGGTTGTTCCTAACATTACATTATAGATTTATTTGTGCTAAAGAAGACTAAATCTACTACATAAGCAAAATGTACTACTACTACATAAAACAAAATGGTAGATAGATAGATATATTCTTTATTGTAACACCAAAACACATTTAAACTTATAAATAATTTAATTCTAAACTAAAATAAATAAATAAATATCCATCACGCCTTATCCCCGAAGGGGTGGCAGAGGCATATTATATGCCCACTTTTCACCGTGTGGATTCCTGTCCCACGTAATAGGTGGTGAGCCCATTGCCGTGTTGAAATAGACAGACGCAAGTTGTGGCTACCTGCTGTTGATGTTTTCAAGCCGCCCATAAGGCCTTCAACCAGGCTTAACGACTGCCATTTTACTGGCAACCGGGACCAACGGCTTAACGTGCCTTCCGAAGCACGGAAACGCTCGCAAATGTAAATGCCACAAAGTGGTCACCCATCCGAGGACCAGCCATAGTGAAAGTTGCGTAACTCAGTGATTGTTTACAGAACACTGAGACCGCTAGGCCACGAGCGCTTCAACTCGGCCCCAGGTTTCTACCAAACTCGGTACATAGTCAGCATTCCATTATAATAGTAAAACTCTGCAATCCGAGCCACTTAATGGGTTGGATTTTCATTCGAAAAGAAATGATAGTATCTTGAATGAAAACATTCTAAGGTTGTTCATCTCAGATGGCAACGAGACGGTATTCAATTCTAAACTGGTTTTACAATTGGCGGCCTTATCGCACAAAGGCAATTTCTTACAGGCAACCTTTGGAAATGTAGGTTATAGTAGGTGTACCTATAGGTTAGTCAGTTAGAAGTATCAAAAACAGTATTATGAACTAGTGACTCGCAGTGAGCAGTAGTAGAACTAGAAAACATTTTAACATTTTATGTAGCCCTTCCGCAGTGTATCGAACACAAAGTACCACCGAAGAGCCTCATCTTGGAGCATACCCTTAGCCGGGTCGCTAAGAGACCTCAAGTTTATCTTGCGACCTGGTTGGGAAGAAGGTGGTACAACGCGGGGTTTAGTGGGTAGAATGCTTCGGGAGTCCCACGCACCGATACATAAATTGGAGCATAAAATATGCCTTTGCCTACCCCTTCTGCTTAATAATATAGATGTAGATACCTAGGTATTATTACAAACACACAACATTTCTACAGATAACAAAATATTCTTAAATAAATACAACCCTAGTCATTCCTTTTATCTTTTAACTTAAAACAAAACTTGTAGCAAAATTTTAATCCATTAGGTAACTAGTAAAATGTAATTGCGTGTCACCCCTTGTCCGTAGGGTTGGCGCGTATGCAAACATCGTTCTGGCGTCCAGTTGTGGCTTTCTGACACGAGGTAAAATGTTGCTACACGATTTACTATCCACTTTGATACGCTTCGGAATGGTACTAGTTGAATAATGCTGGTAAAACATTTTTTTAAATTAACATATTTAACTGCATAGCGGAAAAAGTTTGGGAATGTATTTGTTTAGGTAATATATTCGTTATAAGGAGTCAGGGTAGACCGAGGCTTACTTATATATAGATCACGTGAGCAGATTGCTCAAAAACGGAAAGCTCAAAAGTACTCCGACACCAAGACGTGTATGTATGAAGCGATTAATGAATCTTCAGGAAGTGTATCTGGACAGCTGCCTACAGAAGTTGAAAGATTTTAATATGGGTGTGAATTTGGGTGACTTTACAGTAAACTGTCTGCTGTACGCTGATGATGCAGTGCTCATGGCCTCATCAGAAGCCGACCTACAGGCATTAGTCACTAATATGAAAGAGGGGTGTGAAAGTAAGGGTCTCCGCTTGAATGCAAGTAAAACTAAGGTTCTAGTATTTGAAAGAGGTGACGTAAGAACTAAATGCGAGATTAGAGTAAACCAGGAACGTCTAGAGCAAGTGAATGAAATTGTGTATTTAGGAAGTATGTTTAGCGCGGATGGAAGATGTGATTCGGATGTAGAACGGCGAGTAGCTGCCGGAAACAAAATTAACGGTGCTTTGTCCCAGTTAGTAAAGCGACAAAGCATCGTAAAAGAAGCACGAATGGCGATTCATAACGCAGTGCTAGTGCCAACTTTGCTTTACGGTAGTGAAACCTGGGTATGTCAGCAGATGCATGAAAGTAAATTGAATGCTGTGGAGATGCGATCACTTCGAAAATTGTGCGGCGTTACCTTGGCCGACCGAATACGTAACGAAGTGATACGCAATATGGCAGGTTTGAATGAAAGTGTCAGCGTTAAGCTGGAAAAGGGCGTGCTCCGTTGGTTTGGACACGTCCAACGAATGAGTGAGGAACGATTGACGAAGAATATATATAGTTCAAAAGTAGAGGGTAGAAGGAGTCAGGGAAGGCCGAGACTTACATATGAAGACCACGTGAGCAGATTGCTCAAAAACGGAAAGGTCAAAAGTACTCGGATACCCAGACGTGCGTGTATGAAGCGATTGATGAATCTCGAAGAAGCGAAAGAAGTATGCATGGATCGCGAAGCCTGGCGATCTGTCCTCTCTGACTACCCCGTCAGGGATACAGCGTGAAGATAGTTAGTTAGTTAGTTCAGGAAGTGCAAGAAGTATGCATGGATCGCGTAGTCTCACGATCTGTTCTCTCTGACTACCTGTTCAGGGATATAGCGTGAAGATTTTTGGTTTAGTAAATATACACTGGTATTATCATGATCTGAGCGTTAGAAGGTTAGAACTCTTTGCATCCTCGCTTTGGAGCCTGTCACCTGGTTCATTACTAATTCTCTTTCTTTACTAAAATATGGATTAACGGGATATTTACCATGTCTATTTTCATTCGCGAGTATCCGATATTTCGGCACTGTTGCAAGCGCCATGATCACGGAGTTACTGGAGACACTGCGGTTGAAATCAAAATCAAAAATCTTTATTCATGTAGGTCACAAAGTAACACTTATGAACGTCAAGATTACTGCTTCTACATTTACATTTACTGCCAGATTCGCAAAGCAATAGGTAGAGCAAGAGGAAGAACCTGGCAATAAAACTCATGGCCACTCTTTTCTAACCGCCATTTGACACAGTTTGATTAACATGATATTTGATCAATTATACAGTAAAGATTTTATACAAAGAAAAAAACAAAATAAATGTTGTGTTCATTAAAATTACACTTACATAGTTCCTTTGAATTTATGTGAGAACAGTCGACTAAACTTAGTTTGCCTTAAAATTAAATAATATTATTTGTAACAATTGCTATAACAGCTATGAGCTGACCAGTCCCAACAGACGGCACCCGTTCACGGGTATGACGCATATATCAGCCATCGCCCTATTCAACCGTATTGTAGGGAACAAGGCGACCCGATACATACGCCACCACTGCCAGGACACTTAGGCGAGCTTGATACCCAAAAACTACACAGCAACTATCATCATATCATATATCATATCAAATGTTGTCACTAGCACATATATCGTTCGAACGACACCACTACCACTGTTTCCTCGAACTCGATCGCGACACACAATACTCACTGTATCAACACACATGTTTGGTACGGTTTGCTTTTTGTTTTTACACAATTGAACCACTGGCTGCCAAACACTCGACAGTTGAAACCCGTCTTCACGATTGTCACTTATCTGTCACTGCTTTTACAAAAGGCAAGTACGCTGGGTGTCTCTGAACGTCATAATCCTGGTTTTTATGTGTGTCTGGGTGGTATAATCCGTCCTTTGTAGCCATTTCTCTGTAAGACTCCGCTCAAATGATCCAGCTCTGCTTGTAAGTGGTCAGTATCACACAGTCTATAGGCACGGTCATTAAGCGACGTCACAACAGAATTTAATTGGCGCGGATGGTGATGCGAGTCAGCATGTAAGTAGCGGGCAGTGTGTGTTTATTTTCTGTATACAGAGTGGCTAAGTGAACCATCGTCTTTAACTCTCACTTGTACATCCAGAAATCATGGCGCTTGCAACAGTGCCGAAATATCGGATACTCGCGAATGAAAGTAGACATGGTAAATATCCCGTCAATCCATATTTTAGTAATGTTTATGACCATGAAAGTTTAAATTCATAATTCTCTTTCTACTTACTACAGTTAATAGAATATACGTACTTGTACTTATCAGTCACCCCTTTATGGCCGAAGGGGTAGGCAATGGCATACTGTACGCCCACATTTCACCGGAAGCCCTTTCGATCGCATAATCTTTTTCAGCATAATGTAGTTTGGCATAACAGTTTCAGCATAAAATTTTCTCGCATAAATTATGATAGGCAGAGTGTTATAAACGCATAATGGTTTAATTGGCATAACTTTAACTTACTCTAATTTTTTTACCATAAATTTAATTAGCATACATGTAAAGGGTATAATTGTTTTACGCCTAAAGATAATTTATCATAAAATAAAAAAAGGAAAAATAGAGGTATGCATAACCGTTTAAATCATAAATGAATAATAGATTTGACTAAGAATATTTAAGAAATGATAAGACACCATTGTAAATAATCATCTCATTCCGCCAAGTTTGTAAGCTGTAACATATGAAATGATATTTTAAGTGTTATAAATTTTAGACTACTCTTGAACAAAGTCGTAAATAGGTACGACGACGAGCGAAGCTAGGAGGAATGTTAGGTTACTTGTGACCACAACGCGCAAACCGAGCGAGCGTAGCGAGCGTGCCGCGGCAGCGGCCGGCGATGCACCAGAACTGAATCGCTCGTTTTAATCTACCTACTTCTTTTGTATTTTATTTATATATTCTATATATAAGTGTTGACGTTTTGAACTTCAGTGTAGTGACTATCGACATTTTTAATCAGTTGGCATTTCAATCTAAGACAGTTCAAGCTTAGATATAAAAATAAAAATATGTACTCGTTAACATTATGGTATTCTACATATATATATATAACTTGTAATCTTTATGGCATAGAGTGTGATGCCAATAAATGTTATGATTAGTAATAGTTATTGTTAAAAAAAATATGCGTAAACATTTTATGCGGGTATATCATTATTATAAAGAAATTATGAGAAAATAAAGTATGCCTAATGATTTATTCTGTTTGAACGTTATGCGAAACGAAGAGTATGCAAAAAAACGTTATGCAGTTTTAAGTTATGCCTTTTAAATTTATGCAACCCAATACGGACCCCATTTCACCGTATGCTTTTATGTCCCACGTAACAGATGGTGAGCCCTTTGCAGTGTTGAAATGGACAGGCACAGTTTGTGGCGACCCGCTGTTGAAAATTTTCAAACCGCCCATAAGGCCTTCAACCCTTAACGACTGCCATGTTACTCGCAACCAGAACCAACGGTTTAATGTGGCTTACGAAGTACGAAGTAAAAATAAATGAATGAGAAATGCTTGTACTCGTAAATGGAAAAGTCACACAGCAATTACTTAAAGTCAATAATGTGGCTTCACAGGCACGGAAATACTCGTAACTGCCACAAACGGTCACCCATCTGTGGACTAACCGTATCTTATGAGAGTATTATTAAATAATTACGTCGTTTTATTTCCAGAGCAGAAAATTTATTAAGAGATTTTTATATAGAAACGGGTTAATAAAACTGTGTTCCACTCCAGATTTATGAATGTTTACAGATTAAAAATATAAATACTGTACTTGAAGTGAGTGTAAAATTATTTTGTTAGGAGTGCTTATACTGTTTTAGGTCACGTAGTGAGGACAAATGTTAGGTATGTGTACTGTTGGAAAAAGCACAGCTCTCCTACTGAATCGCATTATGTACGAAATCATGTCAATATTAAGAAGAAACTCAAGATTGCAAGTTTTGTTTTTTCAGCTCCTGCACATCTAACGCCTTAAGCCCAGGAGCCCACGCAGTCAAAAATAACAGCTTATATTTTTGAAATTTGAACGAACTTCGTTGCTCCACCGAGTCAAAAGTTATGCTAAATGAAAATCTCGCTACGGAGAGAATACAAAATGACCTCAAAATGGCGGCGCTTCACCTTTTGCCACTTTCGATTAATAATAATAATAATAATAAATATTCTTTATTGTACCATAACATTTTTAAGAACTTAATTAAGTTATGTATGTACAATAGGCGGCCTTATCGCTAAAAGCAATCTCTTCCAGGCAACCTTTGAATGGAGAGAAATAAATAGAGCTGATTGAGGCAGTGTACAAACTTTCAAGATACATTTAACCAAATAATAAACATATAAACAATATAACAATACACAACAATAAAAAAAATACACAAGTAGGTACGTACCAGTACATAATTAGTGTACATAACCACACATATATCAATAGACAATAACAAAAGATACGCTGTACTAATGTGAAACAGACAGAAAGTGATCCCTTAACATTCTCTTAAATGACGCCAGTGATTGTGCTCGTCTTATCGATACTGGCAAAGCATTCCACAGGCGAACCGCTTGTACAGTAAAGGATTTGTCCATGAAATTTGTAGAATGCTGTGGCATTCCGAGTCTCAAATTTTCCGATGACCTCAAAAATCTAAAATGTTTGGCATAAAGGAACTTGAAACGTTCTTTGAGATATCGGGGAGTGCATGGATTGAACAGTATACTGTATAGTAAAGATAGTATGTGAGTATTCCGTCGAAGGCGAATTGGGAGCCACTTGAGCTTATTCCTGAATTCAGACACGTGATCATATTTGCGTAGGCCAAATATAAATCTTATACAAACATTTTGAAGACGCTCAAGCTTGTCAAGTTGCTCTTCTGTGAGATCAAGATAGCTGACATCCGCATAATCGAGAATTGGCAGCAAAAGAGACTGTGCAAGCGCAACTTTAGTGGCTGTAGGGAGAAAATTCCGTAATCTACGCAGTGATCCCGTAGATGCAAACAATTTGCGCCCGACCTCTTGCAATTGATGATCCCAGGATAATGATCTATCCATGTGTATTCCCAAGTTTTTGACCGTATCACTTATTTCGATAGGGGTGCCATTAAAAATAACTTGGGGCAACCTTGTGTAGTCAACACGCTGCATTAGCCAGGGGCTACCAACGATAATGACCTGGGTCTTAGATGGGATTACCTGGAGACCATAGTTAAAACTCCATTCACATACACGTTCCAAATCCATATTCATTGCAGCAATTGCTTCTGGCAACTGACCTAATGGCGCCTGTGTATATATCTGTAAGTCATCTGCATAAAGGTGGTAGGATGAAGCTAATTTTTGGGAGATTGTATTTATAAATATAGCAAAGAGTAGAGGAGATAGAACGCCGCCCTGTGGTACACCGGCTGTAATATTACACCAAGAAGAACGAGAGTCTTCTATACGTATACGTTGCCGGCGGCCACTCAGGTAACTTTGAAACCAATCGATCACTATAGGAGATATGTTAATAGAGCAAAGTATGCCGAGTAGAATTTCAAAATTCACCGTGTTGAAGGCATTAGTAAAATCAAGTAAAGACAGTACAGTGAGATTGCCTTTTTCCATACCTGTTCTTATATCGTCTGTAACATTAACTAGGGCTGTCACAGTACTATGTCCAGGACGAAAACCAGACTGAAAAGGATTTAGTAAAGAGTTTTTACAAAGGAACATATTGAGCTGGTTATAGACAAGGCGCTCAAGAACTTTAGAAAGGAAAGGTAGTATAGATATAGGGCGAAAATGGGAGAAAGAAGATGGGTTACCTTTTTTTGGTAAGGGTATAATTTGTGCATCCTTCCAAATGGATGGAAAGAGACCTCTTGTAGTAGAAAAATTTAGTATGTGAGTCATAACAGGAAGGATCTGATCGAGGATAGGTACGATCATGTTACGGCTCACACAGTCATCCCCAACTGCATTTGATGTAATCGACATTATGCTCTTTTTAACATCACTATCAGTGAATAGATCAAAGAAGAAACGCGGATAATTAGGAGTTGGAAGTGATGAAAGATAATTTAGTGTATTTGTTTTGGTAGTCCCTCCAAAATTGGACGAAGAAGAAAAATGCAAGTTAAGTGCTCCGAGGTCAACCGTTTTAGGAATACTATTTTCTTTAGGTTTCCCAACTCCTATGCTTCTCAGGAATTTCCACACTTTAGAAGGATCACAGTTATCGATGGACTTATGAATATATCGGCGTTGTGCATTTCTACACACCTTATTGCAGTGATTACGTATTGCGACATATTTTTCGAAGTTGCTAGTAGACGGTCGACATTTATATTTAAATTTAGCTGCAGCTTTCTTTGCCATCACATCCCTAATAGTATCAGTGAGCCAGGGAGCGGGTAAATGTTTTATTTTAACCGCTCGGGCAGGAGCATGTTTATCAAATAGCTGTATTATTTGACTGTTAAAATTTTGTACTTTTTCATCGATACATTTAGAAGCAACCAAGAAGTCCCAATCAATATTATCAGCATCCCCACGAAGGTTATCAAGGTTCATAGCACTAAAGTTGCGCTGCCACAGAATTTTGCATCTTGCCTTAGGAGGGCGGAGTTTATAGGACAGGAAAAGTAAGTCATGAAAAGAAAAGGCATCAGCATTGCATTGACCATATCCAATGACGTGCTGCACGGATGACACCAAGATAAGATCTAGCAAGGATGGGTTGCAGTTAGGGAAGTGATGGGTAGCATTTAAAGGAAGAATTGAAAGATTGCAAGATTGAGTTAAACGGCGAAAAGAAGAAGAGCGGGAATCATTTTTTATGAGACAAGTATTGAAATCACCGAGTATGATTGTGTGATTGTAAGAGGGAGTTAAATTTTCTAAAAGGCGTTCGAAGGATTTGAAAAAGTTAATATGTAACGAGGGGCAATAATAAACACCCAATAATATTTTAGAATGGTTAAGATCTACTTCTAAGAAAAGATGCTCGCCAGCGTTCGGGGGTGGTGGTTGTGCTGACACATCAACGACGTGGAAAGGAATTTGTGTACGAATATATATAGCAACACCGCCACCAACCCCATCGCCTCCACGATCATTTCTTATCAATTCGAAACCTGGGAGTGAGTAAGAGGAAGATGAGTGAAATGTTCTAAACCAGGACTCTGACACAAGAATTGCATGAATATTTTTACAGTCAAAAGTAGCCAGCATATCAAGGAAATGGGCGGGAATACTCTGGGCATTGAGATGGACCACATTAAAACTTTCGGGTACATCAGAAAACCGAGAATTCAGCGTATCAGCCAGTGATGGAATGTTGATAAGACTACCATTAAGGCTGGATGCCGTATGAAAACTATCACCACTATCATCACTATCATCACTATCATCACTTAAATCTGTCATAGATAGGTATCAATCAATATATAAATAATTTATATTATATATGTATAAATATATATCTAGTTATAAACAATATATATATATATATATATATATATATACACACAAATATACTATATGTAATATATAAACAGGTATGATATAAATGTATGATATAATAATACAACCACAAAAATACACAAACAACACCAGTCCAATTGTTTATCCACCCGCCAGTTGAGTGTCGGAGTTATGACATAGGTTACTACAGTCATCAAACAAAAATATATCTCTGAAATAAATAAGAAATAAAGGTAAAAAGAACCTACACTATTATTCAGATTTTTAAAGTTAAATTGGTATCAATTTTTGCCAGACATCAGCATCTGTCTTAGGCTAAAGTATAATGTAACGCAAAACGGAACGCATTCAGTGACAGATCTTTGTTGACGTTATGACATTGACATTATAAATAGTTGTTTTTGGAGCAATAGTATCGCCACAAGAACAAAAAAAAAAAAAAAACTTTACCCTATATTTGTAATCATATACAAAACAAATTTGATTATATTTAACTGCATAGTAAACAAAGAGTATTATAATTAATATTATTGACATTAAAATAGCAAACAGTACTAAGTAGTTGGTTTTAAAAAGGAAGAAAAATTTACGAGATATGTATAACAAAAGTGACAGTGAGACATAGTTATACACAATGAAAATGGTTAACAATTACAACTCTTCGACAACTGCAGCACCAAGGATGATAAATAAACAAACACAACAATCTACTTTTTGGAAGCAACTACACGCCGAGACTTACTAGTCACATTCTTTGAGACTTCAGCTGGTTTGTCATTGTGATCACTAATATTTGAGAGATCCTGAAATGAAGTAATGCGGTGACGCGAGCCCTTTGAGTCGACCACATGGATATGACCATCCCTTGTCCAGGTTTTCCTGACTCCAAATCGTTCACGAGCAGCTACAAAAGTCTCATGGCGAACCTTAGTGAGGAATTCGGACAGTGTCAAACCAGAGCCTTTAAGTTTTGTCTTTGAGAACCAGATCTTATCTTTTATAGCAATATTCTCAAATTTGACCAGGATAGGTCTGGGTTTATGGGCATTAGATGGACGGCCCATTCTGTGACACCGCCTGACATCTGCAGCAACAAATGTGCTTAGTCCCAGTTGCTGTTTGACGGCATTCACAACCACGGCTGCTGTTTCTTCTGATTTCTCTTCTTCTATGCCATGGAACAGGAGTATTTTACGCCGCCCACGCATTTCGAGATTATCAACCTGGCTGGCCAACTTGTCCATTTGACGCTGAAGCAAGTTAATAGACTCCAACATAAATGTCTTAAATAAATTAAAATCAGCAGCAATGCTCGAGGTACTTGTAGAAGGCGATGCAGTGCTTGCCTGTTGCAGTCTCGTTTCAAATTTTGCAAGCCCATCTAGCAACATCAACTTGAGACCGGACATTGACTCCTGCAAGTTACGTTCCATACTGCTGGTACTATTGTTGTGCAAACTGTTGGAAAACACTCACACTGGTAGGTGGAATATTCTAAATGTCACTTATGTGCATTAACTATAATAAATGTACTTGTATTTATTTATATTTAAATATTTATAGAAGAGCAAATTTCAATGTTACTAATTTCGCAACTACCCACTCAGACGTCAACAGACGCGCTCTCGGTCGCACCCGAAGGCCACGCCGTAGTCTGTGCAAGGCTGTGACGTCATAATGGGTAACTTCTCGTCGTTATAACTTCGGAAATACTGCATGTATTGAAGTGAAATAACATGAGCTACGCTCCAATTTTAGCTATATTTGAAAGTGATGTTTTGACCCTTTTGTGTTCTCAATTTACTTAAGACTAAAACTCAAACGTTTACGTAAACATTACCTTAATTACATCTCACGACATTGTAGCCGTTTTAATCAAACTCACGTTTGTCCTAAACCCTGATCTATTCCGTGTAGCTATCTAATTCCAGATCCGTAATACACCGTCCTCGGCCCAATCTTTCCTGATCCGCCCCACTCTGAGCCATTCCATTACACTTCAATAAGACCGGCCACGTCTCTAACGAACTTTGTTTTAATTAACTCTTGATATTAGTGAATCTTGTTACTGACAAGGTGCTTGAGTTAATGAGAAAGCGATGGGGGCTTTCCCTTTTTGGAATATTAATTTTAATACGTTGGATATTCAGGTGCTTAAAAGGTATATAAAAGTCAACCGTAGTTGATTAATCTATCAACGCACAGCTCGATCGGTTGAACGGATTTTCTTCAATCTTTTCATACAGATAGTTACATACATACATACTTATTGTCACGCCTTTATCGCCAAAGGCATAGGGCAGAGGCATAGTATACGCCCATATTTCACCGTATGCAATTTGGTCCCACCTAACAGGTGGTGAGTCCATTGACGTGTTGAAATTGTGGCGTCCTGCTGCTGAAATTTTTCAAGCCGCACATAAGGCCTTCAACCAGGCTTAACGACTGCCATTTTACTGGCAACCGGGACCAACGGCTTAACGTGCCTTCCGAAGCACGGAAACGCTCGCATATGTAATTTCCACAAATTGGTCACCCATCCAAGGACCACCTATAGCGAATGTTGCTTAGCGCAGTGATCGTTTAGAGAACACTGAGTCAGCGAGGCCACGAGCGCTTACAGATAGTCATTATGATGATATTTAAATGGGGTGCCTGATGTAACTTCGACTATTCTTCTTACTTCTTCACCGCTTCATATAATTTAGGATAAGTTACTGCATATATACATACATACATATTGTCACGTCTTTATACCCGAAGAGGTAGGCAGCGGCATACTATAAGCCCACAATTTTTGTTTAATAAAGTGAAAAATGACAATTCGATTCGAGACGGGGATTGAACCCGTGACCTTTGCTTAACCAGGGCAATGTTCAATAATTACGGGTTCAACACTCGTCTCGAATCGAAAATTATAAAAAAATTAGCATAAAAAATAATTGCTTTAAAAATTTATCCATATAAGTCCGCATTTCACCGTATGTATTTTTGTGCCACGTAGCAGGTGTTGAGCCTACTTTTAAAGCTAAAATAGAGGCATAAGTTTATTATAAACTTTCTTGGAAAACTAACTCGATTTCAACGTATCAGGTTGCAATAATAAAGTCTAGTTAGTAGGTACTTTAATATTGTAAAGTTCTTAGAAATTATTGATTTACGTTTATAATGACTCAGAATAGTGCATTTAAGGTACACAATAAGGTAGTCTACGTACATCGTAACAATGAGTATACATAATGTCTTACGGAATATGGCTTAGAAAAATGGAATAATACCTTATTTTAACTAGCTTAGCTTCATATTTTGGGTCGAGTTCGTTTTCGCTTCTTCGTCTGCTTCTTTAAGACGGTGAGCGAAACTTAAATCTATACTAATATATAAAGCTGAAAAGTTTGTTTCTTTGTATGATTGTTTGGTTAACCGGGCTAATCTCAGTAACTACTGGTCGGAATTGAAAAAATCTTTTAGCGTTGGATAGTCCGCTAATCGACGAAGGTTATAGGCTATATATCATCACGCTACTACCCAAGAGAGAGGAGCAGTAATCATAATAGTCAACAAATCGAGCTAATTGTCATACATTTTTATTGAAGTAAAAGCAGTAAACGCAAATGGATCAAATGGGTGCGACGGGGGTTCAAATATGATGACTCTGACTACTAGATGACTCCCACAGCTTCGCCCGTGGAATATTTCGACCTCCCGTCGCACCTATTTAATCCCGTCGCTTATAAATTCTACAACGATGCATAAAAATTTGCCCGATTTGTCGACATTTATGACTACTGCTCTGCTCCCCAGTGTAGTAGCGTAATGTTACATACCCTATAGCCTTCCTCGATAAATGGACTATCGAACACAAAAAGAATTTTTCAAATCCGAGCAGTAGTTCCTGAGATTAGCGCGTTCTACCAAACAAACAAACAAACTCTTCAGCTTTATAATATTAGTACACATATAAGTTTGTTTATCAGTTATCTAGATTCCCCAAGTTTATATTAGCTTAGTTTGGACTAGGTGGCGCTGTGTAAAAAGAAAATGTCCCACAATATTTATATTTATAATCCCCCCTTTGCAAACTAAAATGTTCTACATAAATATTAATAAACTACGAACATTGTCGGATATTTAATAAAATATTCTTACAGATAATGTAACTACTAACATAACTAGCTTAAAGAAGTGTTAAGTATATGAGATTAAATAATAATAAAAAAATATAGGTAAATTAATCTTATTACACACCGCCATCTTGCCCAAAGTAAACAAATATAAGCTTGTGGTATGCGATCTAAATAACTGTAAAACATACTCATATATTTCTAAATACATACATTTTATACGCTCACACATAAAATTCCTAAAACTGTCATCCATTTTGGGTCCAGCCGTAGCTTACACCTAAGTTTAAAACGGAAATTTTTAAATCGATTGTGGAATCAACTTCCTGCATGGGTTTTCCCGAACGTCTACAGTATGGGGGTTCTTCAAAAGGGGTGTTGCAAAAGTCCATAGGCTAAGGTGACCACTTTCCATCAGGCCGTATGCTTGTCTGCCACCTCAGTGGTATAAAAAAAATAATGTGATGCAGTTCTGACATATAAAACATAATAAAATTTCGTCCTATTTAGAGTTCTTGGAAAAAAATTGTGTTAACTTTAAATACTTAACTTATTTTCTCGTAAAAGATGGTGTGACTATAATAGGATTATGATTAAAAAAGGTGTCAGGATCGCCAGATAATCCTAAGCGTACCAGCCGGTCACATTGTTGTTGGGTATACTTTTAAATCCTTTAATAGTAGGTACCTCGGTTTCAGTCGAGTGACACTGAATTTCACGATCATCAATTTGTATTTACATACATACTCGTACATAGATATAGTTACGCCTTTATCCCCGAGGGAGTAGGCAGAAGCATACTATACGCCCACATATCACCGTATACATTGTTTCCCACGAAACAGGTGGTGAGCCCATTGCCGTGTTGAAATGGACAGGTGCTGGCTGTGGCGACCTGCTGTTGAGATTTTTCAAGCCGCCCATATGGCTTTCAATCAGACTTAACGACTGCCATTTTACTGGCAACCGGGACCAATGGCTTGACGTGCCTTCCGAAGCACGGAAATTTAGATTTAATAAAAATTGTCAATTTTAGAGCTTAAATTTGGTAGAACTTTTGAATCCGTTGCCTTTTTAGTGTGGTGGTAGCAAAAAGGCTAGAAGGTCTTATGTGCTAGACACTAATTAGCACGACCAATTAAAGTCCTGGTAATCTCGGACTGCAATTTGCATTTACAGTGCAAAAATTTACAATTGACGCAGCGATTTAGAAAAATCGTCGGTTTTTCAACATGGCTGGCCATTGTGCTACATATTTCTGGGGATATCGATACGCTTCTTGGCTAATGAAAATAATTAAATAAAAAATTATTGTGTTTGTCATAGAAATGAAATAACTTACTTAACTTCACGCTGTATCCCTGATGTAGTAGTCAGAGAGGACAGATCGCCAGGCATGGTGATTCATGCATACAAAATAAATTTATAATATAAACTATACTCATTGATTAACACAACTTTATAACATGGTACCAATAACTTTAAAATAAGTATATTATTTTGCTACCAATGGCCAATGATCAACTACAATGTTATCACTAAATACAGAGGATGCCGATGACCGTGCGAAGTGGAGGAAAAGAAGTAGCAAAGCGGACCCCGACCGTCGCGAAACGCAAGTGGGACGGACGCTCGGATGATAGTGATGATTCTGTTAACCGATACCCGAGGATAAAGCATTGGTACTACCAATGCTTTATCCTCGGGTATCGGTTTTAGACACTTTTGAAACATGGAATTTGATGATTTCTTCACTTTCCCAAGGCCATAAAGTTCTTCTTTCGCCGAATACAATGACGATGGTCTATTTCTTATACAGTCTAATACTAGAGCAGGCCTTTTTTTTATACCACCGAGGTGGCAGACAAGTGTATGGCCCATCTGATGGCAAGTGGTCACCATAGCCTATGGACGTTCGCAACACCAGAGGTGCAGCACTCGCGCTGCCGACCCTTTATAAACCTTCTGAGAACCCTTTTGAAGAAAACTTGTATTTGAAGGTTTAGCGGACTCATGCGATTGCGGAATGGGGTGCGTTAAAAAGGTTATTTCTTACCCTCACTTAAACACGTCAGGCGCTTTCAAATGGAAATTAAAAAGGCACCACGGCACATTAAATTCAGTAATGTATGTATTAGCAGTAAAACTTAGGTTTACTATTCAAGATTGGTCATAGAAAGAAAATTTGCATTTACTGAGAGCATTGAATGGTAGACGATAGGAGAGTAAATCTAATCTAAGTAAATTTTCGGGTTTCAAAACGCTTCCCCCATACCAATTATTGGAATCAAACGAACCTTATATACATATAAATAGTATATTATTAATAGTATAATATTTCCCTTTTCTCTAAATTATAAATGAACCTGTCTTTTTATAATAAAAAAAAACGTTTATTTTATAGAAGCCCCCTTTTTTTTACGTTTGGAAATCCTCATGGATGCTATGCCGGACTCTTACCGACTAAAACCACAGGGTGCCCTTCCATTTGTCTATGACCAGGAGTCTCGGGTAAGCCCTCGGGAGGATAGCCACCTTAAATTTGTAAGCGGTGCTAGTAATAGGGTTCCGTTTTTCCCCTCGGGTACGGTACGCTGTCCATTTGTCTGTATGTCACCAGACTGTATACCATGAACTGACCTACACAATTGAAACTTTCACAGATGATGTATTCCTAACTAACTAACTATCTTCACGCTGTATCCCTGACGGGGTAGTCAGAGAGGACAGATCGTCAGGCTTCGCGATCCATGCATACTTCTTTCGCTTCTTCAAGATTCATCAATCGCTTCATACACGCACGTCTGGGTATCCTAGTACTTTCGACCTTTCCGTTTTTGAGCAATCTGCTCACGTGGTCTTCATATGTAAGTCTCGGCCTACCCTGACTTCTTCTACCCTCTACTTTCGCACAATATATATTCTTCGTTAATCGTTCCTCACTCATTCGTTGGACGATAATGTATTTCTGTTACCGCTATAACGACAAAAAGTAAAAATTGAATAAAATAATGATTTAAGGTGGCTCCAATAAAATAAACTATTTTTTTGCCTTTTATGCTTCGATATTAATAATACCAACAGATAGACGCTTGAAATATTCATAAAATATTTAGTTGGATATTCACTTAAAAAGGAATTAAAAAAAAAAACAAACATGATTTGTTATTTAGATAATGGTACGGAACCTTTCGTGCGTGAATCCGGTTCGCACTTCGCCGATCAACAGAAGATAAGTTTCAGTTTTATTTATCTTCTGATTAAATTCAATGCGATAAATTTTTAAAGCAATTATTTTGTTAAACTCATAAATTTATACTTAAGTGGAAAAAGACAATTCGCAGGTTCAATCCCCGATTCAATCTTTTTCCACTTTCTTAAAAAAATATGTGAAATTCAGCAAAATAATTGCTTTAAAAATTTACGATAGACAAAGTGGAGTCCATTGCATCAATGTTTAAAATTGGTTGTAACACTGTTCATTGGTATCGAGTTGTTCATTAGCTCGATAGATGGCTCTGGTCATACTCTTAAAATGACGATTAAAATATGGTGGAGAATTTCAACTTGATTCGATACGGTTCTTTTTATATATATATATATATATATTGTAGGACACTTTTCACACAGCGCCATCTAGCCCAAAGTAAGCTAATATTAGCTTGTGTTATGGGATCTAGATAACTGATAAACATACTCATATATTCCTAAATACATTATGTATACATATACATAGGAAACACCCAAACTCCAAAACACACATTTGTGGATCACACAAATATTTGTTCCGACCCGGGAATCGAACCCGGGACCTCTTGCGTAGCAGTCGGATACACTCCCACTGCGCCACATAGGCAGTCAAAAAGGCAGGTTCAGGTTCAGGTGGCTAGAACATTGCCCTGGTTAGGCAAAGGTCACGGGTTCAATCCAAGTCTCGAATCGAATTGTCTTCTTCCACTTTATTAAATTCAATGCGGTTTCTAAGATATTCTGACTTCTAATGGCGTTTAATCGACATCGAGTTTGTAACTTTTTTGATCTTAATCATTGCTATAGATCCTGGTTTATAGCATTCACAGTAAGGGGATAGCAGATGGGAAAAGGCCCATCTTACTCATATTAAGCCTTTTAATTTTCAGTTCCCTTGATTTATCTTTCCCTTATCACGGTAAAATCAGTTTGAATACACACGCAATTCGAGCGGAAACAACTCCCTTACACACGAATACTTGGAGCAGAATCATGAGTGTTATACAAAAGCCTGTCATTGATTCGCTATGGCTATTGATCTTCTAATCCCTAAGGTTTAGCGCACACTACCGTGCGGTCTACGTTCTGCGTTTAGTATTTTGCGGACATTGTAATGTATGAGGACATAGAAGCGTGCACATGGAAGTCTCAGAAGTACGTGCGTTTTAATAGTGAAATTACTGGTGATTAAAAAAGAGTGGCCATGAGTTTTATTTTTAGGTTGTTCCTTAGGCTTTTTCTATTGCTTTGCGAATCTGTCAGTAAATGTACCTAAATGTAAATGCAATAATCTTGACGTTCATAAGTATTACTTTGTGACCTACATGAATAAAGATATTTTCATTACATTGTAGATCAATTTTTGCTCAACGTAAGGTCATGTTCTGAAGTTATAGATAATTTTTATTAATTTATATAAAAAAATGGAAAAATACTTAGTGAAAATTTATAATTTCTAGTTATATAATAAATGAATGAAGCGCTCGTGGCCCCGCTGACTCAGTTTTCTGTAACCGATCACTGCGTTAAGCAACTTTCGCTTGATCCTCGGATGGTGACCACTTTGTGGTATTTAAATTTGCGAGCGTTTCCCTGCTTCAGAAGGCACGTTAAGTCGTTGGTCCCGGTTGCCAGTAACATGGCAGTCGTTAAGCCAAGTTGAGGGCCTTATGGGCGGCTTGAAAAATTTCAACAGCAGGTCGCCACATCTTGTGTCTATTTCAACACGGTAATGATAAATTGGTTTCTGAATAGATAAAATTGTAGTTTGACAAATTTATGTTTTTAGTTGACCTCTGATCAGGAGGCCGAGTCTACTATTGACAAGCCGTAGAATAGAACCTGAATTGCAGTTTGTACCTGTCAAAATGTTAGTAGACTATCAAAAATGTCAATGACTAGCGGCCACTGGCGCGGTACGTGTTAGTAGAATTTTATCGGCCGATCAAAATAAGTATATTGGAGTACGATTGTAATAGTATAGATTACGAAAAACTGTCAAAATTGTACCGACGGCTTTTATTTTCGCGCGACGCGTGACGCGACGATTTCGATTCTATTTCGATACGATTGACATAGCAGACTCGGCCCCCAGGGCGACGCAACTATAACATTGTATGACTGGAACGCTGAAAACTAAAAGCGATCGCACGGTCAGTGTGTATGACTCCTAAGCGACGTCCCTCAATTCGTTATGGGATTCCGACGTCCCTTAAACAGGTCAGCCAAGTTAATCGTCCTGGTTTAAGTTTTTAGAGTGTGTGGAGTTATTAAAGGGTTCAACGCGGATGAATTGATGGATTATTCGAAAGTGACAGGGGTTTTAAAAATAAGATAATGGAGGTTAATTTTTCGTGTGAATTTATAGGTCATGTGTCTCGTTTTTAATATGGCGTAATAACTTTAACGTGTGTTCTTTATGTGGTTCAATAGCTCCAATGTTGTGAACATATTATGATGCAGCTTTTTCGTTTAAAATGTCAGTTCATCTAGAAGTGCTCTTAGCTTTGGGTCAAGACGATTTGGTAAGAAATTTGAAAAAGATCAGCTTTTTATATTTTGAAAATGGACATGGACTATTACTAGATGATCGAAGAACTGTTAGACTCAAAGATATATTTTTTTAATTTTATTTTCTTTATATATAAACCAGGTTTGTTAAATAATAATAAAAAGTTTGGGATACATTTTGTTTCGCGACGTTCTGCACAGACCTATGATAGGATATTCTACTGGTGACCCAGATTGGTGCAATCCTTTATTCGAAATTCTCAGAAGATACCGTAACCTTTAAATTTATCACGCGGTAAAGTCCCGTTTGATATTCTTGAAAGTCGGGAGAGTTGTTAATATTTTATTCCTTGTCTCAATAAAATAAACTTTCACCTCTTTGTCAGGTGCGATAATAAGACAAGACTGAATCACGGGTTAATATTTTAATAAAATGCACTGATACAAATTGCTTATATAAACTCACATTCCGATCACGGTCGCGTCCAAGGAGCAAGAGAGCAAGTGTCATATTGGTGTTGCCAGCCTTGCGTCTCCGCTTTAGGCGCATCATGTAACACTCTTCAGCAGCAAAAGGACACTTTTGCTTCGTGAAATCTTGAAGGAAAAGCCACTTTTGCAGCGAGCGTGTGGCAAAGTAACTTTTTAAATAAATTTGAAGCAATAACGCGGTCCGAAACTCAAGACTAGCGCTGGCCGTACAATTATGTAATTTAATTATTTTTTCGTTATAAATACATTCTTAATATTGTTTTTTATTTCTTACTTATAACAGGCTTTCCCCTCTGGGGTTGGAAGGTCTGAGGGCGTCACTCCCATAAAAGCCACCCGCCGAAACAAAAAAATAAAAAGCAATAAAAGGAATGCTGCTAGGGATAGGGCGCCGCCGCAAAACGGCGCGCAGGAGCCCCGCCCGACTCCTGTGGCAAGTGGGCTAGGGCTGCCGTGTGTCAGGCCAGCACAGCTAAAGAAGTTAGCCCCAACCCGTATCCGCTTCGCATCTTGGAACATTGGCACGCTGACTGGGCGTGCGGTAGAGTTGGCCGAATTACTCTCCAGGCGGAGGGTGGACGTGGCGTTCCTACAGGAGACTCGGTGAAAGGGCAACAGAGTCCGGCCTCTGCAGAAAGGCTACAAGCTGTATTACACGCGTGCGCCTGGTGGGGAGAATGGGGTGGCTCTCCGAGGGGCTGCAGAGCGGCATCTTGGAGGTGAAACGCTGTAGCAACCGGCTTATGATCGTGAGGGTGCTTATCGATGGGATTATTACCCACCTGATAAGTGCCTACGCGCCACAGGCCGGTTGTAGCGACGCCGATAAGATGTCGTTTTGGGGCCAACTCGAGGGAGTGCTTCGGAGCATTCCGTTGTCACAGGGAATCGTTTTGGGCGGCGACCTGAACGGTCATGTGGGTGAGAGGTGTGAGGAGTTTTGAGCGTGTTCATGGTGGTTTTGGCTACTGCACCCGCAACGCTGAAGGAGAAACTATCCTCAGAACGTGTGCGGCTGCCGATCTGGCCATTGTGAACACGTATTTCAAAAATAAATCCGAACATCTCATCACCTACAAGAGCGGGAGGCGTACGACTCAGATAGATTTCCTACTCACTAGGCTACACAGCATCGGCAAGGTGGCCAACTGCAAGGTCATACCCGGAGAGAGTCTTACTGCACAACACCGTCTCCTTGTCATGAACCTCTGCGTGAAGCCCAAAGGCAAACGCATCGAGCGGAGCCAGCGCCGCATCAGATGGTGGCTGCTTGATGAAACTAGGTCCCAGGATTTCGTCTCAGCTGTCGGTGACAAGTGCACCGACACTGAATGCAAATCAGTTCAAGATTACTGGGACAAAGTTCAGGAGGCCATCCTTGGAGCGGCGAAGGTGGTGCTCGGTGAGTCTAAGGGTGGACGCAAATGTGACAAGGAAACCTGGTGGTGGAACTACGCAGTCCAAAGGGAGACTAGGGAGAAGAAAGCCCTCTTTAAAAAGTGGCAAGCGACCGGATCTCCAGAATACCGCGACGCGTACAGGGCTGCCAAGCGCGCCACAAAGAGAGCTGTAGCCAGAGCCAGACGAGACCACTTACAACCTCTGTATGATAAGCTGGAATCGTCTGAGGGGCAGAAGCTCATCTATAAGCTGGCGCGCTCCAGGGTCAAAGCGGCACAGGATATATCCAAGTGACGCTGTGTAAAAGACCCTGAGGGCAACCTGTTAAGCGAAGACCTCGCGGTAAAGGAGAGATGGCGCTCGTACTTCCACGAGCTGCTTAATAAATAGCACAAAGAAGTGCAGCCTCCGGACCTCCCTCCGAATCAGGGACTAGTGCCACCGGTAACGCCAGGAGAAGTCCTGACTGCGCTTCGCCGCATGAAGAATCGGAAAGCTGTCGGACCCGATGGGTCCTCGAGGTGTGGGCATCTTAGTAAACCTTTTTAACCGCATACTCCTCAGCAGGCAGATCCCAAACCAATGGAGACTGAGTATTATTACTCCAGTCTTCAAAGGTAAGGGGTCAGTGCAGGAGTGCGGGAGCTACCGCGGTATAAAGGTGATGTCCCACACCAGGAAGATCTTCGAGGGGATTATAGACTCTCGGATCCGGCAGGAGTGTACTCTCTCGGAGTGTCAATATGGGTTTCGCCCTGGTCATGGGACCACGGACCCTGTTTTTGCCCTGAGGGTTGTCGCAGAGAAATACAGGTCGAAGAACACGCCTCTGCACTGTTTGTTTCTAGACATGCAGAAGGTCTTCGACTGTGTTCCTCGTGCGATGATCTGGTGGGCACTGCGGTCCAAAGGGGTTCCAGAGGTCTATATTGACACTATCCGGTACCTGTACTGTTATAACGGTTGACGGGCTTGGTAGGGGAGGTGCGCACTAGGTAGCAACAACACACCTACGTACACCCATCAGGTACGGTTGGTAATCCCTGGAGATATAGGAAAGCGGACCCCGGGCGTCGCGAGACGCAACTGGGACAGACGCTCGGATGATGATGACTTATAACAGTATTCTAACCTTAAAAAGGCTAAAAGGTATCAACCAAAGATAATAATGGTCGAACCAGAAGAGAAGTGAAACGGTGACTTCTCAATCGATACTGTATATTTGAGATACTGCAAATTCCACGTAACTTCACACAAGTGAGCAAAAGTATTTTTCACTAGTCACGAGAATAAACCGCTTTTTGGGTGAGGGAAAATTAATGATAGGCTTGGCAGCGCGAGTGCGGCACCTCTGTTGCAAACGTCCATAGGCTACGGTGACCACTTTCCATCAGGTGGGCAGTATGCTTGTCTGTCACCTCAATGGTATAAAAAAATCTCACTGCGTATGGTGTGAGAACGTAGTAGTACCAGTAATTAGCAGTACAAAGATAGTCCGTAGTATTAAATGAGATGCAAGATGTCATTTAGTTTAAAACAAGCGTTGCTAATTTTATTAAAGACTTTCGGCTTTTGGAAGATCATGTTTGAAAAATAATTGTGTATAAATATTTATTTATCTATCACACCTTATCCCCGAAGGGGTGGCAGAGGCATACATATTGTACGCCATCTTTTCACAATGTGTATTCCTGTCCCACGTAATAGGTGCTGAGTCCATTGCTGTGTTGAAATTGACAGACGCAGGTTATGGTTACCTGCTGTTGAAAATTTTCATGCCCTTCAACTTGACTTAGCGACAGCTATGTTACTGGCAACCGGGACCAACGGATTAACGTGCCTTCCGAAGCACGGAAATGCTCGCAAATGTAAGTACCACTAAGTGGTCACCCATCCGAGGACCAGCCATAGTGAAAGTTGTATAACTCAGTAATCTAACTCAGTGAATACAAAGTCCGCGGGGCCACGAGCGCTTCAACTTATTTATGTCTTATTTTTGGTCATACGACCTTAATTTTTTGAGTTCAACAAAGTGAAATGTTTGTATGGAAGAATGACTGACTAGTTTCCACTTAAGTAGATATCATACTCATACATAAATAGACACAGCCACACTTACACATACATACACGAAAAAGAAAAACAGCAAAGACTTCGTATATCATACAAAAACAATCTCAGTAATTGTGGTTACTTATAAATACGTGACTTTCATTGTTATCTCCAATTTCTGACTTTTTTACATAACTTTTTTATTTAAGCTTCATTATTCATGTGCTTCAGACGTCTGGATCACGATTGCTTCATAACTTTTATGTTAAACATTAATTGTAACCAAGAATTAGGCTTATGTACTTAACGTAATCACCGCAATACATTACTTAGATGAGCGTCCCTGCGTTATGGCGCGTTCAGAACGGAGTCTTGAATGAGTTTAATAATTCTGGGCTCATTCCATTCTTTGTCATGTACCCATGTTGCGTGAGATAGATGCTACGCAATTGCTAAGGCGATTGTACAAGGACACTAGACCAGACACCAATATCATTGGGCTATAAGGAGGTAAAGGAGGTAATATTTTCTTTGTGTATATTGGGAGGTGAGATCATAACGACTGTCGCCTTGAAATAAAAATCTTATCGAGATTCAATTTGTTTAATATTTTTATTTTTTTTTTCTTGTATATTTCATGTTATTATGTGACCCTTGATATTTATTTTTTTCATTTGCATGGAGATTTTGTCACACTACATTGCACTTATAGTAAATATGTATGTACCTTTGTTGCCAAAAATAAATATTATTTCTTTCTTTCTTTTATTTTCTTTTCTTTTCTTTCAATCGCTCGAAATTTCTTCGCGATTAAGCTTCGTTTAAGCAGTTTGGCATGAACGAGTTTCTAATTCGAAATGTGTGGTAGATTTGGGCTATTTCTAATAAAGACATTGCTAATTAAGGAAAGGGGCCAGAGGTGGTCTGTACAAATTATACAAATAGGGTGCCTTTCGGACTGCTGAGAGTAAATAAAGAAATATCGACAACTCACACAACGCCATCGGATTCTAAACTAAGCAGAGCTTGTACTATATAACCCGATAACTGACATAAATACTTATATATTTCTAAATACATACATCTAATAGATAAATAACACCCAGACACAGAATAAACCATCGTGCTCATCACACAAAGTTTTATCCTGGGTGGGAATCGAACCCACGACCTCTTGCGTAGCAGTCCCACCGCACCACAGAGGTAGTCAAAGAAAGAGTTATTTGTGTTTGTAGTTTGGAAGGTATTGCCCAGCAGAGGTCATAAGGAGTCAGGCCAGTGGTGGAAAAATTCGAGGACAGCTTTATTAAGTAGCTAAACAGTGTAGTTGACTGCCTCTGTGGCGCGGTGGGAGCAGGCATCCGACTGCTACGCAAGAGGTCGTGGGTTCGATTCCCACCCAGGATAAAACTTTGTGTGATGAGCACAATGGTTTATTCTGTGTCTGGGTGTTTTTATCTATAATATGTATGTATTTAGAAATATATTATGTATACATATACATAGGAAACACCCAAACTCCGAAACACACATTTGTGGATCACACAAATATTTGTTCCGACCCGGAAATCGGCGCTGTGTGAAAAGTGTCCCACAATATTAATTTATTTATATTATATGGCTACGGTGACCACATTCCATCAGGTGGGCCGTATGCTTGTCTGCCACTTCAGTGGTATATAAAAAAAAGCTAAGTTTCAAAACAAAATTTGGTTTTGCCAGTCACGTGCTCATAAACGGAGCTCATAGCAGGTTTCCTCCCGTGGAGGATATCCTTAGTGCTCCTCCTTATTGGAAAGGAATACAAAGTCCTCATGACAATGAGTCGCATAACTGGCTAGTGTCGCTGACGGAGTACTCCTTGAGAGTGTCAAAAATTACGTGTTTTGGGGAATAAACCGCAATAACTTTATTTATGTACGAATTTTTTACAGCTTAGGCACGTTAAGCTGTTGGTCCCGGTTGCCAGTAAAATCGCAGTCGTTAAGCCCAGTTTAAGGCTTGAAAAATTTCAACAGCTGGTCGTCACAACCTGCGCTTGTCCATTTCAAACCACCTGTTACGTGGAACAAAAATGCATACGGTGAAATGTGGGCGTATAATATGCCTCTGCCTAACCCTCCGGGAAAAAAGCCGTGACAATATGCTATGCATATTCAAGGGACCGTAGACCTGAGTATTTCGTATTAATTTCAACTCGATATCTTCATGCGTTCTCGAGATAAAGGGCTCCGTGCTTTCTTTTTGAGGTACGGAACCCGAAAAATCAATACATATGGTTGTGTACATGAGTGGTTAAGCGGGCGAGATAAATAAATTCAAAGTGACTGTATTTGCGGGGAAAGACAAAAATGAAATTTACACGCGGTTGTCGACGAAAAAAGAAATGGAAAACAGGAATGGGCACACTACCTTGCTTTTGCTGCGAGATGCTCAGGTGGAGGCTGCCGGGGACGTCCCTGGACTTGGATCCCTGGTTCCATTGCACGAAAACACTATTTATCCATGGAAAACACAATTATTGCGGAAGTTGGTGCGAACGCGCGCGCGACCATTATAGTACTAATACAGCGAGCCTTCAATCCATCCGCGCTGCCTGTGAGCGGCGTTTTAGATCGCCCGTAATACAACTGTCTCGCTCTCCTTTTATGCGAGACAAGGTAGGTGCGAAAGAGAAATAGAATAAAGGGAAACGGGGGAGTGTCGACAACTAATTAATTAAAAACAAATGTAGATCGGCGATGCAACATAGAAAAAATAACGCGGCTACTCTTGAATCGTATACCGGCGCAACGATTTCCCCCCGGCTTGAAGGGTTTCCTTCGAAAAAGGAACAACTGACTATACAGTTGCCAATAAGCTTTAGCTGCTAACTAAACAAAATGCTATCGAACTAAACTAAACCTAATCAAACAAACTAAATTTGTTATTGAAGTTACTGTTGATTAGGCAAAGGGCAAAGACGAATAACTGGTCGCAAGTACGAATCAGTTGCGGTTTTAACGCGAACTAGACGGGTGATCCCTTTTGACCCAGGGAAAACTTCTTTTACTACCCCAAGAGGCCAATGTAATAGAGGCATATTTTCAGTTAAAATAACTGCGACAGTACCGACAGTAATAGGGTTCGGTGGAGTATTCCATTTCTGACGTGACTGTAGCGTATGCAAATAGTCTGTCCTCCAACGCTTCTAAAACGATTGAACGAGTTTATCCAATAATGCATGACGCGAGAGAAGATGAAGTCGATCTTCCTCTATTTCAAAAGCGGGTAAGTATTTTAACAGTGTAACATTCAAAGGTGCGCTGGAGTCAGTGCAAACGGCTCCGAGGGATCACTAGACAAGATTCTACAAAGAGGACGCGTATTCATTACGGCTTCGACTTGAGTGAGCACGGTGCTCAGCTCTTCATGCGTAAAGTGTTTGGAACGCAAAAAATTATGTAGTTCGGAAAGGTTACGACGAGCTCCGACGCATTTCGTACCCCGACGCGACAAAAATCTTTTAAATGCAGCCATGAAGCATGGCGTGCTCAAATCACCAGCTAACTCTATATCAATGGCGTGAGTCGTCATACAAACAAAAAGACAAACATAAGTTTTCGTAGAGCGTATACCACGACCACGAGAAACTGTTACCCTGAAGGGGCCAGCGTATTCTGTACCCGTGTGTACGAACGGTTTAGCAGCCTGAACAACACGACAAGGACGATGATCGGCCATTTCGGGCGCGATTGACTTCGGGCGAAGTTTGAAACACGGAATACATCTATGAACTATCGAACGAATCAAATTGCGTGCGGAGAGAATCCAGTATTTCTGGCGCAAAATTGACATTAATAAATCTGGACCAGCCTGACAATTCACCCTGGTGGTGATATTCAACTAAAAGATCAACGATATGATCCTTGCGCGGGAGAACTACAGGATGCATTTGATCGTACTCTAATGCGTACTCTAATGGAAACTCAAACGACCACAAACTCGAATGAGGCCATCCTTCAAAAAAGGTTTCAAATGTTGAAAAGCGCGACTACAAGGTTTATTTAATTCCAAGTTTCTAATTTCAGATGAAATATAAAATCGCTGAAGTTCACGAAGCACAATTAACTCAGCCTTGTTTAAGTCAAAGGCGGTAACATGCTCGCGACGAGGAAGGTCTTTCAAAAATCGACAAATTAAAACAACACTACGTAAAAGAATTGACCATTATGAAACATGTCTTCTGGTAGTAACTAAAGAGGTTTTCTTTAGTTACTACCGCACCTACGCACTACTTACACATTTAAATAAATTCAAATTGGACTGTATTTGCGGGGAAAGACAAAAATGAAATTTACACGCGGTTGTCGACGAAAAAAGAAATGGAAAATAGGAATAGGCACACTACCTTGCTTTTGCTGCGAGATGTTGAGGTGGAGGCTGCCGGGGACGTCCCTGGACTTGGATAGTGGATTTGTGACTGAAAGGGATTTCCACTTAAAAGTAAATGGTTGCCATGTTACAGGGGACCTGGAAGGGGCTACGGAGTTTGAACATTTTTTCAAAAATGTACCTATATTGACAACAAAATCTCTCCAAGCATCTTCCAGTTCCGCCGAACTTTTATTAGAAGAATCTGTTCTTTGTTGCAGGGATGCATTTGTATTCACAGATATTTGTGCTCAGGACATTGTAAAAACATTTAGATGTATCGAAATTAAGAAAACCGCGGACATTTGGGGATTATCGGTCAAAACTGCATCATGTATAATTGAGGTAATTGCGCCCCATCTAGCAACTGTGTTTAATGACTGTGTTTCTAGTGGTACATTTCCTGATTTAATGAAACACAGCAAAGTCGTTCCCTTGTTCAAGGCTGGCAGCGCTACAGAGCCGTCTAATTTCCGACCAGTGTCAGTGCTGCCAACTTTGAGCAAAGTATTTGAAAAAATAATCTTGAATCAAATGCTATCCCATTTTAATAGTCATAAAATACTCCATGCGAATCAATTTGGGTTTACGAAAGGGCGCTCAACTTCCGATGCTGGTGTTGAGTTATTAAAATGTATTCATGAAGCTTGGGAAGACAAGCACGTTGCATTAGGTATATTTTGCGATCTATCAAAGGCTTTTGATTGCGTTCAACATGAAACGCTGTGCAAAAAATTACACCACTATGGAATAAGAGGCAAAGCTCTCGACCTTCTGTCTTCATATTTGAACAATAGAATACAGAGGGTCGATATTAATGGTACACGTTCTGTAGGATCCATGGTTACAATGGGTGTGCCGCAAGGCTCGATACTTGGGCCATTCTTGTTCCTCATTTATATTAATGATTTACCATTTTATGTAGGAGACAGGAATAGGATTGTTTTGTTTGCAGATGACACCTCATTAATTTTTAAAATTAAAAGACAATTAGATAACTATGACGATGTAAACAATGCAATTGCAAGAGTAGTTCATTGGTTCAGCTCAAATAATCTTTGCCTTAATGAAAATAAAACTAAATGTATAAAATTAACTCTACCAAATGTAAAACAAGTTGCGGCCAATGTTCAACTGAATGGACAAGTGTTAGAGTTTGTAGAATCAACTGTGTTCCTAGGTATAACTATTGATGCCAATTTGCAGTGGGGCCCACACATAGAAAAGACAGCCTCTAGATTAAGTTCGGCTGCATACGCTGTAAAAAAGATCAGGACTCTAACAGATGTGGATACGGCTAGAATGGTTTACTTCAGCTATTTTCATAGTATTATGTCTTACGGTATTCTCCTTTGGGGGAGTGCTGCAGATTTAAATATTATTTTTGTTCTACAGAAGCGGGCTGTACGCGCTATTTATAATTTGGGCCCCAGAGTTTCTCTCCGAGAAAAATTCAAAGAAGTAAATATTCTAACCGTACCATCACAATACATTTTTGCCAATCTTATGTATGTCCAGAAAAATCTATCACAGTTTTCTAAACTCTGTGATAAACATAATATAAACACTAGAAATAAAAATAATCTTTCAGTCTACCACAGTCGACTACATAAGATTGGCGATTCTTTCCAGGGTAACTGTATACGCTTTTACAACAAGCTTCCCTGTGACCTGAGAAATTTACCTTTAAATAAATTTAAAAAGTTTATTAAAAACAAGCTTTGTGAAAAAGGTTTTTACTCCGTTACAGACTATTTGCAGGACAGGGACGCCTGGAAATGATCTGCTGGCAAAGTGAAATAATATTAAATTGTAAATAGGCCATCAAAAAAAAAGCCTTCCTAAGTTTCTTGCCGGTTCTTCCCAGGTGGGCCGCGTTCCGAACCGGTGGTCGCTTTAAATATTTTAAATAGTGTATGACATTTTGTAAGCGCCGTTAAAATGGTCTATGCAAAATAAAGATATTTTTATTTATTTATTATTTATTTAGATCCCTGGTTCCATTGCACGAAAACACTCTTTATCCATGGAAAACACAATTATTGTGGAAGTTGGTGCGAACGCGCGCGCGGCCCTTGTAGTACTAATACAGCGAGCCTTCAATCCGTCCGCGCTGCCTGTGAGCGGTGTTTTAGATCGCGCGTAATACAGCTGTCTCGCTCTCCTTTTATGCGAGACAAGGTAGGTGCGAAAGAGAAATGGAATAAAGGGAAACGGGAGAGTGTCGACAACTAATTAATTAAAAACAAATGTAGATCGGCGATGCAACATAGAAAAAATAACGCGGCTACTCTTGAATCGTATACCGGCGCAACCATGAGCCTTTACTCCAAGGATGTGCGACAAAGTGTGTAACAGTTACTAGTTACGTGATTGTCGTAATCCAGGCCTGTAGAAGTTTTGTAACGAGATCCCTCACTTGAGGTCTTGCCCTTGTAATTATAAATCCGTCGCCCGTAAGGCTGTGGTCCCTTTGACAGCGACGGTTACTTAATTATAAAATAGGTGTAACTTCGTGAGCAAAGAAATATTGTAATATTTGAAGACCTGTTAAGTCGTTTGGATGGACTAAACATTACTGAACATCAGCGTTACCCCTGGTTGCATCCAAGCTCCTCCAGAGCTCGAGGTATGTTTTCCTGATATCCACATTTCTCTATTTTCTACATTTTTGAGCATGAGATCAATGCATGTCATCCTCAATGTCAGTTTTTATTTATTATACGTCTCTAAGTGGTTCCAACAAATGATTTGAAACAAAATTGAAAAAATCTACAGCAGAAATATCGCTCCACAGTGAAAACTTTAAATACATCGAATACTCTGTGACTCATTTAGTGATGATGATGATATTCTGAGAAAAAATGACAATCGCAATTTTATTTTAGTCCATCATCATCCGTGCGTCTGTCCCAGTTGCGACAGAGTCCCAGTCCAGAGTTCACCTTCCTACATTTTCTCCTCCACTTCGCACGGTCGTCGGCATCCCCTGTAGTAAAAATGAATAAAAACTAGTCAATACCCGCGTCTCCGCCGCACGGTAAAGTTTTCTCGTAGCCGTTTCTCCCAGGAAGTTATTTCTGAGAAAACTATAGATATCTGAGAATTATATTTTTATGTGAAAACTAATATACTACTACGAGTACAACAATAAGTGTCAGCTATATGTATTTCAAGTTTTCGCAATATTGGTACAGGGGTTACAGAGTGATTGAGTAACGAACATATAACGATGTATTTCCGCCATATAACGCCCGATTCAATTAGAACAGTTATAACAAACATGAAATAATTTCACATTTATAATTATTATATAACAAAGTCCTCCACAGCGTTTGTCTGTCTGTTAGCGATGAACTCAAAAACTATTGCACCGATTTTTGTGTTGTTTTCAACAATGGATACAGTGGTTTTAGTAGGAACGTTTTAATATATAATACGTTAAGTGTCAGAAAAAAATATACCGTCTGGGAGCTTTCAACGAAAATTTTGCCTAAACCTTTTGAGATATAACAAAATAAAGTATCTCGTGTATATCTTATATAGGTATACAAAAACTTCGTGATGGCATATGTATATCTCTTAAGGATAACATACTAACTTACTATAGCACTAGTGGAAACAGGTACATGAAAACTTCACAACGCGGGCAAAGCCATGGGCATCAGCTAGTAAGTTCTATACTTGTATTGTCGCAGTATACAATGAGAAATAATTCCTTAAAAATCCGTACGGTTCATTTGTTACCAATTTAATAGAGGAAAAATCTTTTTATTTCATACTGAAAAAGACCCTTTTCACTTTTATTAATATCAAGAAACTTTGGTTCCTTAGGGAAGAGTTTTATACGTGTAAGAATCGTTCTTTATTCCCGGGTTCCGGGGTAGAAATTTTCTCGAGGGATACCTTTTGAAATGGTTTATGTTAATTGTCCATAGTATAGGATTAGGATTTTTTACGGGTTCTTCATGTCATCTCGATATATATATATAAAGTATATATAAAGTATATAAATATATATGGAAAGAACCTTTTCGTAAAGAACTTATTCGTAACCTAGGATATAGGATTAGAAAAAATATTAGTGACTGCCGTCCTATATCGTTTTTGGTGCAGAGGTTGTCTATTGCCATACATAGCATCGTGGCACGGTATTATGGGCACTTTTGCGTTTTTTTTTGTGTTGGATAGCCTATTTAGGGAGAAAAAGTATAGTTATATTTACATCATCACACTATTATCCAAAAGAGCAGAAGGTAAATACATTAACAAATGACTTCAATTCCCATTCATTTGTATAAATAAATATAATGAACCGACATGTATTCGTAAAATAGGTGCCACGGTAATATGATTATTGCATTGTTATTTCTTCATGCTTGTCAGATCATTCATTCATCTGATCATTTATGATCAGTATAGCTCAAATGAAACATTAAAATTTCCTAGCCCCGCTAACTCGGTGTTTTGTCAACGATCACTGCGTTAAGCAACTTTTGCTGGCTGGTCCTCAGATGAATGACTGGTGGCATTTCTATTTACGAGCGTTTTCGTACTTGGGGAGGCACGTTAAGCTGTTGATCCCGGTTTCCAGTAAGATGGTAGTTACGCTAATTTGAAGGTCTTATGGACAGCTTGAAATATTTCTACAACAGGTTACCACAACCTGCGCCTATCCATTTCCATACGGCAAAGGGTCTCACCACCTCTTACGTGGGTCAAAATACATCCCGTGAAATATGCTTCATAGTTTCCGATAGTTTCCGAGATTCCGTGGTATTTTATATAAATAAACGATAATGTTTAAATACTTTTGATGATGATGGCGTCTATCACTTCCCCACCACCTGATCATAAATGATCACCGCTGTCACTGGCACCCCAGCTTTACGATAACTCTAACCGAAGTTATGAGCTCAAACCACTAAAGAATTATACTTTATTATAATAGCTCTATGATACAACAATTTAGTTTACTTGTTCTCTTTGTTTTGAATTGGGACAATAGCTTAGGGCTGTCACTTATTAAATAATATGTAATAAACAAATATTTTCTTGTACAAATTCTGAATATATAGAGTTGCTGAAGAAGGGTATCCTAATCTGACATATGATTTAAGTAACAGACAAAGTAAAAGATTTAAACCACAATTCATAGACTGTCCAGAGGTTACTGGCAGTCTTGAACCGTTGGAGATGCGCAGAACGGTCGCCAACTTAGATGCATATTACCGCATCTACCACGGTGAGTGTTCTGAAGAACTCTTCCAATGGGTCCCTCCCTCCCCCTTCCGTTCCCAAACAACACGGGCGGGGCAGAGATGTCATCCTTACACTGTCTCGTGTCAATAGGCACCCTTTACTCATACGATTACACTGAATACTACAGACCAGACGAATGGCAGGCGACTGACAGGCTGCGTATGTCAATTTTGCTTATAATTTGACATAAACTTGATTATTACTATAACTTCCTTTTCTATTAGGCGCGAGCGATAGGAAGCGAGCAATAATCTTTGCTCATTGCTTTAAACAGATGCTCCAAAACACGTTTAGTGCGTTTATTACAGCGCTTCGTAAGGTACAGTGCGCAAAAGAATTAAGTATGCAGGCCGGTTTTATATTACTTAACTTAGTTTGTGTATGATGTTAAAAACAAATCAAGATCAGGACAACAAAAAAGACGAATAGAAAGGTTGAGGTAACACAATAGGAACATGCCGAATAGTTAGATACTTTTGATTTTAGATTTTTGCTTTTGACTCTGAAAAACGACCTGGAAAAGGTCACAGGGAGGGACTAGATGCGGAGGCTGCGAGACCGTGTGTTGTGGCGTAAATTGAGAGAGGCCAAGCCTACACGTCCAGCAGTGGACTGCTAGAGGCTGATTTGATTGCTTCATTGATTGAAGATATCAGCTACAAAATGGAGTTGTAAAGTTGCACTCTACAAACATGACATAAATACATGTATATTGTCACGCCTTTATTGCCGAAGGGGTAGCCAGAAGCATGCTTTACGCCCACATTTCACCGTATGCATTTTTGTCCCACGTTAACAGGTGGTGAGTCCATTGCCGTGTTGAAATGGACAGGCGCAGGCTGTGGCGACCTGCTGTTGAAATTTTTCAAGCCGCCCATTAGGCATTCAGCCAGGCTTAACGACTGTCATTTTACTGGACCCGGACCGAGACCAACGGCTTAACAAAAAAAGCACGGAAACGCTGGTAAATGCCACAAAATCACCCATACAAAGACGTCCTAAACGTCCAGTGATCATTTACAGAACACAGTCAGCGGGGCCACGAGCGCTTATGACATACATGGCAAGTTAATAAAAAAAACACTCGTGATAAAAATACGAAATCCGGACCTTTTCAAAACTCATTCAATTCAATACGACTTATTCTCGAACGAAATAATCAGCCAAGCAGATTGATTTCAAATACTGACCTATTTGAAACGCACAAAGAGCCAACGCGTACTCACTGACCTCTGACTTTGATGAACAACAGTTTGTATTAAAAGGAAATGGAAGTGAACTGTGCTTTACAAATATATTTTCCCCTTTCTTCACATATTTTGATAAGAGTGTGAGTTTCACTGTAGATGACATATGCGATAGCGCGGGGCCATTGAAATGGATTCCGGAATCTTATTATGAAAACATAATTTAGTGGCACTGTACTATATTAATTTTCAAACCTTTCTCTGAGGCGTACATGCGATGTATAAGAGTATAAAGCGTCAGTTACTGTATGTGTTATATACAGCAAGTCAGGCGGGTAAACACGATTAAATTGGCATTTTTTATTTTTTTGAATTTATCCATCTACTGGCACGTTATGAAAAAAATATGAGAATAAATTTTTACGATTAGCGAATTAACGACACCATGAAGTTACCTGATATGTGTTTCTATGACAAATTTTAAACACCCTGAAGTTGGCTGATAAGTGTTTCCATGACAACTACATTCAAAGTAGTTTTCATTCTTTTGATGTTTTTGTTTCCTACTAATTTATCATTCCTGTTACAAACAAAGAGTTGTGATATATGTGATAAAATCTTATTAGACTAAAGCAGTATAACTTCTAACGCGTGTACAATAAGTACACACACTTTTTTACTGTGTCTTTTTTACATCTCTGAGGTAGTAGATGGTACCTAATGGAAAGTGGTTATCGTAGCCTATGGACGTCTGCAACACCAGAGATGAGACACTCGCGCTGCTTACCATGTAAAAACTATCTTAGACCCCTTTTGAAGAACCCCATACTGTACACGTATGAAGAAGATTATACCTTACCGTCGGTTAACCTATAGTTATACCTGTAGAACCCGGTTGACAAAAGACTCCGAAATGAGAGAGATAAGGTACAATTTTAGCCGCTACCCGTTTTAATAAGGCAAAAAGCTCAGCAACTGTAAAAAGAAAACATATTATTTATAATAGAAAATTGATGTACAAAAAAAAAAATTGTACACAGCTAAGAAGTGAAACTTCTTTGTGATTTTTTTTACAACTATAAAATTTCTCTCATACGTCGATAAAGAAGTTTCACTTCAAACCAACATGGCGCGTAATCGAAAAACGTGCAGATTATTTCTACAGCCATAAAAATTATCTCAACGTTGATAAAGAAGTTTCACTTCAATAAAAGTATGGTATGCCTACCTACCTAAATTAAAAGCGTAATGTATGCGAATTCAACAGTTTTAAAATGTCAAAGCTATTGTGGTTAGAAAACCAGCTAAATTGCGGGATAAAATAGAGAATTTATTTGTGCAAAAAATGTGAAAATTGTAAGTAAATTGAATTTGTCAGTATAAACTAGAAAAGTTAGTGAAAAATTGGTTTTTCTTTGTCATTCGAATATTGCCTCTGGCAGTCGTACGTCGAAAAACGACACCTTAAACTTGGGGGATAGCATGAGCTTAACTTTCTTATTTACCATCCTTACTAATAAAATATAAATAAAAATAAATAAAATAAGAAGCGGTGTTCTGTAAACGATCACTGCGTTAAGCAACTTTTACTATGACTGATTACGAATGGGCCGTTGGTCCTGGTTGCCAGTAACATGGCAGTCGTTAAGCCAAGTTGAAGGTCTAGTGGGCGGCTTGAAAAATTTCAAAAGCACGTCGGCACAACTTCTGTCTGTCTGTCTATTGCAACATGGCAATAGACTAGCCATAGCCTATTACGTGAGACAGTAACGCATACTGTGAAATGTATAATATGCCTATGCCACTCCTACGTAATAGGGCATGATTGATGAATAAAATAATATAGAAATGAGAAAGTAACTATCTGTCTGTCGCGCTTTCACACACGCAAATCACTGAACCGATTTAAATGAAAATTGTTTAGAGTTACGGAGATAGTTTAGAGTCCAAGAAAGGACATAGGCTACTTTTTATCACGGGAACCAATTACTGTTCGAAACGGGAGCGGAAAAGCTTCACTACGCGGGGGGAACCGCGGGCATCAACTAGTGTTTTGATAAACGGGCTTTCTTGTAAATCTGTCTGGGAACAATTTTGTATTGATTTTAGACTAACTTCCCGATCAACTGGATATTTATTTTATTTATTTATATTATTCAGACTCAGACACTCAGAAGTAGATAACTATGGTATGAATTTTATTAAAAAAGATATAGATCAGACGATAATAATTTAAAAAAATAAACCGGTCAGGCACGAGTCGAACTCGTGAGCCGAGGGTTCCGTATAAAATTAGTACCTTATTTGGGTTAAAGCCAATTAAGCTAGACCTGTAAATTCTAAAAGCGCTTCATACAACTCAGAGGTCTATTTTAAGTGGCGTGTATGTACATTTTTTAATATTTTGGAATTTTTTCTATATCTATACTATAAGACGTTGCTTTGTACCAAATTTCAAGATTCTGAGTTCACGGGAAGTACCCTGTAGGTTTTGATTCCCTTGCAAGTGTCGAAAATTCAATCAGGAGTTTCTAACATTAGCACGTTCAACCAAACAAATAAACTCTTTAGCTTTACATTTTAGTATAGATTAAGGCAATAGGATAGATAATATTATTTAGTACTAACACCCGCGACTCAGCACTTGCGGTGAAATTTTCTCGTTCCCGTTACCTATAGGAACTTGATCCCGGGATAAAAATTAGCCTATGTGTCATTCTGATGTGTAAGCTATATGATTGTAAAGTTTCATCAAAATCCATTCAGTAGATTATGCGTGAATGAGTAACAAACATCTATCAATGCTTACAAACATTCGGGTTTATAATATTAATAGATTTTATTAATGTCATTACATAAGTCAATAATATCCAATCACTTTGTACTTTTTAGGTCACAGTAAAAGTATATAAAAAGATAATTGTTTTGAAAACTATTTATTGCTGAATACTTACATTTTTACATAATTACTCGTATATAGCTTTAACTTGTATACGCACGTTTGACTTGGGGAGTAAGCTAGAGAATGCGTTACGAAAAGTGTGATCGCTAGACAAAAAAAAAATAAAAAAAAATAGTAATTTTATCTTAGTCTAATGAATAGTATTTTTTTTTCTTTTTTTAACAAGTTTGTGAGCAACAAAGTACCTAACATTATTCGTCTCTTTTTAATTTAGAAGTTTATATTCTGTTAGAAACTTTTAACAATCAACCCCACTGGGGGTGATTTCTTCCCTCTAACGTACTATTGCTACCTACAACTTTTACAGTTCAACGCTCAATTGCTTGAATTAGAATATTTTAGGCTGTTCTGTGGTACTAAAATTGTCTTGAGAATATAATTTAAAAATGTTTGTCAGTTATGAGTTACATTCATATTGAAGACAGATTTTTTATTGCATGGGAATCCCCGCTGATGTCATGCAGGATACGAATCGTTTAACACCACTCGGTCCTTACCTATTCGTACAGCGCAGGTCGCGTCGGGTAAATCCTTGGAAGTATATCCTAAGAATCCCGGCAGACTTTGGCTATCTCCTCCATCTCGAGCTTATTAATTTGTTATTTAAGTTAAGGTGGTTGAGATGAAATTACACTAACACAGTTCACAAGACTACTTTACTCCACATAGGTCCTGGTCAGTGGAAGAAATAATTATACGTAACTTACAGACGCCCCACTGTTACACTAGTATTGGTCCCGGTAAAATGTAGCCAAGTTACGTTTTATAATTTGCCAGTGAAAGTCCCGTTACAATCGGTCCAGCCGTTTCAAAATTTAGCCGGAACAGACATACAAAGAAATATTAAAATATAGTTTTTATCTTAGTAGGTAGAAATATTATGCCTTCATATGCATTTACTGAAAATCTGTTAATTTGGAACAACAAACAGACACTTCAATTTTATTTATCTACAATTTAATAATAGTAGTAGTTGACGCCCGCGGCTCGGCACGCGTGGTGAAGTACTCCCGTTCCCGTTTACCACAGGAATATAGCCAATGTGTTGTTCTGATGTGTAAGCTATATGATTGTAAAGTTTCATCAAAATCCATTCAGTGTGAATGAGTAACAAACATCTATCAATGCTTACAAACATTCGGGTTTATAATATTAATAGATTTTATTAATATCATTACATAAGTCAAAATATCCAATCAATTTGTAATTCTTTTAAAAAACAATTTTTATTTTTTCTCTCTGCTGGTGTGTCTATGCGTCTCTCTGTTATAGCTAATCTCTGAAACAGTTGGGCCGATTTTGACGGGAATTTTAGTAGTAGATAGCGAATGTTAAAAGAAGTAACTTAGGCTACATTTTATCTTCGTATTCCCACGGGAACCGAAACTACGCGGATGAAGCCGCAGGGCGTCTGTTCGTTTCACAATAAAAACAATTCTTTGTCCAATATACTGCCAGTTTTTCGAACAAAATTTATAAATAAATAAAATAAATATCCATCACGCCTAACAAAATTTATCAGCGCGTAAATCAAGGTCCGACTTGGCACGACGACTTTAAATAGTGCCAGAGACTTAATTAATAAACGTCAACTGGCCTGCCAGCCGGTTGCATTGAGTTCGAGACTTCGAGAGGAGACTTGGCAGAGTTGGTACAACTTTGCATAACTTGGTCGTGTTTTTATTAAAGCGCAATTGAAGTTCCTTCGAGGCAGAAAATGTGTTGATATAAATTAGTAATGAGGTTTTGTTTGTTGAGGACGAACTTGTTGGGTCAAGTGCCTGTAAGCGCTTATGTTAATGACAAGAGGGTCACGAATTAGTTTTCCTTTTATTTCAATTAACACTGGTCGTTCTGAACATAAGACTTCTTCAACTTTTATTGCGTTAAAATTGAGTCCTTTAGTTTATGTTTAAGAATGGTCAACCGTATCCCAGACGGCTTTTGTGCCAAATATCATTAGAATAGTTTACCTTATTTGAGAGACCAACGAACGTGGGTAAGCGAAAAATTATTACACTTACCCTTACTTAAGGTGAGTTACTTACCCGCATAGGTGACTGGAGCTTAATATTCTCCACGATGGTATTTTACTTTTTTTTATAATTGTATTTAGTTTATAATTATTGTACTTTTAAAACTTATTGATTTAGAAGATTTAAATTGAGGCATAATAATGGAATCAAAAAAAAAATTATAGAAATATAATAGCACCATAGAGCAAATAGAGCAAGGAATGTTACTTGCACTTTTAAGAAACTCGTACTGTAGATGAAAATCGCTTATACGGGCTGTCAGTTGTCTGCCATTCGTCTTAGTAATTATATCAATAAAGGATGCACCTTTTGACACATTTTTTGTATGAAATAAACAGAGGCGTCTCTACTAGGACACGAATGACATTGTATTCTTGTTCTGTGGTATGTACAATGAAAAAAGGGGAAATAGTTACTGTCTTATGATTATTGCAAAGCAAAATCGACCTTGTTGTTTTGTGACGTTTAAATAACTTTCAACTACAGTGTGGTAGAACACATTTACTGACTGTCACATTTTCACCCAGTTTCCTCTTTTAATTCTGTAATTAACTAGTATGTGTAAATTTTAAACAGAGTACGTGAAACAATAGTAATTAACTAACTAACTTACTATCTTCACGCTGTATCCCTGACGGGTAGTTAGAGAGGACAGATCGCCAGGCTTCGCGATCCATGCATACTTCTTTCGCTTCTTCAAGATTCATCAATCGCATAGCATACTCTTAAATCGAAATACCCCAATAAAATATCGCAAAGGCCCTAAAAAAGTAATCAAGCTTCAAGGTAGTAAATTTCTGCAGCTGTCACACATGCATTAAGTATAAAACCTACTGAATCTAAGTTGGTAAAACAAAAAAAAATGTAAGAAGGTTGATGAAAATAGACTAACGAAACAGATTTTTTTTCTTTCTCACCTGATAAATCTCACTATCGCCAACCAACCAACATTTCAACTTGTACGGACCTACTCTCCGTTTCAACGCGACGATAGTGTCAGAAGGACTAGTGTAACATCATTTTCGATTAGGCGGACCGTTTGATCGGCGATCTTAGTAGTATAAAAATAATAAGAAGCGCTCGTGGCCCCGCGGTCTCAGTGTTCGGTAAACGATCACTGAGGTACGCAACTTTCACTATGGCTGGTCGTCGGATGGGTGACCACTTTGTGGCATTTACATTTGCGAGCGTTTCCGTGCTTCGGAAGGCACGTTAAGCCGTTGGTCCCGGTTGCCAGTAAAATGGCGGTCGTTAAGCCTGGTTGAAGGCCTTATAGGCGGCTTAAAAAAATTTTCAGCAGCAGGTAGCCACAACCTGCGTCTGTCTATTTCAACACGGCAATGTGCTCACCACTATTACGTGGGACAGGAATCCACACGGTGAAAAGTGGGCATATAATATGCCTCTGCCACCCCTTCGGGGATAAGGCGTGATGGATATTTATTTATTTTATTATTTATAAAAATAAATGAAAACAAAACATTACCCATAGTGTCTGATAAAATGGACACCCATTTTTCTACCCAGTAAACTCTTTGTCCGTTCAGTGAGTCATTGAAAATTACAGATATGAACGTGGAAAACAAGAAAAAAAAGACATTATTATAACTAAATATATTTCACATTTCTCAAGCGTAAAGAAAAATGTATACGATTCGCGTAATATATTCTTTTCCCTTCAAGGTCAAAGGGAAGCAGAATTGCTCGAAGGTTGATATTATGCACTGTCAAATGATTATATCTGTATATTTTATAGGGTGCTGGAAATAGAATCGTCCTCGCTGATACGGATGAAATATATATAATATTAGTTTTATAATATTCGGATATTTTTATAAAAGAAAATATCTGTACCTCTTGTGAAAGTTGATATAAGTCGAGTTGTAGCCTTTTGTATTTTTTTCATACAACGGTTTTTTTGTCTAACTCACATTTTTTATCTACATTCGTTTCGGAGATAATTGTTGTTGTTTAAGTGATTATTTGCACACAGTATCGTCGTGATTTCTGGCATAAATGCGGATATATTTATTTTCACATATTTTTTTAAATATTTTCATCGTAAATATTAATATAGAGATATTTCACTATGAACAATAATTTCTTAATATTCACCAGGGTACAATTTAATATGTACCTTCTATTCGAATCGCAACTTTGCCAAATTTGTGATTTGTGATAAATCTCGACTTAAATCATTCTGTACAAATCAACTTATATGTGTAAACAAATATAAATTGCATTGTATTTAAAACTCAAACCAAATATGACTAAAAATGATGTACAACAAGCCATGTTAAATATTACAAGTGCGTACACGTGGCTGGGCCTTAATGCGAGTACTTCAGAGAATACTTCTATTGAATGCGTCTTAACAGACAAAATTGACGTCCTGCAGAAATGGAGTACGTATAGATGTCACCACATCGGGGAATATAGCGCCCCAGACGTCCAGGAGAGCCGTCTACAGCAATTTAATGAAATTGGGTACTCAGGGAGTATGTTTAGTGATGATTCGGATGTAGAGCTGAGAGTAGCTGGTGGAAACTAAAATAAACGGGGCCCTATCTCAATTAATATAGGGTCAAAGCATCGTAAAAGAAGTACGCGACAAAAAAGTAGATGGTAGAAGGAATTTACGTAAATTAAGGCTTTCATACTAAGGGCTGTATTTTAGAACATTATTCAATACTCAAGAAACACTTGAGAGTAGTATTTTAAGGCAAAAACTAGCCTCAAATGTTTCTTGAGTATTGAGTAAAGTTCTAAAATACAGCCCTAAGACTGCGTGAGCAGATTGCTCAAGCACGGAAATGTCAAAGTACTCTGAAACGCAACGTGCATGCTTTAGTGTCTTTTTTTGTATTATCTAAATTTTGGTAAAACTGCTTTGTCTACTTTTATGCCAAAATTGATTTGTAAGTAAATTATTAATTTTCAATAAATATAATTTCTTCAAAATCAATTTACACAAAAGCCAACTTTTAAGTGCAACATAATTTTACATAATTGTACATAACGTGAAAAATGATAACGTGGAAAATTATACATAATTGTACATGTATCATTATTCACGTCATTTTAGCATGTATTTGAAATAATAAAAGTACAACTCACAAGTTTTTCAAGAATTATTTATAATTTATAATTATTACCACAAAAATATACATGCTCTGCTCAGTGAAAGTGATTTTATATTACCTACAAAAAGAGGTAATCATATCTGCCATAGCCCACTTAGATCACGAACTAGAATTTTTTGAATCTTATTTTTCTCTCCTGTAAAATGTAAAGGAAAAAACGGGAAGGTCAAAAGTACTCGGATACCCAGACGTACGTGTATGAAGCGATTGATGAATCTTGAAGAAGCGAAAGAAGTGTGCATGGATCGCGAAGCCTGGCGATCTGTCCTCTCTGACTACCCCGTCAGGGATACAGCGTGAAGATAGTCTAGTTTAGTTTTTAGTTTTTTTAGTGTAAAATGTAGTTTTTTTCACTTGTATCAGTTATTTGATGTCCCTTCTTGTAGGAATGTTTTATATTTCTTCCTACTTAGAACGACAATAAAGGTGGGGAGGATGACCCATTACCCACCTTCGAGTCCTCAATCCTAGCGACAACGGTTAAGGGTTACGTCGACCCATTGTTAGATACGGAGGAATGACGAACCGAACTCGTAAAGGACAGAAAAGATACATGGCGGCAAAAAAAAAAGAAGGGTTGCCTGGTGATGTCTAGAGTACAAGACATACCTATATAAATAACTGTTTAATGAGCCTTAAAAGGATGTCTAGCCGCCTATATTAAGATATATAGGACACCCTATTGCACGCATTTATATAAATAGGCGGCCATTTTCATGCTTCACTTAAGTCGCCTTACATACCTACTTTTTAATAGTAAAGGTATATAAAAAAGATAATTGTTTTGATAACTATTTATAGCTGAACACTTTCATTTTATAATTATAAAGATATAACCTCTTTACACACGTTTGACTTGGGGAGTAAACTAGAGAATGCGTTACGAAAAGTGTGATCGCTAGACTAAAGAATGTTGAGAGGAAAATATAAGATGGTGAAGAGAGAAAAATTGAGAGTTACGTTTCTTCTATTGTATATAGGGGCAAAAGAGAGATGCGAGCACACATTTTGTTTCTCTCGAAGAAGAAATAGAAATTTTATCTTAGTCGGATGGTCTAATGAATAGGCATTTTTTTCTTTTCTTAACAGGTTTGTGACCAACAAAGAACCTAACATTATTCGTCTCTTTTTAATTTGGAAGTTTATATTCTGTTAGAAACTTTTAACAATCAACCCCACTGGGGGTGATTCCTGCCCTCTAACGTACTATTGCTACCTACAACTGTTACAGTTCAACGCTCAATTGCTTGAATTAGAATATTTTAGGCTGTTCTGTGGTACTAAAATTGTCTTGAGAATATAATTGAAAAATGTTTGTCAGTTAGGAGTTACATTCATTTTGAAGACAGATTTTTTTATTGCATGGGAATCCCCGCTGATGTCATGCAGGATACGAATCGTTTAACACCACTCGGTCCTTACCTATTCGTACAGCGCAGGTCGCGTCGGGTAAATCCTTGGAAGTATATCCTAAGAATCCCGGCAGACTTTGGCTATCTCCTCCATCTCGAGCTTATTAATTTGTTATTTATGTTAAGGTGGTTGAGATGAAATTACACTAACACAGTTCACAAGACTATATATAGGTCCTTGTCAGTGGAAGAAATAATTATACGTAACTTACAGACGCCCCACTGTTACACTAGTATTGATCCCGGTAAAATGTAGCCAAGTTACTTTTTATAATCTGCCAGTGAAAGTCCCGTTACAATAGGTCCAGCCGTTTCAAATATTAGCCGGAACAGACATACAAAGAATTTTTTTTTTTAGTTTATATTAGTAGGTAGACATATTATGCCTTCATATGCATTTACTGAAAATCTGTTAATTTAGAACAACAAACAGACACTTCAATTTTATTTATCTACAATTTAATAATAGTAGTACTTGAAGCCCGCGGCTCGGCACGCGTGGTGAAGTACTCCCGTTCCCGATTACCACAGGAATATAGCCAATGTGTTATTCTGATGTGTAAGCTATATTATTGTAAAGTTTTTTACAAACTCAACCCCACTGGGGGTGATTTCTTCCCTCTAACGTACTATTGCTACCTATGAATGAACCGGATGAAGAGTAGAAGCGTGCACGTCGCCATCCCTGCCAGCTACGGCTGCAATTCTACTCCAACACGAGTGCCACCAGGGCGAATGATGCTAGGGCGTGCCCCCGAGGCGACGCGCACCAGTTCGTCCCCGCTGGTGCGAAAAGTGTGTGCCAGAGCGGCGTAGGGGACCGCCACCCTACACGCGTGGTCTGACAGCGGGAAGTGGAGGACGGAGTGCAGGGTAGCTGCGTGGAATGTTAGGGGAGGTATGGCAGATAAGATAAATGAGTTGATGGATGTTATGAATGAGAGAAAGTTAGATGCAGTGTGCTTGACAGAGACCAAGCGCAAGGGCAGCGAAGTCTTGGAGCTCCCGGGTGGGATGCTCGCGCTTTGGTCTGGAGTACCAGAGAGCGAGCATGGCAGTCGGGGGGTTGGAATTTTGCTGTCCTCGCGATTGGCCTCCGGTATGTATGAGTACAAACTGATAGGTTTGACGAAGATTTTCCTGGTAGCTGCTTACGCGCCAGTATCTTCGTCGAACGCGAGTGAGCTAGAGGACTTCTGGGAGAGTATGAGTGAAGCTCTAAATGTGATAGAAGGAAATGAAAGACTTATAGTATGTGGAGACTTGAATAGATGGGTGGGTACCGCTCGCGATGGTTTTGAGTCGGTACTTAGGAAGTATGGGGATAAAAGGATGAACGACGCTGGCAAGCTAATACTGGCATTTTGTAAGGAAAAGGATTTGTTTGTGGCGAACACAATGTTCAACCACAAACAAATTCATATGTATACGAGGGATGTAAGTCAAAGAGAAGCATGATAGATCTATTCCTAATGGATAGTCGGCTCCGTAAACAGGTGATGGACACAAGGGTTTATCGAGGCGCTGAGCTGGGATCAGACCACTACCTAGTCATAACTAGGATTAGGGGTCTGTTCGTGGGTTGGCGTCATCGTACCGAGTGTCCTGAACCTGAGCCGACTTATAGCATCAAAAGCTGGAAGCTGCAGGATGCATCCATAAGGGATAAATATAATGAAAGGGTAGCCGAAAAGCTTGGCGACGTCAATGTAAGTAGTGAGATTGTGGAAAGTGTATGGCAGAACCTTAGGGATAGTATGATAAATGCCGCTGTGGAAGTGTGTGGAGAAACGAAAAGAGGCAGTAGTAATAAGCGTGATGCATGGTGGAATGAGGATGTGAAAGAAGCAGTTCGAATGAAGAAGAAAGCATGGCTAGACTACTTAGCCTCGCGGAATGATTTTAATATGAAAGAGAGATACAAGCTGCAGATAGTTAACACGAAGGCATTAATAGAAAAAGCTCGTGAAAGGTGCAGAATGAAAGCGGATGAAAGGTTGTCGTCCAATTTCCGGGATAATGCCAAGCTCTTCTGGAAAGAGGTAGGCAAGACCCGGATTTGTTCGGCAATCTGCAGTATGAATAAAGTGCTCAGTGTTAACAATGACGTCCTAACAGACCAAACTGACGTCCTGCAGAGACGGAGTGAATTTTATGGAAAGATGTATGCAAGAAAAGACAGAGATGCCACATCGGGAAGTGGAGCTCACTTCGATGCTCCGGATCCCGATGTCATTGAAGTCATTAGTATGAAAGAAATAGAACAAGCGATAAGAAGTATGAAATGTGGTAAGGCTGCGGGAAAAGACAGAGTTACTGCTGAGATGATCAAGTACGGTGGGTCGCGTGTCTGGGACACACTATGTCTGTTATGCAACTTGTGCTGGCGGACGGGTGAGGTCCCAGATGACTGGCGAGTAGCAGTTGTAGTACCTATTTACAATGGGAAAGGCTCGCGCCTAAACTGCTCCAGCTACAGGGCGATCAGCTTGGTCAGCTTAGCTAGTAAGGTGTATGCAAAGGTTACAACGGCACGAATGCAAGAAAAGTCTGAAAGGTTTTTATGGGAGGCTCAATGCGGATTCCGACGTGGAAGAGGTTGCATGGATCAAGTGTTTTCTCTCCGCATGATCGCGGAAAATTTTCTGGCTGTTAGCCAGAAGGTTTTCTGCGCTTTTGTGGATCTAGAGAAAGCATTTGATAACGTTGTGAGAGAAACGCTGTGGGACTTGCTGCCAGGATATGGCGTGGACGGCTCGCTACTGCGGGCAATACAGTCGCTTTATAGGGACTGTAAGGCTTGCGTGCGAGTAGGAGGGGATGTGTCACCTCTTTTTGATGTCTGTACAGGCGTCAAACAGGGATGTGTCATGTCCGCCTGGCTGTTCATAGTGTATCTGGACAGTTGCCTGCAGAAGTTGAAAGATTTTAATATGGGTGTGAATTTGGGTGACTTTACAGTAAACTGTCTGCTGTACGCTGATGATGCGGTGCTTATGGCCTCATCAGAAGCCGACCTACAGACATTAGTCACTAATATGAAAGAGGAGTGTGAAAGTAAGGGTCTTCGCTTGAATGCAAGTAAAAGTAAGGTTCTAGTATTTGAAAGAGGTGACGTAAGAACCAAATGCGAGCTTATGGTAAACCAGGAACGTCTAGAGCAAGTGAATGAAATTGTGTATTTAGGAAGTATGTTTAGCGCGGATGGAAGATGTGATTCGGATGTAGAACGGCGAGTAGCTGCCGGAAACAAAGTTAACGGTGCTTTGTCCCAGTTAGTAAAGCGACAAAGCATCGTAAAAGAAGCACGAATGGCGATTCATAACGCATTGCTAGTGCCATATTTGCTTTACGGTAGTGAAACCTGGGTATGTCAGCAGCTGCATGAAATTAAATTGAATGCTGTGGAGATGCGATCACTTCGAAAATTGTGCGGCGTTACCTTGGCCGACCGAATACGTAACGAAGTGATACGCAATATGGCAGGTTTGAATGAAAGTGTCAGCGTTAAGCTGGAAAAGGGCGTGCTCTGTTGGTTTGGACACGTCCAACGAATGAGTGAGGAACGATTGACGAAGAATATATATTGTTCAAAAGTAGAGGGTAGAAGGAGTCAGGGTAGGCCGAGACTTACATATGAAGACCACGTGAGCAGATTGCTCAAAAACGGAAAGGTCAAAAGTACTCGGATACCCAGACGTGCGTGTATGAAGCGATTGATGAATCTCGAAGAAGCGAAAGAAGTATGCATGGATCGCGAAGCCTGGCGATCTGTCCTCTCTGACTACCCTGTCAGGGATACAGCGTGAAGATAGTTAGTTAGTTAGTTTTTTACAAATCCATTCAGTAGATTTTGCGTGAAAGAGTAACAAACATCCATACAAACTTGCGCGTTTATAATATTAGTAGAAAAAAACTAAACTAAACTATCTTCACGCTGTATCCCTGACGGGGTAGTCAGAGAGGACAGATCGCCAGGCTTGACGATCCATGCATACTTCTTTCGCTTCTTCAAGATTCTTCAATCGATTCATACACGCACGTCTGGGTATACGAGTACTTTTGACCTTTCCGTTCTTGAGCAATCCGCTCACGTGGTCTTTATATGTAAGTCTCGACCTACCCTGACTTCTTCTATCCTCTATGTAATATTAGTAGGATAAATAAAATTTGGCTAAGGCAACCAAGCCATTTAAAAACATTTAAAAAATGGTAGTTTGAAAAGTAAATAGAACTTTCGATTTCTTTTTCAAACTTTAATGGTTAAAGGACACCATCAATACCCAGTACCATTACTTTTTAGTGACGTAACTTCGATCGAAGCAGGTTACGCACTTAACAATAAGTTTAGACCCCACTGTGCACTTTTGTGACGAAACTTCTGAGATTTTTTATCGGTGCTTTCTTAAGGTTTGATTTGTGGATACTTTCTTCTAAGAATAATGATGAACTACGAGGTTTAGGTATAGTAGATAGACACAGGCATACAATAAGTCAAAATTTCACCGCATGCATTTGTCGCACGTAACAGGATCCCATTGAATTGGACTAGGCACAAGTTGTAGCGCGCTACAATTTTTTTTTTGGCTTCCTTTTTTATTGCTTTGAATTTGGCTTAACGACTGCCGTATTACTGTCGACCGGAACCAACGGTTTGAAGTGCCTTCCGAAGCGCGATAATGCTCGTCACTGGAAATGCTATAAACGGTCACCCATCTCAGGATCGACCATAGAATAAGATGCTTAACACAGTGATCGATGCACTAATGGAGCTACGATTCATTAATAAGGTTCTTGGTCACGCCGTTCTCACAGTTGTGAAGCGCCATCTGATGGCATATTTTAGAAGCTTGTTGATTAGCTCGATGAGCTGCCATTAGTGCTGCGATAAAGTATTCTTGGCACCGCATTATGAATTTAGTCTTTCCGTCGCTTAGGCGCTGTTAGCCACGAAAAAAGGGTACCTCTGCTCACCCGCTAGGAATCTCCTTAATACGCTGTCTTAGATTTCCACCTCGCTGCCCACTCATCAATTACTGGTGTTGGTGGATTTATATTTTCTCTGGAGTGAACTCAAAACATTAAACTTTGGGGGACATGCTGTACCCACGCTGTGTGACTGTGTTCTGTGCTACATCATCTCAAGCTAATGATCATCATCATCGTGCATGCCTTATATACGCGGTACGTGTTAGTAGATTTCATCGGCCGACCGATAGAAGTCTATTGGAGTACTACGAGTTTTGTCATAGTAGACTACGAAAAAAAGTCAAAATTGTACTGGTGGCTTTCTATTGAGCGACGATTTCGACACGATTGAATTAGCAGACTCGGCCCCCTGTTCTAACGCAAGAACCAAGCGATGAATATTAATTAATTAATTATAATTTAAAGTGCATTACAAACGAATCCATTAGGCAAATACAAAAATAGTGTGTTAGTTACAAATTATCCTATTAGATGGAGCCACTCCACTCTACGAGTAATTAACTTAAACTCATATTGTCTATGCGCTGTTATTTTTTAAAGTGCAAAGGATGGAAGTTTTAGGCCAGCTTATCTATACACATAATATATCTAGACGAAGATTGTAGTGTCTTTGTATGTACGTAATATATTTGTGTGGTTGTTATTTATTTATGTATGTATATGTATTTATGTATGTATATTTATTTATGTGTATTTTTGTGTATGTATGTAATGATGACTTAGTAAGTTTTTAGGTAAATTACATTATATTGATTAGTTAATCGTCTTCGTTTGTTAAAAAAATTGCTACCCATTTCACATATGGTCCTTGACAACTTCTCCATCCAAAGGTTGCCTGTAAGAGATTGCTCTTTAGCGATAAGGCCGCCCTTTGTTCATTTATGAAACTGTTATCTCTTTATGTTAGTGTTTTATATTTGTGTGCAATAAAGTTTATTCTGTTCTATTCTATTCTATTCTAAGAATAAAGCTTTAACGTTACATGACATAGTAAGTAATAATAGATGTATGTAACTGTAAATATGTCACGCAATGATTGTGTGTGCAACTCGTGACAACAGTTGCTAGATGGCTCTTTTAACTTCTATCAAGAGTTCTCTGTTCTTCTCTTCCTACGATAAAGTTTGTGTTTGTCTTATGTCACTTGAAGAAGTAAAGAGGTGGATTAATTCGTCAGTTTCTAGTAAGTCTCGATATTGTAATTAGTAACGCGTCTGATGCATTAAACGCTGGTTCAAGTCCGGTTCGACACTGAAAAATTTTTCCAATTAAAATTATGGAAATTAGTTATCAAAATTGTTTCTAATGATAAAGTTCGTGTTGGAAATTCAAATTTCTTATTAAGCAAGTAAAACCACGTAGAACGGCTAGCTGTATAGCGAAAATTAATTAAATCAAAAGCACTCAGTCTTTGTTGGTTAAGAATTGCGTTCAGTTTTTTATCTTTAGCTACAGATTCCGGAGACCGTACCTAATGAATTCTTGAGTATGGATTATAGAAGTGCCTGTCTCTGCTCTTTATTGTAGCTGTGGGGGAAAATATACGTATATTGTGCTATGTGATTGGAAAACGATGTAAAATTTTGTTATTAGTATGGATTGAATCAAAGGTTAGGTCCGAAAGGAGCTTTCTTCCACGTACGCTTGGATTGTGGAATGAGGTTCCTGCCTTTTTTTTCCGAACGTCTACCGTATGGGGTTCTTTAAGGAGGTTCTTGTTCTTAGGTGTTTACATGTTCGACAGAACGAGAACTGGACCTCCAAAAATAGTATACATAATTTTTTAAAACATATTTACATAGGTAAATCAAAAATACACATATATTTATTGATATATTTCTAAACACTTTTATACGCATAACCAGCGAAGCTTTATAGATCGTTCTCCCTGACTATCCCATCAGGGAAACAGCGTGAAGATTGTTTAATAATAAAAATTCTTGACTGCCTCGGTGGCGCAGTGGTAGTGCATGCGACTGCCGCGACTGAGGTCCTGGGTTCGATTCCCGGGTTGGATCAAATATATGAGTGATCAACAAATGTTTGTTTCGGAGTTTGGGTGTTTCCTATGTATAATATGTATGTATTTAGAAATATATAAGTATGTTTATCAGTCGTTTAGATCCCATAACACAAGCTTATATTAGCTTACTTTGGGCTAGACGGCGCAGTGTAAAAAAAAATGTCCTGCAAAATATTTATTTAATATTTAAACCATTTGAACGAATAAACGAACGAATGTATTCTAAGCACGTTTCCACATGAAACTAAAGACTAATTACAGCACTAATGAGGCCAAATATGTCCGAAAATGTCCAACCCAGCCGACTCACTGATTGCTTTCTGATCAGATACCTTTTAATTAATACCAGTAAGCTTTGTGGCAAGAAAAAATGCTATAGATTTATTTGAATAGAATAGAATAGAATGAACTTTATTGCACATCAATAATAATATTTGATGTCCGTTATTGAAAGTTCCATTGTCTAATAAAGATTTTGGTGGGTTTTGTACCAGATAAATTATTAGGGACGCTGTCAAATTCTAATGTTCTGTTTATAAATAGTAATTTAATTATAGGTATTAAACAAAACAGGCAACGATAAAAGCGCTCGTAGCCCCGCGGACTCAGTGTTCAGTTAACGATCACTGCGTTAAGTAACATTCGCTATAGGTGGTACTTGGATGGGTGACCTCTTTGTGGAATTTACATTTGCGAGCGTTTCCGTGCTTCGGAAGGCACGTTTAGCCGTTGGTCCCGGTTGCCAGTAAAATAACTGTTACGTGGGACAAAAATGCATGTGACATGTGGGCGCATAGTATGCCTCTGCCTACCCCTTCCGCGATGGAGGCGTGACTATATGTATGTATGTATGTTGAGTATATATAGTTTAAGTTATAAATATTGTAAATTCCTATTGTAAGTTTATGGTGTACAATAAAGAGTATTGTATTGTATATACTAAATATTAAAAAAAAACGTCTTAAATCCACTAGCAATAAATGTTGCGGAAGTTTACTCCTAGCAGATGAATTCTATCGTGTAAACGCTATAAAATAAGTCAACTTCTGCAAGTTTCAGTTACAAGTCGAACTTTCTGAAAGTATCGCGTGTATACAATTTCCGTGACCTTACAGTATATCCACTTTTATTTAAATGTTTGGAGCAGTATCATTTAAAATTTATTTCAGTATTGTTGCCGAATTGCCCTTGGTCCGTAGTCAGTTCTACACTTTGAAATCCCGTCGGACCAATTTAAACCTAGTCATTTATAAATTCTACAATATTGCTTTAAAATTTGTTCGATTTGTCGACATTTATGATTACTGCTCCACTCTCCAGGGAATTAGCGTGATGATAAATACCTATCGCTTTTCTCGAAAAATGTGCTATCAAACACAAAAAAAAAATTTTCTAATGTGATTAGCGTGTTCAACCAAACAAACAAACTCTTCAGCTTTATAATATTAGTATAGATTCGTTTACGAATAGTATAGTAATGGACGGTTCCGTGGTAGGTTCGGTTCTTTCTTTTTGAAACTGTCCATGTGTACTTAATTAATCCTATTTCTCTCAAACTAACTGCATAATACCCATAATGTTAAGATTATAAATTGGGCCATTGTGAGTGCTCTCCTAATTCTAAGCCTATTAATTTAAGTGTATCAATGTGTGCATCTTACGTATGCGGTTACAGAATTAATACATACAGTCACGCTTTGTTTTCCAAAGGGGTAGGTAGAGATGGCACAGTGTTAAATGTGTGCGACTGCCGAGTTCAAATCGAATTCCAGTTTTTAACAAATATTTGTGAAATCCGCAAATGTTTTTCGGATAGTTTATGTTTTCTAACTAACTATCTTTAAGCTGTATCCCTGACGGAGTAGTCAGAGAGGAGGTTTCGCAAGCAGATTCATTAATTGCGTCATACATGCAGCAATCTGCTCTCGTTGTCTCCAATTCTAATTTATGTTTTCTATGTTTTATTTGTATGTCTTTATAAAAATATAAGTATGTTTATCAGTTGTCTAGATTCTGTAGCACAAACTTGTACATGAAAAATAAATCAAATACGTATCGGACTTGCACGGGAGGGTTCCGTTCAAATTTGCTGATGCAAATAGTTGTATGTCAGCGCATCACACTCGACAACAAATATCGCGCGCATATAAATTGATTTTATATGATGTTTTCATAGAACTTTTATATGAACCAACCACCCTACCTTTACCCCTGTGCAAGGTATGTATTTTTGATATTTCAGCAAATGGTTTTATTATTTTCTGATTAATTTCCTGTATTCGTGTTGTAGGAAAATACTTCTTGCCTAACTACATTTTTCTGAAGAAGTACCTGGGACTGTGAATAATTTTTATATTTTTTTTAAACAAGTGTATTTTATTAAATACATACATACATACATATCGTCACGCCTTTATCCCCGAAGGGGTAGGCAGAGGCATATTAAAAGCCCACTTTTCACCGTATGCATTTTTGTCCCACGTAACAGGTGGTAAGCCCATTGCCGTGTTGAAATGGACAGGCGCAGGTTGCAGTGACGTGCTACTGAAATTTTTGTAAGCCGCCGTAAGGCATTCAACTAGGCCTAACGACTGCCGTTTTACTGGCAACCGGGACCAACGGTGCCTTCCGAAGCACGGAACTGGGATGGGTCTTAAGGGCCGAATAAATTTAATAAAATAAAATGTGTCTATTATAGATATTAAATTTGGAAGAAATTTTGAACCCGTTGCCTTTTTAGTGAGGTGGTAACAAAATGGCTAAAAGGTCTTATGTGCTAGACACTAATTAGAACGACCAATTAAAGTCCTGGTAGTCTCGGACTTGTTTTGTATTTTATTAAATAGTAGTTTCTTAAACAAAGTTTCGACAACGTGCACGAGTGTTTTGAAATCGGATAACTCAGTGGAACGCAATTCAAACGCAAGTCAACGATCGTCTACTATCGAGTCGAAAAATTGATAAAAAATCGAGTGTAAATAAATTAATAAATATTGTGGGACATTTTTTTTCACAGCGCCGTCTAGCCCAACAAAAGCTAAATAAAGCCTTTACATTAAGCTTGTGTTTTAGGATCTAGACGACGGATAAACATACTTAAATATTTCTAAATACATACATATTATACATAGGAAACACCCAAACTCAGAAACAAACAATTGTGGATCACACAAATATTTCTTCCAACCCGGGAATCGAACCCGGGACCTCAGTAGAATGCACTACCACTGCGTTACCGAGTGTAAAATACAAAAGTATTTAAATTTGAATTAAAATGTAGCAACGAGTATATTTATTAAGTATACAAAGCGAAGTAAACACGCGATTTTTAGGTGTCAACTAGTGTTAATGTTTTTTGTTGCCTTACAATGTATGATAATATGATTTATTACTCGATTACTCATAAAGGGGAATGTTCAAGCATATTAATTCTACTAATATTATAAACGCGAAAGTTTGTGGGAAGCGTTCGTGGCCCGCTAACTCAGTGTTCTGTAAACGATCACTGCGTTAAGCAACTTTCACTAATTTCAAGAGCAAGTCGCCACAGCCTGAGCCTGTCAATTTCAACGCGGCAATGGGCTCACCACCTGTTACACGTGGACTAAATTACATACAATATGGGCGTATAATATGCATATGCCTACCCGTTCGGGGATAAAGGCGTGACAATATGTATGTATGTAAGTAAAGTTTGTGAGTGTTTGTATGTTACTTCTTGACGCTAAAATGTTGCTCACTACCTATCACGTGGGACCAAATTTAGCTGGTGATGTGCGTGTAGACTATGCCTTTACCTACCTCCGGAAAAATAGGCTTTATTAATATGTGTATAAAGTAACATTATCAAGAGCTCAGGTTTTCTCAGCTTGTTTCGAGGCTAATCTACCTTACATTTATGACAGATTGTGCTACTACAGTGTCCGTACTTCAATTTATTTTAGTATTTTATAGAATGAAGGGACAACACAGCTTTATGTACAACTAACTAAAATAAGTATACCGTGCACAAGATAAGTGTTACGACACATTAAACGACTATTAGGTTACAGCTGTTATTTATTTATAGGATGGACCGAAGACCTGGAAAAGATTGCAGGGAGATACGGTCCTCCCTGGGGCTATCCTTCCGAGGGCTCACCCGGGATTCCTGGCTATAGACAGATGAAGTGAAACGTGTGGTTTTAGTCGGTAGGAATCCGGCATCCATGACGATTTCCACAAGAAAAAAAAAGAAAGTGAGATACGGTTCTGCGCCTTCAGCATCCAGTCCGAAATGACTTAAGTCCAGCAGTAGACTGCCATAGGCTGATTTGATTGAGAGATTCTTATCAGAAAGAAGCAACTTTAGTGATCGTTGAAGACACAGGAATTAAACTACTTGCCGCCATGTTAGATGTATCCTATTTTGATGCGTACGATATATTATTGTAAAATTCATTAAAATCAATCATGGAGTTCTTGCGTGAATGAGCAACATAAATATATCCATACAAACTTTTACATGTCTAACTAGTCCAAATCCGCGGCTTTTCCTGCGTGGGCAATTTTTCCAATTCCCGTTTCCCACAGAAACTTGAGTAATATTTTATAACTAGTGACCACTAGTGACCCTTACGGCATCGCCCGTGACATACTTAAAACTCCCGTCGCACCTATTTAATCCCGTCGCTTATAAATCCTACAATAATGCTTATAATTTGTCCGATTTGTCGACATTTATTATTACTGCTCCGCTTTTTAGGGTGTATAGTAATTATATATAACTTATAGCCTTCCTCGTTAAATAGGCTTTACAACTCCAAAAGATTTTTTTTAAACCGATCAGTAGCTCTTGAGATTAGCGCATTGAACCAAACGAACAAACTCTTTAGCTTTATAAATTAAAAGAGATTTCTAATAATTTAAAACGTCTAAGACTTTTGGACAAAAATGGACTACTTTAAAAGTATTATTATCCTCATTTATTATTGTTTTACGATAGATTTCCGCCATGAAACGCTTAATTTAATTAGTTCCAAGATGATTAACAAATTTCGCTTAAAAATCTTTAACGTCCTTTACTTAGAAAAACATGTGTAATCCCTAATTAGAAACAAAAAGTTGCGAAAGAGTTGTTTAATGTTCGCAGTAGCGCAGGTGTGCTTCAAATTGCGCAGCAACCTAATTAAATGAATGCAAATATTTGTAAAGCCTGTTATAATTTACGGTGAATCTATTGATGTACTTAATTGGGAGGAGTCCTTATTTATAAGGGTATTTTCTAAAAGGTTATATTATTATGCAAGTGTAGGAATGAAATTGCGTCGAGTGTTTGTTGAAAATAATCGCATTTTAAGTTTATGTTTGTGTGAATAGTGTAAATACTGGTAGGGGTCGACCTCGGCGTACGTATTTCAATCAAATCGAAGACCTTTTGGAAAAAGGCCAGGTCAAGAGTACCTTGATCGGCGAGCGTGTATGAAAACACTCATGAAAGTACGAGAAGCAAAAGTTGTATGTCAGAATCGTAGCAAGTGGAAAGCTATAGTCTCTGCCTACCCCAATGGGAGACAGGCGTGATAATATGTATTGTTTGTAAAAATTTTCTTAAAATATGTTGGGTTTTTTTTAATACATACTGAGGAGGCAAAGAAGCAAGACGCAAGAAAGATAACACTTTCATTACTTTATTTTTAGCACAGTACATAAATAGTTAAATACACTATACATTTAAATTTATTAAGTAAGGCTAAAAGATCACAGCTCAGCATAATGCTATACATGACCATATCGCTGATTGTCATCCGTGGCCCACAAGAACTGAATATGAATTTGTATCATACGACCCACTTGATGTAAAGTAGTTACCATAGCATAATTTTAGAAGTTTGGTACACCAGAAGTGTTACACTCTCGCTGCCGACCCTGTTGCCATAATATTTATTTTTTATATTTGACACGTCAAAATGGCGCCGCCCGCCTTATGAAAAGCAGAGACGACGATCCGTGACTGAGGGCCGCTATCCCAGCCGGTAGGGCCCCAATAGCGACCCTCAGGTTGACGGCCCAGAAATATGCCTTTTAACGCTTCTTTCAAAGGACCCAGGATTGTAAGGGGAGGGAAACACGTGCGCTGGCATAGAGATATATTATGACAGACAGGCTGTCTCTACCTTGAAAAATTCAACTTGGTTTAATCAACACTAAGTTACCAACGACCGGGACCAACGGTTTAGCTTACCTTCCGGACCAAAAAAAACATTTCTCCAGTTGCATTTTTATTTCACACAATAGATGGTAAGGCTAAATTACAGTGCCGAAACATTCAAAGTCCAATAAAAACTTTACGCGGTTCCTGGTTTCTTGAATAAACGTTTTAAAATACACCGGGTTTAACACTCAGATAATGATAGATATCGACAAATATAAAGAGCAATCATCGGAATAACTCAGCAATTCCTATTCTCCAGTAACTGGGTCCCGGAAACAATTTTCATATATACCCCGATTTCCTTTCGGTAAACTGTCCAGAATTCCTAATTTCCCCAAAAAAATATCAAAAAGATTTCTCGTGACAATCGCGTCAAAAGGGTAGGGTGGCCACTCTGAATTAGATTTAGACACAAAGGGCTGTGTAAAGTGTTGTTTGTTGTATCATATCCCATTGTTAGGGGAAAATGTGTGCAACAAGGGAACCCTTTCTAGATTTCTCTGGGACTATTTTTTGTTTTGTTATCATTGATGATTTTTGGTATTTTTTCTTGTTTCGAAAAGGAATGTAGGCTGTGTGTTGAATAATTTATTTCTTAACAGTGGTATGTATTTATTTAGTGTCTGTATTTGTATAAAGGAGGATGCTTGTTAAACCTTATAAAGAGGGGTGTTAGTTTGAATGTTATGTGTGTATGTGTCTGTGGTCGTTATTAGTTTTTATACGAGTAAATTCATTGAGATGCGCATTTCTTTAAATTTTTGTAATTTCGACTACCCTGTCCGGGATATAATGTTAAGATTGTTTTGATTTTTATTTATAACTAACTAACTAACGAACTATCTTCACGATGTATCCCTGACGCCCTAGTTAGAGAGGACAGATCGCCAGCCTTTACGATCCATGCATACTTCTTTGGCTACTTGCAAAATCATCAATCGCTTCATACATGCTTGTCTGGGTATCTGAGTACTTTCAACTTTTCAGTTTTTGAGCAATCTGCTCAATGCTCAATGTAAGTCTCGGCCTACCCACACTCCTTTTACCCTCTACTTTCGCACAATATATATTCTTCGTCAATCGTTCCTCACTCATTCGTTGGACGTGTCCAATTCAACGGAGCACGCATAGTTATTTATGTTTATAAGATTATGTGGTTTTTTAACAATTTTATTTAAATACTGTTTTCGTCACTTGCGTATAAGTATACATTATGTACAATCAGATTTTTTTTACTTGTAGCTAGGCGACACTGTCAGTTAACAACTAGCAACCCTTGGAAAATTTATTGGAACGTTGACTTGTCCGTTTTTAAACAGTCTGCTCACATGGTCTTAATATGTAAGTCTCAGCCTACCCTGACCCCTTCTGCCCTCCACTTTTGCACAATATATATTCTTCGTCAATCGTTTCTCACTCATTCGTTGGACGTGTCCAAAACAACAGGGCACGCCCTTTTTTAGGTTAACGCTGACACTTTCATTCAAACCTTATTATAATCATAATCATAACCATATTACGTATTCGGCCAAGGTTATGCCGCACAATTTTCCAAGTGATTGCACCTTTACAACATTCAACTTACTTTCATGCATCTTCTGACACACCCAGGTTACACTACCGTAAAGCTACGTTGGCACTAACACTGCGTTATGAATCGTGAGTCGTCGTCTTTTACGATGCTTTTTCGTTTCACCAACTGGGACAAAGCATCCCGTTAACTTTGTTTTCAGAAGTTATTCGCCGTTCTATATCCGAATCACATCTTCCGTCAGCGCTAAACATACTTCCTAAATACACAATTTCATTCACTTGCTCTAGACGTTCCTGGTTTACCCAAATCTCGCATTTAGTTCTTACGTCATCTCTTTGAAATACAAGAACCTTAGTTTTACTTGCATTCATCTAAAAATAGGATTGGATAAAAGTAAAAAAAAGACACCTATACTTATAATATTATAAAGCTGAAGAGTTTGTTTGTTTGTTTGGTTGAACGCGCTAATCTCAGGAACTCCTGGTCATATTTAAAAAAAATATTTTTGTGTTAGATAGCCCATTTATCGAGGAAGGCTATAGGTTATATATCATCACGCTACTTCCCCGGAGACCGGAGCAGTAGTCATAAATGTCGACAAAGCAGGCAAATTTTAATGCATTATTTGAGAATTTATAACCGACGGGATAAGGTTAACGGGAAGTTGGTGCGACGGGAGTTCGAAGTATGTCACGGGCAAAGCCGGGTTGTTCACCTAGTTTATATAAATAGCAAGTCAGCTAGGAATAAGTTGTTCGTGTACCAAAAACATTAGTTAAAAACAACTTCTAATTACTATCGACAACGTGACAACTCGTATGCGGGCCATCAATTTGGGCGCAAAATAAACGCTAGTACATTTCTCTCGGTGGTCATTTATCTCCGTCCACGAACCTTTGTGGCTTAGGAGCGACACGAAAAAAATGTCTTTTTTAAGCCTTGGCAGTTTTCCTTTCACTAAATGAGTTTGGATTGGCAGTGTAAAGATTGGTTTAGCGACTGATTAATTAATACATATATTATAATGAAGCACGGCAATGGGCTCACCACCTGTTACCTAGGACAAAAATGTATACGGTGATATGTCCCATTATCTGAGAGCCTACCGCCTGGACATGAGGTACCATGGCCAATCTGGAAGTCTTTAAATAAACTCCGAACACAGAGGCTTCTCGGATGGCTTGAATCTGGAGTGCATATGTGGGGCTGTCCCCCAGACAGTGAAATATCTGATGTCTTGTTCTGCATGCCCTTCCAACTGCACGCAGGAGGACCTAATGAATGCTACTGAAAATGCTGTTCTTGTAGCTAAGTTTTGAGCCGAAACAATTTAGGTTTGTTGGCGATACGAAAAGAAGAAGAAGTAACATGGCAGTCGTGAATTCAAGTTGAAGGCCTTATGGTCGGCTTGAAAAATTTCAACAGCAGGTCGCCGCAGCCTGCGCCTGTCCATTTCAACACGACAATGGGCTCACCACCTGTTACGTGGGACAAAAATGCATAGGGTGAAATGTGGGCGTATAGCATGCCTCTGCCTACCTCTTCGGGGATAAAGGCGTGACAATATGTATGTATGTACGTATAAATGTTCATATCGCAGTTTCGGTGTAGCCTATGTATAATATATTATGTATTTAGAAATATATAAGCATGTATATCAGCTGTCTAGATCCCATAGTACAACCTTATAGCTTAGTTTGGGCTAGATGGCGGTATATTAATAATAATGTTATATTACCGGTTGCATGCAAAGCATTAATTCAAGAGCCCCCGGGTCTACTATCTATTTAATATTTCACCCCCTAACTGTCCTCAGTATTAAACATCCTACTTATATTATAAACGCTATATTGTAACTTTTTCACGCAAAATCTACTTAATGGATTTTGATGAAACTTTACAATAATATAGCTTACACATCAGAATAACACATAGGCTACTTTTTATCCCGATAACAAGTTCCTGTGGGAAACAGGAACGATAAAACTTCAGCACGCGTGCGGAGCCCAGGCGTCAACTAGTACAAAATAAGTTAGATTGATCTTGTGAATGAGGCAGGTGAACAAAAGAAGAAGTGAAGAAACACATTATTAGTGGTATAAAATTAATCAACCAACAGGTTACATACTTAACATTCACGCCTTTGTCCCCGAAGGAGTGGCAAAGGTATACAATACGCTCACATTTCACCTAAAATATTTTTGACAACTAACTGGAAGCTGAGTCTACTATTGACAAGTCGTAGAACTATCAAAAATGCAACTGACAAGCGGCCACTGGCGCGGTCCATGTTTCGCACTCATCGGCAGACTGATAGAAGTCTATTGGAGTACGATTGTAATAGTAGACTACGAAAAACTGTCAAAATTGTACCGGTGGCTTTCTATCGAGCGACTATTTCGATTATATTTCGACATGATTGAAATGGCAGACTCGACCCCCTGGTGGTGAGGCATTTTCGGTGTTAAAATGGACAGGCGTAGGTTGTGGCGAGCTACTGTTGATAATTTTCAAGCCGCCTATAAGGCTTTTAACTTGCCTTAACGACTGTTAAATTACTGGTAATCCGGACTATTAGCACTTCTTGTCAGTCTATAACATTCCACTGCTGGACTTACCAATTCTCGCTTTTCTTATGGGGAGGGAGTTTGGTTTAATGTACTACAATAGTAAGTGTGATTTCACCTTAACTTACTGAAGATGCAGCCAGGCTTGTTTTCAATTAAAGGTGCTTCCACACTTGTTATTTGAGTATAGATTAATGTGACAGGTATTTGTTGAAATTGTATTTCTGCGCTGCCCATTACCTCGTTTTATGTAAAACTATCGGATGCCACAGGTATTTACTGCCGTAGTGGCTGTTTCCGTGAGAAAGCGGGAATAAAATGTAGCCTAAGTTACTCTTAATAACATCAGCTATCTAAGTTTCAGTGAAAGTCTCGTTAAAATCGGTACAGCCATTTCAAAGAATAGGTGGAACAATTATTTTTATGCAATACTATCATATTATGCATATAAAGAAAAGCCGTTAATTTGGAATGACAAACAGATACTTCAATTTTATTTATCACTATACATATCTCTTATTAATACAGATACAATTTACAGATAAAATTTTACCCAATATTCTCTACAGAATTCTGGCAATAATCATAATAAAAACATAAAAAAAAATTGTTTATTCATTACTATACAAAGTAAAATTTGTATCTAAATCTACCCAGGGATATGTAATTATAATATCTTAAACACGTAAATCTTAACAATCTCCCTTGTAATCCACTTACGGAAGATGAAGAGGGTTACCCTTCATGTAATGTCTTTATTATATCGGCTGTACCATGTTACCTAATTAACCATTCCCTAAATTAAGGGTAACGTATCTTTATTGGGTTATATTGTAGTTATTTGTTTAGATTTTTTTTAATTATGCGCTCATAGCCGTGCTACCCCAGTGTTCTGTAAACGATTACTGCATTAAGCATTATTCACTATGACTGGTTCTCAGATGGGTGAGTTTTTTTATTGGGACAAATTCCACCCACATTCCCTTTTCTGTGACTCCAGTAAACCAGGATCTACAGCAATGACCAAAAACCCGAAAAAAGTTACACCGAGCCGATCTCGGTGAAGTCCCAGGAGAAGTTAGAATGTCTTGGAACCCGCAACGAACTTAATCAGAAGATAATTTAAGGGAGTCGGAAAATCTGTTGCTGAGACTCGGAACATCAGATCTCCTTAGTCTCATGTACTGCTGTCCCCCTTCTCCACTCAGCGCGAATGTTAGCTCGTTTTATCTTAGGCTGTGGCTACTTATTTCTTGTCTTACAGTTTTTATTTTGAGGTCCAAGTACATGTATTTATTGCTAATACATTGAGGTATGTTAAACATGTTTCTAAGGGCTTTACTTTGGAATCTCTACAAAATATCTATATTACTATTGCCGTACCCCATAATTGTATACCATATGTCCAGATTGGTTTTATTATGGCTTTATATGTTTTGGCGTAATAAGATCTTCTTCAAAATTATATGTTTCGCCTTATCCTTCGTTTGTAGAAAAAACTGAAATGTTGGCTATAGCTTAGTTCAGGGTGTTTGAAAACTACTTTGAATGTAGTTATAAGTTGTCATGGAAACACTTATCAGCTAACTTCATGGTATCGGTTATTCGTGACGGTGTGCGCGCATTGTTAAAATTTACTCTCATAATTTTTCCCTAACGCGCCAAAAGAAGTAAAACTGCAAAAATATTCTTTATATAAATTTATATTTTTTTGACAGGTCAGGATTAAAATTGAACTGTAATTGCCACGTCATGGCGTCAATATTGATGCGTCAGCCATTAATGGCGAGCGTTCAGATACGGCACTTGATTTATTGGGGCATTACATGAAAACAATCTCATTTTCAGGCGTAACACTGAACTTGTATACAATTTAGTATGTTAACGGTATATGCAGTACATACACATCAAGGACTATTTAACCAATGGACGCGTAATGTACTCAATAAAGTATGAATCACGTTCAACCAACTTTCTTGCCGGGGAAAACTACACACATATTGTTTTCTTACTCTTGCATAAAGTGTTGTCAATGTCTAACAACCAGTAAACATGTAGCTATGCAATACGAATTTGACACAATATTATTCGACTAATTTGAGATGGTAACTCTTTCTATAATGTTTATAGAGAATGAAAGTATATTAAATATAGGCCGATTAAGACAGCGACTTAGCTAAAAATGCTTAGCAAATGGCAAGCGGGAATAGGCGCAAACGAAAAGATAGCGCGTCAATTGGTTAAATCGTCCTAGATACACATAAATAGATATATAACTACGAGTACTAGCCCCGAGCTATGCCGTAATTATTATCTAATCTGTGTTGATGTGTTATGTCTGGAGGGCGCATACGCGTAAGGTACCGTTTCTACAGACGTGTATGTTGGCGGTATCGAGCAAAGCGGACAGTAAATGCTATTTCAGGCTTGCCATCGTTAGGCTCCTCTGAAAATCAGTGCTGACAAACTGATCTCCAGTGGAGACAGCTTATAACACATGCACGATATGGTACTGATTTTTAAAGTATAATTTTATTTTGTTTGTTTTTATTTGATTACGTGTTTTTTTATACATTACTAGATGACCCCCACAGCTTTGCCCGTGAAATATTTCGACTTCCTGTCGCACCTAATCCCGTCGCTTATAAATTCTTCAATGATGCATAAAAATTTGCCCGATTTGTCGACATTTATGACTACTGCTCTGCTCCCTAGTGTAATAGCGTAATGATATATAGCCTATAGCCTTCCTCGATAAATGGGCTATCTAACACAAAACGATTTTTTCAAATCCGACCAGTAGTTCATGAGATTAGCGCGTTCAACCAAACAAACAAACTCTTCAGCTTTATAATTTAATATTTTATACATTATGAATAGTGTGTTGTTCTGTTCTGAGTGGAATAGAAAAGTTCTTTTTAAATTGAGCAATCTATACGAGAGATTCCGAGCACTATTAAGAAATTCACGGCCCGTTTTTACTGTTGATTGATGCCACTTGGTGGAATTTGCTACACATCTTGAACAAAATCACTTGTACTACTTTACATTATTTAAACCTGTTCGGTTTCGCCTTACGGCATTTTCAAAGGTTAGCACATATTTTATGGCCTAACCTTTGAAAATGCCGTAAGGCGAAACCGGTCAGGTTTAAATAATAAATAAGTGGAACTGTTCAACATAATACGCCTCCTTCCCCTATTATGGAATGAACACCCACTCACGGTGTTTCCAAATAAATGTATTATGAATTCTAAAAAAAGTTTTATTCTAAAAGTATATTAAGGAATTTTACAGAGACGGCGATATGAATATAAACATTTGGTGTTGCAAAAGACATAAGGTAACTTAAATAAAAATTTATGCGTAAGCTAGCTTTAAAAAATTAGCCATAGACTGAGTGGAGTTTAGACTTTACATCAATGTTTAAAAATGGTTGTAACACTATTCATTGGCATCAGAGTAGTTAAGTAGGTCAATAGATGGCTCTGGTCATACTCTTAAATGACGATTAAAAAATAGTAAAGAATTTCAACTTGTTTCGGTACGGTTCGGGTAGTTCAGTGGCTACATTGCCCTGGTTAGGCAAAGGTCACGGGGTTTAATCCCCCTCTCGCGCCGAGTTGTCTTTTTTCACTTTAATGAAAATTTATAAGATCAAATGTTGGTAACCATTTTTTTGTAATCAATTAAGTGGAACGAAAAGATTGCCATTAGGTTTGTAAGCGTGGTGTAAGAGGGACGTAGAGATAGAGTTAACTTACTGAAATAAGAGGTATTTGAAAAATTTTTATAAAAAAACCAATGCCTTCTTTTCAATTGCATTCCACAAGCTAAAATAATTGAGATAATTATTTGTTTTCTATCCTATGACATAAATCGATTATTCCCACGGGAGTTTTAAAAACAGAAGAACCCCATAATTTATTGTTTAATCATTTTGAATAAAACACTTGTACTTTTCCAAAAAAAATACTTTTTAACCTGACCGGTTTCTCCTTACGGCATGTTAAAAAGTACAGGTGTTATTTCAAAATGTGTAGCAAGTTCCACCAAGTGCCATCAATCAACAGCATAAACAGTTATTGCTTAATCTATCAACTGATTCTCATTAAAATAAAAGCTCTCCTAAAAGTGTCTTAAATCGTTTAAAATGAATGAATTGAAGAACCCGTCTTGTTTTAAAACACATTATTTTATGTAATATTGTAAGCACGTAACCACATTTATCCATACCCAAGTCTGCTTACTCTTCAAGTATATAAATCGTGAGAATTACAAAAAGCTTCGGCTTTCTGCCGACCTAATTTCAAAAACAACGTGACAAATAAACATAAACGTTTTACTCAAATTGATAATATCTCCCATCACAATTTAACCACTCGGAAACTGCCTTAACCAGTACAGCACATTGTTACAACCATTTCCTGTTACCCTTTACCCTAAACAAAGGCAAAGACAATATATTACTCCCATTTCGTGAGTAGTAAAAATTACCAGACAATTTAACATAAATAGAAAAGTAGAATGAACCTAATTTCCTCGGAAATAAAACTTAATTTTGAATAAAGGAAGCATATGGGGCTACGTATTTAATTTTTTCACCCGTGAAAAGTAATTTTGTTAGTTAAAAGGGTAATCTTTAAGGTAGATAGGAGTATTTAAATGGTATTATTTTATATTGTGAGCAGATTGCCAAAGCGGTAAGGTCAAAGTACTCGGATGCATGTTTGAAAACATTAAATAATTTGCAGCAAGCGAAATAAGTATGCATGGATCTCGAAACCTAGCGATATGTCCTTTCTGACTACCCTGTCAGGGATACAGCGTGAAGAGAGTTAGTTAGTTAAGATAGTTATTATTTTGTATGATGAGTTGTAACTGATAGCTTAATAGCATTTGCAGTCTCTCAGGAACTTTAACTAGCAAAGAAAGATTAAAATAATTATAGCAAGACTAAAATAATTATACTTGTGTAGATTGTTGAGATTTTCCTCCGACCCACAAGTAGGATCTCTTAACCAGGCACGGTGATCACGTCTGGCGTGTCGTACGCGAGAACTCTTGTATCGCGATTTAGGATTGCTAATATCGATATAGTTTGATAGCTCTTTGCTATGTGCTACTGGTCGTTACATTAAATAATAAAATAAATAAATAAATATCCATCACGCCTTATCCCCGAAGGGGTGGCAGAGGCATATTATATGCCCACTTTTCACCGTGTGGATTCCTGTCTCACGTAATAGGTGGTGAGCCCATTGCCGTGTTGAAATAGACAGACGCAGGTTGTGGCTACCTGCTGTTGAAATTTTTCATGCCGCCCATAAGGCATTCAACCAGGCTTAACGACTGCCATTTTACTGGCAACCGGGACCAACGGCTTAACGTGCCTTCCGAAGCACGGAAACGCTCGCAAATGTAAATGCCACAAAGTGGTCACCCATCCGAGGACCAGCCATAGTGAAAGTTGCGTAACTCAGTGATCGTTTACAGAACACTGAGACCGCGGGGCCACGAGCGCTTCTACTACTACTCTCTACATTAAAAAATTAAATATACTTCACTCTTGGATTCTGAAATAAACTTGCTGCCTCGTTTTACACGAAGGTCTGCAGCATGGCGTTCTTGATGTTTGTTGCAAGGTAAGCAGCGTAAGTGCAGCGATTCTGGTGTTGCAAACGTCAATAGACTACAGTGACTACTTGCCATAAGGTAGACCGTACGCTAGTCTATAACCTTACTGTGGACCGCGTCATCTATTTTAATCGTGTCGAAATAGAATCGAAATCGTCGCTCAATAGAAAGTCGCCAGTACAATTTTGACAGTTTTTCGTAGCCTTCTATTACAATCGTACTCCAATAGACTTCTATCGGTAGGCCGATAGATTTCTACTAACACGTACCGCGCCAGTGGCCGCCAGTAAGTTGTATTTTTATAGTCTACTAACATTTTGACAGCTAAAAACAGCGATTCTGGTTCTATTCTACGGCTCTCTTATGGTTCCTGAGAAATAGATGCATGTAGACGGATGAAAGGGCAGACTAAGCCGTTTTTAAAGACTCTTCTTAACTTAATGTCGGAAGTCGAAAATGTCTTTCTTTCTTGCCGTAGTGAAAAGACGTAGTATAACAAATAAGTATGCTAAATTACTGTATTATTATTTATGAATTTCGATTATGATAGCGATGGGATTAAGAGCCCTCGTGGTCCCGCGGACTCAGTGTTCTGTAAACGATCACTGCGTTAAGCCACTTTCACTATGGCTGGTCACGGATGCACATATGCGAGCGTTTCCGTGCTACGGAAGGCACGTTAAGCCGTTGGTCCCGGTCGCCAGTAACATGGCAGTCGTTAAGTCAAGTTGAAGTCCTTAAAAATTTCAACAGCAGGTAGCCACAACCTGCGTCTGTCTATCTCAACATGGGAATGGGCTCACCACCTATTACGTCAGAAAGGAATACACATAGTGAAAAGTGGGCATATAATATGCCTCTGCCACCCCTTCGGGGATAAGGCGTGATAGATAAATAAATAAATAAGATCTACTTTTTAAAATAAAAAGTGTTTGTTTAGTTCAATAAGTTAATCTCAATAACTATTGGTTTAAATTGAAAAATGCTTTGAGTTTTGGATAGTCCAGTTATCGAGGATAGCTATAGATTATATATCATCACGCTACTACGCAGTAGAACGCAGCAGTAATCATAGATGTCGATAAATCAGTCAAATTTTCAAACAAAATTGTAATTTTTCATAAATTAATTTATGACGGGATTGAATAAGTGCCACAGGGGTACGAAATCTGAGGCGGGCGCAGTCTTCTACTTAAATGTAACTAATAAAAATACTCACTTAAAGCGCTCGTGGTTCGGCGGACTCAGTGTTCTGCAAATGAACACTGCGTTAAGCAGCTTTCGCAATGGCTGGTCACGGATGGGTGACCACTTTGTGGCATTTACGTTTGCGAGCGTTTCCGTACATCGGATGGCACCTTAAGCCGTTGGTTCCGGTCGCCAGTAACATGGCAGTCGTTAAGTCAAGTTGAAGTCCTTAAAAATTTCAACAGCAGGTAGCCACAACCTGCGTCTGTCTATCTCAACATGGGAATGGGCTCACCACCTATTACATGAGACAGGAATACACATGGTGAAAAGTGGGCATATAATATGCCTCTGCCACCCCTTCATCGATGAAGCGTGATAGATAAGTAAGTAATAAAAATACTCCGAAATTTATATGTCGGTGACAGCGTAGACCTCGATACATTGGCTCTCGATATAATATTAATTGGGGCAACTTGTTTGTATCTTGGCGGGTTTCTGACAGAGTGGAAACATTTGTATCCTTCAGGGCCACGCTTAATTCACTGATACATTGTAGTGGGGGATTTTCCTTAGTAATCTTTAGATATTTGGTGATTTTACCACTTTTTGTAAGGGCTTAATAACTTGCAATGTTTGTATATGAAAGCTGTTGATTTGCAATTCTTTTACTTACCTAAACTTGTCAATATTTCCTGGAAAAACGATACATGTTTTTCCAGTATTTGCTTGCAATTTGCAACGGTAGCTCTACTGGATAATTTTTTAAAGCAATTATTTGGCTAAATTTCTCATAAAGTTTTTAATAAAGTGGAAAAAGACAATTCGATTCGAGACAGGGATTGAACCTGTGACCTTTGTTGACGAATGTTCTAGCCACCTGAACTACCCGAACCGTATCGAAACAAGTTGAAATTCTGGTCATACTCTTTAAATGATGGTTAAAATATGGTGGAGAATTTCAACTTGATTCGATACGGTTCGGGTGCTTCAGGTGGCTAGAACATTGCCCTGCTTAGGCAAAGGTCACAGGTTCAATCCCTGTCTCGAATCGAATTGTCTTTTTCCACTTTATTAAAAATTTATGGGTAACTCTACTGTTTATACTGTTCAACATAAACATGTTTATCATTCACGCCCGTAGGACTGGCAGAGGCATATTATACACTCACTTTTCACCATATGTATTTCTGTCCCACGTAATAGGTAGTGTGCCCATTGCATTGTGTTGAAATATACAGACGCAGGTTGTGGCTGTTTTGTTGAAATTATTCAAGCCTGAAATTATATAAGGCCTTCAACTTGGCTTAACGACTGCCATGTTACTGGCCACCGGGACAAACATAAACATAATATACCAACATTCACATTGCAAGGGACCCCAACAAAATCTCCGGGGCCCAAGAGATCTCACCTGGTAGCGATGCACCTAATGACTAACAGATGAGGCAACGACGCAGGCTGGGAGGTCAAAAGACACGCTCTAAACAATTTTGAAAATCAAACACATAAATTCTAGCCGCCAAAATAAATGGATTTCAGATTTTAAATCCAGTTTGAGTTTGAGGGTAACTGGGAAGACAGTACCGAGCGAGAAATATTGGACGTCGGACTTTAGAAAGAGACATAAACTAGTTTCAGTTTGGTCGAGTTCCCTCTCTATCACACGAATTACTAACTCTGTCTGGTCTTTATAAATCTAGAGTGGTTCTTTGAAGTTATTCATTGATTTGAACCATATTTGAATCGTTTTTTTACCGATACTATTTTTGTTTCAGGTAAGTACATGAAGGCTGGATGTTAGAAAAGGATGGAGTATTACAGAATACTTTTAAAAGCCCTGATTTCACTTCAAAAGTCACTATTTTTCACATTAAAAGTAACTTCCACTGTGGGCATCATGTATATAGGATTTTTTTTTTGCACCACAGAGGTGGCAGACATGCATGTTCGATATAAAGAGTACGGCATCTCCTGCGGGTAGTCGGGTAGATTACCAGCAGGAGATTTTGTTTAGCTTAGCCCACTTCGGCCTCGAAAACCACCCCAAAAGACAAAAGGGGTCTTAGATTAGGTTTTTAAAGGGTAGGCAGCGCTAATGTTGCACCCCTGGTGTTACAAACGTCTACAGGTGACCACTTTCCATCAAGTATACCACAAGCTGAAGGCTATAAGGAAGATTGAGAGAAGGTCAAGGTAAGTGGTAACCTTAGCACCCATTTATGCCGAGTATAAACTTATTATCACATTATACCATTTAAAAGTATTTAATGATTATTATATTTGTGCTCTGAGGACTTCTCTGATTTGATGTTTAGCTTCAGCTACTTTCTATAATCTCACCGCTCGCGATAGACAGTGTGATCTCCCTTACACTTTGCGTCCGGATCGCTCCCATACTCTAAGGTCCGAATGAACTCCCTGCCTGGGGTTTCCCCAACGCCTACAGTATGGGAAAGGGGTTTGAGAAAGTTTTTACATGGTCAAAGCGCGAGTGCCGCACCTTTAGTGTTGAAAAACGTCCATAGGCTACAGTGAGCACTTTCCATCAGGTGGTACGTATGATAGTATGCCATCACGATGGTATTAAAAAATCACTACAAATATAACAAAACTTTGTCCTGTCACGGTCGCCATTTAACCGTATAGGATTACCGTTAAGGTCTAATTGATATACAAAGTTCTGAAACACAACAATCCCTGTTCAAATACTACCCATGAACGAGAGAGAGGTTTACAACTCTCTGATATATTACACGGGCTAAATATTTTAATAAGGGTTCATACAGACCCTTTTCTACGCCGTGTTCTGTACAATATATGATATATTATACGCCACCTAAGAGTGTTATAAGTTCATTATAAAAAGATGCCAGTCATTAGCCATCTTTTACAGTACCTACCCATTTCTATTAACAAGCACTTTTAAATTTGTAGAAGTAAATTGGTTTGTTAAAATATGTTAGAAAATACCTTACCCACTCAGTGGTGCCCGTGAGAGACCAATAATATAAATATGCTACCGAACAAGAGCTGTATGTGCCATTTTCTAATAATAGTGGCATTTATTTTTTAATAATAGTGGCTCTGCAGCACGAAAAAAATGTGCTTGCATTATGTTTATTTATTTTGTAAGGCACTTTTTGCCTATATTAATTTTTGTCTATACTAATATTATAAAGCTGAAGAGTTGTTTGTATAGTTGAACGCGAAAAATTCTTTGTGTGTTGGATAGCCTATTTATCGAGGAAGGCTATAAGCTAAATATTATCACAGGACTATTCAGGAGAGGGAACAGTAAATGTCAAAAAATCGGGGTTATTTTTAATTATTGTAAAATTATTATACAACGGAATTAAATAGGTGCCACCGAGTACGAAGTATGTCACGGTCGAAGCTACGGGGTTTAGTAAGATTATACAGGTACTGCCTCTGCGGCATACTAATAGTGTATGTGACTGCCATTGTAGAAGTCTTGGATTCGAAATCCGGTTCGAACCAAATATTTGTGTGATCCTCAAATGTTTGATTCGCAGTTTGGAATCTTTCTATGTATTGTAGTACCAGTTGACGTTACGCAAATATGGTGATGTTTTCCCGTTCCCGTTTCCCACAGGAACTTGTTCCCGGGATAAAAAAGTATCAATCAATCAAATCAGCCTAAATCAGTCCACTGCTGGACGTAGGCCTCTCCCAATTTACGCCACAATACACGGTCCTGCGCCTTCCGCATCCAGTCCCTCTCTGCAACCTTTTCCAGTTCATCGGTCCATCTGGCAGGAGGTCGTCCTACCGTACGTTTGCCGAGTCGCGGTCTCCACTCCAAAACTCGTTTGGTCCATCGGCCATCGGTTCTTCTACAGATGTGGCCAGCCCATTGCCACTTTAGCGTGCTTACTCTACGAGCTATGTCGACCACTCTAGTTCTCTGACGGATAACCTCATTTCGGAGTTTATCCCTCAAAGACACCCCCAGCATAGCACGCTCCATAGCCCGCTGTGCAACCTTAAGGGCATGTACTAGCCCCACCGTAAGTGTCCACGTCTCGGCACCGTAAGTCATAACCGGTAGAACGCACTGGTTATACACCTTCGTCTTCAGGCATTGAGATATAGGCGAATAGAAAACTCGACGCAGTTTGCTGAACGCTGCCCAGCCCAAGCGAATCCTTCTTGCGATTTCCTTTTCCAGGTTCTTTTTGCCAAGTTGGATTCCTGGACAACTTCGAGTCTCGATCCTTCGACGTATCTTGGTCCCGGCGTGACATGCTCATTGAACATGACCTTGATAAAAAGTAGCCTATATGTTATTCTGATGTGTAAGCTATATTATTGTAAAGTTTCATTAAAATCCATTCAGTAGATTTTGCGTGAAAGAGTAACAAACATTCATTATTGCAAACTTTCGATGTGTGAAATAATAATGTTTTCATATTGTCTGTAGGTATGTTATACGCTTAGATATTTTAAACTGTGCAACGGATATTCATTCAACTTTGATTAAGAGGAATGTTTATATACATATAATTAAATACTACAAGTGTAATAATATGTTGAAATATGTTGACAATTGTTCAAGATATCGTAAACATTTTTTTTATACCAATGAGGTGGCAGACAAGCATACGGCCCACCTGATGAAAAGTGGTCACCGTAGCCTGTCCGTAGGCTACGATATCTTGAACAATTGTCACGTCTTGAACATTGGCCGTATGGTTTTCTGCCGTCTTGCTGTCTTTGCAACACCAGAGGTGCAGCACTCGCCCTTCCGACCCTTTAAAAACTTTCTAAGACCCAGGCAGTGAGCTCATTCTACAACCTAAGCGTACGGAAATAAAGCCTCTATCGGACCTAATCGTGACAAGCACGAGTGTGAGGGTGAACACCCTATAGTGAACATTACGCCGGATGAAGATTTTCAACGAAATCTCCATCGAAATCCCGAGAGATATAACAATAATGTTATACTTGTTTTTTATCGTGCTAAACTCCGACTAAAGTTTAAACATTTTCGGCTATATTACCTACTTCTGAAACGAAAGGCATACTATACCCTTGGATATTATTAGGCCATTGTGGTTGAACATCAAAACGAAAAGGTTGTCTTAAGGAGTACTTATTGAGCAGCTGTCGGTAATGTGACAATGTTTCGTGAATATAACCCGGACTATTAACAAAGCCTTTTTGTTTTTTTTATGACTTTTTATGTAGGACCATATTTTTATGATAGACTGATTCTACTACCGTTTATGTACTTGCATGTATTCTATTATATAATTTGTATGTATTTAGAAAAATAAATAAATATGTTAATCGGATACGTAACGAAGTGATACGCAATATGGCAGGTTTGAATGAAAGTATCGGGGATAAGCTGAAAAGGGCGTACTCCGTTGGTTTGGACACGTCCAACGAATGTGTGAGCAACGATTGACGAAGAATATATTTTGCGCGAAGAGGATAAAAGGAGTCAGGATAGACCGAGACTGACATATGAAGATCACGTGAGAATATTGCTCAAAAACGGAAAGATCAAATGTACTCGAATACCCAGATGTCTATGTATGAAGCGATTAATGAATCTGCCAGAGACCAAAGAAGTATGCGTGGATCGCGAAGTCTAGCGATCTGTCCTCTTTGACTACCCCGTCAAAGATACAGTGTGAATATAGTTAAGTTAAATTTTTAATATCCGTTCTCTAGATCCCATAACATATGCTTTTAATAGCTTACTTTGGGCGCTAGATGGCGCTGTGTAATAGAACATATCCCAAAATATTTACCTATTTATTTTTAGTGATAACTAGTGCACGCCCCATGGTTGTGCCGGTACAGTACCCGTTCTCGTGTTATTCATAAAATTCAGTCTCAGTTACTTTTTATAATATCTGCCATTTTGACGGACACTAGCAGAGTTACATCATCAGCCGAGCGTCTGTCCCAGTCACGTCTCGCGACGCCCGTGGTCCTATTTCCTACATTTTCTCCACCACTTCGAACGGTCGTCGGCATCCCCTGTAGTGACACCATTGGCACGCATGTCATCCTTTACGACGTCAAGCCAGCACTTCTTGGGTCTTCCCCTCTTAACGGGACCCGTCGGGGCTGACGTGGCCAGACCTTTGTTTCCCACGTAGCCCGCCGGTTGCCTCAAGCATGCTGCATGCGGCAGAGTGACAGACGTGATTGAATATTATTATTGGTAGGAGTGAATCTTGGAGGTGGCTGATTGTAACTTGTTGAGTGTGCAATCCAATGTATGTTAATGCAGGTTCTTCTTCAGGTTCTACCTATTACATGGCGAATATATATGGCAGTAAATGTAAACATAGAAGCAAAAATCTTGACATTCATGAGTGTTACTTTGTGACAGGATGTCTAATATTATAAACGCGAAAGTTTGTAAGTATGGATTTATTGAATGGGTTTTGATGAATCTTTAGTATAGCTTACACATCAGAATAACACATAGGCTGGTATGTATCCCGGGGACAAGTTCCTGTGGGCAACGGGAACGGGAAAACTTCACCACGCGTGCGGAGCCGCAGGCGTCAACTAGTATGTGAATAAAGATATTTTAATTTTATTTCGTTTTATTGAAAACGCTCAAACTCAGAACCAAAAAAAAGCGACTCACACAGGTACTTGTTCTGAACCTAGATTCGAACCCAAGACCTAAACAACGGGAGTCACATAATTACCACTACGCCCCCTAAGTTTCCACTAACTCACCTTTTGTGAAGAAGTTACTTAGTTTCTATTGATTCAATAGGCTACAGTGACCACTTTCCATCAGGTGGACCGTACCCTTCTATCACCTCAGTGGTATAAAAAAAAGGTTATATGACATATTTTCACCCCTTATCCCTGAAGGGGTAGGCAGAGGCATACTATACGCCCACATTTCACCGTATGCATTTTTGTCCCACGTAATAGGTGGTGAGCCCATTGCCGTGTATTGATTCAATAATGTATTCTAAACCTATCTATACAGATAAATATATGAGTTCCTTGGATGCACAGTGGTAGTGTATGCGACTGCCGCACTGAGGTCCCGGTTCGATTCCCGGGTCGGAACAAATATTTGTGTGATGTGAAATGTTTGTTTCGGAGTTTGGGTGTTTCCTATGTATAATATGTAAGTATTTATAAATATATAACTATGTTTATCAGTTGTCTAGATCCCATTACACAAGTTCATATTAGCACACTTTGACATAGACAGCGCTGTATAAAAAATATATAACACAATATGAAAAAAATTAAATCGAAATGACTATTTGTAATTTCCAAATTAACAGTTTTTCATTAAATGAATATGACAGTATAACGGTGCTTACATAAAAAGAACAATTTAAAAATATAATTTATCTGTCCGTCTTTTTGTCCTAGCTAATCTCCAAAAATGGTGGGCCGATTTTAACGAAACTTTCACTAACAGATATCTAATGTTACAAAGAATAACTTAATTAGGCTCCAAAAACAAGCAATACGTGGGTAAAACCGCGGGGCGTCTGCTATTAGTAAATAAAGTTCAATTGGCCATTACCTATTCTATTCGTGGTAATTAGATAAAGGGCCTTTGTACATGAACAAAGGTGTCCCACTGGCGTCTTATTGCAACGTTGCCCCAATTACTTACAATTGTGGACGCAATACCATTATGCCGTTAGTGGGTTGAAATTGTCCTATTTCCTATCTGATAGTCCCTTCAGTATGTTGAGTTAATTAAATATAAGAAGCAGGACAAAGACACTGGGTAGTATAAATAAATATCCATCACGCCTTATCCCCGAAGGGGTGGCAGAGGCATATTATATGCCCACTTTTCACTGTGTGGATTCCTGTACCACGTAATAGGTGGTGAGCCCATTGCCGTGTTGAAATAGACAGACGCAGGTTGTGGCTACCTGCTGTTGAATTTTTTCAAGCCGCCCATAAGACCTTCAACCAGGCTTAACGACTGCCATTTTACTGGCAACCGGGACCAACGGCTTAACGTGCCTTCCGAAGCACGGAAACGCTCGCAAATGTAAATGCCACAAAGTGGTCACCCATCCGAGGACCAGCCATAGTGAAAGTTGCGTAACTCAGTGATCGTTTACAGAACACTGAGACCGCGGAGCCACGAGCGCTTCCAAGTAGTAAAGGAATTAATAGAATAGAATATATTAAATTTTATTGCACACAAATATAAAAATAAATTATACAAAGAGAGAACAATTTTATAAATTTTAATAAAGTGGAAAAAAACAATTTGATTCGAGACAGGGTTTGAACCTGTGACCTTTGCCTAACCAGGGCAATGTTCTAGCCACCTGAACTATTTCGATTCGATACGGTTCGGGTAGTTCAGGTGGCTAGAACTTTGCCCTGGTTAGGCAAAGGTCACAGGTTCAATCCCTGTCTCGAATCAAATTGTCTTTTTCCACTTTATTAAAAATTTATGAGAAATTTAGCAAATAATTGCTTTTAAAAATTTGTCAATATACTGAGCTGAGTCCATTGCATCAATGTTTAAAAATAGTTGTAACACTGTTCATTGGTATCGAGTTGTTCATTAGCTCGATAGATGGCTCTGGTCATACTCTTAAAATGACGATATAAATATGGTGGAGAATTTCAACTTGATTCGATACGGTTCGGGTAGTTCAGGTGGCTAGAACATTGCCCTGGTTAGGCAAAGGTCACAGGTTCAATCCCTGTCTCGAATCAAATTGTCTTTTTCCACTTTATTAAAAATTTATGAGAAATTTAGCAAATAATTGCTTTTAAAAATTTGTCAATTTTATAAATGTACAGAGGGCCTATCGCTTCAAACGTTCAAGCTGCTAAAGCAGCTGACTTTTTTGCTTATTCTTTTTTTGTACTGACCTCCTTTCAAAACCTTTTTAAACAATGTTGTCTGTGGTTTTAATGAATGAATTTTATACCATTAAAATCGTGGATGAAAAGTCCGTGTATCAGAGGTTTAATATCTACATGTCACAATATCAAAATGCAAAGTAAATGCGATATAAACATTGCCGGCGGCCATTTTCCCGCCATTATTTTAGTTTTGCGTTAATATTTATTGGGTTAACATTTTTTTAGTTTTAGTTAGAATAATTATAAGTTATTAGTGTCATATATCGTTTTAATCGTTATAATTCCAGGAATTTAATTATGTAAAAAAAAAATAGTGTTTTATATTCGTTTTTCGTGTAAGTGGCTAATTTCTGAAAAATAACATTTTTTTTTTACCAACTTTTTCGTGTTTAAACCAATATATCAGTTAATTATGATTAAAATTCTAAATTATTAAAGCTATAAGTTTTATCTTTATATATTTTACGATTTTTTGTCTAGATATTATAGTTTCCAAGATATCACGATTTTAGTTAATTATGTCATAGGTTAATTAAGAAAAATGGGCTGCTCTGGCAGCGTGAACGTTTAGCGAACATTACAATGGGAAGCAAACTATTACATGTAATCTTTCAAAATCAATAGCAATATTTAAGGAATTACGTAGTTTGTAAATGTTACTTATCGAATAATAAGTGCGGTTGCGTAAGTGGCAGCTTATGCGACGGGTTCGATTCCCGGATCAGATCAAAATGTTTTATGATCTACAAAATTTTGTTTTGGAGTCAGGGTATTTCCTATGTATAATATGTGTGTATCTAGTATATATACGTTTCTTTGTCAGTCGTGTAGATCCCATACCTCAACGTTTTATTAGATTAGTTTGGGATAGATAAAAATAACCCCACAATATTTGTAAAAAAAATGCTATTGTACATTATGTATTTAATTACTTTCTTTAAAAATACTTTGTTTAGACGTGCCCAACGATAGAAAACGATTGTATAGAACATTATATTGTGCGAAAGCGAGGGTAGAATCAGACACACATACGAAGACCATGTGAGCAGATTGCTCAAAAACAGAAATGTCACATGAAAATAGATACGACGGAACTTCGAAGTGTTTCGGGTGAAGTCGTTAGGGTCAGCTAGTAATAAATAAAGCAAGAAATTGTTTTTTATTGTCACAGAGGTGGCAGGCAATCATACGGCCCACCTAATGGAAAGTGGTCACCGTAGCCTATGGACGTTTGCAACGCCAGAGGTTCAGCACTCGCGCTGCCGACCCTTTATAAACCTTCTAAGACCCCATTTTGAAGAACCCTATACTGTAGACGTTCGGCAAAACCCACGCAGGGAGTTCATTCCACAATCTAAGCGTTAGCGGAATAAAGCCACTATTGGATCTAACCGTATAAGTGTGAGGGTGAACTGTCTTTGGCGAGCGGTGCAGTGATAGAATGTAGCCGTGGGCATCATATCAAACAACTCCTTAGTTTTTTGAAGTTTTAACGGATGCTGTTATAATCATACATTCAAAATTAATAAACACGAATTTTGTGATTGGCCACGTGTTTGCTGCCGCCAACAAGCGCATTCATTTATTCATACAAAATATCACATAGTTGTTCAAAACTGTATTGTTAATAATACCTTCAAAACAATATTATTATTTCGTACCAGTTTGCATGCAGTAAATATAAAACATGTCGCATTTATAATTGTCACTTGTCACAGGAGTGTTGGTGTAAACATGGTTGACGTGAGCACGCAAAGGGTTAGGAAGTATTTTTTAGAAGTCCGTAGGGAATGTTTATAATTTTGCCATACCGTTTGACTTTGTTAATTTGTCCACACACTAGCTCAGAGACTAATTTAAAAAGGTGTATTTTTAATAATTGCGCCTTTATCCCCGAAGGGGTAGCAGAGGCATTTTGTACATCTTCTTTTCACTGCGCGTATTCCTGTCCCACGTAACAGGTAGTGAGCCCATTGCATTGTTGAAATAGACAGACGAAGGTTGTGGCGACCTGCTGTTGAAATTTTTCAAGGCCCTTACCTTGGCTTAACGACTGCCATGCTGCCATGTTACTGGCAACCGGGACCAACAGCTTAACGTACCTTCTAAAGTACGGTACGCTCACAAATGTAAAGCCACAAAGTGGTCACCCATCTGTGATCAGCTATAGCGAAAAAGGCTTAACTCAGTAATCGTTTACAGAACACTGAGTCAGCAGGACCAAATGTAATTTTAAAATTGCATTATTTTTGAATTACATTTGGCTAGCTTATATCTACAAATGGCGCTGCCCGCATGATGGAAGGCAGAGACGAGGACCTGTGATTGAGGGCCGGTTTCATAGCCATCAAGATTCCGATAGCGACCCTCAGGTTGATAGCCCAGAATTGAATTCTGCATAGATTATATTGGTGGGACAGCAGATCCCGCAGATCGTGGGAAGAAGAAGGGAAAAGGAAAACGGAATCTAGATGTCACAAGTCGCAGCTGGGACATATGCTCGGATGATGATTTTTTATTTATTTAGTTACACTTCCTTAACACTGTAATAAATAATTAATAAATAAATATCGTTAGGACAACTCACACAACGCCATCTGATTCCAAACTAAGCAGAGCTTGTACTATGGTAACCAGATAACTTATAAACATACTTAAATATTTCTAAATACATACATATTATAGATAAATAAAACCTAGATATAGAATAATCCATCGTGCTCATCACACAAAGTTTTATCCTAGGTGGGAATCGAACCCACGACCTCTTGCGTAGCAGTCGGATACACACCCACCGCGCCACAGAGGCAGTCAACATGTATATGTTAAATAAAATACAAAAAATCATTTAATCACTACATATTATAAAACAAAGCCAAATATGATTCAGCTTTTTTAATAGTTAGAGGATCCTTATCATTTTTAATATGTTAGTTAGCTTCAGCATTTTATGAAGATTATTATATACGATACATATATATATAGATACGAGAAGCGCTCGTGGCCCCGCGGTCTCAGTGTTCGGTAAACGATCACTGAGGTACGCAACTTTCACTATGGCTGGTCGTCGGATGGGTGACCACTTTGTGGCATTTACATTTGCGAGCGTTTCCGTGCTTCGGAAGGCACGTTAAGCCGTTGGTCCCGGTTGCCAGTAAAATGGCAGTCGTTAAGCCTGGTTGAAGGCCTTATAGGCGGCTTAAAAAATTTCAACAGCAGGTAGCCACAGCCTGCGTCTGTCTATTTCAACACGGCAATGGGCTCACCACCTATTACGTGGGACAGGAATCCACACGGTGAAAAGTGGGCATATAATATGCCTCTGCCACCCCTTCGGGGATAAGGCGTGATGGATATTTATTTATTATTTATTTATGAAGATTATTTTGGCCTTGTACACCTTGCAAATTAAATGAATATCTTAAGAGATATGGCAAATTCAAAATAAAATGCGCAAAGAAATTAATTTCGTAATAACGTGTAACCAAATTCGACCGAGCCATACCGAGCGTAGGTACTTGAGAGCGGAGATGTAATCAAGTACCTAATTTGGACAATGTTCATACATTACTGTGAAATTAATAAACGACGGGATTAAATGGGTGCCACGGGGTTTGATGTATGTCACGGGCGAAGCCGGGCGGGACAGCTTGTTAACAATAAAACTATAAAAACTAAATCAATTAAATATGATAAATCATCTACACAAATGTACACATTTATTATGATACATAGTTATTGATCACATTGACAAAGTTGAACAGTACAGCATTTAAAAAAAACCTGTGGGATATAGAAGTCATGGTTTGCCCGTTATTCTTGCTAATCTAACTAGTTGATGCCCGCGTCACCGCTGACGTAAGAAACTTTTCCGTTCACGTTTTCCACGAGAACTCCGCGTCACCGCTGACGTAAGAAGCTTTTCCGTTCACGTTTTCCACGAGAACTCCGCGTCACCGCTGACGTAAGAAGCTTTTCCGTTCACGTTTTGCACGAGAACTCCGCGTCACCGCTGACGTAAGAAGCTTTTCCGTTCACGTTTTCCACGAGAACTCCGCGTCACCGCTGACGTAAGAAGCTTTTCCGTTCACGTTTTCCACGAGAACTCCGCGTCACCGCTGACGTAAGAAGCTTTTCCGTTCACGTTTTGCACGAGAACTCCGCGTCACCGCTGACGTAAGAAGCTTTTCCGTTCACGTTTTGCACGAGAACTCCGCGTCACCGCTGACGTAAGAAGCTTTTCCGTTCACGTTTTCCACGAGAACTCCGCGTCACCGCTGACGTAAGAAGCTTTTCCGTTCACGTTTTCCACGAGAACTCCGCGTCACCGCTGACGTAAGAAGCTTTTCCGTTCACGTTTTCCACGAGAACTTGTTCCCGGGACAAAAAGTAGCTAATGTCGTTTTTCGGACTCTAGATTATCTCTGACCAACCAACTTACGTTTAAATAGATTCAGTAGTTTCGGCGTGATAGCGCGATAGACAGACAGACAGAGTTATTTTCACATTTATAATAGTAACTAAGATAAAAAATTTAAGAGTGTGTTCATAAGACCGCACGGCAGAAATGAAAACTTCATTGGCAATCGCAATCAATTATTACTTACTAGCTGACCCGCCCGTCTTCGCCCGTGACATACTTTGAACCCCGTGGCACCTATTTTATGATAATGTATGAACATTTTCCAAATTACTTGATTACTTCTCCGCTCTCCGCGGCCCGTTCGAATTATTGTTACACGAAATTAATTTATTTGAGCATTTTTTGATATTGCCATATCGCCTTATATATTCATTTAATTTGCAAAGTATTAAGAGACAAAATAATCTTCATAAAATGCTGAAGCCAACTAACGTACTTAAAATGATAAGCATTAATAATGTTTTTGTGTAAATAGCCTTTAAATTACCGCTTTATTATTGCTGTATTTTTAAAGTATTAAATTGGATATAGTACGGTATCCTTAAGAGATAGACGTATCCCGTCGCGGACTTTTTTGTAGACCTAAATTAAATACACAATTCCACAATACATTATTTTGTTATATCTCAAAGGGTTTAGTCAGCGTTTTCGTTAAAAGCACCCAGACGGCTCGTTTTTTCCGACACCGCCAACATATATAGTTATAATTAAGTTAATGTATACAAAAACTTAACAAAATATACATTAAAACCTTCTATAAGAATCACTTTATCTATTTAAGAAAACTGCATCGACATTCGTTGCGTAGTTTTAAAGATCTAAGCATGCATAGGCACAGACAGCAAAAAACGACTTTGTTTTAAAATATGTCGTGATGAACTGAATTTACTAAACACAGCGACACAACAGCGAAGAGCAGCTGACTGTCTCTTTCTCGCTCGGGTACACTCGGCGTTCCCGAGTTCACCCGATCGAGCCCTTTACCTCAGAGCGTTACTAACCTAACATAACTTACTACCTAAGGAAAAATCTGTGTGCAGTGCGCCAAAAGAAATGTTCACTTAAAAAAAACCGACACGGAGCTTAACCTTTTCACAAAGATTTATTTACTTAACCAATGTCTCCTCATCAATTATTATTCTTGATCATGTTTTGAGGATGTCCTAACGTCCTTAGATTATCAATATTTCTACAAACAGAACATATGCCTTCGCCCATATGACCTGTAACCTGCATTAAGCCGGCAACAACAGTCTGTTGTACAACAGTTTCACGAGTCGGCGGTACCAAATTGACCTCAGTTATACTATATACTAGCTGATGCCCGCAGCTTCGCCCGCGTGGTAAAGTTTTCCTATTCAAGATTTCGTACGTAACCCTAAACTTTGTGAAAATCTAATATAGCCCCTTTTACTAAGAATTTTTATAATCGACTCTGTATTTTCTGAGCAATACAAATACAAAATATATCAAACAAACTTACAAATCTTTCCTCTGTATAATCTTAATAATACCTAGTTATTATAAATGCGAAAGTATGAATGAATGTTTGTTACTCTTTCATGTAAAACCTACTAAATAGATTTTAATGAAACTTTACAATAATATAGCTTATACATCAGAATAACACATAGGCTACTTTTTATCCCGGGAACAAGTTCCTGTGGAAAGCGGAAAAACTTCTCTACGCGGGGGAAGCCGCAGGCGTCAACTAGTATTTGTATATACGAACGATAATTATCAAAATATAAGGATGCTTTATGGGTAATGGTGCTCATGTTTGACATCAGATATTTTACAAGTTATAATCAAGGACATGCGTGCGTCCTCCATTACAAGATAATAGCTGTCATTAATGTACTTAATACCAATATTTTGTATGAATATGTTATGTTTCCGTGCTTCGGAAGGCACGTTAAGCCGTTGGTCCCGGTTGCCAGTAAAATGGCAGTCGTTAAGCCTGGTTGAAGCCCTTATGGGCGGCTTAAAAATTTCAACAGCAGGTAGCCACAACCTGCGTCTGTCTATTTCAACACGGCAATGGGCTCACCACCTATTACGTGGGACAGGAATCCACACGGTGAAAAGTGGGCATATAATATGCCTCTGCCACCCCTTCGGGGATAAGGCGTGATGGATATTTATTTATTTTATTTATGTTATGTCATACAGGACTAACATTGTAGATAAACCCAGTAATAATGTTACTCGTATTTCATTTTATACGACCCAAAATTTGACAGCAATTTATATTCCCTATCCTTTTCTACCATAGTAATGTTGTTAACTGGAGTAAGAAAGATAGAAGAGGTCTTTTGCTTAGTTAATGATGACGCGTGCGTTTTAGCTATATCTAACTAACTAACTAACTATCTTCACGCTGTATCCCTGACGGGGTGGCAGAGGCATATAAATAAATAGATAAATATCCATCACGCCTTATCCCCGAAGGGGTGGCAGAGGCATATTATATGCCCACTTTTCACCGTGTGGATTCCTGTCCCACGTAATAGGTGGTGAGCCCATTGCCGTGTTGAAATAGACAGACGCAGGCTGTGGCTACCTGCTGTTGAAATTTTTTAAGCCGCCTATAAGGCCTTCAACCAGGCTTAACGACTGCCATTTTACTGGCAACCGGGACCAACGGCTTAACGTGCCTTCCGAAGCACGGAAACATATAATATATATTATCACGCCTTTATCCCTAAACGGGGTTTCTGTTTTGTTTCACGTAAAAGATGGTGAAGCTATTGGTGTGATGAAAGGGACAGGCGTAGTGGCGACTGGCTGTTAAAATTTTCCAAGCCGCCTAAAACGCCTTCAACTTGACTCAACGACTGCCGTGTTACTGGCAACCGGGACCAACGGCTTTACGTGCTTTCTGAAACTAAGAAGTACTGGTAAATTCACACCGCAGTCACCCATTTTAGGACCAGCTATAGGACAAAATACAGATAAAGATACATTTACAGAACAATTGAGTTAGCGGAGTAATAATATAAATAAATATCCATCACGCCTTATCCCCGAAGGGGTGGCAGAGGCATATTATATGCCCACTTTTCACCGTGTGGATTCCTGTCCCACGTAATAGGTGGTGAGCCCATTGCCGTGTTGAAATAGACAGACGCAGGTTGTGGCTACCTGCTGTTGAAATTTTTAAGCCGCCCATAAGGCCTTCAACCAGGCTTAACGACTGCCATTTTACTGGCAACCGGGACCAACGGCTTAACGTGCCTTCCGAAGCACGGAAACATATAATATATATTATCACGCCTTTATCCCTAAACGGGGTTTCTGTTTTGTTTCACGTAAAAGATGGTGAAGCTATTGGTGTGATGAAAGGGACAGGCGTAGTGGCGACTGGCTGTTAAAATTTTCCAAGCCGCCTAAAACGCCTTCAACTTGGCTCAACGACTGCCGTGTTACTGGCAACCGGGACCAACGGCTTTACGTGCTTTCTGAAACTAAGAAGTACTGGTAAATTCACACCGCAGTCACCCATTTTAGGACCAGCTGTAGGACAAAATACAGATAAAGAAACATTTACAGAACAATTGAGTTAGCGGAGTAATAATATAAATAAATATCCATCACGCCTTATCCCCGAAGGGGTGGCAGAGGCATATTATATGCCCACTTTTCACCGTGTGGATTCCTGTCCCACGTAATAGGTGGTGAGCCCATTGCCGTGTTGAAATAGACAGACGCAGGTTGTGGCTACCTGCTGTTGAAATTTTTAAGCCTCCCATAAGGCCTTCAACCAGGCTTAACGACTGCCATTTTACTGGCAACCGGGACCAACGGCTTAACGTGCCTTCCGAAGCACGGAAACATATAATATATATTATCACGCCTTTATCCCTAAACGGGGTTTCTGTTTTGTTTCACGTAAAAGATGGTGAAGCTATTGGTGTGATGAAAGGGACAGGCGTAGTGGCGACTGGCTGTTAAAATTTTCCAAGCCGCCTAAAACGCCTTCAACTTGGCTCAACGACTGCCGTGTTACTGGCAACCGGGACCAACGGCTTTACGTGCTTTCTGAAACTAAGAACTACTGGTAAATTCACACCGCAGTCACCCATTTTAGGACCAGCTATAGGACAAAATACAGATAAAGATACATTTACAGAACAATTGAGTTAGCGGAGTAATAATATAAATAAATATCCATCACGCCTTATCCCCGAAGGGTGGCAGAGTCATATTATATGCCCACTTTTCACCGTGTGGATTCCTGTCCCACGTAATAGGTGGTGAGCCCATTGCCGTGTTGAAATAGACAGACGCAGGTTGTGGCTACCTGCTGTTGAAATTTTTAAGCCGCCCATAAGGCCTTCAACCAGGCTTAACGACTGCCATTTTACTGACAACCGGGACCAACGGCTTAACGTGCCTTCCGAAGCACGGAAACGCTCGCAAATGTAAATGCCACAAAGTGGTCACCCATCCGAGTACCAGCCATAGTGAAAGTTGCGTAACTCAGTGATCGTTTACAGAACACTGAGACCGCAGAGCCACGACGGCAATGGGCTCACTACCTGTTACGTGGGACAAAAATGCATACGGTGACTTATGGGCGTATAGTATGCCTCTGCCAACCACTTTGGGGATAAAAGCGTGACAATATGTATGTATGTATGTATATTAATTGTTAAGAAATATTTTTCTCAACAATAGAATAAAAGAAAGAATAAAAGAAGCGCTCGTGGCCCCGCGGTCTCAGTGTTCGGTAAACGATCACTGAGGTACGCAACTTTCACTATGGCTGGTCGTCGGATGGGTGACCACTTTGTGGCATTTACATTTGCGAGCGTTTCCGTGCTTCGGAAGGCACGTTAAGCCGTTGGTCCCGGTTGCCAGTAAAATGGCGGTCGTTAAGCCTGGTTGAAGGCCTTATAGGCGGTTTAAAAAATTTCAACAGCAGGTAGCCACAACCTGCGTCTGTCTATTTCAACACGGCAATGGGCTCACCACCTATTACGTGGGACAGGAATCCACACGGTGAAAAGTGGGCATATAATATGCCTCTGCCACCCCTTCGGGGATAAGGCGTGATGGATATTTATTTATTTATTTTATTTTATAACAATAGAATAAGATAGTTCCTGTTCATAGCGAACTGTGTTTTGGTGCGTGCAAGCGTTGGAGGGTATGCGATTTGCAATGCTACGACATATGCTTATCACATTAGTAGTTTAAACATTACTATAGAGTGGTTGAATTGTAACACAATAACCTCTTCCAAAAATTCTAAATATCCTCGGTGAAAAATCGCCTCGGTGGCGCAGAGTTCGACTGCCGCGACTGAGGTCCCGGGTTTGATTTCCGGGTTGGAAATAATATTTGTGTGATCGACAAATGTTTATTTCGGAGTTTGGGTGTATTCTATGTATGGATTTAGAAATATATATATATATATTATGTTTATCGGTCGTCTAGATCCCATAACACAAGCTTATATTAGCTGAAATTGGGCTAGACGGTGCTGTTTAAAAAACAATTACCCACAATATTTATTGATTAGCAGTTTAAACATTAGTATAGAGTGGTTTTATTGTCAAACAACGGCCTCTTCAAAAAAAATCTAAATACATTGCGCCACTAATTTAGCTCCATATTCGATAAACGCTAAAATTAACCATTATTTTTTGATTTACTCACATGGCCTTATATCTATTGGCAGTATGATTACAGTAACTTTAAAAGTCAGGTAAATTGAGGTTGATTTGTCAGTACAGTGTACTTTCATACTTAATTATTGGACATTGGGTAACATTGCAGCGGTTTGTTGTTCTTTATGTTATCTTGTTAGGTAGTGACAGTGGTTCTCAACAAAGTCCCTAAAACTAAAACAAATCGTCTAAATTGTTTTGAGATAATATGATTTTATATAATTTCAAAATTATATGTTTGAGAATCGTAACATTACTTAGTATCTGTAAAAAAATCTATTATACATTCTCCTGAATTTAAAAGCATGTATCGGGATATATGTAAAAAATATCCATCACGCCTTATCCCCGAAGGGGTGGCAGAGGCATATTATATGCCCACTTTTCACCGTGTGGATTCCTTTCCCACGTAATAGGTGGTGAGCCCATTATATGTGTAGGTAGAAACTTCGACAGCGTTGCTTCGATGACCCTGTCAAATTATGATTTTAAACTCACAAAACTAGTACCTACAATGCATTATGGTTTTTGAGTTCTTTTTGCGTAATATAAAAAAAAAACTATTATGCATTGTGCTAGTTGTGTACGTTTAAAATCATTATTTGACAAGGTTGTGCAAGCAAGAAGGAGGGTTATATGTTATTTTATTATCTTACTAGGTGTCCCGCCCGGCTTCGCCTGTGACATAATTCGAACTCCCGTCGCACCTATTTAATCCCGTCGCTTATAAATTCTACAATAATGCATTAAAATTTGCCCAATTTGTCGATATTTATGACTACTGCTCTGCTCTCCAGAGAAGTAGCGTGATGATATATAGCCTATAACCTTCCTCGATAAATGGGCTATCTAACACAAAAATATTTTTTCAAATCCGACCAGTATTTTCTGAGATTAGCGCGTTCAACCAAACAAACAAACAAACTCTTCAGCTTCATAATATTAGTATAGATACGAGCGTAGCCGTAGGTGATTATTTCGTATATAAAACCACTAACTGATACTGTGACTAATAATAGATTTGGTGTAAGGCATTTTAAGGCAACTAATATCTTTTTGTCTACATAAGTAGTGTATAAAGGTTGGAAAAATACAACACCTCAATTGGCTTCACAGTCAATAAAAAGGGGGAGTTACCCAAAAAAATGTTGAGAAACTATTGCTCTAGACGAAAATGTTTTTATTTCTCTCGGGAGCCATAACCGGCGAATGAAGAATTGTATTGGGTTGACACGTAGCAACGTTTCTTGTGCCAAGCCGTCCACATCTAGTGATAATTACGGCCAAGGGAGGTCGTTTGGAACGACTTTATTCATCTATAAAATAAAACCAACTATTGAGGTAATTATAACTTTTACCTTTTGTTTATCAAATTAATTTTTACTAGCAGATGCTCCGTCGTTACAGCCGCTTAGTACATCCCCGTAGCATTATGGGGAATAAAATGTAGCCTACTCCTTATGCCAGTGCCGTTAAAATAGGTCTAGCCGTTTTAGAGATTAACCGGAACAAACAGATAGACATACAGACCGATATTTATTTTATTTATAATATTTATTTATTTAAAAATGTTTACATCAAAATATGTCATTGTTTTATCACTAGCGATGTCACACACAAATAGGCTTATAATATTTAAGAATCGTAAAATATAATAAATAATACTAAATGAATTATGATTAACAAGAGCAGATAAAATCTAAAATGAGTCATTAGTTAATGCGTAACTTGTAGATGGCGACTTGTCTGATCTAGGTTTAATTAAACCTGTGTTTCAGACTTGGCTATTCTACACTGTTATTTATAAATTGTCTAAATTTTCTAATCAGAAAGATGGGATGAAGATGAATGTCGTGTATAATATAAAATACTACATGTAACAACTATAATATAAATATAACAAAACATACCATGTAATAGATACTTCATTTTAGAATTTCCAACAGCCCTTCTGTGTCTGTGTAGTTGAGAGTCTGCAAATATTCTGTTACTCTAATCTTACATTCTCTGTATCTTAGACTATATATGGTTAGTATTCTGTTAAGTTTATTATAAAGAGATGGTCCCATAAATAAAATAAATCTATTTGTGAAAGCATGTTTAGCTTGTGGGTTTGAGCAAACTATATCTTTTTTCCTCTTTTCCGGCTTAGTTATAGCCATAGGTAGTTTAGAGTGCTGGATTAATATGGCGCTTAATATAAATAGTTGGCGCACCGTCAGCACCTCATATGCCTTATATAGTTCACTAGCTGACCCGCCCGGCTTCGCCCGTGACATACTTCAAACCCCGTGGCACCCATTTAATCCCGTCGTTTATTAATTTCACGATAATGTATGAACAATGAACATTTTCCAAATTACTTGATTACTTCTCCGCTCTCAAGTACTACGCCCGCGCCCGCACGGCCCGGTCGAATTATTGTTACACGAAATTAATTTATTTGCGCATTTTTTGATATTGCCATTGCCAAAGTGTAAAGGGACAAAATAATCTTCATAAAATGCTGAAGCCAACTAACATATTAAAAATGATAGGCATTAATAATGTTTTTGTGTAAATAGCGTTTAAATTACCGCTTTATTATTGCTGTTTTCTTAAGTATTAAAATGGATATAGTACGGTATCCTTAAGAGATAGACATATCCCGTCGCGGACTTTTCTGTAGACCTATATTAGATACACAATTCTACAATACATTATTTTGTCTTATCTCAAAGGGTTTAGACAGCGTTTTCGTTAAAAGCTCCCAGACGGCTGATTTTTTCCGACACCGCAAACATATATCGTTATAATTAAGATAATATATACATGAAGCGCTCGTGGCCCCGCGGTCTTAGTGTTCTGTAAACGATCACTGAGTTACGCAACTTTCACTATGGCTGGTCCTCGGATGGGTGACCACTTTGTGGCATTTACATTTGCGAGCGTTTCCGTGCTTCGGAAGGCACGTTAAGCCGTTGGTCCCGGTTGCCAGTAAAATGGCAGTCGTTAAGCCTGGTTGAAGGCCTTATGGGCGGCTTGAAAAAATTCAACAGCAGGTAGCCACAACCTGCGTCTGTCTATTTCAACACGGCAATGGGCTCACCACCTGTTACGTGGGACAGGAATCCATACGGTGATAAGTGGGCATATAATATGTCTCTGCCACCCCTTCGGGGATAAGGCGTGATGGATATTTAATTTAATTTTATTTAATATATACAAAAGCTTAACAAAATATACATAAAAACCTTCTATAAGAATCACTCTATCTATTTAAAAAAACTGCATTGAAATTCGTTGCGCAGTTTTAAAGATCTAAGCATACATAGGGACAGACAGCGAAAAACGACTTTGTTTTATAATATGTAGTGATGAGTGGAAAATCTAAAAGGGCGAGACGTGGCTACCTTTAGGATTGCTCTTTGGGATCGTTCCAGCGGGAGCAAGATTGAGCTCGCAGCCCCACCCCATGAAGTGATACAGTATGTAACAACGGATTGGCACAGTGCAAGGTACACCTGTCTTATTAATTTAAGGTCTCCTACAGTACGTAGATATTTAAATATATAGGTATACATCAATTTGCGCACTCGGGAACAAAGCAAGGAAATATGTTTTAATTTCTAAAAGATAGAGAGGTGGACAGACAAAAATAGATAAACAGAGAGACAAACAGACAGACAAACCTACAGATAGACAAACAGACACTAGGATAGGCAGACACACAGACAGATAGTCTAACAAAAATTAAAAAATATGTTTTTTAAATTGTACTTTACACGGGGCACACTCAAAGTTTTGCACTTCTAGCTAATTGAAACTATTTGAATTTTGATGTTATATTTTTTGAAACGTTGCAACCTTCTTAGTAATAAGAAAAAAACAATTGGCGGGAAATCATTTGTCTATTGTTTTTTATAACACATCGAAGTTCTACGTACGCAACGAAAAGAGAATTAAGTCGAAAAAATTTTAGAGCGATGATTTTTTATGATTTTAAAAGTTCTCACTCCGCAAGACTGTGCCACTCGTCTTCTAAATGCTTTTCGGAGAGAAGCACCTTGTTTGAGCACCGTGAGGCGATGGTTTTCTGAATTTGACAGAGGTCGAGTTTCTTTACATGACGAATTTCGTGAAGGGCGGCCTTCAACTGCCGTCAACGAAAATAATGTGGCTACTGTTAAGCGGCTAATTGAAGAAAACCCGCGGATTACCTATGAGACAATTCGAGGACTATTGGGGATTGGTATGAGCCAAATTCAGAAAATTTTACACGAAGAATTGAAAGTTCGGAAACTTTGTTGTCGTTGGATCCCTCATGAACTGACAGCGGAGTGACAACCCGAAAAAAACGGCAATATTGTGAATGGGTGTTTGAAAATGAGAACAGGCCAACAAAAATAAGGCAGGTGAGAAACGTTGGTAAAAAAATGATCGCGTTTATTTTCTCAGCTACGGGTCCCATCTGTACAATTCCACTTCAAGATCAAAAGATTGTTAATCTCGGCATTAACACTCTTTTGATCTTCAAGTGGAATTGTACAGATGGGACCTGTAGCTGTATTCTACCATTTTTTTACCCTGGGTGTTAGAAAAAGTTCGCGAAAGACGACCAAAAAGCCGCGTTCTCCTGCATCATGTCAACGCTTCTTCACAAACGGCCAACAAAACAGTCATTATTTTAAGCTTCCGAAAAAGTACAACTCGTCACATCCTGCGCATAGCCCGGACCTAGGACCCTGTGATTTCCCAAAGGTTTTATGAGAGGTTTCACTTTTACCAACTCCGAAGAGGCAGTGCGTTCAATCAGCACGTAGAAAACATGCCTTCATATCTGTGGTCCTCCTGTTTTAAAAAATGGTTCGATCGCATGAAAAAATGTTTAAAATTTAAAGGAGAGTATTTTGAAAAGCAATAAACATAATATTTTGGTTATAACATGTTGTTTTTTTTAAGTTACGCAAAACTTATAATGTGACCTACGCATATAGTGTCATAACATTAATTTAGTGATAAGCTGTTAACTTGGAATTATAAACAGACATTTGACATTTGACTGCCTCTGTGGCGCGGTGGGAGTGCATCCGACTGCTACGCCCACCCAGGATAAAACTTTGGGTGATGAGCACGATGGTTTATTCTGTGTCTGGGTGTTATTTATCTATAATATGTATGTATTTAGAAATATATAATTTTGTTTATCAGTTATCTAGATCCCATAACACAAGCTAATATTAGCTTACTTTGGGCTAGATGGCGCTGTGTGAAAAAGTGTCCCACAATATTTATTTATTATTTTATAATATTATTTATCAATATAGGGTAGTGTAATTTTGTGAAATTATTTACTTATCACCATTAGAATTATTATTTAATAATAAAAAGTAGCATATCGCTGTCACTATCTTTATCTATAGGGAAACCAAATAATCCACAAAATAAGTAAGAACCAAAGTAGTATCATTATAGCTCACGCGTATTGTGAATCGAATTGTCATTAGTGGCATGGAAGAAAGGTCAACATTAATTATTGACATAACCATCACAAAACCGTTTTCGGATTCTTCGATCGACTAACGATCTATCGAGCGGAGAAGGGTTAAACGACAAAAACCGTAAATTATATTACGTTATACGTTATTTCGCCTAACGGCATTTTCAAAGGTTGACTAATATTTGACATCCGAAATGTATAAAATATTACTCAACCTTTGAAAATGCCGTACGGTGGAAAAGTACAAGCGTTTTTATTCAAAATGTGTAGCAAGTTCCACCAAGTGCCATTATTCAATAGCATAAACAATATAATATTATGTTCCACGTAACTTTCTCACACAAGAGGGTTAAATACTTTTTCTAACATTTTCCTTCCATTGCTGCTCTACTTTTATTAGTCGTAGCGTGATGTTAATTAGTCTATAGCCTTCTTCACTAAATGGGCTATCAAACACTAAAAGATTTTATGAATTCTAACCACTACTTTCTAGATCACACAATCAATACACTGATACACTTAGGTGTTTTACGAACAAAATACTCTAGCAATTAGTTGGGGTATAGGAAGGCAGAATAAGGTGTAGAGTGGAAGTATATATATTTGGCATGTCAAAATGGCGTCACCCGCCTGATGGAAAGCAGAGACGACATCCCATGATTGAGGGTCGTAAATCTAGCCAGCAGGGTTCCGATAGCTACCCTTAGGTTGACGGCACAGAAATATGTTTTTCCATGCTTATCTTAAAGGATCCATTGTAAGAGGAGTGAAACACGTGCGCCAGCAGAGTGTTCAATGGTTTTATAGGGCGACCTAAGGGCTCTGGCCTTATACTGTCTTTCATACAATCATGGAAGATTTTTGCGTAATGGGCTATGGATTTACGACACAATTTTTTGACAATTTGAAACCTCCTATCCTGAAGATCTAGAAGATAGTCTAAAATAGAGAGATTTAGGGCCGTATTACAGAACGTTTCTCAATACTCAAGAAACACTTGAGAGTAGTATTTTAAAGCGAAAACAAGCCTTAAGCGTTTCTTGAGTATTGAGAAACGTTCTGTAATACGGCCCTTACACAGTCTGCTTTGGTATTCCCGAATGTCTACAGTATTTGGTTTTTTACAGTATTAGTCCTACAAGATTTTTGCAGGGTCGGCAGCGAGAATATTTACGTTAATCACTTAAACTTGTCTGCAACCTTACTTAGTGCTATAACAAACAAGTAACTCGCTTCATAGTGAAGGAATCAGGCGACCTCAAAGCCGAAACCAAATTCAAAACCGGAAGTGTACAGTACATGCACGTATTCCTATGTCCTAAATCGAATGCCACAAAAGGTTTTCCCATCTGTAATGATGTCTAAAAGCTAGATGCGTACAGACGGATAAACTGCGCAATTTTATAAGACTACTAAACTTTAGGGTCTAGAAAACTAAAACGAGGTCAAATTCTAGTTTTATTTTGTAAAAAATATGAAAGATAAAATAATATACAAAGATATACAGCAGTTATGAGTCAGAAAGGAATGCCAAGATAAGAATTAAGTGCTACTCATATTCGAGTTAAATAAATACACATTTTTGTGCTGGTCGAGAAGATAGCGGGTTAAAGGATATTACGTAATATGTGGTTAATATACAGCTCAAACTTGCTTGCATGTGATTTGCGATTCTTTCAAAAATATTTAGAAATACTATGCCTTTAAGAATTTGCTGTAAGAATGTGCTGATTCAGTGCACGTAAGAATCTAACGTCATTGGCGACCCGCAAATGCCGGTTAAGGTAAAGGTAACCTTTACAAGTAATTTTTGTACTCCAGAAGAGAGCTATACGTGCAATATATAAATTGAGTGCTAGAGTGTCTCTTAGAGAGAAATTTAAAGAAATTGGCATTTTAACGGTTGCATCACAGTATATATTTGCAAATATCATGTTAGTTAAACAGAACATACATTTATACAATAGACACAGTGACATACATTCGATAAATACTAGAAATAAGCATAAATTAATTGGAACGCATCATCGTTTACAAAAGGTTCACGACTCTTTTGCAGGAATTGGCGTACGCCTATATAATAAAATTCCTTTAGACATTATGAACCTGCTGTTACATAAATTTTAGGCGGAAATTAAGACGCACCTCTTGAAAAGGGCTTATTAAAGATAAAATAATATACAAAGATATACAGCAGTTATGAGTCAGAAAGGAATGCCAAGATAAGAATTAAGTGCTACTCATATTCGAGTTAAATAAATACACATTTTTGTGCTGGTCGAGAAGATAGCGGGTTAAAGGATATTACGTTATATGTGGTTAATATACAGCTCAAACTTGCTTGCATGTGATTTGCGATTCTTTCAAAAATATTTAGAAATACTATGCCTTTAAGAATTTGCTGTAAGAATGTGCTGATTCAGTGCACGTAAGAATCTAACGTCATTGGCGACCCGCAAATGCCGGTTAAGGTAAAGGTAACCTTTACAAATAATTTTTGTACTCCAGAAGAGAGCTATACGTGCAATATATAAATTGAGTGCTAGAGTGTCTCTTAGAGAGAAATTTAAAGAAATTGGCATTTTAACGGTTGCATCACAGTATATATTTGCAAATATCATGTTAGTTAAACAGAACATACATTTATACAATAGACACAGTGACATACATTCGATAAATACTAGAAATAAGCATAAATTAATTGGAACGCATCATCGTTTACAAAAGGTTCACGACTCTTTTGCAGGAATTGGCGTACGCCTATATAATAAAATTCCTTTAGACATTATGAACCTGCTGTTACATAAATTTTAGGCGGAAATTATGACGCACCTCTTGAAAAGGGCTTATTACACATTTAATGATTATTTGAATGATAAAAATAAATGGAAATAAATAAATAAATGGAGTTGCTTGCTCTTCGCTCGAGCTATTTAGGATTCGAATGAATCTTGTGTTATATTATCTACTTGTCTGGAATCTGCATATATATGTTGTATTTTTTTTTCACATTATTTTTATTTACATTCCCCAGTATAAATAATTTGAAACGCCAGGCAACTAAAGGTATGGCTGCGTTTAGTCCCGGTAATAACTAATATACATAATTTTATGTAATTTGACTTTGTTATTGTGTGAGCACTATGTAGACTTATTTATAATTTTGAAATTGACATGATAGTTGCTGTGTAGTTTTTGGGTATGTCATGCTCGCCTAAGTGCCCTGGCAGTGGTGGCATATGTATCGGGTCGCCTTGTTCCCTACAATACGGTTGAATAGGGCGATGGCTTATATATGCGTCATACCCGTGAACGGGTGCCGTCTGTTGGGACTGGTCAGCTCATAGCTGTTATAACAATAGTTACAAATAATATTATTTAAATTTAAGGCAAACTAAGTTTAGTCGACTGTTCTCACATAAATTCAAAGGAACTATGTAAGTGTAATTTTAATGAACACAACATTTATTTTGTTTTTTGAAGTGAAAACTTCTTTAGCGGCGTTGAGCACTTTCTGTAATGGGTATAAAATCTTAAACTCGCGTCAGGGTCACGTGTCCCGTAAGATTTTTTATCATCATCATCTTTACGTCGATCCCGGTCAATTTTTGAAGGAAAAACTTCTTTTAGCGCGGTACGCATATTTTTAGATGAGATAAAATCTCTGGACTCGCGACCATAATCATCATCATCATCAAACGTTGATTCCGGTCATCTACAGGTCTTATTAAATAATGCTGTGTAATCAATTAGGACTCTTTCAGTGTAGAATTATTTTTTATCATCATTATCTTTACGTCGATCCCGGTCAATTTTTAAAGGAAAAACTTCTTTTAGCGCGGTACGCATATTTTTAGATGAGATAAAATCTCTGGACTCGCGACCATAATCATCATCATCATCTAACGTTGATTCCGGTCATCTACAGGTCTTATTAAATAATGCTGTGTAATCAATTAGGACTCTTTCAGTGTAGAATTATTTTTTATCATCATCATCTTTACGTCGATCCCGGTCAATTTTTGAAGGAAAATCTTCTTTTAGCGCGGTACGCATATTTTTAGATGAGATAAAATCTCTGGACTCGCGACCATAATCATCATCATCATCATCAAACGTTGTTTCCGGTCATCTACAGGTCTTATTAAATAATGCTGTGTAATCAATTAGGACTCTTTCAGTGTAGAATTATTTTTTATCATCATCATCTTTACGTCGATCCCGGTCAATTTTTGAAGGAAAAACTTCTTTTAGCGCGGTACGCATATTTTTAGATGAGATAAAATCTCTGGACTCGCGACCATAATCATCATCATCATCAAATGTTGATTCCGGTCATCTACAGGTCTTATTAAATAATGCTGTGTAATCAATTAGGACTCTTTCAGTGTAGAATTATTTTTTATCATCATCATCTTTACGTCGATCCCGGTCAATTTTTGAAGGAAAAGCTTCTTTTATCGCGGTACGTATATTTTTAGATGAGATAAAATCTCTGGACTCGCGACCATAATCATCATCATCATCTAACGTTGATTCCGGTCATCTACAGGTCTTATTAAATAATGCTGTGTAATCAATTAGGACTCTTTCAGTGTAGAATTATTTTTTATCATCATCATCTTTACGTCGATCCCGGTCAATTTTTGAAGGAAAAACTTCTTTTAGCGCGGTACGCATATTTTTAGATGAGATAAAATCTCTGGACTCGCGACCATAATCATCATCATCATCTAACGTTGATTCCGGTCATCTACAGGTCTTATTAAATAATGCTGTGTAATCAATTAGGACTCTTTCAGTGTAGAATTATTTTCTATCATCATCATCTTTACGTCGATCCCGGTCAATTTTTGATGGAAAAACTTCTTTTAGCGCGGTACGCATATTTTTAGATGAGATAAAATCTCTGGACTCGCGACCATAATCATCATCATCATCAAACGTTGATTCCGGTCATCTACAGGTCTTATTAAATAATGCTGTGTAATCAATTAGGACTCTTTCAGTGTAGAATTATTTTTTATCATCATCATCATCTTTACGTCGATCCCGGTCAATTTTTGAAGGAAAAACTTCTTTTACCGCGGTACGCATATTTTTAGATGAGATAAAATCTCTGGACTCGCGACCATAATCATCATCATCATCTAACGTTGATTCCGGTCATCTACAGGTCTTATTAAATAATGCTGTGTAATCAATTAGGACTCTTTCAGTGTAGAATTATTTTTTATCATCATCATCTTTACGTCGATCCCGGTCAATTTTTGAAGGAAAAACTTCTTTTAGCGCGGTACGCATATTTTTAGATGAGATAAAATCTCTGGACTCGCGACCATAATCATCATCATCATCAAACGTTGATTCCGGTCATCTACAGGTCTTATTAAATAATGCTGTGTAATCAATTAGGACTCTTGCAGTGTAGAATTATTTTTTATCATCATCATCTTTACGTCGATCCCGGTCAATTTTTGAAGGAAAAACTTCTTTTACCGCGGTACGCATATTTTTAGATGAGATAAAATCTCTGGACTCGCGACCATAATCATCATCATCATCTAACGTTGATTCCGGTCATCTACAGGTCTTATTAAATAATGCTGTGTAATCAATTAGGACTCTTTCAGTGTAGAATTATTTTTTATCATCATCATCTTTACGTCGATCCCGGTCAATTTTTGAAGGAAAAACTTCTTTTAGCGCGGTAGGCATATTTTTAGATGAGATAAAATCTCTAGACTCGCGACCATAATCATCATCATCATCAAACGTTGATTCCGGTCATCTACAGGTCTTATTAAATAATGCTGTGTAATCAATTAGGACTCTTTCAGTGTAGAATTATTTTTTATCATCATCATCTTTACGTCGATCCCGGTCAATTTTTGAAGGAAAAACTTCTTTTAGCGCGGTACGCATATTTTTAGATGAGATAAAATCTCTGGACTCGCGACCATAATCATCATCATCATCAAACGTTGATTCCGGTCATCTACAGGTCTTATTAAATAATGCTGTGTAATCAATTAGGACTCTTGCAGTGTAGAATTATTTTTTATCATCATCATCTTTACGTCGATCCCGGTCAATTTTTGAAGGAAAAACTTCTTTTAGCGCGGTACGTATATTTTTAGATGAGATAAAATCTCTGGACTCGCGACCATAATCATCATCATCATCAAACATTGATTCCGGTCATCTACAGGTCTTATTAAATAATGCTGTGTAATCAATTAGGACTCTTTCAGAGTAGAATTATTTTTTATCATCATCATCTTTACGTCGATCCCTGTCAATTTTTGAAGGAAAAACTTCTTTTAGCGCGGTACGCAATTTTTGAAGTAAAAACTTCTTTAGCGGCGTTGAGCACTTTCTGTAATGGGTATAAAATCTTAAACTCGCGTCAGGGTCACGTGTCCGTCAGGGTCACGTGTCCGTCAGGGTCACGTGTCCCGTAAGATTTTTTATCATCATCATCTTTACGTCGATCCCGGTCAATTTTTGAAGGAAAAACTTCTTTTAGCGCGGTACGCATATTTTTAGATGAGATAAAATCTCTGGACTCGCGACCATAATCATCATCATCTAACGTTGATTCCGGTCATCTACAGGTCTTATTAAATAATGCTGTGTAATCAATTAGGACTCTTTCAGTGTAGAATTATTTTTTATCATCATCATCTTTACGTCGATCCCGGTCAATTTTCGAAGGAAAAACTTCTTTTAGCGCGGTACGCATATTTTTAGATGAGATAAAATCTCTGGACTCGCGACCATAATCATCATCATCATCAAACGTTGATTCCGGTCATCTACAGGTCTTATTAAATAATGCTGTGTAATCAATTAGGACTCTTTCAGTGTAGAATTATTTTTTATCATCATCATCTTTACGTCGATCCCGGTCAATTTTTGAAGGAAAAACTTCTTTTAGCGCGGTACGCAATTTTTGAAGTGAAAACTTCTTTAGCGGCGTTGAGCACTTTCTGTAATGGGTATAAAATCTTAAACTCGCGTCATGGTCACCTGTCCGTCAGGGTCACGTGTCCGTCAGGGTCACGTGTCCCGTAAGATTTTTTATCATCATCATCTTTACGTCGATCCCGGTCAATTTTTGAAGGAAAAACTTCTTTTAGCGCGGTACGCATATTTTTAGATGAGATAAAATCTCTGGATTCGCGACCATAATCATCATCATCATCTAACGTTGATTCCGGTCATCTACAGGTCTTATTAAATAATGCTGTGTAATCAATTAGGACTCTTTCAGTGTAGATTTATTTTTCATCATCATCATCTTTACGTCGATCCCGGTCAATTTTTGAAGGAAAAACTTCTTTTAGCGCGGTACGCATATTTTTAGATGAGATAAAATCTCTGGACTCGCGACCATAATCATCATCATCATCAAACGTTGATTCCGGTCATCTACAGGTCTTATTAAATAATGCTGTGTAATCAATTAGGACTCTTTCAGTGTAGAATTATTTTTTATCATCATCATCTTTACGTCGATCCCGGTCAATTTTTGAAGGAAAAACTTCTTTTAGCGCGGTACGCAATTTTTGAAGTGAAAACTTCTTTAGCGGCGTTGAGCACTTTCTGTAATGGGTATAAAATCTTAAACTCGCGTCATGGTCACCTGTCCGTCAGGGTCACGTGTCCGTCAGGGTCACGTGTCCCGTAAGATTTTTTATCATCATCATCTTTACGTCGATCCCGGTCAATTTTTGAAGGAAAAACTTCTTTTAGCGCGGTACGCATATTTTTAGATGAGATAAAATCTCTGGATTCGCGACCATAATCATCATCATCATCTAACGTTGATTCCGGTCATCTACAGGTCTTATTAAATAATGCTGTGTAATCAATTAGGACTCTTTCAGTGTAGATTTATTTTTCATCATCATCATCTTTACGTCGATCCCGGTCAATTTTTGAAGGAAAAACTTCTTTTAGCGCGGTACGCAATTTTTTAGATGAGATAAATTTGGACTCGCTACTCCCCGTTACGATACGCAGCTATAGTGTGTGCATATATGCATGTACCAACGCGACTAGATAAATAAATTATTAATAAATTGAGTTTTCACTTCTGTCGGCACTCCCGGAGTGGTTAGGTTTTTTTTTTGTATAATTTCTTTACTGTATAATTGGTCAAATATCATGTTAATCAAACAACTGTGTGGAAGTTTTCTTACGGTTTTACTATCACATATTTTTCAGTTCCATATAAATCTATATATCTCCTCCAAGCCTGCCGTAAGGAACTTCGTTCCAATAAATATAAAAATAATGAAATAAATGCAAGAAAAATATATGCTAAGATCCTCGGTATCCATGGGATGCTGGGGATTATGGGCAAACAATCTAATTGAGGAATTAAGACGCAGAATAAGGGACAAAATAAGTGACTCCCGCTCAAGTTCGTTCCTGGTGCAAAGGTTGGCGATAGTCTATACGTGTTTCCCTCCTCTTAGAATTCTGGGTCCTTTAGGAGAAGCGTGAAAAGGCATGTTTCTGGGCCGTCAAGATGAGGGTCGCTATCGGAACCCTGCGGGATGAGATAGCGGTCCCAATCACGGGTCGTCGTCTTTGCTTACCAACAAGCGGGCGACGCCATTTTCACGTGCCACATATAAAAAATAAAGAAGTTATTCAACGTGGTAGCGTGGCTGGTGTTATGGGCACTTTTGGACCAGGAGCGGTTAGGAGCGGGTTATTTGATTAACATATTTTAATTTTAATTTGACATGTGAATACGTATTGACATCTTTAATAAATTGTGAATTTAGTGAATATGTAACTATGTTAAAAAAACATATAATGTAAACAAGTCAAGCAAATTTATAAATTTTGATACCAAACCAGTCGATTTGTTCGTGAGTCTAAAATATATAACATTATTCCTATCCCAATATCGATGTCTCTGCAGCTGTTATGAATCAATACCTGTTTAGGATGTCCATCCATCCTTTATGCTAATTTCAGGGTACCCTTATAAAACCACAAGTCCCACCCGAGCTAAACAAAATCGATGGAGTTTCTGAATCTCTCCAATCTGTTGCAGATATAAAGCTTACGGACAGTGGAGCTTGAATGTACTTAATATTTTTTAGGATTTTAAAAAATGCTTACGCGGAAATGTGGGCGTATATATATCTCTGCCACCTCTTTAGTGGATAAAGGCCTGAATTATAAGCATCTTGAAGTCTTAGGTCCGTATTCCAGAACGTTGCTCAGTACTCAATCAACGCTTGAGGCTAGATTGTGCCTTATAAATACTACTCTCAAGCGTTGATTGAGTATTGAGAAACGTTCTGGAGTACCCTTAGTCTTGCATTTAAATAAACGAGTAGACCTTTGTTAGTGAATTCTGTTCTTGAAGCACTCGTAGCATGGCGTTCTGATAACGACTACTATATTATGCATCCTTGGTATGGTCACTCCTAAACTGTGAGATCGTTTGTGGTAATTACCTAAGTGCTTTTCTGTCAAAGAAATAGTATAAAAGAAAATGCCATACGGGAACATTTTTGTGTCGCGGCGACATGCATAACTTGCTCAGGATTACCTGCTGACGGCGACTAACATAGAGTGTTAATCTACGGAATTTTCATGTAAAAACTGAATTTAAAACCTTGGTAAGCCATACATAATAACTATGGTACGCGATTCCAGAGGGCCAAGTCTACTCCAATAGAAATCTGTTCAATTTCTATTCTATAGCGGTTATATTGCAATTAGTCAAAAACTAGGTAGTTTACTAAAACTTTATATATTTGATAATCTCTTTTAGATATTGATGCCGAATAGAGACAAAATGGCTGTTTTAAGCTATCAAAATATTAATATACACCACCGAAAATGCAAATTCAGAGATATTTACAGGTGCTACACGTGTTAATAGCATTCTATCGACCAGCCGATAGAATTCTATTGGAGCGCAATTGTACTTGTAATAGAAGACTACAAAAAAAGTATTTTTTTTCTGTCGCCTCTCTATTGTGCAACGATTTCTATTGTCTTCTGACGTGATTGAATTAGTAGACTTGGCCTCCAGGAGTAATGCCATGCGGGAACAATGACATGCACAACGTGCTCAAGATTACTCGCTAACGACAACGCGACGGACAAAGACTGTTTCATGTAAAACCTGAATTTAAAACCTTCGTAAGCCATACATAATACCCATGGTACGCGAATCCCGGACTAGCGAAGCTTTTAATCATATTTGATACGTACTTGATTGTTCCCGCATGGCATTTATCCCCGAAGGTGTGGCAGAGGCCTACATATTGTATGCCCACTTTTCACCATGTGTATTCCTGTCCTCCTCCTGTGTTTGTGTGTTGAAATAGACAGACGCAGGTTGTGGCTACCTGCTGTTGAAAATTTTCAAACCGCTCGGCCTTCAACTTGACTTAACGACTGCCATGTTACTGGCAACCGGGACCAACGGCTTAACGTGCCTTCCGAAGCACGGAAACTCTCGCAAATGTAAATGCCCCAAAGTGGTCACCTATCCGAGGACCAGACATAGTGAAAGTTGCGTACCTCAGTGATCGTTTACAGAACACTGAGAGTTTCCAGAACGCTTCTCACCACTCAATCGACTCTTGAGGCTAGTTGTTGCCTTATAAATATTACTAACAAGTGTTTCTTGAGTATTGATAAGCGTTCTGGAATACGGCCCTTAGTCCGCGGGGCCACATGCGCTTCTTTGTTTTAGAAAGTAATAGCCCCGAATACCTATGTGGTTATCAACTTGAGAATGCAAATTTATGCGAATTAAACTCAATGGTCCTAAATGGTTTTAAATTAGTTTACCCACAAACTTAAAAGAATCGTTTTAAGACTTATCTTAAAACAATCTTATAAAGTCTCGTTTAAAGTTCCAAGTAGTTAAGATTTCATTATTAATCGATTGACAGAATTCACAGAAACTCAGTCCATTTCATTGGGAAATTAAGCTCTACCAGCATAATTGATGTTATAAGAAAATAAAGGATTACCAATAATATAATGCTTAATAGAATACAGTATAAAGATACTTTAACAAGCAGGAGCTGCGTGTCACGGAAATGAAGATGCTGCGGTGGATGTGTGGGGTCACGCGGATGGACCGCGTGAGGAACTCTCGCATCCGCGGCGGCCTTCACGTCCGTGACATTGCAGACAAGTTGCAAGAGTGTCGCCTTCGTTGGTATGGTTATAATGGTTGTCGGGCTTGGTAGGGGTGGTGCGCACTAGGTAGCAACAACACACCTACGTACAGCCATCAGGTACGGTTGGTAATCCATGGAGATGTGTAAGTAACACTATCTCAAAGAATCACCGGTGCACCAGCTAGCAGAGCATGTGTATAGGGAGTGAGTATGGACCAACCTGGAGCAGAGAAATACCAGAATTTATAAAAAGAGGGCGCCAGGCATCTCTCCATCAAACGAATGATGCAATTAAAAAACTCAAGTATCTACTTATTAATTATATTTATTTAAACTATATCCATATGTAGACTTGAATATACATATATGAAAGTAAAAAGAAATGGCTTAGTCAAGCATAGTGGGATCCATATAGGTCACTTAAAAATAAGTTTATATTTAGTACAAATAACAATTTAAACCAAAGTATGGAAATGGGCGTGGCCCAAAATGACAAATATTAAAGCAGTTGTCAGATGCCTTAAAAATATTTAAATTATATAGACATACATTTAAACTATTTCTTAGTTTAGTTAAACACACAACGCCGCTTCCTATCATCATCATCATCGTACACTACAACATAACAAGGTAAAAATAAAGTTTCACATTAATATTCCTTTGTGATAATAAAAAGATTATATAATATGTGTAACTGGAACGTCACATCGGTAGTCCAGTATATTAAAGTAGTTGAAAGCTACATATGTAATAGAAAAATGAATATTTAAAGTTAAAAGTTATTCCTTTTGAACTATCAACATCAGTCGGCCTTTACCGGGTTTTTATACATAGAAACTAATTAAAGATTACTACTTATCTGGATTTAAGTTTGAGGAACATCCAAGTCCTTCACATCGCTTCCTATTCTAAAAGTCCAGGTAGTAGGTAACCAGAGTAGAGAAAAATATTCTCTTTGCACATTGTCTCAGCTTACTTTAAGTCTTCTTACAGACATTCACAAGGAGTAACAAAAATGTAGAATGCAGAGAACGTGAAACACGGTAAACTCAATTATTATGTAGATATAAAATAAAGAACCAAAACGAAAAAGAACAAAAACGAAAAACCTAAAACATCAACCTAAACCCCTGTAACAACAGAAAAGTTACAGACATTAGTAATTTGTAATAAAAATCACTTTCACCCTCAACATTCTGTTAAGGAATGCAGTCTAAGAGATTATATAGTTTTAACTTACCACTTATTTCAGTGGGGTTTTAACTAGATCCTTCTATCATCATCCTTTTTTATATTATTTGCTAAGTCTCTTGAAAAGCAGACTGAAATACAAAGTACAACCATCGTAAGAACATACTATTTGCAAAGGCCAAGTAATCTTACCGATTACGAAGAAACAAATATAAACAAATATTCTCACCTCAGCAACAATTATTATGTCTACATATTTGCTAAAAAGACTTCGGATATTAATCCGAATTAAATCACCATGACAGGCATATTCTCATGACGCCATGTCGTAGCAAAAAGGGCTGAGCTCCTTTCTTTTCCTTCTGTTAGATTACGGCAGGCTAAAGTCATACGGCCTATACAGCCTTGACAAATAAACAAAAAATAAATAAACAAAACCAACATGAAAACCTTACTATTCCTGTTTGTCACACCTCACGCAATACATTATGGGTGGATGTGAGTCAGGACAGCCAATCTATCTAAGTTCAATGTCCAGCAACCAAACTGAAAGACACCATAGACGCACGCTTTAATTTTAGAACGCGCCAAAAGAGTCGAAACAACGGTGACAGTTTTGACAACGTCAAACTCATGTCGTTCAGAACAAAAACAGACAATGTGAAATATTATAAACTTTTAAATAATTAGACAAATGACTTTAGTTATAACTAAAGTATTGTGAAAATTGAGTTTGTTTCCACAAAAGGGATGTATATAACAATAAGGTTAGTAAATCAAATCTTATGAATATGTAACCGACACTCAGAAGTGTTACATGGTCATGACTTGCGGCAACCGCCGGGCTACGTAGGTAACAAATGTCTGGCCAAGTCAGCCCCGCCGGGTCCCGGTAAGAGGGGAAGACCCAAGAAGTGCTGGCTTGACGTCGTAAGGGATGACATGCGTGCCAATGGTCTCACTACAGGGGATGCCGAAGACCGTGCGAAGTGGAGGAGAAAATGTAGGAAAGCGGACCGAGGGCGTCGCGAGATGCAACTGGGACAGACGCTCGGATGATGATGATGAGAATATAGTATAAAGATGTTTCCGTTCCTTTGAAACTAAACCATTAGTTATACTTTTATAAAAGATTAAAATTTTGCAAAGTTTTTTGTTTCTTTCGAGACATGCATGTTATAAAAGAATAATGAATCTGCAGAAAGCGTAAGAAGTATGCATGGATCGTGAAGGCTGGTGATCTGACTTCTCCGACTACCCCGTCAGAGATTCAGCGCGGAGTAGGTGTTTTAGTTAATTTTTCTGTACTTATGTTCCTATTTGTACCTTTAAAATATGCCAATGAAATGTGGGTTAGAAACTTGTTCGGTGTCATTAAGATCCTACTCTCTGATATTTTAGGAGGAAATAAATTGTAGGACTTATTTCAGGGCGCTTGGGTGTGCCTTCGAGAGGATGTCCCCAACTACTTCTTTAGAGGTGGGTGTAGTAATTCCCGCTTTGACCAGACGTGCGCGAGGTATATCGTGTCGCCTGCTTCTGGTAGAGCAAAGGCAATCGTACCTGTTCTGGAGATTATTAGTAAGTTCATTAGCGTACTGCGTTCTCCAGCGTCCGTTTGCCCTTCTTCGGGACGGGATAAGGAGCCTAGCTCTCTCTCGCTCTCGTCCAAGTAGAGTAGGGCTGTAAACACTGTAATGGAACTTACTTTGTGCATGATGGCGCTGTGTATGAAAAAAATATCGCACGAAATATTCCACCTATACAGGGTCTTACTTTAAGGATTTATTTATCTATCAACTCTTATCCCCGAAGGGGTGGCAGAGGCAAACATATTGTATGCCCACATTTTACTATGTGTATTCCTGTCCCACGTAATCGGTGGTGAGCCCATTGCCGTGTTGAAATAGACGCAGGTTATGGGTTGAACTTTTCAAACCGCCCATAAGGCCTTCAACTTGACTTAACGAGTGCCATGTCACTGGCAACTGGGACCAACGGCGAAAACACTCGCAAATGTAAATGCTACAAAGTGGTCACCCATCCGAGGACCAGCCATAGTTAAAGTTGCGTAACTCAGTGATGGTTTACAAAACACTGAGTCCGCGGGGTCACGAGCGCTTTACTTTAAAGATAATAATAAATAATAAAATAAATATCCATCACGCCTTATCCCCGAAGGGGTGGCAGAGGCATATTATATGCCCACTTTTCACCGTGTGGATTCCTGTCCCACGTAATAGGTGGTGAGCCCATTGCCGTGTTGAAATAGACAGACGCAGGTTGTGGCTACCTGCTGTTGACATTTTTTAAGCCGCCTATAAGGCCTTCAACCAGGCTTAACGACCGCCATTTTACTGGCAACCGGGACCAACGGCTTAACGTGCCTTCCGAAGCACGGAAACGCTCGCAAATGTAAATGCCACAAAGTGGTCACCCATCCGACGACCAGCCATAGTGAAAGTTGCGTACCTCAGTGATCGTTTACCGAACACTGAGACCGCGGGGCCACGAGCGCTTCTAAGTCAAGATAATAATAATAAACGAAATCGACCAATCACGTAAGGTATCTCCAAATTGAACACCTTCGTACTCATAGACGTACTTCGTAGTGTAAATAAAAGCCTTAGGTGTCAAACCCCCATCAGTCAGCGGAGCCCTAAGGGCCGCATAATTAGCTGAGGTGCTCTCCCAGATACGTCACGTACATTGAAATTCGGCACCGCAAGGTATTGGGGACGTTGTGTTTGAGTTGTATTAAATCGGGAAGGAATTTATTACGGATTGTTATATGTAGGTTGTTCAGACATTCTCTAAATTTACGTTTTACTAGGTGACCCTCACGGCTTGACCCGTGATATACTTCAAACTTCCGTCGCACCTATTTAATGCCGTCGTTTATAAATTGTACAAATTATTGTTTAAGAATTTGCCTGATTTATTGACATTTATGATTACTGCTCCGCTCTTCTGGGTAGTAGCGTAATGATATATAGCCTGTTGACTTCCTCGATAAATGAGCTATCCAACTCAATAAGACTGCCTCGGTGGAGCAATCATACACTACCGGTCCCGGGTTCGAAACCCGGGTCGGGACAAATGTATGTGATCCGCAAATGTTGGTTTCGGAGTTTGGGTGTTTCCTATGTATAATAATGTTGTATTTAGAAATATATATGTATGTATATCAGTTGTCTAGTTCCCATAATTTATTTATTTATTATATGTACTTCCACACGGCTAAACGGCTGGACCAATACCGATATTATTTTTTATTTATCAGTCACTTTTATTTTAAAGAGGTAGGCAGAGACATAATATACACCCACATTTCATTACACGCATTGTATGCATCTTTGTCCAATCAAACGGACAGGCGCAAATTGAGGTACGTAATCCGTTGTTGGAAATTTTCAAGCCGCCCGCGTCCTTGGCTTTTTATCTGACTGCCATGTTACTGGCAATCGGGACTAACGGCTTACGGTACGAAATTTCTGAGATGTCAAGATGAGGGTCGCCATCGAAGCCTTGTGGGTTGAGATAGCGGCCCTTATTCACGGGTCGTCGTCTTTGCTTACCATCAGGCGGGACGCACCTATTTGACTTGCCAAATATATAAATAAGATATAGCTAATATATGTAGCTAATAAAATATTTTATTAACAAAATCTGTATATACACATTATTTATAGAAATCTAAATTATGTATTGTGAATAATTAAGAACTTTAGCTTTAAAATATATACCATCTTTATAATTACCGAATGACTCACTCACCTATCTCGCTCGCTCAATCTCTCCTTCTTCCCTTGCTAGATTATGCTGATGTCAGCTATCTCGATATTACCGAAGAGCAACTTGATAAACTTGAGCGGCTTCAAAACTTCTGTATAAGATTTATATTTGGGTTACGCAAATATGATCATGTAACCGAATATCGCAACTTGCTCGAGTGGCTTCCAATTCGCCTTCGACGGAATACTCATATCCTTTCTATGCTTTACAATGTACTGTTTAATCCGCGTTCTCCAGCATATCTCAAAGAACGATTCATGTTCCTTAATGACACACATTCAAGATCCTTGAGGTCGTCGGAATCTATGGAATTGGCAATACCTACTCATTCCACTAGTTATTATGATAAATCGTTTACCGTACAGGCTGTGCGGTTATGGAATGCATTGCCTATTCCAATTAGAAGGGCTCAGTCTCTGTTTGTCTTTAAGCGCATGGTAAAAGAACATTATTTGACCCGATAGTTAATTCCTTCTCTTATTGCTGCGACTCCGATAATTCTTATTCTATTATAAATGTATGTTTATATTTATATAGTTTGTAAGTGTATGTATGTATATGTCTAAGTATCTATGTTTATATGTAGTATGTATTATGTGTATTGTATGTATGTGTATCGTATGTATGTGATATATATATATATATATATATTACATTTATTATTGTTATGTATTGTGCATTTTGTATAATGTAGCTAATCATTTGTTTCTTTATTTTTTTTTTTTTTTTTTTTACACCAATGCTACCCATCTTTCCAACAATTAACATCCTTCTCTGTCCATCCCAAGGTTGCCTGTAAGAAATTGCTTTTTAGCGATAAGGCCGCCCTTTGTACATTATCTGACTAAAAATTTGTAAGTAATCTAGCTATAATTTGGTGTACAAATAAAGTTTTATTCTATTCTATTCTATTCTATCAACGATCTCCGAAAACTTATGGACCCAGAAACTTCCCAGATCTCTAGTCAGTATTTACTATACACAATTTAATTCCACTCTTAAGCGACATAGGAGGTTGAACTCTATAGAAGTTTGTCACGGAAAAAGCCGGAGAGCACAGCAAGTTCTGAATACAAATGCATTGTGGCAAATGGCTTTTAAGCAAAATCAGTTCATGCACGCATCCACAAAAGCTCCACAACTTCAGCGAAATCCCAAAGGTACCAACATAAACTCTGTGCTAGGCAATCAGTATCGAATGCACCTGAGAAATCACGCTCAACTTGGAACTAGTTTCTCATATATGAACTATATAGCTTTAAGTTCAGATTTAAACAACTAACATAAATATCGGTACTTATATATTTATAGCCACTCAAACGTTCAAGCTACTAGACCAGTTCTTTTTTGTTTTTTCCTTTTTTTTGTACTGAACTCCTTTCAAAACCTTTTTAAACAATGTTGTCTATGGTTTGAATGAATGAATTTCATACCATTAGAATCGTGGATAAAAAGCCCGTGTATCAGAGGTTTAATATCTACGTGTCACAGTATCAAAATTCAAAGTAAACGCGATATAAACATTACCGGCGGCCATTTTTCCGCCATTTTTGATGTTTTTGTGATTTATTCTTTTGTTTATATTAAGTTAAGTTTTAGTTAGAATAATTATAAGTTAAAAAACATAATTATTTTTAAGTTAACTTTGAATTTTTACACTTTGGCAAGGAAGCAATATAATAATAATAATAATAATAATAATATAATACCCCTCGAGGACAGTCGTTATCTTTTATAGGATTAACGCAACCCTATGAGGGCATAGTAGATTCGCTTTTTGAGTCATCCACTTTCTGATATCAACAAAAAATGTATCAGTAAGTTATTGAAAAGCTCACATCCGCAGGGCAGCTTGTGGCGAGCTGAATGTGCGTGGCTACACATCGGTCCCGATTCCTCAGAGTTTTGTTGCCCTTCTGCACCGGTTAGGATTTAATGGCCTAACGGGTGAGCAGTGAGAGTGCTACTCCCGGGAGTGCAGCAAATCTCAACTCTGGCTTGCCTTAATTGGCCGGTCAGAGGGAGGGAGCCAGAGCTATATGCTCGGGGGTGGAAGTGTCATTTTCAAGGGCATAACTACGGGGAAGCCCGCTCCGGGCCTGTCCCGCGAAGGTGAAACCGGCGCCGCACCGCTCGACACCCCAAGCCGCTCACACCGGTGTTGCCTCCTGTCGCCTTACAGGCTTATCTTGCCTATGGCGATTGTATAGGGGGCCCATCTAATGAGTTGGCGAGTCACCGTCTGCCAATATTTTGATGATATTATATTAAAATGGCAGACGCAGTTTTCATCCATAGTTCAAGTCACCCAGTACATTTAACCTCCAACTCAATAGCCCAATAGTAGTTAGCATATTGTACAATAGTTTAACTCCCATTGGAGATGGTCCATTACCGTTCTTCTACATAAGGCGGACGTGGATTGCCTGCAGTGGGGGTCCCATTCCCTGTTACATTAAAATTCTCAAAGGGCCTCTGCGTGTTGGACCACTATGTCTCCATGTAAGCCTACCAAAAGACCGGGTATCTTCGTAAGAAAAAAAAAAGGAGATACCCGAGAAGAAGAGACAAATAATAATAATAATAAATATTCTTTATTGTACACCATAAAATAACATTTTTAAGAACTTAATTAAGTTATGTATGTACAATAGGCGGCCTTATCGCTAAAAGCAATCTCTTCCAGGCAACCTTTGAATGGAGAGAAATAAATAGAGCTGATTGAGGCAGTGTACAAACTTTCAAGATACATTTAACCAAATAATAAACATATAAACAATATAACAATACACAACAATAAAAAAATACACAAGTAGGTACGTACCAGTACATACTTAGTGTGCATAACCACACATATATCAATAGACAATAACAAAAGATACACTGTACTAATGTGAAACAGACAGAAAGTGATCCCTTAACATTCTCTTAAATGACGCCAGTGATTGTGCTCGTCTTATCGATACTGGCAAAGCATTCCACAGGCGAACCGCTTGTACAGTAAAGGATTTGTCCATGAAATTTGTAGAATGCTGTGGCATTCCGAGTCTCAAATTTTCCGATGACCTCAAAAATCTAAAATGTTTGGCATAAAGGAACTTGAAACGTTCTTTGAGATATCGGGGAGTGCATGGATTGAACAGTATACTGTATAGTAAAGATAGTATGTGAGTATTCCGTCGAAGGCGAATTGGGAGCCACTTGAGCTTATTCCTGAATTTAGACACGTGATCATATTTGCGTAGGCCAAATATAAATCTTATACAAACATTTTGAAGACGCTCAAGCTTGTCAAGTTGCTCTTCTGTGAGATCAAGATAGCTGACATCCGCATAATCGAGAATTGGCAGCAAAAGAGACTGTGCAAGCGCAACTTTAGTGGCTGTAGGGAGAAAATTCCGTAATCTACGCAGTGATCCCGTAGATGCAAACAATTTGCGCCCGACCTCTTGCAATTGATGATCCCAGGATAATGATCTATCCATGTGTATTCCCAAGTTTTTGACCGTATCACTTATTTCGATAGGGGTGCCATTAAAAATAACTTGGGGCAACCTTGTGTAGTCAACACGCTGCATTAGCCAGGGGCTACCAACGATAATGACCTGGGTCTTAGATGGGTTTACCTGGAGACCATAGTTAAAACTCCATTCACATACACGTTCCAAATCCATATTCATTGCAGCAATTGCTTCTGGCAACTGACCTAATGGCGCCTGTGTATATATCTGTAAGTCATCTGCATAAAGGTGGTAGGATGAAGCTAATTTTTGGGAGATTGTATTTATAAATATAGCAAAGAGTAGAGGAGATAGAACGCCGCCCTGTGGTACACCGGCTGTAATATTACACCAAGAAGAACGAGAGTCTTCTATACGTATACGTTGCCGGCGGCCACTCAGGTAACTTTGAAACCAATCGATCACTATAGGAGATATGTTAATAGAGCAAAGTATGCCGAGTAGAATTTCAAAATTCACCGTGTTGAAGGCATTAGTAAAATCAAGTAAAGACAGTACAGTGAGATTGCCTTTTTCCATACCTGTTCTTATATCGTCTGTAACATTAACTAGGGCTGTCACAGTACTATGTCCAGGACGAAAACCAGACTGAAAAGGATTTAGTAAAGAGTTTTTACAAAGGAACATATTGAGCTGGTTATAGACAAGGCGCTCAAGAACTTTAGAAAGGAAAGGTAGTATAGATATAGGGCGAAAATGGGAGAAAGAAGATGGGTTACCTTTTTTTGGTAAGGGTATAATTTGTGCATCCTTCCAAATGGATGGAAAGAGACCTCTTGTAGTAGAAAAATTTAGTATGTGAGTCATAACAGGAAGGATCTGATCGAGGATAGGTACGATCATGTTACGGCTCACACAGTCATCCCCAACTGCATTTGATGTAATCGACATTATGCTCTTTTTATCATCACTATCAGTGAATAGATCAAAGAAGAAACGCGGATAATTAGGAGTTGGAAGTGATGAAAGATAATTTAGTGTATTTGTTTTGGTAGTCCCTCCAAAATTGGACGAAGAAGAAAAATGCAAGTTAAGTGCTTCGAGGTCAACCGTTTTAGGAATACTATTTTCTTTAGGTTTCCCAACTCCTATGCTTCTCAGGAATTTCTACACTTTAGAAGGATCACAGTTATCGATGGACTCATGAATATATCGGCGTTGTGCATTTCTACACACCTTATTGCAGTGATTACGTATTGCGACATATTTTTCGAAGTTGCTAGTAGACGGTCGACATTTATATTTAAATTTAGCTGCAGCTTTCTTTGCCATCACATCCCTAATAGTATCAGTGAGCCAGGGAGCGGGTAAATGTTTTATTTTAACCGCTCGGGCAGGAGCATGTTTATCAAATAGCTGTATTATTTGACTGTTAAAATTTTGTACTTTTTCATCGATACATTTAGAAGCAACCAAGAAGTCCCAATCAATATTATCAGCATCCCCACGAAGGTTATCAAGGTTCATAGCACTAAAGTTGCGCTGCCACAGAATTTTGCATCTTGCCTTAGGAGGGCGGAGTTTATAGGACAGGAAAAGTAAGTCATGAAAAGAAAAGGCATCAGCATTGCATTGACCATATCCAATGACGTGCTGCACGGATGACACCAAGATAAGATCTAGCAAGGATGGGTTGCAGTTAGGGAAGTGATGGGTAGCATTTAAAGGAAGAATTGAAAGATTGCAAGATTGAGTTAAACGGCGAAAAGAAGAAGAGCGGGTATCATTTTTTATGAGACAAGTATTGAAATCACCGAGTATGATTGTGTGATTGTAAGAGGGAGTTAAATTTTCTAAAAGGCGTTCGAAGGATTTGAAAAAGTTAATATGTAACGAGGGGCAATAATAAACACCCAATAATATTTTAGAATGGTTAAGATCTACTTCTAAGAAAAGATGCTCGCCAGCGTTCGGGGGTGGTGGTTGTGCTGACACATCAACGACGTGGAAAGGAATTTGTGTACGAATATATATAGCAACACCGCCACCAACCCCATCGCCTCCACGATCATTTCTTATCAATTCGAAACCTGGGAGTGAGTAAGAGGAAGATGAGTGAAATGTTCTAAACCAGGACTCTGACACAAGAATTGCATGAATATTTTTACAGTCAAAAGTAGCCAGCATATCAAGGAAATGGGCGGGAATACTCTGGGCATTGAGATGGACTACATTAAAACTTTCGGGTACATCAGAAAACCGAGAATTCAGCGTATCAGCCAGTGATGGAATGTTGATAAGACTACCATTAAGGCTGGATGCCGTATGAAAACTATCACCACTATCATCACTATCATCACTTAAATCTGTCATAGATAGGTATCAATCAATATATAAATAATTTATATTATATATGTATAAATATACATTTAGTTATAAACAATATATATATATATACACACAAATATACTATATGTAATATATAAACAGGTATGATATAAATGTATGATATAATAATACAACCACAAAAATACACAAACAACACCAGTCCAATTGTTTATCCACCCGCCAGTTGAGTGTCGGAGTTATGACATAGGTTACTACAGTCATCAAACAAAAATATATCTCTGAAATAAACAAGAAATAAAGGTAAAAAGAACCTACACTATTATTCAGATTATTAAAGTTAAATTGGTATCAATTTTTGCCAGACATCAGCATCTGTCTTAGGCTAAAGTATAATGTAACGCAAAACGGAACGCATTCAGTGACAGATCTTTGTTGACGTTATGACATTGACATTATAAATAGTTGTTTTTAACTTTACCCTAGGTTTTTTGGATCTGTGGTCTAGTGCTTAGTACACTAAGTGTTCGGCTTTTCCAAAAATATTTTCTTCAAAAACAAGTGCTGTTGTCGTATTTTTAGTGCTTTTGTGTTGTTTTGTGTGTGCATTTTTACGCAACTTCCAAATTCCCACGTAAGTAGATGTAATTATGGATGATCCACCCGATCCTGGTGGAGGTGATGGCGCTTGCCATTTCCACGATCCTTCTTTTTCATCACAATCTATTTCCAATTCACATCCCAAAAAACGAAATCATCCTCTCGATGACCCTTCATCCCCTGCTCTTAAAAAATCTATTACTGATCCATCACAAGCATCTCCTTCCATTCAAACTTCTTACACCCATCCCGATTTTGATAACAAGCCCACGAGATACACCGATACTGATGCTGGTCCGTACATAGTCCATGTATCCAGATCAGTGGACAACCCGTCCTTAGGTACGGTGTTCCGTCCAATTAAGTTCGGTCATTTTATCCACAATAATAAAATATCCAACGTAACTGAAGATGGCATTAAGCGTGTAGGCCGTAACCGTCTATCAGTTCAATTTAAATCAGCTGTAGACGCTAACAATTTCTTAACTCACCCTTCCCTATCTAGAGCCAAATATGAGGTATCCATTCCTTCTTATGCATGCTCAAGAATGGGAATCATTAGAGAGGTTCCGGTGGAATGGACACTTGAGGAAGTGGTCCACTCAATCCGAGTTCCTGTTGGATATGGCCGAATAATGAAAGCCAGACGACTTAACAGAAGAAAATTAAATGAAAATAATATTCCCTCTTACATACCCACTCAGACAGTTGTTCTAACATTCAGTGGTCAAACTCTTCCTCCACATATTTATTGTTTTTATAATTCCCTCCCCGTTGAAACTTATGTCCTTCCTCTAATTCAATGCCTAAAATGCTGTAGGTTTGGGCATATTACATCTCAATGTAGGTCTTCCCCACGTTGCTTTACTTGCAGCCAACCCCATGAAGGTATTTCATGTACTAATCCTTCCCCATCCTGTCTTTTCTGCTCCGGTCCTCATACCTCTAAAGATCCTTCTTGTCCAGAACACAGCAGACAAAAATCTATAAAAATAGTGATGTCCCAGGAGAACATTTCCTACATGGAGGCATCGGCAAGATTCCCCCATGTGCGAAGGTCTTTTGCGGATACTGCAAAGTCTACTACAACTACTTCATCCTCTATTCATATGTCTCAAAAATCCCCTATGCCAGAGTCTTCTCAAACATCTTATAGGAAGACAATCCTAATTCCCCGTGGATCTCATAACCCAGCATCTAGCCCAGGGTTTGATAGACTGACTCATAGCCTATTAACCCAAGCTCCTCCCTCCTCCACCCCTAATGGCTGTGCTCTTTCAGAACATAATTTAACAGGACAATCTAGTCCCAGTGATAATCTCCTTGAATTACTTCTTTCCACTGTCATTAATATGCTTTCCCGATTTAGTGACACTGAGCTTCCAGATAAACTTAAATCCAAGATTTCTCAGCTATCTTTCTTATCTAATAACATTCCCTCCAATCCTTCAATGGAATTGTAGGAGCTTAAACAACAAAAAGAATGAACTAATTTTTCTTATAAACAAATATAAACCCCTTGTTATTGCCATCCAGGAAACTTGGTTTAAGCCTGCCTCTCGGTTTAGAGTGTCAGGTTATGCCTGTTTTCGGGACGACAGAAATGATGGTCATGCTGGAACCTGTATATTAGTTTCCAGATCCTTAGTTTACTCCCTAATTTCCCTACCCCCTCACAGTGACAGCTTTCATATTGTTGCTGTAAGAACCATGAATATTTCTTTTCTATCTGTCTATATCCCTTATCCAGACCGCTCAATTTTATCTGAATTGAATAACATATTATCCTCCATTCAACCTCCTGTTGTAGTCTTAGGGGATTTCAATATCCACCATACTTTATGGGGTTCCTACTTATGTGATGAAATGTCATCCATTTTTCTGGACATTTTAGACTCACTAAACCTTTGCATTTTAAATGATGGTGTCCCAACTCGTAGATCAACCCTCTCTCAACCCCATCCTAGTGCTGTTGACCTTTCTATTTGTTCACCTTCACTCTCTTCTAGTCTAGGTTGGCTCACGTTAGGCAGTACCCATGGTAGTGACCACTATCCTATTGTCATACTTCCTTTAGACAGCCCTAATGTTCAAATTTCCTTTAATCCTATTCTGAAATATAACCTAGCAAGGGCAGACTGGGGGACATACTCTAGTTGTCTGGATCAAGAAATCAACCTGATACCTGCTCCTGACCTTTTTAATATTCAGGATGTCTATTGTATCTTTAAGAAATGTCTCTTAAAAGCTGCTGATAAAGCCATTCCTTTAAAAAAACCAAATAGGCGCCTCCCATCACCTCCATGGTGGGACCAATCTTGCTCACAGGCATGCAAAAAAAGGAAAGATGCAGAAAAGGCATATTCAAGAGATATGTCAACTGACAACTACCTGAACTATAAAAGGATAGCAGCAGAAACTGTCAGACTTCTGTCACAAAAAAAAAAGGAAGGATGGCGTGCATTCTGTGAGTCTCTGTCTCCCCATACTCATTCCACATTAGTTTGGAGAAATATCCGAAGATTCAAGAACTCAATGTCGGACATCCCCATGATTTCTAACGATACATCAACATGGATTCAAGGCTTTGAGCAGAAACTCGCCCCTCCCACCGTCCCTTCTGCTTCTGAGTGCTTAACTCTCTCTTCCTTGTCTACTCCTACCAGACATACCTTTGACTCCCCTTTCACTCAAGATGAGCTTCTGACTGTTTTAGGGTCCCTGAAAGATTCCGCACCTGGGGTTGACGGAATCCCCTATTCTTTTATAGTTAATAGCAGCTTGGATACTAAAAACTATTTCCTTAAAATCTTAAATCTTGTCTTCTATTCTGGCATACCCCCTGATGAGTGGAAGTCCCAAATCATTCTTCCGATATTGAAACCAGGAAAACCGAGTAACAACTGTTCAAGCTATCGCCCTATTGCCCTTTCCTGTACTATGGCCAAAATAATGGAACACCTCATTAAAAATCGCTTGGAATGGTTCATGGAAAGCCAAGAGTTACTCTCGAAGACCCAGTTTGGCTTCCGTAAGGGCCTCGGAACTATGGATAGTCTAGGCATTTTCACTACTGATATTCATATAGCAATGTCTAAAAATCAGTACTGTGTGGGTGTATTTCTGGATATAGCATCCGCATATGATAATGTTCTTCTTCCTGTGCTCAGGCAAAAACTGCTTAAGCTGAGTGTTCCAGAGAAGATAATCAATTTCATATCCAATATTTTTTCTGGTAGAAAAATTTCAATAAAATTACAAAATTCTATTCTATCCCCCAGAACTGTGTGGAGGGGCTTACCACAGGGCTCTGTGCTTAGTCCCCTTCTGTACAGTATATATACGTCCGACTTAGAGCTCTCGGTAATCTCCTTTTGCAATATCTTGCAGTATGCAGATGACATTGCACTTTATGTAACTGTGGATGACATATCGGATGCTGTATCTAGACTTACGTCTGCTGTCTACTACCTCCAAACATGGCTTGCAGATCACGGATTATCTTTGTCAGTTCCCAAGAGCTCAGTTGTGGTTTTCTCCCGTCACAGATCCATAAGTGATTGCCAAATTTCGTACGAAAATCAAGTATTCCCAGTAAGAGAGTCTGTTAAATTTCTAGGTATGATTTTGGATAGGAAATTATCTGGTATTCCTCATATAAATCAGATAGTCTCTAAATGTGAAAAAAATATTAATATTTTAAGGTCCTTATCTGGTACCTGGTGGGGAGCCCACCCTTATTGCCAAAAGTTATTATATAATGCAATTATCCGCAGTCACCTGGATTATGGTAGCTTCCTTCTAGAACCATGTAACAAAGAGCCCCTTAAATCTCTGGATAAGCTCCAGGCTAAATGCCTGCGCGCTGTGATTGGTGCAATGAAATCCTCGCCTATAAACGCCTTGCAGGTAGAATGTGTGGAACCTCCCCTCTTTCTAAGGCGACAGTACCTGGCTGACAGGTATTTTTACAAAACTTCCCAACTTGCCCTCCATCCTCTTATCCCTAAACTACATACTCTTTCGGAATTTATATCATCTGGTGGTTACTGGTCAAATAAAGTTCATCCCTGCTTATTTAATAGCTTTCTTAACTTTCTACGCTTCCCGTTCCCTTGCTCACAGTCCAAAATCAACCCCCTATTTGAATCCCCATTCGAAGCCATTATACATTCTCCAGACATAATTCTAAATTCTGGTATCAGTAAAGGTTCTATAGAGGCTAATAAACACCTACTTGCCTTAATTCATCAAAAGTGGCAAGATCGATTGGTCTTTTTTACAGATGCCTCTAAATTGACAGGCTCCTCATGTGTTGGGTCTGCAGTTTGGATACCCCGATACAAAATTATCCTCCCCTTTAAGTCTCCTTCTGTGAACTCTATCTTCACAGGTGAAGCGATTGCCATACTTGAAGCCATTTTATATATAGAGTCACATAACATAAGTAAGTCAGTAATTTTTACTGACTCTAAGAGCTGTTTAATGGCTATTCTGGCTAATCATTTCGCCGGTAAAGTTAGATCTCCTTTAATCCTCCAAATAAAGAACTCCCTTTTTAGATGCCAATCTAAGGGACTATTAGTCTGTCTGGTCTGGATTCCTGGGCATAGTGGAATTATTGGCAATACAATGGTTGACTCATTGGCCAAAGATGCTATTACTAATGGCTCTCTTGAACAATACAGAGCCTATCCTCAAGATCTTACCTCTCTCTCTAAATCCAGTCTATTTTCAAAATGGATGGACCTCTGGACTATATCCAGTAAAGTTAAGGGCTTACATTATGCTTCCCTTCAGGGTGATATCCCAGCTAAGCTTTGGTTTTTTAAATTTCGAGAAGCTAGCAAGAGAGCAACATCAATTATTTGTCGTTTGCGGTTAGGTCATGTTTGCACTAACGTTTTTTTAACAAAAATAAGGATTAGGGATAATTCTTTGTGTGAATGCGGTTTGGACGAACATACTACAAACCATATCTTCTTTGAATGCCTGAGAAGGAGTGGATCCTTATATGACTCTCTGCCTATAGAACATTTCCCCCGTCCTATTAATTTTAACTCCCTCCTGACCTATGTTGATTCTCCTCATATATACCTTATATGTGACTACATTGATTCCAATAATATAAAGCTCTAGAACATTGTGTGTTTGCTCTAAATAACTAACATAACTCGTGTGCTTTAATGTTGTCTTTTTTTTTTCTTGTTACATGTACTTCAACACAAAACTTGACTGTTGAACATTTCGGCCTTCGTTACCAAAATTTTTATCATTTACCTTGTACACTCACAAAACTTGGATCGTACCTAAGTGTGGACCGACTTACTAAACCCCTACCAAATCCACACTGAGTTATTGGCGGAGCAATAGTATCGCCACAAGAACAAAAAAAAAAAAAACTTTACCCTATATTTGTAATCATATACAAAACAAATTTGATTATATTTAACTGCATAGTAAACAAAGAGTATTATAATTAATATTATTGACATTAAAATAGCAAACAGTACTAAGTAGTTGGTTTTAAAAAGGAAGAAAAATTTACGAGATATGTATAACAAAAGTGACAGTGAGACATAGTTATACACAATGAAAATGGTTAACAATTACAACTCTTCGACAACTGCAGCACCAAGGATGATAAATAAACAAACACAACAATCTACTTTTTGGAAGCAACTACACGCCGAGACTTACTAGTCACATTCTTTGAGACTTCAGCTGGTTTGTCATTGTGATCACTAATATTTGAGAGATCCTGAAATGAAGTAATGCGGTGACGCGAGCCCTTTGAGTCGACCACATGGATATGACCATCCCTTGTCCAGGTTTTCCTGACTCCAAATCGTTCACGAGCAGCTACAAAAGTCTCATGGCGAACCTTAGTGAGGAATTCGGACAGTGTCAAACCAGAGCCTTTAAGTTTTGTCTTTGAGAACCAGATCTTATCTTTTATAGCAATATTCTCAAATTTGACCAGGATAGGTCTGGGTTTATGGGCATTAGATGGACGGCCCATTCTGTGACACCGCCTGACATCTGCAGCAACAAATGTGCTTAGTCCCAGTTGCTGTTTGACGGCATTCACAACCACGGCTGCTGTTTCTTCTGATTTCTCTTCTTCTATGCCATGGAACAGGAGTATTTTACGCCGCCCACGCATTTCGAGATTATCAACCTGGCTGGCCAACTTGTCCATTTGACGCTGAAGCAAGTTAATAGACTCCAACATAAATGTCTTAAATAAATTAAAATCAGCAGCAATGCTCGAGGTACTTGTAGAAGGCGATGCAGTGCTTGCCTGTTGCAGTCTCGTTTCAAATTTTGCAAGCCCATCTAGAAACATCAACTTGAGACCGGACATTGACTCCTGCAAGTTACGTTCCATACTGCTGGTACTATTGTTGTGCAAACTGTTGGAAAACACTCACACTGGTAGGTGGAATATTCTAAATGTCACTTATGTGCATTAACTATAATAAATGTACTTGTATATATTTATATTAAAATATTTATAGAAGAGCAAATTTCAATGTTACTAATTTCGCAACTACCCACTATATTTTATATTTATACTTACTATTCATACTTTTTTCTCTTTTTTTTTCATCAGTCAAGATTTTTTCTAAGTGCGTAATGACCTTACGCTACGCCATAAGCTAAAACCTTGAAGGTAAAATAATAAATATATTTTTTTGACCTTGCCTACGGTCACGGGTTCAATCCCCGTCTCGCGCCAAGCTGTCTTTTGCCACTTTAAAAAAAATATTTATGTGAAAGTTAGCATGCTAAGTGCCATAAAAAACATCCATAAATAAATAGTTTTGAATTGGTACGTGCATATATTAAGCGATTGATAAATCTGCAGGAAGCGAAAGAAGTATGCATGGATTGCAAAGCCTGGCGATCTGTCCTCTAAGTCTACCCTGTCAGGAATACAGCGTGGAAATAGTTAGTTAGTTAGTTTTGAAACTGTTTTCACATCACTATACTAGTGGCACGCTATGATGGCCGTTTTGACATATTACAATAGTGATGATATTTTACTTGTTTTACATAAATAGATACTCTGTGTTCTACCGTAGTATAAAAATACCTTCTATTGTGGTCGACTATTCACATATTTCTACAAATAAAATTTAATGAAAATTAATACGAAACTTAATGAAAGGACAAACGTCAAAACAGCCATCATAGCATGCCGCTGGTATAGTAAACCACACGAACCCCTCTAAAACAAATTGCAACTAAAGGCCAATTCTAACCAGGCAATTAAAGCGTATGTCTGGCCCACGTCAATAGGCCCCTGTAGACCTGCAGTAATTAGACCGGAATATTCCATTAATATGTAAATATGTGCTAAAGTATCTAATTAGATTTTTTATTACACTTCAGAGGATCTGGTTAGAATTACATAAGCATACACCTTTTTTAATGTTTGTGATGTGTAAACTGTGGAAACTTTGGAAGTAATCCTTTCTCCGACTATTTATAACAGAGTTTATACCGAATGTTTATAGAGAAGGACAGAGAAAGCGAGAGAGAGATGAAAATTGAATTTCACAAAAAGTGCGAATCAATTTCAATTACATGTATATGGGACCACCTCTAAATTATAATCTGCCAAACAAAAAGAAACAAATTTAAAAATTTATTTTGAAGCGCTCGTGGCCCCGCGGTCTCAGTGTTCTGTAAACGATCACTGAGTTACGCAACTTACACTATGTCTGGTCCTCGGATGGGTGACCACTTTGTGGCATTTATATTTGCGAGCGTTTCCGTGCTTCGGAAGGCACGTTAAGCCGTTGGTCCCGGTTGCCAGTAAAATGGTAGTCGTTAAGCCTGGTTGAAGGCCTTATGGCCGGCTTGAAAATTTCAACAGCAGGTAGCCACAACCTGCTTCTGTCTATTTTCAACACGGCAATGGGCTCACCACCTATTACGTGGGACAGGAATCCACACGGTGAAATGTGGGCATATAATATGCCTCTGCCACCCCTTCGGGGATAAGGCGTGATGGATATTTATATATTTATTTTTTAAAAAATAATTAAATAATAACGAAATCATCGCATAAACACAAAAGAGGTGATTATCAAAACAAATCGAAAAACTCAACCAAATCTTGCCTACTTCCTATTAAAATAAGCTAGGGCCAGTGTGGAGAGCAACAAGTTACAATATTGTACGGATGATACCTTTTCTTGATTTTTATACCAAGCATAATTAACACAATACAGTTTCTTTGTTTAGGGTTCCCTCTCCAAAGAGTGAAAAGGGATCCTTTTATCAAGACTTGGCTTTCTCTCCAGGCACTATCTCATGAACCGTGTTGGACAGTTTAAATTTTCACAGGTGATGTATTTCTATTGCTTACTAGCTTTCCCATTTAATCCCGTCGTTTATTAATTTCACACGGCATCGCCCGTGTAGAGAAGTTTTTCCGTTCCCGTTTCCCATAAAAAGTAGCCTATGTCCGTCTCCTGGCTCTAAGCTACCTCCCCACCAACTTTCAGCCAAATCGGTACAGCCGTTGTTGAGTTATAAATAGTGTAACTAACACGACTTTCTTTTATATATATAGATAACAAAAATGCTAAAAACAGAATAAATTTAAATACATATTTTAGGTGGGCAACAGACATGATTCTTTGACGTCTTTATAGATAATAGTTGAAGCTCGCGGCTCGGCCGCAAGGTAAAGTTAGTTATTCTCATGTGTAAGCAATATTATTGTAAATTTTCATCAAAATCCATTGAGTAGGTTTTGCGTGAAAGAGTAACATAGATACAGCCAAATAAAGTATTAAGAATATTATATTGTGGGACAATTTTTTTACACAGCACCGTCTAGCCCAAAGTAAACTAATAAAGCTTGTGTTATGGGATCTAGACGACTGATAAACATACTTATATATTTTTAAATATATACATATTATACATAGCAAACACACAAACTCCAAAACAAACATTTTTGTGGATGACACAAATATTTTTCCCGACCTTGGAATCGAACCTGGGACCTCAGTCGCGGCAGTCGGATACACTACCACTGCGCCACCGTGGCAGTCAAATTTCTTAAAACCTTTATATTATTATTGGGATAGGGTGGTACTTAAATCGACGTGTTTAAATCGTCCTGCTACGGAACTCTTTAAGCACACGTCCAATATGCGCTTGGTCGGATTTTTTTACTGTTCGCTTGTAGCTACAGGACGCCGCTCATTTATTCCTTGTCTTATGCCTGTCCCCGAGGGGTTCTGATGACCCTACTTACCGCTACGACGTTGATATACTGCGGTTGTCTATACAGTGATGGTAGCTACCCTGTCAGGAGGGTTTTAATTCAAAAAGACGGCTACTTATTTTTATCTCAGAATTTTGCGTAAACATGTTTTTTTTTATATTTATATATTTTTTAGGATCACCTGGACACAAATAAAATTAAAAATACGTGTGTGTACCAGAGTACACAGGTAAGAAGTGAAACTACTTTACGACATTTTTTTTACAGCTATACAGAAGTTTTACTTATGATAAAGAAGTTTCACTTCAAAACAACATGGCGCGTAATCGAAAAAGTAATGACTTTTTTACAGCTATAAAATTACTGTCAACGTTTATAAAGAATATTCACTTCAAAAATAAAACTAATACTTATCATTAAACTTATCAGTCACGCCTTTATCCTTGAAGGGGTAGGCAGGGGCATACTAAACGCCCACATTTAACCGTATGAATACTTGTCCCCCGTAACAGATGGTGAGCCAGTGTTGAAGTGAATATCTGATTGTCTATCTATCCATCTTCATGCTGTATTCCTGACGGAGTAGTCAGAGTGGACAGATCGCCAGCCTTTGCAATCCATGCATACTAGTTTGGCTTCCTTCAGTTAATTATTCGTTTCTTACATGCACGTCTGGATATCTGAATACTTTTGACCTTTCCATTTTTGAGCAATATGTTTGTCTTGGTTTGTAAGTCACGATGTTTGTAATATATACTTTTATATATATATTTAGCTGAAGATTTTTTTTATTTGTTTGAACGCGTTAATCTCATGATTTTTGTTTTGAATAGCCTATTTATCGAAAAAAAGTTATAGTCTATATATCATAACCATACTACCCACCATACTAACAAGTCGGGCATTTTTTTTCATACATTATTGTAAAAGTAATAAACGACGGGATTAATGATGTGTGTGACAGGGCTTCAAAAGAAGTTACGGGTGAAGCCGCGGTGGTTAGCTAGTGTATTATATATAAACCAACGATAATTTAATAGTACTACGTATAATAAACACTTGCCTACTTAACTAAGGAGGATCAAATGTGTAACCTCAGAATAATTGAATAAGGTTCTTACCTTTTTCAATTATTTCATTTATTTTAATTATTTCATCTCATGCTCAAGGTTTACTGAAAGAGATTGCTTTTAGAAATAACCAGAGCCATTTGTCAATGGAATCTCTCACATCTTTTCTCCTAACCACTACTACGTACCTTTATATTACTTTTTATTACAAAACAAATAATATGTGTGTGTACACAGGTAAGAAATGAAACTTCTTTACGACATTTATTTTTACAGCTATTAAATTTGTCTCATACGTCGATAAAGAAGTTTCACTTATGATAAAGAAGTTTCACTTCATAACAACATGACGCGTAACTTAAAGACGCGAGTTTTTTTTAAAGCTAGAAAATTTCTCTCAACGTTGATAAACAAGTTTCAGTTCAAAAAGTGTGAGTGTGTGTGTTACCTCACAAGAATACTCCTTTAGTTTAACCTGTATAACTTCATACTATACATCACGTATACCAAAGCTTTTTTTTTGTATAAATTAATTAATAAAACTTTCACTGTCGTAGTAAGGGAATCAGATGACTTCTATACCGAAACTAGTTTTAAAACCGCAAGTGGTAGCAACTTCAAAATCGCCTATGTACGAAATCATTGAATTCGGAATCGAATGCCGCAAACCGTTTCTCTCTATCTCTTATGGTTTCTGAGAAAAGATGCGTACAGATGGATAGACGGACGGACAGACTGAGCCGTTTTATAAGACTTTATAAACTTTTGTGTTGAGAAGTCTAAAATGCACCAATAGAATATAAACTACTTTAAATATAGTTATGAGTTTTCATGGAAACAAATTGTCAGCTAACTTCATCATGTTATAGTTATCGGCTTACTTCTGGGTGTCGAATTTACGTGTCGGTGTTACCCGCATCGTTAATATTTATTCTGGCACTTTTTTCATAACACGCCTAAAGAAGTATAAATTAGAAATCAGTTAGTTTATAAACTTCGGATCAAATAACATTAAACAAAAAAAAAGACGTGTGGCACTCGGAGACTGCCGCGGTAAAGCTATTGCAAAGCATACCTTTGTTTTTCTTTCATATTAATTTACATAACACTAAAAAAAAACAAAAAAAAACCCTCACCCTCACCCTCACCCCACTCTCACTCTCACAGTCGGGTGACTGTGAGAGTGAGAGTGAGCAACCATGGAGGCTGCTCATGTGGTTTCTGATGCTGTCCGACAATTCGTCTAATATTACACTGAACAGAAGCGGACTAAGGACCGAACCCTGGTGTACCCCGACGGTGATGGGGAAGGGTTTCGTGTCGCCAACAGCAGTCCAAACCATTGAATCGGAGTCACAGTACATGTCCCGGATAGTGTCAATATAGACCTCTGGAACCCCTTTGGACCGCAGTGCCCACCAGATCATCGCACGAGGAACACAGTCGAAGGCCTTCTGCATGTCTAGAAACAAACAGTGCAGAGGCGTGTTCTTCGACCTGTATTTCTCTGCGACAACCCTCAGGGCAAAAACAGGGTCCGTGGTCCCATGACCAGGGCGAAACCCATATTGACACTCCGAGAGAGTACACTCCTGCCGGATCCGAGAGTCTATAATCCTCTCGAAGATCTTCATGGTGTGGGACATCACCTTTATACCGCGGTAGCTCCCGCACTCCTGTACTGACCCCTTACCTTTGAAGACTGGAGTAATAATACTCAGTCTCCATTGGTTTGTGATCTGCCCGCTGAGGAGTATGCGGTTAAAAAGGTTTACTAAGATGCCCACACCGCGAGGACCCATCACCTTCCAGGCTTCGATGGGGACTCCATCGGTTCCGACAGCTTTCCGATTCTTCATGCGGCGAAGCGCAGTCAGGACTTCTCCAGGCGTTACCGGTGGCACTAGTCCCTGATTCGGAGGGAGGTCCGGAGGCTGCACCTCTTTATGCTGTTTATTAAGCAGCTCGTGGAAGTACGAGCGCCATCTCTCCTTTACCGCGAGGTCTTCGCTTAACAGGTTGCCCTCAGGGTCTTTTACACAGCGACACTTGCATATATCCTGTGCCGCTTTGACCCTGGAGCGCGCCAGCTTATAGATGAGCTTCTGCCCCTCAGACGATTCCAGCTTATCATACAAAGGTTGTAAGTGGTTTCGGCTACAGCTCTCTATGTGGCGCGCTTGGCAGCCCTGTACGCGTCGCGGTCTTCGGGAGATCCAGTCGCTTGCCACTTTTTAAAGAGGGCTATCTTCTCCTTGGTCTCCCTCAGGACTGCGTCGTCCCACCACCAAGTTTCCTTGTCACATTTGCGTCCACCCTTAGACTCACCGAGTAGGAAATCGATCTGAGTTGTACGCCTCCCGCTCTTGTAGGTGATGAGATGTTCGGATTTCTTTTTGAAATACGTGTTCGCAATGGCCAGATCGGTAGCCGCACACGTTCTGAGAATAGTTTCTCCTTTAGCGTTGCGGGTGCCGTATCCAAAACCACCATGAACACGCTCAAACTCCTCACACCTCTCACCCACATGGCCGTTTAGGTCGCCGCCCAAAACGATTCCCTGTGACAACGGAATGCTCCGAAGCACTCCCTCGAGTTGGCCCCAAAACGTCATCTTATCGGCGTCGCTACAACCGGCCTGTGGCGCGTAGGCACTTATCAGGTGGGTAATAATCCCATCGATAAGCACCCTCACGATCATAAGCCGGTCGCTACAGCGTTTCACCTCCAAGATGCCGCTCTGCAGCCCTTCGGAGAGCACCACGGCCACCCCGTTCTCCCCACCAGGCGCACCCGTGTAGTACAGCTTGTAGCCTTTCTGCAAAGGCCGGGCCCTGTTGCCCTTCCACCGAGTCTCCTGCAGGAACGCCACGTCCACTCTCCGCCCGGAGAGTACTTCGGCACACTCTACCGCACGCCCAGCCAGCGTGCCAATGTTCCAAGATGCGAAGCGGATTTGGGTTGGGGCTAACTTCTTTAGCCGTGCTGGCCCGACACACGGCAGCCCTAGCCCACTTGCCACAGGAGTCGGGCGGGGCTCATGCGCGCCGTTTTGCGGCGGCGCCCTATCCCTAGCAGCTTTCCTATTACACTTTTCCATTATGTTTTGGCGGGTGGCTTTTATGGGAGCGACGCCCTCAGACCTCCCAACCCCAGAAGGGAAAGCCAGCGCCAGAGCCTCGTCCGTTAGTCAGCAGGTGCACGCACTAGCACGGGAGGTTGACTTGGGCCCCGAAGATCTTGGTGGGGCCCCTTACACCATGCTGCATAAAAAGTGTCTCACAATATTTATTTTATTTTACCAACCAAACAAACTAACTCATCAGCATTATATATAAAGTATAGATGAAACTCGTATCAATACTACAAGAGTCAATTCATCACTAAATCCCTAAAAGGACGTTTATTTATCCCTTGCTACATACGGAGTGTTCACTATGGTCATCTCAAATATTGGCCGTGCCAGTAACGTCGATCGAAGCGGTGTATCTTATTTGTTCGGGATAGGGCTCCTTGAGAACTAGTGCCGACGTTTTGACCTCACGTTAATGTTGGATTATTCGATACTTTGAAATTTCTGAGGATTTTTTTGGACGTAACGTTATTCATTATTATTTATCTATCACGCCTTATCCCCGAAGGGGTGGCAAAGGCATACATATTGTATGCCCACTTTTCACCATGTGTATTCCTGTCCCACGTAATACGAGTAAGTGGTGAGCCCATTACCGTGTTGAAATGGACAGGCGCAGGTTGTGGCGACCTGCTGTTGAAAGTTTTTAAGCCGCCCATAACGCCTTCAACTTGGCTTAATGACTGCCATTTTATTGGCAACCGGGACCAACGGCATAACGTGCCTTTCGAAGCACGGAACTGGGAAGGGTCTAAAGGGCCGAATAAATTTGATAAAATGTGTCCATTTTAGATGTTAAATTTGAAAGAAATTTTGAACCCGTTGCCTTTTAGTAAGGTGGTAACAAAAAGGCTAATGTCTTATGTGCTAGACACTAATTAGCACGACCAATTAAAGTCCTGGGAGGACGTTTAGGAGTAAACATGGGAATGTCAGAAGGTGAATGAAATTAAGTTGAATGCTGTGTAGATGCGTGCTCCGTTGGTTTGGATAAGTCCAGTGAATGAGTGAGGAACGATTGACGAAGAATATATATTGTGCGAAAGTGGCGATTAGAAAGTGACTGGGTAGCCCAAAACATACACATGAAGACCACGTGAGCAAATTGCTCAAAAACGGAAATGTCAAAAGCACTCGAATACCCAGACGTTCATGTAAGAACCGATTAATGAATCTGCAGGAAGCGAAAGAAGTTGTTATGATGGACTATAACCGACTAAAACCATAGTGCCCTATCTAACCTTCCAGCTCCAGGCACCTCCTTATGACGACAGCAGACTTTTAAATTGATTACAACCTTGGTTCTTGTGTTATCCGGCTTATAGGATGTATTTGCTCATTTATTATTTATATAATCTAAAATTGTGCAAACCAAATTACTGCTATCTATTACTATAAAAAGTCTCTCGATGAACAAATGATCCAAGGGGATGTTTATAATGTTTCCTTCTTGACTATGGACTTAATAATAATAGGTTAATCTACAAGTCAACTGACAGTTTAGACATGTTGCAGAGGCTATTACATACTGGTAAATAAAATACATTCATTGAATTCTACAAATGTGTTATTCGATGAAATTCTACCTGTATTGTTTACAAAATCAACGTGTGAATCGACACATCTATTTTCTAAGAAATTGTTTCGCAACTTTCTGATACCTTACTCAAACCACACAACTCTACTACGTGCATCTGCATCGGAAACTTCAAAAATCGTTTTCCGAATTGAAATTCCGTACAAGATTCACATTCGTATCCGTCGATGTGGCATTCGCAATTGGGTCGAATGCGTTTGCCATAAAGAAAATCTGATAGTAGGCAAAGTAAGTCTTTTCTGTTGCACGCATATTTTTATTTGGCATTTTGCCCGTTTTTGTTTTCTGTACAAATATATTCCATCTAACGTTATTCATATGTTGAGTAACACTTAGGTTTTATTGACTGAAGTTATGAATAGTGATAAGAGATGTTCTTATTTAGTTGGATTTGTCTTGCTGTATAAGAGAGCAAGGAATGTTGTTGCTCTCTCTCGCTTGCGGCTAATAGAAACGAAAGTAATAGTAATACAGCGTGCCAAGTTTACGTCAAACGGTATAAGAAAATCGCATACGCGACCTGTCAGTTGCCTACTATTCGTTTGTAGTAATTAGTGTTATCCTATGAAAAAAGGTTGATGCCCTCTGACACGATTGGTTGTATGAAATATATAGAGTAACTTGTCTCTAGCAGATAGCACGGAATCCGCACGTGTCCGAACCATCTAAGCATACCTTTTTCTATCTTAGTCACTACATCTTCTATGATACCACAATGTTCCCTTATCACACTGTTCCTTTCTTTGTCCATCAAGTTCACTTCAGCACACTCCGCAGACTTCATATTTCCACTGCATTAATTTTACTTCTACGCTTCTTCGGACACACCCAACTTTCACTGCCATACACAAGTATAGAAACAAGTACTACTCTATGCACAGCCAGTCTTTTCCCTGAATAAAAATTAGCCCATGTGTTTTTCTGATGTTTTAAGCTATATTGTAGTAAGGTTTTATCAAAATCCATTATTTAGTTTTTGTGTGAAAGACTAAAAAATACATACATTCTTACAAACCTTCGCGTTTATAATAAAAGTAGGAAAAACCACAGTTATTCACGGTTTATCAATCGCTTGTCCCATTAGCAATTTGTGAAAATGTTTTTTGCACCCATGTTCACAACCAGTCGTAAACTTTTCTACGAACATTCAACAACTCATCCGAACGTCAATTGGATTCGATAACGTAATTCATAGAGCCCGTATACATTCACAGATCGTCCTTAAGCTTTTAATGTACTGTTTGATGGCGTCAAACATGGTTCTAGTACTATTATCGTGGTGCTTTCATTTTTCTATAGGATTTCCACCTAGTTGACTTCCAGGTCTCCCGCTTTGCAAAGGAGGGAAAATTTTTCAAACTTCTTCAAATCCTACTAATATTATCAATGCAAAAGTTTGTAATTGGATGACTCTTTCACGCAAAATCTACTAAATGGATTTTGATGAAACTTTACAATTACTTTTTATCCCGGGAACAATTTCCAGTGTTAAACGGGAACGGGAAAACTTCACTACTTTTCAATCTATAAATTTTGTTTCTTTTGAAAGTGTTGACCTTTATGACGGCATAAACGAACGTATCTATTTTACATTAATTTATACATTTGTAGTGAATTCTTCAAGGGACTATGAACCTGAGTATATGGTTTTCATCAACTCGATGCCTCTATCTACACTATCCCGAAATAAAAATTCTTGACGTCAAAAGTCTTGAAGTCGAAATAATTAGACGGACCTACGGAAAACCAAATGACCTTATAAAGGTTCTGTTATTTCCTTTTAAGGTACAGAACTCTAAAAAATTACACAACTACATTATAAAATATACGATAACCCATGGGTCTGATCTGCATAAATTGTTCTTTACAACACGACTCGGTTCTACCGTTGTACTAACTTTCTATCCTTACGGGATAACATCAAAAATTAGAATTTTGTCACAAAATTCAGCTGGTTTGTAAAATATCTATACCAGGTTTGGTTGAATATTTTACATACATACATATTGTCACGCCTTTATCCCCGAAGGGGAAGGTAGAGGTATATTAAACGACCACATTTCACCGAATGCATTTTTGTCCCACGTAACAGGTGGCAAGCCCATTGCCGTGTTGAAATAGACAGGCGCAGACTGCGGCGACCTGCTGTTGAAATATTTTAAGCCGCCCTAAGGCCTTCAACTTGCCTTAACGACTGCCATTTTGTAGGCAACCGGGACCAATGGCTTAACGTGCCTTCCGAAGCACGGTACTAGGGTGGGTCTAAAGGGCCGAATAAATTTAAAAAAATGTATCTATTTTATCCATCACGCCTTATCCCCGAAGGGGTGGCAGAGGCATATTATATGCCCACTTTTCACCGTGTGGATTCCTGTCCCACGTAATAGGTGAGCCCATTGCCGTGTTGAAATAGACAGACGCAGGCTGTGGCTACATGCTGTTGAAATTTTTTAAGCCGCCTATAAGGCCTTCAACCAGGCTTAACGACTGCCATTTTACTGGCAACCGGGACCAACGGCTTAACGTGCCTTCCGAAGCACGGAAACGCTCGCAAATTTAAATGCCACAAAGTGGTCACCCATCCGAGGACCAGCCATAGTGAAAGTTGCGTACCTCAGTGATCGTTTACCGAACACTGAGACCGCGGGGCCACGAGCGCTTCTATTTTAGATGTTAAATTTGGAAGAAATTTTGAACCCGTTGCATTTTTAGTGAGGTGGTAACAAAAGGCTATGAGGTCTTATGTGCTAGACACTAATTAGCACGACTAATTAAAGTCCTGATAGTCTCGGACTGGATATTTTAAAAGAGATTTATATGTGCTTGAAAGAGTGTCTCAGATTAGCTCGTTGAATCTGTCAGTTGATCAACACTTGGCACTAAAAATACCGATGTGAGAATGGTATACTTCAGACGAGGTTTAGGTGTGGACGTCGAGAGGCACTCCAGCAATTCCGAAAAAGAAAGTGCAAAAATATAGGAACAAGTGTTCCAAACTTCACTTATTAGTTACACCTTTTTTGACTGCCTCTGTGGCGCGGTGGGAGTGCATCCGACTGCTACGCAAGAGGTCGTGGGTTCGATTCTACTTCTACCACTTTATTCTACTTCTTCCACCCAGGATAAAACTTTGTGTGATGAGCACGATGGTTTATACTGTGTCTGGGTGTATACTTATCTATAATATGTATGTATTTTGCTAGATGGCGCTGTGTGAAAAGAGTCCCACAATATTTATTTATTTATTTATTTACCTTTACCCTTAAAAGGGTAAACAGAGACATACTTTACGCCTTTGCTGTGCTAAAATTGACATGCGCAGGTTGTGGCAAACCGGTATTGAAATTTTGAAACCGCCTATAAGGCCTTCATTATTTCTAGCTGGAAAATCTAAAAAAAAAGTTAATGTCGCGTTGAGCTCTAGGGTTCGATTCCCGGATTAAAACAAAATTTTTGTGTGATCCATAATGTTTGTTTCGGAGGTTGGGTGTGTTCTATGTATAATATGTTTGTATTTAGAAAGAGTTAAGTTTATTTATCAGTTGTCTAGATCCCATAGCGAAGGTTTTTGTTTTTTTTTATTTGTTGGAGTCTTTATTAACATAAAATATACATACATACATACATACATATTGTCACGCCTTTATCCCCCAAAGGGGTAGGCAGAGACATATTGAACGCCCACATTTCACCATATGCTTTTTGTCCCACGTAACAGGTGGAGATCCCATTGCCGTGTTGAAATGGACAGGCGCAGACTGTGGTGACCTGCTGTTGAAATTTTTTAAGCCGCCCATAAGTCATTCAACTTGTCTTAACGACTGCCATTTTATTGGCAACCGGGACCAACGGCTTAACGTGCCTTCCGAAGCACGGAACTGGGGTGGGTTTAAAGGGCCAAATAAATTTAATAAAATAAAATATACAAAGAAGTCCAATTACAGTTTTTACGTATAGTACTAAACTTAAGCATACTTACATACTTTATACAGGCTAAGTATCGCCTTTGAAAGCTTATTAGTATTTTTTTTCTTTCACAGTTTGAACTGAATCTAGTAAAACTCATTGTTTGAATAAAACATAACGTACACTTTTAGTGAGCCATTAGTGCTGGCTTCACTTTTTTGAATAATATTTCTTACGAGAATAATTACTTACTACAACTAGGTAGGTATATATTCTACAACTAGGTAGTTGTATACGCAAACTTTCAACAATATACAATACTTTACATAACACGAGAAACCAAAAAAATAAGATATATTGGGTAGGTATATTTTAGTTTGCACCAAGGAAGCATTGTAGCACAGCAACCAACCTCAAAGCAGTCTTTTTCATTTGACGTGTCCAAACCAACGGAGCACGCCCTATTCCACACTCTCATTCAAACCTGCTATATTGTGTATCAATTCGTTATGTATTCGATTGGCCTAAGTTGCGTCGCACAATTTTTGAAGTGATCGCATCTTGACAGCATTCAACTTACTTTCATGCATTTGCTGACATATACCCAGGTTTCGCTACCGTAAAGCAACGTTGGCACTAGCACTGCGTTATGAATTGCGAGTCATGCTTTTTTTAAAATGCTTTGTCGCTTTACTAATTGGGACAAAACACTGTTTTTTTAACGTGTGAATATACCCTCGGATGTCATGCCGGACTCTAACCGGCTAAAACACACGGTGCCTGCCCAACTATCTATTGCCAGACGCCCCGGGTAACTCCTCGGAAAAATATCCCAGTGCTCCCGGCAGACTTTGGCTACCACCGCGGCCTCACTTGGGGTTCGGGTATTATCCCGCTTCTTGAGGCGTGCGTGAAATTTTCATGTCATGCCGACGACTTGGGCCTGATTCTGTAAGGACGGCGAGCAGCCCACTCGCCGTGCTCAGGCCCCCGGTCATGGAGGCCGGTAGTCTTGGGTGAAGACAAGTTTGCGGCGAAGTGGCTCCAGCAATGAATTTAATTTTGATTGTCTGGAAATGCGATACTTGGCGTATTGTTTTTTCGAAATAATGACATGGAAAACTTGGAAATACTTTCCATGCATGTTTCAGAAAAATGTATTTATTGTAATAATGAGATCTCGGATGCCCGGAGTAAAGGCATTCCGTGTTTAATGAACTACAGATGACAAAAATTTGTTCGGTTAAATTACAAAACAGTATTACTGCGAAAATATATTTATTGTGTCACGTTAAGCGAAAAATGTTCTTCAATCATTTTAAACGAAATTTCTGTAGACACAAGTCAAATGGTAGGTGATTGATCGCAGTTAGGTATAATACTGTCATCATTTATAATCATTCTTTCACCTTTACTTTTTATTTGTTGATGGGCCATTTGAATTGAGAATGGAGAACTGCAAAACGATTTCAATCTTGTTAATGTTTATTTATTTTTCAAGTATGCCTTATTCCCGAAGGGGTGACAGAGGTATATTATAGGCCCACTTTGCACCTGTGCCACGTAATAGGTGGTAAGCCTATTGCAAGCCCATTAAATATACGTTGCTAAGCGCAAAATTCAAAAAATACACTTAAGTTTTTTTTTATTTATTCCTTGAACTCTAGGGAAGGTTTATATGGAGAGAATAATTGGAAAAAATTGCACGCATGGGTATCGGGAACGGGAAAACTATATTACGTGGGCGGAACCGCGGGCATTAACAAGTTAAAAATAGACAAAGGCGAGAAATATAGTAAATTTAATATTAAAATAATAAATTTTATAAAAGAAACAAAATTATAGATGAGTTTAGAAAGTTAAGATAACGTCAAAAGTGGTTGATATCTTCATTTGTTTAAAGAACAGGGGAACGAATTTTACAGTGAAAATTCTAATTTTTAAAAATTCAAATTACGATTTTAAAAGTGAATGTATTTTAATATAATTTAACTTTAAATTTAAACTTTAACGTGGAATGAAATTCAGTCCGGAGCCGGACTTAAACTAGCGTCTCTGGTTCAACGCACTAGACGCATTTACCAATTACACAACCGAGACCTACACGAAACTGACAAATTTCGAAAAACTTAGCATAATAATTACCTTCCAAAATTGTTACTAATTTAATTTTAGATTTAAATCTCTGCGTTAAGTAATTTTAGCTACCACGGATGTCACGGATGGGTAATCGCTTTGTGGTATGTCCATTTACGAGAGTTTCCGTTCTTCGGAAGGTACGTTAAACTATTGATCCCGGTTGCTGGTAACACGGTAGTCGTTAAACCAAGTTGAACGCTTTATGGGCGGCTTGAAAAATTTTAACAGCAGATGATTTTCGATGTCTTCACGGCTTTCCATCATACGGGCGGCGTCATTTTGACATAGACTATTGTCACGCCTTTATCTCGGAAGGGGTAGGCCGAGGCATACTATATGCCCACCTTTCTTCGTATGCACATTTGTCCCACGTAACAGGTGGTGAGCCTATTGCCGTGTTGAAATGGACAGGCGCAGGTTGTGGCGACCTGCTGTTGAAACTTTTTCAAGCCCATAAATATAAAATATAAGGCCATAGAGCCCTGGAGCTATACTTCCGAGGGCACACCCGGGACTCCCGGCTATTGACAGATGAAAGGGATACGTGTGGTTTTAGTCGGTAAGAGTCCGGCATAGCATCCATGAGGATTTCCACACGAAAAAAAAAATGTAAGGCTATAAACTGGGCGTAACGACTGCCATGTTACTGGCAACCGGGACTAACAGCTTAACGTGTCGTCCGAAGCACGGAAACGCTCGCAAACGTAAATGCCACAAAGTGGTCACCCATCCGAGGACCAGCCATAGAGACTGTTGCTTAACGCAGTGAGCGCTTCAAATTTGGCGAGCCAAATATAAAAAAAATCAGATACGCAAATTTGCTTTTTAAAAACGATGTCATTCGACCCTACAGACGGATTAGTTTCATAAGAACCACATCGGGCAAAATTCACGTAAGGTCACATTTTATGTGACGACACGAGGTTGTTGTCTGAAATTTTATAGTCCACTTCTTTATGTGTGGGCTCAGAAACATACATAATGCATCCCTGTTATCGTACGTTGGGTGTATTATCGTCCACGGCTTATAGAATGTAACAAACCGAATATGTATTGGATTGTGCCCTCGTAAAAAGGTGTTTATTATCTTGTTCTAAGTCTTCGAGAATGACTTTCTTTTATTCAATAGAGACATTATCGGATTTTCGGATTTATCTTAAGACCGGGTCTAAAGTCACTGACTTATTTGATAGTTACGAAGTTCTTATTAACTATTTGTTTCGGTTTTTTACAGATTCGTTATAATATATGTTTAACTCTACCGTAAATAATAAGGTATAATAATGTCGATTGTAAAGTTATCATGTCGGTATTATTACATTTGGCGTTTAAAAACGGTAATTTTAACAAAAAATTAAATAATAGAATATTTTATTAAATGTATTTTGTGTTATTTTTATTTGTGTACAAAATGAAAAGGTGTAGGAATGATAACAGTTTTTCGTTTTTACGTGATACGATAAATAATATACAGTCTTAAGTATTTTTCAGTTCTCTTGTTTGGATCTTAAAAAATACGGATTAACCTCGACTTATTATTTGTGAAGCATTAAAATGGCCGCCCATTTTTGTTTGTCAAGTGTGCTATTGAGAGATTCTTGTTTACGGTAGTGACAGCATTTTGACATAGTAATTTGTATGTAAGATTTAGGTCTTGTAAATTTATGAAAACGGTGACATTTGTAGATACATTTTATAGTCATAATCAAAACTTGGGACTAATCCCAACCACATTCACATTACTGTGACTCCTGTAAACCAGAATTTACAGCAATGACCAAACCACAAAGGTTACACCGAACTCGTTCTCGGTGAAGTCCCAGGAGAAGTTAGCATTTCTTCGAACCCGCAACGAAATTAATCACAAGATAGTTTGAGTAAGTTGGATAAAGAACGTCATAATCAAAAGTCAAGTCCATTATTTTCAGGTGAGTTTTAAAATATAAATAGAGTTTTGAAAGAAATATTGCAACCTTGTTGTTATTTTCTTTTAAAACAATCAAGTTTTACGCTCATAAATAAAACAAGCTACTCGTACTTCTGAAATCGCAGAGACGCGCTTTGAATTATTTATTACACAGATCAATTGCCACTTTCTCTTTCAAGAATATTTTTTTTTTAACCAGGTATCACTTTTATTAATTTGCTAAGATTTATTTCTTTATATTTATTAGAGGGAGTTTGAGAGTGGCGCCTGTGACTGAAAAAATGAGAGGGAACCGTCTGTCTTGGTATGTGCATGTGATGAGAAAGGATGAAAGTCATGTCACCAAAAGAACAATGAAAATGAAAGTTGATGGATGGAGAGCTAGAGGAAGGCCAAAGATAAAATGGATGGACTGTGTAAGGAGTGATATGAATACGAAAGGAGTGAATGATCAGATGACGAATAACTAAGGGATGAATGGAAGAGAAGGACAAAATTAAAAGACAAAAGTAAATTGTGACAAGGGCAAGAGGGTGATGATGATTCTTTTTTTATATACCACTAAAGTGGCAAACAAGCATACGGCCCACCTGACAAACAATTAATTATTCAATACAAACAGGTACAAACATACGAGTTAATTTATTTTAGCGATTCGTAATTTGTAAAGAAAATATAGTACCTACCGCTTACTTACCTAAGACATAAAAATTACCTTCAATCTTTCAAAATTTCATTGTAGGAGCTAAGCAGATATGCATTTTACGTCTATTAAAATTACCCGCTGTTCAGTGTTCTGTAAACGATTACTGCGTTATGCAACTTTCGCTTTGGCTGGTTACGTATGGGTGACCACTTTATGGTATTTCCATTTACAAGTGTTTCCGAGCTTCGGACCTATTACGCGGGATCCTTCAGGAATAAGTCGTGAATGATAAACCTTTTGCAACTTTCTCATTTTTAAATTATAAATATTGTAGGACACTTTTCACACAGCGCCATCTAGCCCAAAGTAAGCTAATATAAGCTTGTGGTATAGGATCTAGTTAACTAATAAACTTACTTATATATTTCTAAATACATACATATTATACATAGGAAACACCCAAACTCCGAAACACACATTTGTGGATCCCACAAATATTAGTTCCGACCCGGGAATTGAATCCAGGACCTGAAACGCGGCAGTCGCATACACTATCACTGCGCCACCGAGGCAGGCAAATTATATATTATAGCATATAGTTATATATCATATTATAGTATTATTAGATAGCGACGAAAAGAAGCGCTCGAATCCCCGCGGACGTAGTGTTCTGTAAATGATCACTGCGTTAAGCAACTTTCACTATGGATGGTCCTCGGATGGGTTGTGGCATTTATATTTGCGAGCGTTTCCGTGCTTCGGAAGGCACGTTAAGCCGTTGGTCCCGGTTGCCAGTAACATGGCAGTCGTTAAGCCAGTTGAATGCCATATGGGAGGCTTGAAAAAATTCAACAGCAGGTCGCCACAACCTGCACATGTCCATTTCAACACGGCAATGGGCTCACCACCTGTTACGTGGGACGAAAAGCAAAACATACGGTGAAACGTGGGCGTATAGTACGCCTCTGCCTACCCCTTCGGGGAACAAGGCGTGAAAGTATGTTGGAACGAAGTTCCTTATAGCAGGCTTGGAGGAGATAGGGATTTTGCTGCGCCACCGAACTGAAAAATATGTGATAGTAAACCCGTATGAAAAAAACTGTAAGAAAAATTCCGTGGAATAAAAGCCTTAAATGAGACGTGCGACAGTCGTTTGTTTTGCAAATTGTGTCGATTTTCAAACTGTCTATTTACCTCAGTGAAGTGAACACTCATTTGGAACTTGCAGTAATGTAGCTGTGTGGTTTAGGTGGTATGCTGCTCGGCTGAGACGCAAGAGGCCCGAGTTCGAATCCTAGTACAAACGGTGACTTTTTGTATGATTAATTGAATCGTGAACTTGTTAACTTCGTTCCTACCTGGTGTCTCACGAAACCACGTAATTTTTTTATGTTTATGTTGACTCGTCCAGGCCTTACAAATAAATCGTAGGTACATATTATGCCTAGATAATTGCCCTATAAATTTAAAAGTCACAAACGTAATCTCGAATTATCACAGGTAAAGGTTGTAAATGATGACTTTTATAAATGAATGTGCGTGCAATTGAGAGTAAAGGTGAAATTGAGGGTCATATTTATGATAATGGCGGTGGTAGTTTGACACAGTTTTTGTATAAGTGTAAGTTTGAGAGTTTGTAAAACAAATGAAAATTGTGACAGTTGTAGCTTCACGTCACAGTCCTGTTTCAGTATGTTTGTATTTTTTTTTTTATAAATATTGTGGGACATTTTATTTTTTACACAGCGCTGCCTGCCCCAAAGTAAGCTAATATAAGCTCGTGTTATGGGGTCTAGACGACTGATAAACATACTTATATATTTCTAAGTACATACATATTATGGAAATCGAACCCGGTACCTCAGTTGCGGCAGTCGCATACACGGCCCCCGGTCACGGAGGTCGGTAGTCTTGGGAGGTAAAAAGCATAATAAGTTAAATATATTACTGAAGCTACCAACTGACTAATCAACTATGCAACGGAAATTCATATGAATTTTTCACCAAAATTTTATATTAAAATAACAAAGAATCTATAAAAATCTACGGTTCCATTATGAGTGTATCCCATTATCACTAGGTACAGACTTGCAAACTCCGAAAGCATTATTCCGTGAAACTGCGATCCATTCTCTAAATTAAGCAAACCTCTACTGGAAAGCTGATACTTTTGCGTTTTTTTATCTTGCATCCACTGTATTTAAAAGAAAACTAGTTGATGCATCAGGCTCCACACGCGTGGTGAGAATTTTCCCGTTCCACGTTCCTTGCTCTACTTAGTACAAGACCTTTTTCATGTTTGTTTTGACATAAATTGGTATTGACTATTATGGAATGATTTTATTTGACATTATATTGACATATTTGACTGTTAGAATTATTGTTTTGACATAGATATGGAAGATATGGAATTATTTGTCAACTTTATTTGACTTTATATTATTTAGTTATGGAGTTATAGTAATATTGTTGACATATTAGGATCCAATATTTCTTTCCTCATTTAAATTTAATTATGCTAATAGTGATCAGAATTTTGATAATGGATACATGTAGTATATTAAGTATTAACATACATACATACATACATACATATTATCACGCCTATTTCCCGTCGGGGTAGGCAGAGACTATGGCTTTCCACATGCTACGATCCTGACATACAGCTTTCGCTTCTTCTACTTTCATGAGTGTTTTCATACACGCTCGCCGGTTAAGGGTACTCTTGACCTGGCCTTTTTCCAAAAGATCGTCGATTTGATTGACACACGTGCGCCGAGGTCGACCCCTACCAGTTTGCCCATTCACTCTCGCCACATATATCTTCTTCGTCAGTCTATTTTCATCCATCCTCTCCACGTGTCCGAACCATCTAAGCATCCCTTTTTCTATCTTAGTCACTACCTCTTCTGTCATACCGCAATGTTCCCTTATCACGCTGTTCCTTTCTTTATCCATCAACTTCACTCCAGCTATACTTCGCAGACTTCTCATTTCCACGGCATTAATTTTACTTTTATGCGTCTTCTGCCATACCCAACTTTCACTCAAAAATACCCTATATTGGAAAATAAATGTGAGGAGAGGTGAAGACTGTGTGGGACTTTCCAATTAACCTTGTGACGGCCTATTTTAGTAGAGAAGAGGGGATCCAAGATCGCATCACCGGCTTTTGCAGTTCTCTTTACCATTTCCTATGATTATGGTACATTACGGGGTGACTAAAATCACCCGAAGGTGGGACGCTAACCCATCTCTTAATCCGAATCTTTACTGATATTTCAAGCTGCAGAGTTTGTTTGTTTGTTTTGGTTGAACGCGCTTATCACAGGAACTTCGAATTGAAAAAAACTTTTTTTTTGTGTTGGATAGCCCATAGAGGAAGGCTATAAGCTATGTATCATCACTATTCTGGAGAGCGCAGCAGTAATCATAAATGTCAACAAAGCGGGCAAAAATTTATACACATTTGTAAAAGTAATAAACGACAGGATTTAATGGGTGCGACGGGATTCCGAAGTATGGTCACGGGTGAGCTGTAACTATAACGCTTGTAGTACGGTAAATTAACAATGTAATAACAAAGGCAATCACTTAGACTGCTTATTGAAAAGCCTGAACGCGTACAGATAATAAAAAACTTTCTTAAAACAACTAGGTATCTGCCTATTTAAATTCTTAGTAAATCACAGAAAGACTTACAAACCGAGCCGAAAAACTTAATTTAACAAAACGTTTGCACGTATTTTTTACCTAATTTGAATTTCGAATATCCCCCAAGGGGTAGTCTCTTCTTTGAATTTAATTAGAAATGTAAAAACTAATATACGGAAAAGTAATCAACATTGATTGATTAAACTTCTGAGAATACAACTGCCTGATTAACAAGTTGGAAATTTATCAAATATCTTTGCAGTGTGTATGTTACTCTATGTGAGTTTTCTAGTAAATTACTTTCGGTTGCTTGAAAGAAGACTTAGACTGAGACATAGATTGTGGCGAATTGCTTTCGAAATTTTTTAAGCCGCTCATAAGGCCTTCAATTTGGCTTAACGACTGTCATGTTATTGGGACTTACGATGATAAATGACCTCCGACGCACGGAAACCCATATGTTATAAGGCATTCTGAACTGCTTTCATAAATTTCTTACTGTATGCCTCAAAAACCAACTGAAAATGGGAAATATAAGCCATATTCTGCTCCTAGCTGCCAGTAAAGTTGGACCCAAGGTATCTCGGTAAGCCTAAGGCACAACTGAATGTCCAAATATGAAGAGGAGCACAGTAAGGAAGTCGACTTCAATTCAAATGTGAGGCTTCGAATGCAGCCGAGGTGCTCTAATGATTATTTTTCAGAACACTGTACTGTACTGTTGTGACTTCAAAACAAGGACACTGGCTACCTATCACGGGTTGATACATGCTTGCTCTTTCTTCAAATACTTCGTTTGTTAGTCATCAGGTGCCCCGTTTGCATGTGAAACTGTGTTACGCCCCGAAGATATTTTTTATTTTAAGGGATATGCACAAATTTGCATAGTCATAGGCCGTAGGCATTTTCTTCCAGTCAACCTTAAAGTGATGCAGAGATAGGTAAGTGAAGGAAGGTGCTGAAGGTTAATTTTTTCTAACCATATTCCGTTTTGTTGCTTCAAACAACCTTGAAGCTAGAAAAAGTTTTCGATGGAAATGCATCTCTTTCCTCACACAGATATACAAAACCAGTTCCAAATTACCGCCATTACACATAAATTTTGAAACTATTTCCAAGCTTCTCTATTACAAATCCATGCGTTCATATTTATGATATTTCGGGTCTTATTCGCGACGTATATACATACCATATTAATAGGTGCAAAGCCTATCGTATACTTCCCGACGTTTCGACCGGATTACACCAGCCATGGTCACGTGTTGACTTTGTACCTAATAATATACTTAGCGAATAAGACCCGAAATATCATAAATATGAGTGACAATAGCGAAAGTTTAAAAACATAAAATCCATACGTTTTAAATTCATGTTATAAATCTCTGTTTTTTATCACCAGTTGCTTCAATAGAGTCTAAAATCCTTTGTCACGTTTTCGCATAACTCAATACACAATCAACACCCAACTACAACTGTGTTAAACTGGTGACCCGCTCGCCAAATAATTAAATTGTGCTCCAACTAGTTACTGGATTGCCGGGATTAGCAATTATAATTCATACACAAATTCTGTCCCCCGGCCAATTGTGTAGTGGAGAGGTTCGAGATAATCTTGAAGAAGTTTCGTAGCAGACTAGTTTGAATGGGCATTGTGTTTGTATTGCTTGACACGTTAAACGATATATCGAAAGGGCTTTGATATACTATTACCCAATTAACTTAGGATACATATCCAGCTCATATGTATAACGATACCTATAAACAAAAGGCAACTGAAACCGATTGCTTTACCAACGTATAGTCAATCTGAACTGACAAATGAAGGGGTGTAATGAAGGTTTGACGTTGTAATCTATATCTTCGGATGCCCTCAGGTCCTTTATGTATTGAAATTTTGTTTGCTAGTTCTGATTCTAAGTACAAAGCGTACAGCTTTTATGGAAAGTGGTCACCGTAGCCTATGGACGTGTGCAACACCAGGAGGCCGAGTCTGCTATTTCAATCGTGTCGAAATTGTCGCTCAATAGAAAGCCCTCGGTACAATTTTGTATGTATCACGCCAGTGGCCGCTACTCAGTAGCATTTTTGATAGGTTACTAAGATTTTGACAGCTACAAACAGCGTTTCTGGTTCTATTCTACGGCTTGTCAATGGTAGAATTAAAGAAAAAGGGGGCCGCCCCAGAGGTCGGCCCCCTTTTTCTAAAGGGTCGGCAGCGTGAATGCTCTCACGCTGCCGACCCTTTGTAAACCTTCTAAGACCCCTTTCAAAGATACTATTGACGTTTTCACGAATTACAGTAATTTTGATCGCCTATAGCAAGACAAGCTTTTTGTTGGGAGGTCAAACGACAGTTGTTCCCAACAATAATTAATTGAATTGAAAATGCTGCTAATGATAGGTTCCAAATCTAGATATTTTTGAAGTGAAACTTCTTTATCGACGTATGAGAGAAATTTTAAAGTTGTAAAAATATGTCATAAAGAACTTTCACTTCTTACCTGTGTACTCTGGTACACACATTTTTTTTTATTTGTGGCTCCAGGCTACTCAGCAGGTTGGTTATATTTGCCATAACTTTATGTTTGTTGGTTTTTTTCACAGCTTCAAAAGGACCGTAGATTTGAGTATATAGTTTCAATTTCTACTCAATACCTTCACGCATTCTGGAGACAAATGGTCAGACAGACAGACGGACGGACAAAATATTAAACCTATAAGGGTTCCGTTCTTTCCTTTTGAGGTACGAACAGAGACGAAAACAGAGTTAATTTGAATTTAGTTGATTTTTTCATACATACATACACATACATATTGTCACGCCTTTATCCCCGAAGGGCTAAGCAGAGGCATACTATACGCCCACAGTTCACCGTTTGCATTTTTGTCCTACGTAACAAGTGGTGAGGCGAGTCCATTGCCGTGTTGAAATTGACAGGCGCAGGCTGTGGCGAGGATGAAAATTTTCAAGCCGCCCATAAAGCCTTCAACCAGGCTTAACGACTGCCATTTTACTGGCAACCGAAACTGGAATTTTCATTATGTACTGAATCCTTATAGGTCCTTACAAACCACATTTGGGATCGTGAGACTTAACCAACATTAAAACTACCCACATAGAGTATAGAGACAGCTCTACCAATTCTGTGGTTTGCAGAATAAGTTGGGATACCCTCCGGTTTCAAGAGTGTGTTGTGTTTTAAACGATAATGGATCATTCTACTTTAAGTGCGTTTCGTGATTTCGCTAACAGAGTTTTGTAAGTTTATTTACTTGTACATTGTATATAAAGTGTTGGATTGGATTGTTGTGTATTGGTAAATGATAGTCAGTATTCAGTAAATCATAATTATTAAAAAGTTTTGAAAGGGTCGACAGCGCGAGTACTGCACCTCTGGTGTTGCAAACGTCCATAGACTACGGTGACCACTTTCCATCAAGTGAGCTGTATGCTTGTCTGCTACCTTAGTGGCATAAAAAAAATATTCAGACGGAGCACATGGCTCGCGCCATTGACAAGTAGTAAGCGAACTCTAGAGATGTGACGCATCTTAGCAACTAACCGTAACTAAATAGTGATGTAACATGGATAATGAGTATAATTTCTTTAAAAAAGCTCCCATTTAGTGTTTATTTTATCTTTTTTTATGAAGATACCTTTTTCTATTTATGACAACAACTAGTTGACGCCTACGTTGAGAAGTTTTCTCATTCCCATATACCACAAGAACTTGATCCCAGGAAAAAGCAATATGTTCTTTTCTGATATATAGGCTACTGGATGAACCATTACAGATTCGCCCGTGGAATATTTCGACCTCCCGTTGCACCTATTTAACCCCGTCGCTTATAAATTCTACAATGATACATAAAAATTTGCCCTATTTTGTCGTCTTTTATGACTACTGCTCTGCTCCCCAGTGTAGTAGCGTAATTATATATAGCCTATAGCCTTCCTCGATAAATGGCTATCTAACACAAAAATAATTTTTCAAATCCAACCAGTAGTTCCTGAGATTAGCGCGTTCAACCAAACAAACAGACAAACTCTTCAGCTTTATAATATTAAGAATAGATATCACTGTAAAGTTTCATTAAAATCCAATCAGTGGTTTTTGCGTGAAAATGTTACAAAAATCCATCTACACATTCTTATAAGCTTTCGCATTTTCATAAATATAACATTCTAAAAAATTAAAGTCTGCGGAGTTCACATTAAGGTAGCAACCTAGTCATCAGAAGTCACGAGTTGATCCCCACAATTCTATTACCGAAGATGTGAATGCATTCATAGCAATTTACTTAGCTAAAGTGATTGCAAATAATGCTGAAAAATTCTTTTGTCTACTAAGTAAGTATTGCAATCAGCGATCGGCTAAGGTTAAATAAGAATCCGTTTGCTTGACTGCCAAATTACAAAAAAACTTTCAAATGCAAGCATCAAATGTTTTTAATGATGTACGCATCTATTTCTCAGAAGCCATAAGAGACAAACGGTTCATTCAGCAGAGCGGTTCAACAGCATTCGATTCAGGACACCATTAAATCAATGCATAGGCAATTTTCAAGTTTGTACCTTTTGCAGTGAAACTGGTTTCGATTTAAAAGTCATCTGATTCCTGTTACTTGTTTTAAATTAGAGTTAATGAAATTTAATACACCTAGTTATATTGCTTTCGCATTTTATGAGACCAGGAGAAAACTGCATAGTTTTAGTTGAATAGTGTCAGTTGAGACGACTAAAATAAACGCTCTAGGAGTGGATGTATACACACATGCACATAGTCACGCCTATATCCCCGAAGTGTGTAGGGCAGAGGCATACTCGTACTGTACGCTCACATTCCACCGCACGTGAAACAAAACTGCATACGGTATATTGTGGGCGTATATTATGCCTCTGGCTACCCCAAAGACATGACAATATGACTGTATGTATGTAGTAGTGGACATTAGTTGACTGAAATAACAATTGATTATTTGAAGTATATCGTCCAACAGTGATTATTGGTTAAAACCCCTCACCAACTCTTGTGACACACGAAACTTTGTCACAAATACACTCAAAGAGCATACAATGTTTCGGTAGTATTGCTGTAATTTAGACTAGAGTTGCCTGTTCCCGGAATGGAGAATACACCCTGCGGCTTATCAGACCCCCGGGGTCCCGGGCCGAATCCTGCTCAACATTTAGTTCGGAATTAAACTACATGTTATTGTTTGAGTACTACTGTTTCAGGCTAAAAGCTTTTGGGAAGTAACTTTCAAAATTTAGGAGTAAAGATGAGCTTGAAATGGAGTGAAGTTCTATGCAATAATATGTTACATTAGGTAGAGGAAGAGTGTAATATTTTCAAATCAAATCAGATCAATTCATGTACACAATTTATTTTAAAAGTTTGGAACCGTCATATACCATTTGTGGGATCCACAAATGTTGTTTTTTGTTATACCACTGAGGTGGCAGACAAGCGTACGGCGCACCTGATGGAAAGTGGTCACCGTAGCCTATGGACGTTTGCAACACCTCCACAATAATTATTGTAGGACTTTAAAGTGTCCACAAATGCCATCGCCACTTAGATGATTTTTAGTTCAAGTGCTTAGTTTAACACTTGTTTGTTCCTCGATATTGCCTAGTATTTGTTATTTACCGCATGTATTTTATGAATGCTATGTACTCCATAATAGTTATACATATCAGAAAATATAACCTTTTATACAAAAAAATATGTAAGTGCTGTAATATGTATAATGTGGCTGTACTTTATATAACTAACTAACTAACTAACTATCTTCACGCTGTATCCCTGACGGGGTAGTCAGAGAGGACAGATCGCCAGGCTTCGCGATCCATGCATACTTCTTTCGCTTCTTCGAGATTCATCAATCGCTTCATACACGCACGTCTGGGTATCCGAGTACTTTTGACCTTTCCGTTTTTGAGCAATCTGCTCACGTGGTCTTCATATGTAAGTCTCGGCCTTCCCTGACTTCTTCTACCCTCTACTTTTGAACAATATATATTCTTCGTCAATCGTTCCTCACTCATTCGTTGGACGTGTCCAAACTAACGGCGCACGCCCTTTTCCAGCTTAACGCTGACACTTTCATTCAAACCTGCCATATTGCGTATCACTTCGTTACGTATTCGGTCGGCCAAAGTTACGCCGCACAATTTTCGAAGTGATCGCATCGCCACAGCATTCAATTTACTTTCATGCATCTGCTGACATACCCAGGTTTCACTACCGTAAAGCAAAGTTGGCACTAGCACTGCGTTATGAATCGCCATTCGTGCTTCGTTTACGATGCTTTGTCGCTTTACTAACTGGGACAAAGCACCGTTAACTTTGTTTCCGGCAGCTACTCGCCGTTCTACATGCGAATTACATCTTCCATCCGCGCTAAACATACTTCCTAAATACACAATTTCATTCACTTGCTCTAGACGTTTCTGGTTTACCCTAATCTCGCATTTAGTTCTTACGTCACCTCTTTCAAATACTAGAACCTTAGTTTTACTTGCATTCAAGCGGAGACCCTTACTATCACACCCCTCTTTCATATTAGTGACTAATGCCTGTAGGTCGGCTTCTGATGAGGCCATGAGCACCGCATCATCAGCGTACAGCAGACAGTTCACTGTAAAGTCACCCAAATTCAGACCCATATTAAAATCTTTCAACTTCTGCAGGCAACTTTCCAGATACACTATGAACAGCCAGGCGGACATGACACATCCCTGTTTGACGCCTGTACATACATCAAAAAGAGGTGACACCCCCCCTACTCGCATGCAAGCCTTACAGTCCCTATAAAGCGACTGTATTGCCCGCAGTAGCGAGCCGTCCACACCATATCCTGGCAGCAAGTCCCACAGCGTTTCTCTCACAACGTTATCAAATGCTTTCTCTAGATCCACAAAAGCGCAGAAAACCTTCTGACTAAGAGCCAGAAACTTTTCCGCGATCATGCGGAGAGAAAACACTTGATCCATGCAACCTCTTCCACGTCGGAATCCGCATTGAGCCTCCCATAAATACCTTTCAGACTTTTCTTGCATTCGTGCCGTTATAACCTTTGCATACACCTTACTAGCTAAGCTGACCAAGCTGATGATCGCCCTGTAGCTAGAGCAGTTTAGGCGCGAGCCTTTCCCTTTGTTAATAGGTACTACAACTGCTACTCGCCAGTCATCTGGGACCTCACCCGTCCGCCAGCACAAGTTGCATAACAGATATAGTGTGTCCCAGACACGCGCCCCACCGTACTTGATCATCTCAGCAGTAACTCTGTCTTTTCCCGCAGCCTTACCACATTTCATACTTCTTATCGCTTGTTCTATTTCTTTCATACTAATGACTTCAATGACATCGGGATCCGGAGCATCGAAGTGAGCTCCACTTCCCGATGTGGCATCTCTGTCTTTTCTTGCATACATCTTTCCATAATATTCACTCCATCTCTGCAGGACGTCACTTTGGTCTGTTAGGACGTCATTGTTAACACGAAGCACTTTATTCACACTGCAGATTGCCGAACAACTCCGGGTCTTGCCTACCTCTTTCCAGAAGAGCTTGGCATTATCCCGGAAATTGGACGACAACCTTTCATCCGCTTTCATTCTGCACCTTTCACGAGCTTCTTCTATCAGTGCCTTCATGTTAACTTTCTGTAGCTTGTATCTCTCTTTCATATTAAAATCATTCCGCGAGGCTAAGTAGTCCAGCGATGCTTTCTTCTTCATTCGAACTGCTTCTTTCACTTCCTCATTCCACCATGCATCACGCTTATTACTACTGCCTCTTTTCGTTTCTCCACACACTTCCACAGCGGCATTTATCATACTGTCCCTAAGGTTCTGCCATACACTTTCCACATTCTCACTGCTTACATTGACGTCGCCAAGCTTTTCGGCTACCCTTTCATTATATTTATCCGTAATGGATGCATCCTGCAGCTTCCAGCTTTTGATGCTATAAGTCGGCTCAGGTACAGGACACTCGGTACGATGACGCCAACCCGCGAACAGACCCCTAATCCTTGTTATGACTAGGTAGTGGTCTGATCCCAGCTCAGCGCCTCGATAAACCCTTGTGTCCATCACCTGTTTACGGAGCCGACTATCCATTAGGAATAGATCTATCATGCTTCTCTTTGACTTACATCTCCTCGTATACATATGAATTTGTTTGTGGTTGAACATTGTGTTCGCCACAAACAAATCCTTTTCCTTACAAAATGCCAATATAAGCTTGCCAGCGTCGTTCACCCTTTTATCCCCATACTTCCCGAGTACCGACTCAAAACCATCGCGAGCGGTACCCACCCATCCATTCAAGTCTCCACATATTATAAGTTTTTCATTTCCTTCTATCACATTTAGAGCTTCTCTCATACTCTCCCAGAAGTCGTCTAGCTCACTCGCGTTCGACGAAGATACTGGCGCGTAGGCAGCTACCAGAAAAATCTTCGTCAAACCAAGTTTTACACGGATCCAGAGGATTCTAGGACCTACCAGTTTGTACATATACATACCGGAGCCCAATCGCGAGGACAGCAAAATTCCAACCCCCCGACTGCCATGCTCGCTCTCTGGTTCTCCAGACCAAAGCGCGAGCATCCCACCCGGGAGCTCTAAGACTTCGCTGCCCTTGCGCTTGGTCTCTGTCAAGCACACTGCATCTAACTTTCTCTCATTCATAACATCCATCAACTCATTCATCTTATCTGTCATTCCTCCCCTAACATTCCACGCAGCTACCCTGCACTCCATCCTCCACTTCCCGCCGTGTCGGGCCGCGCGTGTAGGGTGGCGGTCCCCTACGCCGCTCTGGCACACACTTTTCGCACCAGCGGGGACGAACTGGTGCGCGTCGCCTCGGGGGCACGCCCTAGCATCATTCGTCCTGGTGGCACTCGTGTTGGAGTAGAATTGCAGCCGTAGCTGGCAGGGATGGCGACGTGCACGCTTCTACTCTTCATCCCCTACTTTATATAAATAAATAAACAAACACCAGAGGTGCAACACTCGCGCTGCCGACCCTTTCTTTTTAAACCTTCTAATACCCCTTTTGAAAACATTAAATGGAAGTGTTTCATAGAACCTAAACTCCGAAACCAACATTTGTGGATCTCACAAATGGTATTAAATGAGTATTTAAAGGCAAAAATCTTCTCTTTTTGCCGTTGACATTACGATCTGGTTGAACTGACCATGGTTACTGGCGGACTATTGTCATTCAACCAAACTAATCTTACTTAACCAGACATAGCCTTCTCCCAATAACTCACAATTATTTTTTACATTTGCCGAACGTGCATCTACAACTACTTTACGAGTGATATCATTTTAAAACTATTTCGTGTTTCATACGCTCCGTTTAACCTTTGACTGTACATATAATTATTTCTCTGAAGTCTTAACACTAGCAATAAAACTGTCCATCATACGGTCCGGCCGAACAAATCCTACTAACCCTTTCTCTGCCAAAGTTTATCTTATTTATAGCGTCAGTTAATCCCTTATAGAACAGAAATGTGTAAATCACTGTATAGAATCGCGTTACTAACTAAACCGACCACGATGTTACTGTGGCATAAATTGGCTACTTGTCAAGATAAGACTACCAAATATTATTAGGAGTAAATTTATTCGGTGAATTGCAGAGGATTGTGATTTTCACCGAGTTGATTGAATTTACCCTCGTGAGATATGAGACTGATATAAATATTATGTAAGGGGCTTATACGATTAACCGAGATAAAATGTTTGACTCTATTTGGTTTGTAAATTTATTTTTGTACTTATTTTATCTTTGCAATTCAAAAATATGTTTTAAGAATGGCCACAACTTTTTGTATGATGCTATGGCCTGCGCCTGTCCATTTCAACACGACAATGGGCACACCACCTGTTACGTGGGACAAAATTGCATACGGTGAAATGTGGGCGTATAGTATGCCCTGTCTACCCCTTCGGGGATAAAGACGTGACAATATGGATGTATGCATGTATGTATGTATGTTACATGTATACCAAGGAAATGTTACATGGATGCGAAACGTGGTTAATTTTTTTTTAATCTGCGACCTATTTCTGACATTGAGATGAGTTCTGGAGTCCTGGGGTTAGCCTTTCGAGGGCTCACCTGGGACTGGAAAAGATGACCATAGGCAAATAGAAGGACACTATGTGGTTTTAGTCGGTAGAAGACCGGAATGGGATCCATGACGATTTCCCCACGTAAAAGGCATTGAAATGTGAACTTCCTGTAAGCGTCTCATGAGTTTTGAACTTCATCATCCGAGCGTCAGTCTCAGTTGCGACTCGCGACGCCCGGGGTCCGCCTTCTTACTTTTCCTCCTACACTTCGCACGGTCGTCGGCATCCCCTGTAGTGAGACCATTGGCACGCATGTCATCCCTTACGACGTCAAGCCAGCGCTTCTTGGGTCTTCCTTTCTTACCTTCTTGAACTTCGAATTCTTGAACTTATACCTCAATATTAATTTCTTAATATTCCTGGACTTTCTAAAACTCTGTTATTTGGGTTGTTAATTATACTGAACTTTTAAAAATTTCAGAAACTTATGTTATTGTTATATATCACAGGATAACATTAATAAACAGTATTTTTTGAGTTTAATAGGATTGCCCACACCTACCTCTAATTTCAACCAATTCAAAACATCAATTAACCACAGAGTACTAAGTCCTAAAAATCCCGAAAGGTCTAGAAAGAACCTGTGTCATTCCAACGTCATAAAGTCCAGTTGGATCCGGCTTAAACCGGTTATGGCTGCATTAAACCGCCGGATATGAAGCGTATTGGCCATCGACAAGTCCCTAAGTGAAATATCGATCCGACGATAACAGAATGAATGGATGAATATTTATGGTCTGCGTTTTCGGGTTTGAACCCGAAATTCAGTTCGTCATAGAATAACTTGCAGAGTAAGGAGAGAGATTTTTTATATTTAATCTGCCTCGCATCCCTATTCCCCACCGTTGACAACTCATATATGTATTCCAATACATATTATGTGCGTTATTAGTCAGTATTTGGGTTACAAAATTATATTTGGAACAAATATGTTAGTTTCGTTTATTTGTAACAAATATAATTTTGTCATAACATTCAGGTAGAAGTAAAAGCGCTAAGATTTCGTGATAATTTGACGTTCGGTACCTTCTGTACCTACATAAGATGAGGATAGCCTTTGCGGCGGCCTTATAGGGGGAGGGAAATCAGACGTCATCAGGAGTCACTCCCAAAAATGACGATAGTAAAAACCAAATTTAAAGAGTAATTTTCAATCATTGAAAGTAGACTTTAGTAGAAAGTAGGCTCTAGAAGAGCAGGGTTTCTTAGAGATTCGGCTCCACGAAACCCTGTTAAGTTTCCAGATGACCGCGAACCCCTTGTCTCTAACCAATGAAATCCCCTATAACAAATAAAAATATTAGAGTTGACTGTTAAACTAAATAAGGTTTTTAATTTAATAAAGGTATCTTTTGTATATTACTAGCTGACCCGCCCGGCTTCGCCCGTGACATACTTCGAACCCCGTGGCTTATATTTAATCCCGTTGTTTATTAATTTCACAATAATGTATGAACATTCCAAATTACTTGATTACTTCTCCGCTCTCAAGTACTACGCCCGCGGCCGCACGGTCGTGACGGTAGCCGGTAGGCAGCGTTTTCGTTAAAAGCTCCCAGACGGCTTATTTTTTCCGACACCGCCAACATATATCGTTACAATTAAGTTAATGTATACAAAAACTTAACAAAATATACATAAAAACCTTATCTATGAATCACTCAATCTATTTAAAAGAAACTGCATCAAAATTCGTTGCGTAGTTTTAAAGATAGAAGAAGCGCTCGTGGCCCCGCGGTCTCAGTGTTCGGTAAACGATCACTGAGTTACGCAACTTTCACTATGGCTGGTCTTCGGATGGGTGACCACTTTGTGCCATTTACATTTGCGAGCGTTTCCGTGCTTCGGAAGGCACGTTAAGCTGTTGGTCCCGGTTGCCAGTAAAATGGCAGTCGTTAAGCCTGGTTGAATGCCTTATGGGCGGCATGAAAAATTTCAACAGCAGGTAGCCACAACCTGCGTCCGTCTATATACACAACACGGCAATGGGCTCACCACCTATTACGTGGGACAGAAATCCACACGGTGAAAAGTGGGCATATAATATGCCTCTGCCACCCCTTCGGGGATAAGGCGTGATGGATATTTTAGTTTTAAAGATCTAAGTATGCATAGGGTACAGACAGCGAAAAACTACTTTGTTTTTCAAGTACCTACGCCCGCGCCCGCACGGCCCGGTCGAATTATTGTTGCACGAAATTAATTTATTTGCGCATTTTTTGATATTGCCATATCGCCTTAGATATTCATTTAATTTGCAAAGTGTAAAGGGACAAAATAATCTTCCTAAAATGCTGAAACCAACTAACCTATTAAAAATGATAAGGATTAATAACTTGTTTGTGTAAATAGCCTTTAAATTAGCGCTTTATTATTACTGTTTTTTAAAGTATTAAAATTGATATAGTACGGTATCCTTAAGAGATAGACATATACCGTCGCGGACTTTTTTGTAGACCTATATTAGATACACAATTTCACCATACATTATTTTGTTATATCTCAAAGGGTTTTCGTTAAAAGCTCCCAGACGGCTCATTTTTTTCGACACCGCCAACATATATCGTTATAATTAAGTTAATGTATACAAAAACTTTACAAAATGTACATAAAAACCTTCTTTAAGAATCACTCTACCTATTTAAAAAAACTGCATTGAAATTCGTTGCGTAGTTTTAAAGATCTAAGCATACATAGGGACAGACAGCGAAAAACGACTTTGTTTTATAATATGTAGTGACTAATATCACAGATAATATAATATAATTCTTATACTAATATCACAGATAATATAATATAATTCTCTAATATATAGGTATTTGCTAGACTTGTTTCTTGTTGCAAATTGAGTCAACTTTAGGAGTAATTTTGGACAATTACGAGTATAACCTTAATTATGGCTTCGCCCGCCAGTTATCAAGCCGCCATCACGTAAATCCTGTCGCAAACCCCCACCGACGATTGGCGAACCCCTAGGGTGAAAGTGGGGTACGCTACCCCACTTTCAGAAACTCTGGTCTAGAGAAGTACACTTTTAGTATTTAGATACTAAAAGTGTACTTCTCTAGACCAGAGTTAAAAATAACTTCTTAAAATTAATATTTTGCTCAAAAGCAGATCCTATACATATGTATACATCTACCCACATAGGCTATAAGGCTAGTATAAAGTTTTTAAATTACAATAAAAACTTTAAATTAAATAACTGTAAATTTACACCTCTAACTTACATCACTTTGACTGCCTGTGCGGTGCGCGGTGGGAGTGTATCCGACTGTTACGCAACAGGTCGTGGGTTCGATTCCCACCCAGGATAAAACTTTGTGTGATGAGCTCGATGGCTTATTCTGTGTCGAAGTGTTATTTATCTAAGCTCTGCTTAGTTTGGAATCAGATGGCGTTGTGTGAGTTGTCCTAACGATATTATATTATTTATCTATCTAATACCTCTACCGCCATTGGCTATTAGGCTAGTATTAAAGTTTTAAATTACAGTAAAATCCTTTAAAATAACTGTAATTTTACACCACTTATCTACAGAGTATTTATTTATATAAATTTAAATAGAGTGAGGTTATTTGTACTCTGTTCTGTAATCAACTAGTCTACCTCTTCTAATTGAAATCTCCGTGAAAAATAGTATCAGGACACGAAGGTCTACTACTACGGATTCTCGATTGAAACTCACTTTTACCAGTTAATCGTCCGGTTGACCTTTCATCACCTGTCTGTAGCGGTCACTCCTTTTTTACTGACCGCGCGTGTTCTTTGCAAGATTACTAATAAATATTTACAGTAAAGTAAAAAATACCAGCAGAAAGTAAAAATAATCTTTTTTTCATTAATTAAACAATAGAATTCTGTAATCTATACTGTAAATTTTTACTGTTCATTGATGGTACTTAGAGGAACTTGCTACACCTTTTAAATAAAATAAAAAAAACTTGAGAGGTGTCAAGGGACACTCGGATGGAACGAAGTTCCTTTCGATTACTTAGTGAAGGAATTGTAATAAAATTTTATTTTTTTTAATTTATAATAATATTTTTTTTATTATTAACAAATATAATGTTATATAAACTTAATCAGTAGGCTCAATTTTCGTAATAATTGGCTTATGCGAAATAGAAATAAAAATATCTGGCTTGCTTTCTATAAGAGAGAGAGACAGACAGAGAAACATGCGACGCCGCACAGCTTACAATAGCTTACTATAGCAAAAAGTGTCGTGACAACTTTTCGTAAGAATTTTTACCGTCTAGCCCCCTTTCACAACGCGCGATAAGGAACTTCGTTCCAAAACACTTGTACTATTCCACTAATTTAAGTTTTTAACATACAGATTTTTTAACCTTTGATAATGCCGTAAGGCAAAACTGGTCTTGTACAAGTGTTTTTATTCAAAATCTATACAATACTCATCTTAATGTATGAAATATAAAGTTTAAAGTTGGAAATGTTACTAAATTGAACACAACTTCAACTTATCTTTTAACTTTTTTTTTAACTTTAATTTAATGTACTGATTAATAATAATAATAATATATTTATTTGCATTATACAGGTTAAAAGTAGGATCTTACAATTAAATTTGGATCACTGTATACTACCTTTTAAGGTGTGCAAATTATTTTCTAAATATGTCTAATTATATAATTCAAACTAATATTTAATATGTTATAAAAATCAAAGTCAATGAAAACTATCTTAGCAATCAAAATATAACTAGGCACATTAAACACGTCATTATTGGTATTTAAACATTATCTAACAAAAAGTCATTTACACTATAATATATTTTATCAGTCAGGAAAGCTTTTAATTCGCGTTTAAAAACATGGATATCACTTAATTTCCGGATGTGTTTTGGAAGTTTATTAAATATTCTGGGAGCCATGCCGTTGATGTTTTTATCAAACAAAGCACTTGTGTGTAGGGTGGCATGGATTATAACCTGATACTGTTTGCTGTTAAGGGAGTGAAAATGCTCTGGATGTCGTTTTACAAATACTGCCACCTCAAAAATGTACAACGACGGGAAAGTTAAAATTTGTAAGTTTTTAAAATGAGGTCTACAGCTGTCGGGTAATCGTAGCTTGCAGACGGCTCCGAAACACTGTTTTTGGGCACGAAATGCATCATCGTTGTGTACAGAGTTCCCCCAAAAGATTACTCCATATCTCAATGTAGCCGTAACATAAGCATTATAAGACGTTGACTAGCTACTTTAGAGAGCGAATACAATGCATATGCGAAAATTTAATAGCCAGTACTTGCTCCTGACAGCTTTATCGGTCTATTTTTCTTAGACCCCAGTTAGATCATTTTCTTGCGGTCGCCGCGGGACAACCACGTATTGTCAAAAAAACAAGTATGCGTGTTTTTTTTTTCATAGCAATTTAAACTTTATTAACTAGTTAACAAAGTACAAATTATTAGCATTACCAAATCACGCGGATTCCTCATAACGCCCGCGCGACTTTGACAATCGTCAATCATGCTCAAATGTTGTCGAAACCCCTGCAATTCAGATATGATCACATCATTTACAGAGCTGCATGCCCGCAATCAACCCCTCAACTATCAACCTCCGATTTAACTGAGCCTCAGTGAAATTAGAGAGGACTGCGCAGCCGTTGTGCGGCAGCCACGCTGCTATCATGTTGTGTGACAAAATATTATAATATCGTATTTATGCTTACTTTGCCATAATAGTGATGGAAAGAGAGGTTTAGATCGACTAAAACCAATTCAAAGTCTACCAGATAGTTGTACAAAGTACCTTTTTACGGGGATACGGTCCTATCAGTATTTTTTTGGTCTTAGTACATGGCGCTATGATACGGGGAAGCGCCTAGCGTAGTTATAATAATAATAATAAATGATTTATTTGTTCCATAACAAGACCACACAACTTATAGCTAAACAGTAAATATTCTATAATAACATTGACGCAGGTTGAACTCCGGCACCCATGATAAGAATGTTGCAGTTGCATTAGGACTTCATAAAGGCTGTCACAGCGGAAAATCTCACATCCACAAAAGACGGACAGTACCCGTACGAACATTGAATAGGGTTAGTTGTCATCCTACTAGAAACAAATGTAGCTTTCACCAGATAATATAATAAGAAAGATTTCACACATAACAAGGCATCAGCGACCGTGGTCAGCTAGTATTTCTTTACAGAATGTACCTAATCAGCAAAGTTTTTTTTATGCCACTGAGGTGGCAGGCAAACGTACTGGCCCACCTGATGGAAAGAGGTCACTATAGCCTATGGACGTTTGCAACACCAGAGGTGCAGCACTCGCACTGCCGACCCTTTATAGACCTTCTAAGACCCCTTTTGAAGAACCCCATACTGTAGACGTTCGGGAGAATCCAGGGGTTCATTCCACAATCTCAGCGTACGCGAAATAAAGCCTCTATCGGACCTAACCGTGTGCGCGCGCTCTCCGGACGCAAAGTGTTCTTGCCAATGTTTTTGTAAATCTATATATTACTGGTTACAATACAATATCTATCCGCTAAGTCATGTAGTGCATAATCCAATAGCTAAATTGGCGTGACTCTAAATTCCATCTACAATGAAAACACAGTACCTAAATAAAAATATACTTAGAATTGCGGCAAATTTTCAACATTTTATACTCAAAAGAAGCACACATCCGTTCAAAAACTATGTAATTACGTTTAATTAACGTCACAACAATAGTAGGGGAGGAGGTTGCCCCATCACAAGTAGTTTTTTTTTCTTCAATTGAAAAAGTAAGCGCAAGGGTAAAATGTGCACACAGCCAGCGCCGCCGCCTGTAATTAATATCTATCGAGTTTCAACATGAGCGTCGTGGTAATGGATGGAACTCGGAGTTCCACCTTCGAACTCAATGTAGTTGATAGTTTTTAGAGTACCGTAGTAAATGCACGTCCGAATTATTTTTCTAATAAGGGATCATCATCATCTGAGCGATATCACGGTTGCGTCCGAAGTTCGCTTCTACGCCCAGGGTCAATTTTCTTAACTCTTTTTTCTCTACTTCTCATGGTATTCTATATCTTTTTTTTGTAGTATATGTGGTGGAAAATGATATGAATGATGTTGGTCATGCATATCATTGCTCACCACGTCAAGTCACAAGTCTTTTGCTTTGAGACTCTTTAGGTTCTACCGCGATTTATACTCCAAGTATTTGAGTAAGCACAAGGTGCTTTTTTACTGCAAATATCAAATCTATCCTGGTTGCGAGTATTTTCTTTACATTTTTTTAATAATATTGTGGAAAAAAAAAAAAAATTTACACTACGCCGCCTAGCCTATAGTAAGCTAATGTAAGCTTGTGTTATAGGATGTAGACAACTGATACACATACTTATGTATTTCTAAATACATACATATTATACATTTTATACTCACTTGGCAAGTGAGTAGTCGCAGCTCGATTCCTGCTTGAGGCTGTAAATTCTTCCCTTTCAGAATAAGCAGTAATTTTGGGATCACATGTGACCCCAACTAGGTTGGGCTACTTGACCTAAGCGGCAGCTATTGACATTGTAGGCGACGTGTGCCTTCTCGGGCGCACACGTCGCCTACAAAAACACACATGAAAAACTTGAAGTTGCAGGCTGAATATACAAAAATTAGTAGTTTAATAAAAAAAAACAAATATCCATCACGCCTTATCCCCGAAGGGGTGGCAGAGGCATATTATGTGCCCACTTTTCACCGTGTGAATTCCTGTCCCACGTAATAGGTGGTGAGCCCATTACCGTGTTGAAATAGAAAGACGCAGGTTGTGGCTACCTGCTGTTGAAATATTTATAAGGCCTTCAACCACTGCCATTTTACTGGCTACCGGGACCAACGGCTTAACGTGCCTTGGGAATCTGAAATTGAAACACTTGTGGCCCCGCTACCACAGTGTTCTGTAAACGATCACTGCGTTAAGCTACTTTCTCTATTGCTGGTCCTTGGATGGGTGACCACTTTGTGGCATTTACATCTGCGAGCGTTACCCTGCTTTTGAAGGCACGTTCATCATCATCATCCGAGCGTCTGTCCCAGTTGCGTCTCGCGACGCCCGGGGTCCGCTTTCCTACATTTTCTCCTCCACTTCGCACGGTCTTCGGCATCCCCTGTAGTGAGACCATTGGCACGCATGTCATCCCTGACGACGTCAAGCCAGCACTTCTTGGGTCTTCCCCTCTTACCGGGACCCGGCGGAGCTGACATGGCCAGACATTTGTTACCTACGTAGCCCGGCGGTTGCCGCAAGACGTGACCATACCAACGAAGGCGACACTCTTGCAACTTGTCTGCAATGTCACGGACGTGAAGGCTGCCGCGGATGCGAGAGTTTCTCACGCGGTCCATCCGCGTGACCCCACACATCCACCGCAGCATTTTCATTTCCGTGACACACAGCTCCTGCTTGTGTCGCTCCAATATCGGCCACGTCTCACTGCCATGTAAAAGGACAGGTCTAATAATGGTTTTGTAGACCTGTCCCTTCAACCGGATCGGAATTTTAGGGTCACAAATGACACCGGTCATCTCCCGCCATTTGACCCACGCGGCAGCAATGCGTGACTTGACATCGCAATCGATGTCACTGGACGTGTGAAAAACAGATCCCAGGTATTTAACCTGGTCCGTGCGCTCGACCAAATCACCGCCTATGCGGACGGATGTGGGATCTGTCGAGTTTAGTGCCAAGTACTCGGTCTATGAAAATACTCGGTAAATGAAATTGTCATCAATTCGCAAATTGAGCTGAAATATTGCCCATTTGTCAGCAGTCTGCAGACAGTCTGCAATATATGATATTAGTGGAATCGGAATACCAATATTAGTGGTAAAACATACGCTAATTGTTCACTGCTGCAACTTGTGGCATATCGAGCGATTAATTCGAGTGAACGAAGTTTTAACGATGAAATAATTATAGAACGATTTGATTATGTAATATTTAATTGTAATCGATCAGGGGGCCGAGTCTACTTTTGACAAGCCGTAGAATAGAACCAGAATCTCTATTTTTAGCTATCAAAATGTTAGTAGACTATCAAAAATACAACTGACTAGCGGCCACTAAACGCGGTACGTGTTAGTAGAATTCTATCGGCCAACCGATAGAAGTCTATTGGAGTGCGATTGTAATAGTAAACTACGAAAAGCTGTCAAAATTGTACTGGTGGCTTTCTATTGAGCGACGATTTTGACACGATTGAAATAGCACACTCGGCCCACAGTAGTAGTGATACAGTATTTAAGTGGATTGGCTCACTGGTAACGCATCATCATAGCGTCGATCGCCAGCGAGATGAAAGTGGTAAAAAAAGAAGAGTTGGGCCTGAACGTCACTACCTCGTCTAGGCAGAGGGCTCCATCGTAAGGGGTCTACGTATACCCTCTATAATGTATGTAAATATTATATAACGCATTGTCGTTTCATGTGTACACTTCCTTTGCCCACTAAGAGTAAATAGTTGGGGCAATACGCAAATAGTACACCCCCGAATAGCTTGACGCGACTCATTCAAATTATCTTCTGATTAATTTCGATGCGGGTTCAAAGACACTTCAACTTCTCCTGGGACTTCACCGAGATCGTTATCGGTGTAAATTTTCTGATCTTGGTCATTGCTGTAGATTCTGGTTTACAGGAGTCACAGTAATGGGAATGCGGATGGGATTAGTCCCAATAGCCTGTCCGCTGTCACAAAGTGGTCCCCGGCGCTATCTCCAAACCTCTCTGTTTTCAGAGGGAATTTCGAAAGCACCACGACGCAAGCATAAATTGCTTTTAGATACCCCACCAGGATTTCCGAGGCTCAAGCGACCTGACCTGCTAGCGGAACACCTGCTGACTAACGGACGAGGTAACAACGGGGTTGGCAGGTCAGACAGCAATCGTTCCTAACTAAAATAAGACAGTGTTCGGACAAAGACGTTAGCAATGACTGTCTTTATTTCAATTTGAGTTTTTATATTCATTTTGTTTTTGACGTGCGTGTATGATGCGATTGATAAATCTTGAAGAAGCGAAAGAAGTATGCATGGATCGCGAAGCCTGGCGATCTGTCCTCTCTGACTACCGCGTCAGAGATACAGCGAGAAGATAGTTTAGTTCTTTTTAGTTTATTAGTTTTTACATTCAAGGTACACTGCAGATAGCAGCACTAGTATTACTAGTGTTATATTGTAGATATTATTACAACACTAACAATAAAGTAACATTCATAAACAAAGATAATCAAGATTCGTAATGTGTGCTTGTTATTGCAACATGACTCTAAAAATAACTCGTTTTATGTTCAGATCATACAATTGTAATGCTCGAACTGCAGAGATTGTTTTTGTAAATGTAACATATTTGTATTGGTTATTGGAATTTCATTCTTTGATTTATTTTAGGTAGGACTAACACACACGTCACTTCGGCGAGCTAAATATTAAAAAAAAATATAAAAAACCAAACGCTGTGTTATCGCACGTGTTTCCTTCCTCTTCTAATCTCGGGTTCTTCAAGCGGAGCGTAAAGAGGCACATAATTGGGCCGACAAATTGAGGATGGCTGTCAGTAGTCATGTAGACTGAGAGCAGTGCCCCTCGATTCGCTAGATGACGTCATGACTTTCCATCAGGCGGACGGCATCATTTTGGCGAGCTAAATATAAAAACAAAACAAACTCAATAGCTGCTGGACTCCCATCTTACTTCTAAACCTGGGAGATCATGGTGATGCCCTATATACCAAAATAACTATTGACAAAGTGTAGATGTGTAATACATCTCTTGCTACTCCCTTGAGCATAAAGATGTAATTGGATGTATTCTAAAAATAACACAATAAAGTTCCAATTTACTAAGCGATATGTACAGACAAACCTGTCCACTTGCACCATTACTCATGCGCTTGCACTATCAATAATTGACAAATAAATAAAATAAATAAATAAAAATATCTTTATTTTGCATAGACCATTTTAACGGCGCTTACAAAATGTCATACACTATTTAAAATATTTAAAGCGACCACCGGTTCGGAACGCGGCCCACCTGAGAAGAACCGGCAAGAAACTTAGGAAGGCTTTTTTTTTGATGGCCTATTTACAATTTAATATTATTTCATTTTGCCAGCAGATCATTTCCAGGCGTCCCTGTCCTGCAAATAGTCTGTAACGGAGTAAAAACCTTTTTCACAAAGCTTGTTTTTAATAAACTTTTTAAATTTATTTAAAGGTAAATTTCTCAGGTCACAGGGAAGCTTGTTGTAAAAGCGTATACAGTTACCCTGGAAAGAATCGCCAATCTTATGTAGTCGACTGTGGTGGACTGAAAGATTATTTTTATTTCTAGTGTTTATATTATGTTTATCACAGAGTTTAGAAAACTGTGATAGATTTTTCTGGACATACATAAGATTGGCAAAAATGTTTGACAAGTTCCTTTCAACAGCGATGTCAGATGTCACAATAAGAAAAACAAAAGCCAACAATTAAAATTGTCCCCATTTTACTAGTGATGTTCATCGATACTTGAATATCGATATTATATTAAATTGCTTACTTGGAATTCTTGGAAACAAAGAAAACTTGAAGTATTCTTTGCACTCTTTGTTTTGAACCTTTGCGGTTTTCGGGCCATCTGAAGTGAGTTTTAGTTTGTTTCTGCCATACTTATTATTAAAATATATAGGAGTTATTTCTGGTTTCTTGTTTCCCGCTTTTTATAGGACCAAACTGGATTATCTATTCAAATGTTTGGCAAGGCAAATCGCCACAGTTTGACAGCCCAGAAATATGCTTCTTCACAAAAGCCCTTCTGCGGCTGTATAAACCTTTTTCCAAAACTGGGTTTCTTGGCACATACTGAGTGTCTGCACCGTTGCCCCGTCTGTGGATCAATGGTTGAAGTTGAGATCGAATAAATCCTCATAGATGTTTATGAAGCCGTTACACCTACCATATTAATTACACCGCGTATGAACCGCTCCCGTTCCCGTTGTAATTTTTCAATTTTTCTCTCTATAAAATTCTTCATTAGGGTTGAACCCTAATGAAGAATTTTAAATAAAAAAAAATTACTCGAATTGGTGAGGCTGTCTTCGGTTTTGCGCTCAGCAACATATTTTGCGATTCATTTTATTTATATAGATAATGTTTCCAAATTCTTTATATTATCGTCTGATTAATTTTAAAACCTATTCCAAGACAGCGTTAACGTTTTCCGAACATTTATCTTCACATGGAAATCAATTAAGCCTAATTTGGGATAGACAGTGCTGTGTAAAACCAAACATAGTTAAACATTTGACTATTTTATATAGGACAACATGACCGGTTTCACCATGTGCTTTTATCAAAGGATTCTAAAAAATATTTATCAACTGTGTAAAAATTTATCAAAATATTTCAGATGGCAGCACGTGTACATTCAATATTTTCTTATACTGTCGCCAGTTAGCATAATTTTCCTTTTACGGTTAAACATAACTTCAAGAATAGAAGAAGCAGTACGACTAATAAAACTACTTCTCTTATTACTGTTGACAGTATTTTTCGACAATTTTGTGCCAATAAAGGCAATAAAAGTGAAAATATGTCATTGAATGCTCTGGTGGCGTGATAATACCTCATTGTGATAAATGTCCTCATTGAATACTGCGGTAAACACCAACATAAATACCTTTGTAAGTAATGATTATGTACATAAATATGAGAGAATTAGGCTATTATGGTGGCTTGCTCGTAAAGCTGGGCAAGGATTGTAGTAGTTGTGAGCCTAATAATATTTTATTAAAACATGGTCTATAATTACCAAATGTGTAGATCTATCAAATCAGTTTCAAGTCACTCAAAAAAATGACTTTTACTTTGAGAAATACAATATCTTTTTTTTAAACTAGTGTCTTTGTTTTAGGGCCGTATTCCAGAACGTTTCTCAATACTCAAGAAACATCTGAGCGTAGTATTTATAAGGCAAAAACTAGCCTCAAGCGTTTCTAGAGTATTGAGAAATGTTCTGAAATACGGCCCTTAGTGTAAAAATGACAAAAAAATACCTTCTATTTTGTGAATATATCGATATCGATATTTTAATGAAAACAGCTTTTTTCGAGTACCACTGTAATCACAGTGACTTGAGTTAGCATAAAATATTAGAATTGAGGTCTAGACATAGGCTCTTCACAATTCTCACCTCGGTTTTTGCCTTTACTCTTCTTTCTGACCTCTTACCTGACTTACTCTTACCTCTTACGTGACCTCTTTTGTAAGTCAACAGGTACAAAACCAGTGAGACACAAAACCAGTCTTGTGCCAAAGTCATTTATCAGTTAGACCGCCAATTTAAATGTGAAGTGCCCTACACGTTGCCTACTGTATTTTTTTTTAAATTAAACTTCTTTTGGCGCGTTAGGGATAAATGATGAGAGTAAATTAATACGATGCGCGGATCGTTTCGATAAACCGACAGGATGAAGTTAGCTGATAAGTCTTTCCATACAACAATAACAAACTATAACTACATTTAAAGTAGTTTTCATTATATTGATGATTTTTTTTTACAATTTTTTTATTCCTGTGACAAAAAAAGAGTTAAGGTAAATGTGATGAAATCTTATTAGACTAAAGCAGTATATCTTCTAACGCGTGTACAATATAATTTTATATTATGGGACACTTTTCACACAACCCCATCTAGCCAAAACTAAGCTATAAGCTTGTACTATGGGATCTAGACAACTGATAAACATACTAATATATTTCTAAACACAAACATATTATATATAGCAAACACCCAAGGACCAAAACAAACATTTATAAATCACACAAATATAAATACCAGTACAAAATAAAAAAGTTGGATCAAAACCTATCAGCTATCATTTCATTGTTGACAACGTCGATAATTAAAAATTACTAATCAATGTAACTCCACAGTTCACACGTTATCTATTCAACAGGTACTCGTAATCTCATCAATCAATTGTAGTTATAAAAAGTGTCCTTCTAACAATGCTAGTGTCAGGTAACTTGTTAATCGTGAGCATAGTACTCGTAGATGTAATGAAATGAAATTAAAAATCATTATTCACTGCGGCTTCGCATGCGTGGTCAAGTTTTCCCACAGGAACTTGTTACAGAGATAAAAAGTAGCCTATGTGTTGTTTTGATGTGTAAGCTATATTATTGCAAAGTTTCATTAAAATCCATTCAGTAGATTTTGCGTGAAAGAGTAACAAACATCCATTCTTACAAACTTTCGCGTTTATAATATTAGTAGGATGTAGGTCACAAAGTAACATATAAGAACGTCAAGATTATTGCTTCACTCACGTTTACTGCCAGATTCGCAAAGCAATAGGTATAGCCTGAGGAAGAAGCTATCAATAAAACTCATGGCCACTCTTTTCTTACTAAGTCTCTAAACTAGTCAGAGAGGACAGATCGCCAGGCTTCGCGATTCATGCATACTTCTTTCACTTCTTCAAGATTCATCAATCGCTTCATACACGCACGTCTGGGTATCCGAGTACCGTTTTTGAGCAATCTGCTCACGTGGTCTTCATATGTCAGTCTCGGCCTACCCTGACTTCTTTTACCCTCTATTTTCGCACAATATATATTCTTCGTCAATCGTTCCTTACTCATTCGTTGGACGTGTCCAAACCAACGGAGTATGCCCTTTTCCAGCTTAACGCTGACACTTTCATTTAAACCTGCCATATTGCGTATCACTTCGTTAAGTATTCAGTCGGCCAAAGTAACTCTTTTCTGACCGCCAGTAATTACGTAGTTAGTTACGTTACGTAGTTATTTACGCAGTTAGTATTAGTTTTATTTACATGATATTTGAAAAACATATATAGTAAATGAATTTGTACAAAAGAAACAAATTAAAAATCTGAATTAAATCAGATGAATGAAACTAAATTGAATGCTGTGGAGATGCGATCACTTCGAAAATTGTGCGGCGTTACCTTGGCCGACCGAATACGTAACGAAGTGATACGCAATATGGCAGGTTTGAATGAAAGTGTCAGCGTTAAGCTGGAAAAAGGCGTGCTCCGTTGGTTTGGACACGTCCAACGAATGAGTGAGGAACGATTGACGAAGAATATATATTGTTCAAAAGTAGAGGGTAGAAGGAGTCAGGGAAGGCCGAGACTTACATATGAAGACCACGTGAGCAGATTGCTCAAAAACGGAAAGGTCAAAGTACTCGGATACCCAGACGTGCGTGTATGAAGCGATTGATGAATCTCGAAGAAGCGAAAGAAGAATGCATGGATCGCGAAGCCTGGCGATCTGTCCTCTCTGACTACCCCGTCAGGGATACAGCGTGAAGATAGTTAAGTTTTAGTTAAGTGAATTAAATCAAAATGAGAGAGATTCTAGTTGTCAGTTCTAAGGGAGGCCTACCCTTTATAAAGAATCTGGCAAGAATTTCCATGGATGCTCTTTTAAAACGTAGTGTGTGAATAGGGTATGTAATAACTGTAGGTGTAATATAATAAAATATTTATGTTTATTTATACAAATTTCTTATGATAAATATATAAATATATTTATATATGTATATATATAATTTATATATATACATATATAAATATAAGTAAGCGTCTGAGGGAAGAAACTGACGATCCTCGTGCAGGTAGTTTTCTCGCGCAAAGGCTTTCCATAGCTATTCAGCGTGGGAATGCTGCCTGCATCATGGGTACCCTACCGAGGGGACCCAGTCTAAATTTTAATAAATAGGTTAGGTAGTTTTTTTTTATTTAAGTATAGTTTTAATTGTTTTTTTAACTAAGATTTATGTTAAATCATATTATATATGCCAATAAATATATTTATATATAATATATTTAAATATAACTATATTTATATATACTTATACTATGTTTATACAAAATTATTCGCTATACTTTTTAACCTACTAATATTATAAACGCGAAAGTTTGTAAGTATGAATGTTTGTTACTCTTTCACGCAAAATCTACTGAATGGATTTTAATGAAACTTAACAATAATATAGCTTGCACATCAGAATATCACATAGGCTACTTTTTATCCCGGGAACAAGTTCCTGTGGTGAACGGGAAAAATTCACCACGCGTGCGGGTTTCAACTAGTATGCTATAAGTACTTTGAGTGCAACCGGAGTAACACTAAGATGGTGATGATTACAATATAATAGTAACACACTACACTATGTATTTTGTTATGTGATGTCAAACTAATTATCAAATCTACTAGCTGACAACTGCGGCTTTGCTCGTGATATTCGAACCCTCGTCGCACTTATTTAATCCCGTCTAACAATAATATTTGAATATTTGCCCGATTTGTTGACATTTATGATTACTGCTCTTTTCTGCGGGGTAGTAGCGTGAAGATATATAACTATCTCTCTCTTTCCTCGATAAATGGGCTATTTAACATAAAAATATTTTTTAATTCTACCCAGTGGTTCCAGAGATTAGCGCGTTCAACCATCTAAACAAACAAACTCTTCAGATTTATATGTTAGTAAAGATAAGACAATTGCAAGACTCAGTCCTATCGGTTCACATGTCAGGGTACTTCTGCCTTATAGCAGTAGTGAACACTGGAAACATCAAACCGTACTGACGTACAAATTGAATTATTGAACATCCTCTAGTGTATCAGTTCTGTCTAGTTTAAATATTACAGTAGTCTGTGAGCATAATGATATATTAATAATGTAAATGAATGTACATAGAACGAAACAATAATAAAAATAATATAAGTATATTTTTTGGAATCAAAACATCTAGGACGATTTAACTAATGGACGCGTAATGTACTCAATAAAATTTGAAATCACGTTCAACCAACTTTCGTGTGGGGGGGAAACTACACACATATTGTTTTCTTACTCTTGCATGAAGTGTTGTCACTGTCTAACAACCAATAAAAATACACATGCAAATAGAAAAATGTAGGTATGCAATACGAATTTGACACAATATTATTCGGCTAAATTGAGATGGTAACTCTTTGTATAATGTTTATAGAGAATGAAAGTATATTGAATATAGGCCGATTAGGTTGTTGGTATGTTTCAATAATTAATGGTTTTTGTTAAAAATAGTTATGTAAATGAAATAAAATTTTACTTACGGAAAATAAACATTAATTGTGAAAAACAGCGACTTAGCTAAAAATGCTTAGCAAATGGCAAGCGGGGTATATAGGCGCAAACGGAAAGAAAGCGCGTCCATTGGTTAAATTGTCCTAGCAAAAACTCGATACAAAAGTTTTGTGCACGAAAATAACCGCATTATATAATAAATAAATATCCATCACGCCTTATCCCCGAAGGGGTGGCAGAGGCATATTATATGCCCACTTTTCACCGTGTGGATTCCTGTCCCACGTAATAGGTGGTGAGCCCATTGCCGTGTTGAAATAGACAGACGCAGGTTGTGGCTACCTGCTGTTGAAATTTTTAAAGCCGCCTATAAGGCGTTCAGCCAGGCTTAACGACTGCCATTTTACTGGCAACCGGGACCAACGGCTTAACGTACCTTCCGAAGCACGGAAACCATCCGACGATCAACCATAGTGAAAGTTGCGTACCTCAGTGATCGTTTACCGAACACTGAGACCGCGGGGCCACGAGCGCTTCCTTGTTCATTTAATAACTGTGTTGCAGTTATTGACGCTTACACTGGACAGCGTGACAAATGTATGTGATGGGGTGATAGAATATAACATAACTATTCAGACATATACGAATAGATATTGAAATAAGTGAATATCTTCTTTCAGCTTATCTAACTAATGAATGGGGAAGATTTTCCTTACCTGTTTCCTACGGGAACATGTTTCTGTGATAAAAAGTAGCCCATGGCACTTATAAATAATACCTTTCTAATAATGAAAGAATTTTCAAAATTGGTTTAATCAATCCAGAGATTCTCCCTATGATCTCATAACATTACAAAATTTACTTCTTTTTAACATAAGAATACGCGATTGTTTCGCATGATACCATGCACCAGATCCACCATGCAGCTTTTATAAAATTACTATTTGCAGTAAATAAAATCATTCGGTTAAATATAAAGAATATCGAAGCACTCGTGGCCCCGCTAACTGTTCTGTAAACGATCACTGCGTTGAGCAACTTTCGCTATAGCTGGTCCTTAGATGAGTGACTTTGTGGCATTTCCATTTGCGAGCGTTTCCGTGAGTCGGAAGGCACGTTAAGCCGTTGATCCCGGTTGCCAGTAACATAGCAGTCGTCAAATCTAGTTGAAGGCCTTATAGGTGGCTTGAAAAATTTCAACAGCAGGTCACCACAGCCTGTGCCAGTCCATTTCAACACGGCAATGGGCTCACCGCCTGTTACGTGGGACATAAATGCATACGGTGAAGTGGCCGTATAGTATGCCTGTGCCTAACCCTTCGGAGATAAAGGCGTGACAATATGTATATATGTAGTTAAATATACATCATTCAAAATAAAACCACAAACGAACCGTTCTTTTAAAAAGAAGTCAAAATGAAATGAACAAGTAAAACCTAGTGTTCAGTGGTTTGTTGACTAATTAATTGAGTCGATCGACTAACCTGCACCTGCAGTCGACGGGTCACTAGGGATGGGCACGTCACGTGAATTATCGATCTCTGTAAATGAGTAAGTAATTTTTATAGCGATATATTAAGTTGATATGACTTTGTTTTTTAAATTTTTTGACATTATACATATCAAATAAGAATATTAATACTTATATATAGTTAGTCATTGTATTAAGGACACGTTTGTTCTAGGTAAATGAGGTTAGCTGCTTCTACATACATACATATTGTCACGCCTTTATCCCCGAAGGGGTAGACAGAGGCATAATAAACGCCCTCATTTCACCGTATGCATTTTTGTCCCACGTAACAGGTGGTGAGCCCATTGCCGTGTTGAAATGGACAGGCGCAGCCTGTGACGACCTGATGTTAATTTTTTTTTAAGCCGCCCATTGGCTTAACGACTGCCATTTTATTGGCAACCGGGACCAACGGCTTAACCTTCCTTGCGTGAACGGTGAAATGTGGGCGTATAGTATGCCTCTGCCTACCCCTTCGGGGATAAAGCCGTGACAATATGCCTATGTCTATGTCTACACTGATAAACAAAGACACATTGACACAGTGTTACTCGAAACATCAGATGGAGCGAAGTAATTTATGAAATATTCATTGAATACCGCTTCAATCCAGTACAATCTGTTTTTTTAATTTAGAAATTCAGTAACATTTTCGTTGTTCTAATTTAAATAAAATTTTTTTTTTTTGGTAAGTTCATTCTTGGCCATGACTGCAATCTTTTGTTCAGAAATTCATTTGTGTAATAAGATTTTGTGATTAGTTGATTATAGTAACGTTCAATCTTAATCTTAATAATATTATAAATGCGAAAGTTTGTGTGGATGATTGTTACTCTTTCACGTAAAAACTACTGAATACATTTTAATGAAACTCTACAATAATAATATAGCTTATACGAGTATATCAGAGTAACACATAGGCTACTTTTTATCCCGGGAACTAGTTCCTGTGGGAAATGGGAACGGAAAAACTTCTCTAGGCGTCAACTAGTTGGTAATACTTCCGAAATTGTTTGTTATAGAAATACGGGGGTCAGATCTAATAATATCTTTAACCATTTGTAAAGTTTCAACAACAGAATACTGTTTTTGTTGTTAAATGTCTTCCATTCAAACTCTCTATCTATCTTATCAAATTTCGATGTGATTTCAGAAAAATGAATTCTTGAAACTTTACCGAGATCGAATTCGGTATAACTTTACTGGTCTTGATCATTGCGTAGATCCAGGTTTAAAGAAGTTATAGTAATGGTAGTGTAGATAGCAATAATCTCATTAAAACATATTAAAAATCTTCAACTGGTTTACATACATACATACATACATATTGTCAGGACTTTATCCCCGAAGAGGTAGGCAAAAGCTTACACACATTTCACCGTATGAATTTTAGTCGCACGTAACAGGCGGTGAGCCCATTGCCGTGTCGAAATGAACAGACGCAGGTTGTGAAGACCTGTTGTTGAAAATTTACAAGCCGCCCAAAAGGCCTTCTACTTGACTTAACAACTGCCATGTTACTGGCAACCGGGACATATGGGATAGTTGGTCTGTGCTTCCGAAGCACGGTTTAGACTGTAGAATATACAAAATATTCGAAATCATTGTCCACAGACTTCAGACCAAAATATTGTATTCCTATAGCATTTCAAAAATTTATAACGTGTTTTTGTAACATTAAATAAATAATAAAAAATAAAAATCAATTATTTCAGACAAGTAACATCCATATTTGGTTAGTATCAACAAACTTATAAGTATGTTAGCAGATTTCAATAATAAATATCATAATAGATTATTCCATTCAAAAATTCCATCTATAAAATCAAATAAAATCCGATAAATTAAAAATACACAATGAAATTAAACTTAATCAAATTAAATGAATACATAAAAAACAAAGTAAATTAAACGGGATAGAATTAAATTAAATCAAATTAAATTACATTAAATCAAATTAAATTAAACCTATCCCAATTTCTTTTTCTGTTTTTTTTTTAATTTACATTAGAATAACATAGGACTGTAAATTTATTAATTATACAGCTGAATAGCATCGCAGTCTAAATTTCATGAGACGCAGACATCAACCGGAATGATATAACTTTTTACTTCGCGTATCTAGTTCCTGTCCAGTGAAAGGAAATTCTCTTGAGATATATTCAAATATTATAAAAAAATATTATGGGACACTTTTCACAAAGCGCCATCTAGCCCAAAGTAAGCTAATATTAGCTTGTGTTATGGGATCTAGATAACTGATAAACATACTTATATATTTCTAAATACACACATATTATACATAAATAACACCCAGACACAGAATAAACCATCGTGCTCATCACACAAAGTTTTATCCTGGGTTGGAATCAAACCCACGACCTCTTGCGTAGCAGTCGGATGCACTCCCACCGCGCCACAGAGGCAGTCAATGATGATGTTTGTTTAGTGTTTTAAATTCGAAAACCTTTGAATGAACATTAGTATGGGGTTCTTCAAAAGGGGTCTTAAAAGTTTTATAAAGGGTCGGCAGCGCGAGTGCTGCCCCTCTGGTGTTGCAAACGTCCATAGGCTACGGTGACCACTTTCCATAGAGTAGGCCATACGCTTGTCGGTATAAAAAAAATTGTAGATAGTTACACGTTATAGATTTTATAACGCTAATGCTTTTTCATCTTAAGAGTATTTCCAGTTGCTTTCATTTCTCTCTCAGCTGTCCTTGCTCCCTCTAGCTAGCGCCTTATTGAGACAATGGTAATTAAAATACCGAGTGAAGATATAGAATTTCTATCGTATCCAATAAAAAGACGAAGAATAAAAAGATTATGTAGGACCACATATAACTGACGAATTATGGGCCAATTATCCCTACAAATATTATTAATATTATTTGACTGCCTCTGTGGCGCGGTGGGAGTGCATCCGACTGCTACGCAAGAGGTCGTGGGTTCGATTCCGACCCATGATAAAACTTTGTGTGATGAGCACGATGGTTTATTCTGTGTCTGGGTGTTATTTATCTATAATATGTATGTATTTAGAAATATATAAGTATGTTTATCAGTTATCTGATTACCATAGTACAAGCTCTGCTTAGTGTGGAATCAGATGGCGTTGTGTGAGTTGTCCCAACAATATTTATTTATGTGAATGTAAGTTTGTTTGTTTGTGTCTTTATCACTAAAAATATTATAAAATAAAATTATTCCTTTCCTTGTTGCAGGTTAAACTCGTCACTTGAAGATTACTGAGGCGGCAGACATATTTGATTACAATGCACCAGCGCTAATGAGCGGCCATTAAACGATCACGCGACAGCCGTCCTCAATGACAGTTGAATGAAGACATGACACCATGAAACTCTTCACAGACATCATGCTTATCAGTTCCCATCGTATTTGGGACAAACGGAAGCACAAAATCGAACGATGACGCCAGAAAGATTACTCGATTGTGTAAAATAATATACATTTTTATTTCGGATTTATAATAAAGTGTTCAGCTTTTTTATGTGTACGCAAACATCCGTATTATTAATTTGCTAGTTATCTTATTTTAAAAAACGTAAGCAATATTAGGATAATAAAATAATTTTCGCTTCTTTATTCGGTGTTAGAAATAAATTAGACGTTCCGTTCGTAATGGCAATACTTTTTTTTAAAATGATTTAGAAACACAATTTTTTCTACGGGGCCAAACTTTCAGTCAAACAATAATATTAGTTAGTTCAATTTTACAACAAGATGGTGTCGAATACCACACACTTTGCTCGAACTACGATGTCAACGCATTTGAATACCACATCCAGTCTGAATTCCACATTATTAGTGCCGACGTACATGAGCCAGGAAGAGTTTTTTGCTTTGCAAGCGACTAATTCGTCTGACACAAATACGACGTTATCAAATGATACGACAGCTAAAATGGCCTGGTACCCAAGCGGGTACAATACGCCGCATATAATAATAGCTTCAGTGGTTGTGACTACGCTTATGATAATGGTAGTAGTTGGAAACATGTTGGTGATAATCGCGATAGTGACAGAGAAAGCGCTGAAAAACATACAAAATTGGTTTATCGCGTCTTTGGCAGTGTCGGATTTTTTCCTCGGTCTAATAATTATGCCGTTTTCGTTAGCGAATGAGCTGATGGGATACTGGATTTTTGGATTTTGGTGGTGTGAGATACATTCTGCGATGGATGTGCTATTGTGTACAGCGTCCATCATGAACCTGTGTCTCATCTCATTAGACAGATACTGGAGCATTACTCAGGTGAGTTTTTTAAGATTTTACATACAGTAGTTTTAGACATGAATATATCTTTATCCTGGATGTATTAGAAAATGTAAGCTTTTTTTAGAGTAAGACAAAATCCGATTAGTAGTTTAAGCACGAAGCCAAGAATATAATGAATCTTAGTATTAAATCTAGGATTTAATTTATCCGCTTCGCCACCCCACTGTGGTAGAAACCCACTCTTTACTGAGTCACAGGATAATCCAAGAGAATAATAAGATAATCCACTTTCTCTCCCTCACTCACTCCTCTCCACCTCAGTGGTACAAAAAAAGATTATTCCATTGCAATACATTATATTGGTTACAACTATTTTCATTGTTCCTGGCCCTGGTTTACCACATAACTTACATATAAATATATACCTATAGTAACGCAACAGATATTGATGCTGCGCCACTGCGGCGGCCTAACCATTCAGTCATACATAACTCAGGTACTAAACCTACCGATATTCATTTAGTAAAACACGATTCGGCGTTCATTTTTGAATCAACACACTGTTGGCTGCGAATTTGACCTTGTTTGAATGAATATTTGAGACGGCTTTGCCTATAGGTACGCTTCAATGGCAAGAAATACCTATGCAGTAGTTTTAGTTCGCTTAGGTAACGATTACACGAGGCTAACACTTTGCCGCTAAATATAAGCTTAGGGCTTAATACTCACATTGCTGGAAATGAGAATTTTTAACAGAAACACAACAATTTTCCAACAGCAGGTAGTATAACCTACATCTGTCTATTTCAACACGGCAATGGGCTCACCAACTATTACGTGAAACAGGAATACAAATGATGAAAAGTGGGCATATAATATGAATGTGCCACGCCTTCGGGGCAAAGGCGTGATAGATAAATAAATAAATAATAAAAAAAATTAAATATCAATAAAACATGATGAGAAACGTTGACGTATTCTCATACTTACTCCTTATCCAGACAGAGCTTAGAAGCAACTGGGAAAACATTAAGACATAAAGACAGGACATAATATGATTGTCAATTCAATACCTCGTGTTTACACAGAACTTTAAAGCGCTCTTAGCCCCACAATTACAGTGTTCTGAAAACGATCACTGCGTTAAGCAACTTTCGCTCTAGCTGATAGCATGTTTGAAGCGCTCGCCTCGCGGTCTCAGTGTTCTGTAAACGATCACTGAGTTACGCAACTTTCACTATGGCTGGTCCTCGGATGGGTGACCACTTTGTGACATTTACATTTGCGAGCGTTTCCGTGCTTCGGAAGGCACGTTAAGCCGTTGGTCCCGGTTGCCAGTAAAATGGCAGTCGTTAAGCCTGGTTGAAGGCCTTATGGGCGGCTTGAAAATTTCAACAGCAGGTTGCCACAACCTGCGTCTGTCTATTTCAACACGGCAATGGGCTCACCACCTTTTACGTGGGACAGGAATCCACACGGTGAAAAGTGGGCATATAATATGCCTCTGCCACCCCTTCGGGGATAAGGCGTGATGGTTATTTATATATATTTTTATTTATTAAAGTTAATTTTAAGTCATATTTCCCGTCACACATCATAGATCTTATATTTTCGTAAAAATTAAAAAGTATTTGACACACAATGTGCCTGTACCTTCCATTGTACAGCAATTTCAATAACATCCCGAGGAGTAAAAAAAAATCACAAAGTCTTAACGGTTAGAGGCTTGCCCATCTTAGGAAATAAGTCTTAATGTTCTATTGTCTTAATCTTATATGTTGCCCCGTCATAAATTACGTCTTTCTAACAAAATTTGCCTACAACAAGGATAACTACTGAACTATATTTATTTATTTATCTATCACGCCTATAATAGGCATATTATATGCCCACTTTTTACCACGTGTATTCCTGTCCCAGGTAATAGGTGGTGAGCCCATTGCCGTGTTGTAATAGACAGTCGCTGGTTGTGGCTATCTGCTGTTGAAATTTATATTAATAAATTAATATTAATTTCAATTATAAGAAATCATTTGCAAAGTCTGTATTTTACCTTATTAAGGTATTTGGTCTATAGTGGCTTGTACTGGTTACGTCTAGTTTGGTCCCGTTGGAAACTTCAACTAACTTGTAGACAACTATTGGTGATTCTACCTCGAATATCGTGTTGTTATATTAATTGTGCATTGGTCTAGAAATTAAGCCCGTATTTTATATTTTATAGTTACCTACCGAAATTTAGTAAAACAGGCACTAAAATAAGTCAAATGAAGGTAGGACAGGGACTAGCAAGTGATGTTGGATAGTGTGTAAAGTACTGAAATGATGATCACGAACCAGAAGATGCAGTTTGGGTAGAAATCCTCCTAAGAATGTTTCACAATATCCATTTTATTTAATACTAGATATCCCGGTAAACTTTGTAACGCTCTAGAATTCAACACCATAAAAAAATATGTTTTTAATTATTTAATTTCCTGTTTCATTTTGCAAATTAAGGACAATAAAAATCGGACTTGTTATTGAATTATAAACGGCAACACGACTTAGTGTTAATATTATATATTATTTAAAGAATTTGTCATACCTTTTGCGGTAACGGTAGACGGATACTAACCACTACAACGTCCCGATTTTTTTAAAGACATAATTTTCCTAAATAAATTTTGGTTTACTTAACTAAAATCGAGAAATCTTGGAAACTATAAAAGCTAAACGAAAAATGAAAACTACTTAAAAATAGTGAAAAGTATACCGATACGGCATATAGCTATAATTATTTTAAATTATAACCCCTCCCAATTCATTAAATATTATATTTAAATCAAAAGTGGGGATGGGAGTATATTGCATTATTGAAATATACAGAAAATGGAGTGCAACACTATTTTCAAGACTTGTCAAGGGATATTTGCTGGCAGCCACGCCCACAGCGGGACCAAACGGCTTAACGTATATTTCGATCAAAAGAAACGCTTGTATATGGCAAAAAATATCAGAACCGACCTTAGCAAAGTGATCGTTTAAAGAACAGTGAGTTATGTAGGACTATTAGCATTTATTTTCCACGAAAATGGAGTTATCTACACTAATATTATAAAGCGAGTTTGTTTGTTTAAATGCTCAAATCGCAGTATATACTGTTTTGAATTTTATTTTTGTGCTGATTAGCCATTTATACAGGAAAGCTATAGAGAATATATCATCACAATACCTTTTTTTTATATACCACTGAGGTGGCAGACGAGCATAGGACCCACCTGATAGAAAGTGGTCACCATAGCCTATGGACGTTTGCAACACCTGAGAGTGGAGTTGTAATCATTTAATGTCACAAAATCTAATTTTCATGCATTATAATAAAATGAATAAACGTTGGCCTTTAACTGGGCTTAAAGACAGCCATTTTTCTGCAACCAGGACCAACGGCTTAACGTGCCTTCCGAAGTACGGAAACAGACGGAAACGCTTGCAAATCTAAATGCCACAAAGTGGTCACCCATCCAAGGACCAGTCATAGCAAAAGTTTAACGCAGTGATCGTTTACAGAAACCTAAGTCAGCGGGGCCACGAAAACTTCTTGTTTTTTGAAAATAGACAAAGGTAAAAGATAAAAAAAATACGAGTATAACACACACATTATTGAAATATCCAAACTTCTCATAAATTTTTAATAAAGTGGAAAAAGACAATTTGATTCGAGACAGGGATTGAACCTGTGACCTTTGCCTAACCAGGGCAATGTTCTAGCCACCTGAACTACCCGAACCGTATCGAATCAAGTTGAAATTCTCCACCATATTTATATCGTCATTTTAAGAGTATGACCAGAGCCATCTATCGAGCTAATGAACAACTCGATACCAATGAACAGTGTTACAACTATTTTTAAACATTGATGCAATGGACTCCACTCAGTATATTGATATTTTTTTTGATAAATTTTTAAAATGATATAAATATAGTGGAGAATTTCAACTTGATTCGTTACGGTTCGGGTAGTTCAGGTGGCTAGAACATTGCCCTGGTTAGGCAAAGGTCACAGGTTCAATCCCTGTCTCGAATCAAATTGTCTTTTTCCACTTTATTAAAATGTATGAGAAATTTAGCAAATAATTGCTTTAAAAATTTATCAAAAAAAATTATCAATATCCAAACTTGTTTATTTTACTGTCGGTTCGAAGAGTCGGATGAAACAGAATCGTGCAAATGGGTATTAGGGATTGAGACTGGTGTTGCAATGCAACATGTTTTTATTTCAAATGTTGACATTCGTATAAGCTACAGGTAACATCGAATTCCATACTTTTTTAAAAGCTTTGTAATTGTTTGTCTATAGTGTACAGCGGATTTAAATTTCGAATCTTTTTAATAGATTTTGTATCTATACTAATATTATAAAGCTGAAGAGTTTGTTTGTTTGTTCGGTTGAACGCGCTAATCTCAGGAACTACTGGTCGGATTTGAAATATTATTTTTGTCTTAGATAGCCCATTTATCGAGTAAGGCTATAGGATATATATGATTACGCTACTACACAGGGGAGCAGAGCAGTAGTCATAAATGTCGACAAATCGGGCAAATTTTTATGCATCATTGTAGAATTTATAAGTGACGGGATTAAATAGGTGCGACGGAAGGTCGAAATATTCCACGGGCGAAGCTGTGGGGGTCATCTATTCTGTACTAATATTATAAAGCTGAAGAGTTTGTTTGTTTGGTTGAACAAGCTAATCTCAGAAAATACTAGTCGGAATTGAAAAGTTATTTTTGTGTTGGATAGCCCATTTATCGAAGAAGGCTATAGGCTATATATCATCACGATCACGCTACTGTCTTGGAGAGCGGAGCAGTAATCATAAATGTCGACAAAGCGGGCAATTTTTTTTGCATCATTGTAGAATTTATAAGCGACAGGATTAAATAAACTTAACTTAAACTTAACTTAACTATCTTCACGCTGTATCCCTGACGGGGTAGTCAGAGAGGACAGATCGCCAGGCTTCGCGATCCATGCATACTTCTTTCGCTTCTTCGAGATTCATCAATCGCTTCATACACGCACGTCTGGGTATCCGAGTACTTTTGACCTTTCCGTTTTTGAGCAATCTGCTCACGTGGTCTTCATATGTAAGTCTCGGCCTTCCCTGACTCCTTCTACCCTCTACTTTTGAACAATATATATTCTTCGTCAATCGTTCCTCACTCATTCGTTGGATGTGTCCAAACCAACGGAGCACGCCTTTTTCTAGCTTAACGCTGACACTTTCATTCAAACCTGCCATATTGCGAATCACTTCGTTACGTATTCGGTCGGCCAAGGTAACGCCGCACAATTTTCGAAGTGATCGCATCTCCACAGCATTCAATTTACTTTCATGCATCTGCTGACATACCCAGGTTTCACTACCGTAAAGCAAAGTTGGCACTAGCACTGCGTTATGAATCGCCAGTCGTACTTCTTTTACGATGCTTTGTCGCTTTACTAACTGGGACAAAGCACCGTTAACTTTGTTTCCGGCAGCTACTCGCCGTTCTACATTTCGAAATATATCACGGGCTAAGCTGTGGGCGTCCCTTAGTCATGATTAAAACAACATACATTACTTAAATCTCGATTAAAATGACACTGTAAGGTAACCGAATGCTATGTGAATGGAAAATTGATTCAACGTTCAGAAGCCAGATGAGCACTAACAGAGCTGTGAAATACATAATTGATAAATGTTATATTTCTTTTTTATTAATTGATAATCTCTGCCTCGGTAGCACAGTGGTAGTGTATGCGACTTTATGTATTTATAAATATATAAGTATGTTTATCAGTTGACAAGATGCCACAAGCTTATAATTATCAGCTTACTTCGCTAGATGGCGTTGTGTAAAAAAAATGTCCAACAATATTTATTTAGTGTATCTGTGTAGTAACTACATTACGTTGCTTGAAATGTTATTAGTAAGTATTTTGTGCAATATTGTGTTATATACGTACATATTATAACGCCGGTCTCCCATCTGGGTCGGCAGAGGCTATGGCTTTCCGTTTGCTACGATGGCATACAACTTTTATTTCTTTCACTTTTTGTATTCTTATTTTGTGTTGTTCAATCCTACTAATAATATAACCGCCGAAAGTTTGTATCTTTCACGCAAAATCTACTAAATAAATATTAATGAAACTTTTTAATAATATAACTTACACATTAGAAAAACCATAACGCATACTTTTTATCTCAGGAACAAGTTCCTGAGGGGAACGGGAACGGAAAAACTTCACACCGCGTGCGGAGCCGCGGGCGCCAACTAGTAAAAAAAATAAAAGAGTAAAAAATAGTTATAAATAGAACGCTACCATAATCCCTAAAACGCCTACAATATATCTTCCTCCATAGTTTGAGGGCGGGACTTAATGTTTAATTCAAAGATGGCCTCGCGTACATCATTGTAGAGACACGAAGCGTCTCACGGGGCTTGCCGGCAAATAAAAGAAAAAGTAGAATTTTGTAAAGTATTTGTCCGTACAAAGGGTATATCGATATTTTCTTTCTCGTGTTTTTATTGATAGTCAAAGTGGCTCCAATGAATCTCATATCAAGCTTTTAGCATAAATATATCAATTAGAGTACCTAAATTACAATAGATTATTACTTAAATATTTTGAAACACTGCTAGCCCCACTAACTTACTGTTCATAAGCATCGCTTCTCTATTTTAACACAGCAATGGGCTAACCACCTGTAACGCGGAACCAAAATGCATACGGTGAAATGTGGGCTTATAATGTGCCACTGCCACCCCTTAAGGGAGTGATTAATACGTTAATTATAAAGATCATTGGGAACTAAGCTTCTAAAGGCCGTATTCCAGAACGTTTCTCAATACTCAAGAAACACTTGAGAGTTGTATTGTAAGGAAATAACTAGCCTCAAGAGTTTCTTGAGTATTGAGAAACGTTCTGGAATACGGCTCTAACTGATAAAAGTGTTGATGAATGATGACGCCTGTTGCCGGAGTGCGTGCGATGGCCCTACCGAGTGAATCGCTCGTAGTGTTGCTAACCCAATGTACTGTAAACTATCACTACGTTAAGCATTTTTCGCTATGGCTGGTCTTTAAGTGGGTTTTAAATTCAGTGTCTACAAGAAACACAGTATAAAAAAAATATTATTGAACCTTTTTTATACACATTGCCGTCTAACCCAAAGTAAGCTAATATAAGCTTGTGTTTTGGGATCTAGATGACTGCTAAACATAGCTCTGCTTAGTTTGGAATCGGATGGCGTTGTGTGAGTTGTTCCAACGATATTTATGTATGTATTTAAACTTAAATAGTTCTAAATACATACATATTAAACATAGGAAACACCCAAACTCCGATACAAACATTTGTAGATCACAAAAATATTTTTTTCTGACCCGGAAATCGAACGCAGGACCTCAGTCGCGGCACTCGCATACACTACCACAGCACCACCAAAGTACTATGTGTGTTATAAGCAACCTTTGATTTGGGGGTTAAAATAAACACTCTATGTACAACGACGCACCGTTTGCGAATAATCTAGAGTATGTCGCGGCTACACACGATGTTCCCGTAAAATAACATAGACCTTTGAGTTGTATGGGGGCTTATACAATTTGGAGGTCTAGTAGTTATAACTTTTGGTTCCACCACTACCTGACTGACGGTCAAATCTGTTATGTATTGGTAACGGACTATTTATCTTATGAATATCAGCCGGTATAATCTGTTATGTAATGGTAACGGACTATTTATCTTATGAATATCAACCGGTATAAAATTCATAGTGGGCATTAATGCTACCTCCCCTACTACAAGACTTTTCTCCTGTTTTTACGATTTCTATTGATTGAACTGACACAGCGAGCTCAATCATTCCTTTGACTCTGACTATTATAATAAGAGAAATCGATTTTATGGTAAATTTATCGATGTAATCGAATAACATAAATTCTCGATTCCTATATTTGTGTGTGCACGCGTCGATGTGCAATTTAAATGACGTCATTAGTTACTCGGGAGGATGTTACTAGGGAGAATCATGTGAATTGGCAATCAATCTAGCTGATAATAAATAGGGTAGGATAACAGAAAAGGTTCATGCCAGTCTTTTAAAGGTTTTTTAAAACGTATTCAGTAAATACATTTAAATAGCTCGGGTTCTGCTTTGATTGCCAGCCAAAGCGAGCTGTTATGTGACTGACTTTTTAGTAGTAAATCTCGTACAACCTTTCAAGCTCCCTATATGTATATTTACCATAAACTTGTTACTGACACATTACTTAAGTTTTACTACACGACGTAAAGATTTACGGCTTTTTACGAAGCCACTTAATACTTGGTGTGAAATTTATTACTTTACATACAAGGTACAATGTAATTACAATTTTTTCCCGACGGAATAGGTTACGTTGAAAAAATATTTGTATATTGGTGCGTTGAACCAGAAGACGCTGGTACGAGAGCAGGTCGTGACTGAAAAATTTTTACTTCATACTATTTGCTTTTCAAAATTGTTTTTAAACTTGTTAAAAGTAAGATTTTTTGCCGTATCTATTGCCAGCAATAATTACAAAGCAACTAATATTTTTAAATGTTGGTTACCAAAATTGCCAAAACATCATTTTTGCCATTCATTTTATAAAGTGCTTTTTCTTGATTACCAGACCTTTAAGCTATTGTCATTATGTAAGTAGAGATTATCCGTAGAACATTTTACGAAAAAATAATACAATATTTTTAAATACAAAGGCACGAAGGGCTCATTTGAGAACCTCTTATAAATCACAAAGCTAATTTGTCTATCTCTTATGGTTCCTGAAAAAATAGATACCTACAGACAAACGGACAGACTGAGCCGTTTCAAAAGACTTTTCTAATCTTTAGAGTTTATAAGTCTAAGAAGTAGCCTATATTACTTTCTGGCCTATAATTATACATACATACATACATATTGTCACGCCTCTATCCACGAAGGGGTTGTCAGAGGCAAACTATATGCCCAAATTTCACCGTAGTCATTTGTGTCCCACGTAGCCCATTGCCGTGTTAAAATGGACAGGCCCAGTCGTGGCGACGTGCTGTTAAAATTTTTCAAACCGCCCATAAGGTCTTTAACTAGGCTTAACGACTGCCATTGTACTGGCAACTATGACTTAATGTGCCTTTCGAAGCACGGAAACGCTCGCAAATTCCACAAAGTGGTCACCCATCTAAGGACTACCTATAGCGAATGTTGCTTAACGCAGTGATCGTTTACAGAACACTGAGTCAGCGGGGCCACGAGCGCTTCATTCACATACATACATACATACATACATATCGTCACGCCTGTCTCCCATCGGGGTAGGCAGAGACTATGGCTTTCCACTTGCTACGATCCTGGCATACAACTTTCGCTTCTTCCAATTTCATAAGTGTTTTCATACACACACGCCGGTTAAGGGTACTCTTGACCTGACCTTTTTCCAAAATGTCTTCTATTTGATTGACATATGTACGTCGAGGTCGCCCCTTACCAGTTTGCCCATTCACTCTCTTCTGATAAATCTGTTTCGTTAGTCTACTTTCATCCATCCTCTCCACGTGTCCGAACCATCTAAGCATACATTTTTCTATCTTAGTCACTACTTCTTCTGCCATACCGCAATGTTCCCTTATCACACTGTTCCTTTCTTTGTCCATCAATTTCACTCCAGCTATAACCCGCAGACTTCTCATTTCCACTGCATTAATTTTACTTCTATGCTTCTTCTGCCACACCCAACTTTCACTGCCATACATGAGTGTAGGAACAAGTACTCCACTATGCACAGCCAGTCTTGCCTTCTCAGACACGTTCTGACTGCTCATAAAGGCGTGCATGGCTCCATTCGCTTGATTTCCAGCCAAAACTCTTCGTTCAATGTCACAATCACACTTTCCATCTCTCACAAATTTTGTACCTAAATATACAAATTCTTTCACCTGTTCCACTCGATTTTCTTCCAAAAAAATCGAGCAATATGTCATACTTTCCTCTCTTCCAAAAACCATTACTTTTGTCTTATTTACATTCACTTTCATTCCTTTGCATTTTAGCGTATCATGCATAATGTTAACCATCAACTGCAACTCCTCCACCGATGATGCCAGTATTACCTGGTCATCAGCGTATAGGAGGCATTTGACAGTCAGTTCATTAATTTTTAAAGTCTGTGCAAGCTCCGTTGATCCTGACACAAGCACTGGAGCCCTCATAGAGAGATTTCAGTGCTCGTATCAAGTGACTGCTTACTCCATACTTGGCCAGTGTTGTCCATAGTTCATGCCTCACCACTCGGTCATAGGCCTTTTCCAAGTCTACAAATATGCTATAGACCTTTTGACGTTTTGCCAAAAATTTTTCGGCTATGCATCGTAAGGAAAAGACCTGATCCGTGCATCCTCTTCCTTTCATAAATCCTGCTTGTACAACCCACATTTTTCCTTCAGTTTCATTCATCACTCTTTTTATCAAAACTTTTGCATACAATTTGCCGACGATGCTGAGCAAGCTTATGCCGCGGTAGTTTTTGCACTCTTGCTGTGACCCTTTTCCTTTATAAAGCGGCACGATGACAGCCTTGCACCAATCTCCTGGCACGCTGCCATTCCTCCAGCAAAGATTAAAAAGGCGGTACAGCTGGCAAGCTACCACGCCATGTCCCGCTTTCAGCATCTCGACAGAAATCCTATCAAATCCAGCAGCCTTACCCAATTTCATACTACTCAATGCTTCCACAATTTCTTCCATACTTATGATGCTTTCATTGCTTAGTTCATTCCTATCCCAAGAACTCGTTTGTGCTTCCATATCCTCTTTTTCATATAAGCTTTCAAAATAATCTTTCCATGTTTTTAGCACACATTCTTCTCCTTTTAGAAAACTGCCATCCTGGTTTCTGATATTACTGAGTTTCGATGATGTTTGTTGACCCCTCACAGATTTTATAGATTTCCAAAAGAATTTTATATTCTGCTGGAAATTATCAGATAACCTACTATAAAATTTATCCCTATCATTCTCTTTCTCTCTTTTTATAACTTCTTTTGTAACTCGTTTACACCTTTTATATTCTTTGCCATTTTTACATCCTCATCCGTTGCCCTCTGCATTCTTTGATTCACCTTTGAAGTCAGCCAGTCCAACCATGCCTTCTTCTTGTCGGACAATGCTTTCATGACTTCTGCACACATTGTCTTCACCTTACATCCTTGGCTTCTTTTATTTACCCAACACACTTCCACCGCAACTTCCACTAGACCTTCCTTAAGCGTCTTCCATAATTCTTCAATCACACATACTACATCAAAATTTTTAAATTTCTTACTCAATTTACTCACGAATCCTTCTTTTATGCTCATCTCTTGCAAATTTTCGACTTTTATGCGCTCTAGTACACTTACAGGTTCACACACACGATGCCGCCACCGTTGAAACAGACCTCTTACTCGGCTGATAACCAAGAAGTGATCTGTATCAATCCCGGCACCGCGGTATGCCCGGGTGTCTAAAACTTTCTTTCTTAGTCTTGCATCTACAATCACAAAGTCAATCATACTTCTCTGGTTTCCCTCTTGTCTAGTATACAAATGAATTTGTTTGTGGTTAAATATGGTGTTAGTTACCACAAGATTCCTCTCCAAACATACTTCAAGCAAACTCTCACCATTTTCATTCTCTCGTTCGTCACCAAACTTGCCCAATACACTTTCATATCCATCACGCTTCACTCCAACCCAACCATTAAAATCACCTAATATTACAATTCTCTCGTTCCGTTTGCATTTACTTAGAATGTCGCTCACACTCTCCCAAAATGCCTGTCTCTAACTTTGGTCTCTTGAAGATCGGCGCCACCGCGCATCTTGCGGAGCATAAACGCCCAAAACAAAGATGCGGGTATGTCCAACCTTCAACCTCAACCAAAGGAGTCTTGGGCTCACACATTCATAGTCAGTCACACATTCATTCATTCTCACGGACAGTAGAACACCGACACCCTGGCTCGCTGTACTGGTTGTGGCTACACCTGACCAGTAGGCTGTATAGGGTCCATGTGTAGTGGTGATACATCCTTTCCTCTTTGTTTCATTCACACACAAAACATCAAGTCGTCTTGCTCATCAATTTTGTCTTTCATTCCTCCTGTAACATTCAATGTAGCAAAGTGGCTATCCCTAGCCCACTTTCCGCCTCGATGGGAGACGAGACGTGACGGGTTGCGAACCATATCGCCGCCATTCCGGATTTTTAAATTTTTAATATCCATTGCGTTCCCACGAGTGGCAAGGGAAATTCAAAGTCCGCCTAGACAGAGCCCCGCTTGTCTAGGTAAGGCTAGCCTTATTCTGGGGTCGCCCGGTCCCAGGACAGTCAGGCACGTTACGACTAGGCTCGCCCCTAGCCACGCAGCTCATCGGCACGGCAACCTTGGCTTGGCGGAGAAAGGATGGGAAGAGGATAAGGTAGGAAAAGGATTAGAGGGTAGGAAAAAGGATGAGATAGGAAAGGGAAATTCTTCATCTTCATTCACGAGCGCCTATATTTAAAAATAAGTAAAGTTAAAAGTAAGTGTAATCCATTTCTTAACTACATTTTGCCTCTGGGCTCTTTCTGATAATTGCATACGTCTGATTCATTACAAAATTGATCAAATCCTGGCAAAGTACCTTATATAATGACCCGGGTTAGGTTTTTTGTCACACACAACACATGAATTATTGCCATGACTAACTATTTCAAAAAATGTGAACAAAAAAATACATAGGTATTAAACTATTGAAATACCAAGGCAACAGCTGTAAATTAGTTGAATCACGCAATTCGTAAATAACTTATCGTTGAAAAGAGGTTAATAGTAGATTTTAAAAATACACATTTGAATAGGCTTTTAAAACTTTTAACTCATTGCTTTTAAAACTAATGAAGATCATAGAGGTATTCACCCTCACACTTTGCATCCGGAGCGCTCACATACGGTTAGGTCCGATAGAGGCTTTATTCCGCGTACGCTTAGATTGTGGAATGAGCTCCCTGCCTGGGTTTTCCCAAACGTCTATAGTATGTGAAGTTCTTCAAAAGGGGTCTTAGAACGTTTTTAAAGGGTCGGCAGCGCGAGTGCTGCACCTCTGGTGTTGCAAACGTCCATAGGCTACGGTGACCGCTTTCCATCAGGTCTTGTCTGCCACCTCAGTGGAATAAAAAAAAGAGGTAGAATAGTTCATGATAAGGAGTTCGTATACCAAATCTCTCACAAGATAAACTGACAATTTCATAAGGTCGAGGGTTGGATGTGTGCAGCACTGAAACAAAAGTTGTGTAAATTGTTAGGAAGGTTAATTATCAAGTAATGGGCACCCTGCAGCTGGAATGAGCATAAAAATTATAAAGAGATATTAATTTAACCTCCGGGTAAATTTTCTTTACCTTGAATAATAAATTAAGCCAGTTGTTACGCCACAGAAAATAAAAAGTAATAGTTTTCGCAGTTCCCTCCGCTTACAATTCTGGGTTTGATAACATAGACGTGAAAAAGCATATTTGTGAGCCATTAACCAGAGGATCGCTATCGGAATCCTGCTCGCTCCCAAAGCGGCCCTCAATGACGAATCTTTCCATCAAGGGGTATTTCCATAGGGAATATTAAATTAAAGTAAAAAATATGCGTACTGCGCTAAAAGAAGTTATCAAAAAAAAAACTATAATTATTTTGTTTTAAATGTTATTTTTGCAATATTCCGCTTTTTTAAATGTCGTACGATGTCGACACGTGTTTCGCCTACACACGAAGAATTATCAAGACAGTTTGGCAGAAGTTTTCACTTCAAATAATTGACCGGGATCGACGTTAATGATGGCGATGATGAAAAAAAATTCTACTCTGAAAGAGTGTTAATTGAATACACAATATAATTTATTAAGACCTGTAGATGACCGGGATGAACGTTAGATGATGATGATGATGATTATATTATTTAGTAGCAAGGTATTGAATCTACCAATTAACTAACTTTTATTCAGATAAAAGGAAAGAAAAAAAATGAAAAAATGGTCACCATATATTGGAGCGTAGCACTGATGCTACGCTCCAATATATGGAGTGGTGCTAGTGAAGCTTTATGCTTAGCGACGGCATCAACCTAGAGTTCTATTAAGCACATTTAAATAAAGGTTGTGTTTGAAAAAAGTTTTTTATCCATTACTTTATTACTGTTTGTATACTCAAAGATAACTTCTCAGCCTGAAAACAAATTTTATGGAATTTTTTTTTTCTTTTTAATTGACTTGTGTACGAGTATAACAAAATTCATTATCAGGATTTAGACAATTTTTTATATGTTTTATTTAAGTTGGACGAGTTGGTCATAGACTAATTATAATACTGGAATATAGACTAGCGAAAAAGAAATGGTGCAGATGTTCCTCTGACGCAAAAGGAGGATCCTTTGACTCGGCAAGATGATCACACCCGGTGAGCCGCGTCCAAAGTTTGAAGTTGGAGTGTTGATCATTCTTCAGCTCGAGAACTTTAATAGTGCGATGCATGGGTCGTAATATCGATGTAGTTCTTTTAACGGCTTTTTACTATATGGCGTTTGTTGCTACAATGGCATTCGCTCACTGGCGTTCTGATGACCAACCGACTGTGATTTTAGAGGCAGTTTTGAGCTAAAAGACTCAAACCTGAGATATCTATCATCACAGGTCTAAAATTCTTCACTGTACTGCAGTACTAAAATAATAAAAGTTAAAGCTAAACTGCTTGTTACCTACTACACGTTCAAACGGTTGGACCGATTTGGAAAAAAATCTTTTGAAATTTCCTGACACCCTGGATTAATACACCGGCTACTTCTTATTCCGGTAACACATTCACCAATACGGGAAAACATTACCACACAATTGGAACCACCGTTATCCTCTATGTGTAATATAAATTAATAAAACAACAGTTTCTTCGTTTAGGTGCTCCCTGCGTTTCTCCGCATTGCTGTCAATGTGGTGAAGCAGTCGACAGCCTTGGGCATCACGGTCTCTCATGCAGCAGGAGCGCAGGTCGCAGGTCACGTCATGCTTATCTTAATGACTCTTGTTACTGCCGGTGTTCCAGCCGTACTAGAACCTAACAGTTTGGCGCGTGACGATGGCAAGAGACCGGACGGTTTGTCATTGGTGCCATGGAAGATGGGAAAGTCTTTAGTTTGGGATGCAACTTGTGTTGACACCCTGGCTCCTTCTCATCTTTAAAGCACGGCGGGTTGCGCTTGTGCTGCTGCTGCATCCGCCGAGACTCTCAAGTGGCGCAAATGTAATAATTTAATAGGTAATTATATTTTTGAGCCGTTTGGGGTCGAGACACTGGGCTCGTGGGGCCCAAGTGCTCGTTCGCTATACAGTGATATCGCAAAGCGACTAGTCGACTCTTCTCGTGACCATAGGGCTGGCCTCTTTCTCGCTCAGAGAATAAGCCAGTTTTATGGGAACCTTACCGGTTGATTTTGATGGGGAGGAATTCTTCGACACCTAGTTGGGGCATCATTGTCAGTCTTGTATAATCCCCACCACCTCTATATTTTTTGTACTGGGTTCTGTAAATATGTTATTTTTTAATAAGTTAAATTACTAATATACAATTAAATTTATTTATTTTATTATCTTATTAGTGTCTAAGCTTGTTAATATAAATATTTACAAGCTTAAATAATATTTACATAAAACACTTAATGATTTTATACGTATGCTAAAACATACACTGAAGTATTGCAAGGGTCAATTATAGATTGAAAACATGCCAGCTTTATTTTGCATACGAGTATTCGCGATGAATTCAAAATAAAACTCTGTGTTGAATCGTGATATATCGCGAGTGTTTAAGTTAGCAGTTCAGTTGCTGTGTATACTAGTGTTAAGGTAACTCTTATATGACTTTTTGTTGCATAAAAGCGCAACAAGCTTCTGTGTCGAAATCACGCCTTCACTCTATTGGGGTTAAACAGTGGGACATTATTGTGGGACATTTTTTTTACACAGCGCCGATAAGCCCAAAGTTAGCTAATACAAGCTTGTGTTACGGGATCTAGACGACTGATAAACATACTTATATATTTCTAAATACATACATATTATACATAGGAAACACCCAAACTCCGAAACAAACATTTGTGGATCACACAAATATTTTTTCCGACCCGGGATTCAAATTCTGGAGCCCATTCGCGGCAGTCGCACACACTACCACTGTACCACCGAGGCAGTCAAAGTGAATAAAGGGTTAGGAAAGTCAGGCACAGTATTGTGATATTAGCATTGTTATATGTATATATTGACAGTGATAATACTAACACTTAACTAAAAATAGGTTTAACTATTTTGTTGCCAGTGCCATTTATCTCAGGTATAAAGCTAATATTATAAATGTGAATGTAAGTTTGTTTGTTACGCTTTCACGCGATAACTACTTAACTAACTATTTTCACGCTGTATCCCTGACGGGGTAGTCAGAGAGGACAGATCGCCAGGCTTCGCGATCCATGCATACTTCTTTCGCTTCTTGCAGATTCATCAATCGCTTCATACATGCACTTGGTGCATGGGTTCGGATACTAAGACGTGCATGTATTAAGCGATTGATGAATGTACTTTTGACATTTTCGTTTTAGAATTGCTTGCCTATTATATCTGCATTGCTGTGGGTTGATGATATTGCTCGATGAACTGTTTGTAAATTCCATTTTTTTACTGTTTAACCTGACCAGTTTTGCCTTACGACATTTTCATATATACATACATATTGTCACGCCTTTATCCCCAAAGGGGTGGCAGAGGCATATTATACGCCCACATTTTACGCCTGCATTTTTGTCCCACGTAACAGGTGGTGAGCCCATTGCCGTGTTGAAATGGACAGGCGCAGTCTGTGGCGACCTGCTGTTGAAATTTTTCAAGCTGCTCATAAGGCCTTCAACCAGGCTGCCATTTTACTGGCAACCAGGACCAACGGCTTAACGTGCCTTCCGAAGTACGGAAACGCTCGCAAATGTAAATTCCACAAAGTCACCCATCCAAGGACCACCTATAGCAAATGTTGCTTAACGCAGTGATCGTTTGTTATCATATCATATGCCTCCGCCACCTATTCGGGGAAAAGGCGTAATTGATAAATAATAACTAATACACTTTACCATATACAATATAAGTAAGTCTAAATATATAAAAACTTATATATATATATATATTAGACTAGATAGAGTACATACATTTACAGTAAAATTCAAACACAATCTGAAAAAATACCCATAAAAATGTTGTCTCATAAATTCTTGTTAGCGACCTTGCACAGTGGGCCAAATTGTGAAAGCTCGCCAAAATCACTAATATACCGTTCTCATAGTATTGTGCCATCGAAGGCACATTACGTCGGTCGTTTACGTTGGGGAAGATTGGTGTGCGTCTTTAATGTCTGCAGTTGTAATAACACACTGTTTATTGGTGAAATTTATTTTAGAAGCATTTTAATTTGCTAAAAATATTGAGGTTATTTTTTTATACCACTGAGGTGGCAGACAAGCGTACGGCCCACCTGATGGAAAGTAGTATTGATGAGTTAGTACAAGTATACAACTTGTCTTGAAATAGTGTACAAGAACCATTTTAATCTAACTCAGTAATCGATGGCAATTCCATAAGTAAAAAAAAGAAATTACAATCAGAAGTTTGTACATAATTTTAAGTGATTTTGAACAATTTCTTATATTATGCATGTTCTCAAAAGTTACATGTGTTGAATGACGTACGCACCTCAATAAATGTAATGATTTATCACTTTAACCTACCCCAAAGATAGCCGCAATGTTCAGTGCACAGAAGGTTCTTGTATCCTTTGATATACAGTGTATGTTTAATAAAAATGAAGTAATAATTAATTCCCTGTTTATACTGTTGCATTTGGTGCGACACATCTTGAATGAAAACAATTGTACTATCCCACCTCATTAGCTTTTAATCTGACTAGTTTCGCCTTTCGAGTTTTTCAAAGGACCAACCTTTAATCAGTAAATATGTATTTGTCAACCTAACTATTCAAGATAATAATTACTTAATACATTTGAACTGTAACATTCAAATATATGATAATATTAATATGACAATCAAATAAGACAGAACTATTACCTCGTATTTGCTTTATTATTCCAAGTTTGTTTCAATAAACAAACAAAACAAACTTTAACAGTGTGATAACAAGCAATTATAACCTGCCTCACCCATTTCCACAATTATTCACTAAACGTAATTGTGATGCCGTAAACTCGGTTCAAACACCCTCCTCTGTTTTGTTACTAAACATCATTTCTTTGTTCCGTATTGTTACAAAGTAGCCCACTGTGCAGCGTAAATGGATTCTTGGTTGTGTGAACTATTTTGGGTTTCAACTAGAACATTTTGCTTGCTAATTTTATGGCAATTTTAACTATTGTTAAAATAGATTTTGCAGAATAATATCCGCTGCGCATGTATCGCCTCCGACGAGGAGAAACTTGGAATAATACGAATGGAGAACACAAAAGGGAAAAATATTACTGTCAAATACAGCTAAAATTGGAGCGTAGCTCATGTACATTACATTATAAATTTTTATAACATTACATTACATTATATTTCACTTCAATACATGCCCGAAGTAGTAGTATTCCCGAAGTTATAACGATGAGAAGTTATAGTGCTTATTTGAATTTCCGAGATTAAGCGCGCCCATTATGACGTCACAGCCTCGCACCGACTGCGACAAGGCGCGGCGCGGCGTCTGGATGCGAATGTTAGCGCAACGCGTTTTACGCACTTTGCTCGTAAATATTTCAGCCACATTTTAAAATAATAATATAATAAAGTAAAATACCGTTTTTCTCGTATTTTTTTGTAGATTTATGTGCCATTTAAAGTAAAAAGCGTTTGTCAGACCCATTACGTGTATTTTACTGGATTTACTCGTTATTAGCAGTTTTAACAATATTAAAGTGCTGTGTTGTCGAAACATGCACGTGAACAAGAACAGTGTCGCCCTCTAGTGTCGTGCCGGTTAGTTCCCGCGCTGTCATCTCGTTCGTTTCTTAACTTTAGCCGCTCGTGACCTCTAGATCTCCTTGAAGGAGTGGGGAACTGACAAGTCACGTATGCAACTTTCGCATACAGTTTGACGTAAACTTGGCACACGGTATTTACTACTTACGTCTCTATTATGCGTGAGCCGCGCGTGCGAGAGCGAGCAAGCAACATTACTTGGTCTGTGTACTCCACCAATATATAACTATGTTAAATATATGTTCTCAAGTTAAAATATATACCTATTACACTGTCAGATGTAACGCGAGACGGAACCGACGCTGTATTTATGGCCTAACGCAATTTACGGTACATGGAAACGGTATTTTAATAAGCTTATTATTATTTACTAAGGTAATAATATTGTTAGAGTGTGGTGATTCTAGTTAGGTCGATTGTGAATCTCTTGTAGCAATTGTGTGATGTTGAATGGGTTCGTATTAGGAAGGTTCTAATCTAAGAATAGGTGTACCTTCTTATTAATTCCAGTGTATTCCTAGTTGCTATCAAAACTGTGTCGGGAATTTGAGCTTTAGGATTACGGAGCATTGTAGCCACCAGTTGTCTGTCTTCGTTGGCCGTTGTGCATCTTGGCCTGCCATTTATTGGTCTCCTAAGGTGTGATCCGGTAAATGGTACCGCTGGACTACCCGCTGAACAGTCGACAAAGATACATACACCAATGTTTCTGACTGTTTCAGGCTGGCTCCGCACAAGTTCCAAAAAAGTCAGGATTCTGGTACATTCCTATAGCGTGACTGCCATGATTTACCTCACAAAATAATAATTATACACGTGGTAGACGTTCACGATATTTTTTTTTTGTGACAGAAAAGGCATCCATATATGACAAGAAGCAAAAATTTTGTTTTAAGAAAAATATGACTTCTGTTGTTTTTTTAATTTTGTAGGTACACCTAAGTTTTATTTTATTATTTATCATTATAATTAAATTTTCAATTGAACAGTTTTCGTTTCATTAGGATAGCATACGTAATTCGGAAGATATTCGGGTTTATGAGACTGACCCGTTATTTTTGGAACCGAGTGTACGAGAATATTATATATCAATAAATAAAATTACGTGTGACTCACTCATCTATCAACGCCCTAAAAAATATCCTTTTTGTTTGTAGGCACCCACAAAGAACGGATTTAAAAATTTCTACCCCTATAGGGGCAAATTAAGAGGCTAACAGCTGTATAGTTCGTCATTTTCAAAGTTAGAGACACGAAATTACGTATACCGATTTCTTATTACAAATAAATAGACCAGTGTATCGCGGCTTTGCAAAATTTTACGTATAAAGACGTAAAAAATAGATTGTCTTTTATTGATAAAATTACTGGGTAAATCATTCTTATTATCAAAGTCCAGCTGAAGCCCTTGCACCAACAAACTCATAATTATTAGAGTACGCTACCCTTATTAGAGGATTCCCACGAAGAAAGGGTTTTTCGTAATTCCAACCCTAAGGGGGTCCCCTGGTGTCGAATTGTAACGACTATGTAAATAGATTTATTTTTTAACAAAAGTACAATTTAAATCCCGATATAGTATTTTAACTTTATTATCCCGCCCAAAGGTTTGCAAAAACTCATTACTAAGTTAAGTTTGCTTTAGTACATTACTGTTTATTAATTTTAACGTCAGTGCACTGTTTACACTATGAACAATAAAGAATTAAATTTCAATAAAAGTAACTAATAAAAAAAATTTGATTGTGTGGTTTTATGAAACCACGGTAAAAGTGTGCCTTTTTTACTACTACTATGTAGTGGCCCTTATTTGTAGTGGCCCTAATATGTAGTGGCCCTAATATGTAGTGACCCTAATATGCAGTGGCCCTAATATGTAGTGGAAAGGAATGTGTAATTTTAGGAAACCGAAAGTGTAACTTTTTTTACTTTTAATACTCTTTTTATATACTCCGCGGCCAACCGTCACGCGACATGCAACACACAGACCAAAAATTTTGGTAATAAAAGCTTCACTTAAAAAAAAAACAAACAAAAGTCAAATTACACCGAATCCCCAGGAGTTCTCTGTCGACGAGAGGCAGATCATAAAGTATTCAGTACACTGCTGGGCCCCTCGAGCTCGTATATTTATCGACGTCACTGTGACATCACTACTGTGATATAGTACACGCCAGGACAAAATGTTGGTACCATTTTAGTTTCCTTTTTGACGTATTGTGTTTGGATATAAAAGTATTCTAAAAGTTTAAAATATAAAACACTTATATAAATAACGATATTAATGTCGATTTTTCACATCTATATTACAACGCTGTAACAAAGGTATTTTTTCCGCAGATTGGGGTTTAAAATGTCTAAAATGGCTATTATACTATTCCTGTAGTCCATAGGTGAAGTAAATAATGTGGAATAGTAAGTAGAATAGCTTTAAATTTAAAATGTGTAGCAAATTCCACCAAGTACCATCAATCAACAGTGTAAATAGTATATAAAAGTATGTGTTTATTTTGTGTCATAAATATGCAGATATCTTGTAGGTACTTAAGCTTTGGGTTTCGTTCCTCAAAAAGAAAAAACGGATTCCTCATAGGATCAACTTGTTGTCCGTCCATCCGTCTGTCTGTATGTCAAGACCCCTTTTTCACAGGAAGGCACAGAGGTATCAAGATGAAATTAAAATTAAATACTCAGGTCTACTGTCCTTTGGAGCTATGAATAAATCAAACTTCTAAACCAAAGCAATCAAAAGATACAGCCGATAAGCCACTTTTTGGTCACACCGCTAATTTTCGACACTCGCAAGGGAATCAAAACCTACAGAGTACTTCCCGTGAACTCAGAATCTTGAAATTTGGTCCGAAGCAACGACTTATAGTCGACGTCAACGACTTATAAAGGAGAATTTTCAAAATATATAAAAAGCAGAAAATTTAGGGGTATACCTGTACATACGTAGATTAACCAATTAATATAGACCTCTGAGTTGTATGTGTGCTCATATGATGCATAGTTGACTTTTAACTAATATTAGGTACTTATTTTTACGGAATCCTCGACGCACGATTTCGACTCGTGCTTGACCATTTTTTTTAGTAATACATTAAGTTACTCGGGTTTTATGGTATACGACAAAAGATTGATATTTACTTTAAACAAGTAATGCGCTCTTCACTATCGCAGCAAAGGAATCAGATGGTTTTTAAATCAAAACCAGTTTCAAAACCGAAATTGGTAGAACCTTCAAAATCGCAGGTATTCATATTGTTCTGAATCGAATACCACCATGTGACTATATCTTTTATGGTTTCTGAGAAATAGATACATACAGACGGACTAACGGACAGATTAAGCCGTTTTATAAGACTTTTCTAAACTTTAAGGGCTTACAAGTCTAAAACGGATCCCTGGCATCGAGTATACGCAACTGGAATCGACGCTCCGACGATAGTAAAATGGACATCAGTTTTCTCAAAACATAAACATATTGTGTTTTGAGAATACTGCTGTCCTCTTTATTAGATACTCTAAATACATCATGATGATCTCTCATTCGGAAAAACGCGTTCTATATATAAATTATATTCTATATAAAAAAAATTATATAAATTTTAAGACAATGTCGATACATTTACCTGGCATTGCGTAGGAAAATAACTAAAATTTACCTGTTAAGTTTAAGTTAACTAGTCTAAATTAGAAGCTCAATAGTCTGCGTTCAGTCACTCTTCCTCCAAAATCTCTCATCTTCAGTATGGGGTTCTTCAAAAGGGGTCTTAGATGGTTTTTATAGGGTCGGCAGCGAGAGTGCTGTACCTCTGTTGTTACAAACGCCTATAGGCTGCGGTAAAGCCAAAGCCAGAGAATTATGCAATTACAGATTGCCAGTTGCTATCCAAAATTGCTGCCAAGATACAGTGTGAAAATATTAAGTTTTGTTATTTAATTGATGAAAATAAATTATACCATACTTTTATTCACGCAATCGCATAAAAAATATAAATGGATCATACCCACTTAGAAATTTCCCTCAATTTTTCAATACTGATTGTAATAATTTTCGTTGAATTTCAAGTTATTTGGCAATCTCTAGAGAACATAATTCGGTGATCTTGATTGAGTATTAACACCGCAATCAGTAATTAATTCTAACTACTAATTTCAACAAGAAATTTGTTTGAAGATTAAATATAAATTAAAATATCCTTACATTCTAAAGCTCTTGCTTTACACAGTAGAAAATTGAATGACGTAATTTCAGAGTGCCCTCATAAATTGGGCATACAATTTAAACAGAGAAGAGAGCTGTGATCATTTTGTTCGGAGCTGAAATTCATACTGAAATGTCTTGTGAAATACAAAAGACTACAATTGTTACAAAAATAACTTTGATTTGAATTCCAAAGCGATTTATAAATCAATTATCTTTAGAACCGCGAGGTACACTGCGCGACAAAATCTTAAGCCTCTAGCTCAGGCACATTACTTTCAGATCCACAATGTAAATAGTGAGGTAATAGGAAATAATAATGCAGGTTGTGACAACATATCTCCCTAACTCATCATCATTCGAGCGTCTGCCCCAGTTGCGTCTCGAGCGGGTCAACTTTTCAACTTTTTCTCCTCCACTTTGCACGGTCGCATACCCTGTAGTGAGACCATTGGCAGGCATGTCATCCTTTACAACGTCAAATCAGCACTTCTTGGGTCTTTCCCTCACCGGTACCCCGAGGCAAAACATGGCCAGATATTTGTTTCCCACATAGCCCGGCGGTTGCCACAATATGTCTCCCCAAATGATAAATCTATAGGTTACGGTGACCACTTTCTATCAGATGGGCCGTATGCTTGCTTGCCACCTCAGTGGTATAAAAAAAATTCGACACATTTTATAAAAAAAAATATATATATATTTTATTATACATTTTATAGTCGCAAAAAAAAGCATACCATAAACTTAAAAAAACAAAAAAAAATTAAAAAATAAAAATTATTATACATTTTATAGTCGCAAAAAAAAGCATACCATAAACTTCTAGCTTGAAGTTGTCGAGTGAAATATAAATGTAGAATGGTCTCATGGTCAGGAATACTGAAAATAAAATCGAACAAAAACCGGACCCCAGACTTCAAAATTAAGGCTTCAGAATTTATTGAAGATATTGCTCGTATGTTAATAATGTAAAGAATGTAAGCATAGATACGAACGTGTAATCAATAATGCTAATGAGGCGAGATTTGTGCATTGTAGTTGGTTGGGCTGCAGAAATAATTGTGACAGGAGCGAATGACAGAGACAGATAATGATAACTACTATTCATTCTCGATAGATACTGTCATTGTTTTTCGACTACACTATCTATATACCTATGAAGCGCTCCTGGTCCCGCGGACACAGTATTCTGTTAACGATCAATGCGTTAAGCAACTTTCGCAATGGCTGGTCACGGATATCTGACTACTTTGTGGCATTTACATTTGTGAGCGTTTCCGTGCTTCGAAAGCACGTTAAGCCGTTGGTCTCGGTTGCCAGTTCCATAGCAGTCATTAAATCAAGTTGAAGGCCTTATGGGCGGCTTAAAAATTTCTACAGCAGTGGCCACAACCTGCGTCTGTCTATTTCAACACGGCAATGGACTCACCACCTATTATGTGGGACAGGAATACGCATGGTGAAAAGTGGGCATATAATATGAAAAACCATGACTGCCGCTGTGGCGCGGTTGGGGTGCATCCGACTGCTACGCAAGAGGTCGTGGGTTTGATTCCCACCCAAGACATAACTTTGTGTGATGAGCACGTTGGTTTATTCTGTGTCTGGGTGTTATTTATATATAATATGTATGTATTTAGAAATATTTAAGTATAAAAATAAAAATAAAAAATTGTTGAAATTTATTTATTTTTAATATAAGTATGTTTATCATTTATGTGGTTATCATAGTACAAGCTCTGCTTAGTGTGGAATCAGATGGCGTTGCGTGAGTCACCCCTTCAGGGATAAGGTGTGATAGATAAATAAATAAACTATCTATATACTTATATGTTTTTTTATATGATTCTAGGGGATTTTAAAATAAATACTTGCGCTCACTAACTCACTTGCTCGTCTGCTGCATTTGCTTGTAGAAGACTCAACACATAGCAAACGGCATACTTCTGCTGTTTTTATAAAATTACTCAAAATAAAATTATGATAATCTCTGAGTCAAAAAAACGCGTTGGTTTTGCTGTGCAAAAAATTTAAGAAAAGTCGATGGTTATACTATATAAGTGCAAAAATTTCAAGAAAACGTCGATGGTTTTACTATATAAGTGCAAAAATTTTAAGAAAAAGTCGATGGTTTTACTGTATAAGTGCAAAAATTTTAAGAAAAAGTCGATGGTTTTACTATATAAGTGCAAAAATTTTAAGAAAAAGTCGATGGTTTTACTATATAAGTGCAAAAATTTTAAGAATAAGTCGATGGTTTAACTAATATAATTTTAAAATAACCGTCAAGCTACATTTAATACATAAATAAAAAAAAGGTTACATTTAAGTAGTCAAAATTAGAGTCTCGATAATCTGCGTTCAGTAACCTTTCTTCCACTAATCATCAGTATGGGGTTCTTCAAAAAGGGGTCACAGAAGGTTTTTTAAAGGGTCGGCAGCGCGAGTGTGCACCTCTGTTGTTGCAAACGTCCATAGGCTACGGTGATCAATTTCCATGGGATGGCCGTATTCTTGTCTACGCCACTATCAGCCACCTCAGTGGTATAAAAATAAATTAAGACCTGGTCTCGAGCTGGACTTTAACCAGCGTCTTCTGGTTCAGCGCAAAAGACGCTTTTATCGACTGCACCACCGAGACCTAGTCGAAACTGACGAATTAATTCAATTCTTTACGTTTTAAGGCGATGTAAGGCGCCATTGACCGGCACTTCTCCAAGTTGTATGGTACGAATATATAGAATTGCATCTATTATCATTTAATTTATGATGACATCTGCCTAAACATAAGAAACAATTTTGAAAAGCAATTCGTATGCTAACATTTTCTAAATTTTCATTTTAAAGTTGAAACATTTTTGATTATATTGATTATCGTACCCTTGGGCATAGATAAGTAAGTAGGTATTGTTGTATAAGCTCACCCTACCTTGAGTCAATCAAGTTTCAACAGCCGCCAAGAGTATAATCGTGGTCAATGATTAATGTTATGTCGGTGTCTGTGCCATCTAAAATGCAACGATAATGACAGTGTCAAGAGGCGTTACACCCCAAGACGTATAAGATGGAATATTTTATCAGCCTAGGGCGGAACATGTTGGTTTTCTTAATTAAAACTACCCTGCTATATTTTGAAACTGTTTATTAAGGGGAAACTAGTCAGTCATTCTTCATTTCGTTTCGTTTCAATAAGAGAAGCAGACAATAAATTTTCTAAATTTTTTTTAAATTAAATGTATTAAGTTACTTCTAATAAATAAATATCCATCACGCCTTATCCCCGAAGGGGTGGCAGAGGCATATTATATGCCCACTTTTCACCGTGTGGATTCCTGTCCCACGTAATAGGTGGTGAGCCCATTGCCGTGTTGAAATAGACAAACGCAGGTTGTGGCTACCTGCTGTTGAAATTTTTAAGCCGCCCATAAGGCCTTCAACCAGGCTTAACGCTCGCAAATGTAAATGCCACAAAGTGGTCACCCATCCGAGTACCAGCCATAGTGAAAGTTGCGTAACTCAGTGATCGTTTACAGAAAAAGTCACTGAGACCGCGGGGCCACGAGCTTCTAATACCTCCAAGAATATGTGTACAAGGTTCCATGTTTATTGGTTAAGTAGTTTTCAAGTGAAAGCGTAACAAACAAACGTACATTCACATTTATAACATTAGAAAGGATGTATATCAGGCGTTTAGATCCCATAACATAAGCTTATATTTAGCTTACTTTGGGCTAGACGGCGCTGTGTATAAAAAATGTCCCACAATTTATATTTATTAAAAAAATACAAATGTCAAACGTACTGGGATACCCAGACGTGCGTGTTTCATACACGCACGTCTGATTGATGATGATGATTGATGAATCTAGAAGAAGCGAAAGAGGTATGCATGAATCGTGAAGCCTGGCGATCTGTCCTCTCTGACTACCCTGTCAGGGATACAGCGTGAAGATAGTTAGTTAAGTAAAAAACAAAAACAAATTAAATAAAACAATAGGTTACCATCAATGGTAGGGGTTGCTGTGAATTCATGATGGAGGTCGAAACAACGCCAGTGTGACCAAATTATGAAACTCTAGTCCAAAATGTCGTTTCATATTCACTCAACTGGTGTTGTATTTTACGCGCCGGAAATCCTTTTGGCTTCGGACAATACATGGCCGATTATTCGCTTGCGTTGGTGGATTATAACCATAGACTGTTTCAGGTTATAAAACAATGCCTTTAACAAATTTGAATTAAAACGGATGAACGAATTAGAAAAAAAAATAAAATAACAGTGTGTATGCACTTATGTATACGCGTTAGAAGTTATACTGCTTTAGTCTAATAAGATTTCATCACATATACCACTACTCTTTGTTTGTAACAGGAATGATAAATTAGTAAGGAAAAAAATCAAAAGAATGAAAAATAATTTGAATGTAGTTATAAGTTGTTATGGAAACACTTATCAGCTACTCGTAACTTTAGGGTGTTTATAACTCGTCATGGAAACACTTATCAGCTAACTTAATGATGTCGGTTTTTCATGACGGTGTACGCGCGCATCGTAAAAATTTACTCTCATCATTTTTTCCTAACGCGCCAAAAGAAGTATAGCTTCAAAAAATAATAGTTAAAACAAAGTTTCGCGGGTGGATTCGATGGAAGGAGAAGCGCAGGTTGCAGCGATCTCTAATTGAATATTTTCAAGATTCTATGCCACTCTCGTACCGACTAAAACGACATGTGTTTCTTCCATCTGCACTGGCCGGGAGCCCCGTGTAAGGCTTCGGAAGGATAGCCACAGGACCCATAAGGGCTTCAACTTGACTTATCGACTGACATGTTTCTTGCAACCGAGATCAACAGCTTACGAAACACTAAGGCGCTCGGATACCCAGACCGCAGACGTCAATGTATTAAACGATTAATGAATCTCCAAGCAGCGGAAAAAGTATGCATGGATCGTGAAGCCTGGCTATCTGTCTTTCTAACCACCCCGTCAGGGATACCGCGTGAAGATAATAAATTAGTCTTTTTTAAATTAAAAAGCTACAACAATTTGAAAACTAATATGTGTCATTGTTGACAATGTTGTTTAAATTAGTTTTTCTTTACAGCTAAAAAAATCTTTCAACGTCGATAAAGAAGTTTCACTTCAAAAATATGTTTTTTTTTGAACGCGCTCCTTTATAATAACACATTACAATTTAATATTCAAAACAAAGTTAGGATTGTTAACTTCAGAACGGGTGGGTAGATTTTCATGCTCTAGCTGAGCTTGAATAGTCTCTATCAAGACTATCAGAATAAATAAAAAAAACGGATAAGTGCGTGTCAGTCTCGCCCACTGAAATGTCCATAATATTTTTTTACGACACGTCATAAGCCGCAGTAACTTCTTTTACGTGAACTTAGAAGTTTAATTTTTTCAAAGCTTCGAGTGACTTTAGCACGTACTTTAAATTTCAACTCAATATCTTCTCGCGTTTCTGATGTAAAAGACAGACAGCCGGACGGACAAACGCACGTACAACCAAGTGATCCTATAAGAATTCCGATTTTGTTGAAAAAAGAAGAAGTTCACACGATCACTTCGTTAAACAAGTTTCACAATGACTGGTCGTCGGATGGGTAACCACTTTGTGGAATTTACATTTGCGAGCGTTTCCGTGCTTCGTTTATGCCGTTGCCCGTAACATAGCAGTCGTTAAGCCTAGTTGAAGGCCTGTCCATTTCAACATGGCAATGGCTCTGTTACGTGGGACAAAAAGTGCATACGGTGAAATCCGGTCTTATAGTATGCCTCCGCCTACCCCTTCGAGGATAAAGGCGTGACAATATGTCTATGTCATGAAAAAATTTAATATATTTCTATTTCTTATACATAAAGGCGGTGCAAAGCTAACCATAACCACTAGTTTTATAATAATATAGACATTGTTAAAACATACTTTGAGAAACTTTCGTGTCCCACCCATAAATAGACTTCCCCTAGAGATTTTGGTTACACAAATAATCCTAAAATTAATTAGGATCGCGGACTTTCTAAATCCCGTATGGGTCCCGTATCAGCTGCTTATCGTCGTGGGTTGGAATTCCCGGGAACGGGATTAGTAAATCTATACTCTATAGCTACTAATATAAAAAGCTGAAGATTCTGTTGAACGCGATAATTATAGAAGCTACTAGTTTGTTTTGAAAAATTATTTTTGTGTTATCTATATAGCTCATTTATCGAGAATGGCTATAGGTTATTTGACTGCCTCTGTGGCACGGTGGAGTGCATCCGACTGCTACGCAAGAGGTCGTGGGTTCGATTCCCACCCAGGATAAAACTTTGTGTGATGAGCACGATGGTTTATTCTGTGTCTGGGTGTTATTTATCTATGATATATGTATGTATTTAGAAATATATAAGTATGTTTATCAGTTATTCTGGTTACTATAGTACAAGCTCTGCTTAGTGTGGAATCAGATGGCGTTGTGTGAGTTGTCCCAACAATATAAAAAAAAAAATGCTATTACTCAGGAGAACGGAGCAGTAATCACACATGTCTACCAATCGGGAAATTTTTCTACATTTTGTAAAAATAATAAGCGAAAGGCAAATAAATGGGTGCGACGCAACAGGGGTACAAAGTATGTCACGGGCGAAGCCGCGGGAGTCAGCTAGTACTTGCATCCATAGCGTAAAACTATACGACTATATTTAAATAGTGTTGTGATTGGGAACAACATTTCGTGTTTACAAAATATTTATGTGATAATTTTTTAGCAATATCCATTTTTATTATTATTATTATATATATAATAAAGATAGGAAACACAAACCCCGAAACGAACATTGGCGAAAGTCACAAATATTTGTTCCGTGGAATATAGGAGAAAATGTAGAAAAGCAGACCCCGGGAGTGGAGAGATGAACCCGGTACAGACTCTCGGATGACGATAATGACAAATATTAGTTCTTCCGAAACCGACGGTTCGGCGTGGCAGTCGCATACACTAGCATTGCGCCACCGAGGAAGTCAAAAATTATGGTTTATTCCGATCTGTCCCCCTGCTCTGTCCCCCTAGGGGGACAGATAGGACAAAATAGTTCGATCTGTTCCCCTACCACCAATAGAGGCACAGAGCGCACTTTTTATTTCTGTTTGTCTCCCATGTAAATATTAATGACTTCAGAAGAATGAAGATTTTTTTTTTGTCTTTTTATACCTTACAAATTAAATGATTATATTAGGAGATATAGCAAAATTAAATTAATGCACATATAAATATCATAAATAAATTAACTTAATGTAAACATTAAATATAACATTAAAAATATGATACATAACTAAAATATATTATTAAAAAAGGTCCCTTTAGGCAAGGTTCCAATTTAATTCTTAGAAGTAACAAAATATGTAAGATGCTTATTCTCTAGAATAGAATATGTAAGAATTAATATTCTTACATATTGTTTCATGCAATGTGGAGGAGAAAAAGTAGGAAAGGGACCCCGGGCGTCGCGAGACGCAACTGAGACAGAATAATATGGATTTAATTCCGCTACAACTTTATAAGGATTATATTGTTGATAAATATGTCAACTTAATAAAAATATTGACTACTAGCTGATGCCCGCAGCTTCGCCCGCGTGGTAAAGTTTTCTTAATTGAGATTTAGTACGAAACCTTACTAAACGTTTTGAAACTCCATTATGGTCTATGTTACTCACGAAGATTGTAGCTTCCTAACATAGAATTTTTTTAATTCGGTTTAATAGCTTCATGCCCATTCGTTAAATAAAATCAATCAAAATTACAAATCTTTCCTCTTTATTTTAATAGTATAGCAGTATATATAAAACATTATTTTTGAAATTGCAAAAGAAAAATATGGTACACCCAAAGCCCAGTATATTACAGCCTTCACCCCCTAATAGCAAATCTAATCATGCCAAGAGGAGCTCAGCGTAATTGACTATGATAAATGATTCACACCAAGTTTTTTAAACAACCCAGAGAGATTAGAATTTTTTTTATTTTAATTCTCCCCTTTTTAGGGGCGAAAATTAAAAACAAACACATACACTTACTTGTACGTTCATAACTGCTGGAAAATGGAGATTTCTGTTGATGGAGAGTTAGTAAAACTAACTATCTATCTTCATGCTGTATACCTAACGGGGTAGTCAGAACAGATCGCCAGGCTTCGCGATCTATGCATACTTCTTTCGCTTCTTTCAGATTCATCAATCGCTTCATACATGCACGTCTTGGTATCCGAGTACTTATAAAGCTCTTTTTTGAGAGTTAGTAAGGTAGTAAAAACTCTTTATTGTACGCCAGGAAACACAATATAGACAGACTAGTATTAGACAACTTGGTATAACAATTGGCGGCCTTATCGCGCACGGCAATCTCTTACAGGCAACCTTTGAATAGAGATTTTAGGGCAGTTTGTTGTACATTATCGAAGATAAGAGAGAAGGAGAATTTAAATGATGATTAAAATATGGTGAAGACAACTAATTTCGTTACAGTTTGGGTAGTTCAGTGGTTAGAAAATTGCCCTGGTTAGACAAAGGTCACGGGATCAATTTCCGTTCTGAACCAAGTTTTGTCCCACGTGGTGAGCCCATTGACGTGTTTAAATAAACAGACGCAGGTTGTGGCTACCTGCTGTTAATTTTTTTCTACTTAACGTGCCTTTCGGAGCACGGAAACGCTCGCAAATGTAAATGCCACAAAGTTGCTTAACGAGAACTTCAGTTTATATCGTCAGAAAAGTGAATGTAGCTAGTGAAAAAAACATTCTTCAGTCAAAAGTTGATTAAAGCCTGATGTATTGCGCGATTCTATCTAAAAACTGACACAGATAAACGATAGCAGATATTGATACAGAACTTGTTGATATTAGTGATGTATGCAGTCAGTTTTGATGCGATTATTTTTCGAAAAGGGTTGATTTCCCTGAGGGTACGCCGGCGAATATGTATGTACTTGTATTCGCCGGCGTAGACCATTTTGTACGTCAAGTAAGGTTATTCAATAAATTTATTATCTACTCAAATTGGACTCACTTTTTTCATATTTACCGTGTACCGCGGTTACTATTCTGTTATATGAGCAATTTTTTCGGGTAATTTTTATAATAATTGGTATCTTTTGCGTGAAACAGTAAGAAACATCTATCTGCCCATCGAAACAAACATTCACGGTTAAAAATTGCTTATTTTGCAAGTGGTCCCGCTCTAAACAAACATGTTTTGTGAGGTTTCTATGTAATTTAAAATTATATGGTGCAAATAGTTTTTTTTTTAAGTAGGTACGGTAAATACTTTCAAATGCTTTGAGTGGAAAGCTGTAAATTCGAATACAAACAGACACTTTAATTTTATTTATCTGTATAGTTATTATTATTTTATTATTTAACCATCACGCCTTATCCCCGAAGGGATGGCAGAGGCATATGCCTGAAATTGAGCATAAAGTGGGCATATAATATTATATGCAAACTTTTCACCATTTGTATTCCTGTCCCACGTAATAGGTGGTAAGCCCATTGCCGTGTTGAAATAGACAGACGCAGGTTGTGGCTACCTGCTGTTGAATTTTTTCAAGCTATAAGGCCTTCAACCAAGCTTAACGACTGCCATTTTACTGGCAACCGGGACCAACGGCTTAACGTGCTTTCCGAAGCACGGAAACGCTCGCAAATGTCAATGCCACAAAGTGGTCACCCATCCGAGGACCAGCCATAGTGAAAGGTGCGTAACTCAGTGATCGTTTACAGAACACTGAGACCGCGGGGCCACTAGCGCTTCTGTATAGTTATAAATGGGAAAGTAGTTAGTAGTTAGTTTTCCTTTCTCGCAAAGAACCTTTAAATTGACACAATTTATATAATAGAGGTGAATTTAGAACTGGATTTTTATCCCGGAAAATGTTTTATTCCCACGGGAATGCGTTTGCACGATAATCAGGCGAGGCCGCGGCCTTCGTAATTTTACTGTGAAGTCGGAATTTCGCGTCATATTATAATATTTTCTCCTTCATCTAAAGTGTTTTCTTTGTTGCTTTCAAACCCTACCTTGTTTGGAAGTTAGGGTTCACTTTTAATTTTTTAATATTATATTACGTGCAGCAATCTTTTGACATTTTTTCTTGGTATTGTTAGGAGCGACTGCCGTCTGACCTCCTAACCCCGTTACGTCTGATCCCCTGTCAGCATACCCTTTCATGATATAAAATTTATTTACAAAATAAGTTAAAAGCAACGCGTTGACTTGTGTCTCTATCAGTTAACATTATCAAATAGGGAGTGCGACAGAGAGGCAAAAACTCAAGTGTATTTGGAATCACTTCGAGAATTTATGGAGCGAATCAACTTCAACCTCGTTTGTACGGAACAGTCTTCAGTTATTTTTGTTATTCAGTTGGAATTTTCAACACACATCGGAACCCTTTTTCCAGGGCTTGGTATATGAACCGTACATGAATACTCATCGTCCCGGTTAGTCGGCAGATGGACTGGAAAATGGGGAGAGCTTGTTTGTACACTGTGTTGTATGTATTTTTAGATTCACATTTTATAAATCTTTTTTTTTTTATTTGGCACGTTAAAATGCGTAGCCTGCCTAATAGAAGTTAGGGGCCCGTGACTGAAGGCCGCTGTCATAGCCAGCAGGGCTGAGACAGTGGCTATATTACTGGCAACGGGGATCAACGGTTTAACGAGCCTAATGCATACTCGTAGAAAGGCTCATAAATTTTAAATGTCACAAAGTGTTCAACTATCAGCGTAAGTTACACGCAGTGATCGTTTACAGAACGCTGAGGGCGGTATTCCAGAACCATTCTCAATACTCAATCGACGCTTGAGAGTAGATTTTATAAGGCAAAAACTAGCCTCAAGCGTTGATTGGGTATTGAGAAACGTTCTGAAATACGGACCTGAGTTTGCGGGGCTACGAGTTCTTTCTTCGCTATATACAAGTATTAATAGTTTTTCTCGGACTTTAAGTTTTCATTTTTGTCAAATTTCTCAGTTGTAGGGTCCTATAAACATTTCTACAAACCCATACCCAAGATATATACCAGCCCCCTTTTCACAAATATTCGTAATATCTTAAACGTATGGCTTTGCCTGACCCAAAATCTGCACCATGGCTCTCCAATCTCAGTATAGGCTATCTTTTTAATCATTAATACGAGCCCCTTTGTTAAGCTTTTATACAGCTTACAATGAACTATTTCAGCCATTATCATTTTATATTTAATGTAAAAGTGTGTTTGTTTTATTACTTTTCTTTTTTATTGAGAAAAAATTAACGGAACTATTGTATTGCTTGCAGAATCTAAGTAGACTAAGAATTGGTTGAGTTCGTGTAATGTTCTCTCTTATCTCGTAAATGGGTTAAAATGCTTAGGATTATAGCACAGATTTTTTTTCTTTTTTTCTTTTCTTTACAGGCAAGTTATTGGCAGTGGTCTATTCTCAGTTAAATTTTTTTTGTTTATTTAAAATGAGATACTCGTCGGTCTGGACAGTACTATGAATATTCTTTTCCCGGAAAAGTTTCTTATTCCGTCGGGAAAATACGAAAGTGCAACAAGTAATACATTTAAATCAGATTTGGTATACCTGGGCTCTGAGAAAGGATTAAAAAGGGACAGCATTAAGCTCATAGCTTAAGTTGGTCCCGGATTTCCATGAAGGTAACATGTTGGGTCCGGGGTGTTTAAGTACATGTATTGTTTCAAACATCTTTGTTTAAATTGTTTGGTATTTACATTGCAAATCGCATCTGATGAGAATATCAAAGTGAAACTCTCTTGTTACATACATACATATCGTCACGCCTGTCTCCCATCGGGGTAGGCAGAGGCTATGGCTTTCTTTTTTGGAACGAATTTCCTTACGGCCGGCTTGGAGGAGATAGGGATTTTGCTGCGCGACCGAACTGAAAAATATCTGATAGTAAAACCGTAAGAAAAAATCCGTGGAATAAAAGCGTTAAATGAGACGTGCGCAGGCGCGACAGTCGTTTGTTTTGCAAATTGTGTCGATTTTCAAACTGTCTATTAACCTCAGTGAAGTGAACACTAATTTGGAACTTGCAGTAACGTAGCTGTGTGGTTTTGGGTGGTATGCTGCTCGGCTGAGACGCAAGAGGCCCGAGTTCGAATCCTAGTACAAACGGTGACTTTTTGTATGCATAATTGAATCGTGAACTTGTTAACTTCGTTCCTACCTGGTGTCCCACCACACCTCATCTTCTTTTATTTACTTATATATTTTGTCATATCTGTACGTACCATGTTTCTGCAAATAAATATTCTATTCTATTCTAAAGAATCGGTGGACTTGAGTGTCATTTTCTTAGGTCATAAGACTTTGCAGTGGACGTCATGTGCCTTTTCACGCTCGGCTATTAGTAGTATGAAGAAAACACATGCGCTGGTAGTGTTTCAATTTTTGTTGGTTTGACAGAAAAAATAACTTTTCAATCGCTCTGCTCCATTCTGGTGAAGATTCTCTCTACCGTATGAAACTGACACAATTACGGAGTACGCGTTGTTCAGGTTCGATAAGGATGCTCTTGGATTTATTTATGATATTCAAATTATTAAGAACACATAAATGCTAATTCGAAGTGTCCTTATTATTCTGCTGGCTTTGTGAAATATTAATTGGTAAATATACCATCAAAGAAAGCCTTCCGAGATTCATGCCTTCTCAGGTGGACTGCGTTTCGAGCCGGTGGTCACGTATATAATATAAAATTTATATTTCGTTCTATTGTATGATATTTTGTAAGTGTCTATGCAAAATACAGACATCATTTTTTTATTCTCTGAGGAACAATGGCGCTAAATACAGAGCCTTAACAAACAACCAAACATCACTAATTAGCCATTCTGCGACAGTACGTCCCTTACGTCAAGTTAATTTAAGCACCAATCAGAGTTAAGTTTGATTTAATATTCGCAAACATCACCGCTGTGTTGGATTGTTTGAGCAGTTTTCGCATACTTCGAAAATATATTGGGCAACTTTTCACCTCATTCGAATTGTTTGCTGATATAAAAGTAAAAGAAAATTTTGATTATATTTTGACTAAATCTCATGATCGATATCTTCACGCTGTATCGCTTACGGCGTAATCAGACAGGAGAACAGATCGCCAGACGTCTCGATCTATGCATAGGTACTTTCTTTCGCTTAAATAATGATATATTCATAAATCGTTTCAGGGATGCCCGTCTGGGTATCGGAGTACTTTTGATTTTGAACAATCCACTAATATATCTACCCGCAGAATCTGCAGAAAACGAAAAACCGCGAAGCGGCGATCGGACCTCTCTGACTACCATGGCGCGAAGATATTAAATTAGTTTAGACCATAAAATATCTCTTTCTTCTACCATTACATAAGTATAGTATTATATATAAAGAGAGAAAATATGAGCGTACAATGAGCAGTCTTATCACTAAGAGTGATCTCATCCGGACAATCTATTTTGTTGGCAAAGTCTTTCCTTATTGATTGAGGAGGCGAGCGAAGCGAGCCGATGAAAGTCTCCGTTTTAAGTCCACTGGTATGGGAAAAATGCTATCGATGTCCGACCGTCCGTCCGTCCATTCAGCCTACAGGTCGTATATATATATATATATTTTCATCGGATTTGCATGCAACTTGGCAATCCTTGATATAGCCAAAAACCTTTAGCGAGGGGGTATTTTGAGCGGGGAGGCCGTGGTGGTTGGCAAGAGCGCTCAAAACGGTATGGGGTGATATAGGCTTGAAGTGTGCTGCTGAGCCAAGCGTTTTTTATTTAAAACCACTAGAAAAAAAGTACATGTTATCTCATGAGTGCGCAACAGGAAAGCCATGCATGCTCTCTACTAACACATTAACCAAAAATATTTAGCCTTTTTCCTCAATTTACTAATTTAGAACCACTAGTTATAGAATTGTTTGCTGATATGAAACTAAAATAAAATACTGTAATATACCTAAACAGTTAAAATAACCTATTCCTTAAAACTTCCTTTTGCTAACCGTTGTACGATTGGCAATTCAAATATAGGATTGGAAGGTCTAACCGCACTCACTTCAGAAAAACACAAAAACGTATCTACATTGCTCGTCAATATTATTCAGTTGTAAGTCTATTGGTAAGCAATAATATTAGGCTACAACTCTTGATTAAACTTGGGTTTTTACAACAGCCTGAAATCAGAAATCAAATGGATTTTACAACATAGAATTCATTAGAAGCTATTCTGAAATCATTGCCATTTAACTAAACATTGTTTACTAGATAAAAAAAGGGAAATTTAACAAAATTTTATCTTAACTTTTATCATCGAAGCGAGGAGATTGGTCGTAAAATTATGCTGTTCTGGGGTGAATTCTAAATGGAATGCTGTAGAGAAAGATGGTGGAGATTAGACATGAAGGTTTATCTGCTTAGGTAAATATTCAAGATTTAAAGTTGAATATTTATGAATATTTTCCGGGAAAGTTAAATATTTTCGAGGTAAGTTCAAAAGATTTTTTTAGGTCTAAGCTTCCGTGAGTCGTAATACAGGATGGCCCATTAAAGAGGTATGTAGCCAAAAGTAGTATAAAATATTGCATAAGAAAGTGTTTAACTAAATTTGAAACAAAACTTAAGAAGAATTAAAATATTTCTTTTTACATTTTCGTCCTAAAATCAATCGTTAGTAGAAGTGGCTAGTACGGTACATAGGAAACTAAGCATAAAAAAAGCCGTTAAAGTTATAAACAAGGGTTTACAACATATCTATAGTACATACGTTGCTATTGGTTCTTTAAAAGGGGTTCTATAAAACAAATAATACAGTGTTACCACTTCGAGATTCGTACTTCTTATATTTCAAACATCCACAGGCTATTCAAACACCAATTAACATCAGGTGGACTGTTTCCTTTTTTGCCAATTTACTTATCATTCATGCTTTTATTCCCAAAGGGGCGGTAGAGGCATACAATATACCTACTTTGTATCGTAATCGTGTGTTGAAATGGACAGGCACAGATTGTGGCGACCTGCTGTTCAAAGTTTTCAAGCCATCCATAAGAACTAATGCTACTGGGCTTAATGCCTGCCATATTACTAACAACTGAGCCAACGGCTTAAAGTGCCTTCGAAGCACAGAAACGCTCGAAAATAGAATTGTCACTAAACAGTCATTCTTTCATGGACCAGCAATAGCGTATGTTGATTAACGCAGTGATCGTTTACAGTATATAAAATTATATTATTATTTTTATTTTATATCGTGCAAAAGTAGAGGGTAGAAGGAGTCAGGGTAGACCGAAACTTACATATGAAGACCACGTAAGCAGATTGCTCAAAAACGGAAAAAAAAGGATACCCTGATGTATAAAGCTATTGATCAATCTGCAAGATGCGAAAGAAGTATGCATGGATCGTGAAGCGATCTGACCTCTCTGACTACCCCGTCAGGGATACAGCGTGAAGATAGTATAGTATATCGTTTACAGTATACTGAGTTAGTGGGGCTCCGAGCGCTTTAGATTTAGTAAAATAAACATTTAATACTTTTGACATTTTAATTTCTTGACATTGAATAATATGACACTTTGACATTTGCAATTCTAATATTTTAAATAGAATTATGATTTATAGTATTTAATTTTTTCAAATATAAAATTGTATTCTCCCTAATTTTGGGGTAAATTTCTAAACTTATTTGTAATGTCGATATACCTACATTGCACGGTTATTAGTATTAGTATACTTTCTAGGTCCAGTCGTCATATTGTGTACCTTTGAGAATGACGTGAGGCGAAACCGGTCAGGTTTACAAAGTAAATGTTGTGGAACAGTACAAGTGGTGTTATTTAATATAAAATAAACAGTTTATAAGTACGAAAGCTGATTACACATTAAAAAATATTTACGGCCAGAAAGAGGGCTAAATAAGTGTATTACGATGGGCTTTTCACACTTATAATATTATATAAAGTATGGATTATGTTAATAATAAACAAGTACCTTTTGAGCGGTCGCTTGAAGGTTTCTATAATACATATTAAATATGGAAGCGAGGATTACCGCTGAACGCTTTCGATATCAAAAAGCTAGATATCAAATATTCAACGCAATATTTAAATCAACTCGGATTCGAAGTTGGAACCTGTTGATTATTTTATGACTCTAAAGTACTGAGTGGCGTACTTTTATAGGTTCTTAGGGCTCGCTCACACTCGTGTTGAATAGCGTAAAAACCTTTACGTAAAAAGCAGTACCGTTTTAATAGTCAAAACACTACATAGTTGTAATATAGTGTTACGCCGGTGGACTAGTGCACAACTTCAAACGTCATTTACTGGGTTTGGAAGCGCTTTCAGCAGGCTGGAAACGAGTTTTCAGGCCGTTTCCGAGGAGGCTCTATCACATACCAAATTATTCGAATTTCACCCCAGTTGCCGTTGTTTTCAGGCGCCTAAAACATGTTTTCAGTTTGTTTCAGGCCACCCCCTATCACATGCCATCATAATCTGAAAACCCCCTTTCAGGCGTTTTCAGGGCCCCCTAAATAGGAGTGACAAGAATAGCAGTATTAGAAAGAGAGAGCTACACTCAAAACATCCCAGAGCTATTGGACAGGGATAGCACTTTTAAAAAGATATAGCTACACTCAGAACATTCTAGAAGGGACAGCAATAGTTCGAGAACTTTCCGGCACATACCGAAGGAGCAACTAGTATCGTGTGGAACATTCTAGAGAATGTACCCGAGTATAGGTACGAGAGTTTCAGAACGTTAATAGGCGTATATAAATCCCTGGCCGAGCTCGCGGCTACTGGACAGTCTCCTCTGAGGAAGCGAACAGTGCGAATCTAAGCGAATCGAAGTGATCGAAGCTAAATAGTGCGATACTGTTACAGTGCGATTATCTAAGCGAAAAGTTTGTGTTTATTTAGTAGCGATTAATAATTGTGGTGTTATTGTTTTTATTTAGAGTAATTAATGTGTTAGTTTTATTAATTTGTGGTATCAGTGCAATTATTATTAGTACCCACCCTACGAACGTAACAGTACTAATACTGTGGTGCTTCCCTTTTTCTAAAGGTTGTATACCTATTTACCTTCCAGATTTCCTGTTTTGCAAAAGAGGGAAAAGGTGTTAATTTATTTTTGCCAAGGCCTCCAAATCGTCTTCTATTTATTTTGAAATTTCTGTTCGGATTCCAAGACAATAATACTCCTGGGACTTCACCGAGATTGAGCTCACTGTTATTTTTTTTGATCTTGCCATTGCTGTAGATCTTGGTTTACAGGAGTCACAATTATGGGAACGCGGGTCCCAATTTAGTCCCAATAAAAAAGCAAAAACATACTTATTGCTTTTCAAGATGCTTGAACTAGTTGACGCCCGCGGCTCCGGACGCGTGGTGAAGTTTTCCCGTTCCCGTTTCCCACAGGAACTTATTCTCGGGATAAAAAGTATCCTATGTGTTATTCTGATGTGTAAGCTATATTATTGTACAGTTTCATCAAAATCCATTCAGTAGATCTTGCGTGAAAGAATAATAACATTCATTCTTACAAACTTTAGCGTTTATAATATTAAGTAGAATGTTTGGGCAGGTTTCAACGTACCATATTTGAATATTTATACTTAGTTACAATTCTATACATTCGCACCGTATAACTTAAATATATTTTAGCGGTATTTAGCAACTATGTCGCGCATTCTCTAAGACGTCTTAGGTGGAATATTTCATTAGTTTCGAGCGTGTGTCGGTAATTTGTTGGACTAAAGTGGAAACCTCGTGTTATGTAGGTAACTATTTACAGTTACCTAAAGTTTCATAAACTTTAGATAAGTACAAAAGTTGGTAGGTACTTACAAATATGTCAGTTATACCTAAGTACCTATTTTCACGCTGTATTCCTGACGAGGTGGTCAGAGAGGACAGAAAGTCGAGCTTCGCAATCCATGCATTTATAGGCTTTTTATAGATTCATTAATCGCTTTATACACGTATGATTGGGTATCAGAGTACTTTTGACTTTTCAGTTTTTGAGCAATCTGCTCATGTGGTCTTCATAATTATGTAAGTCTCGCCTACCCTGACTCCTACTCTCTACTTTCGCACAATATATATATTCTTCGCCAATCGTTACAATATCGTTTTATGTATAAGTTTTATCTATGCAATATAACTTGTATATTTAGGTACCTACCTACTTTGGGAAATTTGAAATTTGAATTGGCTTTGGATATTTGTAGAAAACTATTTATTGTACGAATAATGTGACACTTAATTCTTTAATAAATACTTGCGAAAGATAGGCAAAACACTACACCCTGAATTGTAAAAGGACGCCGGTTCAAATTCCTCTCCATCTCGTGAAATTATATCCACATTAAATTGAGACATGATTATTTTTTTTCTGTAGCAATTGTGCAATATTAAGAAATCACTGTGGAAAATATATTAATAAAATAAAGAAATATTGTTGGGACAACTCACACAACGCCATCTGATTCCACACTAAGCAGAGCTTGTACTATGGTAACCAGGATAACTGAATATACTTATATATTTCTAAATGTATACATATCACTACATATTAAAAAACAAAGTCACTTTTCGCTATCTGTCCCTATGTATCGAAGCGCTCGTGGCCCCGCGGACGTAGTGTTCTGTAAACGATGATGCGTTAAGCAACTTTCACTATGGCCGGTCCTCGGATGGGTGACCACTTTGTGGCATTTATATTTGCGAGCGTTTCCGTGCTTCGGAAGGCACGTTAAGCCGTTGGTCCCGGTTGCCAGTAACATGGCAGTCGTTAAGCCAGTTGATTGCCTTATGGGCGGCTTGAAAATTTTCAACAGCAGGTCACCACAACCTACACCTGTCCATTTCAACACGGCAATGGGCTCACCCCATGTCACGTGGGACAAAAAGCAAAGCATACGGTGAAACGTGGGCGTATAGTACGCTTCTGCCTACCCCTTCGAGGATAAAGGCGTGAAAGTATGTTATGTTATGTTATGTCCCTATGTATGCATAGATCTTAAAAACTACGCAACATATTACGATGCGGTTTTTTTTAATAGGTAGAGTGATTCTTATAGAAGGTTTTTATGTATAATTTGTTAAGTTTTTATATATATTGACTAAATTATGACGATATTTGTTGGGGATGTCGGAAAAAATTAGCCGTCTGTGAAAACGCTGCGTTTTCTTTCAAACCCTTTGAGATATAACAAAATAATGTATTGTGGAATTGTGTATCTAAAATAGATCTACAAAAAAGTCCGCGACGGTATATGTCTATCTCATAAGAATAACATACTACATCCATTTTTATACTTTAAAAATCCAGCAATAATAAAGCGGTAATTTGAAGGCTATTTACACAAATACGTTATTAATCCTTATCATTTTTAATATGTTAGTTGGCTTCAGCATTTCATAAAGATTATTTTGTCCCTTTACACCTTGCAAATTAAATGAATATCTTAGGAGATACGGCGAAATCAAAATTATGAGCATAGATATTAATTTCGTGTAACCATAATTCGACCATCAAAACCATAGTGCTCATCACACAAAGTTTTATCCTGGGTGGGCATCGAACCCACGACCTCTTGCGTAGCATTCGGATGCACTCCCACCGCGTCACAGAGGCAGTCAAATCTCTATATAATGCTGAAACCATACTGATGTTTTGGAGCACAAGCTAACATAATGAGGAATCTAATAGAACGGCAAGAGTCTGGAATGCTTTACTAGCGCACTTGTTGCTATCTCTTTCCAGCGCAGATTTTTTAACTGGAGAGTGAAGAGGCACATCATTGAGCCAACAACTCAGATCCCACTGTGAATAGTCTTGTGGATTGTGGCAGTGGCCCTCAATTCGCCAGATGTCGCCATGGCTTTCTATCAGGCGGGCGGCGTCACTTTTGCGAGCAAATTATACAGGGTCATTTTTAAAACACCAATTTTTTGCTATGAGTGGATAGGCAATGTCATAACCAGCAACGTTTGTTCTACCACTGTTGGCAATTCTTCACAAAACGGGTAGTATAATACATTGAATCTTTAAGCTGCGTCATAGGTTTTCGCTCTTTGATTCACTTAAGAGAACTTCAGGGTATCTTTTTCGTTGCATACTACATGCCTCGATGAACAATGGACGCGCGCGCATAATTGCGGTTGACAAAGGTCAAGGGCAAAGGAGCTATCATCAGCCCACCCTTATGATTATCACGAGTTGCGTAGTACTGTAAGTCAATCAGTACATAAAATAAATGTGAAATTAAAAAAAAAATTAAAATATTCAAAAATTTAATATAACTAAAAAAAAAAAATGTTAATTTAATACAAAAAAAAAATGTTTACACACAGTCGACTTAAATTTGGAACTTATTTGGAATACAGTTTTAAGCAGTTACAATCATAGTTATACATTTTTCGAAACGTGTAGTTTTCCATTGTGATGCAAATTCACCGCTGCTTTGCCGCCGCATATTTCACCGACTACGAGTATGCGGGTGGCTGCGTTCAACTCAATCCGCGTCAAGCGAGCTTATGCGTGTGTGTTTTGAGTAGTTGAGTTCTGTTTTAAATGTGTGTGTGTGTTTGTGTGTGTGTGTGTGTGTGTGTGTGTGTGTGTGTGTGTGTGTGTGTGTGTGTGTGTGTGTGTGCGTGTGTGTGTGCGTGTGTGTGTGCGTGTGTGTGTGCGTGTGTGTTTTAATTGAATGAGCTTATTTATGGTAAGTGATTTGTTATAATTTATTTAAGGTAAGTGAGTAGATCCTCAGTATCAAGGTAGTTAAGTTGCAGTAGCCAACATGTAACGTTGAATTTAACGTCCCTTCTATTTTGCTTAACAATTTTCAGCTTTTTATTTATGTTATTATATAATTTACTGCTCAGCTTTTCATACTGTCTCCCCGCAAAAGACGAACTCCTCATAGAACCTTTTTTCATGATGTTAGCTACCTAGACCTAGCAGGTTTGGTGTTTTAAAAATGTCCCTGTTTATATTTAAAACATAGTAATCATATAAATAAAACGAAGCACCTGTGCGATATCAGCCATTATAAATAGCATTATCACTTGAAAATCAAAAATTCTTAGTAGCCATTAAATACTTTAACTTAAAATTCCAGTAACGTCCTTCGAAATTCACCTCCAATTTAATTTTAATTTTACTCCCCCTCTTTTACGCTTTGAATGATAAGATAAAAGAATTTAAAACTTCAAAAAGTTAAATCAATTTATACCGAAGCTTGGTTTTTGCCAAATTCCACATCGCTCACGAGTGATAGAAGATAATGGTGTGTTCACACTGACTCACTTCGTCGCTTACCGAAGTAATTCAAACGATTGATTTTAAATAATTTAATGGATTACGGAGTTCCTATTTCTTTGAAGTTAAAAATTTTAAGAGGACTTCCTTTCTACTCGTTTGCCCTTAATCAATATCGAAAATATTTCGGACTAGGTGATTAATGATACGAGTACAATCAATATATATAAAAATCAATGCCACTTTTCGTTGTAATTTTATAACTCACGAACGGGCTCACGGGCTTTGTTCGGACCATTTAGTAGTGGTTTATGTGAAGTTTGCACAAAATCGATCGAGGGGTTCTTCATTTATAACATTTTTGGTGGCGCTAACGAAGTTGCGCAAGTCGGCTAAAATTATTTTATTAAATTAAATAATTTATTATTATTAAATTTTTATGCATTATAAATTATAATTTTCCAGATTTGTCGACATTTGTGATTACTGCTCCGCTCTCCAGCGTAGTAGCGTGATGATATATAGCCTATAGCCTTCCTCGATAAATGGGCTATCCAAATATTCTATGGATAGATGGATATTTATGTCTTTTAAACCTGGCCAGTGGTTCATGAGATTGGCGTGTTCAACCAAACAAACAAATAAACAAGCTCTTCAGCTTTATTTATTAGTATGGATTAGATTATTAAGCCTATCAAATGGAACAATGACGTTTTTGTGTCTTGTTAGAAATAAATTTATTACTATCTAGATCTCTCACCTTTTTTGTTTAAAGATATATAAGTATATACCAAATGTTGCTGTGCCAAAATGAAACATTCTCATTATGACTTTTTTTAATCGGTAAGTCGTTTTTGAGTTTATTCGTTACAAACATACAAAATTCAAGTCGATAGTCTTTTATTGATTATTATTATCTATTTAGGGGTACAAAGTTGTCACTTCGCGTAGAAGCGAAAACTTTGTACCCTTTTTTTTATATTGGTTTCGGCTTTGGTTTTCCGTGAAGTCAAGTTACACGAACTTCTAACAATCGAGAGTACTTATATATATAATTACCAAAGTAAGTAACAAGATTTGACAGAAAATGTGTTTCTTTATTATCTACAAATTTCTCACGAGTCATAATAATAATAAATCAGGTCAAAGTTCAAGTTCTGTTATTACAATCAAAGGTCGTAGGACATGGAGTCGACCCCATCTGTCAGAGCGCAGTAATGAAAATAATAACCTAAGACAAATGGTAACAACGCGCTACCGAACATTTCTCAATATCAGAACTTGTTCAAACCTGGATTAAGGCTCGGGCGTAATTCATAAGAAATAGCGAGTTTATAAGATGAGTGAAACGCTGTTTAATTTTGTAGTGGTTTTTAAATTAGTAGCGTTTGTAAACACTTAAACAGAATGACGGTTTATGTGTTGATCACAACATTCATCTGACAAATCAGCATTCTGTAGTTCTACAGCAGCTCTACTAAAAATTAAAATCTTTAAGTTTCCAGAATTGCTAGCTACGCAATATAGATTATATTGCAGAGCAAGTTTGTCTAACGATCCTAAAAATAATGACTGGCCAATCGCAGGCATGTAATACGCAACTTCTGTTTTAATCTAGCTTATCTTATCTTTTATCCTCAAAGTTGATGAAAATATATTTTTCTTGTCTTTTAAATGCTGGGCAAATTTATAAGAAAATAAAATCAGCTAATAAACATTAACATTATGAAAAGATCCAGCGTGGTATACGTTACGGCTGCTATTATTTCAGAAAATAGCTCTTAGCATTGTGCTGCTGCTTTTGACAGGGGTAGGCAGAGGTATATTAAATAGCATTCTCCACATTAAACTCATGTCATTTATTCTCCACACTAAACTCATATCCTACTAATATTATAAACGCGAAAGTTTGTAAGTATGGATGTTTGTTAATCTTTCACGCAAAATCTAATGAATGGAATATGATGAAACTTTACAATAATATAGCTTACACATCAGAATAACACATAGGCTACTTTTTATCCAGGGAAAAATTTCCAGTGAGAAACGGGAAAGGGAAAACTTCACCGCGCGTGCAGAGCTGCGGGCATCAGTAGTCATTTATATAGAGGAAAAGTTTTTAAGACAAACCATCATAAAAATGATAAAATAAATCAAATCAACACCTTTTCAACACGGCAATGGGCTCACCACATGTTACGTGGGACTCAACCGCATGTGGTGAAATATAGTAAGCCTCTGCCTACCCCTTCGGGGATAAAGGCGTGACAATATGTATGTGTATGTATGCATATATGCCACCCTACAGCCATAAACGCGTGACTGATAAATCAAAGCGGTTTAATCTACAACAATATCTTTTAACTTACACCACACATTTGGCTCAAGCTTAGTTTGAAAGGAGTTATTGGGACGGAAACGTTCAGATGGATAAAACAATTTATTGATATATAGTTCACTATATTAAATTATTCGATTACTTTTTGTTTTATAAGTACCTAATCTTTATTCTTTACGCTCGTATGATTTTGTGAGAGAACAGAGACTTGTGTAATATCGAGGATTGCTTTTGTCAGCAAAGATATACTTGGATAAGCGTTGGTCGCATTTCTTTTGCCTTATGATTTGATACGAAGAAAATGAGTGTGTATTTATTTGTAGACATTTGAGATATTAGGAAGTCAAATTGAATATAGTTCAACTACTATAATATATTATATATACTACAATTGTCAATTACTTCTTAGTGTTGTCATCATCATCCCCTTGTCACAATTTACTTGGGGTCGGCGCAGTATGTCTAAATTCCATACTGCAATATGTTTTGCTTGGTTTTTATGGACGGGCCGCCAGCCTGACACCAACTTCTTAGTGTTGTAATGCTTCAAAATACGCTTTGCAACTTGTGTCATTCAGCGCTCTTTTAAGTGGGACTAATCCCACCCACATTCCCATTACTGTGACTCCTGTAAACCATGATCTACAGCAATGGCCAAGATCAAAAAAGTAACACCTAGCTCGATTTCGGTGAAGACCCAGGAGAAGTTAAAATGTCTTGGAACCCGCATCGAATTTAATCAGAAGTAATTTGAAGGAGTCGGAAAAAATTCCCGCCTTTGCACAACGGGAGACCTGGAAGGCAACTAGGTGTACATCCTATAGAAAAGGGGAAGCACCACAGTAGTAAATTACGGGTCCTATGAAAGCTATGTTTGATTCCAGTACTATGTATGGCAGAAACGTCTAGCACGAAAATTCATTCAGCGCTCTGTCCACTATTACTAGCAGAAATGCCGCAGTTTAAGTTACTCCGTTAAAATCACATCAGCTGTTTAAAAGATTAGCCGCAACATACAGACAGAATTTTAAAAGATAAATGGTAAGTACTGTAAATTCTTTCATATATTAGCATTTTTGAAAAATGGAGAAATTTAAATTACAAACAAACACCTAAATTTGATTAATATCTATACTAATATATAAAGCTGAAGAGTATATTTGTTTGTTTGGTTGGTTGAACGCGCTAATCTCAGGAACTACTGGTAGGATTTGAAAAAATATTTGTGTGTTGGATAGCCTATTTATCGAGGAAGGCTATATGCTATATATCATCACGCTACTACCCTGAAGAGCGGAGCAGTAAACATAAATGTCGACAAATAGACTGCATTATTGCAGAATTTATAAGCGACGGGATTAAATAGGTGCGACGGGAGTTCGAAATAGGTCACGGGAGAAGTCGTGGGGGTTCACCTAGTATATTAATAAGGAGCGGATTCCGGGCGTCGTTAGACGCAACTGGGACAGACGCTCGGATGATGATGATGACTTAAATTTCATTAATCTGTATAGATTAGGTATAGCCCTATACCCAGACATGGATATTAATATTCTCTGAATAGGTCAATGTACTACATTTGCGTTTCACAATTTCCTTCAAAACTCGTTACAGTTCATGCCAGTAGGTTAGACCTCGTGTTTGAAATTGTAATTAGTAGTGTGAATTTGATTGATTGAACTAATCCCCGGCAGGTGGCGCTGGCATGTGCCTCTAGAGGTTGTGACAGAATTTAATTTGTGAACTAATACATCATAATCGGAATTAATTTTATATATTTATTTATAGTAAGTAATAGTTTTAAAGCCTCCGTACAGAGTGGAAGCTTTAATGGCCGTATTCCAGAACGTTTCTCAATACTTAAGAAACACTTGAGGCTAGTCTTTTCGTTATAAGTACTATCTACTCTCAAGTGTCACTGGTATGGAGGATGGAGTGCAGGGTAGCTGCGTGGAATGTTAGGGGAGGAATGACAGACAAGATGATTGAGTTGATGGATGTTATGAATGAGAGAAAGTTAGATGCAGTGTGCTTGACAGACACCAAGCGCAAGGGCAGCGAAGTCTTGGAGCTCCCGGGTGGGATGCTCGCGCTTTGGTCTGGAGTACCAGAGAGCGAGCATGGCAGTCGGGGGGTGGAATTTTGCTGTCCTCGCGATTGGCCTCCGGTATGTATGAGTACAAACTGGTAACTCCTAGAATCCTTTGGATCCGTGTAAAACTTGGTTTGACGAAGATTTTCCTGGCTTACGCGTCAGTATCTTCGTCGAACGCGAGTGAGCTAGAGGACTTCTGGCAGAGTATGAGAGAAACTCTAAATGTGATAGAAGTAAATGAAAGACTTATAGTATGTGGAGACTTAAATGGATGGGTGGGTACCGCACGCGATGGTTTTGAGTCGGTACTCGGGAAGTATGGGGATAAAAGGGTGAACAACGCTGGCAAGCTAATACTGGCATTTTGTAAGGAAAAGTCAACATCACACAATGTTCAACCACAAACAAATTCATATGCATACGAGGAGATGTAAGTTAAAGAGAAGCATGATGGATCTATTCCTAATGGATAGTCGGCTCCGTAAACAGGTGATGGACACAAGGGTTTATCAAGGCGCTGAGCTGGGATCAGACCACTACCTAGTCATAACTAAGATTAGGGGTCTGTTCGCGGGTTGGCGTCATCGTACCGAGTGTCCTGAACCTGAGCCGACTTATTTTCAATTATCAAAAGCTGGAAGCTGCAGGATGCATCCATTAGGGATAAATATAATGAAAATTTGACTGCCTCTGTGGCGTGGTGGGAGTGCATCCGACTGCTACGCAAGAGGTCGTGGGTTCGATTCCTACCCAGGATAAAACTTTGTGTGATGAGCACGATGGTTTATTCTGTGTCTGGGTGTTATTTATCTATAATATATATGTATTTAGAAATATATAAGTATGTTTATCAGTTATCTGGTTACCATAGTACAAGCTCTGCTTAGTTTGGAATCAGATGGCGTTGTGTGGGTTGTCCCAAAAATATTATTATTATTATTAAAAAGAGTAGCCGAAAAGCTTGGCGACGTCAATGTAAGTAGTGAGAATGTGGAAAGTGTATGGCAGAACCTTAGGGATAGTATGATAAATGCCGCTGTGGAAGTGTGTGGAGAAACGAAAAGAGGCAGTAGTAATAAGCGTGATGCATGGTGGAATGAGGAAGTGAAAGAAGCAGTTCGAATGAAGAAGAAAGCATGGCTAGACTACTTAGCCTCGCGAAATGATTTTAATATGAAAGAGAGATACAAGCTACAGAAAGTTAACACGAAGGCACTGATAGAAGAAGCTCGTGAAAGGTGCAGAATGAAAGCGGATGAAAGGTTGTCGTCCAATTTTCGGGATAATGCCAAGCTCTTCTGGAAAGAGGTAGGCAAGACCCGGATTTGTTCGGCAATCTGCAGTATGAATAAAGTGCTTAGTGTTAACAATGACGTCCTAACAGACCAAACTTACGGCCTGCAGAGATGGAGTGAATATTATGGAAAGATGTATGCAGGAAAAGACAGAGATGCCACATCGGGAAGTGGAGCTCACTTCGATGCTCCGGATCCCGATGTCATTGAAGTCATTAGTATGAAAGAAATAGAACAAGCGATAAGAAGTATGAAATGTGGTAAGGCTGCGGGAAAAGACAGAGTTACTGCTGAGATGATCAAGTACGGTGGGTCGCGTGTCTGGGACACACTATGTCTGTTATGCAACTTGTGCTGGCGGACGGGTGAGGTCCCAGATGACTGGCGAGTAGCAGTTGTAGTACCTATTTACAAAGGTAAAGGCTCGCGCCTAAACTGCTCCAGCTACAGGGCGATCAGCTTGGTCAGCTTAGCTAGTAAGGTGTATGCAAAGGTTATAACGGCACGAATGCAAGAAAAGTCTGAAAAGTATTTATGGAGGCTCAATGCGGATTCCGACGTGGAAGAGGTTGCATGGATCAAGTGTTTTCTCTCCGCATGATCGCGGAAAAGTTTCTGGCTGTTAGCCAGAAGGTTTTCTGCGCTTTTGTGGATCTAGAGAAAGCATTTGATAACGTTGTGAGAGAAACGCTGTGGGACTTGCTGCCCGGATATGGTGTGGAAAGCTCGCTACTGTGGGCAATACAGTCGCTTTATAGGGACTGTAAGGCTTGCGTACGAGTAGGGGGGATGTGTCACATCTTTTTGATGTCTGTACAGGCGTCAAACAGGGATGTGTCATGTCCGCCTGGCTGTTCATAGTGTATCTGGACAGTTGCCTGCAGAAGTTGAAAGATTTTAATATGGGTGTGAATTTGGGTGACTTTACAGTAAACAGTCTGCTGTACGCTGAAGATGCGGTGCTCATGGCCTCATCAGAAGCCGACCTTCAGGCATTAGTCACTAATATGAAAGAGGAGTGTGAAAGTAAGGGTCTTCGCTTGAATGCAAGTAAAACTAAGGTTCTAGTATTTGAAAGAGGTGACGTAAGAACTAAATGCGAGATTAGGGTAAACCAGGAACGTCTAGAGCAAGTAAATAAAATTGTGTATTTAGGAAGTATGTTTAGCGCGAATGGAAGATGTGATTCGGATGTAGAACGGGGAGTAGCTGCCGGAAACAAAGTTAACGGTGCTTTGTCCCAGTTAGTAAAGCGACAAAGCATCGTAAAAGGGGCACGAATGGTAGTTGGAGTAGAATGGAACTTTACGGTAGTGAAACCTGGGTATGTCAGCAGATGCATGAAAGTAAATTGAATGCTGTGGAGATGCGATCACTTCGAAAATTGTGCGGCGTAACTTTGGCCGACCGAATACGTAACGAAGTGATACGCAATATGGCAGGTTTGAATGAAAGTGTCAGCGATAAGCTGGAAAAGGGCGTGCTCCGTTGGTTTGGACACGTCCAACGAATGAGTGAGAAACGATTGACGAAGAATATATATTGTTCAAAAGTAGAGGGTAGAAGGAGTCAGGGTAGGCCGAGGCTTACATATGAAGACCACGTGAGCAGATTGCTCAAAAACGGAAAGGTCAAAAGTACTCGGATACCCAGACGTGCGTGTATGAAGCGATTGATGAATCTCGAAGAAGCGAAAGAAGTATGCATGGATCGAGAAGTGTACTTACTATTTATCGAGAAGTGTAATATACAATACTCGTTGATGCTTGCAACTTCGCCCGCGTAATGGAGCTTTCCTGTTTCCCATTGGAACTTGTTTCCAGGGCCAAAATTAGCCTATGTGTTTTAATTTTGGCGTGCAAGTGCGACAGATAGACGGACATAGTTTCTTTCAAATTTGTAATATTAGCGGATTCACGATAAATACGGTAACAGGCTTACCATACCTCTGTCTCTCCCTTTGGGAATATAGTCGTGAATGTATGTATTTATTTACTGGATCTGATAACACTTGACAGTTAGGAATCTCGGCTCCGTAATCCAGAATATAATATTAAAAGAAAAAAGATTTGTATATTATTGTAAGAAATTAACTCCAAAACTACACGAGTGATTTGATTGAAAATTGGTAGGCAGGTACCTGACAACCTGGACAAAAACATAGCATACTTATTATCTTGAGAACAGATTTCTGTGGGAAACAGAAATGGGAAATCTTCATCACGCGAGCGGGCATTTTTTAGCGTTGATAATAAACTAAACGAAATCTATAATATTATTTGAATAATATTTGTATATAACTAATTAATTGAATGTACTCGTTTTATGTAAAGTAGGATAAACACCGCCAAAATAAATTAACGTGTTAAATTATATTGAAAACGTACGTGTATCAATCACGCCTTATCCCTTAGGGGTGGCAGAGGTATATTATACGCTCACATTTCACCTTGTGTATTCCTGTCCCACGTATTAGGTGGTGAGCCCATTGCCGTGATAAATTAGACAGACACAGGTTGTGGCTACCTGCTGTTGAAAATTTCAAGCCACCCATAAGGTCTCCAACATGACTTAACGACTGCCATGTTATTGGCATCCGGAACCAACATCTTAACGTGTCTTGCGAAGCATCAAAACACACAAATGTAAATACCACAAAGTGGTCACTCATCCGTGACCAGCCACAGCGAAAGTTGCTTAACGCTATGATCGTTTACAGAACACTGAGTCAGCGGGCCACGAGCGCTTTACTTTAAATAGTTTACTTAATGTAATAGTTTCTAATCATATCGCGAAGTCTGAAGATGAATATCGGGGCGTGAAATCTGAGGGCCGTCAACTTCAAGCCTACTGTCAACAATTTACCGATTGGAAAGTGGCTTTCAATCTCACTCATCGAACTCACTGAAGCGAGTCAATCTCACCGAAATGAGCATTTGTGTCAATTTGTAAATTATTCGAGTTGTAGTTTTTTAGACATAGTTAAATTTTTTGTTTTTGGTTCGGTCATTTCCGTCGATTGAGAGAGAAACGATTGACGAAGAATATATATTGTGCGAAAGTAAAAGGTAGAAGGAGTCAAGGAAAGCCAAGATTTACATATGAAGACCACGTGGGCAGATTGCTCAAAACCGGAAAAGTCAAATGTACTCCGATACCCTGACGTGCATGTATGAAGCTATTGATGAATCTTCAAGAAGCGAAAGAAGTATTCGTGGATCGTGAAGCCTAGTGATCTGTCCTCTCTGACAACCCTGTCAGGGATGCAGCGTGAAGATATTATAATATATAATATATTTTTTAGACTACTGAGGTGGCAGACAACGGGCTACCTGATCGAAAGTGATTATCGTAGCCTATAGATGATTGCTAAACCAGATGTGTAGCACTCGCACTGCTGACCCTATTACCGCTTTAATTGACGAGCCACTCATAAGGTCTTCAACTTGCCTTAACAACTACCATGTTACTGACAGCCGGGACCAGCGGTTTACCGTGCCATCGAAAGCACCTCACTCAACCGTCAAGGCGACTAGGACAACCCCTTATTGTTTCTTGACTGACCTCTTTTCAAAGCCTTTTTAAACTGTGTTGTCTATAGTTTGAATGAATGAATTGCACACCAGTAGAATGGTCGATAAATTGCCCGTCTAATGCAGGCATAATAACTACATGTGTCAATGTCAAAATTAAAAGTAAACTCAGTATAAACATTGACGGCAGTCATTTTCCCGCCATTTTAATAGTTTTTGGGATGAATTCTTTTGTTTATTTTAAATTAATCAAGTCCGAGACTACCAGGACTTTAATTGGTCGTGCTAAGTGTCTAGCACATAATAAGACTTTTTAGCCGTTATCCCCAAAGGAGTAGGCTGAGGCATACTATACGCCCTCATTTCACCGTATGCATCTTTTGTCCCACGTAACAGGTGGTGAGAACATTGTCGTGTTGAAATGGACAAGCGCAGGTTATGGCGACCTGCAGTTGAAATTTTTCAAGCCGCTCATTAGGCCTGCTACGATTAAGGACTGCCATTTTACTGGCAACCGGGACCAACGGCTAAACGTGCCTTCCGAAGCATGGAAACGCTCTCAAATATAAATGCCACAAAAGGAGTCACCCATACAAGGACCAGCCATAGCGCAAGATACTTAACGCAATTATCGTTTACTGAGTTAGCGGGTACCAATTTAAGCGTTTCAAATAGAAAGAGTATCTGAGCCTGGTCCTGCTAGAAACCCTGGGATTTCCTTACAAGGAGTTACTAGGGGCACTCGGCGCTATTTGGATAGGTAGGGACCATGTGGTTTTAGTCAGTTTAAGTCCAGCATAATATACATATTTTATACCATTTAACATAGACCTTTGGATGGGTTGTAATGGTGCTTATACAATTTGAAGGTCTAGCTTAATTAGCAAATTATAACTTTGGTTCCACCACTACCAGACTGACTGACGGTCAAATCTGTTATGTATTGGTAAAGAACTATTAGTGTTATGAATATCAGCCGGTATCAAATTCCTTGTGAAAGTTAACGCTACCTCCCCTACTATAGGGATTTCCACACGATTAAAAGAATTTACGATTGTTTTTCAGTAAGGTAAGACAACTCGGCAAATCTGTTTTCCACATTCCACTTCCCTTTCCCTCCCGTCAATTGACGCGATTTGGGTTCATTGTTTCACAATGTCTCGGAAAGTAGTTCTCCGATTTATCTCCGAAAATAATGAAAAGGTACTTTAAACATGCGTGACTTGGGTTTAAAAGCAATGCAAATTGGCAACATTGAAAGCCTACTCACTTGAATAAATGTACGTATTTTAGGTATGTCAGTCCTTTTGCCTTTTCTAGAGACCCTTAAGATGAGAAAACCTTGAGATTTAGGTCAAACATGTTGTTATTGGACGTATCGAGGCCTTTACGATTCGGGATGAAAACTTTTATATGTACCTAACCTATTTATGTAGATTTTTATTGTAGGTGGAGAGTGATCAATGGCGTCTTTATTGTGGACTAGTTGAGCACCGCGGCTTTCTCATGGCATACTTTAAATCCCGTCATTTATTCTACATTAATTCATTAAAATTTGTCCAATTTTAAATATCATTACTGTTCCACTCTCTGGAGTAGTAGTGCGATAATATAGTAAGGTTTTAGAATTCCTCAATAAATGAGTTATCGAAAATAAAAATAATATTTCCATTCGAACCACTTTTTACTGAGATTCACCCATTCAACCAAACAAATAACTCTTTAACTTTTAATATTAGTAGGTATATGTGCCAAAGATTGGGAAGAATACAAAATGATGATAGTTATTTTGTAATCATGTGTATTGTAACGAAATGATACGCAATATGGCAGGTTTAAAATAAAAAGGTCAGCGTTCAGCTATAAAAAGGCGTGCCCAGTTGCTTTGGACACATTCAACGAATGAGTGAGAAACTATTGTAGAAGAATACATATTGTGCGAAAGTAGAGGGTAGAAGGAGTCAGGGTAGGTCGAGACTTACATATGAAGACCACGTGAGCAGATTGCTCAAAAACAGAAAGGTCAAAAGTACGCGGATACCCAGACGTGCGTGTATGAAGCAATGAATGAATCTGGAATGAAAGAATTATGCATGGATCGCAAAGCCTGGCGATCTGTTATCTTTGACTTTTTTTCTGAGTTATCTGTATCGTAAGGGACAAATCAATAAACACAATATTAGACCTATGTTGTAGTATGGAACAGTTATTATTTACCACACTTCAATAATGAGTGCTGGCTCTGTTCCCGTTCCCGTTTTCCACAGGAACTTGCTCTCGGGATAAAAAGTAGTCTATGAGTTATTTTGATGTGTGAGCTATATTATTGTAAAGTTTCTTCAAAATCCATTTGGTAGCTTTTGCGTGCAAGAGTATCAAACATACATCCATACATTCTGAATTTAACAGAGTTATTACAAACAAACATGGGGTCCATGGGATTTTCCATTGAACAAAAAACACACGCTTTATAGAAATTTTTATTCTTATGGAATTATAAACTATCTTTTTTTTTCGTCTTTTTCTCTACTGCTCCGCTCCAATATATGGTGCAAATGAAGCTTTATGTTAAGGCTTGGTATTCCTGCCGAGGCCACGCTTTTGAGTTTTTTAAAACAATGCGAATCGTAGAAGAAAGGGTTTTTGATTCTGAAAAAGAGATATATGTTAGTTAAGGATTTAAGCTAGTCAAAATGGCTTTCTGTTACAAAATCTAATAAACATCACTTGATAGAAAAACATACCAAAGTTGCCCCCTTTCGAAATGTTTTTTCAATGCCAAATCTAAACTACAGATAATTTTAATGAAATTTTTATACACAACTATAGCTACTAAATATTTATAGACATAATGGCTTACTTTGACTATATACAGTGTTTTTTAAAAAATAAATGTTTAAATAATATCAGATTCGTGACGCTGAGGCCTGATCAGTCGCGCGCTGGCGCTTACTGAGGTAGGACCTGAGTTAGGTTTTTTCGTTGCGCTCCCCTTGCTATTTTTTCGCAATGGCATAGTATATTTATGAGAGCAGTAAGCATTCCATCATCATCCGAGCGTCTGTCCCAGTTGCATCTCGCGACGCCCGGAGTTAGCTTTATATAGTGTATATATATGAGAGTTATATACGGCAATGGACTCACCACCCATTACGTGGGACAGGAATACACATGGTGAAAAGTAAATGGTGAAATATATAATAATATGCCTCTGCCACTCTTTCGAGGATAAGGCGTGATAGATAAATAAAATATATGAGAGTTTTAATATAAAATAAAGTACCTACACTTCACAGAAGCGTTAGAATTATCCCTGTAAGTAGTATAAAATCGAACCCGGTACCAACAGGTTAGAAGACAGTTACATAACCAACTGAGCCAGTGGGCCGGTCAATGTATGTTTACTTTTAAACAAATTTGATCAATAGATTCTGAAGCTTCAACATACCGACTGCCACTGGCTGAAGTAATCATTAAAATTGTATACAAGACCTTTGTTTTATGCTTTCAGTATTAATTATTTAAGTATATTTATAAGTTTATTAGCCACGACTTTATCCCCGAAGGTGTGGCAAAGGCATATTGTGGTGAGCACAATGCCTGTGTTCAAATGGACAGGCTCAGATTGTAGCGACTCGCTGTTGTAATTTTTAAGTCGCTCAAAAGTTATTCACTTGACTTAACGAGTGTCGATTGCAACGTTAACGTGTCCTTCGGAACACGAAAACGCTGGTAAATGAAAATGCTACAAAGCGGTCATCCATCCAAAATCCGAGAGAGTTTCTTAAATCAGTGATCTTTTACAGAAACCGAGTTAGTAGGGCTACGAGCGCTTTTTAAATATGTTTTTACTTTATGTTAGTAGCCTTAAACAATGTATGATATTTCATGTAACTAATAATTAATTAATTAATAATAATATAGCAATTATTAAAAATAATATAAATTAAATTTAAGGCAAACTAGTTTAGTCAACTGTTCTCACATAAATCCAAAGAAACAATGTAAGTGTAATTTTAATGTTGTAAGCCATACCTACATTTTAAAAGAACATCCATTGACTTTCTTGCTAGATTCTTCTTCTTAAAGTGTAGGCTGCCCTTAGAACTGGCAACTAGAATAGCTCTAATTTTTATATGATTTTAAACACAACACTGATTTTGTTTTTTGCTTTTGTATAAATACATTACTATATAATTGGTCAAACATCATGTAACTCAAACTAATGTAATTACTGGCGGTTAGAAAAGAGTGGCCATTAGTTTTATTGCCAGGTTCTTCCTCAGCCTTTACCTATTGTTTTGCAAATCTGGCAGTAAATGTAAATGTAGAAGCAATAATCTTGATGTTCATAAGTGTTACATTGTGACCTACATGAATAAAGATTTTTCATTCATTCATTCAATTAATAATCCCAACATTTTAACGCGAAGGTTTATTGCACTTTAGTGGATCTGGAGAAAGAATTTGATAAAGTTGTGAGAGAAACTCTGTTGTACTCGTCCGTGTGGCCTGGCTGGCCGTCTACACCATATCCGGGCAGAATATGGTGTGGACGGCCAGCTGCTGCTGGCGATACAGTCTCTTTATACGGATTGTAAAGCTTGCGTTCGACCAAGGGGGAGGTTCACCTGGATGCCGACCTTCAGGCATTAGTCACTAATATAAAAGTAAAGGTCTTCGCTGCATGTTAAACTAAGAATCGGGTATTTGAAAAAGAAAAAGTAAGAACTTAAAGCAAGATTTGGGTAAACCGGCAACGTTTAGAGCAATTGAATGAAATTGTGTACTTAAGGAGAATGTTTAGCGCGGACGGAAGATATGTTCTGAAGAACAACGGTGACTAGCTGCCGAAGACAGGAACATAACATTATGATTTTATGATATTAATATTATTTTAAAAAAAGAGTATAATGAGTACGGGACATTTTATTTGGTACTTGTACATAAAGCCTAAATTTTTTATTAAATATATCATCATAAACTCCTACTAATATTATAAACGCAAAAGTTTGTAAGTTTGGATGTTTGTTACTTGCACGTAAAACTACTGAATGGAATTTAAATAAAGGTTACCTTTTTTTTCTGTGTTCTGTTATCTGCAATCAGTTCTACCATAAGCAGATTGTGTGAAGGTAATTAGGTGAGTGAGTGTGCTCTCCAGTGGGCACATCTCCTCGTTTATTTCCAATGGGCTCAGTCGTCACTGATTATGTCTTTCCTTTTTAATCTTTTGCTATAACCTCGATGCGTTAGTTGTGAGGCCAGGGGATTGGGATGATGTCGCAGTCGCCGGTGATAGCCTAGCATACTGTTTAATTTCGTCTTTTACCATAACTATATATTATAAATAATAGCTTATCTATCAGAATAACACATAGGCGAATTTTTATCCCGGGAACAAGTTAGGGTGTAAGGGGCCCCACCAAGATCTTCGGGGCCCAAGTCAACCTCCCGTGCCAGTGCGTGCACATGCTGATTAACGGACGAGGCTCTGGCGCTGGCTTTCCCCTCTGGGGTTGGGAGGTCTGAGGGCGTCGCTCCCATAAAAGCCACCCGCCGAAACAAATAATGAAAAGAAGTAAAAGGAATGCTGCTAGGGATAGGGCGCCGCCGCAAAACGGCGCGCAGGAGCCCCGCCCGACTCCTGTGGCAAGTGGGCTAGGGCTGCCGTGTGTCGGGCCAGCACGGCTAAAGAAGTTAGCCCCAACCCGAATCCGCTTCGCATCTTGGAACATTGGCACGCTGACTGGGCGTGCGGTAGAGTTGGCCGAAGTACTCTCCAGGCGGAGGGTGGACGTGGCGTTCCTGCAGGAGACTCGGTGGAAGGGCAACAGAGCCCGGCCTTTGCAGAAAGGCTACAAGCTGTACTACACGGGTGCGCCTGGTGGGGAGAACGGGGTGGCCGTGGTGCTCTCCGAAGGGCTGCAGAGCGGCATCTTGGAGGTGAAACGCTGTAGCGACCGGCTTATGATCGTGAGGGTGCTTATCGATGGGATTATTACCCACCTGATAAGTGCCTACGCGCCACAGGCCGGTTGTAGCGACGCCGATAAGATGTCGTTTTGGGGCCAACTCGAGGGAGTGCTTCGGAGCATTCCGTTGTCACAGGGAATCGTTTTGGGCGGCGACCTAAACGGTCATGTGGGTGAGAGGTGTGAGGAGTTTGAACGTGTTCATGGTGGTTTTGGATACGGCACCCGCAACACTGAAGGAGAAACTATCCTCAGAACGTGTGCGGCTGCCGATCTGGCCATTGTGAACACGTATTTCAAAAAGAAATCCGAACATCTCATCACCTACATGAGCGGGAGGCGTACAACTCAGATCGATTTCCTACTCACTAGGCGACACAGCATCGGCAAGGTGGCCAACTGCAAGGTCATACCCGGTGAGAGTCTTACTGCACAACACCGTCTCCTTGTCATGGACCTCTGCGTGAAGCCTAAAGGCAAACGCATCGAGCGGTGCCAGCGCCGCATCAGATGGTGGCTGCTTGATGAAACTAGGTCCCAGGAGTTCGTCTCAGCTGTCGGTGACAAGTGCACCGACACTGAAGGCGAACCAGTTCAAGATTACTGGGACAAAGTTCAGGCGGCCATCCTTGGAGCGGCGAAGGTGGTGCTCGGTGAGTCTAAGGGTGGACGCAAATGTGACAAGGAAACTTGGTGGTGGAACGACGCAGTCCTGAGGGAGACCAGGGAGAAGAAAGCCCTCTTTAAAAAGTGGCAAGCGACCGGATCTTCCGAAGACCGCGACGCGTACAGGGCTGCCAAGCGCGCCACAAAGAGAGCTGTAGCCAGAGCCAGACGAGACCACTTACAACCTTTGTATGATAAGCTGGAATCGTCTGAGGGGCAGAAGCTCATCTATAAGCTGGCGCGCTCCAGGGTCAAAGCGGCACAGGATATATCCAAGTGTCGCTGTGTAAAAGACCCTGAGGGCAACCTGTTAAGCGAAGACCTCGCGGTAAAGGAGAGATGGCGCTCGTACTTCCACGAGCTGCTTAATAAGCAGCATAAAGAGGTGCAGCCTCCGGACCTCCCTCCGAATCAAGGACTAGTGCCACCGGTAACGCCTGGAGAAGTCCTGACTGCGCTTCGCCGCATGAAGAATCGGAAAGCTGTCGGACCCGATGGAGTCCCCATCGAAGCCTGGAAGGCGATGGGTCCTCGCGGTGTGGGCATCTTAGTAAACCTTTTTAACCGCATACTCCTCAGCGGGCAGATCCCAAACCAATGGAGACTAAGTATTATTACTCCAGTCTTCAAAGGTAAGGGGTCAGTGCAGGAGTGCGGGAGCTACCGCGGTATTAAGGTGATGTCCCACACCATGAAGATCTTCGAGAGGATTATAGACTCTCGGATCCGGCAGGAGTGTACTCTCTCGGAGTGTCAATATGGGTTTCGCCCTGGTCATGGGACCACGGACCCTGTTTTTGCCCTGAGGGTTGTCGCAGAGAAATACAGGTCGAAGAACACGCCTCTGCACTGTTTGTTCCTAGATATGCAGAAGGCCTTCGACTGTGTTCCTCGTGCGATGATCTGGTGGGCACTGCGGTCCAAAGGAGTTCCAGAGGTCTATATTGACACTATCCGGGACATGTACTGTGACTCCGACTCAATGGTTCGGACTGCCGTTGGCGACACGAAACCCTTCCCCATCACCGTCGGGGTACACCAGGGTTCTGTCCTTAGTCCGCTTCTGTTCAGTGTAATATTAGACGAATTGTCGGACAGCATCAGAAACCCGCATGAGCAGCCTCCATGGTTGCTCATGTATGCTGACGATATTGCGCTGGCAGACGCGGACAGGGGCAGATTGGTGCGACGTGTAAAGGCGTGGAAGGAGACGCTTGAGAACGGCGGTCTGAAACTAAATGTGGCGAAGACCGAGTACTTGGCACTAAACTCGACAGATCCCACATCCGTCCGCATAGGCGGTGATTTGGTCGAGCGCACGGACCAGGTTAAATACTTGGGATCTGTTTTTCACACGTCCAGTGACATCGATTGCGATGTCAAGTCACGCATTGCTGCCGCGTGGGCCAAATGGCGGGAGATGACCGGTGTCATTTGTGACCCTAAAATGCCGATCCGGTTGAAGGGACAGGTCTACAAAACCATTATTAGACCTGTCCTTTTACATGGCAGTGAGACGTGGCCGATATTGGAGCGACACAAGCAGGAGCTGCGTGTCACGGAAATGAAGATGCTGCGGTGGATGTGTGGAGTCACGCGGATGGACCGCGTGAGGAACTCTCGCATCCGCGGCAGCCTTCACGTCCGTGACATTGCAGACAAGTTGCAAGAGTGTCGCCTTCGTTGGTATGGTCACGTCTTGCGGCAACCGCCGGGCTACGTAGGTAACAAATGTCTGGCCATGTCAGCCCCGCCGGGTCCCGGTAAGAGGGGAAGACCCAAGAAGTGCTGGCTTGACGTCGTAAGGGATGACATGCGTGCCAATGGTCTCACCACAGGGGATGCCGACGACCGTGCGAAGTGGAGGAGAAAATGTAGGAAAGCGGACCCCGGGCGTCGCGAGACGCAACTGGGACAGACGCTCGGATGATGATGATGAAGTTCCTTTTGAAAACGGGAACGGAAAATCTTCATCACGCGGGCGGAGCCGCGGGCGTCAACTAGTATATCATAAACCTAAAATAAAATCCAACACAATAACAGAGATGTTCCATTTCAATTGCTACTGCCAATCATTTGTACTGTGGCGTGCCAGCAGAAAATACAATATCGTCGATCTATCTTGGCGGGGGCTGAGGAAGCGTTGTGGTGCCTACGCGACTTGGCCTACCGGCCCTTAAGCGACTGCATCGACCTAGTAAACACAAACGCTGCAAGTAAATACTTCGATTTCTGCGGGAAAAGACAAAAGGCTGCGGCCTTACCACATTTCATACTTCTTATCGCTTGTTCAATTTCTTTCATAATAATGACTTCTATGACATCGGGATCCGGAGCATCGAAGTGAGCTCCACTTTCCGATGTGGCATCTCTGTCTTTTCTTGCACACATCTTTCCATAATATTCACTCCATCTCTGCAGGACGTCAGTTTGGTCTGTTAAGACGTCATTGTTAACACTAAGCACTTTATTCATACTGCAGGTTGCCGAACAACTCCGGGTCTTGCCTACCTCTTTCCAGAAGAGCTTGGCACTATCCCGGAAATTGGACGTCAACCTTTCATCCGCTTTCATTCTGCACCTTTCACGAGCTTCTTCTATCAGTGCCTTCGTGTTAACTTTCTGTAGCTTGTATCTCTCTTTCATATTAAAATCATTCCGCGAGGCTAAGTAGTCTAACCATGCTTTCTTCTTCATTCGAACTGCTTCTTTCACTTCCTCATTCCACCATGCATCACGCTTATTACTACTGCCTCTTTTCGTTTCTCCACACACTTCCACAGCGGCATTTACCATACTATCCCTAAGGTTCTGCCATACACTTTCCACATTCTCACTACTAACATTGACGTCGCCAAGCTTTTCGGCTACCCTTTCTTTATATTTATCCCTAATGGATGCATCCTGCAACTTCCAGCTTTTGATGCTATAAGTCGGCTCAGGTTCAGGACACACGGTACGATGACGCCAACCCGCGAACAGCCCCCAAATTCTAGTTATGACTAGGTAGTGGTCTGATCCCAGCTCAGCGCCTCGATAAACCCTTGTGTCCATCACCTGTTTACGGAGCCGACTATCCATTAGGAATAGATCTATCATGCTTCTCTTTGACTTACATCTCCTCGTATACATATGAATTTGTTTTTATATATACCAAAATGAACTTAACAAAACAGATTCTTATGACAATAAAGTTTATTCAAAATGACCTCCGTGATTTTGAATACAGGCCTTCAATCTGCGCGGCCAGTCGTCTATCGCAGCACGAACGAGGTCCATGTCAATATCGGCGGCTGCCTTAATCAAGGATGTCTTGAGTGACTCCAAATTGAGATGAGGCTTTGAGCACGCCTTTTCCTCCAAGTGTTGCCATATCTTGTAATCTAACGGACTCAAATCTGGACCGGAGGAGGGCCAGTCTTCGTGCCGGATGAAGTCGATTTCACGCGCCGCCAGCCAGTCTTGTGTGCTCTTCGCTCTATGAGCTGGCGCCGAATCTTGTTGGAATAACCAGTGCCTGTTATTGAACATGGTATGAGAAACAGGTTCCACAAGGTTCGTCAGGACTGTATTTTGATACACAACTGCATTCGTTTTTACACCTTTCTCACAAAAATGTACCTCTGTTACGCCCCAAAAAGAAACTCCCAACCATACCATGAGCGAGGGTGGAAAATGACCTCGTTGGACACGCGGAATACGGTTGCTCGCTTCTTCACTACTGTGTACGTACACCTTATCATTTTGTTTGTTGTAGCTCTCTTCTACGGTAAAAATGTTTTCATCCGAAAAAAGAATTTCCCGATATTTTTTCCCGCGTACCGCTTCAACAAAGCGCGGCATCTCTTCAGTCTCAGGTCCATTAGACGAGCATTTAAACGATGTCCTGTTTTTCTTCGATATGACCGAAGCCCTAAGTCTTCATTTAACACCCTTTTCACCGTGGTTCTGCTTAACCCCATCTGACGGGCCAACAGTTTCTGCTTACGTTTGGGATTTCTTTGAATTCGCGCCTTCACAGGTGTTGTCCCTACTGGAGTCCAAACAGTCCGAGGGCGACCACTTCTTGACCGGTCATCGACACTAGAGTCTTCATTGTATCGTTTGATGGTACGATAAACGAATCTTTTGGTTACAATCAAATTTTTCAGTATGTCAAAAATTTGAATTGGCGCGTAACCGCAACGATGCAACGCATTCTGTAATAAATCATACATATCCAGGAGCTTCATACTCTCAAATTATAGATTTTATATTGACTGGTACACACTGCATGCAGTCTACTATAGTGGTGCTGGTTGGCAGAAGAGGCAATATTAATAGTGACAAACTTTTAAAAATTTTTGATAAGTTATCAAGTCTGCAAGTAAAACAAGTAATTTTGTCCACCTTGCCATACAGCACTGCTATGAGCCACAAGGAAAATCACTTAAGATACAAATTAAATATGAAACTACATACCATGGTATCATATACCAAAAAAATTGAATTGTTCGATTGGAACATAATTTTCAAAAATAATAGTTTGTTGACATTAGATAGATATTTTCTATCAAAATTTTTACAACGAAAGGTAGCTCTGTTGCTATCTAATTTTTTAATTTTTCAAGCCAAATTATTGGCAAGTACAACTGCTTTTATTGAGCAGGATAGTTTTGACACTTCACATTTGGAAAATGAAATTCCAAAAAACTAGTTTATAGGACAACAGATAATAAATCTGGCCAGTTGACTTTGGCCCCTGAGAATAATCTTAGTAAAAATATTGTGTTTATAAACCTGGTGCACCATAATGTTAGAGGTTTAATAAATGGTAAAGATTTAGAGTTAGAGCTATACATTAATGCAAATTCTATTAATATTTTTTGTGCTACAGAGCACTGGTTAAAAGATCATCAAATCACATTGTTGAACTTCGTAAATCACCAGGTTGCTAGCTCGTTCAATAGAAAACATTCTAAACGTGGAGGCTCTTTAATATTAATTAATAAAAACTTAAAATTTAAAGAACGTAAGGATTTAGTAGCCCTCTCCATTGAGCGAGTTATTGAGATTGCCAGTATTGAGTTTGACCATTTCATCTTGTTAAGCGTATACAGTCCCCCTGATGCTTCTTACATTAAATTTGAAGAAAAGCTTGAAGAAGCACTGTTCAAATGCCAATGTTCTAAGAAATCTATAATAGTTTGTGGAGATTTTAATGTTGATATATTAGATACATCATTAACTCCATCAGAGAGAAATAAAATGAAAAATTTATTTAAATCCTTTAATCTGCATAGTACATTCTTAGAACCCACTCGTATTACAGCCACCAGTGCAAAATGTATTGATAATATTTTTACTGATATTAAACCTATAGATAAAGGTGTTGTGGATCCTGTGGAGTCAGATCATCGTGGCCAATGGATAAAATTTCCTAAAAGTAGTAACAAAGTCAGCAAAAAACAAATTAAATATGTACCAATTAACCAAAGTCGTTTGAATAATTTTAAAGAAAATGTATTCTATATTCTATATTATATATCTATATTATAAGAAAATGTATATCTACCTAACTTCACTTGTGTAGACCAGTCATATAAACACTTATTTAATTTGATTAATGATGAGTTTGGCAAAGTTTTTACCTCAAAAACTCTACAGATTGGTGGTCGTCCTGTTTTCAGTGACTGGGCAACACCAGGTATCTTTAAAAGTAGAAATAAATTATTTGAATTATATTCAGAAAAATCATATAATTTTAGGCAAACCTTTCAGGAATATGTTAAAAATTATTCAAAGATATTTAAACAAACGTGTCATCTTGCTAAGTCAATTTTCATTAAAAATAAAATTTCTAATTCTGTAAATAAAATAAAAATGACTTGGAACATCATTAACTCTGAATGCGGTAGATCTTTAGTGACTGAAAGGGATTTCCACTTAAAAGTAAATGGTTGCCATGTTACAGGGGACCTGGAAGTGGCTACGGAGTTTGAACACTTTTTCAAAAATGTACCTATATTGACAACAAAATCTCTCCAAGCATCTTCCAGTTCCGCTGAACTTTTATTAGAAGAATCTGTTCTTTGTTGCAGGGATGCATTTGTATTCACAGATATTTGTGCTCAGGACATTGTAAAAACATTTAAATGTATCGAAATTAAGAAAACCGCGGACATTTGGGGATTATCGGTCAAAACTGCAGCATGTATAATTGAGGTAATTGCGCCCCATCTAGCAACTGTGTTTAATGACTGTGTTTCTAGTGGTACATTTCCTGATTTAATGAAACACAGCAAAGTCGTTCCCTTGTTCAAGGCTGGCAGCGCTACAGAGCCGTCTAATTTCCGACCAGTGTCAGTGCTGCCAACTTTGAGCAAAGTATTTGAAAAAATAATCTTGAATCAAATGCTATCCCATTTTAATAGTCATAAAATACTCCATGCGAATCAATTTGGGTTTACGAAAGGGCGCTCAACTTCCGATGCTGGTGTTGAGTTATTAAAATGTATTCATGAAGCATGGGAAGACAAGCACGATGCATTAGGTATATTTTGCGATCTATCAAAGGCTTTTGATTGCGTTCAACATGAAACGCTGTGCAAAAAATTACACCACTATGGAATAAGAGGCAAAGCTCTCGACCTTCTGTCTTCATATTTGAACAATAGAATACAGAGGGTCGATATTAATGGTACACGTTCTGTAGGATCCATGGTTACAATGGGTGTGCCGCAAGGCTCGATACTTGGGCCATTCTTGTTCCTCATTTATATTAATGATTTACCATTTTATGTAGGGGACAGGAATAGGATTGTTTTGTTTGCTGATGACACCTCATTAATTTTTAAAATTAAAAGACAATTAGATAACTATGACGATGTAAACAATGCAATTGCAAGAGTAGTTCATTGGTTCAGCTCAAATAATCTTTGCCTTAATGAAAATAAAACTAAATGTATAAAATTTACTCTACCAAATGTAAAACAAGTTGCGGCCAATGTTCAACTGAATGGACAAGTGTTAGAGTTTGTAGAATCAACTGTGTTCCTAGGTATAACTATTGATGCCAATTTGCAGTGGGGCCCACACATAGAAAAGACAGCCTCTAGATTAAGTTCGGCTGCATACGCTGTAAAAAAGATCAGGACTCTAACAGATGTGGATACGGCTAGAATGGTTTACTTCAGCTATTTTCATAGTATTATGTCTTACGGTATTCTCCTTTGGGGGAGTGCTGCAGATTTAAATATTATTTTTGTTCTACAAAAGCGAGCTGTACGCGCTATTTATAATTTGGGCCCCAGAGTTTCTCTCCGAGAAAAATTCAAAGAAGTGAATATTCTAACCGTACCATCACAATACATTTTTGCCAATCTTATGTATGTCCAGAAAAATCTATCACAGTTTTCTAAACTCTGTGATAAACATAATATAAACACTAGAAATAAAAATAATCTTTCAGTCCACCACAGTCGACTACATAAGATTGGCGATTCTTTCCAGGGTAACTGTATACGCTTTTACAACAAGCTTCCCTGTGACCTGAGAAATTTACCTTTAAATAAATTTAAAAAGTTTATTAAAAACAAGCTTTGTGAAAAAGGTTTTTACTCCGTTACAGACTATTTGCAGGACAGGGACGCCTGGAAATGATCTGCTGGCAAAGTGAAATAATATTAAATTGTAAATAGGCCATCAAAAAAAAAGCCTTCCTAAGTTTCTTGCCGGTTCTTCTCAGGTGGGCCGCGTTCCGAACCGGTGGTCGCTTTAAATATTTTAAATAGTGTATGACATTTTGTAAGCGCCGTTAAAATGGTCTATGCAAAATAAAGATATTTTTATTTTATTTTTTATTTTTTATTTTAATAACTGCAACACGGTTAAAAATGAGTAAAATTCTAATAAGTATACATTTTTATTTTCATGGACAATTCGAAATTCGAATTCAATAAACTTTTTTGTGGCCAGCATTCTAAAAGAAAAGTTTGGCGAGGCGATGCGAAATATTAATGCAGTGGCGATGGAAATCGATGTATGTTTAGTCACTGAAGAAGTTCACCTAGGTTACATATAGGATCGTAAGTACTACTATCATAAGATATTTATCTATCACGCCTTATCCCCGAAGGAGTGGCAGAGGCATACATATTGTATGCCCACTTTTCACCACGTGTATTCCAGTCCCACGTAATGGGTGGTGAGCCCACTGCCGTGTTGAGATAGACAGACGCAGGTTGTGGCTACCTGCTGTTGAAATTTTTCAAGCCGCCCTTAAGAGAGCTTACCGTGTTTTTCGAAGCACGGAAACGATCGCAAATGTAAATGCCACAAAGTGGTCACCCATCCGAGGACCAGACATAGTGAAAGTTGCGTAACTCAGTGATCGTTTACAGAACACTGAGTCTGCGGGGCCACAAGCGCTTCATAAGTTTCATCATAAGTTAAATTTGTTTAATATAAATTATAATAGCATAGAGTTCTTTTGTAAATGTGTATTAGATCCAAGAATACGCCTACTATCGCATTTGGAGATACTTTTTATGATAGTTAATGGGTAGAAATAAATGTGTGTTTGTGTGTCTCCATACAACAAATAAAACAAGTATCACATCTGTTTGTAACTTACACCACACTATAAAAAAATAATTCGTCACAAATAGGAAAAAGGTTACTTAAACCGTTGTATCAAACGTGATTCCACCAGACCGCTCTTATTGAACAACCTTTTTAATGATGTTGATTCCTGATTGGTCAGCTGACTTCTGTTTTAAGTCTAATGGCTTCTAATAAGCCATTAACTTGTTGAGCTACGTTTGAACAAGAATTATTTTAAGGCTTAGCTTTATGAAACAAGCTTTTAGTGTTCAGAACTTACTTGAAATTGTTTTATGAAATACTCTTTGAAGCAACGTTCTCAATACCGTTTCTTTAGTATTTTAAGTCTTTGTGTTTTAAAGAGGGTAAGAAAGTATTACTCCTATATTTCTTAAGACTGCGTCGAGCATAAACCGACGAGATGGACCATTCGGTTTAGATGATTTAAACAAAACATGTTTATTTACACATACATTTGATTAAAGTAAAAAAGACAACTTGATTCAGGAAGGGGATTGAACCCGTGACCTTTGCCTTACCAAGGCAATATTCTAGCCACTGGACTCCCAAACCGTACCGAAACAAGTTGAAATTCTTCACTATATTTAAATCGTCAAGTAATATTCACGTTAATAAAAAATATTTGAAATTTAACAGACTAATATAAAGGCTTTAAAAATGTATTTACACAGTTTAAACACACACAATTGTTTTAATCTTTATCTCGTTAAAAAATCTTTAATGATCTCATAACAAAAAAAAATCATGAATTATTTAGCTAAGTAGCTAATATTGCACGGCTCATAAGCGAAGCGCTGGGTACTACTGTCACTTCGCGCAAAACATCTGATTTTTCAAACTTTAAATGTCCCTATTTATCATATATTGCACTTGTAAAATAATATATATATATAAAAATAAAAAATAAATATCCATCACGCCTTATCCCCGAAGGGGTGGCAGAGGCATATTATATGCCCACTTTTCACCGTGTGGATTCCTGTCCCACGTAATAGGTGGTGAGCCCATTGCCGTGTTGAAATAGACAGACGCAGGCTGTGGCTACCTGCTGTTGAAATTTTTTAAGCCGCCTATAAGGCCTTCAACCAGGCTTATATATATATATACACATACATATCAAGAAAAAACACTATTTTAACACTCATGATATTTTTGATGCCATTTTTGTTATTTAAACTAGTTAAAAAACTGTTTAAAAAAGTTTTGTCTTGGACATCCTTGTTAGCGTGCCGTCGACTTGGCGATATAGGAATACAGTGGGGAGCAAATAAATTACTCTAAATTTCTGTACACGCACGATACTCCTTTATTGAGATCTAACTAAATACACATTTTTACAGCGGGGTAATCAGTTCTGCAAAACATCTCAATATCGCGATTCAGGATAAATAAACACACATTGAGTTAACAGCGCCATCTCTTAGCCAATACATTACACTTACATTATTACAAATAATTATAATCTTTAACATACCGCCCACCAAGGATCTATTGACAATAGTCCTTTCTTAGATATACCGCCCACCATGAACATCCTTAAATACAGCATAACATAATAATACATAATCTAATATCTTAGTAAACTTAGTGCAATATTTAACTTAATCTACAAAACTGAATTTGAAACAGTAAAAAAAATAAAACAAAAGATTTAATATATCAAGGTATACATGCAATTATTGGGTAATGGGTAAAATACATATTTTTGAAGTTGGTCTTTTAATCAATGAAGTCTTTGTGCGTAATGTAACCACTCGCGTAATCTTGTCCCGGCCTGGGTGTTTTTCTACTACTCGTCCCAAAAGCCATTTAGTAGGAGGTAAGTCGTCTTCCTTCACCACTACAATATCTCCTATATTTGGTTCCTTCTGTTCACTAGACCATTTATACCGGTGTAAAAACCTTGCAAGATATTCGTGTGACCACCGACGCCAGAAACCTTGCATCATCCTCTGTGTTAATTGCCACCTGCGTAAATTAGACACAGTAGATGTCTCAAAATTTTGATCAGCTACTGTAATCAACGGTTCACCAATTAAAAAATGGCCAGGCGTCAGAACATCCAAAGCATCTGAGTTAGAATTTAACGTGGAAAGGGGTCTGGAGTTGAGGCAAGCCTCAATTTGAGCGATAACTGTGGACAACTCCTCATAGGTTAGTGTAGAGTCCCCTATCACGCGTCTTAAATGGAATTTCACGGACTTAATTCCCGCTTCCCATACGCCGCCAAAATTTGGAGCCCGCGGCGGTATGAAATGCCAATTCGTACCACCAGTGGCTAAAACTTGGGAAATTTCCTTTACCAATGTTGAATTTTCCGACATTAGCATGAGTGCAAGTTCCTTGGCAGCTCCCACAAAATTCGTACCGTTATCACTCCAGATATCGGTACAGAGTCCCCGACGAGCTACAAACCTCTTAAATGCGGCCAGAAAACCTTCACTGGTTAAGTCACTTACAACTTCAATATGCACAGCCCGTGTTGCCATGCAGATAAATAAACAAATATACCCTTTGTGAGACCGATTACCGCGGCCCTTAGTTGTCCTGACATTAATAGGTCCTGCATAATCTACCCCACAACATTTGAAAGGTCTTCCCGGATTTACCCGTATATCCGGTAATTGACCCATTAGTTGATTTGACGTTCTACCTGAGCTTCTGACACAAATGACACATTTTCTCACATGTGATTTTGCAAGAGATTTTGCCCCAATTATGTAATATTTAGATCCTAAAATCGACAACATCAACTGTGGTCCGCCGTGAAGTGTTTTAGCATGGGCGTCTGATATAAGTAAATCCGTTATACTAGATTTTCTGGGAATCACAATTGGGTGCTTTCTATCGGAATCAAGGTCCGACCCTTCCAATCTTCCACCTACTCTTACAATCTTATTTTTATCCAAGAATGGATTCAATGATTTTAGTGGTCCCTTCAATTTTTTATAGCCGTCATGACCCATTAGAATGGCAATTTCAGATTAAAAACCCTCATTTTGAGAATTCCGTATAGCACATTGCAATGCTCCATTCAATTCTTCTGATTTAAGGTACCCTGTATGCCGTTTGCCACTTCTTGTCTTTGGTAAATATAAAAATCGTCTACAATATGCGAGAACTCTAATTAATTTCGTTAGTGATGAGTACCTGTTCCATAACGAATCATCAGTCACTGTAAAATTAACACGTGATTGTTCCAATGTTGTGTCTAACTGATTAGGTTTGCTGTACTGAATGCCCGTCTCCTTAAGAAAATCTGGGCCCTTGAACCACAGAGGACATTGCAACAGTTCCGAGGGTTTAATCCCCCGTGATCCCAAGTCGGCTGGATTGTCTTTTGAGGCAACGTGCGACCACTGGCTCGAATCCAAAGATGTTAAAATTTCCGAAACCCGGTTAGCAACAAAAGTCTTCCAGCGACTTGGATGACTACTGAGCCAGGCCAAAACAACCGTTGAATCCGTCCAAGCTCGGACCGTAGTACGGTCTATCTTCATGATCGCTGCTACTTCTATTAATAGCCTTGTTAACATTACGGCCCCGCACAATTCCAACCTTGGAATAGAGACTTGTTTAATCGGTGCTACTTTAGTTTTAACCGTTATTAATGAAACATGTACATTGCCACTACGATCTATTTTTCTCATATACACTGCAGCTGCATAGGCTACCCTTGATGCATCAGAAAATCCATGCAGCTCCACTAGAGTATCGTGGTGATATGTACCGTACCATCGAGGTATTTTAACTTGCGCCAAAACAGGTAACTCGTTAAGGTAAGCATTCCATTTCCTTTGTATATGGCATGATACTCTCTCATCCCAACCCAAACCCTCCAACCATAATTCTTGAATTAATATTTTAGCTATAATAACACATGGTGCAACCCATCCTAGCGGATCGTATAACCTTGCAATATGTGACACTATAGTTCTTTTAGTAGCAGGAGCAGATTGAGGTGGAAGAGTCACCGAGTAGTGAAATTCATCAGATCGTCGATTCCAGGTGAGCCCCAATACCTTAACAACTTTATCCTCTTTTAATTGTAACCCTTCACTAACCTCCCCTTCAGCTTTATTTAACTCTTTTATTCCACTTAACAGATCTTCTTTATTACTCGTCCATTTTTGCAGCTCGAACCCTGCCTTAGCTAATAGTGACTTCATTTCTTTATAAATGGTTAATCCTTCTTCTATACTTCCACATCCTGTTAATAAATCGTCCATATAAAAATCCTTAAGGACCTTGTCTGCAGCTATTGGATAATTACAACCTTCATCCAGGGCAACTTGTTGAAGAGCCGTAACAGCTAAATAAGGAGCCGAAGCAGTCCCAAACGTTACTGTTGTAAGCCGGTAATGTTCAGGCTTTTGTTCGATGCCTTCCTTCCAAAATAGTCGTTGATAGTCGATATCGTCTGTGGCTACCCTTACCTGCCGGTACATCTTTACTATATCCGCTGCTAGGCATACAGGATAATTTCGCCATCGCATCAACAAGTGTCGGAGCTCCGGTTGCAATTTTGGTCCAATCATCAAGTGATCGTTTAATGAATAACCTTTTGTACCTTTACAGGATGCATCAAAGACAACCCTGACCTTTGTGGTGTCTTTATCCTCTCTGACTACAGCATGGTGAGGTAAATAAATTGCGCCCCTTCTCTCTATTTCAGTTTCAGGTACCTTTTCCATGTGCCCCTGGGCTAAGTAGTCGTTCAGGACCATTTTGTAGTTTGCTTTCAGGTGTTCGTTTCTCTGCAGTCTAGCAAGCAAAGAGTTTAGGCGCCTTTCCGCTATTTGCTGTGAACCTGAAACTTGTGCTATAGCATCCCTTTCCTTAATTGGAAGTCTGACAACGTACCTTCCATTGGTATCTCGGACAGTCGTTGCTGAGAAAAAGCTTTCGCAATGCTTTTCTTCTTCTGTAAATATCCTCTCCTGATTCACAGATTCAGATTCGATTTCCCAGAATCTTTTTAGCAGCTCATTTTCATCCACGTGAGAGTGCATAACCACCAAATTACTCGAACTATATGCAGAAGCATCAACTAATCCCGAAACAATCCATCCAAACTTCGTAAACTGTGCCACTAGTGACCCTTCCATTGTCTTTTTCAGACCTTCTTCAATTATGTAGCTGTATACCTCAGCACCTAATAAAACATTTATTTTATTAGGAGTGTGGTATTGAGGATCGGCTAAACATGTCTCTTGAAGGTCTTGCCACTTAACCGCAGTTACCTTGACAACTGGGAGAAGAGAGGTTATGGACTTTAGCACATAAGCCTTAATGGCAATATTGAAATCAGGATCTATCCGGGATTTAACATTAATAATAACCATTGACTTCGATGTAATTTCCTTGTCATCACCTACCCCTTTTATGCTCTGAGTGGAAGGAATTTTCTTCAAACCCAGATATTGGACAGTTGCCTCGGTGACGAAAGATGCTTGCGAACCTTGGTCTACAAGTGCCCTCACCAATTGGAAAGTTCCGTCCCTCGACTCTGCCTTAATTAAAGCAGTGGCTAATAAAACCGTGCCATTTGGTTTTCCTGTTGAAAAGCAACTGACAAGTGGATCGGCTAAAGGTTGCTTACTTTCCTTCGTCTGAACATGTGGTTTTTCCGGTACACTGTCGTTCCCTAGCGAACTGGGAGAGCTCTCACCACGAGGATGTAACAGTGAGTGGTGGCGACGCTTACAAATTTTACATTTCACTGGATAGTTACACACCTTTGCTGAATGATTATTACCTAAGCAATTAAAACAGATCCCCTTATCCAGTACAAAATTACGACGAGCGTTACTGTCCAATTTAATAAATTGTTTACAACTGTATAACTTATGTGACTCTGAACAAAGAGGACACGTAATGTTGGCAATGTGTAAAGAATTCACCTTAGACTGGTTACTGATACTTTTTTGAGAATTCTGGCCCTTATATCCGGAGCCTTGCTTGCTATCCAAAAACTCCAGAGCCCTATATCTATTCGTTAAGAATTCTGTAAACTGACCCAGTGTTGGGAGATCCTCGGTTGAATTATGAGATGTAATGTCAAACTCCCACTGCTTTCGCGATTCTAAATCTAATTTTAAAGTAATAATGTGTATAACTATGATGTCCCATGTACTAACATCTATACTCAGATTAGATAACGCCTTGAGGCAGTCGTTAGTAGTGTCGATTAATTCCTTTAAACCTACAGCAGATTCGTTATGAAGACTGCGTTGACTAAGTAACCTTTTCAAAATATAATGAGATAAATACCGTTTATTATTATAACGGGCATTCAACTGCTCCCAACAGCGAGTATAATTTGCCTCCGAAATAGGTATTTGTCTGAGCAGTTGTTCGGCTTCTCCTGACAAATACCCTTTCAGGTACTGCATTCGTTGCACGTTATCTAATGCCCTGTTATTATGAATTAATGACACAAATAAATCTCTAAAGGTCACCCATTCTGTATATTTTCCATCAAACACAGGAATTACTATTTTAGGTAATTTTACCTGACACTGTCTAGCACCCTGCCCATTGCTTCCAGAACTGTCCTTGCTATTATCTACCTTGACTACCATAGATTCCAAGTAGGTTTGAAGTTCAGTTTTGTATTGCATGTAAAGTTCCTCGGCTAAATCGTATGTTCCTTTTTGGATATACTGAGTGGCATTTAATTTTGTTGGTTCACTTTCCCCATACAACTTATTATGCCCTTCCATTAATTGAGTCCACAAATTTTCTAAATTTTCCAAACGAACCTTCACATACGGCCGAGTTATTCGCTCTTTAGGTGACTTTTTAAAATTAACATAAGCCTTACTTATACTATTGTATGTGTGTTCCAGTTTGTTTATCAATGTCTCCATTTTAAACTTAATATAAATAATCTATTTAAACCAAAGCCAATAATTGTAAAACCTATCAAAAGAAAGTAATGACAAAATACTGTATTAACCTAACAATTCGCAAATATAATCAAGTAAAAAAGAAACAAGTAAAAATGTTATTAAAATCAGCAATAAGATATAAGCAATTTCAACAAACAAATTAGTATATCTTACCAACTAAAATTTCATGAAAGACTAGAGACAGGGTCTAAAGAACACACTATACCAGTACGATTCAGAATAAATAGCACCCTAAAATTACAAAGTAATTCAGCAAGCCAAACAGATGTTTGTAATAGCCAAATTTTGACAAGTGCTAGGCAAAGTCTAATTTCTATAAGTGCCCAAAATAACCATAAATATTGCAAGTGTTTTAAGTGTACAATATGAACAAAAATCGGACATAGGTTCCCCGTATGATCCAATTTTTTAAAATTATTCTAAGTCCTAAATCTAGCTAAAGTTAAAGTCCAAATTACACTTTATTTTCTAAGTTCATTAGTTTAAAGCAATAAAGTTCACTTTGGCTTGAATTTACTTTAATATAATTTTTCACTAATCTGCACTAACTCACTGTTTGATTTCTTCAAATAAATAAATAAAGTTTACTCACAGGTTTTCCTTAGTACATTCACCTCGACTGTACGTCCTCCTTCAACCAGTGACTCAACTGGGGAATCCAAGTCAGCAACACTGCTCCTCCAGGGTACACTTGCCCAGGCCTCCTTCACAGGTTGGAACTCAATGACGACGTCCTCGTTGCTCTCCTCCAGGATTGTACACTTCCTGGTTCTTCACTAGCTCCACACGGGCTGTGAATATGATCTGAGTAGCGATCCACTACACAGTAGTAACGCGGACGCGGACTCACTCCGCAAACGTCGAAAAGTTCCGAAAATATTCGGCTTCGTAGGACCAATGTTAGCGTGCCGTCGACTTGGCGATATAGGAATACAGTGGGGAGCAAATAAATTACTCTAAATTTCTGTACACGCACGATACTCCTTTATTGAGATCTAACTAAATACACATTTTTACAGCGGGGTAATCAGTTCTGCAAAACATCTCAATATCGCGATTCAGGATAAATAAACACACATTGAGTTAACAGCGCCATCTCTTAGCCAATACATTACACTTACATTATTACAAATAATTATAATCTTTAACAATCCTTGTGTCTGTATGTGCGTCTGAATATTTTCTTGTTAACACGAAAACGACCGAAATACTTTACTAATCAAGTCTTTTTTTTTCTCTTATGCTTCAGTATAATTAGGAATAGAACCCTTTCACTTTTCACAGTCTGATTCGATGTGATTTAATTGTTATTATCTTTACTTTATTTATTTTTGACTGCCTCTGTGGCGCGGTGGAAGTGTATCCGACTGCTACGCAAGAGGTCCCGGGTTCGATTCCCGGGTCGGAACAAATATTTGTGTGATCCACAAATGTGTGTTTCGGAGTTTGGGTGTTTCCTATGTATAATATGTATGTATTTAGAAATATATAAGTATGTTTATCAGTTATCTAGATCCTATAACACAAGCTAATATTAGCTTACTTTGGGCTAGATGGCGCTGAGTGAAAAGTGTCTCACAATATTTATTATTATTATTTCATAACCCCTACGCGATAATTCATAGCAAAGTTTGTAAACTGTAATATATGAAATTCATTTTATTTTATAATATAATAAAAGCGTGTGAGGCGTGCACTTTCGGGTTTTCCAAATTTTTTTAACATACAACTGCTTAATGTAATGCAATAAAATAAAATCTGCTACGTGACTGCTGATTCCAATCATGTACTACTATTTCACTCGTGTCAAAACAGAATCGGAATCACATACGTATTTCAAACGTACGTACAATTTAACAGTTTTTGTAGTCCACTATCCGACTACTTTTGACTTTTCCGTTTTTGAGCAATCAGCTTACGTGGTATATATGTAAGTCTCAGCCTACCTTGACTCCTTCTACCCTCTTTACTTACTTTACTTTTCACAACATATATTCTTCGTCAATCGTTCCTCACTCATTTGTCGGACGTGTCCAAACCAACGGAGCACGCCCTTTTCCAGCTTAACGCTGACACTTTCATTCAAACCTCGGATAACCAGACGTGCATGTATGAAGCGATGGATGAATCTGTAAGAAGCGAAAGAAGTATGCATGGATCGTGACGCCTGGCCATCTGTCCTCTCTGACAACCTCGTCAGGGATACACTACCCCCACTACACACCACCACTGCAATTTAGAAATTTGATATTTATTTAACTGCCTCGGTGGCCGAAATTTCTAAATTTTAATTCTATCATTTGAGTCACACAAAACTTTGAAGTCCTCAGTAGTACTCAGAACTCGACACAATTCAGCAATTTGTCTCTGATTGCGATTCAGCTTCAAATCGCTTTAAATCAGAAGCTAATCAGACGTAAGAGGATTTATCGCGAGCGCTGTAATCGATTTACGGTGCCAATGTCTTTATTGTGAGCCATTGATTTTATTTCAGCATTGATGAGTTTCTTAAGAAATTTAATTTAATAATTTTTGATTGTATATTATCCCAGAAGGGGTAGCAGAGGAATATTATACGCCCATTTTTCACCGTATGTATTCCCGTCCCACGTAATAGGTGATGAGCCCATTGCTGTGTTTAAATAGACAGACGCAGGTTTATGGCGACCTGCTGCTGAAATTTTTCAAGCTTTCCATAAGGCCTTCAACTTGGCTGCCATGTTTCTGGCAACAAAATGTTCCAGCTAATTGCTAAAAATAGTTACTACGCAAGTTAACCGGATAGTTTACTATTTATACCCTGTGGCTTACGGGTTAGGGAAATATTACGTACGCAGGTGAATCTGCTGGTATCAACTAGTATAGCATAAGCGCAATAGTTTAAAAGTTAGTATCTCCATGGCAGTCAATATATTATTTTGCTCCCTCGTGTCATAATTTACAATGGTTATTTGTTTCTGACTTAATTACTATGTCCCGTGTGTTCAATTAAAATTTCCAACTGATAAGACATATTTATAGTATCTGCTTACCATTTCACCAGTATATAGTGTTATTAGAAACCATTTTTTTTTAAAAGCAATTTGCTAACTTTTTCTAAATTTAAATTATAAAGTGGAAGAAAATTTTCAGTCACGAGCTGGACTCGAACCAGCGTCTTCTGGTTCAACGCACCAAACGCGTTACCAACTACACCACCGTGACCTGCTCGTAACTGACGAATTAATCCACCTCTAAGGCGCCATCGACTGGCACTTAGCAAAGTTGCACGGTACGAATGTATAGAATTGCATCTATAATCATTTGATTTGTGATGACAAAGCAATTAATACTAATTGCTTTGTTTATTCTTTTTAAATTTAAATTATATGTCACGGGGGTGTAGTTGGTAACGCGTCTGGTGCGTTGAACCAGAAGACGCTGGTTCGAGTCCAGCTCGTGACTGAATTTTTTTTCCATTTATAATTTAAATATAGTGTTCTTGTATTTAATAACAGACTAAGCTAAGTTAGCTTAGTCTAGAAATACTGAAACTAAGCTTAATCCATGCTTCGGATGGCACGTTAAGTGTTGGTACCGATTGCTTATAACACGGCAGTCGCTAATCAAAGTTGAAGTTCTTATCAACGGCTTGAAAAATTTCAACAGCAGGTCGCCACATCCTGCCCTTGTCTATTTCAACACAGTAATGAACTCACCACATGTTACGTGCGACAAAACTGCATACGGTGAATGGTGCGACATATAATTTACCTTTGCCTATCCCCTTCGGGATCTATAAATAAATTTAAAAAGTTTATTAAATGAAAGCTTTGTGAAAAAGGTTATTACTCTATTCAAGACTATTTACAGGACAGGGATGCCTGGAAATGATCTGCTGGCAAATAAAATATTATAGTCATAATATATTAAATTGTAAATAGGCCATCAAAAAAAAGCCTTCCTAGGTTTCTTGCCGGTTCTTCTCAGGTGGGCCGCGTTCCGAACCGGTGGTCACTTTAAATATACAATTTTTTTCTTTAGTTTTAGTGTATGACATTTTGTAAGCGCCGTTGAAATGGTCTAAGCAAAATAAAGACATTTTTATTTATTTATTTTATTTAAAAAGGCTTGATTATTCTACTAATATTATAAACGTGAATGTTTGTAAGTATAGATGTTTGTTACTCTTTTACGCAAAATCTACTGAATGCATTTCGATGAAACTTTGCTATAATATAGTTTACATATTAGAATAACACATAGGCTACTTTTTTTCCCGGGAACAAGTTCCTGTGGGAAAAGGGGAACGGGAAAACTTCACCACGCGTGCGGAGCCACTGGTCTCAACTAGTATGTATATATGTATGTATGTCAAGCTGAAGTGGATATCACGTGGTTTATAACGCATTGATCCTATTCGACTTCTAATATAAACTTAGTTGCTTTACAAGACTCTTGTTACAATCTTAACCGACTTCACTGAATGAATGAATAAATTGGATTCACTGAATGAATGAATTGGAGCCTGAGATTCACTTTTATATAGTTTCTAAGATCAACTAACGTTGGGATTTTCATAATCGCCATTGCTCGGAGCGACTGCCATAAGAGCGCCTTCATCATAGCCTCATCTGTGAAGTGCACTACCAGTAAGTGAGGGCGCTTGGAGCCCAGACCTCTTGGAATTCTCTTACAACCCATGTCGTAAAATATCTATAATTTCTTTTTTTTTTGTGAGTTCTTTTTTTTTATTTCCACAGCGCCGTCTATCCCAAAAAAAGCTAATATAAGCTTGTGTTATGGGATCTAGATGACTGATAAACATAGTTATACATTACTATATACACATGTTATACATGGAAAACACCCAAACTCCGAAACAAACAATTGTGAATCACACAAATATTTCTTCCGGCCCGAGAATCGAACCCAGGACCTCAGTCGCGGCAGTCGCATGCACTACCACTGCACCACCGAGGTAATCTAGAAATATACAAACAGTAAAATAAGCTTTGAGCTTATACAACGAAAAGTCAATGACATTATTGTTCTAACAAGTTTATAAACTCTAAGTAGAATATACGAGGTTCAGTATATACTGTGAGGAGTTGATGTGAAAACATAATGCACCCGCAATATTTCACAATGGTACTGGCGTCGACGAAGTATGCACTAACTGCTGTGTGACACACAGCTCAATAGATCGTCTAACACGGCGCTGATTCTTCTACTTAAATATTGATGGCTGGATTTGTAAAGTAGATATATAATGATAGATTTGTAACGTCCAATTATCGTGTAAATAAAACGAATGTAATTATTTTACGGTAAGAAAACAGTGTTCAGGTTCTTCCTCAGGCTCTACTTTGCGAATATGGTAAATGTAAATGTGTAAGTAGTTGTGGCGATGCACTCGCCACTACAAAACCGCTCCTCTTATGAAGATTGTACCACAGCTTTACGACGCATTAAAGTACTTGCGGGCGCGCAGCTCCATCGACAGTGTTCGGTTACTACTCGCTCGCAACACATCTATTACGCGCTCTCGGCTTTGCTTGCTAAGATATGTGCTATCGATCGTAGTAATAATACAGTTAATGTAATCAGTGTTCTAATAATATTAGTATTTCGTAAAATAAAAAACTGTATTCGTTAATCTAAATAACATATTCATTTGCTTTCGTGTTTCTTCACCTCATTCTTCATCCACCATCTTCACTTACCTGTTCTGCTACTTCTTCTGCTTCCTGCTGCTTGTAAGCTACTACATCGCCCACATACCTTGCTGCTTAAGAAGAAACTAAGAGGATTATTAAAGTAGGTACAAGTAGTAGTAGTAGGTACAATAATACGTAAAACAAAGTTAACGGTGCTTTGTCCCAGTTAGTAAAGCGACAAAGCATCGTAAAAGAAGCACGCATAGCGATTCATAACGCAGTGCTAGTGCCAACTTTGCTTTACGGTAGTGAAACCTGGGTATGTCAGCAGATGTATGAAAGTAAATTGAATGCTGTGGAGATGCGATCACTTCGAAAATTGTGCGGCGTTACCTTGGCCGACCGAATACGTAACGAAGTGATACGCAATATGGCAGGTTTGAATGAAAGTGTCAGCGTTAAGCTGGAAAAGGGCGTGCTCCGTTGGTTTGGACACGTCCAACGAATGAGTGAGGAACGATTGACGAAGAATATATATTGTTCAAAAGTAGAGGGTAGAAGGAGTCAGGGTAGGCCGAGACTTACATATGAAGACCACGTGAGGAGATTGCTCAAAAACGGAAAGGTCAAAAGTACTCGGATACCCAGACGTGCGTGTATGAAGCGATTGATGAATCTCGAAGAAGCGAAAGAAGTATGTACGGATCGCGAAGCCTGGCGATCTGTCCTCTCTGACTACCCCGTCAGGGATACAGCGTGAAGATAGTTAGTTAGTTAGTTTTACAATAATACGTACTTTCCACATAGTAATCTTGAGGTTCATAAGTGTTACATGAATAAAGATTTTTCATTTCATTTCAGATAAAATGTGAATATCATAATAAGAGTTTAATCAATCGACAAACTCTATATGGTACACATTATAGTAAAAGATAGAATCTTTTGATGTAGTAGTCGGCCTTATATCTAATGGCAATGTCTAACTACCAAAGTTAAGAAGGATATAGTTGCGATCGTGATGGTATACTTTTATATAAAAAAAAATTCCCATTTATTGTCCCGTATTACTAATGGCCGAGCTTAGATCAAGAGACATTAGTACCAACCAACAGTCGCTTCCTACAAATGTCATATAAGAAACTCATAAATGGATATTAATTCCCACATATGTCGAACACATGTGGACCCCATCGGACTAGTAAAACGACAGTCGATAAGCTAAGAAGATATTTCATCCACCCATACAATGACAATCAATAATTAAATCGATATTTGTAATGCAATACTGGACGGTATTTACTATAAAATGATCATTGAATCTTCCACCTTAAAGGAGTGTACAGACAAAGCCACTGAGCATAGCAAGCTCTTGACTACTTTAATGGCTACGCGTGAACAGTAGTCGGCCTTATATCTAATGGCAATGTCTAACTACCAAAGTTAAGAAGGATATAGTTGCGATCGTGATGGTATACTTTTATATAAAAAAAAATTCCCGTTTATTGTCCCGTATTACTAATGGCCGAGCTTAGATCAAGAGACATTAGTACCAACCAACAGTCGCTTCCTACAAATGTCATATAAGAAACTCATAAATGGATATTAATTCCCACATATGTCGAACACATGTGGACCCCATCGGACTAGTAAAACGACAGTCGATAAGCTAAGAAGATATTTCATCCACCCATACAATGACAATCAATAATTAAATCGATATTTGTAATGCAATACTGGACGGTATTTACTATAAAATGATCATTGAATCTTCCACCTTAAAGGAGTGTACAGACAAAGCCACTGAGCATAGCAAGCTCTTGACTACTTTAATGGCTACGCGTGAACAAAGTCTTTAGCAATATAAAACAGTTTACTTGCATGCTAAAGTTTTCGTCAGTGTATCACACAGTCCGCTCTGAACAATACATAATGCATGTGAACTAAATCTTGAACGGGTGCTGAAACCTTTGTACATGTATGGACCTCATCCAACCTGTGGCTTCGGCTAAAAGCTGCTTTAGTAAAGCCGATACCTAGCGAGATATTAGTATAAGTGCCTCACTGAATAGAATGGCCGGTGCTACTAAATACGTTTTGGAAATTCGTACCCTCTAAGCTGAAATTGAACACAATTTGAAATTTGAAGTTTTAGCTCAGTGTTCTGTTAAGGATCACACGAACAATGTTTTATATACTTTGTTCGTGTGATTTCGACACCGACGTTTCGAACGCGTTGCAGCGTGAGTCCAGCCGCGACCACGGACGCTGCAACGCGTTCGAAACGTCGGTGAATGCAAGTAGAATTTTGTTTCGCGTGAAGTCCCGAGTAGTATATAAAACATTGTTCGTGTGATCCTTAACAGAACACTGAGCTAAAGCTTCAAATTTCAAATTGTGTTCAATTTCAGCTTAGAGGGTACGAATTTCCAAAACGTATTTAGTAGCACCCGCCATTCTATTCAGTGAAATGAGTAAAACATGAGTATACAAAGCGAAAGTTTAAAAAAGAAAAAAACACACGAACAAGATGGGTGACCGTTTACGGCATTTTCTTTACGAGTGTTTTCTTGCTTTGGAACTCACGTTAAGTCGTTGATCCTGGTGGTAGGAAAATGGTAGTGGTGAATCTAAAGTAAGACCATTATCGGCGGCTAGCGGCTTGAACAATTTCTACAGCAGGTAGCTACATGTTCGTACCTAATTCAACACGGCGGGGTCCGCAGCGCGAGTATAACATTTCTGTGGGCCGAGTCTACTGACAAGCCATAGAAAAGAGCCAGAATCGCTGTTTTTAGCTGTCAAAATGTTATTAGACTATCAAAAATGCATCTGACTAGCGGTCACTGGGGCGGTACGTGCTAGTAGAATTATATCGGCCAACTATTAATTTAAGATTTATATTTATATTTATATATATTATTTAGAAATTAAGATTGTAATAGTCGACTACAGAAATCTGTAAAACGGAAAAGTCAAAAGTACTCGGATACCCGTGCCGATAGACGTGCATGTATGAAGCTATTGATGAATCCGCAAAAAGCAAAAGATGTATGCATGGATCGTGAAGCCTGGCGATCTGTCCTCTCTGACTCTTCTTTGTCATGCCCTTTTCCCATTATTATTATTCCCTCACTCTTCTGCACCAGGATAATCTATCCTGGGTTGTCTCTTCAGGCAAATGGGCTTCTTTGAGATCTCTCTGTATTTTGAACCACCAGGTAAGTAGCTACATGTTCAGTCCGAGACTACCAGGACTTTAATTGGTCGTGCTAATTAGTGTCTAGCACATAAGACCTTTTAGCCTTTTTGTTACCACCTCACTAAAAAGGCAACGGGTTCAAAATTTCTTCCAAATTTAACATCTAAAATAGACATAGTTTATTAATTTTTTTCGGCCCTTTAGACCCACCCCAGTTCCGTGCTTCGGAAGGCACGTTAAGCCGTTGGTCCTGGTTTCCAATAAAATGGCAGTCGTTAAGCCAAGTTGGAGGCCCTATGGGCGGCTTAAAAAATTTCAACAGCAGGATGCAGCCTGCGCCTGTCCATTTCAACACGGCAATGGGCTCACCAACTGTTACGTGGGACGGAAATGCATACGGTGAAACGTGGGCGTTAAATATGCCTCTGCCTACCCCTTCGGGCATAAAGGCGTGACAATATGTATGTATGTATGTATGTAGGTAAGTAGCGGGCAGCCTCTACCCCTCTTCTGTTCTCTCTGACTACCTACATATATTTACATAGTTTTTTTTTTCCAAACCTATTTGATTTATACCGATGGCTTTCTATTGAGCGACGATTTCGACACGATTGAAATAGCAAACTCGGCCCTCTGGTGTTGCAAACGTCTATAGATTACGAAAAACACTTTCGAAGAGGTGTGCCGTAGTCTCTTTTTCATTTTAATTACGCACCTTAATCGTAAGTTGAGCTTCTTTTCAGAGCTCTAACTAAGCTTTTGGTCGATATTTCTCATGATAAGAGGGCTGGCTTGTACTTGGCAAAGGCTCAGCATTGCCATTCAACGTGGCAATGCTGCCAGCATTCTGGGTACGGTTGTGGCTGACAACGATGTGTAAGAGTTTTTTTATGCCATGCCAAATAATTACTTACCTTCCTTTTTTAATATGTGTAATGTTTATAGTAGCTTTAAGTTGTAAATATAATTAATAAATGAAAAAGAATTATAATATTGAAGAACTACGTACCATGTTTGAAGCAATAAATGATAGTCTCAGAATAAATACAACTTACACTTTAAAAAAAAGTTTAGTTGATAGTGCTTTGTCCCAGTTAGTGAAGCAACAAAAGATCGTAAAAGAAGCGTGCCTATCGATTCACAACGCAGTGCTCTTAGATTATATAAACACCCAGATACCGCGTCCAGTACAACGCGTGTAGTCAAAGTTTTTAGCCATGTGTGGGTAAGCCACGCCCGGCGCGAGTATATTACGTACGCCGTTGCGTTTGTGTGCATCACGTGTGCGCCAATGACCGTATGGTGCGTCACGTTTGCGCCAATGACCGTATTGCGTCGCGATGACTCAATACGGTCATTGGCGGGCGGATTGACCGACATACCCGAACTAGTGTATATTTTTTGGCTGCATTTTCGTCGCGCGCATTAGTAGGTGTTTATATAATCTAAGGCAGTGCTATTGCGCGTTGCTTTTCGGTAGTAAAACCTGTGTATGTCAGATGGTGCATGGTAGTTAATTAAATGCTGTGTTTGGATGTGACCAAACACATAATTAATTACATTAATTTTTATTTTCTGCGGATATAATGGAATTTGTATGTTTTTTTTATTATTTTCTAGAAGACCACGGTTTCGCCCCTGTGGTAAAGTTTTCCCTTACCTATTTCCCACAGAAACCTGTTCCCGGGATAAAAAGAAGCCGCTTTTATCTATTTACAGAATGTCAACTATTGCAATATAAAATTTTATCCAAATTACTCCAGCCGTTTGAGCGTGTACAGATAATAACATAGCAGTCCCAAAGGGAAAGGGCAATTTCAACATCAATAATTAAAAAAAAAACTGTTATTAAAAACCTTTATAATATTACTAGCTGACCTGCCCGGCTTCGCCCGTGACGTACTTTGAACCCCGTGGCAGCCATTTGATCCCGACGTTTATTAATTTCACAATAATGTATGAATATTTTCCAAATTCGTTGATTACTTCTCCGCTCTTCAGTACGCCCGCACGGCCGGAAAATCATTTACCTCATAAAACTGTTTCTGCCAATCCTCTGCATCAATACTTTGTACATTTCCAAACACACTAAATCTTCCTTTATTTCATATACTACATGAAATACTAACGTTCCGTCGTAAGAAAATTTATAGCTCGTTAGTGAAAAACATACGAAATAAAAACATAAAGGTACAAAACAATTTATGTCAGACTTTTACATCATCACATATTATAAAACAAAGTCGTTATTCGCTGTCTGTCCCTATGTATGCTTAGATCTTTAAAACTACACAATGAATTTCGATGCAGTTTTTTTTAATAGTTGGAGTGATTCTCATAGAAGGTTTTTATGTATAATTTGTTAAGTTTTTGCATACATTAACTTAATTATAACGATATATGTTGGGGGTGTCGGAAAAAATGAGCCATCTGGGAGCTTTTAACGAAAACGCTGCCTAAACCCTTTGAGATATAACAAAATAATGGATTGTGGAATTGTTTATCTAATATAGGTCTACAAAAAAGTCCGCAATGGTATATGTATATCTCTTATGGATAGCATACTATATCCATTTTTATACTTTAAAAAAGCAGCAATTATAAAGCAGTAGTTTTAAGGCTATTTACACAAATATATTATTATTCCTTATCATTTTTAATATGTTAGTTGACTTCAGCATTTTATGAAGATTATTTTGGCCCTTTACACCTTTCAAATTAAATGAATATCTTAGGAGATATGACAAAATCAAAAGATAAAATGCAAAGAAATTAATTTCGTGTAACCAAATTCGACCGGGCCGTGCGAGCGTAGGTACTTGAGAGCGGAGGAGTAGGTAATCAAGTAATTTGGAAAATGTTTATACATTATTGTGAAATTAGTAAACGACGGGATTAAATGGGTGCCAAAGGGTTCGAAGTATGCCACGGGCGAAGCCGGGCGGGACAGCTAGTGGACTATAAAACTTTCATTTCAAAACATTGAAATAAAACATATAACTTTTTACTCTTTGTCTCAGATGATGTATTTCTAAATCCAGAATTATTGTAATTGTATCATGTATTTGCGGATTAGGCACGTAGCTATGTATGTATGGGGTCTTATCAACTCTTCTTTTTGAAGATTTTCTTTTATTTGTGCTATAAAACCACGCTTTTAACCAAAATGTATAATTCTAGGTCCCCCATACATACATAGTATATACCAATTAACATAGACCTTTGAGTTGTATGGGCGCTTATACAATTTGGAGGTCTAGCTTAATTGGGATGTTATAACTTTTTGTTCCACCACTACCAGACTGACTGACGGTCAAATCTGCTATGTACTGGTAAAGAACTATTATGAACATCAGCCAGTATAAAATTCCTCGTGAGTATTAAAGCTACCTCCCGTACTACTAGTTTGCCATCGGCAAATCAAAGGTGAAAGACGTAATAGCAGTTTACTAGACATTTAAAGCAATATCGGACCTCAAGCTGGAAACCTTGCCGGGTTTTATAGGTGGTTGAGTGGACAACACATCAAGATATTAAGATTCAGTGTGCCCCTTACCATAATTCCAAAAATAGATAATAAATAAATAAATTTAATAGAATAAATTTCCACTTTCCATCTTGTTTGCCACTTCAGTGGTATAAAAAAAATATTATCATACCATTCGAAAAATAATAACGGGTGTGCCGACAGAAGTGAAAACTAAATTATAGTAAAAAATATGCGTACCGCGCTAAAAGAAGTTTTCATTTCAAAAATTGACCTGGATCGATGTTAATGATGACGATGATGAAAAAAAAATCTTACACTGAAAGAGTCTTAATTGATTACACAATATTATTTAATAAGACCTGTAGATGACCGGGATCAACGATAGATGATAATGATGATTATATTATTAAGTAGCAAGGTATTGAATCTACCAATTAACTATCAAAACAAAATTTCTTAAAAAAACAAAAGACACGTTCGCGTACATGCTATAGCTGCGTCTCGTAACGGTGTCGTGAGTCCAAAGATTTTATCTCCACTAAAAATATGCTACCCGCGATTTTTTTTCTTCGTGTGGAAATCTTCATGGATGCGATGCCGGATTCCTACCGACTAAAACCACACGTTTCCGTTCATCTGTCTATAGCCAAGAGTCCCGGGTGACCCCTTGGAAGGATAGCCCTAGGGCTTCTGGAAGACTCCTCTTTGGGGGGGTTCGTGTGAAAATAAGTTTTCACTTCAATAAAGGTTGTTTAACATTCAAATGAACCATTGAATAAAATTCAAAATAACATTGTCTTTGTCTAAGACATTATTGATCTAAGAAAAAATGCTATTACTAGGCTCAATCAATCAACTTGATACACTTCATTACTTACAACCATTTAATTATGGATAGTACTATGCACATGGGACATCTTTGAGTGATATTGGACAATTTATTTGTTTAGCAATATTTTATTTCAATTATATTAAACTTTTTAATACTATAATCCTTACTAATATTATTAAGTCCGAGACTACCAGGACTTTAATTGGTCGTGATATTTAGTGTCTAGCACTTAAGACCTTTTAGCCTTTTTGTTACCACCTCACTAAAAAGGCAACGGGTTCAAAATTTCTTCCAAATTTAACATCTAAAATTGACACATTTTATGAAATTTATTCGGCCCTTTAGACCCACCCAAGTTGCGTGCTGTTGGTCCCGGTTCCCAATAAAATAGCAGTTGTTAAGCCAAGTTGAAGGTCTTATGGGCGGCTTAAAAAAATTTAACAGCAGGTCGCCACAGCCTGCTCCTGTTCATTTCAACACGGCAATGGGCTTGCCACCTGTTACGTGGGACAAAAATGCATACGGTGAAATGTGGGTGTTTAATATGCCTCTGCCTACCCCCTCGGGGATAAAGGCGTGACAATATGTATGTTATATTATAAGTGTGAATGTAACTTTGTTTGTTACGCTTTCACGCGAAAACCACTTAACCGATCATCATGAAATTTTGTACAAATATCCTTGGAGGTATTAGAAGTAAAATAGGATAGGTACCGTTTATAGAAAAAATATAAATTAAAAAAATAAATTACGAAACATAATTTTCCACATTATTTTTCTCTGTGGCGCTAACAAATATACAAATCTTTATTGAAAAAAAATTGAACAGCAGGACGCACATCATCCTGCGCCTTTCAATTTCAACACGGCAATGGGCTCACTACCTGTTACGCGGGACAAAATGCATATGGTGAAATGTGGGCGCATAGTATGCATCTGCCTACCCCTTCGGGGATAAAGGCGTGACAATATAAGTATGTATGTAAAATTCGGTAAAATGTAGAATTTTGAGTTTTAATGTCAAGTTTTGTGTTTAATTTGGTTAGCTGCTAAGGGTAATTATGAATTCAATATTTTCAGTGCGAAGATGATTGCCTTTTGACCTCTTAACTTCTTGCCAGCGAACATGTGAAGTTAGTGGTAGAGTACTTTTTTTATTCTTGTGGAGATAATATTGCTCCGCCATAAATTCAGTATGGATTTGGTAGAGGTTTAGAAAGTCAAATAACTAGTGTAGTAGTAGTTGTAACTACTGTAGTATAGTAGTAGGTAAGACCCAAGTAAAAAAAAACTCGTTTTGTCGAGTAAGGGAAAAATTATGAGAGTAAATTCTTACGATGGGCGCGCAGACGCTGAAGTTAGCTGATACTCGTAAGTGTTTCCATGACAACCTACAACTACATTTACATTCAAGGTAGTTTTTTAAACACCTCAACATTTTAAATTTTTTCTACAAACTTTTTCGCTTTATTCCATAAGGCGCGAGAAAAAATAAAAAAAAAGTTTTATCTTCTTATGCCAAAAAAGTATAACTTCTTACGCATGTACATAAGTACACACACAATTTTTTTTCATAGAATTTGAGGTTAAGGGACAAGTCAGAGAAGCGACCCGACTGGTATCTTGTGTCAATGTGTGCCATTGCAATGTAATGAGCATCTTCATATAAAATACCATTGAATGACATATTGTCTAACTAACTAAACTAAATAACTATCTTCACGCTGTATTCCTAACAGGGTAGTCAGAGAGGACAGATCGCCAGGCATCGCAATTCATACATGCTTCTTTCGCTTCCTGTAGATTCATTAATCGCTTCAAACATGCCCGTCTGGGTATCCGAGTACATTTGACTTTTGCATTTTGAGAAATCTGCTCACGTGGTCCTCATATGTAAGTCTCGACCTACCCTGACTCCTTCTGCCCTCTACATTCGCACAATATATATTCTTCGTCAATCGTTCCTCACTCATAGGATGACCGTGTCCAAACCAACCGACCACGGGGCAAGATTATGGGCCGAGATGGTGCCGCGCTATCGTTTCGGAATAGCCGGACCGATACTAACACCCATATTCTAAGGCCGAGATTCATAGACAGAACTTTACTTAGCATCAAAGGAGACTTCGGAAAGCTTACTTTCACATTTAAAAGTATTCTTTGGCGGATTTAAATTTCATAGCCGTTGCTCTGACTTTACTAAGCAAAGTGCTGCTTTATGGTGCAGCAAAGTACGAAGTGATACGTTACCTGCAAAGTTTATATTACTTGAATCTACAGTGTAAAAAGGCAATCCGTTTCGAGACGGGGATTTGCCTAACCAGGGCAATGTTCTAGCCACTGAACTACCCGAACCGTATCGACTCCAATTGAAATTCTTCACCATATTTTAATCGTTATTTTAAGAGTATGACCAGCGCCATCTATCGAGCTACTCAACAACTCGATACAAATGAACAGTGTTACAACCATATTACTTAAAAATTGGTAAATCAGTACCTAGTGATTATTTTTTTGTAAAATATTAATATACAAATTACATTAGCACATGAAATGCTTGAAAATGCATAGTTATGATATTTTTTTATGCAATAATAAACAAAGTACCATTGGTAACCTTATTTAACCTTAAGTTAACCTTGGGTTTAAGGGCCCACCTATATCTCCGGGGCCTTACCTGATAGCGGTGCACCTGCTGATCAACGGAAGAGGCAGTGATGATGCAGGTGCCCTTGCGGGGTTATAAGGTCAGAAGGCTTTCTCTCCCAACTGAAGAAAATAAAAAGTTAAACCAAAGCTGCTCCTAGCAGCCAACAAAGACGAACTCCTGGAAATTCAAGTAGGGTTTGGTAGTAACTGGAAATACACAAAGATGAAGAAGACCTGCATTTATGGTGTCTTACAATTCGTCTGTAAATAATTTAATCTATGTTAACAACTTTATAAAATAATAACAATGGGCGGCAGGGTTCTTTCACGCAGACAATAGTCAAGTAAAAAAGGGGTTCAGTTAAAAAATGCAGCAAAAAAAATCAAATTCGAACAACACAATAGAGTACAGTTTATCAACACATCTCAGAAATGACTTTTAAGAGCAAAGAGTCCAACTAAATTGAATTGACCATTGTAATATAAGTTTTACTGTATTTACAGGACTATTTAAATTAGAAGTATAATCATTCAAAGTTTACATTGATGCCATAAACTAGTGGACTGTACTGTATTAGTTTGTATTGTACAAAATGCTTGTTAACAAGTAAATATGTATTATAAGGCTCACTACCTGTTACGTGGTACAACGTGAAAAGCATGCAAAGCAAGATGAAGGTACGGTGAAATGTGGGCGAATAGTATGTCTCTGCTTATCCCCTCGGGGATAAAGGCGTGACTATATGTCTAAATTTCTTGTTGACTTGTCAAAAAATAAATGAATTTTACAAATATATTGAAAAGAAACAAAGTTTGGATTTTGAATAGCACTCGTCCGGATTAGCGCAGGTTCTATTTCGAATGACCTTGGCCGTCTGCGTAGGTATAAATAATACCAGTTTGCGTTTTAAAACAATAAACCTATTATTAGAAATTACTTGAATTTTTAGATAGACCTTATACACGCAAAGACCTTGTATGAATAATATTAACTAAGTGACCCCCGACAATGTAAATGCCACAAAGTGGTCACCCATCCGAGGACCAGCCATAGTGAAAGTTGCGTAACTCAGTGATCGTTTACAGAACACTGAGACCGCGAGGCCACGAGCGCTTCAGAATTTTACTCATTTTTAAATATGGAGTGGACGCTTAAAGAAGACCGTGTTGCAGTTATTGCGTTGCATCGTTGCGGTTACGCACCAATTCAAATTTTTGACATACTGAAAAATTTGAATATAACTAAAAAATTCGTTTATTAAATACATCAAACGATACAATGAAGACTCTAGTGTAGATGACAGGTCAAGAATTGGTCGCCCTCGGTCTGTTAGGACTCCAGCAGTGATAAAAGCTGTGAAGGCGCGAATTCAAAGAAATCCCAAACGTAAGCAGAAATTGTTGGCCCTTCAGATGGGGTTAAGCAGAACCGCGGTGAAAAGGGTGTTAAATGAAGACTTAGGGCTTCGGTCATATCGAAGAAAAACAGGACATCGTTTAAATGCTCGCCTAATGGACCTGAGACTGAAGAGATATTTTAAGCGCCGCGCTTTGTTGAAGCGGTACGCGGGAAAAAAAATATAGGGAAATTCTTTTTACGGATGAAAAAAATTTGACCGTAGAAGAGAGCTGCAACAAACTAAATGATAAGGTGTACGCACACAGTAGTGAAGAAGCGAGCAACCGTATTCCGCGTGTCCAACGAGGTCATTTTCCTCCCTCGCTCATGGTATGGTTGGGAGTTTCTTATTGGGGCTTAACAGAGGTACATTTTTGAGGTGAGAAAGGTGTAAAAACGAATGCAGTTGTGTATCAAAATACAGTCCTGACGAACCTTGTGGAACCTGTTTCTCATACCATGTTCAATAACAGGCACTGGGTACCAGCTCATAGAGCGAAGAGCAGACAAGACTGGCTGGCGGCGCGTGAAATCGACTTCATCCGGCACGAAGACTGGCCCCTCCTCCGGTCCAGATTTGAGTCCGTTAGATTACAAGATATGGCAACACTTGGAGGAAAAGGCGTGCTCAAAGCCTCATCCCAATTTGGAGTCACTCAAGACATCCTTGATTAAGGCAGCCGCCGATATTGACATGGACCTCGTTCGTGCTGCGATAGACGACTGGCCGCGCAGATTGAAGGCCTGTATTCAAAATCACGGAGGTCATTTTGAATAAACTTTATTGTCATAACCACTCAAACGTTCACTATCCGTTCGCGTTGCTAGAGTAGTTTGTTAAGTTCATTTTGGTATATAAATGGTTACATAATGAATAAACTTGTTTCAATTATTTAATATTAAACATGTGACAGAATTTATGACCTGACTAGGTAATATTAGTATAGATTTAATTTCTATGTCTGCCTCGGTGGCGCAGTGGTAGTGCATGCGAGTACCACGGCTGAGGTCCCGGGTTCGATTCCCGGGTCGGAAAAAGTATTTGTGTGATCTACAAATGTTTGTTTCGGAGTTTGGCTGTTTCCTATGTTTTATAATGTGTGTATTTAGATATATATAAGAATAAATATTAGTTGTCTAGATCGAATAACACAAGCTTATATTATAGCCTACTTTGGGCAAGATGGCGCTAGGAAAAAAAATCCCACAATTTCCAATCGATACCTCCACGAACTCCCGACATAAAAAGTCTTGATAGACAGACGAACAAACGAACAATAAAATAATTCTAAAAGGGTTCTGTTTTTTCTTTTGAGGTATGAACCCTAAAAAAGTCACTTGTGCCTGCAGTTTCTACAGATTTTTTTCCATGCAGTTCTTGTGAGGCAAATGAAATTGTTATTATCTATCATATCACGCCCTACCCCCGAAGGGGTGGCAGAGCCATATTATATGCACACTTTTCACCATGTGTATTCCTGTCCCACGTAATAGGTGGTGAGCTCATTGCCATGTGAAATAGACAGACGCAGGTGTGAGTTTGTCAAGTCGCCCATAAGGCCTTCAACTTGACTTAACGACTGCCATGTTACTGGCAACCGGGACCAACGGCTTAACGTGTTTTCCGAAGCACGGGAACGCTCGCAAATGTAAATGCCACAAAGTCACCTATCCGTGACCAGCCATAGCGAAAGTTGCTTAACGCAGTGATCTTTTATAGAATACAGATTCCGTGGGACCAAAGGCACTTCAAAATGAAATTGTTACACAGTTTAACTATCTAGATTGCCAGTCAATCTGACCGGAGAGCACCTTACTTTAAGTTGCCGAGACTCGGTTTCCACTCTATGGGCAGTATTCCAGAACGTTTATCAACACTCAAGAAACACTTGAGAGTTGTATTTATAAGGCAAAAACTAGCCTCGAGCGTCGATCGAGTATTGAGAAACGTTCTGGAATACGGCCCTATAACTCGTATGCTTCATCGAGCTGTCATTTCTTTGACAGATGTAGCCAGCATATTGCCAATTTAATGTGGTTACTATGTTACCTATGTTCACCACTCTGGTTCTCTGAGGGATTACCTCGTTTCAAAGTTTATCAAAGAGATTCCATGCATAGCTTGTGCACAACTTTGAGAGTTGGGACTAGTTTTACTGTAAGTGTGCATGTGTGTACCGGCACCGTATGTTTATAACTGACTAGGTGACCCCAACGGCTTCGCCCGTGACATACTTCTAACTCCCGTCGCACCTTTTTAATCCCGTCGCTTATAAATTCTACCAAAATGTATAAAAATTTAGCGTAGTAAAAGTCTGTCAAAACTGTCAAAGTTTTGACAGAGTCGAAGGCTTTATCCTAGTCGACCCAGCATACATAGAGAGCGTCATTTAACTGAGATGATAATGATGATTAATAAGTACTTAAAATCAATTTTTTGTAAAGGAACACTCGTGAAGCAGGGTACACATGAGGTCCGTTTGTGGCTTTCGGATTTACGAGGGTACTTGTATTTCGAAAGGTAGTTAATCCGTTGTTTCCGGCTGCCATAACATTTAACCTAATTACAAAGAACAATATATGTACCTACTATTGGAGAAATGGGTGCCTATAGATTGCATCTTAGCAGAGAGAGACCGTTCGGGGAAAATATAATTATAATATACGAGAGCTGAGCAGATTGTTGTCACGTCCATAGGCCACGGTGACCACTTTCCATCAGGTGGGCGCCGTACGCTTGTCCGTCGTCACCTTGGTGGTATAAAAAAAAGAATCAAATTTCTTTTTCAAATTTCTTTATTAGCTATAAATGAGGTAAATAGGTAGGTACATTGTGGTATTGTTATGTCCAAAAAATATTATAAGTACGTGCTCATTTAGCCATTATAACAATAGCATGAAAATTTTACTTCTTTACTATTAGATTATTAATTTTACATAATATTTAAGACATGTGTCAACATTACATTAAAAAAAGGTACTAAATATATCATTATCAAACACAAAATTACATCATGTAAAAAATTTATTGCACTTGTTGTTCGCGACTGTTTTAAAATTATGTTTAAAAAAAACGATCATATGTCTGGATTACAGTTGCCATGCATAGTGCTTGTAACTTGCAGGAACCCAAAAATACCTGAAACTAGCCGCTATACGTAATTTAATGCACGATATACTTAGAAACTAGCTGATACACGCAGCTCCGCCCACGTGGTAAGTGTTCCTATTCGAGGTTTGGTACAAAATCCTAAACTTTTTGAAAATCCGATATAGTCTAAGTTACTCACGAAAAATGTAGCTGTATAATGGTGAAAGAATTTTTAAAATCGGCTGATTTTTATAATCGAGCCAATTCATGAGATACAAACAAACTAACAAATCTTTTCTCTTTATAATATTAGTATAGTTTAAAATTTACACAATTATAACAGACCATAAACAAATTAAAATAATGAAATTATTAATATTCATCTTAAATATAAGAAACAGATAGCAAATTAAACTAAAAATTACATAAAATACTTTTGAACCATTAATAAATAATAAATGCCGTAATAATTATTAATTAAATTGGGTCGCTTTAAAATCGATCGAACGATTTATTGTAAACATAAACACTTTCGTTCACTTCCATAATAATTATACCATAATAGTTCCATGATATCCCAAAATAGTTCCATGATATACCAAAATAGTTGCCATAAAATCAAACATTTTTCTTTTCACAATTAATGAATAAACTACAATAAATAAAGTTATAAAGAGATAACGCATAGATATCTATTGGGATATAAGATATTTATGGAATAACGTAACAGATAAAGTAAACACACAACCTTATTAATCGCTAGTAGTTAGTCCGCGCTCGATAGATGGCGCTGATACTTTATCCTGTATCGCGCAATGGTTTCGTTACGTTACCTAATGTATATATATCTCCATAGACTATACTCCGTAATAAAACAATTGTAACGTTTATATTGATTTAATATTTTTGAAAATCTTAACACTAACCATTAAGTTGGCGTTAAGATTCTAAACTACATCTTATTGAAAATAATTACTTAATAATCGCACAATGCAATAGGTTCACACATGGTGAAAAGTGGGCAATTAATATTCCTCATCCAACCCTTCGAGGTGATCGATATTATTATATCTATACTAATATTATAAAGCTGAAGAGTTTGTTTGTTTATTTGGTTGAACGCGCTAATTTCCGGAACTACTGGTGGTCGGATTTGAAAAATTCTTTTTGGGTTAGATAACCCATTTATCGAGGAAGGCTATATAATTACGCTACTACAACGGGGAGCTGAGCAGTAGTCATAAATGTCGACAAATCGGGCAAATTTTTATGCGCTATTGTAGAATTTATAAGCGACGGGAGTTCGAAGTATGTCACGGGCGAAGCCGGGCGGGTCATCTAGTACTACTACTACTACTACTATATTCACGCTGTATCCCTGACGGGGTAGTCAGAGAGGACAGATCGCCAGGCTTCGCGATCCATGCATACTTCTTTCGCTTCTTCGAGATTCATCAATCGCTTCACACACGCACGTCTGGGTATCCGAGTACTGGTCATCTAGTCGTATATATAAAACATCTATACGGTACGTCCTAGTATAATTTGACCACGACCGCAGTCGTGATCAAATTATACCCATATACATATAACTAAACTGTGTGAGTGAATGACACGATATTTTTGTCTCACTCTATCTCGTTTATTACCGCTGCCTTTATAAATTACAGAACAAGGAATCAATGTCGCGTTTCATAATATAAACGTCTCACTATAATTATTAAACAAAGTCGCTTTTCGCTGTTTGTTCCTATCTATGCTTAGATCTTTAAAACAACGCAACGAATTACGATGCGCTTTTTTTAATAAATACAATAATCAACTAAATTGGAAAATATTCTTACATTATTGTGAAATTAATAACCACGGGATTAAATGGGTGCCACGGGGTTCGAAGTATGTCACGGGCGAAGCCGGACCGGTCAGCTAGTTATATACGGGGTCATTTGTAAAACACCAGCAACCTGCTAGGAGTGGATAGCCAAGGTCATAACCAACAACGTGTGTTCTATCACTGCAGGCAATTCGTTACACAGCGAGTACTATCGTACATTGAAACTTTGAGCATCGTCATAGGTTTTCGCTCTTGGATTCGCTTAAAAGAACTCCTGGGTCTCTTTTTCGTCATGAACTGCATGCTTCGATGAACGATGGATGTGCGCGTATCAATGCGGTTGAAAAAGGTCAAGGTCAAAGGAGTTGTGACCGGTCCACTACCATCCCCTGTGATTTTCACGAGTTGTGTATTACTGTTATTCAATCAGTACATTAAATAAAAGTTAAATTCAAAAAAAAAAATAAAAAAAAAAAACAAATTCGAAAAAATAATTCGTGCAACATGTTTTTTTGATGTTCTAGTCCTAGCAGGTTGCTGGTGTTTTTCGAATGACCCTGTATATTTCAAATAACCATTCGTGTCAGGGGGCGTCACCCTTTGATTTCTACAGACAAAATAAATGACAAGCAACTAAGCCATGTATGAGATTTTCGCCTAGTAAACTTGGCATGCGGTATAATTATTACGTTCGTAAGCGAGCAATATTCCTTGTTCTGGAGCATAAATCAAAACACTGTATATTATATAAGAATTATATTATATTATCTGTGATATTATAGTGCCTATTTTAATCTGATGTATAATGTACAATACAAGTTCTCCTTGCAGACGCATCGATCGAACTATTTTCAACTATCTTCACTTGAATGAGCTTTCAATGATAGAGGCCCAAGGATTTATGTCTCGTGAAGAGTGGCTTAAGATTTTAAAAATTATACTGTTTTCAAACAGAAACAAATCTAATTATAGAGTCTGGGTTTGACACAAGTCCATCCACCAATGAATTTATTGATACAGAATGAAAATTCAAATGAAAGTATTTTTTTTAAATATACATTTCCCATTCTGTTCTACTGGGTTCGAAATACGTCACGGGCAAAGGTGCAGGGGTCAGATAGAAATCTTAATCTTAATCTTTATCTTTTTTTTTCACAGTATGAAGAGAAACAAAAATGCCGACAACGTCTAGACAGTGATGCTTGTAGGGTTGTCACAAGTATACAAGGCTGATATTATATATAACTTATTTATTAACTCGTACTCGCAATCAACTATCAAAATATAATATAATATCTTAATCTTAATAATATTATAAATTTTAAAGTTTGTATGGATGTTTGTTACTCTTTCACGTAAAAATCTACTTAATAGATTTTAATGAAACTTTACAATAATATAGCTTATAGGTACATCAGAATAACACATAGGCTCCTTTTTATCCCGGGGACAGGTTCCTGTGGGAAACGGGCACGGGAAAACTTCTCTACGCGGGCGAAGCCGCGGGCGTCAACTAGTACTAAATAAATTTTATTTTATCACCACTTCTACAAGTCTCAGTTACAACACGCAGGATATAAACATTTGTATTTGAATTCTATTTATGGATCTCGGATAATAGGAAAAATAAAATATAAAATTCTAAATATTTTTTTTTATGAAGTGGATAAAGACAACCTGGTTTGAGACAGGGATTGAACCCGTGACCTTTGCCTAATACAATAATGTTCTAGCCACTGAACTACCCAAACCGTATCGAAACAAGTTGAAAATCTTCACAATATTTTAATCGACATTTATAAAAAAAACTATGTAAAAGTTAGCATACTAATAAGCAATTAGTATGCTAACTTTTACATAGTTTGTATATATTGTAAAAATTTATCCATAAATTGTATGGAGTCCATCACACAAATGTTTAAAATCGGTAGATGGCTCTGGTCATACTCTTAAAATGATGATTAAAATATAGTGAAGCATTTAAACTTGTTTCGATACGGTTGCTAGAACATTCTTGCCTTGGTTAGGCAAAGGTGACGGGTTCAATCCCCGACTCGGACCAGGTTGTCTTTTTTCACTTAATTAAAAAAATATTTATGTGAAAGTTAGCATACTAATTTCTTTAAAAATGTACCCATATAAAATTCTGTTAAGATCATGAGCGAGTGAGACAGTAAAATACATACCATGCGAGTAAGTGAGACAGCTACACGATGACGTGTCAAATCTTCTTTAAACAATATCGAATTCTGAATTACAGTTCTAAACAACGATATCGGCTAAATTGATGGTGTACATTAGCAAATGATTATCAACTCTAATTAGCAAGAGTAAAGGTGTAAAGTTGTGTAAACGGATAGTTTTGAGTAAATATAGGAGTGCCTATCACACCGTTTGTGGTTTACTTGATTGAACTGAAAATAATAATTTTGTACATAAATTTATTCCTGTTAGATATATGCTGTATACCAGACGAGGTACTCAGAGACGACAGATCGCCGCAGGCTTTGCGATCATTAATCGTTTTATACATGCACGTCTGGGTATCTGAGTACCTTACTGTTTTGGACCAATCTGCTCACTTGGTTTTCTAATGCAAATCTCGTTTTATCCGGACTCAATAAATTATTTATTTGGTATAAGGCGTGATCCCCGAAGGGTTGGCAGACACATATTATATGCCCACTTTTCACCGTGTGTATTTCTGTCCCACGTAATAGGTGGTGAGCTGCCGTGTTGAAATAGACTCAATAAATTACACTGTTTATTACTCGAGAACGAGAGAACAGATTTTTATTATTTGTTTTTTATTTTTTTAAAGTGCTTGGGGGCCCGCGGACTCCTTGTTTTTTAAACGATCACTGCGCTGAGCAACTTTCGCTATGGCTAGTCACGGATGAGTGACCACTTTGTTAGCGAGCGTTTCCACCTGTTACGTGGGACAAAAATGTATGCGGTGAGATGTGGGCGTTTAATATGTCTCTGCCTACCCCTTCGGGGATAAAGGCGTAACAATATGTATGTATGTATGTATCAAATTATAATATTTTTCAAAAAACATTATTAAAAAAAAGACAAGTAAACTCATATAATAAAAAAAAATTCAAAATCATAATTATAGTTCGTTTTGGGATGTGTGTTCAAATATATTGTAGTTTTGTGAAACGGTCGTACAATATCCTTATCCACGCGGGAAACACTTAACCTAACCTAATTTTTATAACCTACTAGTTGACGCCCGCGGCTTCACCCGCGTAGAGAAGTTTTCCCGTTCCCGTTTCCCACAGGAACTTGTTCCCGGGATAAAAAGTAGCCTATGTGTTATTATTGTTAAGCTATATTATTGTTAAGTTTTATTAAAATCCATTCAGTAGTTTTTATGTGGAAGAGTAACAAACATCCATAAAACTTTTATGTTTATAGAATTATTAAGATTAAGATTCACGCTTCTACAGATTCATATTAATGTTATCATGTCCTATAGCATTACATTGGAATAAAGCTGTAATAAATGTTATAGATGTATGTTGAGTAAATATATAAAAAAATAAAAAAAAACTTAATAAATAAATACCTAAATAATAAATAACTAAATAAATAAATATTTTATGGGATGTTTATGAGATAATAATTAAATATTTATGGAATGTTTTATACACAGCCTCAAAAAGGTGCGTGTGTGCACGTCACGGTGTAACAAGAGGTCTTCTGGACTGTGTGTAGACACACGGATGATTGAATTAGTAAATCAAACAGCACGAATTGTTGGTCGTAATACCACATATCAAACTTAGATTAGATACAGTCGAACTCCGTATTTTGATGCCTCTTTGGATTAATCTATACTAATATTATAAAGCTGGAGAGTTTGTTTGTTTGGTTGAACGCGCTAATCTCAGGAACTACTGGACGGATTTGAAAAATGGTTTTTGTGATAGATAACCCATTTATCGAGGAAGGCTATAGGCCAGTATATGGCTATATCATCCCGCTACTACTTTGGAGAGCAGAGCAGTAGTCATAAATGTCAAAAAATTGAGCAAATTTTTATGCTTTATTATAGAATTTATAAGCGACAGGATTAAATTGGTTAGTCGGGAGTTCGAAGTATGTCACGGACGAAGCCGGAGGCTCACCTAGTAGTATGATATAGCTTCATCAGTCAAGCCATTATCCCCGAAGAGGTGGCAGAGGCATATAAATTCCCATTTTACCGTGTTCATTTTTGTACCACAGGTGGTGAGTTCATTGCCAAATTGGCTTAACTTGACTTAACGACTGCCATGTTGCTGGTAACCGGGACCAACGGCTTCATGCACCTTCGTTAATGTAAAATGCTACAAAGCGGTTACCCATCTCAGGACTAGTCATAGCGAAAGTTGCTAGAACTTACAAAAATTGTGTGTACCAGAGTAAGAGGTAAGAAGTGAAACATCTTTACGACATTTTTTTACAGCTATAAAATTTCTCTCAAAGTCGGTAAAGAAGTTTCAATTCAAAAAGTTATTATTTTTTATTTTTATGTCTGTTTCTTTGTTCCGACTAATCTCTGAAACGATTGGATAGATTTTATCAGGACTTTTACTGGCAGATATCTGATGTGATAAGGAGTAACTTAGACTGCATTTTATTTTCGTATTTCCATGAAAACGGGAACTACGCGAGTAAAACCGCGCGTATAAAGGAAGGTTATTTATGTTAGAATATTATCAAATATAATGTTAATTAATACAAGTACCGCCATCTATGAGATATTGAGGTGAAACTTTGTCTATTGTCTATGTATGATTACTTGAATAAAACAGTCTGTAAGAAACCACCTACCAACGACTTTTATTAGGTTATGGGCTACTCAGATTTTGCAAAGTAAATTAAAATTATTGCTGTTTTAGAAGAGTTATTGTTTGTTAGTTTATTTTGCGCGTGTGACATCTATCAAGATGAACTCAAGTCTTATTGCGAGTGTGCCAAAGCTCAAGGGTCGTGAAAATTATGATGACTGGGCGTTCGCCGTACAAAACTTGCTAGTCCTTGAGAACACGGACAAGTACCTCAAGCAAAAAGCCGCGGCGACAGATGCAGCACAGACAGTAGCAGATGCCAGAGCACGCGCAAAATTTATCCTGACTATTGACACATCATTATTTGTGCACATAAAGGAGACGAAGACCACAAAGGAGTTATGGTCAAAACTCAAAGCTCTATTTGATGACTCGGGATTTTCAAGAGAAGAATAACTTTGTTACGTCATTTAATCTCCATCAGACTAGAAACATGTGAAAATATGACTAGTTACGTTACACAGATTGTGGAAACTTCGTAACGATTAAGCGGTACTGGATTCATTATAAACGATGATTGGGTTGGGTCATTGTTACTAGCTGGTTTACCAGGTAAAATTATGCCAATGATCATGGCAATAGAGCATTCTGGGATCCAGATCACGGCAGATTCCATAAAAACAAAATTGTTAGATATGGAAAATGGCGGCTCTGTTGAAGCGAATGGAAATGACAACTCAGCATTTATTGCTCGAAGTTGGCAGAAAAAGAAACTTGGTAAAGTTGGCAGCAATAGCAAACATGGCGGACCGACTCCGAATATCTATGCACTATGCACCGAGTACGTCAATGTCAAACTCAAATGACAGAAATAACAAAACATAACATAACATGCTACAAATGCAAACAATCTGGACATTTCATGTCTCAATGTCCATTTAGAAACGAAAAAACAGAGAAGAAAAAGCAAACAAATGCATTCAGTGTTGTTTTTCTGAGCGGTAAATTTAATAAATGTGACTGGTATGTTGACTCGGGAGCCAATACACATATGACTACAAACGAAAGTTGGTTGACAAATAGGACGGATTCGTCAAGTTTACCTGTAATCACAGTAGCAAACAACGTGAAAGTGCCTGTATTATGTGCCGGCGACGTAGATGTCACGACGAGTTTCGGTTACGAGGTTACAGTGAGGAACGTGTTGTGCGTACCGACTCTTGCGACTAACCTACTATCAGTCAGTGAATTGATAAGAAATGGAAATAGTGTTGTATTTGAACCCGACCGATGTCTCATAAAAAACAGATTAGGCAATTTAGTTGCGGAAGCTGAACTTGTAAATAATGTATACAAGTTAATCTTGCAAAATGAGACTTGTTTGTTATCATCATCAACAGTAGATGGACAAACATGGCATAGAAGGCTTGGACACTTAAACAGCACAGATATGAACAAGATAAAGCAAGGTTTAGTCAATGGAATGGATTACTCAGACAAATTTGTGACAAGTAAGTCTAGATGTCAAATTTGCTGTGAAGGCAAACAGTCAAGATTACCATTTACGACAGGTACACGAGCTACAGAAATCTCGCAGATTGTGCACTCAGACATCTGTGGACCGATAGAGTGCAAATCCATTGGTGGTGCAAGATATTTTTTGCTATTTATTGATGACTTCACCAGAATGACCTTCATATACTTCTTAAAGTATAAAAGTGAAACACTGACTTGTTTTAAAGACTTTAAGTCAATGGTGGAGAACTTTCAAAACAGTAAAATAAAGATATTGCGCACAGACAATGGATGTGAGTATTGCAAGCAATGATTTTGGAGATTTTTTGAAACATGAAGGGGTAATTCATCAAAAATCAAATGCTTACACACCAGAGCAGAATGGACTCAGCGAAAGAAGCAATCGCACCATTGTGGAGAGAGCTAGATGCCTACTTTTTGAAGCAGAATTAGATAAAAAATTTTGGGCAGAAGCTGCAAATACCGCAGTATATCTCAAAAACAGGTCTACAGCTTCAGGTATTGAAAAGACTCCATATGAGATGTGGTTTGGTAGGAAACCAGATTTACAACATTTACGTGTCCGGGAGTCCAGTGATGGTGCACACACCAAAAGAAAAAAGAGCTAAGTGGGACAGGAAATCAAGAAAACATATACTTGTTGGTTATAGTGATAATGTCTCATAGCTCATAGCTGTTATAGCAATTGTTACAAATAATATTATTTAAATTTAAGGCAAACTAAGTTTAGTCGACTGTTCTCACATAAATTCAAAGGAACTATGTAAGTGTAATTTTAATGAACTCAACATTTATTTTGTTTTTTTTTTTTGTAAATTTTCTTTACTGTATAATTGGTCAAATATCATGTTAATCAAACTGTGTCAAATGGCGGTTAGAAAAGAGTGGCCATGAGTTTTATTGCCAGGTTCTTCCTCTGGCTCTACCTATTGCTTTGCGAATCTGGCAGTAAATGTAAATGTAGAAGCAGTAATCTTGACGTTCATAAGTGTTACTTTGTGACCTACATGAATAAAGATTTTTGATTTTGATTTTGATTTTGATTTTTGTCAAAGGTTACCGAATATATGACCCAGTAAAGAACAAAGTCAACACAAGTAGGGATGTTATAATACAAGAAAAACCCAAGCGTCTAGAGACTGTAACTGTTTCTCTAGAAAGCACAGATTCAGTGGGGGAGTTGGTAGAGGAATCTGTGGTGAAACTTGAACCCCTTAACAAGTCAAGTTCTTCAGAATCTGATTACCTGGATGTTGAAGAAGAAAGTTTAGAGTCAGAAGCTTGTGGAGAAAACCTGAACACTGAACAGACTAGTTCAGCTCCACAGAGTACAGAACAAGCTTCAGATATACCACATGCAGATTCTAGTACACCAGTTCCAGAAGTAACAGAGAAGCGCCAGAGGAGAAAGCCAGATAGATATGGTATCGTCAACATGTGTGCTACAGCTACAGGAGAAGATGAACTGACATATGCAGAAGCCATCAGTGGGCCAGAGCGACTGATGTGGTCGCAAGCCATGGCAGAGGAGCTGCAGTCATTCCAAGACAATCAAGCATGGGAAGTTGTCGATACTCCCTGCAACGCGAGTGTAGTGCAGTGTAAGTGGGTATTTAAAAAAAAGTTTGATTCAGTCAATAAAGTGACATATCGTGCGCGGCTTGTAGCCAAGGGTTTCACCCAGAAGGCTGGTATTGATTACCAAGAAACCTTCAGTCCAGTGATTAGACATTCAACCCTGTGTTTGTTGTTTGCCATAAGTGTCCAGTTAGGCATGGACATCACTCATCTAGATGTGAAAACAGCTTTCCTTAATGGTCATCTAAAAGAAAGCATATTTATGCATTTACCTGAAGGTTTTCTCATAAATAATTCATATAAAGTTTTAAAGTTAAGAAAAGCTGTTTATGGATTAAAACAATCATCTCTAGCATGGTATAAAAGGGTTGAGGAGATACTATGTAAATCAGGATTTAGAAAATGTAATTTAGAACCCTGTGTGTTTGTTAAAAATGTGATAATAAGAAAACTATAGTTGGACTGTATGTCCATGATTTTCTAGTATATTCAAATTGTAAGTCTGAATCTGATAATTTAATAGAGATATTGAATCAAAAATTTAAAATAAAGAATTTAGGTCAAGTGAGAAATTATTTGGGCATGAGAGTTAACATTAACAAAAGCACCGATGTAATTACTTTAGATCAAGAACAGTATATTAATCAGTTACTTGAAAAATTTGATATGTCTGAATGTCATGCAGTAGAAACTCCTATAGAATGTAAATTGAATGTTGATAAGTCTAATGTATGTGAACAAAAGCTACCTTATCAAAAATTAATAGGAAGTTTAATGTACTTAGCTGTCCTAACTCGTCCTGATATTTCCTATTCAGTCAGTCAGTTTAACAACTGTTATTCTTATGTACACTGGAATTATGCAAAAAGAATTCTGAAATATTTGTCACAGACTAAGACCTATTGTTTAAAATATTCCACAGAAAGTGCAGAGCTTGTAGGTTTTGTGGATGCTGATTGGGCAAGTGATGCCACTGACAGACGCTCATATACTGGTTTCTGTTTCACTAAATCAGGTGCTGTAATTTCTTGGGAGAGCAAGAAACAAAGAACTGTTGCTCTTAGTAGTTGTGAAGCAGAATATATGGCTTTGTCGGAGGCATGTCGAGAAGCAATATATTTACAGAAGTTAGAGTTTGAAATGATTGGTTCTTATAGTAAAATTGTTATGTACAATGACAGTCAGAGTGCATTAAAGTTAGCAAATAATGATCAGTCACATAAACGGTCCAAACATATTGATATCCGGTATCATTTCATTAGAGAAGTTTTAAGAAATAATATAATTGAAGCTAGATATTTGTCAACAGCTAACATGCCTGCTGACTTGCTAACCAAAGGTCTGCCAGCTGTTAAACATAATAAGTTCATGAAAAATTTTGGAATTGTTAATTTAGAATAGCCAAGGCAGAACTGTATACTGTATTTGTTATTGTATATTGAGTTTAAAAGGCATTTTTTTTTGTGTAGCTTTACCTCTCCACTGTATGTAATACTTTGAAAGTGTTATTTTGATAAAGTGGGGGTGTTAGAATATTATCAAATATAATGTTAATTAATACAAGTACCGCCATCTATGAGATATTGAGGTGAAACTTTGTCTATTGTCTATGTATGATTACTTGAATAAAACAGTCTGTAAGAAACCACCTACCAACGACTTTTATTAACCTCGTTTCAAAGTTTATCAAAGAGATTCCATGCATAGCTTGTTGCACAACTTTGAGAGTTGGGGCTAGTTTTACTGTAAGTGTGCATGTGTGTACCGGCACCGTATGTTTATAACTGACTAGGTGACCCCAACGGCTTCGCCCGTGACATACTTCGAACTCCCGTCGCACCTATTTAATCCCGTCGCTTATAAATTCTACCAAAATGTATAAAAATTTAGCGTAGTAAAAGTCTGTCAAAACTGTCAAAGTTTTGACAGAGTCGAAGGCTTTATCCTAGTCGACCCAGCATACATAGAGAGCGTCATTTAACTGAGATGATAATGATGATTAATAAGTACTTAAAATCAAATTTTTGTAAAGGAACACTCGTGAAGCAGGGTACACATGAGGTCCGTTTGTGGCTTTCGGATTTACGAGGGTACTTGTATTTCGAAAGGTAGTTAATCCGTTGTTTCCGGCTGCCATAACATTTAACCTAATTCCAAAGAACAATATATGTACCTACTATTGGAGAAATGGGTGCGTATAGATTGCATCTTAGCAGAGAGAGACCGTTCGGGGAAAATATAATTATAATATACGAGAGCTGAGCAGATTGTTGTCACGTCCATAGGCTACGGTGACCACTTTCCATCAGGTGGGCGCCGTACGCTTGTCCGTCACCTTGGTGGTATAAAAAAAAGAATCAAATTTCTTTTTCAAATTTCTTTATTAGCTATAAATGAGGTAAATAGGTAGGTACATTGTGGTATTGTTATGTCCAAAAAAATATTATAAGTGCGTGTTCATTTAGCCATTATAACAATAGCATGAATTTTACTTCTTTACTATTAGATTATTAATTTTACATAATATTTAAGACAAGTGTCAACATTACATTAAAAAAAAGGTACTAAATATATCATTATCAAACACAAAATTACATCATGTAAAAAATTTATTGCACTTGTTGTTCGCGACTGTTTTAAAATTATGTTTAAAAAAACGATCATATGTCTGGATTACAGTTGCCATGCATAGTGCTTGTAACTTGCAGGAACCCAAAAAAACCTGAAACTAGCCTCGACTAAACTCGTAATTTAATGCACGATATACTTGGAAACTAGCTGATACACGTAGCTCCGCCCACGTGGTAAAGTGTTCCTATTCGAGGTTTGGTACAAAACCCTAAACTTTTTGAAAATCCGATATAGTCTAAGTTACTCACGAAAAATGTAGCTGTCTAATGGTGAAAGAATTTTTAAAATCGGCTTATTTTTATAATCGAGCCTATTCATTAGATACAAACAAACTAACAAATCTTTTCTCTTTATAATATTAGTATAGTTTAAAATTTACACAATTATAACAGACCATAAACAAATTAAAATAATGAAATTATTAATATTCATTAATAAATAATAAATGCCGTAATAATTATTAATTAAATTGGGTCGCTTTAAAATCGATCGAACGATTTATTGTAAACATAAACACTTTCGTTCACTTCCATAATAATTATACCATAATAGTTCCATGATATCCCAAAATAGTTCCATGATATACCAAAATAGTTGCCATAAAATCGAACATTTTTCTTTTCACAATTAATGAATAAACTACAATAAATAAAGTTATAAAGAGATAACGCATAGATATCTATTGGGATATAAGATATTTATGGAATAACGTAACAGATAAAGTAAACACACAACCTTATTAATCGCAAGTAGTTAGTCCGCGCTCGATAGATGGCGCTGATACTTTTTCCTGTATCGCGCTATGGTTTCGTTACGTTACCTAATATAAATATCTCCATAGAAGTTGACATCATTGAAAAATTTCAACGAAAAACCTGTCTATTTCAACACGGTATTTTTGATAATCTTACTCTAACTTAATGGTTAGTGTTAAGATTCTAAACTACATCTTATAGAAATCTATGTTCACGCTGTATCCGTGACGGGGTAGTCGGAGAGAACAGTTCGCCAGGCTTCGCGATCCATGCATACTTCTTTCGCTTCTTCGAGATTCATCTTTTGAAATCAATTACTTAATAATCGCACAAGGCAATAGGCTTACACATGACATGCTTTCAACCCTTCGGGGATGATCGATATTATTATATCTATACTAATATTATAAAGCTGAAGAGTTTGTTTGGTTGAACGCGCTAATCTCAGGAACTACTGGTGGTCGGATTTGAAAAATTCTTTTTGGGTTAGATAACCCATTTATCGAGGAAGGCTATATCATTACGCTACTACACCGGGGAGCTGAGCAGTAGTCATAAATGTCGACAAATCGGGCAAATTTTTATGCACTATTGTAGAATTTATAAGCGACGGGATTAAATAGGTGCGACGGGAGTTCGAAGTATATCACGGGCGAAGGCTGGCGGGTCATCTAGTCGTATATATAAAACATCTATTAAGGTACGTCCTAGTATAATTTGACCACGACCGCAGTCGTGATCAAATTATACCTATATATAACTTCACTGTGTGAGTGAATGACACGATATTTTTGTCTCACTCTATCTCGTTTATTACCGCTGGCTGTATAAATTACAGAACAAGGATAAACGTTTTTTTTAATAAATTCAATAATCAACTAATTTGGAAAATATTCTTACATTATTGTGAAATTAATAACCACGGGATTAAATGGGTGCCACGGGGTTTGAAGTATGTCACGGGCGAAGCCGGACCGGTCAGCTAGTTATATACGGGGTCATTTGTATTCGAGCTTCGTCATAGGTTTTCGCTCTTGGATTCGCTTAAAAGATCACCTGGGTCTCTTTTTCGTCACGAACTGCATGCTTCGATGAACGATGGATGTGCGCGTATCAATGCGGTTGAAAAAGGTCAAGGTCAAAGGAGTTGTGACCGGTCCACTACCATCCCCTGTGATTTTCACGAGTTGTGTATTACTGTTATTCAATCAGTACATTAAATAAAAGTTAAATTCGAAAAAAAAAAATTAAAAAAATTAAAAAAAAAAAACAAATTCGAAAAAAAAATTCGTGCAACACGTTTTTATGATGTTCTAGTCCTAGCAGGTTGCTGGTGTATTTCGAATGACCCTGTATATTTCATATAACCATTCGTGTCAGGGGGCGTCACCCTTTGATTTCTACAGACAAAATAAATGACCAGCAACTGAGCCATGTATGAGATTTTCGCCTAGTAAACTTGGCATGCGGTATAATTATTACCTTCGTAAGCGAGCAATATTCCTTGTTCTGGAGCATAAATCAAAACACTGTATATTATATAAGAATTATATTATATTATCTGTGATATTGTAGTGCCTATTTTAATCTAATGTATAATGTACAATACAAGTTCTCCTTGCAGACGCATCGATCGAACTATTTTCAACTATCTTCACTTGAATGAGCTTTCAATGATATAGGCCCAAGGATTTATGTCTCGTGAAGAGTGGCTTAAGATTTTAAAAATTAAACTGTTTTCAAACAGAAACAAATCTAATTATAGAGTCTGGGTTTGACACAAGTCCATCCACCAATGAATTTATTGATACAGAATGAAAATTAAAATGAAAGTATTTTTTTAAAATATACATTTCCCATTCGGTTCTACTGGGTTCGAAATACGTCACGGGCAATGGTGCAGGGGTCAGATAGAAATCTTAATCTTAATAATATCACAGTATGAAGAGTAAACAAAAATGCCGACAACGTCTAGACAGTGCTTGTAGGGTTGTCACTTATTTATTAACTCGTACTCGCAATCAACTATCAAAATATAATATAATATCTTATTATTATTATCGTACCGAGTGTCCTGAACCTGAGCCGACTTATAGCATCAAAAGCTGGAAGCTGCAGGATGCATCCATTAGGGATAAATATAATGAAAGGGTAGCCGAAAAGCTTGGCGATGTCAATGTAAGCAGTGAGAATGTGGAAAGTGTATGGCAGAACCTTAGGGATAGTATGATAAATGCCGCTGTGGAAGTGTGTGGAGAAACGAAAAGAGGCAGTAGTAATAAGCGTGATGCATGGTGGAATGAGGAAGTGAAAGAAGCAGTTCGAATGAAGAAGAAAGCATGGCTAGACTACTTAGCCTCGCGGAATGATTTTAATATGAAAGAGAGATACAAGCTGCAGAAAGTTAACACGAAGGCACTTATAGAAGAAGCTCGTGAAAGGTGCAGAATGAAAGCGGATGAAAGGTTGTCGTCCAATTTCCGGGATAATGCCAAGCTCTTCTGGAAAGAGGTAGGCAAGACCCGGAGTTGTTCGGCAATCTGCAGTATGAATAAAGTGCTTAGTGTTAACAATGACGTCCTAACAGACCAAAGTGACGTCCTGCAGAGATGGAGTGAATATTATGGAAAGATGTATGCAAGAAAAGACAGAGATGCCACATCGGGAAGTGGAGCTCACTTCGATGCTCCGGATCCCGATGTCATTGAAGTCATTAGTATGAAAGAAATAGAACAAGCGATAAGAAGTATGAAATGTGGTAAGGCTGCGGGAAAAGACAGAGTCACTGCTGAGATGATCAAGTACGGTGGGTCGCGTGTCTGGGACACACTATGTCTGTTATGCAACTTGTGCTGGCGGACGGGTGAGGTCCCAGATGACTGGCGAGTAGCAGTTGTAGTACCTATTTACAAAGGGAAAGGCTCGCGCCTAAACTGCTCCAGCTACAGGGCGATCAGCTTGGTCAGCTTAGCTAGTAAGGTGTATGCAAAGGTTATAACGGCACGAATGCAAGAAAAGTCTGAAAGGTATTTATGGGAGGCTCAATGCGGATTCCGACGTGGAAGAGGTTGCATGGATCAAGTGTTTTCTCTCCGCATGATCGCGGAAAAGTTTCTGGCTCTTAGCCAGAAGGTTTTCTGCGCTTTTGTGGATCTAGAGAAAGCATTTGATAACGTTGTGGGAGAAACGCTGTGGGACTTGCTGCCAGGATATGGTGTGGACGGCTCGCTACTGCGGGCAATACAGTCGCTTTATAGGGACTGTAAGGCTTGCGTGCGAGTAGGGGGGGATGTGTCACCTCTTTTTGATGTCTGTACAGGCGTCAAACAGGGATGTGTCATGTCCGCCTGGCAATTCATAGTGTATCTGGACAGTTGCCTGCAGAAGTTGAAAGATTTTAATATGGGTGTGAATTTGGGTGACTTTACAGTAAACTGTCTGCTGTACGCTGATGATGCGGTGCTCATGGCCTCATCAGAAGCCGACCTTCAGGCATTAGTCACTAATATGAAAGAGGGGTGTGAAAGTAAGGGTCTCCGCTTGAATGCAAGTAAAACTAAGGTTCTAGTATTTGAAAGAGGTGACGTAAGAACTAAATGCGAGATTAGGGTAAACCAGGAACGTCTAGAGCAAGTGAATGAAATTTTGTATTTAGGAAGTATGTTTAGCGCGGATGGAAGATGTGATTCGGATGTGGAACGGCGAGTAGCTGCCGGAAACAAAGTTAACGGTGCTTTGTCCCAGTTAGTAAAGCGACAAAGCATCGTAAAAGAAGCACGACTGGCGATTCATAACGCAGTGCTAGTGCCAACTTTGCTTTACGGTAGTGAAACCTGGGTATGTCAGCAGATGCATGAAAGTAAATTGAATGCTGTGGAGATGCGATCACTTCGAAAGTTGTGCGGCGTTACCTTGGCTGGCCGAATACGTAACGAAGTGATACGCAATTTGGCAGGTTTGAATGAAAGTGTCAGCGTTAAGCTGGAAAAGGGCGTGCTCCGTTGGTTTGGACACGTCCAACGAATGAGTGAGGAACGATTGACGAAGAATATATATTGTTCAAAAGTAGAGGGTAGAAGGAGTCAGGGTAGGCCGAGACTTACATATGAAGACCACGTGAGCAGATTGCTCAAAAACGGAAAGGTCAAAAGTACTCGGATACCCAGACGTGCGTGTATGAAGCGATTAATGAATCTCGAAGAAGCGAAAGAAGTATGCATGGATCGCGAAGCCTGGCGATCTGTCCTCTCTGACTACCCCGTCAGGGATATAGCGTGAAGATAGTTATAATATTATAAATGTTAAAGTTTGTATGGATGTTTGTTAAACTTTCACGTAAAAATCTACTTAATAGATTTTAATGAAACTTTACAATAATATAGGTTATAGGTACATCAGAATAACACATAGGCTCCTTTTTATCCCGGGGACAGGTTCCTGTGGGAAACGGGCACGGGAAAACCTCTCTACTTGGACGAAGCCGCGGGCGTCAACTAGTACTAAATACATTTTATTTTATCACCACTTCTACAAGTCTCAGTTACAACACGCAGGAGCCCAATATTTTAATCGACATTTAAAAAAAAACTATGTAAAAGTTAGCATACTAATTGCTTTAAAAATTTATCCATAAATTGTATGGAGTCCATCACACAAATGTTTAAAAATGGTTATAACACAGTTCATTGGTATCAGAGTTGTTCAGTAGCTCGGTAGATGGCTCTGGTCATACTCATAAAATGACGATTAAAATATAGTGAAGCATTTAAATTTGTTTCGATACGGTTGCTAGAACATTCTTGCCTTGGTTAGGCAAAGGTGACGGGTTCAATCCCCGACTCGGACCAGGTTGTCTTTTTAACTTAATTAAAAAAATATTTATGTGAAAGTTAGCATACTAATTTCTTTAAAAATGTACCCATTTAAAATTCTGTTAAGATCATGAGCGAGTGAGACAGTAAAACACATACCATGCGAGTTAGTGAGACAGCAACACGATGACGTGTCAAATCTTCTTCAAACAATATCGAATTCTGAATTACAGTTCTTAACAACGATATCGGCTAAATTGATGGTGTACATTAGCAAATGATTATCAACTCTAATTAGCAAGAATAAAGGTGTAAAGTTGTGTGAACGGATAGTTTTGAGTAAATATAGGAGTGCCTATCACACCGTTTTTGGTTTACTTGATTTAACTGAAAATGATAATTTTGTACATAAATTTATTCCTGTTAGATATATGCTGTATACCAGACGAGGTACTCAGAGACGACAGATCGCCGCAGGCTTTGCGATCATTAATCGTTTTATACATGCACGTCTGGGTATCTGAGTACCTTACTGTTTTGGACCAATCTGCTCACTTGGTTTTCTAATGCAAATCTCGTTTTATCCGGACTCAATAAATTATTTATTTGGGATAAGGCGTGATCCCCGAAGGGTTGGCAGACACATATTATATGCCCACTTTTCACCGTGTGTATTTCTGTCCCACGTAATAGGTGGTGAGCTGCCGTGTTGAAATAGACTCAATAAATTACACTGTTTATTACTCGAGAACGAGAGAACAGATTTTTATTATTTGTTTTTTATTTTTTTAAAGTGCTCGTGGGCCCGCGGACTCCTTGTTTTTTAAACGATCACTGCGCTGACCAACTTTCGCTATGGCTAGTCACGAATAGTGACCACTTTGTTAGCGAGCGTTTCCACCTGTTACGTGGGACAAAAATGTATACGGTGAGATGTGGGCGTTTAATATGCCTCTGCCTAGCCCTTCGGGGATAAAGGCGTAACAATATGTATGTATGTATGTAACAAATTATAATATTTTCAAAAAATATTATTAAAAAAAAGACAAGTAAAGGCATATAATAAAAAAAATTCTAAATCATAATTATAGTTCGTTTTGGGATGTGTGTTCAAATATATTGTAGTTTTGTGAAACGGTCGTACAATATTCCCGCGGGAAACACTTAACCTAACCTAATTTTTATAACCTACTAGTTGACGCCCGCGGCTTCACCCGCGTAGAGAGGTTTTCCTGTTCCCGTTTCCCACAGAAACTTGTTCCCGGGATAAAAAGTAGCCTATGTGTTATTATTGTTAAGCTTTGTTAAGCAATATTATTGTTAAGTTTTATTAAAATCCATTCAGTAGTTTTATGTGGAAGAGTAACAAACATCCATAAAACTTTTATGTTTATAGAATTATTAAGATTAAGATTCACGCTTCTACAGATACATATTAATGTTATCATGTCCTATAGCTTACATTGGAATAAAGCTGTAATAAATGTTATAGATGTATGTTGAGTAAATAAATAAATAAATAAAAAACTAAATAAATAAATAATTAAATAAATATTTTATGGGATGTTTATGAGATAATAATTATATATTTATGGGATGTTTTATACACAGCCTCAAAAAGGTGCGTATGTGCACGTCACGGTGTAACAAGAGGTCTTCTGGACTGTGTGTAGACACACGGATGATTGAATTAGTAAATCAAACAGCACGAATTGTTGGTCGTAATACCACATATCAAACTTAGATTAGATACAGTCGAACTCCGTATTTTGATGCCTTTTTGGATTAATCTATACTAACATTATAAAGCTGGAGAGTTTGTTTGTTTGCTTGAACGCGCTAATCTCAGGAACTACTGGTCGGATTTGAAAAATGGTTTTTGTGTTAGATAACCCATTTATCGAGGAAGGCTATAGGCCAGTATATGGCTATATCATCACGCTACTACTTTGGAGAGCAGAGCAGTAGTCATAAATGTCAAAAAATCGAGCATATTTTTATGCATTATTATAGAATTTATAAGCGACAGGATTAAATTGGTTAGTCGGGAGTTCGAAGTATGTCACGGGCGAAGCCGGAGGCTTACCTAGTAGTATGATATAGCTTCATCAGTCAAGCCATTATACCCGAAGAGGTGGCAGAGGCATATAAATTCCCATTTTACCGTGTGCATTTTTGTACCACAGGTGGTGAGTTCATTGCCAAATTGGCTTAACTTGACTTAACGACTGCCATGTTGCTGGTAACCGGGACCAACGTCTTCATGCACCTTCGTTAATGTAAAATGCTACAAAGCGGTTACCCATCTCAGGACTAGTCATAGCGAAAGTTGCTAGAACGTACAAAAATTGTGTGTACCAGAGTAAGAGGTAAGAAGTGAAACATCTTTACGACATTTTTTACAGCTATAAAATTTCTCTCAAAGTCGGTAAAGAAGTTTCAATTCAAAAAATAATTATTTTTTATTTTTATGTCTGTTTCTTTGTTCCGACTAATCTCTGAAACGATTGGATAGATTTTATCAGGACTTTTACTGGCAGATATCTGATATGATAAGGAGTAACTTAGACTGCATTTTATTTTCGTATTTCCATGAAAACGGGAACTACGCGAGTAAAACCGTATCTCTAATAGTAAACATTATCTATACATATCAACTTAACTTAATTTAACTTAATATTTACATTAAATTTTTGATGATTTTTGATGATTTGAATGATTTTTTTTCCTTGTGGCAACCCTAGGTATAACAGCTGATTTGAATTGGCTCCGTATTTTATATTGTAATATTGCAAAAATAATTATAATTTTAATTAAAAACCAATTCATCATTGCCAAATAATACCATATTGAGTGTTAAATAATCATTTTCACCATTTATTGTGCTAAAAGTAAATAAATATAAACTTAAAAATTGTACCGGTGTAGTGACAGTTAGAACATCGGAAAAATTTTCAATATTTGAAATTATTACTTGGATTTGGCAAGATTTATAAAACTAATAGTTTTTTCAATCAAGGTTTCTGAGTTTATTTACTTTTACATCCTCATATGTCCATTAATAGTGTGATTTTGTAATTTTCTATGAATAAAACATAACCTCGTTTAGTTTCGCATTTCTTTGCTCTAAGTCTACTTTGCTAATAATTACTGATTCTGTAGCACGTAATTATAACAAAATGTCGAATACTAATAACATGATAATGACGCGTAAGGCCTTGGCTCATCAACAAGAGACAAGGCTTCAATTACCGTTGAAAGAATTACAGATTTTTAGGGAGAAGTGCGATAAACTGAACAAGGAAAGGGATGAAAATGAGTTAGAACTGCTAGGTATTTTAAGTAAGAACGGACAACTCAAAAAAGAACTGGCACAGTTGCATTCACTGTATACTGATACCTTACAGGATCGGGATAGGTTACAACTTATAGTTGACAGTTTTGACTCATGTAGGGAACATTATGAACAAACTCTGCACCAAATTAGAATACTAAAGGAGGAGCTACAACGATCGGAAATCAAAATATCGCAACTAGAAGACAAGAAACAGAGCACAGTGGTTCAATCTAATCAGAGTTTGTTCGATGAACTGATGGCTACAAGCTTAGATACTGCTACAGCTCACCCTTCCATTGTCATAGACCTCACTTCTGATGATGAAACCGGGGGCTGTTCTAAATCATTAAAAATTATTAAGTGTAGTAAGAATAAGTTAAAGAAATATTTAAAAATTAAAAAGTTTATTACTAAATCTAAAAAAATGATACATAAATACAAGTTTTTTATAAATAGCATGTCACTTAATAGACAGAGATTGCAACTGATTGACCAGGTAAATATGTATATGTTAGAACTTGATACTGTTGCACAACAGTACAAAACTGATACACAGGCCCTTCAATGTCAGCTTGACCGACTTCGAGACTCTTTGAAATCAATTTCATATAAATATGAAACAGCAGAGAAACAGAGTAGGGAACAGGTGTTAGCCTTAGGTAAATTAGTAAATTCATGTCATTGTCAAAATGACCAATTGACATCCGCAGGCCATGTTCCCTCCTCACCCTTAAGTTGTGAACGAATTAGATGCAATGATGAATTTTCACCAATTAAAACTGTGTGCAGTGTGGATAATAGTATATTAAGTTCAAGTAGTAATTGCGAGGCATCTACGAGTATAATAGAAAAGTTGCAAATAAAAAGTGATGCAAAGACTATTGCGATGAAATAGGTAAAAATTTTGGACATTATTTATCACAGTTAAGTCATTCTGTATTAAATCATACATATCCAGGAGCTTCATACTCTCAAATTATAGATTTTATATTGACTGGTACACACTGCATGCAGTCTACTATAGTAGTGCTGGTTGGCAGAAGAGGCAATATTAATAGTGACAAACTTTTAAAAATGTTTGATAAGTTATCAAGTCTGCAAGTAAAACAAGTAATTTTGTCCACCTTGCCATACAGCACTGCTATGGAGCCACAAGGAAAATCACTTAAGATACAAATTAAATATGAAACTACATACCATGGTATCATATTCCAAAAAAATTGAATTGTTCGATTGGAACATAATCTTCAATAATAATAGTTTGTTGACATTAGATAGATATTTTCTATCAAAATTTTTACAACGAAAGGAAGCTCTGTTGCTATCTATTTTTTTAATTTTTCAAGCCAAATTATTGGCAAGTACAACTGCTTTTATTGAGCAGGATAGTTTTGATACTTCACATTTGGAAAATGAAATTCCAAAAAACTAGTTTATAGGACAACAGATAATAAATCTGGCCAGTTGACTTTGGCCCCTGAGAATAATCTTAGTAAAAATATTGTTTTTATAAACCTGGTGCACCATAATGTTAGAGGTTTAATAAATGGTAAAGATTTAGAGTTAGAGCTATACATTAATACAAATTCTATTAATATTTTTTGTGCTACAGAGCACTGGTTAAAAGATCATCAAATCACATTGTTGAACTTTGTAAATCACCAGGTTGCTAGCTCGTTCAATAGAAAACATTCTAAACGTGGAGGCTCTTTAATATTAATTAATAAAAACTTAAAATTTAAAGAACGTAAGGATTTAGTAGCCCTCTTCATTGAGCGAGTTATTGAGATTGCCAGTATTGAGTTTGAGCATTTCATCTTGTTAAGCGTATACAGTCCCCCTGATGCTTCTTACATTAAATTTGAAGAAAAGCTTGAAGAAGCACTGTTCAAATGCCAATGTTCTAAGAAATCTATAATAGTTTGTGGAGATTTTAATGTTGATATATTAGATACATCATTAACTCCATCAGAGAGAAATAAAGTGAAAAATTTATTTAAATCCTTTAATCTGCATAGTACATTCTTAGAACCCACTCGTATTACAGCCACCAGTGCAAAATGTATTGATAATATTTTTACTGATATTAAACCTATAGATAAAGGTATTGTGGATCCTGTGGAGTCAGATCATCGTGGCCAATGGATAAAATTTCCTAAAAGTAGTAACAAAGTCAGCAAAAAGCAAATTAAATATGTACCAATTAACCAAAGTCGTTTGAATGTATTAAAGAGATTACCATATCTACCTAACTTCACTTGTGTAGACCAGTCATATAAACACTTATTTAATTTGATTAATGATGAGTTTGGCAAAGTTTTTAACTCAAAAACTCTACAGATTGGTGGTCGTCCTGTTTTCAGTGACTGGGCAACACCAGGTATCTTTAAAAGTAGAAATAAATTATTTGAATTTTATTCAGAAAAATCATATAATTTTAGGCAAACCTTTCAGGAATATGTTAAAAATTATTCAAAGATATTTAAATAAACGTGTCATCTTGCTAAGTCAAACTTCATTAAAAATAAAATTTCTAATTCTGTAAATAAAATAAAAATAACTTCGAACATCATTAACTCTGAATGCGGTAGATCTTTAGTGACTGAAAGGGATTTCCACTTAAAAGTAAATGGTTGCCATGTTACAGGGGACCTGGAAGTGGCTACGGAGTTTGAACATTTTTTCAAAAATGTACCTATATTGACAACAAAATCTCTCCAAGCATCTTCCAGTTCCGCTGAACTTTTATTAGAAGAATCTGTTCTTTGTTGCAGGGATGCATTTGTATTCACAAATATTTGTGCTCAGGACATTGTAAAAACATTTAAATGTATCGAAATTAAGAAAACCGCGGACATTTGGGGATTATCGGTCAAAACTGCATCATGTATAATTGAGGTAATTGCGCCCCATCTAGCAACTGTGTTTAATGGCTGTGTTTCTAGTGGTACATTTCCTGATTTAATGAAACACAGCAAAGTCGTTCCCTTGTTCAAGGCTGGCAGCGCTACAGAGCCGTCTAATTTCCGACCAGTGTCAGTGCTGCCAACTTTGAGCAAAGTATTTGAAAAAATAATCTTGAATCAAATGCTATCCCATTTTAATAGTCATAAAATACTCCATGCGAATCAATTTGGGTTTACGAAAGGGCGCTCAACTTCCGATGCTGGTGTTGAGTTATTAAAATGTATTCATGAAGCATGGGAAGACAAGCACGATGCATTAGGTATATTTTGCGATCTATCAAAGGCTTTTGATTGCGTTCAACATGAAACGCTTTGCAAAAAATTACACCACTATGGAATAAGAGGCAAAGCTCTCCACCTTCTGTCTTCATATTTGAACAATAGAATACAGAGGGTCGATATTAATGGTACACGTTCTGTAGGATCCATGGTTACAATGGGTGTGCCGCAAGGCTCGATACTTGGGCCATTCTTGTTCCTCATTTATATTAATGATTTACCATTTTATGTAGGGGACAGGAATAGGATTGTTTTGTTTGCAGATGACACCTCATTAATTTTTAAAATTAAAAGACAATTAGATAACTATGACGATGTAAACAATGCAATTGCAAGAGTAGTTCATTGGTTCAGCTCAAATAATCTTTGCCTTAATGAAAATAAAACTAAATGTATAAAATTTACTCTACCAAATGTAAAACAAGTTGCGGCCAATGTTCAACTGAATGGACAAGTGTTAGAGTTTGTAGAATCAACTGTGTTCCTAGGTATAACTATTGATGCCAATTTGCAGTGGGGCCCACACATAGAAAAGACAGCCTCTAGATTAAGTTCGGCTGCATACGCTGTAAAAAAGATCAGGACTCTAACAGATGTGGATACGGCTAGAATGGTTTACTTCAGCTATTTTCATAGTATTATGTCTTACGGTATTCTCCTTTGGGGGAGTGCTGCAGATTTAAATATTATTTTTGTTCTACAAAAGCGGGCTGTACGCGCTATTTATAATTTGGGCCCCAGAGTTTCTCTCCGAGAAAAATTCAAAGAAGTAAATATTCTAACTGTACCATCACAATACATTTTTGCCAATCTTATGTATGTCCAGAAAAATCTATCACAGTTTTCTAAACTCTGTGATAAACATAATATAAACACTAGAAATAAAAATAATCTTTCAGTCCACCACAGTCGACTACATAAGATTGGCGATTCTTTCCAGGGTAACTGTATACGCTTTTACAACAAGCTTCCCTGTGACCTGAGAAATTTACCTTTAAATAAATTTAAAAAGTTTATTAAAAACAAGCTTTGTGAAAAAGGTTTTTACTCCGTTACAGACTATTTGCAGGACAGGGACGCCTGGAAATGATCTGCTGGCAAAGTGAAATAATATTAAATTGTAAATAGGCCATCAAAAAAAAAAGCCTTCCTAAGTTTCTTGCCGGTTCTTCTCAGGTGGGCCGCGTTCCGAACCGGTGGTCGCTTTAAATATTTTAAATAGTGTATGACATTTTGTAAGCGCCGTTAAAATGGTCTATGCAAAATAAAGATATTTTTATTTATTCGATTTTTATTTTAATATAACCTTAAAAATATGATACATAACTAAAATATATTATTAAAAGACGTCCCTTTAGGCAAGGTTCCGAAGATACTGGCAAACTGGTACTAAGTAAACAGATACTTCAATTTTATTTATTTATTGTGTTAAACGAAGCGATACCATAAATGAACGTTAACTTACCATTTTTAGAACCAATTTGGTAATAAACACACACCAATGATGCTGAATGTAATGATCTCGTCTAACGTTTCAAATCATTCCAGTAAGCTGCCCAACATATAACATAAAAAATCTTACCGAAAATTTACACATATACCTCATCTTTACACACATCACAGGCACAGTATATATATGAGCTAAAGCGGTAAGGAAACTAGGCCTAAATCTAAAATTACTTATCTATTCTACACCGAAGCATCTGGGTTGTCTGTGTATTTAATAAAACATCGAAAGTTTTTATATTTATAATTAATTTGGACTGGTTGACTACAAAAGTCAATCAAAGAATGCAGAAGGCAACGGATGTGGACCTAAAAATGGCAAAAGAGGAGTACAAAAGGTATAAGTGTGTTGCAAAAGAGATGATGAAAAGAAAGAAAGAGAATGACAGAGGTGAATTTGATAAAAGGTTATCTGATGACTTCCAACAGAATATGAAATTCTTTTGGAAGTCCATACGAACAGTGAGGGGTCAACAGATGACATCGCATCTCAACCATATCAGAAACCATGATGGTAGTCTTGTGAAAGGAGAAGAATGTGTGATAAAAAGATGGAAGCAATATTTTGAAAGCTTCTTTGAAAAGAGGATATGCAAGTACAGACTAGTTTCTGGGAAATGAATGAAATTGGTAAGGAAGAAGTCATAAGTATGGAAGAAATAGTGGAAGCATTGAATAGCATGAAAGTGGGAAAAGCTGCGGGACCTAATAGGATCTCTGTCGAGATGCTGAAAGCGGGACAAGGCGTGGTAGCTTGCCAGCTGTACTGCCTTTTCAACCTATGTTGGAGGAATGGTAGCGTACCAAGAGATTGGTGTAAGGCTGTCATCGTGCCGCTTTATAAGGGAAAAGGGTCACAGCAAGAGTGCAAAAACTACCGCAGCATAAGCTTGCTCAGCATCGTCGGCAAATTGTATGCAAAAATTTTGATAAAAAAGAGTGATGAATGAAACTGAAGGAAAAAAGGATCGTAGCAAGTGGAAAACCATAGTCTCTGCCTACCCCGATGGGAAACAGGCGTGATAATATGTATGTATGTATGTATGTAAAATTTATTTGAGACTAGCTGATGTCCGCAGCTTCGCCCGCGTAGTGAAGTTTTCCTATTCGAGATTTCGTACTCACGAAGAATGTAGCTTTCTAATGTTGAAGGTTTTTTTTTAAATCGGCTTAGTAGTTTCTGTGCCTATTCAGAACAAACAAAACTAAAATTTTGCCTCTTTATAATATTAGTATATAGATAGATAGCCCTGTCACAATAATAGTTATATACTTAGATTGTTATTATCAGTGTATAAAATAAAAAAAAACTAAAAATTAATATAAATTATTTTTACTTTATTTAATTGCGGTAACTCAACTCACGGAGTACTACTGCAATATCCGCTTTTGCAGCCTATGGATACGTGCGTCTGTGTGAGTGAGAAGATTCGCAAAACCGAAATCTTTTGTATGAAGTTTCCTTACTGCTTATATTTGTACTGTGTCATATTGTGTACACAAAATGACAAGAATACAACAATATAATATTGAAAGATTGATGCGACCTACAATACTCCTTTGTTGAAGAAATATTGTCTCATTAAAATGATTTATTTTATTTTATGTGTGCCTGTTTGTGTATTTCGTGTCATTATTGTCGCTTCAATTTTGTGTAATACCTTTTTATTAGTTATGTGTGTGTACGTCAATCATTTTATACACAAATATATATCTTTGTTATTCAAAAACATAAAAGCTTTTTATAAAAACTTGTGTGGTAGAGATAATCTTTTAAAAAATTACGCCTTGAGAATATTTAATTTGTTTTTTTTTACGTAGTATTTAGTTTTTTCGCATTTTAAATAAATAAATAAATATCCATCACGCCTTATCCCCGAAGAGGTGGCAGAGGCATATTATATGCCCACTTTTCACCGTGTGGATTCCTGTCCCACGTAATAGGTGGTGAGCCCATTGCCGTGTTGAAATAGACAGACGCAGGCTGTGGCTACCTGCTGTTGAAATTTTTTTAAGTCGCCTATAAGGCCTTCAAACAGGCTTAACGACTGCCATTTTACTGGCAACCGGGATCAACGGCTTAACGTGCCTTCCGAAGCACGGAGACGCTCGCAAATGTAAATGCCACAAAGTGGTCACCCATCCGACGACCAGCCATAGTGAAAGATGCGTACCTCTGTGATCGTTTACCGAACACTGAGACCGCGGGGCCACGAGCGCTTCTCTCGCATTTTATTTAAATAAAAACACTTAACTATCTTCACACTGTATCCCTAACGGGGTAGTCAGAGAGGACAGATCGCCAGGTTTCGCGATCCATGCATACTTCTTTCGCTACCTGCAGATTCATTAATCGCTTCATACATGCACGTCTGGGTATCCGAGTAATTTAGACCTTTTCGTTTTTGAGCATCCTGCTCACATGGTCCTGCACCCTGACTCTTTCTACCCTCTACTTTCGTACAACATAATATTTTGCACTCAATCTTGCACTCAATCTTGCACTTACTTATTCAATGGGCGTGTCCAAACCAACGGAGCCCTTTTCCAGCTTAACTTTGACACTTTCATCCAAACCTGCTATATTGTGTATCACTTCGTTACGTATATATTATATGGAATATACTATGCTTCCTTTAATTTACCTGTTGAACTGAATTGTAAAAAAAAAAAAAAATTAATTTAAGCAACAATAGTATGAATCTTATACGTAAGAAGAAGAAGAAGAAGGAGTTTTGAGAAATCCTATATTTCCTTGTTTTGGAGCATCAAAAGCAAAAGTAATGCTATTTGATTTAGTCACGCACTAGTTAAGTTTTTCCGTTCCCGTTTCCCACAGGAGCTTGTCCCATGATAAAAAGTAGCCTATGTGTTATTCTGATGTGTAAGCTATATTATTGTGAAGTTTCATAAAAATCAATTCAGTAGTTTTTACGTGAAGCAGTAACAAACATACATCCATACATACATTCTTACAAACTTTCGCATTTATAATATTAGTAAGATAAAGTGGTCAAAATAAAGTCTTTAGACATAAAAATCTCAGTACATTTGCAGGCTACCGAAACAAATGTTAAATTCCCGTCAGTAATGACTTGTTTGTTAAGCCTCAGGTTAAGCCAACCGTACCTGAAACCTGGCATACTGACTAATGGAAGGTGTTCTTCCCCCTAGAGGGGTTGGAGACCGTCGGCCGTCATTTTGAATATTATTATTCTCGAATATTTAAAAGCAAACCCAACAAAAGCTTGTAAACAATTTATCGGGGCCTTGTCAGGTTTTACGGAAATTAAAAGTGTCACAGATTGTTGTAAGATATTTCCAGTAACTGGTTCGAAGTTTATTGGTAATAATATTTAATTATCTTTTCTTCAGTATCTAATAATCTCCTTCAACCATCTTAGTGTTGCTATACACGGTAGAGAAATATTGCGTTACTAAATTCTTTTTGAAGTGAAACTTCTTTATCGACGTTGAGAAACAATATCGTCACGTTTTTCTGTTATGAGCCATGTTGTTTTGAAGTAAAACTTCTTTATCATAAGTGAAACTTCTTTACGTATGAGAGAAATGTTATAGCTGTAAAAAATGTCATAAAGAATTTTTACTTCTTACCTGTTTTCTCACACATTTTCTTTTTCATATTAGTCTATTACGCGTTACTTCTATATTATACCTGGATTGGGAGCCTGTTCACTTTTACTTGACTGTTAGGATTTGCTATCATTAGATATTTGATATTTTTGGAAGTCACTGCCACATGACCTCCTTTCTAGAGGACTGGGAGGTCAGACGGCAAGGCGCCTGCGTTCTTTAATTTGCAGATGTATCTGTAACAGGTAAAGTCGCTTGCACTTTGTAGATTTTGGTAGGCCACATACACACACGTCCAATGAATGAGAGAGGAATCATTGACGAGAAATAATTATTGTGGGAAAGTAGGTCTCCTTGTCAGTATTGACATAGATTTACATACGAAAAGCACGACACGCAGATTGCTCAAATACAGATAGGGCAAAAGTACTCGAATACTCATATGTGCATGAATGAAACGATTTATGATCAGCCGGAAGCGAAAGTTGTGTGCAAAGTTTGATGATCTGGCCCCTCTGACTACCCCACCAGGAACACAGCGTATGTAGTTAGTTAGTATTAAATTATTTCAAAATGTATACATGAAAATGAAAAATCTTTATTCATGTAGTATATATTGGGTGTTAACACTTAAGAACGTCAAGATTATGGCTTCTACGTTTACATTTACTGCCTTCGCAAAGCAAAGCAAAGATTCGCAAAGCAATAGGCAAAAGCAAGGAAGAACCTGAGAATAAACTTATGACTTTTATAACCGCCAGTAATTACAATAGTTTGATTTACATGATATTTGACCAATTATATAGTAATGAGTTATTACAAAAGAAACAAAATCAATGTTACGTTCAAAATCAAATCAAAATGACAGCGATTCTAGTTGCCAGTTCTAAAGGCAGAGCACCTACTCTTTATGACGAAGAATCTGGCAAGAAAATCCATGGATGCTCTTTTAAAGTGTAGGTATGGCTTACAATATTAAACTACACTTACAAGAAGCGTAATAGCAAAGTGATATTCCGTCTCTTCATATTCTTCTAACAAAAAGTGTATAATGCATGACGAGCATCTCATTCTACTTACTGACTAATTTTCCCGAAGTTTCCGGGCAACGTGAACTTTGTCCGGCTACTTACATAATGTTACATTCAAACTATTTCATACTTAGTTACAAATTCACCAAGTATTTTGCAACTACACTGAAGAAAATGCCAAGTTTCCTCGGTCAAGTGTGACTATTTACAAGTACAAATTGTAGTTTAACTATCTTTTGTTAGGAATTTCTTGGTATAAGGAAGAAAACTTCGCCCTAAGTGTTAGCTGGTGTTGCTAGTTAAAAACTGTGGGCGCCATCTTGGTTGTCTGAAAAGTGTGAGCTGCATGTTGCTAAAAAATTTACAAATAACGTGTCTAGTTAGGTACAGTGTGCTGTAAGTTTTTGTTTGAAGTATTCTATATCACGCCGTTGATGTTTATTTCACGGTGTTTAGACTTGTAGGGACTTTGAAGTATGAAATATAGTACATTAGTGCAAAGGCCATTCATTGCTGGAGCGTTTTCCACATTCAAAAAACGCTCCAGCAATGAATTAGATTTTTTTTGTCCGTAAATTTGGTACATCGAGTGTTCTTTTTTCAAAAAAAATGACAATATTTCCATGCATGTTCGATAAAATGTACATTGTATGTCAGTAGTTTTGAATTTAGTGTACCTATACTATTTGAGCAGTTAGGTACTGCGCATCATGGTATAGTAACTTGGAACATTGAACAATGGATGTAAGTTATTTTAAAACAGCACCATCTGGGCAATAAGTATAGGCAACCGTAAGTAGCAAATAAATTATATCAAATTTTCGATAGATGGCGTTGCAAAAGACCTGTAGTATAAACTGACGCAATAGTATGGAAATCTTACCCGCGTTATTGAAATGTGTATATTAATTATTATTATTTTTTTTTTATTTATTATTAATTATATTATTAAATTTTAAAATGGAATGTAACAAATACAAATATAAAGAATCAACTGAAATAGATTTATCTGATAAACGACGCTTATGATATTAATATGTTCATGGAATTCATAATTTTGACTATTGCAAATAACCTAAAAATATAAGTAACCTAATCACTAGAAGGCGGTAAATACAATGACTCAAAAAAATCCATCGAGTTTCCTCTCTAAGGGTCAGTATCGCCGTATCGCGTTACATTGAAATAAACGGATTTTAAAACTTTAAACTACTTACTTACGCAATACCTGCTAATATAACAGTCGTTTGCCATCGTCTTATAACTTGAGAACGGATAGGCTGGTTTTTATGATGCTTTATTTGGTGGACTTTACTCTACCCCGCATAACAGATGAAGTTAAAAAAAAAACATTGACGCTTTTATCCTTGAAGGCATGGCAGAGGCGTAGTATATGCCAACATTTTTAGTTCAGTTTTTCAATCAGTTTTATCCTATGTAACATGTTGCGGTGTAGTGGTGGTAAGCCGTGTTGCCGTGTCGAAATGGACAGGCGCCGGTAGTAAATTCCTACTGTTTAAAATTTTTCAAGCCGCCCAATTCTTACCGTGCCTTCCAAGGCAAGGAAACGCTCGTAAATGCAAATACCACAAAGCGGTTACCCATCTGAGGACCAGCCTACATAGCTAATGTTGCTTAACGCAGTGATCGTTTACAGAACACTGTGATAGCGATGCCTACGTACGCTTCGAGCGCATAGCAGAATAAGTAAAATAATTCTGAAAAAAAAACCTATTTCTCAAAAAAAATCTATTGAACCTGATTCTTAAGCGGTACAAAGCTCGCTTCTGCCACTAAATCATTATATTAGTACTAGCTGACCCCCGCGGCTTTACCCTTGACATACTTCTAACCTCCGTCCCACCCATTTATTCCCGTCGCTTATTACTTTTACAAAAATGTATGAATGTTTGCGCAATTTGTTGACATTTATAATTACTGCTCCACTCTCTTGGGTAGTAGCGTGATAATATATAGCTTATAACCTTTCTCGACAAATGGGCTATCTAACACAAAAATATTTTTTGATTACTATCAGTAGTTCCTGAGATTAGCGCTTAGCAACATATTTTAAGATTCAATTTTATTTAGACTGTTTACACTATTGATTGATGGCACTTGGTGGAACTTGCTACACATCTTGAACTAAATCACTTGTACTGTTCCACTTATCTAAAACACTTGTACTGTTCCCCTTATTTAAATAACTGGAACAGAACAAGTGTTTTAGTTCAAGACAATTTTATTTATATAGGTGGATGTAACTCTGTTTATTTGCACGCTGTATCTGATATGTCATGGCATCTTATTGACATCGGAAAGTAAAAGGAGACCACGATTTCATTGAATTACAAATTTTCTTATTACACGCGCCACTCGCTGGGATATCAAATTCCTTATACGTTCGACTCAGTGCGATATTATTATAATCACAATTCACAATCTATACTAATATTATAAAGCTGAAGAGTTTGTTTGTTTGTTTGGTTGAAAGCGCTAATCTCAGAACCTACGGGTAGGATTTGAAAAAATACTTTTTGTTAGATAGCCCATTTATCGAGGAAGACTATAGGCTATATATCATTACGCTACTACACTAGGGAGCAGAGCAGTAGTTATAAATGTCGACAAATCGGGCAAATTTGTATGCATCATTGTAGAATTTATAATCGACGGGATTAAAAAGCTGCGACGGGAGATCGAAATATTCCACGGGCGAAGCTGTGGGGGTCATCTAGTTATAATATATTCGATAGAGTTCAGAATAAACCTGTACAATAGAAATATTAAAAAAATACTAGTTTTTTTTTCATTTTTAAATAATTCTCTTTATTACCCTATAAATGAAGTCCGAGACTACCAGGACTTTAATGAAGTCCGAGACTACTAGGACTTTAATTGCATTAGTGTCTAGCACATAAGACCTTTTAGCCTTTTTGTTACCACCTCACTAAGTGGGCATATAATATATATGTCTCTGCCACCCCTTAGGGGATAAGGCGTGATAGATAAAAAAAAACCTCACTACAAAGGCAAGGGGTTCATAATTTCTGCCAAATTTAACATCTAAAATAGACACATATTGTTTTATTTTATTAAATTATTTCGGCCGTTTAGACCCACCCCAGTACTTGTTCGAGGTTGCCAGTAAAATGGCAGTCGTTAAGCCTGCTTGTAGGCCCTATTTATGGGCGGCTTGAAAAAATTCAACAGCATGTACCCACAACCTGCGTCTGTCTATTTCAACACGGCAATGGGCTCACTACCTGTTCTATCCTACCTACCTACCTACCTACCTCTACCCACGTGGGACAGGAATCCACACGGTGAAAAGTGGGCATATAATATGCCTCTGCCATCCCTTCGGGGATAAGGCGTGACGGATATTTATTTATTTTATTTCTATTGGCGCGTTAGGGAAAAATTATGAGAGTAAATTTTTACGGTGCGCGCGCAGACCGTCGCGAAAAATCGACACCATGAAGTTAGCTGATAAGTGTTTCGATTACAACTTAGAACTACATACAAAATAGTATTCATTCTTTTGATGTTTTTTTACTAATTTATGATTTCTGTGACAAACAAAGAGTTGTGGTATATGTGATGACATCTTATTAGATTAATAAAGTATAACTTCTAACGCGTGTACATAAGTACACACACACACATTTTTTTAAATGGATGTTCATATCATATTATTTATTGTTTACAGGTACGTGAGTATGAAATATAGAAGGTATTTTCATCTATCAAGTAGAGGAATATTGTAGGTAAGTGGATACGGCAGGTAGTTTTCAGAGTTACTTCCAGACCCTGGATTTGGAGTAAATTTTGAACGTTTCATAATTCCCACCGATGACTTATCGGACTGGAAAATCATACAAATACCAGCTGTCTAGTTCCGATCACCGTAAGTGCTCATAAAGATAACCCCAGGATTTCCCCAGTATACTTCTTCTATCCTTCTGAGAGGTGTGCGCGAGAAACCATCGTGGACTGCTTCTGTATCAAGTAGCAGCCCACATGCAGTCTCAAGACCTCGTTGACTGTGGTCATGGAGATCGGTAGTCCTGGGCGTTGACAAGTCTAGATTTTGAGTGTAAGATCTGCTTTTAGCAGTTATGATTCAATTTTTATCTTCTTTGATATTATGTAATTACTGGCTGTGAGAAAAGAGTGGCCATGAGTTTTAACATCTAAAATAGACACATTTTATAAAATTTATTTGGCCCTTTAGAACAACCTCAGTTCAGTGCTTCGGAAGGCACGTTAAGCCGTTGGTCCCGGTTGCCAATAAAATGGCAGTCGTTAAGCCAACTTGAAGGCTTTATGGACGGCTTAAAAAATTTCAACAGCAGGTCGCCCCAGCCTACCTCTGTCCATTTCAACACGGCCATGGGCTCACCTCCTGTTACGTGGGACAAAAATGCATACGGTGAAATGTGAGCGTTTAATATGCCTCTGCCTACCCCTTCGGGGATAGAGGCGTGATAATATGTATGTATGTATGAGTTTTATTGCCAGGTTCTTCCTCAGGCTCTGCCTATTGCTTTGCGAATCAGGCAGTAAATTTAAATGTAGAAGCCTACATAAATACAGGTTGTCCATTTCATTTCAATATTAGGTGCAACTGGCGTATGACCGGTCGTTGATCGATAGCCATTAGGTGCCACATCTACCAAATGAGGCCACTTCGTCTCTGGAGATATTATGAATGCTCTTTACACCTAAACTTCGACTAATTTCTTACAAATGAAGTTGAAAAATGATATATTATCATAAGTATATAAGCTGTTACCGGGGCTATACGTGGATATTTCACATTTGTTTTGTTGATGAGAAATTTGTACTTGGCAATAAACTCGACAGATCCCACATCCGTCCGCATAGGCGGTGATTTGGTCGAGCGCACGGACCAGGTTAAATACCTGGGATCTGTTTTTCACACGTCCAGTGACATCGATTGCGATGTCAAGTCACGCATTGCTGCCGCGTGGGCCAAATGGCAGAAGATGACCGGTGTCATTTGTGACCCTAAAATGCCGATCCGGTTGAAGGGACAGGTCTACAAAACCATTATTAGACCTGTCCTTTTACATGGCAGTGAGACGTGGCCGATATTGGAGCGACACAAGCAGGAGCTGCGTGTCACGGAAATGAAGATGCTGCGGTGGATGTGTGGGGTCACGCGGATGGACCGCGTGAGAAACTCTCGCATCCGCGGCAGCCTTCACGTCCGTGACATTGCAGACAAGTTGCAAGAGTGTCGCCTTCGTTGGTATGGTCACGTCTTGCGGCAACCGCCGGGCTACGTAGGTAACAAATGTCTGGCCATGTCAGCCCCGCCGGGTCCCGGTAAGAGGGGAAGACCCAAGAAGTGCTGGCTTGACGTCGTAAGGGATGACATGCGTGCCAATGGTCTCACTACAGGGGATGCCGAAGACCGTGCGAAGTGGAGGAGAAAATGTAGGAAAGCGGACCCCGGGCGTCGCGAGACGCAACTGGGACAAACGCTCGGATGATGATGATGATGATGAGAAATTTGTACCAAACGTACTCGACGACTGAAATCATGTACTCCTAAGTACCAAAAAAATTAAATACCTGGTCGAAACGTCAGGCAACAAAAAGTATGTGAAATGGTCGCGATTAGCCCCGGTTATAAAAAATATAATTATAGTATGCTATTCGATGGTTTAAAAGTTAGTGCAGAATATTATCTATACAAAATATAGAGCTTGTTTATTTGTTTGATTGTATGTTTGTTTGGTTGAAGGCGCTAATCTCAGGAACCACTGTTCTGAATTGAAAAAATATTTTCGTGTTAGATAGCACATTTATCGAGAAAGGCTAGGGTTATATATCATTACGCTACTAATTAGGAGAGCGGGGTGGTGATCATAAATGTAAACAAAGCGGGAAAATTTTCATAACTTTTTGTAAATGTAATAGGCGCTTACATTATTTAGGTGATTAAATAGGTGCGATGGGTTTCGAAGTAAGTCACGTGCGAAGCCACGGGGTCAGCTGGTTGTTTTATAAATTTATTTTTGAACTTTCAACATAGAAAGCTAGTTACAAATCCGCAACATTGTAACCTATTTTATGTTGTTTAAGCCTTAAACTGAATGGTCCATTAAAACTGCGAACGGCTGAGCGCGTTATACAATCTACTTATTCGGTGAACTGAATATTAAGTACTAAGTTATAAATATCTGTACATTAGCGGTCAAAAGTTTTCAATTTGGTTTTTGTTATTTATTTATTAATATGTGTGAAGCGAAAACTTTATACCCCTTTTTAAAAGTTGATTGTAAAAGCTACAGTTGTATTTGTATTGAGAGGAAGTGTTAATCTATTTTTTTGACAAGTTCTTGATTTATAACTGTGTAATACTTACAGAGTATCACTTAAGAAATATTTGTGCACAATTTAGGGTTATTTCGTTAACTCGCACACAGAAAATGGCTCGGATGGCACATTTTAAATTAATTATTTTGACTAGTCGTCAATTCGCACACATGCACACACCTGAATTTAAGTACTGTGCGAGTTGACGAACAGAAAAAAACAAATTTACTAATTTACTATTTGTGACGTAGAAAGGGGTAGGCTGGGGGTGAATTTAGGGTAACTTACGCACAGAGATGAAGGAAAGATGCATTTGCAAGTACATGAGCATTTATTTGACTAATTAAGCAAGGTCGGAGCGGCAATGGTAGTTAGGTAGCGATGACGTCACAAGTTTTCTGCGTGCTCGTTAGCGAATAACCCTCAACTTCATGGTTTTAGACCCAGCTGTTTCAGTCGCGCATTGAACGATCAGTCAGACTTTCTACTTTATGTATTTAGTCTATATCACGTCCATAATTTACAATACATTTGGCATAATTATGCTTAATCTTGAGTACTCTCAAATACAATCTCGGAGCGAATGTTAATCCGTATTGGATATACTCTACAGAGATCTGATAGCATTTGATTTTCAATGCACCATTGTGTATACGTTCGTGAAATGCTCCAACTAAGCTAATTATGCCATGTTAAATGCATGCATAATAGGCTATGTTAATTTCGGAGTGAGCTCGGTGTAGTAATTCGGTGTTGAAGTTGCAGAATATAAATTAAACTTTAGTCTTATTCGAATTAGTCTTTCACTTGAGATATCTAAGTCTTTGGGAATTATTTTGTCTGATGCAGTTACGAGTGTTTCAATGATCTTAGGTTCTCCTAGATTAATTTGTGTGATCTGTGAATGTTTATTTTGGAGTTTGGGTATTAAACATACATTTATGACTATTTTTACAGCAATTAGTATGCTAGCTCATTCATTATAACATGTGTATACATCATAGCATGCCGCTAGTATTAATCAGCCATCATAGCGTGCCGCTAATACTAGCGGCACGCTATGATGGCTGTTTTGACGTTAGTCCTTTCATGAAGTTTCGTATTAGTTTTAATTACATTTTATTTGTAGAAATATGTGAATAGTCGACCACTTTACAGTATTTATACTACGGTAGAAAACAGAGTACTTATGTAAAACAAGTTAAATATCATAACTATTGTAATACGTAACGGCCATCATAGCGTGCCGCTAGTATAATTAAGGTAAAAAGAGATAGCTCAGTTCAGGACGGGGCTTAAACCAGTGACGTTCACCTAACTAGGGCTATGCTTTGAGTCAAATGAGCTACCAGAAGTAGTACTAAACAACAACTTACAATTTTTCACTTTTTGACTGCCACTGTGGCGCGGTGGGAGTGTATTCGACTGCTATGCAAGAGGTTGTGGGTTCGATTCCCGATTGTGTGATGAGCACGATGGTTTATTCTGAGTCTGGGTGTTATTTATCTATAATATGTATGTATTTAGAAATATATAAGTATGTTTATGGTTATTCTTTTCCCTCGTTAGCTCTGCTAAGTTTGGAATCAGATGGCGTTGTGTGAGTTGTCGCGATATAATCTATTTTTCACTATTCCTGCTTCAAAACCCCGCTAACTCAGTGTTCTGTAAACAATCACTCAATCACTGCATTAAGCAAATTTCGCTAAGGCTGGTCCTCGGATGGGTGACCATTTTGTGGCATTTCTATTCACGAGTGTTTCCATGCGTCAGGAAGGCACGCTGAGTCGTTTGTCCCAGGTGCCAGTAACATGGCAGTCGTTAAGCCAAATTGATTGGCGCCTTGAAATTTTTCGATAGCAGGTAGCCACGTGATTTAATTACGGCAATATGCTTACCATTTATTACGTGGGACATTTTATAACTAAAGAATTGTGGGGTTTTAATATGTTACTGCCTATTTCTTTGAGAATTAAAGCGTGATTATTATTTATGTAAAAATTCTGTGTACATAACATGTTAGAAACTAAAAAACCAAACTATCTTCACGCCGTATCCGACGGGGTAGTCAGAGAGGACAGATCGCCAGGCTTCGCGATCCTTGTATACTTCTTTTGCTTCTTCAAGATTCATCAATCGCTTCATACACGCACGTCTGGGTATGCGAGTACTTTTTAGCAATCTGATCACGTGGTCTTCATATGTAAGTCTCGGCCTACCCTGACTCCTTCTACTCTCTACTTTCGCACAGTAAATATTCTTCGTCAATCGTTCCTCATTCATTCGTTAGACGTGTCCAAACCAACGGAGTAGGCCCTTTTCTAGCTTAACGCTGACACATCACTTAGTTATTTCGTATTCGGTCGGCCAAATTTGTTACTGCCTATTTCTTTGAGGAATAAACCGTGACTATAATGGATGTATAAATTCTGTGTACATAACATGTTAGAATTTTAACAAATTCAAATTGCTAATGTCAAATGTATACACACAAACTAGGTATTTATCAGAGGTAAATTTGCCTCTCGACAATAGAAACTTTGTTGTGTATAGCAAAGTTTAGCTGGCCGTTGTTAGCTGCTGTGTTATGGCGCTGTTTGAACTGAAGTTTAGCTGTGTTTGGTTTATCATTAACACATTATTATATGGCTATAAAATTAGCAACAATTTTCTGAAAGTGTTGCTAATTCTAGAGCTATTTATGTAGTGTTTTGTTTGAAGTTAAAATTTAGCCAGAATTAGAAAGTAAGAATAAAGTAATAGTTAAAACAAAGCTTTTTAATTGTATTTAGAAAGCTGTAAAAGAATATTTATCAGCATGTTCTTTGATTGGAAACCTATATAGGAAAGCATATAATACCTAAACTGGCAAACACAAATAATATATTTAACTTACTTATACTAATAGTTGCCCACGATACTGACTTTGCTAGTTTATTTTTCACGCTAATCTCAGCAAACCCTTTTATTTATCATTCATAAGAACATTTGCTGGCAAGCATTTAGTCCCACGTAACAGGTGGTGTTGAAGAGGCCAGGCGCAGGTTGTGGCGACCTTCTGTTGCAGTTCAGGCCGCCCATATAAGGCCTTCAACGGGGCTTAACGACTGCCATGTTACTGGCAACTGACCAACGGCTTAACGTGCCTTCTGAAGCTGTGCCTTCGTAAATCGAGGTGCCATAAACCGGTCAACCAACTGAGGACCAGTCATAACGAAAGTTGCTTAACGCAGTGATCCCGACACCACGTATCACCCTCGAGAGTATAAATTTAAATTCATTTTAAAAGAACTTATTCAAAAAGATTTTGATACACCTATTCATAAATATAACTACAAACTATCAAAACCAGTAATCTACACCTATTAAATTACTTTAGTTTGTGATATCAACTAGCAAATACAATCTCTGCTGAACTCTCAACTTGATTACGCTCTGAAGGTGACGTGTCAAAGGTGAAACGGTTCAATTTAGACTTGTAAAGGCTATCAACGGCTAGATAGGGCTCGCGATCTATTCAGGAGTTAATACAGCAAGTTAGAGGTTTTGAGCTTATAGCAAATCTGAATTGCAATCTTTTATGATACATGCCTTTGATGTATGAAGCGCTCGTGGCCGCGCTAACTCAGTGTTCTGTAAACGATCACTGCGTTAAACAACTTTCGCTATTGTTGGTTACGCATGAGTGACCGCTTTGAGGTATTTTCATTTACCAGCGTTTCTGTGCTTCGCGAGGCACGTCGTTCGTCACGGTTGCCAGTAACATGTTAAGTCGTTAAACCAAATTGAAGGCCTTATGAGCTTGAAAAATTTCAACAACAGGTAGCCACAACCTGCGTCTGTCTATTTCGACACGGTAATGAGCTCACCACCTACTTGGGACAAACAAGGTGAGGTGGGTTTTCACGCCAGAGTAGAGATGCTTATTATACATACATACATACATATCGTCACGCCTGTCTCCTATCGGGGAAGGCAGAGACTTTGGCTTTCCACTTGCTACGATCCTGGCATACAACTTTCGGTTCTTCCACTTTCATAAGTGTTTTCATACACACACGCCGGTTAAGGGTACTCTTGACCTGACCTTTTTCCAAAATGTCTTCTATTTGATTGACATATGTACGTCGAGGTCGCCCCTTACGAGTTTGCCCATTCACTCTCTTCTGATAAATCTGTTTCGTTAGTCTACTTTCATCCATCCTCTCCACGTGTCCGAACCATCTAAGCATACCTTTTTCTATCTTAGTCACTACTTCTTCTACCATACCGCAATGTTCCCTTATCACACTGTTCCTTTCTTTGTCCATCATTTTCACTCCAGCTATACTCCGCAGACTTCTCATTGCTTATTCTCATGCTTATTATATAAGTGTCAGATTCGTCCGTGCGTAGAATACTGCTCACATCTCTGGGTTGACTCCGCCAAGTACCTGCTTGAAGCTCTCGACGCGTTGCAGCGTCGTGCCACCCGTATTATTGACTGTCCGTGTTACTGACTGGCAGTCTGGAACTGTTGGAGATGCACAGAACATTCGTTAGTCGAAAAACTCTTCCACTTGGTCCCACCCTCTTATGTCCGTTCTCAAACAACACGGGCGGGGCAGAGATGTCATCCTCACACTGTGGACATAATTGTGCCTAGAACCGAAAGATTCCGCAGGTATTTCTTGTGTCGCACCATTACGCATGGAACTCTCTGCCAGCGCACGTGTTTCCCTCCTCTTACAATCCTGGCTCTTTTAAAATACGCGTAGCGGCCCTCAGTCACGGATCGTCGTCTCTGCTTTCTATAAGGCGGGCGGCGCCATTTTGACGTGTCAAATATAAAAATAACAAATACTGTATTAATCTTTATCAATTAAAATACGTTTGTTGATTCGAGAATTTCATTAAAATTATTTTTTCGCTAAATGCAAATTAAATAAATATCTTAATATAGTATAAATATCTATAAAATCAAAATTATGCACAATGAATTTTTTTCTAAATTTATGAACAATTTCATGTTATTAACATTTCACCATAATTCGACCAGGTCTTGCTGGCGTACTAGAGAGCTGAGAAGTAATCAACTAATTTGGAAAATGTTCATACATTATTGTGAAATTATTAAACGATGGGATTAAATAGGTGCCACGGGGTTCGAAATATGTCACGGGCGAAGTCGGGCGGGTCAGCTAGTCCTAAGTTCATACCCTTCTTAATAGGTTTGTCCTCGTCGGACAAATATCTTTTCTCCTTTAGTAAATTGTTACAAAATAAGACTGAAGAATATTATTACTACAATAAGTGTTTTAATAATATGAGATAATATCCCCAACTGCAGCAATTTCATCTCCACCAACACTACAACTGTGTATTTTAAAAGAAAATTGGGACAGTTTTCTCGTGGTCTATCGTGTCAAGACACATTTACGCTGAAAATATGAAGCTTGCCTTTTCCAGAGACGTCGAAATAGTGAAATTTCCTATTTCGCAGCAGAAAATTGTTAGTTGAACTTATTGACGTAGAACATTTCCAGATGTGTTGGGTTTTCCAGCCACCGTTCCAGGAATTTTTCTAGAAGATAATCTGATTTTATCGAATAAACAGCCAAGGAGACACATATTGATCTAGAGGCCATTAAGGTGACAGTATATCCGCTTCAGTCCAATAGTAGTGTATGCGATTGCTATAAGTTAGGTCTCAAGTTCAAATCCTATTTATTGTATGTATTGAAACAAATCTATACTAATATTATAAAGCTGGCTTGACTGCCTCAGTGGCGCAGTGGTAATGCATGCGACTGCCGCGACTGAGTTTCCGGGTTCGATTCCCGGGTTGGATCAAATATCTGTGTGATCCACAAATGTGTATTTCGGAGTTTGTGATTTTTGTTTTGTTTTGTTTGTTTATAAAATTTTGTATATCAGTTGTCTAAATCCCATAACATAAGCTTATATTACATTGGGTTAAACGACGCGGTGTAATAAAAAAAACTGAAGAGTTTGTTTGTTTGGTTAAACTACAGGTTCTAATTTAAAAAATCTTATTGTTTTGCATAGCCTATTTATCAAGGAAGGTATACCATTACGCTTTGATCCAGATGAGAAAACAAAAATAATAAACAACGGTGTTAAAGTGTGCGTTTCCTTTGCTCCGCAAAGATGTCCAATCAAAAAAAGCACTCCGTCAAAAATTTGTCGAAATTTGTCAAAACCGAATGCAACAAACCAAAAATTTGTCAAAGTAGAAATAAAGAAGATATTAGGGTTTAAAGTTGGCCGCGCGAACGAAACGTGGAGGATTGCGCGGCCACGGAGATCTCAGCAACTACATGGGTTAGAGACCTAATTCTTTTAGTCAATTAAAGATTGAATTTGTCAAAAATTGTCGAAAAAAGAAGTATAAGCTCTAGAGCAATATTTTACTAAATATTCGCCTTTGAAGTTATGGCCGCGCAATCCTCCACTCGTTGTTTCATTAATGTTGATTATTTTTTAAACCTCACATTTACTTATATTAAAATTAACACAAGAAGAAGGATCTTAATTTGTCGAAACTAATGAAAGCAATAAATATTACTAAAGTTTAGTTAAACAGGAGATATCGGTCCAAAACAAAAAGTCCGTGGCCGCACGAACGAAACGTTACTTTCTAGGCTCATATCTCACTACCTATAATTGCTAGGATTTTGATCTGAACTTCCATTTATTCGGCATATTAACTTCATTTTAAAAATTTAAACGTCGGTGAATGTAAGAAGCGCTCGTGGCCCCGCGGTCTCAGTGTTCGGTAAACGATCACTGAGGTATGCAACTTTCACTATGGCTGGTCGTCGGATGGGTGACCACTTTGTGGCATTTACATTTGCGAGCGTTTCCGTGCTTCGGAAGGCACGTTAAGCCGTTGGTCCCGGTTGCCAGTAAAATAGCGGTCGTTAAGCCTGGTTGAAGGCCTTATAGGCGGCTTAAAAAATTTCAACAGCAGGTAGCCACAACCTGCGTCTGTCTATTTTAACACGGCAATGGGCTCACCACCTATTACGTGGGACAGGAATCCACACGGTGAAAAGTGGGCATATAATATGCCTCTGCCACCCCTTCGGGGATAAGGCGTGATGGTGAATGTAAGTACAAAATTGTTTCGCGTGAAGTCCCGAGTAGTATATAAAATTGTTCAAGATGTCAGAACAAAATAAGGCCAAATAAGGGCTTATATCGAATACGTTGCCTAAACCGTAAAAGATTTAAATAAACTATTTACAATTATATTAATTACTAGTTGACGCCCGCGGCTCCGCACGTGTGGTGAAGTTTTCTCGTTTTCGTTTCCCACAGTAACTTGTTCCCGGGATAAAGAGTAGCCTATGTGTTATTCTGATGTGTAAGCTATATTATGTAAAGTTTCATCAAAATCCATTCAGTAGATTTTGCGTGAAAGAGTAACAAAAATCCATTCTTAAAAACTTTCGCGTTTATAATATTTGTAAGATTTATAATATGTCTACAGAAAATCAAAGTTGACAAAAATATGTCTATCTTATAAGAAAAGTTCACTATTCTCTGTGGGAAATGGGCGTGGGAAAACTTCACCACATAGGTGAAGCTGCGGACATCAGCTAGTAATACATAAATCAAACACTTCGTAACTTCTTCACTGCCTCTACAGACAAACCTGCAACACAAAGTCACATTGCTCTGACATCGTGTGTTGAAGATTTGTTCAACTCTACATGCATTCTCTACGTAGAGTTTGAAATGTTATTTGTGCTTTACATGTTGCTCTGTGAGCTCTATCACAGGACAGGCGATGACTTGTTTCTATCATAAGTTTGGGCATAAATCATTTGGTTCTGTTCACTGTTCTTTAATTCACATTGTAGTATTTATTTATTTGTCTATAGAGGATGAATGAAAGTAGACTAGTTTGGACACGTCCAACGAATGTGTGAGGAACGCTTGACGAAGAATATTGTGCGAAAGTAGAGGGTAGAAGGAGTCAGGGTAGGCCGAGACTTACATATGAAGACCACGTGAGCAGATTCCTCAAAAACGGAAAAGTCAAAAGTACTCCGATACCCAGACGTGCGTGTATGAAGCGATTGATGAATCTTGAAGAAGCGAAAGAAGTGTGCATGGATCGCGAAGCCTGGCGATCTGTCACTTTTCTGACTACCCCATCAGGGATACAGCGTGAAGATGGTTTAGTTTTTTTTTATACTGAATGGGCAAACTGTGGTAAGGGGCGACCTCGACGTACATATGTCAATTAAATAGAAGACATTTTGGAAAAAGGTCAGGTCAAGAGTACCCTTAACCAGTGGCGTGTGTGTATAAAAACACTGAGACAGGCGTGACGATATGTATGTATGTATGTACTATAGTAATTTTATAAACTGGGTTTAAGCGACCTCGTCAAAATATCTGGGGCCCAATTAACTTCGACTGATTCATCTGCTAGGAGTGCACACTAAATAAATGACAAGACACCCTTACGGGGTTGGAAGATCAGTCGGCAGTCGTTCCTATCAAGGCCGAAAAAAAGAAGCCAAGAGATAGCTGCTTGTTGCAGTCAATTAGAAGTGAACACATGCTTTAAATCCAGGTAGAGCTTAAAAGCAACAATAATAAAGGAGGGGAGGAGGATCCCACCACACACCCTCAATTCGTCAATCCTGATGCACTACGGTCACCATACACCACGGTCCTAACACACAACTGCTTGATAGCAAATGTCATAAAAACTCACATTTACTGTTAAGCAGTCTTGAGGATGCCTCGTGTGTAGGCGAAACACGTGTTTGAATAACTTAAAACCTTGTAAGGAGGAGAGGGCAAAAAAAATTGATAACCTGGAAAGTAAGGTTTCCTTTTACCTATCCTACATCCCTTTCCTTGAGGAGTTCGGTTCGTCATTCCTCCGTTACAATTAGTAGAGGTTATCCTTAACCGTGGTCCGTTAGGATTGACGAATCGAGGGTGTGTGGTGGGATCCTCCTCCCTCCTTTATTATCGTTCTACGATAGATTTCCGCCATATATCGCCCGATTGAATTTGTTATAGTTAAAAACAACTGGAAAACACTAACACGTAGATAGAGGTTATTTTGTTACACTTTAATTTACGAACGTTTTTGTGCTTTAAACGGCTCGGCTTTGATTAGCACAGTGGTCGTTAAGCCAAGTTGAAGGCGCTATAGCTTCAATTAGCTTAAGTTTTCCCTGTCTTGGTATCACGACCTGCTCACTACTCCATCATATCAGTCAAAATACAATTGGTATAGGCTTAAACTATGACTCTGCAGAATGGGTACATTCTGGGAAAAAAATCGTAACTATAAGGACGTATGTATGTTTGTAAATAAATAAACGTTTTATTTTAACCTGGTAACACGAACGATACCTAAATTTTCATTTGTACATATTAAATAGTAAATATTGCAGAACAAACACAGCTTCATTTCGTGCTTACAAAGTTAATACAGTTTCATTTTGTGCTTACAAAGTTAAAATTGTTACAAATAATGTAGTTAGCCAATATTCTTTTTGCATTCGTATTTTAATTGAGGTATATGTTTGAAATAGGGGACGCCTCGCTGTTTGACCAGCGTAATTCCTGTTCCCGTGGGAATACTGGGTTAAAAAGTAGCCTAAGTTATTCAGTGAAAGTCGCGTATGAATCGGTCTAGCTGTTGCACATATTAACCGAAGCAGACAGAAAAAGATAAAAGTGTGTGTGTACTTTTGTACACATGTTAGACGGTATACTTCTTTGGCGTAACAAGATATACTCGAGGAGATAGACAAGAGAAACTCAAATGTATAGCGAACTTCAGTGTGTTTGAAAACTACTTTTAATGGAGTTATAAGTTGTCATGGAAACACTTATAATCGGACTTCAGGGTGTCAATTTTTTGTTTTCTCCAACTTAAAACTTTAAAACTGAGGAATCGATGTCCAAAACAAATTAAAGCCAAATAATAGTAATCTGTCCCAGTCAGATTTTATAGGCTTCAGTCTATTATTTCAGGCAGTTCCCAATTGGGGTCTTGCTTAAAGCCTCTTAAGGGTTGAACTAAATAACAATCGGTCGTACCTTTTGTCCTTGCGTATTTATTTGCAGTTAATCGGTAGCTATCAACGTGAACCACACCTGAGGTCCAATTCTCCTAGAAATTCTCAGCTTAAGAACTTTAAGACTTAAATACATATTTAAATTACTAAGAAGCTCAACTAACCTAAATACCCTAAAGATGGTTTACTATTCTTTGTGTCAGTTATAGGCTATTGTATTCCGGTATGGGGCGGTGCGACCAAAACGAATTTTCTGTCAGTCGAGAGAGCGCAGAGACCGATCCTCAAAGTTATGACGCGCATAGCTTTTCGCTTTCCTACAAAACAGCTTTATCTCGATTGAGAGGTACTCACGGTGCGTCAACATTATGTGCTACGAACAAATAGGAAACATAAGAGCATCCCTCCCTCAAACCCTAAGACCCGGACTAACTATCCCTTCGGCTGCCGGTATAAAAAATCCTTTAGCAGTACTAAGTCCTTAGCACGCATATTCATAAACAGATCCATAGAAAGCTCAATATTATGAATATAATCTCAAATCAAATAACATCAATGGTTTGCTAACTGAAAACCGTATAACAGACATTGATTGGTCAAAACGGACACACATATATACAAACACACACACACACACAGCACTACACAACACACACCACACACACACACATATGCCTCACATACATATATCATCCCCATTTGTAAAGTAAACATTGTCCACGCTCTTTAATGTGTACTTTTGTCATAACTTAGCCGAACACTGTCTCTTGTGACACAGGCTTACCCCAGTATAAGAGATAGGGTTAATGAGGGTTTTTTGAAATGTTCCCCGTGAGATGGCAGCGCTGTAACGTCAGGTCCAACTACCTGTCAAAACACATACACGATTTATATTTTTCGATCATTTTTTTGGTTTATTTATTCTTAAAAACGTTACAAACGGAATATTGTTTTCCAAAATGCCACAGTGTTGTGCAGTGCCTATGTGTGCAAATAAAAAAGGAGGCCTCTCTTTTTGAGCTCAATCTTCAGTTCGGCAACCTTTCTTTGGCCGTAATCCGTAATAAAATCAATAACACTTCCAAATACATAAAATTTTACTAAAATAATAATACGTTCGGTAAGATTCTGTGCTATCTGACAGCTGTTTGGACCTGACGCATACGAAGCGCCGCCTGGCGGCAGAAAAAGTATCGAAAACCCTCATTCTATTTTGAGCAACAAATACTACACTAAACTTTAGAGACCACTGATTTGTTGTTTTGTATCGAGTATTCGTATATACATGTGTCTTACCTAGCTTCTTAGATAAATATATTAAGGTTACTTGTATCCTAATTATGGTACCTAAGGTTAATTACCATTTTTTATTTCTTGGGGCCGTGGTGGTAGTGTATGCGACTGCCGCGTTGAGGTCCCGGGTTCGATTTCTGGATCGGAAAAAATATCTGTGTATTGTGGCAATCGCCTCTGTTCAGGGAAAAAAGCATAACTATATTATTATGTATGTATGTATGTAAATATATTTTCAATACACTTACTCAAAATATCTCATCGCAATTAGGCACATAATGGTACCTATTATCAAACTGTGGTTTTTTGATTGTTATTATATCACTAGTGGGATAATAGATTTTTTTAATGCAATGGTTGAAATGCATTATTCTTAAAAAATCGATAAAATAAAGATTGCGTTCAATAGAACAAATAAATTAATATACGTACCTATTGCTTGCTCATTTCATGCAACTTCGTATTTAAATAGAAAATTTCATCTTGTACGTGTGTAATAAACAAAACTTTCACTCAAATATAACATTGTATACTTATATTGTCTCTCAGTTTAAAACTTTATACAACAACTTTAACAAAAAAAAAGAAACCTCATTCTATACTCTGTGGTCAATGAGCGCGCATAAAAAAAACTAAATTATTGTTTTTCCGCCAGTACCAAAAATTTTCACAGTTCGTTTTCCCTGTTGAAATTAAAGTTATATTAATTTAAATGTCTACAAGTACTAGTTATGAAGAAAACGATTTATGTAGTACCTACACCGCCCGATATAAGATGTGAAGCCCTGAACGTTATAGAAAGTTAACTACCTGAAAACGCCAAGGAAAAATATCTATTTGTTTAATTTAGTATTATATTATTCATAAATGTATTGAAAATCGGCGTATGATACACGTGTGTATTGTTGATTACCGTCTTCGGCTCTCTTTAGACCAGCGCCATAATAGCGCCGCAGCGGTAATCACCAACTTTACACACTTGTACCATAATCTACTGTTATACAATATTACCCTTTTGAGACGGTCAAAACTCGTAATACTAGTTAATTAATACTGGTATTAAGAATTCCTTAAAAATTTGTTCACAAAAAAATGCCTCCGCTTTTAATCCCACAAAAAAAATTTGACGTTGATTAATGGTATATTTTTGCAGACTTTATAATTAATTTTTTCACTTCAAATTATGATCAACTTCTCAAAAACTCTCAAAGTTAGTTTTAAGAAATGGACGGTGAATCTAATTATTTAAGATTGGTAAATTAAATTTGACGGTAAAAGGGAAGAATTGGCGATAATAAAGGATAGGAAGGAAGGAAGGAAAGGAGGAATCCACCACAAACATACTATACGCCCACATTTCACCGTATGCACTATTGTGTCCCTCGTAACAGGTACTGAGCCCATTGCCGTGTTGAAATGGACAGGCGCAGGTTGTTAAAGTGTTAAAGTTTTTAAGCCACTGCCATGGTACTGGCAACCGGGACCAACGGCTTAACGTGCCTTCCGAAGCATGGAAACGCTCGCAAATGTAAATGCCACAAAGTGGTCACCCATTAGTGGACCAGACATAGCGAAAATTGCGTAACTCAGTAATCGTTTACAGAAAACTGAGTCCGCGGGGCCACGAGCGCTTCATAACACACTACGGTCAAGGATAACCTCTACTAATTGTTACGGAGGAATGACGAACAGAACTCCTCAAGGAAAGGGATGTGGGACAGGTAATAGGTAACTTTACCCTCCAGTTTGTTAACAATGTGCAATATTTAAAATTTAAAATTATTACTTATTTAATTTAGACATCAAGTGGGATTTGAAAGCGCATTTAAATTAAATGTTCTCCGACTTTTTGATTGAATCGCACCGACCGCGACCGTGCGTTCTGGTTCTGGGGAATGTAGGACTAGGTATATACGATACTTATATAATTAATATCAATGTTTGAAATTTTTGGTTTGTCAGTGTGTCTGTTTGTTTTAGCAAAAGTCTGAAATGGCGGGACCCATTCTAACGGGACTTTCATTGGCAGATAGCTAAGTGACTATCTATGTTTGTGTATTCGGGAACGGGCACTACGCGGGTGAAACCGCGGGGAATCTGATAGTAAGATAATGAGATTGTTTTGGTAGAAAAGTAGCCAACATCACTCTCTAGACATTTAACTAATTTCATATAAAATCATTGTCAATTCGAAACTTCCTTGAAAAAAACAGACATACTCATACAATCATAATAATTTTTGACTGCCTCGGTGGCGCAGTTGTAGTGTATGCGATTGCCGCGCTGAGGTCCCGGGTTCGATTCCAGAGTCATAACAAATATTTGTGTCATCCACAAGTGTTTGTTTCGGAGTTTGAGTGTTTCCGATGTATAAAATGTATGTATTTATAAATATACAGGTGCGTATATCAGTTGTCTAGATCCTATAGTACAAGCTTATAGCTTAGTTTAGACTTGATGGCACAGTGTAAAAAGTATCTCATAACATTTAAAAACAGGAGTATAAATTGTTCTAAAATAAGTCTTCTTCATCTGAATGTATTCGCATATAGAGCACTTGCGTCATAGCTTCGTCCGTTAGTCAGCAGATGTACCACAGATGAGATCTCTTGGGTTGGATCTTGATGGGGACCATTACACTTAATCAGTATAAATTCTACAAGTACCTACAATAACTAGACGCTAAATTTAAAGTATAAGACGGTATTTTTCAAAAATAATATTCGATTTCAAACACTTCCTTTTTAAAGAAACGCTAACTAACCAGTACGTGTAAAGATTGTACAAAGACTTCTATAACGAAAGGAGCTGAATCTTTTTACAGAACTTTTATCTTATTATATTTAAAGAATAACTGCGCTTTATTCAATAGTCTGTAAGAAATATTTTTTAACACTTTGTATTCGATGGCAAGTTTTAATTGAGGTGTTTCTGGGTTTTAAAAATGTACGCCAGAAGTTGTTAGTCGTCTAAGGGACTGAATTTGTTAAAATATGACTTTAATTAAAAAATTGTAAAGTGAATAGTTAATCATAATGTCTATTATTTGACATGACATGCTATATGAACACATTTTACCATTTGAATTTTGGTCCCACGTAACAGCCCATTGCCGTGTTGAAATGGAGATTGTAGCGACCAACTGTTGAAAATTTTCAAGCCCGCCATAGGCCTTGGCTTGGCTTAACGATTACCATGTTACTGGCACCGACTTAACGTGCCTTCAGAATCTTGGAGAGGATCGTAAATACCGAACGTACTTGATCGAAATGCCAGAAAGTGGTCACCCATTTTTAGTTCCAGTCATAGCGAAGGATGCTTAACGCTGTGATCGTTTACAGAACACTATGTTACTGAGGCTACTCGTACAAGTGCCTCAATATTTCTATGAAATAAATAAATATTGTCAAGCTTTTTCCCTAAGAGGTAGATCAGGGGACCTATAATAAAACACCAAACAACATTAGTAATTTACCGACTGCCTCTGTGGCGCAGTGGTAGTGAATGCGATTGCCGCGACCGAGGTCCCGGGTTTGAATCAGGGGTCGGAAATAATATTTGTGTGATCCACAAATGTGTGTTTCGGAGTTTGGGAGTTTTGCTATGTATGTATTTAGAAAATATGTAGTATTTATGATATTTCGGGTCTTGTGTAAAACGGGTTGTCAACCGTGACCACGGCTGGTGTAATCCGGTCATAACGTCGGGATGTATTAGTAGGCTTAGTACCTAATAATATACGTTGCGAATAAGACCCGAAATATCATAAATATGAGTAAAATATGCGAATGTTTAAAAACTTTAATAAATGTAGTAGTATGTTTATCAGCTGTCTAGATCCCATAACACAAGCTTATATTAGCTTACTTTGGGCGAGACGGCGGTGTGTAAAAAAATGTCCCCAATATTTATATTGTAGGACATTTTTTTACACACCGAATTCCAAGTAAATAAGTGTTGAACCATTTGCTTTAGCTGTAGAAAGCCCGAAATATAAGTTCTTCAATTTAGTATAAAAAAGTAAGCCTAGTCTAAGTACTGCATACCGAGACCATCCGGAACCCGAGGGCTTTTCTTTTAAACGGAAATACCACAAAAATTGAAATCAAACTAAGGCTAGATTAACCATGTGGTAATAATAAAAAAAAAAAAATTAAAAATTTAAATCAAGCCAAGGCATGGGAAGCAAGCTGGACATGGTAATCTAGCCTTAGCTAATAATTTTGTTTTGATCCTGATGAAGATTTTTGGTAGAATGTATATTATTTCTTCTTTAAAGGGTAGGAGACTTACTTGGGACATACCTACTAGGCGCACTTGTCGTCCCCGGTAAGTCTAAATAGAGCGAAGCGTTTTGTCGTCACCATTTCCGAACACCAAGTAACGCATACACTCGTTGACTGATTATTATTTCACGGTATGTTCGATATTCGATTTTATTTTTTCTATACCATCAATGACTAGATGTCGTAGTATAGGTTACATTTGATCAAAAAGTGTTGAGTGGTTTCAAAGAACAAAGCGAAAATCCGAATTGGGGAAGAATGGAGCTACGCTAAACACAAAAAGAATTTTTCAATTTGGACCAGTAAGTACGTGTAGTACGTACGTGTATACGTAAGTAGTTCCAGAGATTAGCGCGTTCAAACAAAGAAACATACAAACTCTTCTGATTTATATATGAGTATAGAAGCATAGATTACGTTAAATCTTCTTTGCTACGGTAAGTCTTAAGATGTGTAAACGTCGTTTGTGTTTGCATTTACGAGTGTTTCTGTGCTTTGGAAGGCACGGGAAGTCATTGGATCCGGCTGCTGATAACATGGGCGATAATAATAAAATTTCCAAAGTATGTCGCTCGCCACAACCTGCTCTAGAAGTTGCATACGCATAAATACAATCCTGCAATCCGTGGATACTCCTTCGGGAAAAAAGGTATCAAAAAGGTCACTGTATGCCTATATATATGCAAAAATACTTCTTAGACCACTTTAGCATTTATTAACATCATATTGTAGACGTTCGGGAATTCTTCCTGTGACAAACCCATTAATTCCAAAATCCAAGCTTCCTCGAAAGAAAATCTCTATCGCAAAGTGTGAGGACAATACACCCTCTCTATGGCAATACATCGGTAGGATACACTTTATTCATAAACATGAAAATACTGGACAACCTAGACCATCAATTCGATTCCTGGTCAATGATTAGGAGAACAGGTCACTCCACTACTCAAGACCTGCTTCTGCTAGGACGATCCAAGCTACAACAAAAAAATATAAGTAGGTTACTATTTTCCTATCCAACAAAACGACAAAAGGATTAAACTTTATCCCTAACTGCCCTAACCAACGATCAAAAAGGGAGTGTAAATAATTTATAGTACTTGTTTCAAATAGCAACATTAACCATAAACATGAAATATGCGAGCCTCTTCGTATCAATTTGTGAGGCTAATAGAAACTTTTTGACAATATAGCAAAAGTTTTGCAGTTAAAAATGGATGGGGTGGGGTGAACTGGGCAAATTTGTGGACAAAATTGTAAATGAAATTGTTCAGTGACGATGGAAATTAATGAAAGAGTTTAAATTGTGCTGGTTAGTCCATTCTAAACCTTAGATACCGTCTTCATTAAAAGTTCAAATCAACCCGCTGCATCCTGAAGCAAACAGCTCTTTTATAGTTAGGAAGTTTTTATCATACTTTAACTCCTATTGCAAATGATAAAATATAAATAAATAAGCGATTGATGAATCTGTAAGAAGCGAAAGAAGTATGCATGGATCGTGAAGCCTGGCGATCTGTCCACTCTGACTACCCCGTCAGGGATACAGCGTGAAGATAGTTAGTTATTTTTAAACAAATATTATTGGACACTTTTTACACAGCGCCATCTACACCAAATTAAGCTTTAAGCTTGTGCTATGTAATGCTAGACAACTGATGAACATAGTTGTTTTTTTAAATACATACATATTATACACAAGTTTTCCCGTTCCCGTTAATAAAAAGCCGCGAGGGTCAGCTAGTCATTTATAAAAATAAACTACAAGAAGCGCTTACCTAATTGAAAATATAATAAATTCAATATAAATAATATTAAATTCAATGTTCACTTGAAATATTGACGTTTTTCCTCTTTAATATAATATTTATAATGGGATCTCTTTGTCTATGTTAACCTTTACCAATGTGCATATATAAAAAAGAATTCATAACAATTTTCTCATAAAATTCCTCAAAGCGAAGGAGCAACCTTTCCCTTTTCACATGTCGGCAGTAAATACCCCAGATTTGAATAAAAAAGCACAAATATTCCTGTACATTTGTATCAGAAATATACTTATTATTTTATTTTATCGGCCCATCTCCGTTTTCAGTAAAGGGAATATCTAATCAAATACCTGTGGGGCTTTATTATGATCTCGAAAAAAACAGCCTTAGCCGTCACTTCTTTGTATCGAGGATTTGTTTGCCTCGAAATTTTACATTATGACGCAAGATACAACAAAGGTAAACCAAAATGTTGTCTTTTAGCTGGTCATCTATAAATCATAAGTCTAGTTGACTGAGGAGGCGAGCGAGGCGAGCCGATGAAAGTCTCCGTTTTAACTCCACTGGAACGGGAAAAATGCTATTGATGTCCTACCGTCCGCCCGTCCGTCCATTCAGTCTACATGTAGCATTTTTTATCGGATCTGCATGCAACTTGGTATGGACAATCCTTGATGTAGACAACAACTTTTAGCGAGGGGATTTTTTCGATCGGGGGAAATAGATGCAGGGGAGGGGAAACGGTCCCGTAGTGGTTGGCAAGAGAGCTCAAAACGAAAAAAAACACAATGTTGATATTTTTTATTTTTTAAATTGATAAAAAAATTATAAAAAAAAAATCTCTGATGTCGACGGTTCACAGAACCACTAGTTATAAAATAGGCGCACTTGCCCGGTAAGTCTAAATGGAGCGAAGCGTTTTGCCGTCACCTTTTCCGAACACGAACTTTCGGTGATTATTCCTCCATGGTATGTCCGATTTTCGATTTTATTTTTTCTAAACCATCTATGGCTAGATGTCGTTAATTATGAAAAATTTAGCAAGATAATTGCATTAAAAAACATTATCAATATACTGAGTGGAGTTCATTGCATCAATGTTTAAAAATGGTTGTAACACTGTTCATTGGTATCGAGTTGTTCATTAGCTCGATAGATGGCTCTGGTTATACTCTTAAAATGACGATTCAAATAGAGTGGAGAATTTCAACTTGGTTCGATACGGTTCGGTTAGTTCAGGTGGCTAGAACATTGCCCTGGTTCGGCAAAGGTCACAGGCTCAATCCCTGTCTCAAATCGAGTTGTCTTTTTCCACTTTATTAAAAAAATTACGAAAAATTTAGCAAAATAATTGCTTTAAAAAAAATTTGTCGTATTATAGGTGATATTTGATCATAAAGTGTTGAGTGGTTTGGGAGGAGTTCGAGGACAATGTGAAAATTCGAATTGGGGAAGAATATTACATTTCACATACATTTTACACACAACGCTGTCTAGCCCAAATTAAAATAATAGATATAGGCTTGTGTTTTAAAAATAATTTAGGTTAGACAGAATTGTATTAGAATGCGCCAAAAATATTTATTTATTTTTGTTTATCAGTCACGCTTTAATCGTAAAAAAGGTGGCAGAGGCAAATTATATTCCTTTCATTCAAACCTGCCATGCCGCGTATCACCTCGTTACATATTTGGTCGTACGTGACGAAGTGATACGCAATTTGCGATCTATCGTCTCTGACTTCCCTTTCAGAATACAGCGTGAAGATAATAAAGATATGGATATACTGGGTCCTACCAAGTATTTTCTATTGTATTCATAAACTTCACAATGTATGTTGGTGTATTATCCAAAATGTCTGATTCACCTGCGTTTGTACAACATACTTATCTAAAAGTTAAAGCACAATTTATTGTATTAAAGGGGTTCATTTACAATGTGCAATATTGTCTGACGTATGTATGTATAGATAATCACTTTTGCCAGTAATCGATTATTTTCCACTCAGTCATTTCCCACTTACCGTAATAAAAACAACACTCCTTTATTCCACACCTTTCAACCACCTTTACAAACTTTTAAGGCCCAGTACATTGTAACAGATATGTAATGAGGTGATACGCAGCAAGGCAGGTTTGAATGAAAGCAAAAGATCATGCTTCGTTGGTTTGGACACGTTCGACGAATGAGTGAGGAACGATTGACGAAGAAATTTATCGTGCAAAAGTAGATGCTATAAGGATTCAAGGTAAACTGAGATTTACATACAAAGACTATGTAAACAGTATGTCGATTCACAAAGCATTACGTTAAAGATGTTGACAACGATGGGCTCACGGATGTTTCATCCTAGACATCACGGTCATAGTTTTGTGAAAATTTAAGGTTATGGCGTGTTGTCGTCGACAGTAAAGATGTTTTGGATTAAAGAATACGAACTTCATACATTTTGAAACTTAAGATTAGTTATCGCTAGCGCCGTTTACATCGGTGAAGCGCTGGGATCGCGTAGCTTACGTCATACAAGACTAAAGAATGCGGAAGAGCTACTTCACAGATGTATCAACGTTGTACGCTTGGTTGTAAGGATGTTTTGCTTTAGTGAATCGCATCCCGGGTTGCTTAAACACGAAAAGGTCAAAAGTACTCGGATACCCAGACATGCTTGAAGCGATAAATAAATTTTTAGGAAGTGAATAAAGTATGCATGGATCGCGAAGTCTAGCAACCTGTCCTCTTAGAATACACCATCAAGGGTACTAGCAATTTTAATGATCATTTCTCTATCGAACTATTATAGAAACTGGTCGACTCTTCTCGTGACCATACGGCTGTGCTCCTTCTCGCTCATAGAATAAGCAATGCCATACAACGTGGCAATGCGGCCAGTCTTATGGGAACCTTACCGGTTGATTTTGATGGGGAGGAATTCTTGGACACCTTGTCAAGGCATATTGTCAGTCTATCATATTCCTTTTCATACTGTTTTCTGCAAATTTTTTAAAATTTAAATTTGAAGTATAAGAATCGGTTATCGCTCTACTAAATAATAAATAAATAAAAAAAAAAATATCTTTATTTTGCATAGACCATTTTAACGGCGCTTACAAAATGTCATACACTATTTAAAATATTTAAAGCGACCACCGGTTCGGAACGCGGCCCACCTGAGAAGAACCGGCAAGAAACTTAGGAAGGCTTTTTTTTTGATGGCCTATTTACAATTTAATATTATTTCATTTTGCCAGCAGATCATTTCCAGGCGTCCCTGTCCTGCAAATGGTCTGTAACGGAGTAAAAACCTTTTTCACAAAGCTTGTTTTTAATAAACTTTTTAAATTTATTTAAAGGTAAATTTCTCAGGTCACAGGGAAGCTTGTTGTAAAAGCGTATACAGTTACCCTGGAAAGAATCGCCAATCTTATGTAGTCGACTGTGGTGGACTGAAAGATTATTTTTATTTCTAGTGTTTATATTATGTTTATCACAGAGTTTAGAAAACTGTGATAGATTTTTCTGGACATACATAAGATTGGCAAAAATGTATTGTGATGGTACGGTTAGAATATTCACTTCTTTGAATTTTTCTCGGAGAGAAACTCTGGGGCCCAAATTATAAATAGCGCGTACAGCCCGCTTTTGTAGAACAAAAATAATATTTAAATCTGCAGCACTCCCCCAAAGGAGAATACCGTAAGACATAATACTATGAAAATAGCTGAAGTAAACCATTCTAGCCGTATCCACATCTGTTAGAGTCCTGATCTTTTTTACAGCGTATGCAGCCGAACTTAATCTAGAGGCTGTCTTTTCTATGTGTGGGCCCCACTGCAAATTGGCATCAATAGTTATACCTAGGAACACAGTTGATTCTACAAACTCTAACACTTGTCCATTCAGTTGAACATTGGCCGCAACTTGTTTTACATTTGGTAGAGTAAATTTTATACATTTAGTTTTATTTTCATTAAGGCAAAGATTATTTGAGCTGAACCAATGAACTACTCTTGCAATTGCATTGTTTACATCGTCATAGTTATCTAATTGTCTTTTAATTTTAAAAATTAATGAGGTGTCATCTGCAAACAAAACAATCCTATTCCTGTCCCCTACATAAAATGGTAAATCATTAATATAAATGAGGAACAAGAATGGCCCAAGTATCGAGCCTTGCGGCACACCCATTGTAACCATGGATCCTACAGAACGTGTACCATTAATATCGACCCTCTGTATTCTATTGTTCAAATATGAAGACAGAAGGTCGAGAGCTTTGCCTCTTATTCCATAGTGGTGTAATTTTTTGCACAGCGTTTCATGTTGAACGCAATCAAAAGCCTTTGATAGATCGCAAAATATACCTAATGCATCGTGCTTGTCTTCCCATGCTTCATGAATACATTTTAATAACTCAACACCAGCATCGGAAGTTGAGCGCCCTTTCGTAAACCCAAATTGATTCGCATGGAGTATTTTATGACTATTAAAATGGGATAGCATTTGATTCAAGATTATTTTTTTCAAATACTTTGCTCAAAGTTGGCAGCACTGACACTGGTCGGAAATTAGACGGCTCTGTAGCGCTGCCAGCCTTGAACAAGGGAACGACTTTGCTGTGTTTCATTAAATCAGGAAATGTACCACTAGAAACACAGTCATTAAACACAGTTGCTAGATGGGGCGCAATTACCTCAATTATACATGATGCAGTTTTGACCGATAACCCCCAAATGTCCGCGGTTTTCTTAATTTCGATACATTTAAATGTTTTTACAATGTCCTGAGCACAAATATCTGTGAATACAAATGCATCCCTGCAACAAAGAACAGATTCTTCTAATAAAAGTTCAGCGGAACTGGAAGATGCTTGGAGAGATTTTGTTGTCAAAATAGTTATATTTTTGAAAAAGTGTTCAAACTCCGTAGCCACTTCCAGGTCCCCTGTAACATGGCAACCATTTACTTTTAAGTGGAAATCCCTTTCAGTCACTAAAGATCTACCGCATTCAGAGTTAATGATGTTCCAAGTCATTTTTATTTTATTTACAGAATTAGAAATTTTATTTTTAATGAAGTTTGACTTAGCAAGATGACACGTTTGTTTAAATATCTTTGAATAATTTTTAACATATTCCTGAAAGGTTTGCCTAAAATTATATGATTTTTCTGAATATAATTCAAATAATTTATTTCTACTTTTAAAGACACCTGGTGTTGCCCAGTCACTGAAAACAGGACGACCACCAATCTGTAGAGTTTTTGAGGTAAAAACTTTGCCAAACTCATCATTAATCAAATTAAATAAGTGTTTATATGACTGGTCTACACAAGTGAAGTTAGGTAGATATGGTAATCTCTTTAATACATTTTCTTTAAAATTATTCAAACGACTTTGGTTAATTGGTACTTATTTAATTTGTTTTTTGCTGACTTTGTTACTACTTTTAGGAAACTTTATCCATTGGCCACGATGATCTGACTCCACAGGATCCACAATACCTTTATCTATAGGTTTAATATCAGTAAAAATATTATCAATACATTTTGGACTGGTGGCTGTAATACGAGTGGGTTCTAAGAATGTACTATGCAGATTAAAGGATTTAAATAAATTTTTCATTTTATTTCTCTCTGATGGAGTTAATGATGTATCTAATATATCAACATTAAAATCTCCACAAACTATTATAGATTTCTTAGAACATTGGCATTTGAACAGTGCTTCTTCAAGCTTTTCTTCAAATTTAATGTAAGAAGCATCAGGGGGACTGTAAACGCTTAACAAGATGAAATGCTCAAACTCAATACTGGCAATCTCAATAACTCGCTCAATGGAGAGGGCTACTAAATCCTTACGTTCTTTAAATTTTAAGTTTTTATTAATTAATATTAAAGAGCCTCCACGTTTAGAATGTTTTCTATTGAACGAGCTAGCAACCTGGTGATTTACGAAGTTCAACAATGTGATTTGATGATCTTTTAACCAGTGCTCTGTAGCACAAAAAATATTAATAGAATTTGCATTCATGTATAGCTCTAACTCTAAATCTTTACCATTTATTAAACCTCTAACATTATGGTGCACCAGGTTTATAAAAACAATATTTTTACTAAGATTATTCTCAGGGGCCAAAGTCAACTGGCCAGATTTATTATCTGTTGTCCTATAAACTAGTTTTTTGGAATTTCATTTTCCAAATGTGAAGTATCAAAACTATCCTGCTCAATAAAAGCAGTTGTATTTGCCAATAATTTGGCTTGAAAAATTAAAAAATTAGATAGCAACAGAGCTACCTTTCGTTGTAAAAATTTTGATAGAAAATATCTACTAGCGCAAGTGTTTCTCTTATCTTTCAATTTCGTTCGAGTTCTTCAAGTCGAGAGTGAAAAGGTACATTATTGAATTGTCACGACAACCAATTCATAGTCTTGTAGAATATGAAAGTGTTCTTCAATTTGCTAGATGTTATCCTGGCCTCCATTGCTACCCATCGGGAGCATAATTCTGCGAATATCTGTAAAAAAATAAAAGTTTTACATCAATTCTTAATGCTGGTTCAGAATTGAGTATTCTCTCAATTAAGCTAACCGCTGAGGCAATGACGTAGGCGTACTGATGATAATGGGATATCAATCAGTAACAATGCCGATATTAAAAAGCCGTCTTAAGTTCATTTAACAACCAATTATAAGACTTCGGGCTCGAAACCCAGATCGAGTTTAGAAGCAATTGAGAAGATGCTAAGTTGACGGAGACGAATTCAATCGTCATTGCGGGGCCACACGTCACACATACAGTGGGGCCAAGTCTAGTAATTGAATCGCGGCAGAATAGAATAGAAATTGTCACTCAATAGAGAGCCGACCGAAAAACATTTCTGTTTTCGTAGTATTAAAATTGCGCTCCATTAGAATTCTATCGGCCGGCCGATAGAATGTAATTAACACGTGTAGCGCCTGTAAGTGGCTCTTAATTTGCATTTTTGGTAGCCTTTATTAATATGTTGTCAGTTAGTAACAGCTATTTTGTCTCTTTCAGCTTGAGAAGTGTGATTGTGAAATATATAATAGTTTTTATAGACTATCTAGTTTTGGACTAATCGCAATAGAACCGCTATAGAATAGAACTAGAACGGCTTTCTATTTCAATTTTAGTCTTTTAATATTACTATACCTATTAGATAAATTATCTGATATCAACATACTACCGAATGAGTGAGGAACGATTGACGAAGAAGACGAGTATATATTGTGCGAAAGCAGAGGGTAGAAGAAGTCAGAGTAGGCCGAGACTTACATATGAAGACCACGTGAGCAGATTGATCAAAAACGGAAAGGTCAAAAGTACTCGAATACCCAGACGTGCGTGTATGAAGCGATTAATGAATCTACAGGAAGCGAAAGAAGTATGCATGGATCGCGAAGCCTAGCTGGCGATCTGTCCTCTCTGACTACCCCGTCAGGGATACAGCGTGAAGATAGTTAAGTTTTAAGTTAACATACTACTACTTTTATTTTGTCAAATAATATTCTATAAAAGCATTAAAGGTGGTAAAGGGTTTATAATAGTAAACCCGTCCCCGCCTTAAGTGCTCATAGGACGTTTTAATATCCAACTTTAATTTGTTAATGGTAAGTAAATAAGAATAGATTTGTGTGAAGCGACTATTTGAATATAATTAGTGATAGTCACGTTCAGAGGCTTTTCTCTCTAAAATGGCGGCAAGGGGTAAGCCTTGTGCAAAAGCATAGTGAGCTTTATGTTATATCTGTTTACAATTATTGACAACTACTCGTAGTTTATTTCCTCGAGCTTCGCCCGCGTAGAGAAGTTTTCCCGTTCCCGTTTCTCACAGGAACTTGTTCCCGGGATAAAATGTAGCCTATGTGTTATTCTGATGTAAAAGCTATATTATTGTAAAGTTTCATTAAAATCTATTCTGTAGTTTTTACGTGACAAGTAACAAACATCCACACAAACTTTCGCATTTATAATATTATTAAGATAAAGATGTTCTCGTATTTTACAGTGTATAATACGAGAATAAATAAATAAATATTGTGGGACACTTTTACGTAGTGCCATCGTAGCTCCCAAACGGGTGAACTGAAATGATTTTGATTATTATTATTTTTTGTTTGAAAGGCGAATTAGTCGGAAGTGTTTTTAGCTATGTTTGATGAAAATCGGTCCAAGATGGCCGCCGCCGCTATGGTATTTATATAACTGATAAACATAATTATATATTTCTAAATAGGTACGTACACTGGGAAACTTCGGCTTCGGCGGTTTTTTAGATTTAAACAGTACTCATAAGGGTTACTTTGCAAATAAAATTATTTGCCCACTATACACTGATACACTAAACTTCTTTTTGCTATTCGATTTTGATAAAACAAGACACACTATTTCTACTATTTTAAAATAGGCGCAAGTAATTTCGGATCACACCAATATTTTATTCTGAACTGGCATTGTGGCCCTAGACTTTATCAATGATATTCGCATATACTCTGCCTCTGAAGCAGTCTTTAAAAAAAAAAAACAAAGTTCATAAAACGTGTTTTTCAAATTAAGAATCTTGCAGTATCCCGCAAAAAAATAAAAACGAATATAGAATCACGCAGGTTTAATGTCATTCAATGTTGCCATTTGTTAAAACGATTACTCCATGACACAAATCCCTATTATCACTTGCGTCAAGTCAAATAAATTGAAAAGTATTCAGACACTCACGTGCACTCAGCCTTACGACACCATTTCCAACGATTTTTTCCACTTCTATTTTATGATTGTACTTTTTCCTTCTGATTGAAATTTATTCGACTCGTCTCATTCTAGACAGCTGACGTTGAAACGTCATATTAAGTGACAGATAGATTAAAAATGGCGTCGCAGTGATTAATTGAAATTTATTATTTTATTTTACAAATCCAATTATGTGAGTAGGGTTTTATTATACGACTACTGGACTCCACGCGGTTTCACTCGCGTAGTGGCCGCTCCTGTGGAAATACAGGGATATAATGTAGCCTAAGTTCTCTGTAGCGCGGTGGGAGTGTATCCGACTGCTACGCAAGAGGTCCCGGGTTCGATTCCCGGGTGAGAACAAATATTTGAGTGATCCACAAATGTGTGTTTCGGAGTTTGGGTGTTTCCTATGTATAATATGTATGTATTTAGAAATATATAAGTATGTTTATCAGTTATCTAGATCCCATTGATATAAACTTTAATTGGAAGTCACATGTAGTTGATATTTGCAATAGACTGAGATCAGTATTAGGAAAGTTCTACCAATTAAAGAGAGTATTAAACAACACACATTATTTATTGTATACTATGCACTAGCTGACTCAATAATTAGTTATGGCCTCGTTGTATATGGCAGAACTTTTAAAACATACCTAAAAACGATAAAAGATTTGCAAATTAGGTTACTCAAGTTTTTAGTAAGCAAAAAATATAAGGAACAGTGTTGTAAAGATTATGAAAAGTTGTATCCTATTTGTAAAATTTTACCACCGGATAAAAAGGTGAACATAAGGAATTTGTTAATAACAAATATAGTACAAGAAATGTTACACAGAATAGATTAGTACAGCCACGGGTAAATTATTATTATGGTGAAAGATTGTCAAAATATTTAGTTCCAAAAGTATTTAATGAAATTGTATTATTAAGGCAAAGTCCTAAGGTCAGTATAGGTGTGTTGAAATCAAAATTAAGAAACTTATTTCCTGATGACTATTAGTAATTTAATAAATTATTTTATATAGGTACGACATTAGAGTATAACGTTGCTAGGTTACCTATTTAAGCGCTTATGAAGCGCTCGTGGCCCCGCGGTCTCAGTGTTTTGTAAACGATCACTGAGTTACGCAACTTTCACTATGGCTGGTCCTCGGATGGGTGACCACTTTGTGGCATTTACATTTGCGAGCGTTTCCGTGCTTCGGAAGGCACGTTAAGCCGTTGGTACCGGTGGCCAGTAAAATATATATGGCAGTCGTTAAGCCTGGTTGAATGCCTTATGGGCGGCTTGAAAAATTTCAACAGCAGGTAGTCACAACCTGCGTCTGTCTATTTCAACACGGCAATGGGCTCACCACCTAGTACGTGGGACAGGAATTCTACGGTGAAAAGTGGGCATATAATATGCCTCTGCCACCCCTTCGGGGATAAGGCGTGATGGATATTTTAGGTTACCTATTTAAATGTAGCTTTGTAATTAAAGCTACATTTAAATAGGTAACCTAGAAGCGCTCGTGGCCTCGCGGTCTCAGTGTTCGGTAAACGATCACTGAGGTACGCAACTTTCACTATGGCTGGTCGTCGGATGGGTGACCACTTTGTGGCATTTACATTTGCGAGCGTTTCCGTGCTTCGGAAGGCACGTTAAGCCGTTGGTCCCGGTTGCCAGTAAAATGGCAGTCGTTAAGCCTGGTTGAAGGCCTTATAGGCGGCTTAAGAAATTTCAACAGCGGGTAGCCACAGCCTGCGTCTGTCTGTTTCAACACGGCAATGGGCTCACCACCTATTACGTGGGACAGGAATCCACACGGTGAAAAGTGGGCATATAATATGCCTCTGCCACCCCTTCGGGGATAAGGCGTGATGGATTTTTTTTTTTTTGTAATTAAAAGTTTTTAACAAGAGCGCCTCCCGCCATCAAGCGTTACAGTTTGGCGAGAAAATATAATATAAATATACATTAAAAAAAACACAAGCTAGTATTAGCTTACTTTGGGCTAGATGGCGCTGTGTGAAAAAGTATCCTACAATATTTATTTATTATTTTATTTATTTTTTGCAAATGAAAGTCCGTTTTAAAATCGGCCTACAAACAGACAGACATACAGAATAAAAATTGTTTTTTTTTTTATGTTAGACCCGTAGGTAATTATATTTTTAAATGCATTCAGTGTAAACATTTTAATTTGGACTTATAAATAGACACTTCAGATTTATTTATCTGTAAAGATGTAGGTAAGTCTAAAATCTAATATGTTATGTTGTTACCAGACTAGCTGACCCGCGCAACTTCGTTAGCGTTCAACTAAAATTAGGCGCTACTATAAGAGTTAGAACAGATATATAAAAGATTTAAAGAGGTCCTAAGGTCATCAATAAGTGCTATCACATAGGAGTTATAGCAAGCTATAACTCTAATATACCCCAGGATTGGGCACAAATTCTTATGATCTTAGGTTCCACTATGGCAATGTAGTGGAGTTATAGAATGAATTTAAGAGGTATAGAAGAGCAATTGTGGAGGAACAGAAGCGCTAACTGAGACCTAAAGCGCTGTAAGAGTAGTATTTTGGTGACCATTAACTCCTTAAGCGGTATGGTAGAGCTACGTGCAGCTTACTGACTCTTTGAGCGTTATAAAGAGAGTAATTTAATGAATATAAACTCCGGGAGGGGTATAGTATATAGTTTAACTTGCTTACGGTTTTAGCGGTTAGAGGGTGGTAATAAGGTAAATTGTAACGCCTTGAGTTGCAGTATGGATCTACAATAGGAAATTACAGCGTCTAAGGATATATTCTTCCTTAGTTTTTTCTTATAATTTGTTAAATGAATTAAGAAAGATATTCCCTTTTTAAAGGGATCAAATAAACATAGTGTAATGCGTTGTGTTTACGAAAATAAATGGCGGAGTTGAGTGCAATACTTTTAACTGATTTTTAGTGCAAAATGAAGCGGAATTTTCATTGCGACGGTAAGTAAACTGTGAATATGTGTATATATTATTAGCAAATAATTGAAGCGCCCACTCTTTGCGGTGTATTTATCTAAAAAATATTTTGCTTCACATGGAGCAAAACATTATTTTTAGTAAATTTGTAACAAAACTTTGCCTATTGACTTAAAGAGTCGTGACCCTGTTATTAGAATGCTATAAAAATAAAAACCTTCATTGTATTATGTTACCTATTAGTACGTTTCACTGTTTTTTATTAACTTCATAATCTAAAAATGGTGGACCCATGAATTTGGAGATCCGTAGTAATTATTCAAAACCACTACCTAGCCTACGCACGACTTTTATAAGTAGTTATCTCCTAGTTGCACGAGTGCTAAATTGTTTTTATTGTTTGATTTGCCAAATTTGAAAAGATTAGGAATTAAATACCTACATATTTCTGTCTACAAAATTACATACTGTAACATACTACCAGTACTGTAACATACTGCCAGTGTAACATACTGCCTTTGAATATTTGTAGCAATGGAATGTTATTTTTTTAATGGAAGTTTGACTTTATTTCCAGCATAAACTCCTTACGTTCATAAACGACTCGTTAATTGTCTAAACTTTGCATGTGATACTAATTAGCTATTTTGTACCTACACAGCGAGAGCAAGTCCGGGCGCAAATAAAATAAGTATCAACCATTCGGTCGCTGCCCTCCACTAAGTTCGACGTGACATTTGTTGTTTTTGACGCTGTGGTCGGACACCGCGTAAAATCTATGTACCTACTGCTATACTCGTACCTTTGTTCACGTAAGTAGCTTTGATTACGCTGTTTTAAAAGTGTCACTCTGTAAATTAGCACTAAATAGTATAAAATAAAATAAATCAAAATCCATCACGCCTTATCGCCGAAGGGGTGGCAGAGGCAAATTATATGCCCACTTTTCACCGTGTGGATTCCTGTCCCACGTAATAGGTGGTGAGCCCATTGCCGTGTTGAAATAGATAGACGCAGGTTGTGGCTACCTGCTGTTGAAATTTTGTCAAGCCTTCAACCAGGCTTAACGACTGCCATTTTACTGGCAACTGGGACATACGGCTTAACGTGCCTTCCGAAGGACGGAAACGCTCGCAAATTTAAATGCCACAAAGTGGTCACCCATCCGAGGACCAGCCATAGTGAAAGTAGCGTAACTCAGTGATTGTTTACAGAACACTGAGACCGCGGGGCCACGAGCGCTTAATAATACACTAAATAATATCGTAAATAAATTGTAATAGGGTTGCTAAAATAAATAGGAGTACAAGACGACATAAACGCTACTATATTTTATTTGATTCTGTTACAATTATATTTCAATTTCAGAATGCCGTTCAAAATAATAAGAACATTAGAGAAAGGACAATACATCCACTGCATTGCACGCGGATATTAATCGATCGTGATGTAATAATTTTGTTTGTAAATTGATTGTGGAGCGTACAAATGATCTAACTTATAATAACACATAATGCTCGCACTGACCTAGTGTTTTATTTATGCCAATATTCACTATCGCCACCTAGTATTTGTTTTAAAATATTTTTTTGATGTTTGTAAAATAGTTCGAGGATCTTTTGTTAGAATCCAAATCTCATCATCATCAGATCATTTAAGATCCATAGCAGTTTGTTTAATGTTCTTAATAGCTCATGTCCTCAAATTTTCACTAAAATGAAAGATTCTTAATATAGTCACTGGTATTATTCACACACACACATCACTACTCAATGAGTAATAACTGTCTCCTTCAGAAATATCAAGACTTGCAGTTGCGATTTAACTATCTTCACGCTGTCCCTGACGGGGTAGTCAGAGAGGACAAATCGCCAGGCTTCGCGATCCATGCATACTTAATTATACATACTTATTTCATTCAATTACATACGGAACCATCATCTTAGAAAATTTTGAAAGGAGCTCTGTTGCGGCGCCATTTTGTGCTTTCATGACCGCTTACATCACTAATTTGGGGGTACTAAGGTGGTAACGAACTCAATAATTCAACCTTAAATAATATAGAGGCTATACTTGACACTATAAGTTTTATTTATAGGGAGAAATATTCCTACTATTCAGCCCTAAACTATACAAAGGACCTTTGTATCTCTTTAAGAGTTAAGTGTTTTAAAAGATTTATAAAACACCTTTGTAGAGCTAGTAGCGGTGATTGCTCCTATTGTGCAACTATCAGTGCCCTAAAAGAGTTTATGGTAGCTTGTTTAGAACTTAAGAAGTCAATAATAAATGTTAATTTCTAATATAGATCTTATAGTAGTAAGATTCACTCAAAGCTTTAACACAGAAGCTTTGGTCTGTATTATAGGGATAATAATCGCTGCACTACGCGTTTAACCTTCACAAATTGCTCTTATAAACTTGCTTTGTCACTGTAAGCGTAATATTTTATCACTAACTCTTTTTTGCCGTCGCAAGCTATAATTGCCGCTACTACTCTACCTTCATAACACTTAAGGTTATATGGTAAGCTCTATTTGCAGCCAAATTGTTTGTTGGGCGCCACATAAGGGAGAGAAATAGAGAGACAGATAGATAGATAGAGAGAGACAGAGAGAGAGGGAGAGAGCGGGGCGTAAGAATCTATAATACAATTCTTAAGGATTTGTAATTTTTTTCTCCATTATACACTTGACAACCACATTCATAATATTAGTAGGAATACATTCCCATGGGAATACCAGGCATTCCTTTCTGGGTGCTTTTTTAAAATACTTAAAAAGACTCCGAGAAAAATTTAAAGAAATTAATATTCTAAACGTAGCATCGCAATACATTTTTGCCAATCTATCACAGATTTCTAAACTCTGTGATAAACATAATATAAACACTACATATAAAAACAATTTTTCAGTCCACCACAGTCGACTACAAAAGATTGGCGATTCTTTCCAGGATACGCTTTTACAACAAACTTCCCTGTGACCTAAGAAATTTACTATAAAATAAAAAATATTAAATAAAAGGTTAATTAACAAAATAGGTTTGTGAAATAGATTATTACGCTGTTATGGACTATTTGTTCTGTGAACCGTAGACTTCGGAGAATATTTTTTTAATAATTTAAAATAAATTAAACATTGCTTTTTTGTTTTGAGCGCTCTTGCCAACAACTACGGGACCATTTCCCCTCCCCTGCATCCATTTCCTCCCCGATCGAAAAACCCTCTCGCTAATAGTTGTTGTCTACATTAAGGATTGTCCATGCCAAGTTGCATGCAAATCCGATGAAAAATGCGACCTGTAGACTTGATGGACGGACTGATGGACATCAATAATGTCCGACTGTCCGTTCATTCAGTCTACATGCATTTTTCCCGTACCAGTTCATTCTTTAGTCCTAGTGTATGACATTTTGCAAGCGCCATAAAATGGTAAAAAAAGGCATTTTTTTTAATACGTTTACTAAATTTCAGGTGTCTATTAATTTAGACAATATTCACCAAATTTCAGGTATCTGTGTCTAATAATTTAGACAATATGTGAAATTTTTGGGTCGTATATCTACGTATTTTCTAATGCCACATCATTAAAAAATAAAATTTAAAATGTCTCTCTAAAATAGAATATATAAGTAGGGTGGAATACCCTTATCACTTAAGGCGTATGGAAAAAGGATTACGACCGATTCTCAGACCTACCGAATACATATAAAATTAGATAAAAATCGGTAAAATCGTTTTGGAGGAGTTTGGTAACAAACACCGTGACACACAAATTTTATATATTAGAAAACTTATATATTATTATTACACGTATAGTAGCAGTTGACTGTGTGAACTTACACAATAAATGAAAACAATATTTGAATAATGCTCATATTTGCACTTCACTCTAAGACCACTCGCAAAACAGCTTACCTCACTTACTAAATCAACAAATCCGTATTCCTAAGATATGTTATTTGAGATTCGCAACACAAGCTCGGGCTCACTCGAGATAATGATACAAGTCGTTATATTGATCCTCTCTGATCGATATAAAGCTTTATTATACTAAAGACCGTTTTAGATTTTCTAAACGGAGGTATTAAGATGGGAGCGAAAAGCGGATTTTCAAATGTTTTAGTACACTGTTACTTTTAGCATGGGCGACCGGCGATTTATTCGCTTTTTATATGCAAAACATACTAATCGGGCGCTCTACACCGCACACTTAAGTAGTCGAACCGAAGAACTATCTCACAATGTTACGGACGTCAATGTTGATGCTGATGCGGGAATTCCTAAAAGTTCCTAAACTGGTGACTAATAAACTGTTGAACGGGTAATGACAAAATCTACACATTATAACACACTTTATTTGTGATCACTGTGTTTGGAACTCTTAGAGGCTTTAATTAATATCTTAATTACACACACAAACACACACACACACACACATACACACTTATTATATTTAATACTAGTTGACGCCCGCGGCTCCGCACGCCTGGTGAAGTTTTGCCGTTTCCGTTTCCCACAGGAACTTCCGGGATAAAACGTAGCCTATGTGTTATTTTGATGTGTAAGCTATATTATTGTAAGTTTTCATCTAAATCCATTCAGTAGATAAAGCGTGAAAGAGTAACAAACATCCATTTTGACAAATTTTCGCGTTTTATAATATTAGTAAGATGTTTTGTATAATGTGGTAAAGAATAATAATAGGATTTTGTTGGATAAAATGAAATCCACGCGTACCAAGCTGATAAAATACAGATCGCTCGTATCACGCAACTTGTACCAAACACCAAACTAATCGTTTTGATCTGTTGATCGTTACTGCAGAACGTTACCGATGGTGTTACGTACATTTATTGGTTACAAACAGTTACGGAGCATAAACTAGATACTTCGATCCCTATTATATTGTTTATGGGCAGCTTTGGTCATTAGAAATTTATCTGATACTATTTGTAAAATTTCCATAGAGAATTTATGAATGTTTAGAAGCCTTTTAGTTGCGTAAAATTGTAATCGCACGTACTACGGTAGTTTGAATGGATATGTGAATAAACTTAATACTTTCACACAAAATCTACTGAACGGACTTTGATGAAACTTAAGAGTAATATAGGTCATACAACAGATAGGACATACTAAATACATACATGTACATAATAATTGACTGCCTCTGTGGCGCGGTGTCAGTGTTTCCGACTGCTACGCAAGAGGTCGTGGGTTCGATTCCCACCCAGGATAAAACTTTGTGTGATGAGCACGATGGTTTATTCTGTGTCTAAGTGTTATTAATCTATAATATGTATGTATTTATAAATATATAAGTATGTTAATCAGTTATCTGGTTACCATAGTAAAAGCTCTGCTTAGTGTGGAATCAGATGGGGTTGTGTTAGTTGTCTCAGCAATATTTATTTATTTATAAACATATATAATGTAACACCTAAACTTCGAAACAAACATAACAAACATTTGTGAATCATATAGATACACTACTAATTACGTCATCGAAGTAGTAATGATATTTGTAGGATATTGTGCATGTTTATATTACTTTCTACAATTAGCGTAGAGCTTATTACTTTATTGGCAGTTGTGTCCTGAAAAATCCGTCAGAGACTACCAGGACTTTAATTGGTCGTGCTAATTAGTGTCTAGCACATAAGACCTTTTAGCCTTTTTGTTACCACCTCACTAAAAAGGCAACGGGTTCAAAATTTCTTCCAAAATTAACATCTAAAAAATAGACACATTTTATTTAAATTTATTCGGCCCTTTAGACCCACCCCAGTTCCGTGCTACGGAAGGCACGTTAAGCTGTTGGTCCCGGTTGCCAGTGGAATGGTAGTCGTTAAGCCAAATTGAAGGCCTTATAGGTGGCTTAAAAATTTCAACAGCAGATCGCCACAGCCTGCGCCTGTCCATTTCAACACGGCAATGGACTCACCACCTGTTACGTGTAACAAAAATGCATACGGTGAAATGTGGGCGTTTATTATGCCTCTGCCTACCCCTTCGGGGATAAAGGCTTGACAATATGTATATCTGTATGTTTATAATATTAGTAGGATAAATCATTATTTATCCTACTAATATTATAAACGCGAAAGTTTGTAAGAATGAATGTTTGTTACACTTTCACGCAAAATGTACAGATTGGAATTTTAAGGAAACCTTACAATAATATAGCGTATACATCAGAATAACACATTGGTTACATCCAGGTAACAAGTTCCTTTGGTAAACGGGAAAACTTCACCATGCTTGCGGTGCCGTGAGCATCAACTATTCGCATATAAAAAATGCTTTATATTTATTAAAAAAAATCTGTAAACCACTATTGATATTATATCAATAATAAATATAATCAAAACAAGGATACAAATCCTCGTACTTATAAGTTAATCCAAATGGACCATTCCAAGACAGCATGTACTACCCCTAAAACCATTTGAAGTTGTTGAAGCCTCTGATAGGGGTGGAAATATTGGGTAAAGTAAACTTAAATCTGGTGGACTGATTGGGTTCTTCAAGTTTTGGGGATACAATTACAATAATATCGGTTATAAGTGATCGTTGAATCATTGAAGGTACTTCATAGATTTTTATTTTTTAATTTATTTACTGTTACAAAGTTTGTTAATAAAAAAAACAGTACTTAAATAGCATCTAAAAATCACAAAGGTTTAGTTTTCAGTTCAGAGGTTCAAAGGTTCAGTTTAGAGAGTGCCAGCAGTTAATAAAAAATAAGTTAAAATAAAAACTAAAATTAAAACAACAATTAAGCTTATAAGCGAAAGCAAAATGCGAACAAAAATATAACAGACAAATCCAAAATTAATAACACTAATAGGTATTAAGGTACTTAAGTTAAATTTAAATAGTATTTTTTTAAGTTTGTGTTGTAAGTTTTGTTTTGTAACGCCTTTGCAAATGTCTGAGAGTAGATCATTTAAAAATCGAGGGACAATATGGTCGGTAGTTCGTTCACCGTACATATTATAGGCGCGCTGCCGTTTCTCGGACACTGCCCGACTACATACAGGATGCTTGATAATGTTTCTATGATTTTCGTTAAAAAATTGTTCTTTTAATATTAAGAAACGAACTGGAGTATATACTGGCAGAATTTGACAGTGCTAAAGAGACCGATTTCATTGTCACAATATTTGTTTTTATGTTGTTACAAACTAGTTTTTTTTTAATTTTATATTGAAGCTTGTGTATGTCATTCAGGTACGTTTTATAGGTTCGGCCATAACTACTAAGACCATATTGTATATGAGATTCTGCGAGTGCATGGTAAAGCATAATCTTGACTTTGAATGGAATGCGGTTGTTGAGAATTGAGATATTGGCAAGGAATAGCCTTAATTTGTTACAAACTTGTTCGATGTGGGGGCCCAGGCTGAACTTTTCATCTATAATTAGCCCAAGATATTTAATATTTTTGACAGTTTCTATAAATGAACACTTACAGTTTATCACGCTAGGAGCATGCAAGCACAAGTGGTCATGAGCTACTAATGGCTGAATGTATGGTGCTTGTCTAATATAAGGGGATTTAATAATCAATAATTTAGTTTTACTTGCATTTAGCACCATCATGATACCACTCTACCAGTGCATCTAAATCAGATTGTAAGTGCTCGCATGCAATCTGAGGATTTTTATCAGCAATTATACGGCAAGTATCATCTGCGAACTGATAACACGTGCTTTTTGTGATACATTTGCTCATATCATTAACATAAGACAGAAAATGTAATGGTCCTAACACTGAGCCTTGAGCTGTTCCTTTCGTAGTTAAAATAGGCTCACTATAAGTGATTTCAACCTTAACAGTAAATTTTCTGTTATTCAGATAATTTCTACACCAACTTAACAAAGGACAGCGTACTCCGCAATCATCCAGCTTATCAATGATCTGTTTATGTTCCAGTGTATCAAACGCTTGGGAAAAGTCTATAAATAGAGCAAGAACATGTTTTTTTTCGTCTAAGTGCTTGTTAACCTCATCCGTGAACTTGGATAACTGTGGTACTTTTACCAGCCTGAAAACCGAATTGATACGGGTTAATTACGTTATGTTTTTTATAAAATTCGTGTATTTGTTGACATATATATTTTTCAATTATTTTATACAATAATCATTTCGCTTACCATTTTTGTATATCGGTCTTACTCATCCCACTTTGAGATCATCAGGATATACACCAGTTTTAACACTACGATTTATTAGGTCACCAATGGGGTCAGCAATTCTGTCGCCCAGCATTTTTATGTCAGAAACCTTCACATTATCGAGGCATTACGAGTATTAATCCGTGTTCACTAAGTGCGTCTAAATATGAATCCTTGTACGTTAAAATGGTTTTCGGGTCAATATTTATATCTCCGATAAGAAGAAAATTGTGTTCTAAATCAAACTTATTGATATGTGTACGTATCTCGTTAACGAATAGATTTTTAATAGTCGAAGGTGGCCTATAAATGGCACACACAACTACTTCACGGTGTGAATTTAGTTAAATAGTTCCTGTAAGATTCTCAAAAGTACACGTTTTATAATCAATTCGTGTAAATTTTATATGGTTTAGTACGTACACAATAATCCCCCCTCCCTTTTTATTCCTTCGCAATTCGCAAACATTTTATAGCCAGGTAAATTGTAAAGGTTAACTATACTATCTGATATACCTACTTCTGACAAAATTATGAGGTCTATTGGAATACTCTATTGTAGTACTATAAATGGTTTGCTGAAGATTGGCAAAGTTTTTCTATAGAGATCGAATATTAAAATGTAAACATGACAGACTTATACTTGATTTAGGTGGCATTTGCTTATAAAAATAGTTAATAGAATTGCAGTTATGAATTTCTTGTAATTTTGTGTCCACGTTAAAAAATTAAATTGAATAAAAATAAAATTTGTGGATCTAGAGATAGCATTTGATAACGTTGTGAGAGAAACGCTGTGGGACTTGGTGCCCGGATATGGTATGGACGGCTCGCTGCTGCGGGCAATACAGTCGCTTTATAGGGACTGCGTGCGAGTAGGGGGGGGATGTGTCACCTCTTTTTGATGTCTGTACAGGCATCAAACAGGGATGTGTCATGTCCGCCTAGCTGTTCATAGTGTATCTGGACAGTTGCCTGCAGAAGTTGAAAGATTTTAATATGGGTGTGAATTTGGGTGACTTTACAGTAAACTGTTTGTTGTACGCTGATGATGCGGTGCTCATGGCCTCATCAGAAGCCGACCTTCAGGCATTAGTCACTAATATGAAAGAGCAGTGTGAAAGTAAGGGTCTTCGCTTGAATGCAAGTAAAACTAAGGTTCTAGTATTTGAAAGAGGTGACGTAAGAACTAAATGCGAGATTAGGGTATACCAGGAACGTTTAGAGCAACTGAATGAAATTGTGTATTTAGGAAGTATGTTTAGCGCGGATGGAAGATGTGATTCGGATGTAGAACGGCGAGTAGCTGCCGGAAACAAAGTTAACGGTGCTTTGTCCCAGTTAGTAAAGCGACAAAGCTTCGTAAAAGAAGCACGTATGGCGATTCATAACGCAGTGCTAATGCCAACTTTGCTTTACGGTAGTGAAACCTGGGTATGTCAGCAGATGCATAAAAGTAAATTGAATGCTGTGGAGATGCGATCACTTCGTAAATTGTGCGTTACTTTGGCCGACCGAATACGTAACGAAGTAATACGCAATATGGCAGGTTTGAATGAAAGTGTCAGCGTTAAGCTGGAAAAGGGCGTGCTCCGTTGGTTTGGACACGTCCAACGAATGAGTGAGGAACGATTGACGAAGAATATATATTGTTCAAAAGTAGAGGGTAGAAGGAGTCAGGGTAGGCCGAGACTTACATATGAAGACCACGTGAGCAGATTGCTCAAAAACGGAAAGGTCAAAAGTATACGGATACCCAGACGTGCGTGTATGAAACGATTGATGAATCTCGAAGAAGCGAAAGAAGTATGCATGGATCGCAAAGCCTGGCGATCTGTCCTCTTTGACTACCCCGTCAGGGATACAGCGTGAAGATAGTAAGTTAGTTAAAAATAAAATAATGCGATTACAATAAATTTTGTTTAGACCCCATAGTTTGTCTTCTTTCTAACTCAGCTGAACATATTTTTTCTATTTGTTTAATGTCTTGCACTGTTCGGATATAAACATTTTTACTGTTATTGGACTTCCTAGCACAAATTTTACCATTTTTACACCAAACATATTGACAGAACTTGTGAAGTAGTTGGGTTTTAGCGTTGTACAATAGAGATTTTCGATACTTGGTTAGAGCTTCTCTTATATAAATAGGACATTCTGCACTTTCCTTCGGAGCATCAGGCATTACATGTCCCACAGTGAGACGTTGTTGTTTTCCAGCATCTATCCACTGTTGTTGTAACTTCGTTGACTTCAAAGCTACTAGTATGGCTCCTGGTTTGTCTTTATTTCCTGGCATTCGTCGTGATGAATAACTTCCTCCATTATCCAAGTTCAGCTTTAAAGCTACTGTGTCAACTATCTTTTTTTTATCATTGCAGGGTACTTCGGGTAATCCAGCTATTTCTAGGGTCGATAAGAGTGATTTTTGCTTAAATTCTTTATATCCCTGCTCCAAATAAATACTTGGGATCTGTTTTTCACACGTCCAGTGACATCGATTGCGATGTCAAGTCACGCATTGCTGCCGCGTGGGCCAAATAGCGGGAGATGACCGGTGTCATTTGTGACCCTAAAATGCCGATCCGGTTGAAGGGACAGGTCTACAAAACCATTATTAGACCTGTCCTTTTACATGGCAGTGAGACGTGGCCGATATTGGAGCGACACAAGCAGGAGCTGCGTGTCACGGAAATGAAGATGCTGCGGTGGATGTGTGGAGTCACGCGGATGGACCGCGTGAGGAACTCTCGCATCCGCGGCAGCCTTCACGTCCGTGACATTGCAGACAAGTTGCAAGAGTGTCGCCTTCGTTGGTATGGTCACGTCTTGCGGCAACCGCCGGGCTACGTAGGTAACAAATGTCTGGCCATGTCAGCCCCGCCGGGTCCCGGTAAGAGGGGAAGACCCAAGAAGTGCTGGCTTGACGTCGTAAGGGATGACATGCGTGCCAATGGTCTCACCACAGGGGATGCCGACGACCGTGCGAAGTGGAGGAGAAAATGTAGGAAAGCGGACCCCGGGCGTCGCGAGACGCAACTGGGACAGACGCTCGGATGATGATGATGATCCCTGCTCCAAAACACCAATACGCAACTCTCCATGTGTCCGAACCATCTAAGCATCCCTTTTTCTATCTTAGTCACTACCTCTTCTGTCATACCGCAATGTTCCCTTATCGCGCTGTTCCTTTCTTTATCCATCAACTTCACTCCAGCTATACTTCATAGATAAACGATAATATATTTTGTGTAACTGTTTATACAGTTGACTGGTGGCATTCGGTGGAACTTGCTACACATATTGCCTTGTGTAAGATTAGGTATTATTTTTGAAAGAATGACTTGAACTTTGCAATACCAGAGTTTGTCATATTTCAGTTTAACTTTAAACTTGACAACTTATATACCTATATTAACCTTCTTGATGACTCACAATCTATAACTTAATTAACGGATGGTATCATGCAAAGAGAATAAAGAAATGTAATTTAAAACTTTTGCTATTTATCAGACATAATAAATTCCGTGAGTTGGAAAGATAGTAAATCCATTTCTCTCCTTACAAAACTGGAGTCCTAGAACAGCAACTAGGTCACATTGAATAGAATAAGGAAACGCCCTGGATATAGCACATTAACTGTGACTTATTTTTCATTCCTATAGTACGTAAGAGAAAAATGACTAAACGCATGAAAATTTACCCCAGATAAATATTCTTGGGAATTTCTTAATTATAGAATTTCTTGCCCAAATTTAGCTTATACAATCTTGTACTTTAGGAAGGATCTAGAAAACAGCCATCAAGCCATATTTTTTATACCAGTAAATTGGCAGACAACTAAAGATATGTTCGCCAATTGAAAGGACTTAATGAGAATTATACTATTTGGCGCATTTAATTAGAGGTTTGTTTCAAATGAATAAGTGTGGAATGATCGACGAATTGAGAGAAAAAATTTCAACAGCGGGTAGCCACACCCTGCGCCTGTCTATTTCAACACGTCAATGGGCTTACCACCTGTTACGTGGAACAAAAATGCATACGGTGAAATGTGGGTGTATAGTATGCCTCTGCCTACCCCTTCGGGGATAACGGACTGATGGTTCGAATTTTAAAAAAATGTTTGTGTTGTTAAGTTCACTTATCGAAGAAGGCTATAAGCTATATATAATCACGCTACAATCCATGAGAGCGGATCAGTAATCATAAATGTCAACAAATTTACCACATTTTCATACAATTGGTATTGTAAAGCTAATAAACGATGGGATTAAAAGGGTTAAGCTGGAAAAGGGCGTGCTCCGTTGGTTTAAACACGTCCAACGAATGAAAGAGGAACGATTGACGAATATATATTGTGCGAAAGTAGAGGGTAGAAGGAGTCAGGGTAGGCCAAGACTTACATATGAAGACCACGTGAGCAGATTGCTCAAAAACGGAAAAGTCAAAAATACTTGGATACCCAGACGTGCATGTATGAAGCGATTGATGAATCTGCAAGAAGCGAAAGAAGTATGCATGTATCGTGGAGCCTGGCGATCTGTCCTCTCTGACTACCCCGTCAAAGATACAGCGTGAAGATAGTTAGTTAGTTGGTTATTAAAAGGGTGCCACGGAGTTTGAAGTAAGCCATGGGCGTAGACGTGTTGCAGCTAGTTTTATATAAATGCAGAAAAAGTAGTTCCCCCTTTTTTTTACATACAACAAAAAGTGTTCACACACTTAGTAGAGATATCGTAACAGCTTTCTAGGTAAGTCTCACTTCAATTTTACGTTCATGACACGCCATCTCACCGGTTTGTACAAAGTAAATCACATCAGCATATACTGACGTTACACTACATTGTACTGAAACACTTTTATAGTCGGTACCATGATGTTGCCAGCTTTATAACTTAACATGCATAGACCATAAAACGAAGATAGGAGAGCTATTTCAGGAATATATTGGTGACTATCTTTGAAAAGGTGGCAAGTTTTTTTACTCAGTATGGTTATTTCTTACGATAAATATGATCAGAAGTGATATTGCTGTTTTTATTTCCAAAGTGCATCCACGCAAAGATTCTGAACCACAATTTTATTTAATTCATAAATTATACCTTTATCCCCAAAAATGGGGCAGAGGCATTTTATACGCTCACATTTCACCATAAGCAATTATCTCACTTGCCCATTGCCGTGGTGCAATAGACAGACGCAGGTATTTTTTCAAACCTATAAGGTCTATATGACCAGTGCAAAAGGACGACTGCAATGTTACTGGCAACCGGGACCAACGGCTTAACATATCTTTTGAAGCAAGGAAACGCTCGCAAATGTAAATCCACCGGCCATAGCGAAAATTCCTTCACGCGATAATCGCTTACACAACACTGAGTCTTCTTGGCCACGACCTCATCTACTACTGTCGGGTCTTATTTGATAGTTCTAACTAAACAATACATTTACAAACGTAGCTTACTCATGGTTAGCAAATAAGAAAACTAGTTTCGTAATATTAATATAACGATACGTTCCATTTGGAGCCCATTTGTGGAATGTCGAATTGTTTCATATGATTTATTGTGCCCTCGCTAGTCTGTGGCCTGTCATATACACGCGTGGAATGGAACTTGCAATTACTGGATATGACCGGATAGTTCCGGCCGTAAGTAGTTTGTAATGTTTGTGATTAAAGCTATTAATCAATTTGGTAGTTCTTAGTAGTTCTTATGTTGAAACAACAAAAAAAAAGTATTTATCTATCACGCCTTATCCCCGAAGGGGTGGCAGAGGCATATATATATTATATGCCCACTTTTCACCATATGTATTCCTGTCCCACGTAATAGGTGGTGAGCCCATTGTCGTGTTGAAATTGACAGACGCAGGTTGCTGCTACCTGCTGTTGAAATTTTTAAGCCGCCCATAAGGGATTCAACTTGGCTTAACGACTGCCATTTTATTGGCAACTGGGACCAACGGCTTAACGTGCCTTCCAAAGCACGGAATTGGGGTGGGTCTAAAGGGCCGAATAAATTTAATGAAATGTGTCTATTTTAGATGTTGAATATGGAAGAAATTTTGAACCCGTTGCCTTTTTAGTGAGTTGGTAACAAAAAGACTATAAGGTCTTATGTGCTAGACACTCATTAGCACGACCAATTAAAGTCCTGGTAGTCTCGGACTTTAAAACACGGACTTTTCCGTTTCTTATTGGTACAAATAAAATTAATACGACATAATACCCAAGGAGAGGGGAGAAGAAGAACTAAAGAAATGAGTAAAGAGTAGTGAATAAAGTTTATGTCTTTTCCTAGGACGATTTAACCACTGGACGCGAAACGTACTCACTAAAGTATGAAATCACGTTCAACCAACTTTCGTGCGGGGGGAAACTACACACAATACTAACTGTTATGCATTTAGACACACGATCATAAATAGCCATATTCATGAATACACGCACACACAGTTTTATTTATGTGTGATATATTGTTTTGCTACTCTTGCATAAAGTATTGTCACTATCTAATCTTAATAATATTATAAATGTGAAAGTTTGTTTGGATGTTTGTTACTTTGTCTTTCACGTAAAACTACTGAATAGATTTTAATGAAACTTTACAATTATATAGCTTATACATCAAAATAACACATAGGCTACTTTTTGTCCCGGGAACAAGTTCCTGTGGGAAACAGGAACGAGAAATCTCCTCTACGCGGGCGAAGCCGCAAGCAGAGCCAATAAAAATACAACTGCAAATACAACACATATAAAAAATGTCACATCGACGCTAGTGCTTGACCCAGTCGATAACTTGGTTTCGACAACGAATGGATAAACAATGTATTTATTACAGTCTGGCAAAGATATTCACAATGTAAATAAAGTAAGTAGGTAGTGATAAGGGATCAAAAAATATTCGATTAAGATAGGTAAAATATTCAATTATATCTACTGTTTTAGTAATTTTGTCATTTATAATATTCTACACAATTTTTAGAAAAGTAATCGTTTAAGTTTTGGATGTATCTTGTGGTGGGTGATTGCTCAGCTCGATACAATGATACAGTCGAGGTGCGATGCGACAGTAGTGTGGCTAATTTAGTAGATACTGCGCCCCGCACGGTTCATACACGTCCATTTAGAGCTTAGTTTAAGTTTAACTTGGACTAGGTGGCGCTGTGTAAAAAGTGTCCCACAATACTTATTTATTTGTATAAATAAGTGAATGCGGTTTCTCACGTTTTTCATCCTAGTAAAGACTGATCGTTTCAGCATACCTTTCGCATAGCCCAGTGCGTGAAAAAATGTGTCCCACAATATTTATTTATATAATTAAGTGAACGCGATTTCTTACGTTTTTCAACCAGGTATAGACTGACCGGTTTCAGCATACTTTTCGCCTAGTGCGTGAAAAAAGCCCTTGGCAAACGGTTCGCACCTGTGAAAAGGAGCCTCCACCTCAAACTTTAGCCTACGTTGCTGTTTTGCGAACCCAGTCTATCAAGCGCTCGTGGCCCTGCTGAATCAGTGCTCTGTAAACGATCACTGCGTTAAATAACTTTTGCTATGGCTGGTCACGGATGGGTGACCATTTTATGGTATGTACATTTGTGAGGGTTTCCGTAAGCACGTTAAGCCGTTGGTCCCGGTTGCCAGTAACATGGCAGTCGTTAAGCCGAGTTGAAGTATTCTAAGTTAATATTTTATGAATCCGTCCGTTTGTTTGTTCCAAGTAATCTCTGAAATGGCTGATACGAGACTATTACTGATAGATAGCTGATGTTATAATAAAATATATGATGTTATATTATATAAATAGAAAAGAGGTATTAATACCTACGTTTTTCAACCAGGTATAAACAGCCTTTTTGACCTAGTTTATATCCTACTAAAACTTCAAGTATCATAAACTAGTTGATGCCCGCGGCTCCACCCGCGTAATGAAGCTATCCCGTGCCCGTTACAATTTTTCTTTTCATAAAACCTTCTTTAGAGTTCAAGAAAAAAATAAAAAAAATACTAAAATTGGTCCAGGCGTCTTCGAGTTTTGCGCTTAGCAACATATTTTGCGATACAATGTTATTGATATAGATGTAAAAAATTGTATGAATGTGTGGATGAATCTTATTGTTACTTTTTCACGCAAAAACTACTCAATAGATTTTAATATAGCTGAGAAGTACATCAGAATCGGACATAAGCTACTTTTTATCCCAATTACAATTACTGTCTCTTCCCGTGGGAATACGGGTATTAAATGTTGCCTAAGTTACTCTTCGTAACATCAGCTATCTGCCAGTGAACTCTCGTTGACATTGGTTTAGCCGTTCAGAAATTACCCGGAATAAACAGACAAACGAAAAAAAAAATTTTTAATAAGTACCGTGTTTACTTTCTTATGCATTTAGTTAAAGTTGTAAGTTTGGAATTACAAATAGACGCTTCAATTTTATTATTTAATTGAACCAAGTTTTATATCCATAAAGGCATATCCAGCAAAACCAAGCTCACTATATCTGCGTATGATATTATTTCCTCTTTTGTCATAACCTCGCTTGACTTATTCCGACATAGGCCAAACATATTACATTTCCGACAATTTACAGTGACGGGTTAACTATGTAGTTGAGAGACCTGCTCCTGATGGGGCAGTTGGTTTAAACAGTGCGACAGGGTTAAGTTCTTTATGCTCTCTCGCTTACGCCGAATAGAGATTAATACAATAATATTACCGCGTGCCAAGTTTACGTACATCAAATTATATATATATTCTCACCCCTTTATCACCGAAGGAATTGGCAGAGGCTTATTATACGCCCACATTTCACCATATGCATTTATGTCCCACGTAACAGTTATTGAGACCATTGCCGTGTTGAAATGGATAGGAGCAGGTTGTGGCGACGTGCTGTTGAAATTTTTCAAGCCGCCCATTAGGCCTTTAATCAGGTTTTTTCGACTTTACTGGCAACCGGTATCAACAGCTTATTGTGCCTTCCGAAGCACGGAAACGCTTGCAAATGTAAATTCTACAAAGTGGCCCATCCAAGGCCACCTATAGCGAATGTTGCTTAACGCAGTGATCGTCTACAGAACACTGAGTCCGCGGGGCTACGAGCGCTTTAAATTGTATGCGGAAATCGCATAGTTGACCTGTCAGTTGCCTACATTTTTAATTACTATAGACAAATGTCTTAATTACCATTAGTGTAATCGTATGAAAAAGGATGACGTCTCCTGACACGCTTTGGTTGTATGAAATATAGAGTAAGGCGTCTCTATTAGAGAGCGCGCGAGTGATTTTGATTCCTTGCTCTGTGGTAGGTACTAATATTATAAAAGCGACAGTAAGTATGTATTTATAACAGATTTAAAAAAAGAAGGATGTTCTCAATTAATCAGAATCTTTTTTTAGGTATGTTTAATGATTTTTCGAAGATGCCTGAACCAAATTGGTTTATTTTTTTCCAAAAAGTATACTTCACAGTTCCATTTGAGTTGTAAAGAAATAAGTTTGGTGATTTCATTGTGATTTCATAAATCAATTATATAAAAAAATGAATACATGGATTTATAGCCAGTAATATTTCATTATTTTTAGTAAACTCTTTAATTAATTCTATACCGAAGCTTTCCTCATAATCTACTCATCTATTGGTGATTGGTACATTTTTCTCACGTTTTTCAACCAGGTATAGACCGACCGGTTTAAGCAAAACTTTCGTCTAGTGCATGAAAAATGCCCTCGGCAAAGGGTTCGCCTCTGAAAAATGCTGTTTATACCTTATAATTCTGCTTACTAATTTTTATAATATAACATCATATATTTGATTATAACATCAGCTGTCTGTCAGTGATAGTCTCGTTAAAAATCGATCCAGCCACTTCAGAGATTACCACATTAACAAACAAACAGACAGACACATAAAATATTGACTTAGACTACTTCAACTTGACTTATCGATTACCTTGTTACTGGCAACCGGAACCAACGGCTCAACGGCATCCGAAACACAGGAAGTATCTAAATTTAGTTTATGTTTCACTAAAGGCAACCACAAACCAAAACATGATCTGTGTATTATATACTAGTTGACGCCCGCGGCTTCGCCCGCGTAGAGAAGTCTTCCGTTCCGGTTTCCCACAGGAACCTTTTCCCGGGATAAATAGTGGCCTATGTGTTATTTAAATGTATAAGCTATATTATTGCAAAGTTTCATTAAAATCTATTTAGTAATTATAATATAAAAACAAACGTTCGCATTTATAATATTATTAAGATTAAGATTTAGTTAAAAAAAGCGCAGAATAGTTTTGGATAGAATTTCCAAGCCTCAGTAGTAAGATTGACCAAAAATAAAAAGTAATATTTAAAATCTATTCACAAACAGCGTAATGATTGCGTAACAACTACAAAGTGAAATTGAACCTCATCTTTTTTTGAAATCGGTTTAAAATTTATATTTTCGCATCCATTGTTCAGCGCTCAACAATAATACCCAAGTTTATACAGAACAGTACGCCATATATATTTTATTATACAATCCTTTTGAGTCTAAAATATTAGCTATAAACTAATATTATATCAATTTAATACTTCAGCTCTAGCTAAATTTAATATTTTTATAGTTCGCTCTAAAATGTTTACGATCGGTTCTATATCCAGTTGCATAATGCATACCAAGATAAGTAATATTTTATAAGCTCTCTGAGCAGTGCATTGAATATAAGACCTGGCTATTTCAGAAACTAGGCAAGAATATGACACAAGCTGTTTTTTGGAGTTCTGACAAGATGTGTACCAGTTGTCACTGTAATAGTATTAGTATTGAATTTATATTTGACTAATTTGAATGACTCATAAACGGCAAATTGTTTTATCTAAAGCCCACTTTGAACAACAGCAAAATAATTGTCTCGCATAGAATAAAAAGTCCGGAGCGCACACACATGGTTAGGTCCGATAGAGGCTTTATTTCGCGTACGCTTAGATTGTGCAATGAACCCTGCCAGGGTTTTCTCGAACGTCTACAGTATGGGGTTCTTCAAAAGGGTTCTTAGAAGGTTTATAAATGGTCGGCAGCGCGAGTGCTGCACCTCTGGTTTTGCAAATATTCCATAGGCTACGGTGACCACTTTCCATCAGGTGGGCCGTATGATTGTCTGCCACCTCAGTGGTATATAAAAAAAACGCACCAAGCATATTGTAGCCCAATGGTACTTTTGGGGTTGAAATGGCAGAAAACAGTATTATTAAAATCTGCATTGTAACTAAGTTTACGGTTGTGTAGTCAAATGAGATGATAATTACGTTCTCTCTTTCAACAAAGCCTAAAATCTTTTTTAGACTTACTTACCAATCAAAAGAAGTATGAAGTATGTAGCGATAGAAGAAAGAAACTGTCCTCTCTGACTACCTCGTCAGGGATACAGCGTGAAGATAGTTATGTTACTTAATAATCAGTAACCCCTTTTATCCTCGAAGGGGTAGCAGACGCCTCCTATTCGCTAAAATTTCATAGTAGGCCTTATTATAGCCATAGCGAAAGTTGAAGTACTTTCGTTCACAAATATTGATAAGCTTCGAGTTCTTTCTAGAGAGCAAAGAGGTCTTAAGGAAGATCAAGATTTTTGAAAAAAGCCATGATTTTTGAAATGTGTTAATAATTATTGAAGACGTCGGAATAAATAAAGTCAACTGATGGCTTTCACCTAAATTCTGCCTAAACTCTGAGAAATTTAACAAAAAAATGTACAAAGATATTATTTCTTTTTTGTAGTTCTATTAAAAGTGCACGGTGACATAAAGTATTGTTTTAAAAATTGCTTTCTACACATACACATTGTCACGCCTTTATCCCCGAAGGGGTAGGTAGAGGCATACTATACGCCCATATTTCACCGTATGCACTTTTGTCCCACGCAATAGGTGGTGAGCCTATTGCCGTATATGCTTTCTAGACCTTGTGGGAAAATGGTAAGAAAAATCAAAACCACGCGGGCAAAGCGGCAGATATCAGCTAGTCCTACTAATATTATACACACAAAAGTTTAGAAGTATGGATGGATACATACATACATATTGTCACGCCTTTATCCCCGAAGGGGTAGGCAGAGGCACACTAAACGCCTACACTTCACCGTATGCATTTTTGTCCCACGTAACAAGTGGTGAGCCCATTAACGTGTTGAAATAGACAGGCGCAGGCTGTGGCGACCTGCTGTTAAAATTTGTTTAAGCCGCTCATAACACCTTCAACTTGGCTAAATTTAATAAAATGTGTCTATTTTAGATGTTAAATTTGGAAGAAATTTTGAACCCGTTGCCTTTTTAGTGAGGTGGTAACAAAAAGGCTAAAAGGTCTTATGTGCTAGACACTAAATAGCACGACCAATTAAAGTCCTGGTAGTCTTGAACTCTATAAGTATGGATGGATGTTTGTTACTCTTGTACGCAATAATCTAATAAATGGATTTTGATGAAACTTTACAATAATATAGCTTACACATAATAACACATAGGCTACTTTTTATCCCGGGAACAAGTTCCTGTGGGAAACTTAAACGTTAAAACTTTAACATGCATGTGAAGCCGCGGGCGGCACCTATTTTAAAATATTTAAATCGGTCGACAAGAAAAAGGAACGAAAATAAAAACACGTCTATTACAGATTGTTTACAAGCCGTCGTAGAATTTTCGCGAACATTGTTAAATCTCACTCTTTGTAAAGAATCAAGATTTTTTCATCAAATATTTAGAAAAGGAAATGAAACGGTATTCTTTTTGGGATTGTAAACGTTTTTTAGTGTTCCAAAGTAAAAAAAAGAACTCTTCTATGTAAGTATGTCTATCTGTACGTATTGTAACTCAGGGACACATATTGAAGTGATACGCAATTTGGCTGGAAAAGGGCGTGCTCCGGTGGTTTGGACACGTCTAACGAATGAGTAAGAAACGATTGACGAAGAAGAATATTCTGCGAAAGTAGAGGGTAGAAGGATTCAGGGTAGGCAGATACTTACATTTGAGGACCTCGTGAGCATATTACCCAAAAAACGGAAAAGTCAAAAGTACTCGGATACCCAGACGTGCATGTATGAAGCGATTGATGAATCTGCAAGAAGCGAAAGAAGTATGCATGGATCGCGAAGCCTGGCAATCATTCCTCTCTGACTACCTCGTCAGGGATATAGCGTGGAGATAGTTAGTTTAAGTTAGTTATATAACTCCATTAATACGAATCTACAGTTAGTTAACAGTACCTTCTTACATGTCACATTTAGGTAGATCTCAAACCCCCTTCTAGCAGTAGAGAGTAATTTAATAGTCTTTTTATCTTGTTCCAGGCAGTAGACTACCTGAAGAAGCGAACTCCGGCACGAGCAGCGCTCATGATCGCCGCCGTGTGGCTCATGAGCGCGCTCGTGTGCATACCTCCACTACTCGGCTGGAGAGTTACCCGGCCGGAGGAGCAGTTTCCACAGTGCAAGGTAATAAGGCTTAATAATTTTCTATTGTTCAATTGGTGCACTTTTTACTGTACGACAGCTAATGTATTACGGTGGCGCCCAACATAGGGCTAAGTTGAATAGAATTGTTTATTTACCTACAAATTTAAAATTCAGCAATAGTGAATAATATTAAATAATAATATAATATTTATTTCAGGCAACATTAGAAAAGTAACAGATGTTATTAACTTATTCTACGGCCCATAGATAAATACCTTAAAACTAAGAATACATATAAATCCATCACACTGTGTTAGTATATAAAATAAAATCTTAATACTAATATTAGTAATATTACTATTAAGATTTTATATACGTGCATTAAAGTACTCCTCCCTTATGTTTAACTTAAACAGAAGCATAATGTATTTTATGTTTATTAGTTACGCTTTTATCCCCGAATAGATAACAGAGGCATATATGATACTAGGTAACATCCTCGGCTTCGCCCGCGACACTTTGAATCCCCTTATCCATTTAATAACGTCGCTTATTACTTTCTCTTATTACTATTAGTCCTCGAAAAGACTATCCTACACAAAAATAAATTTTAAATTCAGACCTGTAGTTCCTGAGATTAGCCCATTCAACCAAACAAACATTCTCTTCAGCTTTATATATTAGTATTGATAATCCTAATAAATATCTTTCTATATTATCACTCCCATAATATCGCCCACATCTCACTGTGTGATTATTTATACTGTTGATTGGCACTTGGTGGAACTCGCTACACATTTTTAACAACATCACTTGTACTGCAAGTGTTGTTGAACAATACAAGTGGTGTTATTTAAAATGGTCCACTGTGTGTATATTTGTGCCACATAATACTTTATCATGTTTTTAGTAGATTATAAATCGTCTATCGTACATTTAAATCCCTTATATCAGATGTCTATATGCAAATTTATAGTTTTCGTACGAAAAAGTTCCCAATACTCTTGAAATCGCGACCTTCCTTATCGTAAAACCATCCCTTTGGTGAATATTAAAGTCCTTTACCGAATCGAGGAGGTGGAACGATGAAATACGGGGGTGTGAGGACGTGTCTTCGCAGTGGCAGTAATAAGATTTCGGAATTTAATACCGCTAAAAATGTTTTAGCATTCTAAAATGTTCGCGGATTTCATTGTTTTATAATATTAGTTGTAGTGCTAAAAATAGCTGAATACTAGAACTGTATAATTGGCATTATTTTTATTTATCTATCACGCCTAATCACACCTAAATGTGGCAGAGGCATATTATATGCCCACTTTTCACCTTGTGTATTGCTGTCCCACAAAAAGAAAAACATAGGCATTAATTCTGTTAATTTTACTATTATATACAATATGATATTTTGACTGTTTCGGTGGCGCAGTGGTAGTGTATGCGACTGACGCGCCGAGATCCAGGGTTCGATTCTCGTGTCAGTATAAATATTTGTGTGATCTACAAATGTTTGTTTCGGAGTTTGGGTGTTTCCTATGTATAATATGTATGTATTTAAAAGTATATAAGTATGTTTATCATTTGTCTATGTCCCATAGCACAAGCTTACAAGCTTAGTTAGGGATAGTGTAGTTTTAGTGTGAAAAGCGTCCCACAATATTTATTTTTTATAACATTTTTAAATTTTCGTTACAATCTAATCTAATAACAGATGACATTGACTAACATTTTGTTTATTACAGCATTCTACATTATACGTATTGTTAGAAATATAACACAGACTGTTATTGTAAAGGAATCTATTTAAATTATAATACATAGTAATGTGACAATAATGGGGACATGGGCAGAGCTTCCGCACGCTACGATGATCGACAAATGATAGGCAGAAATGACTCTGCCCTTTATAAATAAGCTGTTTGGTCCTGCTAGTACAAACTTCATTGTGCATCTGACAGTATATAATTTTTTTACGAGCATTAACGTGTTTCTTCAAGGGTTTCATACCGTCTGTTGCCTGACGTTAAAATCAGATTCCCAAAGACGTAATGATTATATTTATATAAGGGATAATATCTTTATTTAAGAGAATTAATTATTATATAGGGGTAGGTAAAGTTTTCGTAGGAAAAAGTTCCCAATACTCTTGAAATCGCGACCTTCCTTATCGTTAAACCATCACTTTGGTGAATATTAAAGTCCTTACCTACCTACATAAAACAACACAAACACACACACACACACACACACACAAACATACAAACACGCATGCACACAAAACATATTATTGTGTTTTTTTGTTTTTCTTACAACTCTAATTACTCACGACATGAAGCCTAATACAAGAACGGCAAAGACGCTGCTGCTTAAAACACAGTTTTACACAAGTTTGAGGATCAGGGGTCTCAAATTGTTGTAACAATTTATATCAATAAAATAATTATTATAATTATTAATTACATGTTGACTGACTGGTTGAAATTACATATTATGCTGAATCACGTGGTTGATCGTTGATCTTTATGTCACAGTACACCGGACAGTGCAATGGAAAGTTATTATTATAAAAGTATCCAGTATGATATAAGTTTTGACAATTCAATTTGGTGTAATAAGCGTCCAATCCATCTGACCAGCGTAGTACAATAAGACCAAATACTCTTTCAATATTTTCTTGTTCATCATAAGTGTAGTCCTAGTAGTTTTCAAACCCTACTAGGGTTTGGAGCCTTGAGTTCACTTTAATGATTCAGCAGGTGCACTGCTAGAGGGGAAACTTTAGCCCCTCAGATCCTGGTAGGACGTGATAAAACAGAATTGGCAAAGGCAAGATACACGTGTACGTAAACTTTTCCAATTTGCATAATCTTCCCCATTAGTTTAAAACATAAGTACCTTTTGGCCATTAAAAATCGGGACAGTCCAGAATATACGATGGATTATTCTGTGACTTGTGTTATTTATTCATAACTAGCTGACCCGCCCGGCTACGCCCGTGACATACTTCGAACCCCGTGGCACCCATTTAATCCCGTCGTTTATTAATTTTACGATAATGTATGAACATTTTCCAAATTACTTGATTACTTCTCCGCTCTCAAGTACCTACTACGGCCGCGCCCGCACGGCCCTGTCGGTTTTTTGTTACACGAAATTAATTTCTTTGCGCATTTTTTTTTGATATTGCCATATCGCCTTAGATATTCATTTAATTTGCAAAGTGCAAAGGGACAAAATAATCTTCATAAAATGCTGAAACCAACTAACATATCACTAATAATAAGGATTAATAAAAAAAGGCAGACGCCGTTTTCATCAATAGCTTAAATCACCCAATCCATTTAACACCCAACCCAATAGCCCATTTCATAGTTAGCACATTTCACAATAGTTTAACTCCCATTGGAGGTGATCCATTACCGTTCTTCTACATAAGGCGGGCGTGGATTGCCTGTAGTGGGGGTCCCATTTCCTATTAGATTAAAATTCTCAAAGGGCCTCTGCGTGTTGGACCAATATGTCCCCATGTAAGCCTGCCAAAAGACCGGGTATCTTCACAAGAAAAAAAAATAGAAGATACCCGTGAAGAAGAGACAAGAGGATTAATAATGTAATTGTGTAAATAGCCTTTAAATTACCTCTTTATTATTGCTGTTTTTTTTAAGTATTAAAATGGATATAGTACGTTATCCTTAAGAGATAGACATATACCGTCGCGGACTTTTTTGTAGACCTATATTAGATACACAATTCCAAAATACATTATTTTGTTATATCTCAAAGGGTTTAGGCAGCGTTTTCGTTAAAAGCTCCCAGACGGCTCATTTTTTCAGTCAATCTGTTAGTAAAAAACTCTTTATTACACCAGCAAACACAATATGAACATGAGAAATAGCCTTCATGGAATAAAAATTGGCGGCCGTATCGCGCGAGCCAATCTCTTACAGGCAACCTTTGAATGGAGACTACAGGGTGGGAAATATAGTAGTAGGGCAGTTTGGTGAACATAATTGATATAAAGAAAGCCACGTAAATGAAACATAAATATCCATATTTAAAAAAAGAAAACAGCCACATGCACACACAGAAAAGTTTTGCAGGGTTTAATTTTATGTACTTTGTATGATTTTTCTATTGATAATAATAAATAAAAAATAAACTATCAATCAGTGAATATCGTTGATTTAGCGATCAAAGTATATCGCGAGTTTAGTCACAAAGCACATTTAGTGCAAAAATAAAACAAGAACACGCCCTATTTAACTCGATGCAAACCAATCTTAAAAATAAAAATTTCACTCACTGTGCAACGACTCCCTTTGATTACACTCGTAGGCTCTGAATCAACTCCGTCTGAGCAATACAAAAGACATTCCCGTTGTACAGTAATGTTCGATGGGTACATTGAGCTCAATTCAATTTGCGTGTATCTGCTGTATACGTAGGTAAGGGTGAAAGGTATCGCGTGGTCGGAATGTAGCTAAGCGAAGCGGATTTTGAATATTTTCAGATAGAATAATTTTTTTTTTTTTTTGTATTTTGAGATGTGCAGCTTGGACTTAGCCACAACGCAGTAAAGGGTTAGGAAACGGTTAATAATATCGAAAGGATTACGGAATTTCGGGAAAGGATCAAAATGGTTTGAAACAATACATTCATTCTTAAAGTAATATTTTGATTTTTAAATGATTAACAGTTATAAATAAAGATATGGTTTTAAAAATATTAATATCTAGTTTATGTAATAAGGTGTTAATACAAGATTGAAGAGGAACATAAAGGGTTATTAAGGATTCGAGAGAGAATAATTCTTATTGTTGTTTATAGGTTTGGAAACAAAACGTTTTCAATAGACTTTTAAAATAGAAAAGTTGTTATATATTATTAATTTCCTTTTTTTCATAAACACCCAATGTCTTTAGATTCCTTTTATCAGTTTACATTGACAGCCACGAGCGCTTCTATATTAACTAACTAACTAACTAACTATCTTCACGCTGTATCCCTGACGGGGTAGTCAGAGAGGACAGATCGCCAGGCTTCGCGATCCATACATACTTCTTTCGCTTCTTCGAGATTCATCAATCGCTTCATACACGCACGTCTGGGTATCCGAGTACTTTTGACCTTTCCGTTTTTGAGCAATCTGCTCAAGTTGTCTTCATATGTAAGTCTCGGCTTAGCCTGACTCCTTCTACCCTCTACTTTTGAACAATATATATTCTTCGTCAATCGTTCCTCACTCATTCGTTGGACGTGTCCAAACCAACGGAGCACGCCCTTTTCCATCTTAACGCTGACACTTGCATTCAAACCTGCCATATTGCGTATCACTTCGTTACGTATTCGGTCGGCCAAAGCTACGCCGCACAATTTTCGAAGTGATCGCATCTCCACAGCATTCAATTTACTTTCATGCATCTGCTGTCATACCCAGGTTTCACTACCGTAAAGCAAAGTTGGCACTAGCACTGCGTTATGAATCGCCATTCGTGCTTCTTTTACGATGCTTTGTCGCTTTACTAACTGGGACAAAGCACCGTTAACTTTGTTTCCGGCAGCTACTCGCCATTCTACATCCGAATCACATCTTCCATCCGCGCTAAACATACTTCCTAAATACACAATTTCATTCACTTGCTCTAGACGTTCCTGATATACCCTAATCTCGCATTTAGTTCTTACGTCACCTCTTTCAAATACTAGAACCTTAGTTTTACTTGCATTCAAGCAAAGACCCTTACTTTCACACTCCTCTTTCATATTAGTGACTAATGCCGGAAGGTCGGCTTCTGACGAGGCCATGAGCACCGCATCATCAGCGTACAGCAGACAGTTTACTGTAAAGTCACCCAAATTCACACCCATATTAAAATCTTTCAACTTCTGCAGGCAACTGATACAAACTCCAGATACACTATGAACAGCCAGGCGGACATGACACATCCCTGTTTGACGCCTGTACAGACATCAAAAAGAGGTGACACATCCCCCCCTACTCGCACGCAAGCCTTACAGTCCCTATAAAGCGATTGTATTGCCCGCAGTAGCGAGCCGTCCACACCATATCCGGGCAGCAAGTCCCACAGCGTTTCTCTCACAACGTTATCAAATGCTTTCTCTAGATCCACAAAAGCGCAGAAAACCTTCTGGCTAACAGCCAGAAACTTTTCCGCGATCATGCGGAGAGAAAACACTTGATCCATGCAACCTCTTCCACGTTGGAATCCGCATTGAGCCTACCATAAATACCTTTCAGACTTTTCTTGCATTCGTGCCGTTATAACCTTTGCATACACCTTACTAGCTAAGCTGACCAAGCTGATCGCCCTGTAGCTGGAGCAGTTTAGGCGCGAGCCTTTCCCTTTGTAAATAGGTACTACAACTGCTACTCGCTAGTCATCTGGGACCTCACCCGTCTGCCAGCACAAGTTGCATAACAGACATAGTGTGTCCCAGACACGCGACCCACCGTACTTGATCGTCTCAGCAGTAACTCTGCCTTTTCCCGCAGTCTTACCACATTTCATACTTCTTATCGCTTGTTCTATTTCTTTCATACTAATGACTTCAATGACATCGGGATCCGGTGCATCGAAATGAGCTCCACTTCCCGATGTGGCATCGCTGTCTTGTCTTGCATACATCTTTCCATAATATTCACTCCATCTCTGCAGGACGTCAGTTTGGTCTGTTAGGACGTCATTGTTAACACTAAGCACTTTATTCATACTGCAGATTGCCGAACAACTCCGGGTCTTGCCTACCTCTTTCCAGAAGAGCTTGGCATTATCCCGGAAATTGGACGACAACCTTTCATCCGCTTTCATTCTGCACCTTTCACGAGCTTCTTCTATTAGTGCCATCGTGTTAACTTTCAGCAGCTTGTATCTCTCTTTCATATCAAAATCATTCCGCGAGGCTAAGTAGTCTAGCCATGCTTTCTTCTTCATTCGAACTGCTTCTTTCACTTCCTCATTCCACCATGCGTCACGCTTATTACAACTGCCTCTTTTCGTTTCTCCACACACTTCTACAGCGGCATTTATCGAACTATCCCTAAGGTTCTGCCATACACTTTCCACATTCTCACTACTTACATTGACGTCGCCAAGCTTTTCGGCTACCCTTTCATTATATTTATCCGTAATGGATGCATCCTGCAGCTTCCAGCTTTTGATGCTATAAATCGGCTCAGGTTCAGGACACTCGGTACGATGACGCTAACCCGCGAACAGACCTCTAATCTTAGTTTTGACTAGGTAGTGGTCTGATCCCAGCTCAGCGCCTCGATAAACCCTTGTGTCCATCACCTGTTTACGGAGCCGACTATCCATTAGGAATAGATCTATCATGCTTCTCTTTGACTTACATCTCCTCGTATACATATGAATTTGTTTGTGGTTGAACATTGTGTTCGCCACAAAAAAATCCTTTTCCTTACAAAATGCCAGTATTAGCTTGCCAGCGTCGTTCACCCTTTTATCCCCATACTTCCCGAGTACCGACTCAAAACCATCGCGAGTGGTACCCACCCATCCATTCAAGACTCCACATACTATAAGTCTTTCATTTCCTTCTATCACATTTAGAGCTTCTCTCGTACTGTCCCAGAAGTCCTCTAGCTCACTCGCGTTCGACGAAGATACTGGCGCTTAAGCAGCTACCAGGAATATCTTCGTCAAACCATGTTTTACACGAATCCAGAGGATTCTAGGACCTACCAGTTTGTACTCATACATACCGGAGGCCAATCGCGAGGACAGCAAAATTCCAACCCCCCGACTGCCATGATCGCTCTCTGGTACTCCAGACCAAAGCGCGAGCATCCCACCCGGGAGCTCCAAGACTTCGCTGCCCTTGCGCTTGGTCTCTGTCAAGCACAACAAGTCTTCAACACACTGCATCTAACTTTTTCTCATTCATAACATCCATCAACTCATTCATCTTATCTGTCATTCGTCCCCTAACATTCCACGCAGCTACCCTGCACTCCATCCTCCACTTCCCGCCGTGTCGGGCCGCGCGTGTAGGGTGGCGGTCCCCTACGCCGCTCTGGCTCACACTTTTCGCACCAGCGGGGACGAACTGGTGCGCGCCGCCTCGGGGGCACGCCCTAGCATTATTTGCCCTGGTGGCACTCGTGTTGGAGTAGAATTGCAGCCGTAGCTGGCAGGGATGGCGACGTTCACGCTTCTACTCTTCATCCCCTTCTACATTATGTTTTAATATTCTAATTAGGATGGTGTGTTTCTCTGTTTGTCTTACTTTCGAGATAGAAAGATATAGTTGTAGCCGTGGAGAGTGTCATATGTCACAATTTACCCAAGAAAACATACATCATCAACTTTGATTAAATTACTGGGTGACTCATTCATTAATCTATCAATCTCCAGGCAAAAGCCCTTACACCCAAAAAGACAATCGTCATGAGGAAAATCGGGGGGCATAACTAATATATGAATTTGTAGTACCACTTTATTCCCTGAAAGGATGGGTATATAGTAGTATACAAAACGCCCGTATTAAAGTAAATAATAAAATTGAATATATCGCACGCTTAGTATTAAAGTGACTGAATTCAAAATCAGTCGAAAATGAGTTGAATACACTGTAATCCATACCTTGAGAAAATCTTAAAAAGTTAGTGTTATGCTACAAGTTTTCGGTCTCTTTCACACTTATGAGTTTCAAGACGTCATTTTGACATAACACTGACACATTTATTATTCACTCAGCCAGTTCAAAGTCTGTTCATTTGTTTTAAAAGTGACCAATTAATATTTAAGTTTGTTTGTCAGTGAAAAGGAAGGTAAGATTTATCGATTATTTTTGTCGTTAATTGACCCAATACTTTATAAGTCTATATATTATTAATTTTGTGTGTGTGTAATTTTGTGATGATACATTATGTTTTAGGACTATTTAAAACTAAAAGATTTGGACAATTTTAAAACACATTAATGATTAAGTCTATTTTAAATAAATTTCTTATAAATTTATTTGTATATCTTGTACGATTTAGTTTTAAGGCTGTTTATTACTAATAATGATAACTTTTTTTAGTAAAACACTGTATTGGGTCTATGCTTTCCTAAAAAACTATCAATAATTTTGCTCAGATATTTTTATGTGATTTCAGTTTCAGATTGAGTCACTTCAAAATTTAGTAAATAATGAAAAAGAAGTTAATGTGGGATCTGTCGAGTTTAGTGCCAAGTACTCGGTCTTCGCCACATTTAGTTTCAGACCGCCGTTCTCAAGCGTCTCCTTCCACGTCTTTACACGTCGCACCAATCTGCCCCTGTCCGCGTCTGCCAGCGCAATATCGTCAGCATACATGAGCAACCATGGAGGCTGCTCGTGCGAGTTCGTGATGCTGTCCGACAATTCGTCTAATATTACACTGAACAGAAGCGGACTAAGGACTGAACCCTGGTGTACCCCGACGGTGATGGGGAAGGGTTTCGTGTCGCCAAAAGCAGTCCGAACAATTGAATTGGAGTCACAGTACATGTCCCGGATAGTGTCAATATAGACCTCTGGAACCCCTTTGGACCGCAGTGCCCCCCAGATCATCGCACGAGGAACACAGTCGAAGGCCTTCTGCATGTCTAGAAACAAACAGTGCAGAGGCGTGTTCTTCGACCTGTATTTCTCTGCGACAACCCTCAGGGCAAAATCAGGGTCCGTGGTCCCATGAACAGGGCGAAACCCATATTGACACTCCGAGAGAGTTCACTCCTGCCGGATCCGAGAGTCTATAATCCTCTCGAAGATCTTCATGGTGTGGGACATCACTTTTATACCGCGGTAGCTCCCGCACTCCTGCACTGACCCCTTACCTTTGAAGACTGGAGTAATAATACTCAGTCTCCATTGGTTTGGGATCTGCCCGCTGAGGAGAATGTGGTTAAAAAGGTTTACTAAGATGCCCACACCGCGAGGACCCATCGCCTTCCAGGTTTCGATGAGGACTCCATCGGGTCCGACAGCTTTCCGATTCTTCATGCGGCGAAGCGCAGTCAGGACATCTCCAGGCGTTACCGGTGGCACTAGTCCCTGATTCGGAGGGAGGTCTGAGGCTGCACCTCTTTGTGCTGTTTATTAAGCAGCTCGTGGAAGTACGAGCGCCATCTCTCCTTTACCGCGAGTTCTTCGCTTAACAGGTTGCCCTCAGGGTCTTTTACACAGCGACACTTGGATATATCCTATGCCGCTTTGACCCTGGAGCGCGCCAGCTTATTGATGAGCTTCTGCCCCTCAGACGATTCCAGCTTGTCATACAGAGGTTGTAAGTGGTCTCGTCTGGCTCTGGCTACAGCTCTCTTTGTGGCGCGCTTGACAGCCCTGTACGCGTCGCGGTCTTCGGGAGATCCGGTTGCTTGCCACTTTTAAATAGGGCTTTCTTCTCCCTAGTCTCCCTCTGGACTGCTTAGTTCCACCACCAAGTTTCCTTGTCACATTTGCGTCCACCCTTAGACTCACCGAGCACCACCTTCGCCGCTCCAAGGATGGCCGCCTGAACTATGTCCCAGTAATCTTGAACTGGTTCGCCTTCAGTGTCGGTGCACTTGTCACCGACAGCTGAGACGAACTCCTGGGACTTGAGTTTCATCAAGCAGCCACCATCTGATGCGGCGCTGGCACCGCTCGATGCGTTTGCCTTTGGGCTTCACGCAGAGGTCCATGACAAGGAGACGGTGTTGCGCAGTAAGACTCTCTCCGGGTATGACCTTGCAGTTGGCCACCTTGCCGATGCTGTGTCGCCTAGTGAGTAGGAAATCGATCTGAGTTGTACGCCTCCCGCTCTTGTAGGTGATGAGATGTTCGGATATCTTTTTGAAATACGTGTTCACAATGGCCAGATCGGCAACCGCACACGTTCTGAGGATAGTTTCTCCTTCAGCGTTGCGGGTGCCGTATCCAAAACCACCATGAACACGCTCAAACTCCTCACACCTCTCACCCACATGACCGTTCAGGTCGCCGCCCAAAACGATTCCCTATGACAACAGAATGCTCCGAAGCACTCCCTCGAGTTGGCCCCAAAACGACATCTTATCGGCGTCGCTACAACCGGCCTGTGGCGCGTAGGCACTTATCAGGTGGGTAATAATCCCATCGATAAGCACCCTCACGATCATAAGTCGGTCGCTACAGCGTTTCACCTCTAAGATGCCGCTCTACAGCCCCTCGGAGAGCACCACGGCCACCCCGTTCTCCCCACCAGGCGCACCCGTGTAATACAGCTTGTAGCCTTTCTGCAGAGGCCGGGCTCTGTTGCCCTTCCACCGAACCTCCTGCAGGAATGCCACGTCCACCCTCCGCCTGGCGATTACTTCGGCCAACTCTACCGCACGCCCAGTCAGCGTGCCAATGTTCCATGATGCGAAGCGGATACAGGTTGGGGCTAACTTCTTTAGCTGCTCCGTGCTGGCCCGACACACGGCAGCCCTAGCCCACTTGCCACAGGAGTCGGGCGGGGCTCATGCGCGCCGTTTTGCGGCGGCGCCCTATCCCTAGCAGCATTCCTTTTCTGACTGTTCATTTTTTTGTTTTGGCAAATAAACAACTGAAGTCCTAATTTTAAAAACTTTTGTTGCGTTTTGCCAAAGAACCTTTTTTTTTAATTCGGTCACCATAATACTAAGCGTGCGATATCACCATTTGTTAACTCCACCAGTTGTTAATTTATCTCGCATGTAATAGGTGATAAGCGTATTGTTAAACACATTCGTGCAAATTACAAAGATACGGATGTTACTCCAAGGGCTGTCAACTTGGCTGTGCTTTGACTTTCATCAGGCAGGTAGTGTATTTGAGGAAAAAGAAAGACAGCTATACTCGTATATTTAAATCTAGCGTAGCAGTTTTTGACGCGTCTTAGGGCCGTATTACAGAACGTTTCTTAATACTCAAGAAACACTTGAGAGTAGTATTTTAAGGCGAAACCTAGCCTGAAGCGTTTCTTGAGTATTGAGAAACGTATTGTAATACGGCCCTTAAATACCTAGCTTCGCTCATCTGTGCGACTATTAAAGGGGTGGTTTTATTCAATACCGTAAGTGGAGCATTAGGAGCGCGCGGTGTTTGTTGTTGAAATGTACAAACAAATTTATTTTCTTTTATTAAAATAGACCTTTTCAAAGGTAAATGCTCAAAGTTCACGCAAGCAAAACTTTTATTAGGTGAATACTTTTAATCTAACCTCATTTTTATTAAGAATGGAGTTTAAATTGAACTAAGAAAGGAATAGTTAACATACCAAGTGTAACCACTGTTATTTAAATGTTATGCAGTTTTAGTATGTCTCGTGTGGTAAAACTATTGCTGCGGCAATACGTGTTTTTATTGGATAAATGTTTTGTAATTGCGGTTGACATTCATTATGAAATTATTGTTTCTGTTTAGCAATCACGCCTTGTCCCGAAGGGTTGGCAGAGGCATATCATACGCCCGCTTTTCACTGTGTGTATTCCTGTCTCACGTAGTGGGTAGTGAGCCCAGTGCTGTGTTGAAATAGACAGACGCAGATTGTAGCTACCTGCTGTTAAAAATTTTTTTAAGCCGCCCGTAAGGCTTGCAACTTGGCTTATGGATTGCCATGTTAAACATATGGCAATCCCAACGGGTGCTACTTCGGACTCAGATCGACTAAAACTACACGGTCCCTGCCTAAAAGTCCAGCGAAGCGGCCCGGGTAACTTCTCGGAAAGATTGTTCCAGGAGAGAGTGTAGACCCTTAGGTCACATACATTTGGATAAACTGATAATTTTAATACTGTTGATTTTGCTGAAATTAGGTAAAAACAACTAAATTCATAAACTGCTAACCTTCTAAATCATTGTAGTGTGCAATTAATACATAATTAGTACTTAATAAAGACAGGAATCCACACGGTGAAAAGTGGGCATATAATATGCCTCTGCCACCCCTTCGGGGATAAGGCGTGATGGATATTTATTTATATTTTTTTTTTTTTTAATAAAGACACGTCCTTAACGCTCTTGGCAAGAATATTGAGTCAAAAATCACATTCAATGTGTCGGTTGGCTACGGGCCAAGGTGGCTGCTATCTGATAATGAAGAGGCTGTAAAGCGAAATATTTTCTAGAAATATTCAATAACTAAGTCATTCAATAACTACCTTATTTTTTATCTCTATTTTAAATTGTAAATAGTATTGTATTAACTAACTGTTGGAAGCTGCTTTAATAATAATATAATAATAAAATTTTATTTCGGAATTATTGTTTCCATATTTTTTGTTAGTACCATTATTTACTACCTCTATTGTTAGATCAACATAAACCAAACATTATTCTTAAAAATAAGACGCAGAATGCGACAAACCGAGCCCAGAGGACTATTTGACTGCATGTAGTCGTATCCAGCGCCCCAGGATCGGAGAGTCCCACCGGTCTGCCAACATAGTTAGAATGATGTTGGAGCTAACATATACGCGGCGCCGTAAGGAGGTACATCTTTTGCGCATTATAGTCGAAAAGCTGTCTACATTCGCGTCCGCCACACATTCGGTGTACCAAACAAACGAATGTACAAATATTTCAACGATTTCAAAATAAAATACTAAGGAGTATAGTAAACGCTCCTTGGTATATCAGAAACGAGGATGTCCACCGAGATTTAGGGGTGGACCTTGTTGCTAAAGTTGTAAAAAGATACGCCGAAGCACATCAACAAAGGCTTCATCAACATGTGAATGTCGAAGCTATCCAGCTACTCGACACCACGGACCTAGTAAGAAGGTTAAAAAGGACTAAACCATTTGAGTTATTTTAGCTAGTATTAATAATAGTGCAGTGAGTGCTACAAAAACAAGTGAGTGCCCAGAGAACACATGAAGAAAGTGACTCTCCGCTTCAATAAACACAATAAGAAAAGTGCCAATGGACACATTCTTAACACTTAAGTATTTAGCAAATTAAGTTAAAACTAAGTTACTTATTAGCTTTACAGCTAGATTGTAATATATAATTATGATGTAATATTTATTATATTACAACTTAGTAAGTAACAAAAAAAAATCCCGTCCGCAGTCCGCAAACATACCGGATGCGCTACAAAAGCGTGGTAGCCCCAACATCATCCTAAACGTGTTATTGTACATGATGCGCAGGTCGCTATATACCTTCAGCGTAAACTTAACCCATAGGCTACACGTGTAGAAGGATTGACAGAAGGCGTGACCTTTACTGGTGTGGTGCAGTGTGCAAACCTACGAGTCAACATACCACATCTGACAGCCAACGACCTGCGCTCCCGCTCCAAATCCAAATCATCCAAATCATCGGATTCACAAATTTCAAGTAGTCTCCTCAAGGTTCCTATCGATGGACTCAGCAGCACCATATTGTCAGCATAGCTTATATTGTTTATGCACGTTCCATCAATATGACATCCGATAGTTGTGCTGCTGAGTTCATCGATCAGGCTGTTCATGTACAGATTAAAGAGCGAAGGCGAGGTCAACCCCCCCTGCCTCACCCCACTCTCCAATCCATATTCATCTGAAAATGATACACCCCACCTAACACGGTTTATCTGATTACCATACCAATATTTAAACAAACCCGATGACTTCCGATGGCAGCGTTGTTTCACGTCTAAGTTTGTCCCATAGAACGTTATATGACATGCGGTCAAAAGCTTTTGACAGGTCTAGATAACACGCATATACAGATGTTTTTCTTGGTGTGTAGTACTGCACAGTCTGCTTGAGACATAGGATGGCACTTTCTATCGATAAACCAGGTCTAAAGCCAAATTGGGAATCATTAAGTGTCATGTGCCTATCCAACTGGTGCCCAAGCAGCCTGTCCAGTATTTTAGCAATAACAGTCGCCAAAGAAATAGGTCTATAATTAGAATAAAACCACCCTCTCCATCACCCAATTTTTCTTACGGTTTTACTATCACATTTTTTCAGTTCGGTCGCGCAGCAAAATCCCTATCTTCTCCAAGCCTGCCGTAAGGAACTTTGTTCCAATAACATATATGAGTCACTCGTTTTGCTTTTTATAATAGGTACCACAATTGTATGCATTAATCTTTGAGGTAAGCAAGAATGACTTAAACAAATGTTTAAAAATATCGCCAAAGCTCTGGGTAAGTGAACCCCCGCGTGCTGCAGATGCTCGATGCCGAGACCGTCATGCCCAGGTGATTTACCTCTTACCACTAACTAACTAACTAACTATCTTCATGCTGTATCCCTGACGGGGTAGTCAGAGAGGACAGATCGCCAGGCTTCGCGATCCATGCATACTTCTTTCGCTTCTTCGAGATTCATCAATCGTTTCATACACGCACGTCTGGGTATCCGAGTACTTTTGACCTTTCCGTTTTTGAGCAATCTGCTCACGTGGTCTTCATATGAAAGTCTCGGCCTTCCCTGACTCCTTCTACCCTCTACTTTTGAACAATATATATTCTTCGTCAATCGTTCCTCACTCATTCGTTGGACGTGTCCAAACCAACGGAGCACGCCCTTTTCCAGCTTAACGCTGACACTTTCATTCAAACCTGCCATATTGCGTATCACTTCGTTACGTATTCGGTCGGCCAAGGTAACGCCGCACAATTTTCGAAGTGATCGCATCTCCACAGCATTCAATTTACTTTCATGCATCTGCTGACATACCCAGGTTTCACTACCGTAAAGCAAAGTTGGCACTAGCAATGCGTTATGAATCGCCATTCGTGCTTCTTTTACGATGCTTTGTCGCTTTACTAACTGGGACAAAGCACCGTTAACTTTGTTTCCGGCAGCTACTCGCCGTTCTACATCCGAATCACATCTTCCATCCGCGCTAAACATACTTCCTAAATACACAATTTCATTCACTTGCTCTAGACGTTCCTGGTTTACTCTAATCTCGCATTTAGTTCTTACGTCACCTCTTTCAAATACTAGAACCTTAGTTTTACTTGCATTCAAGCGGAGACCCTTAATTTCACACCCCTCTTTCATATTAGTGACTAATGCCTGTAGGTCGGCTTCTGATGAGGCCATGAGCACCGCATCATCAGCGTACAGCAGACAGTTTACTGTAAAGTCACCCAAATTCACACCCATATTAAAATCTTTCAACTTCTGTAGGCAGCTGTCCAGATACACTATGAACAGCCAGGCGGACATGACACATCCCTGTTTGACGCCTGTACAGACATCAAAAAGAGGTGACACATCCCCCCCTACTCGCACGCAAGCCTTACAGTCCCTATAAAGCGACTGTATTGCCCGCAGTAGCGAGCCGTCCACACCATATCCTGGCAGCAAGTCCCACAGCGTTTCTCTCACAACGTTATCAAATGCTTTCTCTAGATCCACAAAAGCGCAGAAAACCTTCTGGCTAAGAGCCAGAAACTTTTCCGCGATCATGCGGAGAGAAAACACTTGATCCATGCAACCTCTTCCACGTCGGAATCCGCATTGAGCCTCCCATAAATACCTTTCAGACTTTTCTTGCATTCGTGCCGTTATAACCTTTGCATACACCTTACTAGCTAAGCTGACCAAGCTGATCGCCCTGTAGCTGGAGCAGTTTAGGCGCGAGCCTTTCCCTTTGTAAATAGGTACTACAACTGCTACTCGCCAGTCATCTGGGACCTCACCCGTCCGCCAGCACAAGTTGCATAACAGACATAGTGTGTCCCAGACACGCGACCCACCGTACTTGATCATCTCAGCAGTAACTCTGTCTTTTCCCGCAGCCTTACCACATTTCATACTTCTTATCGCTTGTTCTATTTCTTTCATACTAATGACTTCAATGACATCGGGATCCGGAGCATCGAAGTGAGCTCCACTTCCCGATGTGGCATCTCTGTCTTTTCTTGCATACATCTTTCCATAATATTCACTCCATCCACTCCATTTACCTCTTACCATGTTATTAATAGTAGTAGAAATTTTATTCACCGTAAACGTAACACTTCTATTAAGGCAAAAGCTCCCGGCATCGGGCACCCGCATCGGCGGCAATGCCTTTGAGGATGACTCCATTCTAAAATGTTGTCGGAACAGATCCGCAATACCACGGGGATCGTTTACTCCCTCTACACTCACGGGAAGACTCGGCTTATGATTAAGCCTGTTCGTAGTTTTCCAAAATTTACTAAAGTCTTTATTTGAATGATAATTTGCAATAATATCCATTTTGATTTGATTTTCATTTATCTGGCACCATTTCAATTTTGATTTAAATATTTTCTCGAATTCAAACATAGCGTTATAAACCCTACCCGTTCTAGGTTTGCCGCACAATAGCCAAGATTTATAACATAGCCTCGCCCTGCCGTGAGCGTCCCTAACATATTTGTTCCAACCAGTTACATACGCATACCTACCCTTTTTTATATTTTTATCAACAAAACTGTACTCAGAAGCTCTTCTAAGTATACATACTATATTATTATACATTTCGTCCAATAAAGGTAAATGTTTACGTTTATTGCACATCCCATCGCAACACTGGCTGAATTCAATAGGAAAATGTATTTCTCTGAGATATTAATGACAATAATTACGATATTTATCTATTTGGAAACAATTTTGTAAAGCAATTAGTATGCTAACTTTTTCTAAATTTAAATTATAAAGTATTTTTTTTGGTCTCGGGGTTGAATTCTGAACAGCGTCTCCGGGGTAACACGCTAGATGCTATTAAGCCAGAATATTTAGGTTCAGTTCGAGATAGAAAAAAAAAATTACATTAAATTTAAAATTTAGTACACAGCATTTTAATTGCTTTTTGAATTTGCTTTTAAAAGAATGTACAACGGTATTAAGTTAAGTCAAGACAGAAAAGTGGGGGGAATCTGACAGCCGCCAACGTGGCTATTTTATATAGCATGTTGAAGACGATCGTCAGGGTGATTAGAGGATACCGCACGATCTCCGTCGAGGCGGCATGTCTCCAAGCCGCGACACCTCCGTGGGACCTGGAAACGAGGGCCCCTGCATCGTTGTATCAATGGCGCAAGAAATAGGTCTATAATTAGAAAAAAACCACCCTCTCCATCACCCCCACACTCACCCTCACCCTTACCCTAACCCTCACCCTCACCCTCACCCTCACCCTCACCCTCACCCTCACGTCGTCACGTCTCATTTAACGATTTTATTCCACCCAATTTTTCTTACGGTTTTACTATCACATTTTTTCAGTTCGGTCGCGCAGCAAAATCCCTATCTTCTCCAAGCCTGCCGTAAGGAACTTCGTTCCAATAACATATATGAGTCACTCGTTTTGCTTTTTATAATAGGTACCACAATTGTATGCATTAATCTTTGAGGTAAGCAAGAATTACTTGAACAAATGTTTAAAAATATCGCCAAAGCTCTGGGTAAGTGAACCCCCGCGTGCTGCAGATGCTCGATGCCGAGACCGTCATGCCCAGGTGATTTACCTCTTACCATGTTATTAATAGTAGTAGAAATTTTCTTCACCGTAAACGTAACACTTCTATTAAGGCAAAAGCTCCCGGCATCGGGCACCCGCATCGGCGGCAAAGCCTTTGAGGATGACTCCATTCTAAAATGTTGTCGGAACAGATCCGCAATACCACGGGGATCGTTTACTCCCTCTACACTCACGGGAAGACTCGGCTTATGATTAAGCCTGTTCGTAGTTTTCCAAAATTTACTAAAGTCTTTATTTGAATGATAATTTGCAATAATATCCATTTTGATTTGATTTTCATTTATCTGGCACCATTTCAATTTTGATTTAAATATTTTCTTGAATTCAAACATAGCGTTATAAACCCTACCCGTTCTAGGTTTGCCGCACAATAGCCAAGATTTATAACATAGCCTCGCCCTGCCGTAAGCGTCCCTAACATATTTGTTCCAACCAGTTACATACGCATACCTACCCTTTTTTATATTTTTATCAACAAAACTGTACTCAGAAGCTCTTCTAAGTATACATACTATATTATTATACATTTCGTCCAATAAAGGTAAATGTTTACGTTTATTGCACATTCCATCGCAACACTGGCTGAATTCAATAGGAAAATGTATTTCTCTGAGATATGAATGACAATAATTACGATATTTATCTATTTGGAAACAATTTTGAAAAGCAATTAGTATGCTAACTTTTTCTAAATTTAAATTATAAAGTATTTTTTTTTGTCTCGGGGTTGAATTCTGAACAGCGTCTCCGGGGTAACACGCTAGATGCTATTAAGCCAGAATATTTAGGTTCAGTTCGAGATAGAAAAAAAAAATTACATTAAATTTAAAATTTAGTACACAGCATTTTAATTGCTTTTTGAATTTGCTTTTAAAAGAATGTACAATGGTATTAAGTTAAGTCAAGACAGAAAAGTGGGGGGAATCTGACAGCCGCCAACGTGGCTATTTTATATAGCATGTTGAAGACGATGGCCGTCAGGGTGATTAGAGGATACCGCACGATCTCCGTCGAGGCGGCATGTCTCCAAGCCGCGACACCTCCGTGGGACCTGGAAACGAGGGCCCCTGCATCGTTGTATCAATGGCGCAAGGTGGCGCTTGGAGCCAGTGGGACGCTGCTGGGTCTTTTTGGAAGCATGTAATGCTTCGCGCGGAGAGGGACCGGGAGAGAATTCTCCTTCTCGAGCTCCGCAGTCTATGGCGGGGGTGCCGTAGACTATTATCTTCGCCCAGGACCACCGGCCTCCATGACCAGGGGCCTGAGGACGGAGGGTGGGCTGCTCGCCGTCCTTACAGAAGCAGGCTCTAGACGATAGCGTAAAGTGACAACTACGCGTACGACAGCACCCGAATCCTCCTCACAGAAGCGGAATTACACTGAACCTTTAGGGGGATACCGTTGGCGGATAAAGTCTGCTGGAAACCTTGGGGCTATCCTTCCGAGGGCTCACCTGGAACTCCTGGTCATAGACAATAGAAGGGCACCGTGTGGTTTTCGTCGGTAGGAGACCGGCATAGCATCCATGAGGATTTCCACTGGTAAAAAAATCACAATAAAGTCTGCAGTGTACTCGTATAACTAATAGAATAGCTATACCCTGTAGGATAGTGGTACGGGAAAACTTTTTGCTCTGGCGAAGGAGTGCGTTCCCAACTGTGACGGTAATCAGCTGTAGCAGTGTACGTCTTGCTGCCATTAAAGTAACACTGGAAAATCGATCGTTTACAGTGTTTTCTGTATATATGCCTACCGATTCTAGTGAGAATTTATAAGAATTTACGGAGTGCTTATGCAAGATTAACGCTATAATTTAAAATAATAGTGTGGAATCGGTTTTTATGATAGGGGATTATAATGCGCATCCTAGTGAATTATTTGCAAAAGAACTGAATTCATTCTGTGCCGAACAATCGTGGTCGTGTATTGATATGAACATGTTACCGCTGGACACATATACGTATGTAAGTGATGCACACGGGTGCCTCCGCTGGCTCGATCACTGTACAGTGACCGATGCCGCGCTGCCATCTGTTCTGAACGTTTCTGTATTATATGACTCATATTATGTTGGAATGTAATTTTAATATTATTCATGGCAAAGTGTTTAAGAAAAATATACTGATAGATAAGGTTATATAGGGTGAGCGTAATGATAAACAAATAGATAAATTTAAATTATAAAGTGGAAAAATTTCTTCACTTTATAATTTTGTGAAGCGCTCGTGGCCCCGCGGTCTAAGTGTTCTGTAAACGATCACTGAGTTACGCAACTTTCACTATGGCTGGTCCTCGGATGGGTGACCACTTTGTGGCATTTACATTTGCGAGCGTTTCCGTGCTTCGGAAGGCACGTTAAGCCGTTGGTCCCGGTTGCCAGTAAAATGGCAGTCGTTAAGCCTGGTTGAAGGCCTTATTGGCGGCTTGAAAATTTCAACAGCAGGTAGCCACATCCTGCGTCTGTCTATTTCAACACGTCAATGGGCTCACCACCTATTACGTTGGACAGGAATCCACACGGTGAAAGGTGGGCATATAATATGCCTCTGCCACCCCGTCGGGGATAAGGCGTGATGGATATTTATTTATTTTATTTATTTTACTAGTTGCTTTACAAAATTGTTTTCAATGTTTAGGCAGGTGTCATCACAAATCGAATGATTATAGATGCAATTCTATACATTCGTACCGTGCAACTTTGCTAAGTGCCGGTAGATGGCGCCTTACGTCGCTTTAAGACGTAAAGAGGTGGATTAATTCGTCAGTTACGAGCAGGTCACGGTGGTGTAGTTGGTAACGCGTCTGGTGCGTTGAACCAGAAGACGCTGGTCCAGCTCGTGACTGTTTTTTCCACTTTATAATTTAAATTTATCTATTTGTTTATCTTTACGCTCACCCTATATAACCTTATCTATCAGTATATTTTTCTTAAACACTTTGCCATGAATAATATTAAAATTACATTCCAACATAATATGAGTCATATAATACAGAAACGTTCAGAACAGATGGCAGCGCGGCATCGGTCACTGTACAGTGATCGAGCCAGCGGAGGCACCCGTGTGCATCACTTACATACGTATATGTGTCCAGCGGTAACATGTTCATATCAATACACGACCACGATTGTTCGGCACAGAATGAATTCAGTTCTTTTGCAAATAATTCACTAGGATGCGCATTATAATCCCCTATCATAAAAACCGATTCCACACTATTATTTTAAATTATAGCGTTAATCTTGCATAAGCACTCCGTAAATTCTTATAAATTCTCACTAGAATCGGTAGGCATATATACAGAAAACACTGTAAACGATCGATTTTCCAGTGTTACTTTAATGGCAGCAAGACGTACACTGCTACAGCTGATTACCGTCACAGTTGGGAACGCACTCCTTCGCCAGAGCAAAAAGTTTTCCCGTACCACTAACCTACAGGGTATAGCTATTCTATTAGTTATACGAGTACACTGCAGACTTTACTGTGATTTTTTTACCAGTGGAAATCCTCATGGATGCTATGCCGGTCTCCTACCGACGAAAACCACACGGTGCCCTTCAATTGTCTATGACCAGGAGTTCCAGGTGAGCCCTCGGAAGGATAGCCCCAAGGTTTCCAGCAGACTTTATCCGCCAACGGTATCCCCCTAAAGGTTCAGTGTAATCCCGCTTCTGTGAGGAGGATTCGGGTGCTGTCGTACGCGTAGTTGTCACTTTACGCTATCGTCTAGAGCCTGCTTCTGTAAGGACGGCGAGCAGCCCACCCTCCGTCCTCAGGCCCCTGGTCATGTAGGCCAGTGGTCCTGGGCGAAGATAATAGTCTACGGCACCCCCGCCATAGACTGCGGAGCTCGAGAAGGAGAATTCTCTCCCGGTCCCTCTCCGCGCGAAGCATTACATGCTTCCAAAAAGACCCAGCAGCGTCCCACTGGCTCCAAGCGCCACCTTGCGCCATTGATACAACGATGCAGGGGCCTTCGTTTCCAGGTCCCACGGAGGTGTCGCGGCTTGGAGACATGCCGCCTCGACGGAGATCGTGCGGTATCCTCTAATCACCCTGACGGCCATCGTCTTCAACATGCTATATAAAATAGCCACGTTGGCGGCTGTCAGATTCCCCCCACTTTTCTGTCTTGACTTAACTTAATACCGTTGTACATTCTTTTAAAAGCAAATTCAAAAAGCAATTAAAATGCTGTGTACTAAATTTTAAATTTAATGTAATTTTTTTTTTCTATCTCGAACTGAACCTAAATATTCTGGCTTAATAGCATCTAGCGTGTTACCCCGGAGACGCTGTTCAGAATTCAACCCCGAGACAAAAAAAAGAATTACCTTTAAATTTAAAATTTAGTACCTACTTTTATTTATTGTAAGTCTAGAGCTTAGGCAATATTTTTAATGAAAGCGCTCAGACGGCGTAATTTTGTTGACATCTTGAACAGTAATTATAAATTATTGTCATATTTCACCCAATTTACAGAAAACCTTAATAAATTATATAAGACCTAGATCTTTCTTATGAATCACTCCATCTGTGAAACTTTCATGATATTATTTATTCCTTTTAAAATATAATTTATCTAACTTTCATGATAGTATGAAGTGCTAAAAAACAAAACTAACTATCTTCACGCTGTATCTCTGACGGGGTAGTCAGAGAGGGCAGATCGCCGGACATAGCGATCCATGAATACTTCTTTCGCTTGTTCTTATCTTAGTACAAGCTGAGTGTCGTCCTATTTGTGGGCCACGCATTGGACGGAATGATTCTATTGTGGATCAGTTACGCTAAATGCTGCATGTGCTATACTTAAATTTATGTATTTTTTCCTTACTTTTCATCATGTTAGTAATTCACGTACTTTTTTTTATGTACAATGATGTGAATAAAAGTGATCTTCTTTCTTTTCATTTCTTTCTTTCTTCTTGAAGATTCACTCAGTGTTATGTAAACGATCACTGCGTAAAGCAACTTTCGCTATGACTAGTCCTTGGATTGGTGACTACTTTGTGGCATTTACATTTGCGCGCGTTTCCGTGCTTCAGATGGCACGTTAAGTCGTCCCGTTTGCCAGTAAAATAACAGTCATTAAACTTCATTCAAGGTCTTATTGGCGGCTTCAAAATTTCAACAGTAGGTCGCCACAGAATGCGCCTGTCCGTTTCAACACGGCAATGGGTTCACCACTTATTACGTGGGACATAAATGCATAGGGTAAAATGTGGGCGTATTCTATGCCTCTGCCTACCCCTTTGGAGATAAAAGCGTGACAATATATATTAATGTATTTCTACCATCTTCATATCAGTAGGAAACAGTAATGCAGTAAACATACTAACTTTAAATAAATGAAAACGAAGACTCCATCGATATTGATTTAGTAAATAAATATTCATTTCACTCACAAACTTTAGTTCTATCACCTCTTAAAACCAAAATGTATTAAGTGAAGGCTCTCAGCGTTCCCAATTTGAGCGTTATCGTAAGACTTTATGGCTCTAAACGATCTATAAAAGAAGATTAGTAGGTTTTTTTCCCAAGGAGCAATAGATTAAATTGAGGCTCTGATAACTCGTCCCATGTTAAGGATAAGAAAGCTCAGACAAATATTTGGTTCAAGACCTCTAATGTTGGGAGCGGAGGGCCGTTTTTGATTAATATTTTACCCTCAACGCAAAACGTAGAGTGAGATATGTTTGACCAATGTGTTTCTGTTTGTCTCTCTCTATGGCATATATAAGTGCATATGGTTGTTTAATACATTTAAATACGATGTTAAGATTGACGCTTAAGAAAGCTGAGAGCATTAACTTAAAATAAAGATGTGTGCATTTCTGTCCCAAATCCCACATAATAAGTGGTGAGTCAATTGGTTATTATTTATTTATATGTGGCACGTTAAAATGGCGTCGTCCGCCTGATAGTAAGCAAAGACGACTTGAGATTGGGGCCGCTATCTCAACCCGCAGGGCTCCGATAGCGACCCTCATCTTGACGGCCCAGAAATATGCCTTTTCACGCTTCTCTTAAAGGACCCAGGACTGTAAGAGGAGGGAAACGTGCGCTGGCAGAGAGTTCCATGTTTTTATGGTGCGACATAAGAAAGATCTACGTAATCTTTCGGTTCTGGGCACAATAGTGTCCAAAGTGTAAGGATAACATCTCTTCCCCGCCCGTGTTGTTCTGGACCATATGGGGGTGGGTGGGACCAATTGAAAGGGCTCTTTACAATACTATAAGGCTGCCTGCGCCCAGTTACCTACATCGTTCAACAGCAGGTGCACCGCTAGTAGGTGACCTTGAGCTCCGAAGATTTAGGGTTTTTTTATACCCAAAAATAAACATCATTGCACCTATATTTATTACCTGTTTTAGTCTGAAAGGTATTTATGGGAGGCTCAATGCGGATTCCGACGTGGACGAGGTTGCTGGGATCAAGTGTTTTCTCTTCGCATGATCGCGGAAAAGTTTCTGGCTATTAGCCAGAAGGTTTTCTGCGCTTTTGTGGATCTAGAGAAAGCATTTGATAACGTTGTGACAGAAACGCTGTGGGACTTGCTGCCCGGATATGGTGTGGACGGCTCGCTGCTGCGGGTAATACAGTCGCTTTATAGTGACTAGTGAAACCTGGGTATGTCAGCAGATGCATGAAAGTAAATTGAATGCTGTGGAGATGCGATCACTTCGAAAATTGTGCGGCGTTACCTTGGCCGATCGAATACGTAACGAAGTGATACGCAATATGGCAGGTTTAAATGAAAGTGTCAGCGTTAAGCTGGAAAAGGGCGTGCTCCGTTGGTTTGGACACGTCCAACGAACGAGTGAGGAACGATTGACGAAGAATATATATTGTTCAAAAGAAGAGGGTAGAAGAAGACAGGGTAGGCCGAGACTTACATATGAAGACCACGTGAGCAGATTGCTCAAAAACGGAAAGGTCAAAAGTACTCGGATACCCAGACGTGCGTGTATGAAGCGATTGATGAATCTCGAAGAAGCGAAAGAAGTATGCATGGATCGCGAAGCCTGGCGATCTGTCCTCTCTGACTACCCCGTCAGAGATACAGCGTGAAGATAGTTAGTTAGTTAGTTAGTTATATTTATTACCATGTTTTATGTACTTCAAATAAATAAAATAAGAACAGATAGCCAGGAAAGCCTTTCCTTTACATACAGAAATTAGTAATGAAATTTAACTAAAGTTCTCATACATATATAATATGTCATACATATAATTCAATCTTTAACTCCATGTCTTATATTTTTCTGGCGCATTTAATGAGCCTTCTTTGGTAGCTCTTGAAATATTTTCCATAAATCTTAGTACTGTTAGGGTTGGGTCACACTTATTAATTTCTCTTATCGTAAAACTATTATATTACAGTAACTATTATACTAAGTATTAAAAGTAAGACTCATACCGACTACAACCACACGTATCCCTTCTATCTGTCTATGACCGGAAGTCCCAGGTGAGCGCTCCGAAGGATAGCCCCAGGGCTCCCGACAAACTTAGTCCGCTACCGCGACCGCGTTCAGGGGGTGTTTAGCCGCAAACCTGTTTCATTAGGAGGTTCAAGTGCGTCTGTAAAAGAAGAAGGTTTTTTTAGTAGAGGGTAGAGGAGTCAGGGTAGGCCAAGTATAACTTACATACGTAGAACTCGTGAGCAAATAGCTCAAAAGCGGAAAAGTCAAAAAAGTACTCGGATACCCAAACATGCAATGCTTGTTGTATAAAGCGATTAATGAATCTGCAGGAAGCGAAAGAAGTATGCATGGATCGTGAAGGCTAGTCGATCTGTCCTCTCTGACTACCCGGTCAGGGATATAGCGTGAAGATGGTTAACGGAAGCAACTTCCTAGAGGTGTATTAGCGAGTTTTACAAGTTACAAAACACCTCTATTAGGGACGAAAGGTAGCCGAGGAGTTTTAGTGGGAATTCCCAGTACCACCACGATCAGGTGCTGGGCGACCCCCACACAAGCCCATTGCTTAGCCAGCATTGGGTAGTTTGTAAGTGGATCACTTCTTGTATAAAAAAATCGTCTGCTAGTTTGTAATAAATATGTATTTATATGTATATATAATGTAAATAATATGTACTTATATTTAATAAGTCTTTTTATCAGTGGCCACGATCCTTAAGCGCAAGCTATTCATATTATCCTAATTTAGGCAATATGGTTCTGTGTTATAATGTCCTAATACATTTGTTTATTAAATTCACGTTCATCTTATAAAACCGGAAAAACACGAGTGCTGGTAAAGTGTTTTAATTTGTTATGGTGCTACAGGCAAAAATATTTCCTTATTTTATGTAATAATCCACATTATTAAATATTATGACATTTTGTAAGCGTCATAAAATGGTCTATGCAAAATAAAGATATTTTTTTTTTATATTTTCTTCTTAATCAATAATTTATACTAATATATAAATGTGAAAAGTTTGTTTGTTTGTTTGGTGGAACGCATTAATTTTAGGAACTATTGATTTGAATTGAAATTTCGTATGGGATTCGAATGAGGAAGGTATTATAGTATAGGTAAGGCTTATAGGCTATATATATATCATCATACTACGACCCAGGAGAGCGAAGCAGGAACTGTAAAACAGTGAATGTAAAATTATAAATGGGTTTCACGGGATTCAAAGTACGTCACGGGACAAGCCGCGGGGGTCAGCAAGGTTATCATATGAATCAGATCAGTGTGCTTATGCCCTTAGGCAAGCATTAGTAATAATTCAGCACAAGTCATACATCACGTGGGGCGTACGACGTATCATGGCGGTATATTTTGAGGCTAATTTATGTAGGTATAGGTCGGTAACGTCTTATTTAGAAGAATTTAGTAAACGTATTTGATTTAAAATAAATAATTAATTCAAATACTTTTTATAAACAACCCGATTTTATTAAGTCGAGCGTTTCCGTGCTTCGGAAAGCACGTTAAGCCGTTGGTCCACGTTGCTAGTCAAATGGCAGTCTTTAACCCTGGTTGAAGGCCTTATGGGTTTGAAAAAAATTACAGCCGGTCGCCACAACCTGCGCCTGTCCATTTCAACACTACAATGGGCTCGCCACCTGTTACGTGGGACAAGAATACATACTCATATTTTATATACTACTCGGGACTTCACGCGAAACAATTTTGTACTTACATTCACCGACGTTACGAGCGCGTTGCAGCGCCCGTGGTCGCGGCTGGACTGATGGTAAGGGCCGAGAGTATGCATGGAGTTACTTTTGTTTGTAGCTACCCTCCATTATTATTATAATGCAGGATAAGGCCGGGCGACACACTTCACTCACTACGTCAGTTTTGTTTGGCACAGGTTTTTCACGGTCAAGTTTTTTCATCACTGAATTCCACATCCCGGATAGCTTGAATCCATCTTCCCTATTGAAATTATTGTATCTTCTAATTTCAATAGCTTCACGCACAACACGAGGATAATAGTGGCGATCAGTGGAGAGGACTTTGGGTTGATGGAGTTCGATCCAGTGATTACTACCCGACTCGAGGTGTTCCGCTATCGCCGATTTGTTGAACTGACGGTTTTTCACAGCTGCGATGTGTTCTTTGACCCTTTCTGCGATGGTTCGTTTTGTTTGGCCTATATATGAACGACCGCAGCTGCAATCCACTTTGTAGACGCCTGGTGTTTGCAGAGGGATGACGTCCTTTGGTGTTCGCACATACTTCGCTACTTTGGCTAACGGTTTGTATATTGTACAAATGGAGAACTGCCGTAAACACGATCCAATCTTGTCCGTTATACCTTTCACATACGGCATATAAGCCGGTTGACGGTCTACACCCGGTTTCATCTTCCTCAGTGCACGTCTTGTCTTCCTGCTACTCGTATCATACCCATTCATCCCAAGTATCTCCTGAACATGCTCCAACTCCTGCTGTAGATGCTCAGGGTCGCAGAGGTCATTGGCTCTCTTGATGAGCGTGGTGCTTACTGATTTTAGGTGAAGTGGGTGATGATGTGATGAGGCGTGCAAGTATCTGTTAGTGTGAGTGGGTTTCCGGTACACAGTATGGGCCAAGGAACCATCAATTCTCACCATTCACTTAATGTCGAGAAAAGATAATGATCTGTTGTTCTCAATCTCATACGTAAACTGTGTTTTCACATGTAATGAGTTGAGATACTCAGTAAAACAAATCACCTGCTCTCTGTTGCCTTTAAATATGCAGAAAATGTCATCTACATACCTTTTCCACAACCTGATCTGGCTTTGGGCATCCTGGAATACCATGTCTTCTATATGCTCCATCCAAATATTCGCAACCACTGGTGCCAATGGACTCCCCATAGCAACGCCGTCTATCTGAAGGTAGAGTTGGTTGTGGTAAAGGAAGTAGTTTCCTTATAATGCAACTTCGCAATAGTGTTGTGTAACTGTTCGGCAGATCATTCTCCCTCACTTTAGTCTCAATAATCAGTAGACACTCTTCTAATGGAACATTGGTAAATAAAGATTCCACATCAAAACTTACCAAAATCTCTAAACTACTTCCTTTACCACAACCAACACTACCTCCAGATAGACGGCGTTGCTATGGGAAGTCCATTGGCACCAGTGGTTGCATATATTTGGATGGAGCATATAGAAGACATGGTATTCCAGGATGCCCAAAGCCAGATCAGGTTGTGGAAAAGGTATGTAGATGACATTTTCTGCATATTTAAAGGCAACAGAGAGCAGGTGATTTGTTTTACTGAGTATCTCAACTCATTACATGTGAAAACACAGTTTACGTATGAGATTGAGAACAACAGATCATTATCTTTTCTCGACATTAAGTTAATGGTGAGAATTGATGGTTTCTTGGCCCATACTGTGTACCGGAAACCCACTCACACTAACAGATACTTGCACGCCTCATCGCATCATCACCCACTTCACCTAAAATCAGTAAGCACCACGCTCATCAAGAGAGCCAATGACCTCTGCGACCCTGAGCATCTACAGCAGGAGTTGGAGCTTGTTCAGGAGATACTTGGGATGAATGGGTATGATACGAGTAGCAGGAAGACAAGACGTGCATCGAGGAAGATGAAACCGGGTGTAGACCGTCAACCGGCTTATAAGCCGTATGTGAAAGGTATAACGGACAAGATTGGATCGTGTTTACGGCAGTTCTCCATTCGTACAATATACAAACCGTTAGCCAAAGTAGCGAAGTATGTGCAAACACCAAAGGACGTCATCCCTCTGCAAACACCAGGCGTCTACAAAGTGGATTGCAGCTGCGGTCGTTCATATATAGGCCAAACAAAACGAACCATCGCAGAAAGGGTCAAAGAACACATCGCAGCTGTGAAAAACCGTCAGTTCAACAAATCGGCGATAGCGGAACACCTCGAGTCGGGTAGTAATCACTGGATCGAACTCCATCAACCCAAAGTCCTCTCCACTGATCGCCACTATTATCCTCGTGTTGTGCGTGAAGCTATTGAAATTAGAAGATACAATAATTTCAATAGGGAAGATGGATTCAAGCTATCCGGGATGTGGAATTCAGTGATGAAAAAACTTGACCGTGAAAAACCTGTGCCAAACAAAACTGACGTAGTGAGTGAAGTGTGTCGCCGGCCTTATCCTGCATTATAATAATAATGGAGGGTAGCTACAAACAAAAGTAACTCCATGCATACTCTCGGCCCTCACCATCAGTCCAGCCGCGACCACGGGCGCTGCAACGCGCTCGAAACGTCGGTGAATGTAAGTACAAAATTGTTTCGCGTGAAGTCCCGAGTAGTATATAAAATATGAGTATAAACCGCGAAAGTTTAAAAATAACAAGAATACATACGGTGAAATGTGGGCGTTTAGTATGCCTCTGCCTATTTGGTGACCCTACGGCTTAGCCCGTGACATACTTTGAATTGTCGTTGTACCTATTTAATCCAGTCGCTTATAAATTATACAATAAAGTATAAAAATTTGCCCGATTTGTCAACATTTATGATTACTGCTCCGCTCTCTAGAGTTATAGCGTGATGATATATAGTCTATAGCCTTCGTCGATAAATTTAACCTAACACAAAAAAAAAACCTAACCACTCCGGGAGTGCCGACAGAAGTGAAAACTCAATTTATTAATAATTTATTTATCTAGACGCGTTGGTACATGCATATATGCACACACTATAGCTGCGTATCGTAACGGGGTGTAGCGAGTCCAGATTTTAACTCATCTAAAAAATTGCGTACCGCGCTAAAAGAAGTTTTTCCTTCAAAAATTGACCGGGATCGACGTTAATGATGATGATGATGAAAAATAAATCTACACTGAAAGACTCCTAATTGATTACACAGCATTATTTAATAAGACCTGTAGATGACCGGAATCAACGTTAGATGATGATACTGATAATGGTCGCGAGTCCAGAGATTTTATCTCATCTAAAAATAAGCGTACCGCGCTAAAAGAATATTCACTTCAAAAATTGACCGGGATGGACGTTAATGATGATGATGAAAAAAAAATTCTACTCTAAAAGAGTCTTAATTGATTACACAATATTATTTAATAAGACCTGTAGATGACCGGGTTCAACATTAGATGATGATGATGATTATAGTCGCAAATCCAGAGATTTTATCTCCTCTAAAAAAATGTGTACCACGCTAAGAGGCGTTTTCACTTAAAAAACTCAATTTATTAATAATTTATTTATCTAGTCGCGTTGGTACATGCATATATGCACACACTATAGCTGCGTATCGTAACGGGGAGTAGCGAGTCCAAATTTATCTTATCTAAAAAATTGCGTATAAATCTACACTGAAAGAGTCCTAATTGATTACACAGCATTATTTAATAAGACCTGTAGATGACCGGAATCAACGTTAGATGATGATGATGATTATGGTAGCGAGTCCAGAGATTTTATCTCATCTAAAAATATGCGTACCGCGCTAAAAGAAGTTTTTCCTTCAAAAATTGACCGGGATCGGCGTAAAGATGATGATGATAAAAAATAATTCTACACTGAAAGAGTCCTAATTGATTACACAGCATTATTTAATAAGACCTGTAGATGACCGGAATCAACGTTTGATGATGATGATGATTATGGTCGCGAGTCCAGAGATTTTATCTCATCTAAAAATATGCGTACCGCGCTAAAAGAAGTTTTTCCTTCAAAAATTGACCGGGATCGACGTAAAGATGATGATGATAAAAAATAATTCTACACTGAAAGAGTCCTAATTGATTACACAGCATTATTTAATAAGACCTGTAGATGACCGGAATCAACGTTAGATGATGATGATGATTATGGTCGCGAGTCCAGAGATTTTATCTCATCTAAAAATATGCGTACCGCGCTAAAAGAAGTTTTTCCTTCAAAAATTGACCGGGATCGTCGTAAAGATGATGATGATAAAAAATAATTCTACACTGAAAGAGTCCTAATTGATTACACAGCATTATTTAATAAGACCTGTAGATGACCGGAATCAACGTTAGATGATGATGATGATTATGGTCGCGAGTCCAGAGATTTTATCTCATCTAAAAATATGCGTACCGCGCTAAAAGAAGTTTTTCCTTCAAAAATTGACCGGGATCGACGTAAAGATGATGATGATAAAAAATAATTCTACACTGAAAGAGTCCTAATTGATTACACAGCATTATTTAATAAGACCTGTAGATGACCGGAATCAACGTTAGATGATGATGATGATTATGGTCGCGAGTCCAGAGATTTTATCTCATCTAAAAATATGCGTACCGCGCCAAAAGGAGTTTTTCCTTCAAAAATTGACCGGGATCGACGTAAAGATGATGATGAAAATCTTACGCTTTTTCGATCAGGACACGTGTCCTGACGCCACGTGTCCTGACGCGAGTTTAAGATTTTATACCCATTACAGAAAAAGTGCTCAACGCCGCTTAACGAGTTCCTGAGATTAGCGCATTCAACCAAACAAACAAACAAACAAACTCTTCAGCTTTGTAATATAAGTATAGATAGATGGTAAGGAAAGCATAGGTAATAAACTTAGTCCTGGCATTTTCAGAAGTCCGCCGTTTTGGATTTAAAGGGCTAACACTTTATTTTTAGAGTAAATCTCAGTAAGCGCTTTTATTTAGATAGTAGCAGTCCATTAGAAATATTAATTTCGCTATCTTGGGTGTTACATCCTATCGATTTTTGTATGACGTCACACAGTGATGTTAATAAATTGTTATTTGTATGGCTAGCTATCATCATTATTCTCTAAGTGCCAAGTCCCTATTTGACTCAAAGATTATAAAGACAATTTTGTTCGATTCATTGTGGATTAAAATCTTCTTCTAGCCTACGAAAGGCGTAACTATCGACAAAGCTGCAGGTATTACACTCGCACTATTAACCGAATAATATATTACTAAAGCCCTTTTAAAAGTTTATATATTATATTCTGTAGACTCTTTCTACAATCTAATCATACGCGGTGCGGACCTTGTCGCAATCGAACTCCGGAATCGTAATCGCTTTTCGAGGATTCCCGCCTATAGGAAAATTGAAGAACACTATGAGGTTTAATCGTTAGGGTCTGATACAACATTCATGAAGACTTTATCACTATAAAAAAAGATTTACGATTGTCATGTCTCTAGCAGCTGAGACCACAGAAAAAAACACAGAAACAGTCACTCAACTCAATAACTAAAATATTGTATTCCTGATGGGGTAGTCAGAGAGTAGGGCTAAATATTAGATATTGGACATTGCAAATGGCATCCTCCTTTATACAATTGTATTTATCGCGCAAACACATGCAAAAATTGTAAAACTTTTAGTACAAATGTAATACAAAAACTATATAAATAAATAAATATCATTGGGACAACTCACATAACGCCATCTGATTCCAAACTAAGCAGAGCTTGTACTATGGTTATCAGATAACTGATAAACATACTTATATATTTCTAAATACATACAAATTATAGATAAATAACACACACACACACCGTGTGTCATTAATAAACCATCGTGCTTTTGCAAACACAAAGTTTTATCCTGGGTGGGAATCGAACCCACGACCTCTTGCGTAGCAGTAATAATAATATAATTTCATACACACCAGGGACGAACTCTTAGACCGGTAGTCAATAGTGTCTTAATTACACTACATGTGTTCCTAGCTATTAATTACATATTTTAAGTGCTATGATTACCACATCGTACTGGCTGGTATTGACATGGAGCGACATCTTTTAGAACTACTATACCTAAAAGAAGACGTCGAAAATTTGTAAATTGTAAATTAGGAAAGTGGTAATTAATAAAATATTTTTGATTTTAATTTGACTGATTTGAGAGAGGACAGATCGCCAGGCTTCGCGATACATGCAGATTCATCGCATGCATGCAACGCATCGCGATTTGAATCTGCAGAAAGCGAAAGAAGCATTCTTTCGCTTTCTGCAGATTCAAATCGCTTCATACATGCACGTCTGGGTATCTGAGTACTTTATAAATATATCCTAAGATACTTAACGTAGTACTCCTATACAGAATACTGCGTAAACGAGGCTACGAGCGCTTGAAAATTTAATGTTAAAATTATATCGCTCAAATGATGAAGAAATATATTGTTTCATAATATTAAAATCTAGGCCATAAAATTTAATCACCATTAATCTTGAGTCTTCATCGATATTTAAAATTCGAACAATAATTTTATGATATCGTTTTAATAATAACCGATTTAACACAATGCCAGTTTGTAATGGCGCCTTTAGATAATAGCTATAATTAGCTGAATATCTCTGATATTAAAATCGTTTTGTTCTTCTAAGTACAAAAGATTAGTTGATATTTTATCGGCGTTGTTCTTACACGGCAATGGACTACCTGTTACGTGGAACAAAAATGTGGAAATGTGGGCGTAGGAGGAGGCATTCGAGGATAAAGGCTTGTATGTATGTATGTTCTGTTAAGAAAAAAAGAAGCTGTAACCGATTTGGTGACAAGTAGAACTTGAAAGCTACTAGAAATGCACTAAGGTGAAGAGAGAATAGATTTTTGATACTCAATATTGTTCAAAGCGCATTTGATTATAATAATAAATAAACATCGTTTGGACAACTCATACAACGCCATGTGATTTGAAACTAAGCAGAGGTTGAACTATGATAACCAGATAACTGATAAACATACGTATATATTTCTAAATACATACATATTATAGATAAATAACACCCATACACAGAATAAACCATCGTGTTCATTACACAAAGTTGTATCCTAGGTGGGAATCGAACCCACGACCTGTTGCGTAGCAGTCGGATACACTCCCACCGCGCCACAGAGGCAGTTCTTTGGCTTCTGACTGAACCACATCGAATCCATTTCATTTTTGACGATTATCTTGTGAATAACCTTTTCAGCATAGCAACTATCACAATAAAAACCAGTTTTATACTTCTAGTGTACGTTTCACCTGATCAAATATGGTCACATTAACCTATAAACGTTTGCGACACCAGCAAAACCACTCACATCCGATCAAAACCGATGGTTATGACAATCCTGGAAGGATTGTCATAACCATTCGAAAGTCGCCAAAATTGTCCACGAGTGTTCGATATAAATTTAAAACAAGTTGCACACCTTTCACTGTCTTAGCATAGGAATTAGACGACTTTTAAACCGAAAACAGTTTTAAAACCAGAAGTGGTAGAAACTTCTAAACCTCTTTGTTCGTATTCATGATGTCGAGATTCAAATGTCGTTTCACAACGTTTGTCTCCATCTCTTATGGTTACAGTTACAGTTACGTCTGGTAACTCTCTGGACGGACGGACAGACTGAGTCGTTTTATAAGAATTTTCTAAACTATTTTTTTATTTATGTATCTATCACGCCTTATCCCGGAAGAGGTAGCAGAGACTACATATTGTATGCCCACTTTTCACCATGTGTATTCCTGTCCCACGTAATAGGTGGTGAGCCCATTGCCGTGTTGAAATTGACAGACGCAGGTTGTGGCTACCTGCTGTTGAAATTTTTCAAGCCAAGTCCTTCAACTTGACTTAACGACTGCCATGTTACTGGCAACCGGCACCAACGACTTAACGTACCTTCCGTAGCATGGAAACGCTCCCATATGTAAATGCCATAAAATAAAAAGCAAATCTGTAAGGCTGACTTGTTAGCCAACCTCTTTGCGGCCAATTCCCGGATCGACGACCGTGGCAAGCAGCCTCCAACAGTCGCAAGTTGTGCCACCGCAATACCAGACATAATAATCAGGCAGTGCGACGTCCGGAAGGTACTGCGGTTGCTCGACGTCCGTAAGTCCAGTGGCCCCGATGCTATTCCTGCGGTGGTTCTTAAGAGGTGTGCAGCGGAGTTGACTCCAGTGCTAACACGCCTGTTTCGCCTATCCTACTCTACGGGTAGTGTGCCGGATGTGTGGAGGAAGGCTAACATGCAACCGATCCCCAAGAAAGGGGATAGGTCAGATCCAGGCAACTATCGCCCCATAGCCGTCACCTCAGTCATCTGTAAGATTTTTGAGCTCATCATAAACACGCAGCTCATGCGTTATCTGGAAGATCACTCCTTGATAAACGACCGGCAATACGGATTTAGGCCGAAACGGTCAACAGGTGATCTTCTAGCATACGTTACATACCTTTAGGGTGAGGCTATGGATAAGCATGGCGAATCCTTGGCTATCATCCTGGACATCGCCAAGGCTTTCGATGAAGTCTGGCAAGCATCACTTCTTTCCAAGCTTCCGGCATATGGCCTGCCACCTCAACTATGCACATGGTTCGCCAGCTTTCTGCATGAGCGCCGTATTCGGGTCCAATGCGACTGTCAGGCTTCCGACTACTCGCAGATAAATGCTGGCGTGCCGCAGGGGTCCGTTTTGTCGCCCACTCTCTTTTTTCTGCATATCAATGATATGTTGTCCCTGGGCAATATACATTGCTATGCAGATGATAGTACACTACATGGGGGATATATTAGTCACCCGGCGGTAAAGCGGACGGATGTTGAGGCTATGAGGGGACAAGTTGTGGCGGAACTCGATCGGAGTCTGGACCGCATTTCTCGGTGGGGTCTCGATAATCTGGTCGAGTTCAATGCCAGGAAAACGCAGGCGTGTGCATTTACTGCAAAATTATTCCCTTTCCTTCCCCTTCCAACTCTTCAGAGCACAACCCTACCGCTGCAAAACTACCTCAGCATTCTGGGGTTAGACGTTTGTCGACAGCTCAACAATAAAAATTATATCGAGGGGTGCATCAGCTTGGCCTCTCGCAAGCTCGGAATCCTGAACAGGGTGCGGCGGTTTTTCACGCCGGAACAGAGATGCTTATTATATAAGTGTCAGATTCGTTCGTGCGTAGAATACTGCTCACATCTCTGGGATGGCTCCGCCAAATACCTGCTTGAAGCTCTCGACGCATTGCAGCGACGTGCCATTCGCATCATAGATTGTCCAGATGTTACTGGCAATCTTGAGCCGTTGGAGATGCGCAGAACGGTCGCCAGCTTAGCTACATTTTACCGCATCTACCACGGTGAGTGTTCTGAAGAGCTCTTCCAACTAGTCCCACCCTTCTCCTTTCGTTCCCGAACAACACGGGAGGGCAGAGATGTCATCCTTAAACTGTGGACACCATCTTGCCTAGAACCTTTCTTTTGTCGTACCATAAAAATATGGAACTCTCTGCCGGCGCACGTGTTTCCCTCCTCTTACAATCCTGGGTCCTTTAAGAGAAGCGTGAAAAGGCATATTTCTGGGCCGTCAAGTTGAGGATCGCTATCCTAGCCCTGTGGGTTAGGGTAGCCGCCCAAAAATACGGGTCGTCGTCTTTGCTTACCATCAGGAGGGAGACGCCATTTTGACGTGTCAAATAAAAAAAAAAAAAAGCGGTCACACCTCCGAGTTCCAGCCATAGTGAAAGTTGCGTAACTTAGTGATCGTTTACAGAACACCGAGTCCGCGGGGCCACGAGCGCTTCATTTTCTAAACTTAAGAGCTTAAAAGTCTAAAATTTTATGAAAAAGGTGGGAAGAAAAAAGTGTTCGTTGTTTAAGGTACTAAAACCTGCCTACCACTCTCACGTAATTATTTACCCAGAGTGAATCTAAAGCCTAACCATTAGCCGCATCGGTATTTACCGTAATTATAACAAATGGGCTATTTTGCACTGGCTTCGGTTGAATTATTTCAATTAGCAACACCGTAAATTTGCTTAACAAAACACAGCTCTAGTCAGCTTAATGTATTTTAGTTTTAATGATTTAGGGTTGCTAGACTGATAATGTTTACGAGTCCTGTTTGGATGGTTAATATTTTGAAATGTACTGATGGCCCCCAATTATCTTTTTCTACTGAACAATAAATAAAGTAAATATAATAAATAACACTTCAATAATAATTCTTTATTCATTTCTTTTCGGCAAAAGTGACTTTACCATGCCAATATTTAAAGCTGAAGAGTTTGTTTATTTGATTGTTTGGTTAAACGCGCTAATCTCAGAAACTACTGATGTGATTTGAAAAAATATTTTTATGTTGGATAGCTCTTTTATCGAGGAAGGCTATATATCATCACGCGACCACCCTGGAGAGCGGAGTAGTAATCATAAAGGTCGACAAATCGGAAATTGTTTTTATACATTGTTTATAAGCGACGAGAGTACGTAGTATGTCACGGGCGAAGCCGAGGGGGGGGGGGGGGGGGGGCACCTAGTAGGTAGATATTTAGATCTGCAACGATGACGAAAGATTTTCACCTCTCTCCATCTCCTAGTATTGGGATCCTTGGTGTTGAGATTTCTAGTGACGTCTAATACCGTTGTCATTTAGAGGACAAGGCGAAGCTGGCGTCCAAAAAGCTCGGCGTGCTCAACAGGGCGCGGCAGTACTTCACTGCGGAGCAAACACTGCTTCTCTATAAGTCGCAAGTGCGGCCACACATGGAGTACTGCTGTCACCTTTGGGCTGGCACCTGAATACCAGCTTCGACTACCAGCCCACGGCTACCTTCTATCATCGCACCGGAAGATTACCGCTCGCCATAGACCGGGTGTTCACCCTCACACTTTGCATCCAGAGCGCTCACATACGGTTAGGTCCGATAGAGGCTTTATTTCGCGTACGCTTAAGTTGCGGAATGAGCTCCCTGCTTGGGCTTTCCTGAACGTCTACTGTATGGGATTTTTCAATAGGGGTCTTGGAAGGTTTTTATAGGGTCGACAGCGCGAGTGCTGCACCCCTGTTGTTGCAAACGTCCATAGGCTACGGTGACCACTTTCCATGAGATGGGCCGTATGCTTGTTTGCCGCCTCAGTGGTATAAAAATCCGGTAATGAAATAACAAGTCAAGCTTTAGTGCTTATGTTTGGATAAATGCAACTACAGAAACAGTCAGTTTATTGAGGGGGGTATATAAGTGTTTGGGTGAGTTATACTCAGAAGGTGTATACACCCTAGTTATTTGAAATGTTCTTTGTTATTTGCAATGATGTGGTTGTTTTGAGTGGAGTTAAAACATATAGTTTGCAATTTTTTGGAAAGATGTATGCAAGAAAAGACAGAGATGCCACATCGGGAAGTGGAGCTCACTTCGATGCTCCGGATCCCGATGTCATTGAAGTCATTAGTATAAAAGAAATAGAACAAGCGATAAGAAGTATGAAATGTGGTAAGGCTGCGGGAAAAGACAGAGTTACTGCTGAGATGATCAAGTACGGTGGGTCGCGTGTCTGGGACACACTTTGTCTGTTATGCAACTTGTGCTGGCGGACGGGTGAGGTCCCAGATGACTGGCGAGTAGCAGTTGTAGTACCTATTTACAAAGGGAAAGGCTCGCGCCTAAACTGCTCCAGCTACAGGGCGATCAGCTTGGTCAGCTTAGCTAGTAAGGTGTATGCAAAGGTTATAACGGCAAGAATGCAAGAAAAGTCTGAAAGGTATTTATGGGAGGCTCAATGCGGATTCCGACGTGGAAGAGGTTGCATGGATCAAGTGTTTTCTCTCCGCATGATCGCGGAAAAGTTTCTGGCTCTTAGCCAGAAGGTTTTCTGCGCTTTTGTGGATCTAGAGAAAGCATTTGATAACGTTGTGAGAGAAACGCTGTGGGACTTGCTGCCAGGATATGGTGTGGACGGCTCGCTACTGCGGGCAATACAGTCGCTTTATAGGGACTGTAAGGCTTGCGTGCGAGTAGGGGGGGATGTGTCACCTCTTTTTGATGTCTGTACAGGCGTCAAACAGGGATGTGTCATGTCCGCCTGGCTGTTCATAGTGTATCTGGACAGTTGCCTGCAGAAGTTGAAAGATTTTAATATGGGTGTGAATTTGGGTGACTTTACAGTAAACTGTCTGCTGTACGCTGATGATGCGGTGCTCATGGCCTCATCAGAAGCCGACCTACAGGCATTAGTCACTAATATGAAAGAGGGGTGTGAAAGTAAGGGTCTCCGCATGAATGCAAGTAAAACTAAGGTTCTAGTATTTGAAAGAGGTGACGTAAGAACTAAATGCGAGATTAGGGTAAAAGGGCGTGCTCCGTTGGTTTGGACACGTCCAACGAATGAGTGAGGAACGATTGACGAAGAATATATATTGTTCAAAAGTAGAGGGTAGAAGGAGTCAGGGAAGGCCGAGACTTACATATGAAGACCACGTGAGCAGATTGCTCAAAAACGGAAAGGTCAAAAGTACTCGGATACCCAGACGTGCGTGTATGAAGCGATTGATGAATCTCGAAGAAGCGAAAGAAGTATGCATGGATCGCGAAGCCTGGCGATCTGTCCTCTCTGACTACCCCGTCAGGGATACAGCGTGAAGATAGTTAGTTAGTTATATGAAAAAAATTAAGAACTCAATGTTGAATTTGATGCGCTCGTGGCCCCGCTGACTCAGTGTTCTGTAAACGATCACTGCGTTAAGCAACATTCGCTATAGGTGATCCTTGGATGGGTGATCACTTTGTAGAATTTACATTTGCAAGCGTTTCCGTGCTTCGGATGGCACGATAAGCCGTTGGTCCCAGTTGCTAGTAAATTGCAGTTTTTAAGCCTGGTTGAAGGCCATATTCGCCACAGCCTGCGCCTGTCCATTTCAACATGGCAATAGGCTCACAAAAATGCATACGGTGAAATGTGGGCGTATGGTATGCCTCTGCCTTTGGGGATAAAGGCGTGACAATATGTATGTATGTAGTTGAATTTGAAGTAAAATTTATACTCTGTGGTACGATGTGGAACTTATTAGGTATAATTGTATATTCCACTAAAATAAAATACATTAGTGTATCAATCGCTAAATCGCTAAGTAAAGGTGGCGCTGTGTAAAAAAAAATGACACACAATATCATCTAGAACTTAGAAGATTCTAGTTCATAACTCAGATTCGTAATAATGGATTAATTCCTATACGACAGAAGTTTCAGGCCAGGAGCATGGCAGCATATTTCGCATACCTCATTTTATTATACATCTGCGTAAATCATAAGCGGCGGCGTTTTGTTAAGCGGTGCGACAAATCAATTCGTCTACAAAACGGGGTTCTTCAAAAGGGGTCTTAGAAGATTTATAAAGGGTCGGCAGCGCGAGTGCTGCACCTCTGGTGTTGCAAACGTCCATAGGCTATGGTGACCACTTTCCATGAGGTATGGGCCGTATGCTTGTCTACCACATTGGTATATTGGTATACCACAGTGGTATATAAAAAAAATGTAAAATCTCCTTTCTTAGTAAATGCCACATCAAATTTGTACCTAACCATCCAGTGACTTGCAACTTATGTAATGACTTAGCTAGAGAATCAAGTCAGGACATGTTATTTGTATGTTTTGATTATAATATGTGCAAATATTTCGATTTACAAGACAAGAAACCAATATGCTACAACAAATTAATGTACAATTTTGTATTGATAATTAAAAAGTTATATTTATTGAAAACTTAAAATAAATAACTTAACTTACTTACTTATTTTACTTACTTTTTTTTTACGTCCAACGAATGAGTGAGGAACGATTGACGAAGAATATATATTGTTCAAAAGTAAAGGGTAGAAGGAGTCAGGGTAGGCCGAGACTTACATATGAAGACCACGTGAGCAGATTGCTCAAAAACGGAAAGGTCAAAAGTACTCGGATACCCAGACGTGCTTGTATGAAGCGATTGATGAATCTCGAAGAAGCGAAAGAAGTATGCATGGATCGCGAAGCCTGGCGATCTGTCCTCTCTGACTACCCTGTCAGGGATACAGCGTGAAGATAGTTAGTTAGTTTTTTTAGTTTTATTGAAAACTTGTTTTGTATTCCATTTAAAAATACTACGCTACGTTCTGCTAATACTATTTAAATTATCATTCAATTTATATTTTAACGTTTAGATTTTTCTTTTCTGCGAGTGTTGATCACAAACTCTTTTAAACCACATTGGACCAATTTTAACCTTCATTCGTATGATGTGTGCGATTCATCGCTGATATCCGCGAATCGCTTATTACTTAATCCAAACCCATTTATATATAAGATAGTCCACGTTCCTCACGTAGCTCGGACGACCTCTAATTCAGCCGCCTACAGACGTGAAATAGGTTGTTGCACCCGTTAACTAGTTCAAGTCCCGGGTGACGCACTTTGGTATGTTATCATTAAATTCATATATGATAAGTTATCGCGGCTGTGGGCTCGGGTTATGAGTTCGTTGACTTTGTCCTTTGAGGAATATTGAATGAACTTGATATGTTTTCTGTGCATAAATAGAATCAAACCGCAAATTACCGATTACTAATAGATTTGTATCAAGCTTGATATAGGTGCTTAGCAAGAAAGATTTCTGATGGACTCGAACCAGCGTCTTCTGGTTCAACGCACCAGACCAGACACCCCAGAAGACGCTGGTTCGAGTCCAGCTCGTGAATGAAAAATTTTTCCACTTAAAAATTTAAATTTAGAAAAAGTTAGCATACTAATTGCTTTTCAAAATTGTTTCTAATGTTTAGGCAGGTGTCATCACAAATCGAATGATTATAGATGCAATTCTATACATTCGTACCGTGCAACTTTGCTTGTATTTCAACACGGGAATGGGCTCACAGCCTATTACGTGGGACAGGAATACACATGGTGAAAAGTGGGCATATAATATACCTCTGCCACCCCTTCGGGGATAAGGCGTGTTTGATAAACAAACAAATATATTGATTAATCTGTACTACTATACTATACTGTATATACGCAACGTTACTAAAAAGATAATCAAATAAGTATCTTTTACCCTCATAATTTAAGATAAGATAAATTTTCTTTGCCTTATACAATTTTTTATTGAGATAAATTATCAATAATCCCCTTTTCTTTTTCAAACAGAATTTTGATATATCTTTAATACTATTGGATATATTGAATGACGCTAACAATAAATCTTCTGTTTCAGGTACGAAACCCAATCTTTGATGGCTTGAGGGTAATTGAGTGTGAAGGCAAATAAGTCTCAAATGGTTTATGGGGTAAGCACAAATCAAATTCAAATGGTTGTTAATTTTACGATGCTGAGTAGATAATGTAAATATGGAATAATTTTTTTACCCCACTTCAAACAAGGAGGAAGTTTTTATAAATATCTATTGCATATTTTTATTGAAGTTGGAATCGAAAGGAGTGAAGAATTTGACGCCCAGTTACGTATTTATTTTTACAAATTAAAATTCCTCAGAACTTACCTGTACCAATAAGTGTATTACACACGTTTAATCAAAGAAAGTATATATGATAAACGCATCGTTAAAGCACTGACTCCCAAAACATAGACTTCAGCTTAGCTTGGGAAACATTTATTAGTATTTACTGTAAACTTAAAAATATGCCTTATATACTTCTAAGACCGCAACTGTACACTTTATTTCTAAAACAATAAACTATTATTATTATTATTTAGGTATGATGTTAAAGTAACCCTTGAAGGTCAAATAGAGGTCAAAGTAAGACTTCTAAAAATCGGAAAATTTGGAAAACCGCGCGAGGTTATTCGTGAAAAAAAGTCATACCCTAGGTAACTTCCAACGGTGACCTTTGATTTGAGCTTGAACCTCATTTTTCAGATTATTTCAAGGTCAACCTCATTTCTATCAAAGGAAATTTGAACATAGCAAATTATGAGCAACTTTTGTGTAATTAGATTGTTCCAGCAATCCAGGCCTTAAGAGGTGATGATTTTCTTAATACATGGTTTCAATGAGGATTTGGGCTCACGCTATCTACAGACTTGAATTGTTTCCACTCGTAAAATTTCTTGCTCCGCTTCCGCTGTAAAAAATAGGGGTCCCCATTTAAAAAAAATGAGGTTGATCTTTGTATTATATACCACTTTGTATTGTATACCACTGTACTGTATTTGGAGTATGATATTTGAACCAAGTTGGCACCAATCGTAGTCATAAGCTGACTAGCAATCAAATCCGTATTTCAGAAGATTCTTTACCCATTATTCAGCATAGAATAATGAATGATTATGAAGGTACTTTTCGTGCGGGTCAGAGGTGCCACTCTCATAAAATAAAAAACTAAACTATCTTTACGCTGTATCCCTCACGGGGTAGTCAGAGAGGACAGATCACCAGACTTCGCGATCCATGCATACTTCTTTCGCTTCATTAAGATTCATCAATCGCTTAATACACGCACGTCTGGGTATCTGAGTACTTTTGACTTTTCCGTTTTTGAGCAATCTGCTCAAGTGGTCCTCATATGTAAGTCTCGGCCTTACTCCTTCTACCCTCTACTTTTGCACAATATATGAAAAAAATATTATATATAAAAATAAAAATATAGACTATGTTTATCAGAACTAAGCAGTTTAAAAGATCGTTTCTCTGTTGAACCATAGAAACTCAAACGCCCTGCCAGCGCACGTGTTTCTCTACACTGACAACCTCGGTTTTTGCAGAGAGTGTATATATATCATTCGACCTTCAACTTGAGGGACACACGACTTCGCTTTGTGACTCAATTTGTACACTGAGGTACAAATTTTGTCTTGAAGCAAATCCGTCGTAAACAGAAATAAATAAGCACAATATTTTTTTTTTATATATCACGCCTTAGCTCCGAAGGGGTGGCAGAGGCATATTATATGCCCACTTTTCACTCAGTGTATTACGTAATATGTAGTAAGTCCATTGCCGTGTTAAAATAGACAGACTTTTCAAGCCGCCCATAAGGCCTTCAACTTGACTTAACGATTATCATGTCAATAGCAACCGGGACCACAGGCTTAAAGTGCCTTCCGAAGCACGGAAACGCTTGCAAATGTAAATGCCACAATGTGGTCACACATCTGTGACCAGCCATAGCGAAAGTTGCTTAACGCAGTGATAGTTTACTGAACGACTTCCATGCGTAATTTTGGCAAGCTAAATATGAAAACGCAATGCTACTCATAATACCATACCACTCTTTTTGTGACTAAACTCACTTTGTTCCTATTCTCTAAACTTTACAATTGTTGTGTTAATCGAACAATGTTCGTATGCCGATAGTAAAAGTAGACGCGATGGAATCAGCCTTTAGGAAATTAAATCTCTTGCAGGCTTCCTCGCGACTTTACATTTTAATGTGGACTACGTTTACACCGAACACGAACGGAATAAAGATTTGTGAATTTAATATTTAAAATTAAAATATTTAATAAAAAGAATATGAACTACATAAATCAGTGTTAATCTACCGCTACTAACATAAATAACAATTTATAAACTGCATGTTTATTTATAAATTGATGCTCATTTTTAAGCATTACTTACCTTAATCTTAATAATATTATAAATGCGAAAGTTTGTATGGATGTTTGTTACTCTTTCACGTAAAAACTACTGAATAGATTTTAATGAAACTTTACAATAATATAGCTTATACATCAGAATAACACATAGGCTACTTTTTATCCCGGGAACAAGTTCCAATGGGAAACGGGAACGGGAAAACTTCTCTACGCGGGCAAAGCCGCGGGTGTCAACTAGTATTATATAAAGAAAATGATTTTGTTCGTATGTCATTAGGATCATGATTTTTGTATTTAGAATGTAATATATTTATATTCTGGAAAGGGAAAATTATAGTTCTATTAGAAGTCATTTTGTTAAAGCACTGGATTTAACTGAATTCCGAAAAAGGAGGAGGTAATCCTATGAGATGTTTCAGTGAATTTGAATTAAAAAGAGGGGAAATTATTTATTTATGACTGACTAGGTGCCTAAGAATAACAATAATATTTAATTCTCCGTTACTTTGTTTTTGTAGAGATCCTTATTATTTTGTTGTTTCGTTTGACTCGAAGTTGAATGGTCTTGTTTGACTATAAACAAAAAATTCACTAAGTGAAACGTGGGCTTGAAATATGCCTCTGCCACCCTTGCAGCGATAAACGTGTGATTGATGTTAAAAATTGATCACAGTCGTAGAGAAATTAAAGGATCGTTTTAATTTATAAACATTAAATAAAAATACATAAAATAAAATTTATACAAGAAATAACGATTAGAGTTGCATTTAATTTTAAATCCATTAATCATTATAATTGAATATTTAAATTTACATTTTCTTTGCAAATAAAGACAAAAAGTGATTTCTCAAAATGGTTTATTGACATCGTCTGCACTTGTAGCTTTTTGTGAAATCGACATAACTTTATTAAGTACTAGCTGTCCCACCCAGCTTCGCCCGTGACATTATTCGAACCCCGTGGCACCCATTTAATCCCGTCGTTCATTAATTTCACACGGCATCGCCCGCGTAGAAAGTCCCGTTCCCATTAAAAAGTAACCTATGTCTCCTGACTCTAAGCTACCTCCCCACCAATTTTCAGCCAAATCGATACAGCCGTTGTTGAGTTATAAATAGTGTATCTAATACGACTTTCTTTTATATATATATAGATTACAGTACGGTATAACACTCATCCATATTTAATGTATTTTCGTGGACGCGTTGAACGGCTCATATTAAATGACGTGAGGAGAATATTATTTTCAGCTTTCCTACACATACATCTTGCCTTCCTGCTCTCAGAGGTCTCATACTTGTATGTGTCACATACTCTAGGTATTAATGATTTGTTTCCTAACTTGTCTGTGGCCGCGACTGCATTGGAATGATACCAAAAAAAAATTATAAATTACAATTAAGGAGTCATCTCTGAGAAACGGTTAAAATTTCGCGTTTCTAAGGTATCTTACCTTAAAAGGTACTCGTGGTCCCGCGGACTCAGTGTTCTGTAAACAATCACTGTGTTAAGCAACTTTCGCTATGGGTTGACACGGATGGGTGAAACTTTGTGGCATTTACATTTGCGATCGATTCCGTGCTTCGGAAGGCACGTTAAGCCGTACATACATACATACATATTGTCACGCCTTTATCCCCGAAGGGGTAGGCAGAGGCATACTATCCGCCCATATTTCACCGTATTCTGTCCTACGTAACGATGTGGGACAAAATACGGTGTGGCAATGGGCCCATTGCCGTGTTGAAATGAACAGGCGCAGGCTGTGGCAACCTGCTGTTATTTTTTTTCAAGCCATAAGGCTTTCAACCAGGCTAATCGACTCGACGGGCAACCGGGACCAACGGCTTAACGTACCTTCCGAAGCACGGATAATCAAAGTTTATTGCAGGCGAAGACGCGACTACACTTTCTGTTTCACGACCCGATTGGTATTCTGATCATACTGTTATTATATTATTATTTAATGTACTCTAAAGAGGAAAATGTTTTGGTATAAACGAGCCGACGCTTATAGCGCTTTTAATATTTTTTGCCTTTATATTTTGCTTTCATGCAAATATTTGGACGAAAAATTTAAAAGTTTAGGAGCATTTTTAAGCTTATTTTCTTTAGTATTCTTAAATTTATCCGGAAATATACGAATTTTGTGTAGCATTTTATTTTCTAAGCTTAAAATAAAACATTTTTATACTGGCAATACACGTTGACTATGTGTCTTTGTGTGAATTTAAATAAAATTTCTGTGTATTTTTGCATACTTCCTTTTCATATTTCCGTATTTATTTTGGACTATCTGATGCCCGCAGCTTCGCCCGCTTGGTGAAGTTTTTCAATTCGAGATTTCGTTTTTACGATTTCTATGAAAGCAACCGCAAGTAACTGTGCCGACCCATGGATTTGGATCGAGACAGTACATGGTGCACCGACGTACCATCTCATTCAGCTATGTTCAGGACCCCACCGTGAGACCTTCATGGGTACCCCCGACTAGCGTGGGCCTTAGGTCTGAGAAATAGATGCGTACCGAACCCTAAACTTTTTGAAAATCCAATATAGCCTATGTTATTCATGAATGTAGTTTTCGAATGGTAAAAGAATTTTTAAATTCGGACCAATAGTTTCTGAGCCTATTCATTACAAACAAACTTACAAATCATTCCTCGTTATAATATATTATCGTAGACAACATACCAAAATAAAATATTTTGGCACTTTTTACACAATGTCTAATTAAAGCTAATATAGCTTGTGCTATGGAATATAGACAATTTTTAGTTTAGATAGATTTTAGATTTATATATATTTACATTAGAGATTTTACTTACATTTACATTACATACATACATATTGTGACGCCTTTACCCCCGTAGGGGTAGGCAGATGCATATTAAACGCCAACATTTAACAAACAAAGTTGCAAGTTTTGGCGACCTGCTGTTGAAATTTTTCAATCAGCCCATAATAAGGTTTTCAATTTGGCTTAACAACTGCCATTGTTATTGGCGAACAGGTCTGAAGCACGGAAACGCTCGTAAATGTAAATGACACAAGTGGTCACCCATCCAATGATCAGCCATAGCGAAAGTTGCTTAACGCAGTGATTGTTTACAGACCACTAAGTTACGGGGCTACAAGCGCTTCAGAGACTACATGAAATACTAATAAAATGCCAAAATTCCTCAAAAACTTTTCTCGTACACGCAATCAATATTTGAGCCCGAACACATAATTCTTCAGTATTATTATTAATGTGCTGATCTGTTTGTTTGTCCTGTTTTTCTCGTGCTCAAAACAAATAGTTTTTAGGTCAGGGCCTTATACCGTCTGCTTGGTAATTTTAATCATCGATCATCATATAAAGATAATCGTGGGACATAAGTCCACCTATACCATCCCGAGAAATTGCCTGCGAATCTATACTAATATGTACCGGTCGCCATAGACAGGGTGTTCACTTTCACACTTTGCGCCCGGAGCGCACGCATACGGTTAGGTCCGATAGAGGCTTTATTCCGCGTATGCTTAGATTGTGGAATGAGCTCCCTGCCTGGGTTTTGCCGAACGTCTACTACAGTATGGGGTTCTTCAAAAGGGGTCCTATAAGGTTTATGAAGGGTCGGCAGCGCGAGTGCTGCACCTCTGATGTTGCAAATGGCCATAGGCTACGGTGACCACTTTCCATCAGGTGGGCAGTATGCTTGTCTGCCATCTCAGTGATATAAAAAAAAGTAAAGCAGAAGAAATTGTTTGGTTAAACGTCTGATTGCTAATTGATTGTCAACCACTGATTCGAATTGAAAAATTCATTTTTGGTGGATACCTATTTATCGAGGAAGGCTATAGTCTATATCTCATCACGCCATTACCAATCAAAGCTGACTATTAATCATAAGTATCAACAAATCGGGTAAATTTTTATAAAAGTATTGTAAAATTAATAAACGACAGAATGAAATGTGCTTCGAAATACGTCACGGGCTAAGCCGCGGGGGTCAGTTAGTAAATAATAAATGAAAAATTTGTTGACAAAAGGTACACCACAAGTCTCCAAAGAAACATCCCAACGAAATTAAAAAAGACACATCTATATTGTACAATGGAGGTCACCCACCCTGTTTGGGCGCAGGGTAATTTAATAACGCACCCTACTGCCTCTGATAAGGGCTATCGATTTGCAATATTTACCCTTAAATGGGCGCCGGTTCAAAGATTAAAATGTTTTTCCTTGTAGAAGTGACACTATATATCAGTTGTTAGAAGTAATCTTAATAATATTATAAATGCGAAACTTTGTGTGGATGTTTGTTACTCTTTCACGTAAAATCTACTAAATAGATTTTAAAGAAACTTTACAATAATATAGCTTATACATTAGAATAACACATAGGCTACTTTTTATCTCGGGAACAAGTTCCTGTGGGAAACGGGAACGGGAAGATTTCTCTACGCAGGCGAAGCCGCGGGCGTCAACTAGTTATGTTTGTGTAGTTTAGTGGATGTTTGTTACTCTTTCACGTAAACTACTGAATAGATTTTAAAGAAACTTTACAATAATATAGCTTATACATTAGAATAAGACATACTCTACTTTTTATCTCGGAAACAAGTACCTGTGGGAAACGGAACGGGAAAACTTCACCACGCGTGCAGAACCGCGGGCGTCAACTAGTGTAAAATAAATTATAACCGATGTTGAAAAATGATGCTCGATTTGAGTAGCGATTGACTAATACAATAAATAAATAAATAAATAAATATTGTGGGACACTTTTCACACAGCGCCATCTAGTCCAAAGTAAGCTAATATTAGCTTGTGTTATGGGATCTAGATAACTGATAAACATACTTATATATTTCTAAATACATACATATTATAGATAAATAACACCCAGACACAGAATAAACCATCGTGCTTATCACACAAAGTTTTATCCTGGGTGGGAATCGAACCCACGACTTGCGTAGCAGTCGGATGCACTCCCACCGCGCCACAGAGTCAGTCTCCAATTCCATAAATTGTTAAAATAGAACAATTTTAAAATGAGTACTATTTTTCTCAAGTGGTTTCATAAAAAGTTTATAATAGGAACAAAGTTCCTTACGGCAGGCTTGGAGGAGATAGGGATTTATGGAAATATCTGATAGTAAAACCGTAAGAAAAAGTCCGTGGAATAAAAGCGTTGAATGAGACGTGCGCAGGCGCGACAGTCGTTTGTTTTGCAAATTGTGTCGATTTTCAAACTGTCTATTTACCTCAGTGAAGTGAACACTAATTTGGAACTTGCAGTAACGTGGCTGTGTGGTTTGGGTGGTATGCTGCTCGGCTGAGACGCAAGAGGCCCGAGTTCGAATCTTAGTACAAACGGTGACTTTTTGTATGATTAATTGAATCGTGAACTTGTTAACTTCGTTCCTACCTGGTGTCCCATGACACCACTTAATTTTTTTTTTATCTATCACGACTTAACCCCGTAGGCATGGCAGAGGCATATTATATGCCCGCTTTTCACCATCTGTATTCCTGTTCCACGTAATAGCCCATTGCCGTGTTGAAATAGACAGCTGCAGATTGTGGCTACCTGCTGTTGAAATTTTTCAAGCCGCCCATAAGCTTTTCAACTTGACTTAACGACTGCCATGTTACTAGTAACTGGAAGCAACGGCTTAACGTGCCTTTCGAAGCACGGAAACGCTCGCAAATGTAAATGCCACAAAGTTGTCACCCATCCGAGGACTAGCCATAGTGAAAGTTGCGTAACACAGTAATCGTTTACAAAACACTGAGTCCGTGGGGCCACGAGCGATTAACAATGAGAAATCTATGAAAAGTTTTAGTTTTAAAGCACTTTACCAATGATTTTAATGTCCACAAAATAGTTTTATGCTGGTTTTCAGACCACACAGAGTCTTCTAACAATACTGTTGCACTCTGACAATTGACTGTTAGCTCCGATCAACGTAGACATTCAAATTGAAAGGATTTTTGAAAATTCATTCCTTGAAAGGATATAATAGAATTGATGAATTTTTTAAAGCAATTATTTGCTAAATTTCGTATAAATTTTTAATAAAGTGGAAAAATACAATTTGATTCGAGACAGGGATTGAACCTGTGACCTTTGCCTAACCAGGGCAATGTTCTAGCCACCTGAACTACCCGAACCGTATCGAATCAAGTTGAAATTCTCCACCATATTTATATCGTCATTTTAAGAGTATGACCAGAGCCATCTATCGAGCTAATGAACAACTTGTTTATTAAATATAGTATTATTAAATATATGTATTATTAAATATATTTATAAATATATGTATATAATATATAATTAATAGAAGTTCGTAATAAAAATAGAAACAAGAAGGTTTTTAATGCCACTGAGGTAGCATACAAGCATACGGCCTACTTGATAGAAAGTGGTCACCGAAGGCTATGGACCATTTTTAACACCAGAGGTGGTGCACTCGTGCAGCCGACTTTGTAAAATTGTTTTAACTTACCTATCTTCACGCTGTATCCCAGACGGGGTAGTCAAAGAGGACAGATCGCCAGGCTTCGCGATCCATGCATACTTCTTTCGCTTCTTCAAGATTCATCAATCGCTTCATACACGCACTTCTGGGTATCCGAGTACTATTAACTTTTCCGTTTTTGAGCAATCTGCTAACGTGGTCTTCATATGTAGGTCTGGGCCTACCCTGACTCCTTCTACCCTCTACTTTCTCACAATATATATTCTTATTAAATTGTATTATGACCCCTTTTGAAGAATCCTTACAGTTTAGCATTCTTCCTACTATAATTTTACAAGATATTTAAAGTTATTGTCCTATTTCATAGATAAGCTTTAAAGTGACAATGAGGTGACCACATCTGATGTAGGACAGTTAGCAGGAGACCGCGACTCGGTAAGCGTAAAATGGAACGCCCCTGGTGATGCGGAAGAGGCAAAACCGTATGTTGTGAAGTAAATTGGTAGAGAGGTCTACGACCAGCAGTATAGCCGTAGGCTGACTTGATTAATTTATAAAGGTGTACATTTACGCTGTGATCATTTTTTTTAGCATAAAACGTACAGTACAAGTGGTGTTACCTATACTAATACTAGTTGACGCCCGCGGCTTCGCCCGTGTAGAGAAGGTTTCCCACAGGAACTTGTTCCCGGGATAAAAAGTAGCCTATGTGTTATTCTGCTGTATAAGCTATACTATTGTAAAGTTTATTTAAAATCCATTCAGTAGTTTTTACGTGAAAGAGTAACAAACATCTATACAAACTTTCGCATATATAATATTATTAAGATTAAGATTATAAAGCTGAAGAGTTTGTTTGTAGTTGTTGAACGCGCTTATCTCAGGAACTACTCTTTGGATTTGAAAAAATATTTCTGTGTTGGATAGCCCATTTATCGAAGAAGGCTGTAGGCTATATATCATCATGCTGGTACTCTGGTGAGCGGACAAGTAATCATAATTGTCGACAAATCAGGGAAATTTTAAAGGCATTTTTGTAGAATTTATAAGCAACGGAATTAAATAGGTGAGACGGGAGTTCAAAGTATGTCACGGACAAAGCCTCAGAGTCACCTAAATTAATATAAAACGTAAAACTAATATTGTCACATCTGATTTAATTTCATAAATTGCTCTTTGAAAAAGAGACTAATATCTAAAATTCTGATTATTGATGGGAGGCAACCTTTAGCTTTCCCCCTATTTTCCGGTGATAGCCTCGCCTGTACCGATTGCAAGATGTTCATTAACGGGAACCGACCCGATGTTTTTTGATTATTTATGTGTTCTTTCATTAACGACTAGCTGTGTTCCATGACTTCTCGTGTTTCTTTTTATTTTACACCACAGAGGTGGCAGAAAGGATACGATCTACCTTAAACCTTAACTGAAATGACTCCCCTTTTAAAAGGAATTTTCTAAAAATGCTAAGTGGGCCATAGCATTGTCCGCGTCATACGTGGAAAGTTTATCATTAGTAACCATTAGTCACGTCTTTATTTTCGAAGGGGCTTCAGAGGCATATTGACTGCCTCTGTGGCGCGGTGCGAGTGTATCCGACTGCTATGCAAGAGGTCGTGGGTTCGATTCCTACCCAGGATAAAAGTTTGTGTGATGAGCACTATAGTTTATTCTATGTCCGGGTCTTATTTATCTAATCAGATGGCGTTGTGTGTGTTGTCTCAACAATATTTATTTATTGTACGCCCACATTTCATTGTGTGAAATTCACACATTGTTCTTCCCCGTAATAGGCGGTGAGCCCAATGCCATGCTGAAATGAACAGGCGCAGGTTGTGGAGACCTACTATTGAAATTATTGAAGCCGCCTATAATACTATCAACTTGGCTTAACGACTGCCATTGTACTAGTAACCGAGACCAAACGCTCGTAAACAGTAATTCCACAAAGTGGTCCTTTCAAAATCCATCCGAAGACCAGCCATAGCGAAATGATCGTTTACAGAACCCTAAATTAGTAGGGCTACGTGTTCTTTTCCGTGGACTGCCATAACATAACGTTAAGGTATTTTTTCAGTGTGTGTGTGTGAGTCATCAATGTGAGGGAAACTATATGCATGGGTTCTTCTATGTCAGCAGGAAATAATATGCAGATCCATTTCTGACTGCCTCTGTGGCGCGGTGGGATTGCGTCCGACTGCTACGCAAGAGGTTGTGGGTTCGATTCACACCCAGATTAAAACTTTGTGTGATGAGCACGATGGTTTATTCTGTGTCCAGGTGTTATTTATCTATAATATGTATGTATTTAGAAATATATAAGTATGTTTATCAGTTATCTGGTTACCGTAGTACAAACTTTGCTTAGTGTGGAATCAGATGGCGTTGTGAGAGTTGTCCCAACAATATTTATTTATTATTTATTTAATTTCTTTAAAAAAATATAATTTGGTCTGGTTTATTTACACAATGTTTACACAATATTAATTATTAATAAACATATATTAATAAACATATAATTAAAAACTAATTATTAAAAAAACTATACAATTTGATATGACCTAACCCATAGCGTGCGGAGAACGACTGCTATGGGTTAGGTCATATCAAAGGACGGGACGTTTAGGACGAGTGCTTGCACTTGGGTGTATAAAACTCATGCGTCAGCAGTGTGTCCCTACTTTACAATAATTATTGACCTTAACAAAATGAGTTGGCAAATCAGTTGGTGAGTCAGTACCAATACGGTAATGAAAATTGTTTGTAGATTCATGCGTAGCACTATTTACGGCGTAGCTGAATTCGTAGATATATACTACATCGTAGCAGTCAGCAATACCGTAGTAGCGTTTTGGCCAAATTTAGTTTTTTTTTTTTTGAGATTGAAGAGATTGAACACGGTATAAATATTAGCAAATGCCCCATGGTTTTATTAACGTACCCGCGTCGTACCCAATCCCGTGGTAATACAAGAGTAAAATACTAATCAGCTACACAACTACTACTCTAACCTTCTACCAACTTTCTCCATCCAAAGGTTGCCTGGTATCAAATATCCATCACGCCTTATCCCCGAAGGGGTGGCAGAGGCATATTATATGCCCGCTTTTCACCGTGTGGATTCCTGTCCCACGTAATAGGTGGTGAGCCGTGTTGAAATAGACAGACGCAGGTTGGAGCTACCTACTGTTGAAATTTTTCAAGCCGCCCATAAGGCATTCAATCAGGCTTAACGACTGCCATTTTACTGGCAACCGGGACCAACGGTTTAACGTGCCTTTCGAAGCACGGAAACAGTTGCCTGGTAGAGATTGCTATAAGCAATAAGGCCGCCCATTGTACTAATTGATCTATATCTATAAATCACAAATTTATTTATTTTGGCGTACAATAAATGTATAATAAATAAGTAAATAAATAAAATGTGGCTTAAAATGCAGACGGTGAAATGTGGGCGTATAGTATGCCTCTGCCTACTCCTTCGGGGATTACGCCGTGACAGTATGTATGTATGTGGCTTGAGTTACTTCATATAGCATTGACTATTTAGCAGTAAAAGTCCTATTAAAATCGATTACGAACAGCTGTTTCGGAGTTTCAGAGATGAACCAACAGACAGATCTATACAATTACATTATAATCTATTTTGAATTTTTACATATTGAACATATGAAGTTCCTAAAACCCGACACAAATACTTATTTGCGTATTATATATGACAAACAACACTATATAGAATAAGTGAGAGTTATGGATAAAGTATATGTTCTGTCCCGGGGAGTCGAACCCGACACCTCAGCTTGGCAGTTGTATACACTGCCACTGCTCCACCGAATTAGTAAAAATAAAATAAAACAAGAAACTTCTATAATAAAATATATTTCTAGAGGTCCGCCATTTTGTTCAGATTGAATTTTTATTGCAACTTGTTCAGTTGTCCTCACTTTAGTTTTGTTTGTGTTATTCAAAATGTTCACAAGTAAAACAGAGAAGTTTCATTGTTTCATTTCATCGGGAGGTCGAAATATTCCACGGGCGAAGCTGTGGGGGTCTAGAATATGTATATGAGCGAGCGCTTTATAACTTTGGTGCGAAAATATATATATTAATATTCTAAAGCTGAAGAGTTTGTTTGTTAGTTTGGTTGAACACGTTACTGTCTAAAATATAGTACTCGTAGTCCAAATGGAAATATATTTTTGTGTTAATGTTAAGCTGTATATATCATCACGCTTCTACCTTAAAATGCGGAACAGTAATCATAAATGTTATTGTTATTGATAATTATGATGCGGACTCCTTTTCCTTCAAAAACATAATAATTCACCGAATTATTTTTATTTTTTGATAAAGATTGTGGGACATTTTTTTTCATAGAGTCACTTAGTCCATAGTAAGCTAATATAAGCCTGTGATATGAGATCTAGTGATATGATCCTGTGATATGAGAACTGGTAGAGATACTTATATATTTAAATACATATATCTAGATAACGGAGATGTACGAGTATGTCTACCGAGGACTTACTTGCTAACCTCTTTGCGGCTAATTCCCGGGTCGACGACTGTGGCATGCAGCCCCCTACCATAACCGATTGTGTTAACACTATGCCCGACATAGTTATCAGGCAATGTGATGTGCGAGCGGTGCTACGGTCACTCGACACGCGGAAAGCAAGTGGCCCTGACGGCATCCCAGCGGTGGTGCTGAAAAAATGTGCAGCTGAACTGTCTCCAGCGCTAACGCGGCTGTACCGTCTGTTGTACTCATCGGGGGACGAGCCGGAGGCGTGGAAGGAGGCGAACGTATCCCCAAGAAACGGGATCGGTCAGATCCGGCCAACTATCGCCCCATAGCCATCACCTCAGTTATCTGCAAAGTATTTGAGCTCATCATTAACAAGCAGCTCATGCGTTACCTAGAGGGTCGCTCGCTAATCAATGATCGGCAATATGGCTTCAGGCCGAAACGATCTACGGATAATCTTTTAGCGTACTGATGTTTGGGGTGAGGCTATGGAAGCGCACGGCGAGTCCTTGGCTATAAGCCTGGACATTGCCAAAGCGTTCAATAGAGTTTGGCATGCGTCGCTTCTTTCCAAGCTCCCAGCATACGGTCTACCGCCTCAATTGTGCAGCTGGATGGCCAGCTTCCTGCAAGGGCGACGTATTCGGATTCTCTGTGACGGCCAGGCTTCGTGCTTTTTGCACGTCAATGACGGGGTACCACAGGGGTCTGTGTTGTCGCCAACTCTCTTTCTTCTGCATATCAATGATATGCTGGCCCTCGGGAACATTCATTGCTATGCAGATGATAGCACTTTGCATGGGAGTTATTCTGGCCACCCAGCGGCGAGACCGACTGACATTGAGAGAGCGAGTCAGAAACTTGTGGCTGATCTCGACCGGGACTTCAATACCAATGAAGGACAATGTAGACATCCTCGGCATAGACGTCCGTAAAGAGCTCTACCACAAAGCTTATATGAGGCTAGCCCAATACAGCTCGTATTGGGCTAGCCTCATGGAAGCTAGGAGTTTTAAATAAGGTGAGGCGGTTCTTCACGCCACAACAGAGATGTCCTCTGTACAAGACACAGATTCGACCATGCGTTGAATACTGCTCTCACCGTTGGGGTGACTCCGCGAGGTACTTGCTGGACACGCTAGACGCTATGCAGAGACGTGCTATTCGCGTTACAGATTGTCCCGAGGTAACAAAAAGCCTTGAACCGCCAGCGCAGCGTAGAATAATAGCTTCATTGGCTGCGTTTTACCATATCAACAATGGCCAGTGTTCTGAAGAGCTCTTTAACCTAATCCCACTTTCTACTTTTCGTTCCCGAACAACGCGTGCCGGGCAGAAGTGCCACTCCCACACTGTGGAGAGAATTTTGGCCAGAACTGAGCGGTTCAAAAGATCGTTCCTCTGTCGAACAATAGAAATTTGGAATGCTTTGCTAGCGCACGAGTTTCCCTCCTCCTATAACCCAGGGTTCTTGAGAGTCACTGTTAATAGTCTTGTGGATTGTAACAGTGGCTTTTAATTCGCTAGATGTCGCCATGACTTTCCATCAGGAGGGCGGCGTCACTTTGGCGAGCTAAATATAAAAAAGGCTTGCTTCGGAAGGCACGTTAAGCCGTTGGTCCCGGTTGTCAGTAAAATGGCAGTCGTTAAGCCTGGTTGAAGGCCTTATAGGCGGCTTAAAAAATTTCAACAGCAGGTAGCCACAACCTGCGTCTGTCTATTTCAACACGGCAATGGGCTCACCACCTATTACGTGGGACAGGAATCCACACGGTGAAAAGTGGGCATATAATATGCCCCTGCCACCCCTTCGGGGATAAGGCGTGATGGATATTTATTTATTTTTAAATATAAAAATAAATTAAATAAAGAAACTAAGATATTTCTAACCCCAGCGTAGCAGTCACATACACTACCACTGCGCCACCGAGGCAGTCAAATTGGACCAATTACAGAAATCAAACAATGACTTCCAAATAAAACAGTCATAAATAATGAGCTGGATAACACTGAAACCACTTATACGCGCGGAACTATTTACATCATTTCCGGTGAAAAACGCAAACGGAAGCGGTTACCGCGGCTGTTTCCGGCGGCGACAGGAAGCTTGCGTGTCAGCGATAAAGGCGACTACCGGCTCCCACCGCAAATCATTAATGGGCAGACTGTGCAGCCATTTTTATTCTTGTGTTACGAGATTATTAAATTCTATTAAAATGCTAAGTTATGTATAGATGTTTGTTATTTAGTAAGGCCTTATGGGCGGCTTGAAAAATTTCAACAGCTGTTCGCCACAACCTGCGCTTGTCGATTTCAACACGGCAATGGACTCACGACCTGTTATGTGTGACAAAATTGCATAATGTGAAATGTGGGCGTATAGTATGTCGCTGCCTACCCCTTCGGGGATAGAGGCGCGACAATATGTAAATGTATGTTGTATAAAGTTACGATATAATGATCGGACTAATGAGGTTGAAGTTTGTGGTATAAGATAGATACGAGTATATATTACCTATATTTGAAATGAATTTATATTAATAAAACTTTAATATAGTAAGTATTTCGTAGCTCTATTCTTTTATATGTCTGGTCCTCGGATGGGTGACCACTTTGTGGCATTTACATTTGCGGGCTTTTCTGTGCTTCAGAAGGCAAGTTAAGCCGTTGGTCCCGGTTTCAACATGGCAGTCGTTAAGCCAAGTTGAAGGCCTTCTGGGAGGCTTGAAAATTTCAACAGCAGGTCGCCACTGCCTGGGCCTGTCCATTTCAACGGCCACTTGTTACGTGGGACAAAATGCATACGGTGAAATGTGGGCGTATATTATGCTTATGTCTACCCCTTCAGGGATAAAGGCCGGACCATTTACTAATAGGACGACAATTTGTAAAGTATTAAAAACCTTTTGAAATCTTGTGCATATTTATAAAGAAATCTCTTGTATCAGTGCCAGACTTAAACCTGTGATATTACAAGAGCATGTACTTATAAGTTGGTGTACTAATTGCTTTAATTTTTTTTATGTATTAATATAATAAATTAATAATAAATATATATAAATTGATGCAAATCAACTGATGATACATGACCCTACCACAAACCCCATTATACCTTCAACCAAAGATCACTGACCTGTACATAAGAACAAATTTATTCATCTACAGATATGTTAATTTCATATACATAGGAGTATATGAAAGTAACAAACAATAAAAAAACAATTTATAGTATAATTTTCTATCAGGATGTTTGTTGGTGCTGGTCAAGCTCTGAAACAGCAGGACTGCTTTTAATAGGACTTTCACTGGTAGATAACTGATCTTATAAGAAAACAGAAAACAAGACACTCAGGCTACATTTTATCCCCGTATTCCTACGCAAACGGTCACTACGTGGGAGAAAAAAATAAAATTTTACCATACAAACATGGAATCACACATTAATTTACTTACGGTCAGTTAAATTTGACAAATATATCTAAACAGTATCTAGGTTTTTGAAAATTACAGACACTAAAAGCTCAGGCTTTATCAAGTAATAACTCGCGAAGTTTATACGTTATTTAGTTTGTTTCTACTAAAACAATGCTCTCAAAATGAAAACACTGTTAGCATTATTGTTTAAACTTTGCAAAACTCTGTGCTCCAGTGTTGTTACTCGACGGAGTTTCAACTATAAACTGTTTAAGATAAGTTTAATAAAAGCACCAGCGGCCGATATTTATTACATCAATTATCGGATATTCTTAATAATTACCCTTGTTTCACGGAACGAACATTGTTGCTTATAGGCAAGGAGCTGCTGCGTCAACTTTCTCATAATAAATTTGTCTATGGACTGTATTATAAAAAAAAAACTTGAGAGGTGTCAAGGGACACCCGGTTGGAACGAAATATATTGTCCACAAAGAATTATAAATTTAAAAAAAAAAAAAAAAAAAAAAAGACCAAACGAAAATAACTGACTTGCTTTCTATGAGGGAGAGAGAGAGAGTGAGAGACAAACAGAGAAACACGCGCACACCGCACGGCTTACAACTGTAGCAAAAAGTGTCGTTACAACTTTTGGTGTTAATTTTTTCCGTCTAGGCCCCTTTCGCAACGCGCGATTAGGAACTTCGTTCAAAAATATATGGAACTACTTACATCTTACTATTTAAGGTAATATTTTGAACTGGCTTGAATGATCTGATCACTGCTTGAATAGTTGAATGGACATGTCTATAAAACCATTTTTAGGCTTGTCCTTTGGATCTTATATATGGCAACTAATGACACGACAGAAGCTTAAACTCACGCGGTAGCCTTATCATATGTGATTTCGCGGATAGGTTGCCAGACTGTCGCCTTTATTGGTCAAACTACCGAGCTACGTGGGGACCAAATATCGGGCCATACCGTCCCCCGTACCCCGCCGGATATCGGTCTAAAGTAAAGACCCAAAAAGTGCTGGCTTGTCATCGTAAGGGATTATATACGAGTACGTTTCCCTGGTCCAACTACACAGGATTACGATGACTATGTCTGACAAGCAGACTCCGAGCGTCGCAGGGTGCAAAAGAAACAGACGCCCGGATGGATGATGATGATGTACCACAATATCAGCACTATTTAAAACCATCTATTATAATGGGACTAAATACAATTCATTGAAATTTTCACAAGAATTCAAGAATGGAGAGGTATATATAATGAATTAAATAAAAGCATTGAGATGATGATGTACCACTATAACAGCACTATTCAAACACCACCTTTTATAATAGGACTAAATGTAATTCGTTGAAATATTCACGAGAATTCAAAATAATAGCAATGAACATAGTAAAAGCATTGAAAATCTTTGTACACCGCGAATCTCGACCCCGGGGACCTGTTTAACGATAGAACCACATTAAAATTCCGCTGCGACCTCTCTGACTACAGCAGTTAAATTTAATCTTACAGTTTCAATGTATTTTCGAGTAGCAGAGAGTTGCTGTTAACCGACTTATAAATTCACCAATTACAAGCGCGTACTGAACGCAGTCCATATTTTGTAAATAATCATGCTTTGACCTTGACCTTTTCCTACTGCATTAATGCGCGCACTTCCATCGTTCATCGAGGTATGCAGTACCTGACAAAAGAGAGACACAGGAGTCCTTTTAAGCGAATCCAAGAGTGAAAACCTATGACGAAGCTCGAAGTTTCAAAGTTCGATAGTACTCACTGTGTAGTGAATTGCCAAAAGTGGTAGAACAGAAGTTTTTGTTCTGACCATGGGTATCTACTCCTAGCAGGTTGCTGGTGTTTTACAAATGACCCTGTATACACCCTATATATCTGACAGGGTACCTAGTCAAATAATATATTTATACTTTTCTTGGTAATCTTTATATATAAAAATTAATCCCTATTTCCCTTGGTCACGCCATCACGCTGGACCCATTAGAAAAAATATTTTTGTATTGGATAGCCCATTTATTGAGGAAGGTTGTAAGCTATATATCATCACGCCACTACACAGGAGAGCAGAGCAGTAATCTGAAATGTCGACAAATCGGGGAAACTTTCATACATTTTTGGAAAAGTAATAAGCGACGACGGGATTAAATGGGTGCCACGGGGTTGGAAGTATGTCGGAATGTTGGAATTGTAGTGTGGTGGTTGGACGGAATGACGTTGTTGACGAATATTAATGCAAACATTACTGACAGTACCTAGGTTAAGGCTACAATTTTGAAAAGTGTGGGAATTGAACCAAATGCTTTTAAAACCAGTATATGGAGATCTATATTGTTTTTTTACAACAAATCTGTTGTCAGAATAAACAGAAGTGGCATAAAACAGACAGAGACAACCCTGACGCTTCTGAGGACTGTAAGTAATTCATTTCAGATTTAGGCCTAGTTTCCCTACTGTTTATGTATGTACTGTGTCCAGATGTTGTATTGTACTTATGTTATATAAATGTAACAATTGTCAGAGTATCATAATATATCTTCAAAGATACTGTACAGAATTGAACACAATCGATCCTGTCGATTCATGGAAACGTTTTGAAGCACTTTCGCTTTGAAAGCTTTGATTGGAAGTTGGTGAAAGCTAGAAGAGTGTTTAACTTAATAGTTGAAATTATCAATTTAATTATAAGTTTATCAAAAAGTAATTGACAGAAAAATCACAATTTATCAAGTGACTAGCTGACCCCGCGAGTTTGCATTTTGAATTGGCGTTCATTTTTTATCTTCGTTTGTTATTATTTTTTCAATAATGTATGAAAAATTGTCCGATTGGTTGATATTTATGATATACTCCGCTCTCCTGGGTAGTATGTAGCGTGATGATATACTATCCTATTAGCCTAATGCTTTCCTCGATAAATGGGGATTACAAAAAAAAAAAGATTTTTTCAATCGCAGCAGTATTTTCCGAGATAAGCGCATTCAACCAAACAAACACTTCAGCTTTATAATATATGTGTTTTTAATAAATGCCTTATATACTAGAGGAATGGTCCAACACAGTTATTATGATAAGATTTTAGTTCTTACATACTTATTTAGGAGGGGTAGGTAGAGGCATATTTTACGCGTACATTTCATCCTTTAAAGAATATTACTGACAAAAATTGACAGTAATATTCTTTAGTATATCTAATACAAGATATTTTAAGCTATTGCATAGCTTTTATCGCGGGCTTTGAGCGCAGCGACAGAATCAAGAAATTCCGTAACGAAAAAACCTAACACCCGAGCTCACACGAACTTCACCGAGCACGGCCGAGCGTTTGCTTAACGTGTATGTATATAATACGACTGTACGAAGCTCGCACGGATCGAGACGATCTGTAGAAATCTAAAGTCGTGTTAGTTACACGATTTATAACTCAACAACGGCTATACCGATTTGGCTGAAAATTGGTGGGGAGGTAGCTTAGAGCCAGGAGACGGACATAGGCTACTTTTTATCCCGGGAACAAGTTCCTTTGGGAAACGGTAACGGGAAAACTTCTCTACACGGGCGAAGCCGTGGGCGTCAACTAGTAATACATATTTTATATATTAATATATGTAGATCATATATAAAATTCAATGTCACTTTTCGTTGTAATTTTATAACTCGAGAACGGACTCACCTATCCAGGCTGTTTAGGCTTTGTTCGGACTATTTAGAAGATGGTTTATGTGAAGTTTGCACACAATCGCAATTTTTTTTCTAGAAACCCAATAACAACCCGCTGCGTTCAGAACTTGGACCCCAAAACGATATCTGTCTATTATTTCACGCTAAAGCATTGTATTATTATAATATATTGAACGACATCTGTGACCTATTCGCTTCGAAAATTGTCGCTGTGTTACAATACCCTTACGTATTTCAATTTCAATTGGTTCCCCGACGGTGTAGGTAGGGAGAATACACTTTTTTATCAGATATATTAGATAATACAAGGTTTTCAAACGATTCTGAAGAACTTAAGTATGTATAACATCCGATGTGATGATTGATTTGAACAAATATAAGAGTGAATTTATTGGTTTAAATGTGGAGTAGAATTCATTTTGTATTAGATTTTTCTCTGAATTACAAAGTGAAAACTTTAAGCGCTCGTGGCCACACAGACTCGGTGTTTTGTAAACGATCACTGAGTTACACAACTTTCACTATGGCTGGTCCTCGGACGGGTGACCACTTTGTGGCATTTATATTTGCGAACAATTTCGTGCTTCTGAAGGCACATTAAGCCGTTGGTCTCGGTTGCCAGTAACATAACTGCGGCTTGAATGAAAGAATGAATGAATGAAAGAATGAAATATCTTTATTCATGTAGGTCACAATGTAACACTTATGAACGTCAAGATTATTGCTTCTACATTTACATTTACTGCCAGATTGGCAATGCAATAGGTAGAGCCTGTTGAAAATTGTGTGAAAATTTTCAACAGCAGGTAGCCACAACCTGCGTCTATCTATTTCAACACGGCAGTGGGCTCACCACCTATTACGTGGGACAGGAATACACATGGTGAAAAGTGGGTATACAATATGTATGCTTCTGCTACCCCATCGGGGATAAGGTGTGACAGATAAAAAAAAAATAAGTCTTTTAACCCTACAACTCTCTAACAGCGCACGTATTCCTTCCTCTTACAATTTTGGGTTCTTTAAGAGAAGTCATAAAAATTTATTTCTAGACCGGGTATCTGAACTCTGATTATAGCAGCCCTCAATCACGGATCTCTACCTTCCTTCAAGCGAAATATATTAAAAAGCGTTGGTGTCTATTGGCTGAGAGATAATAAGATAGAGAGAGACAGAGACTGCCTCTATGGCGCGGTGGGAGAGTATCCGACCTCTACGCAAGAGGTTATGGGTTCGATTAACACCCAGGATAAAAGTTTTTGTGATGAGCACGATGGTTTATTCTGGATCTGAGTGTTATTTATCTATAATATGTATGTATTTAGAAATATATAAGTATTTATGCATGGATCGCGATGTCTGGAGATCTGTCCTCTCTGACGACCCCATCAGGGATACAGCGTGAAGATAGTAATAGGTCTTTTTTATAAGTATATTTGGTTATCATAGTACAAGTTCTGTTTAGTGTGGAATCTCATGGCGTTGTGTGAGTTGTCCCAATAATATTCATTATTTTTAATGAAAAGTACTTAGTGCTGATATCAATTTCTAAAAATGGCTCCTTAGAACATATCCACAGGGCCATATATCTCTCCACTGGCACATTTATTCACTGCACTTTTATATACCATCTTAGTGGCATGAACATTTTTTTTTTCTGGTTATTAGATAGATAGATAGATAATTCTTTATTGCACACCATTACATAAAGTATTTACAGGACTTAAAACTACAAGTGAGAGTACAATGGGCGGTCTTATCGCTAAAAGCGATCTCTTCCAGACAACCTTAGTATGGAAAGAGATTAGGAAAACAAAGAAAGAGGTAGTTGATGGCGTACTTACATTATATATAACTAAAGATTAGTATGATAGCGAGGATAATAGTTAAGTTGTACACAATAAAGAAGTAAAAGAAAAGAAATACTACAAGTAAAGTTAAGTACTTAGTTAGAGGACAGAAAGTGGTTTTTAACCTTGTCCTTAAAGATATAGCGAGTGACTTCGCACGACGAATGTCTAATGGTAGCTCATTCCACAATCGTACGGCCAAGACAGTATAGGATTTTCCTAAGAATTTTGTGGAATATGGCGGCATTTTTAGTCTCAGGTTCTCCGATGATCTTAAGCACTTCGAATGAGTATCATGAAGTAATTCATAACGTCCTTTGAGATAGGTAGGCGTAGAAGGGTTGAACAGTATACTGTATAACGAGAAAAAAATGCGTGAAGACAGACCGTAATATAAATTCTAATGACTTTTCTAGTTCTCCTTATCTTATTTTAATGAGACAGTAACTACCTATAGGACCGAAAATACAGTCTAGTGAGAATATATAAAATAAAAAAGTATACTTAAACCAAAATATTTATTTACATTCGATTGACTGCGATATAAAACAACAAATTTGAATGTGAGTGCGGATATCAAATAAAAACATTTATCTGAATATAATGTATCTCGTAGATGGCAAGTCTCGTAATAAATCCGATTGGGATCTGTGTATTATGTCTCTCTGTATTCGTGAGTGTAGTGCTAGTTCATGATATAGAACAACACGTCCACCCTACCGCGCGTTTTGAGAACTTATGAGTAGTTGGTCAACAAATCCGAAACTAATCACAACAGTAACCGACAACCACTCACCACTATTTGGATTTCTGAGACCGTGGAAACATATTATAAAGGTGAAAATTTTATGTATATCGTCCACTATGAAATGCCTACTTCTATTGATTTAATCATCTTAAGCCTCCAGTAATTGCTTTTAAACGTAAAAATACATTCAAAATAATAATATGGTTTCACAGTTTTAAAGATAATCTTCTGATATACCCAAGTTTCACTACTAAAAAATACCTTAACACAGCGTTAAGAATCGCTAGGCGTGCTGCTTTTACGATTTTTTGTCGCAAAGCACCGTTAGCTCTGTTTCCGGCAGGAAGTATATATACTAAAATTATACAGCTGAAGAGTTAGATTTTTTGTTCCTTTGTTTAAGCGCACTAATCTCAGTAATTTTTTATTAAATCCGAACCCTGCTGGTTCGAATTGTAATATTTTTTTTGTATTCTATAGCCCTATTATCGAGGAAAGCTATGGGCTTTATACTATTACGCTACTACCCAAGTTTAACAAATCGGGTAATTTTTTTTACATATACTAGCTGACCCGCGCGGCTTCGCCCGTGACATACTTGGAACTCCCGTCAGTTTATCAGTCACGCCTTTATTACCGTCGCTCCCATTTAATCCCGTCGTTTATTAGGTATCTACTTTTACAATTATGTATGAATATTTGCCCGATTTGTTGATTACTGCTCCGCTCTTCAGGGTAGTACCGTGATGATATAGCCTTTTATCAGTCACGCCTTTATACCCGTCGCTCCCATTTAATCCCGTCGTTTATTAGGTATCTACTTTTACAATTATGTATGAATATTTGCACGATTGTTGATTACTGCCCTGCTCTTCAGGGTAGTAGCGTGATGATATAGCCTATAGACTTCCACGATAAATGCGCTATCCAACACGTATTGGTATAGTTAACTTTATATATTAGTATAGTTAACAAACTATAATACACGAAGAAGGACACAGCGTTCGATTCGGCTTAGTACAGCCGGATCGATTGTTTGAGTTGATTGGACGCGAGGACTTCGCAGAGCTCGCTCGCTATTGGTTAGTCGCGTCGTCGCGCAAGCGTATATCGCAAATCTTCAGCTATACTTGACACTTTCATTTTAATAACAAATTTTATTACAATAAAATGATTATAGTGAGTTAACCTTAAAAGATGGACATATGCTGTTACGGAATTTATTTTAGAACTTTTAAAGGGGAGTATATATGTTGTGCATAGTTTTTGCGTAACTTTAATCGTTTACGCAGCGTTTGCAATGGAAGCTTTCAAAAGGAATATTTTGTCCCCGATTTTGTCACATTTATCATTGCTGTTCCGCACCTATTGGTCGTAGCGTGATGCTATGTAGCCTATAGCCTTCCTTGATAAATGGACTATTCAACACAAAAAGAATTTTGCAAATCAAACCTTTAGTTCCTGAGATTAGCGCGTTCAACTAAACAAACAAACTCTTCAGCTTTATAATATTAGTATAGATTGTAAAATTAAAAAAAGACAAGATTAAGTACGTCACGGGCGAAGCCGCAGCTTAGTTAGTATAACATTTACAAAGTACCACAAATAGCAATGCACTTTATTTCATCACCGAATGCAGCGAAATATGCATTCTGTTCTATAAATATAAAAGTTTATGGAGCAGAACGTGTGCTGTATTTTATTGGGCTAACAACGAATATATTAAAATGGGAGAGCACCATTTTTTTTCGAATCTAGTTTACAATTGCTGATAAGTCCACTTTTGTTCATATTTATTGTGTGTCATTGCAGTTAAAATTGAAATTCCTTTTGTGTACTCGAATGAAATATAGTTATGAAAATTACCTAAATTTATAAAAGTGTTTAGCTGGAAGTAGTTTTGGACTTTAATTGTTAACCGCTTTGGTTTTTATTTTATTCCCGGTCGATGTTTAAAGGTTTGTCCGATTTGTTAACATTTATGATTATTACTCATCTCTCTTGGGTAGTAGCGTGATGATATAACTTGACGATGTCTTCCTCGTTAAATAGGCTATCCAAACCATAAAGAATTTTTCGATTCGTATTAGTTGTTTCTGTTATTACTGCATTCAACCAAACAAACAATTTTTTCAGCTATAAAATTTTTAACTGTTTTGAAACTAAAATGAAAAAACTAACTATCTTCACACTGTATCCCTGACGGGGTAGTCAGAGGGGCTTCACGATCCATGCATACTTCATTCGCTTGTTGCAGATTCATCAATCGCTTCATACATGCACATCTGGGTATCTGAGTACTTTTGACTTGTCCGTTTCTGAGCAACCTGCTCACGTGGTATTCATATGTAAGCCTACCCTGACTCATTCTACCATCTATTTTCGCACAATATATATTCTTCGTCAATCGTTCCTCACTCATTCGTTGGACGTGTCAAATCCAACGGAGCACACTCTTTTCCGGCTTAACGCTGACACTTTCATTCAAACCTGCCATATTGCGTATCACTTCTTTACGTATATTCGGTCGGCCAAAGTTAAAATTAGAATAAATTTAAAAAAATTAACTGTTATGTCTTATTATAATTAAATTAACAGATTTGAATGTAAGTTTGGCTATCAAATCACAAGGTTTATCTGAATATTATGTATATCGTGGATGACTTTTACTAGTAACTATCTCCACGCTGCATCCCTGTCGTGATTGTCAGACAGGACAGATCGCCAAGTTTTGCGATTCAGGCATACTTCTTTTGCTTCCTGCAGATTCATTGATTGTTTCATACATGTATCGTTTTTAAACAATCTGCTCACGTGGTCCCACACGCCGTGGTCTGACTCTTTCTATTATAATTAAGTACATTTTAATTACTTGTATCACAACATAAACGTATTCTTGGTGCCATGTAATTGGCAATTGGCTTTGTTTGTACCTGAGGGAACAAAGCCAGTGTTCTAATACCACAAATAACCTTTTCGACTTGATTGTAATTTACAGCACATTCCCAAGGGAATTGTAAAAATATATTGCTTTAACTATGTACGTGGCATATTAGATTTTAATTGGTTAAAATTTGAGTTGGGATTCTGTAAAGAAATTAATACGCCCACATTCACATGCTATATACCATTATCATCTTCTGAATATAACTCTCGATGTCATCCTAAGCTTATAGTGAAAAGCTTTAGGGCTTCATTCTTTTTAATGTGTTTAAATTTTACTAGGTATTTTATAACCCCATCCTATATCATGTCTTCAGTTGCCTGTGTCGGACCTAGAAGACTTGAAACTATGTCTGCGCACGTGTAACCTTCCTCCTACACTCCCGAATCCTTTTTCAAGATTCCCGATTCCTATTTTACAAGATCCGTTGTTGTGAGGTTGAGGAGGCCACGCACTTGTACCCACATAAAGTAAATAAATTAATATTGTGGGACACTTATTACACAGTTATGTCTAGATAACTGATTTACATACTTTTATATTTCTAAACATTATGTATTTGTACATTATACTTAAGAAATACCCAACTCCGAAACCAACATTTGTGGATCACACAAATACATACATACACCACATTTATATAATACATTGCGAGGCAGGTTACTATTATTTATTTTTATTTATCTATTACGCCTTTTTCCGGGTGGCAGAGGCATATTATATGCCCACTTTTCGATGGACTTTCGATGCATACTTCTTTCGCTTCTTCAAGATTCATCAATCGCTTCATACACGCACGTCTGGGTAACCGAGTACTTTTGACTTTTTCGTTTTTGAGCAATCTGCTCACGTGGTCTTCATATGTAACTCTCGGCCTACCCTGCGTATAACATAGTGCAAATATTTGTTCTTTTCAGTATTCAAACCCGATACATCAGAATTAACAGTCGCGTACGCAACCACTGCGCCATCAAGGCACTCAATTTAATCTAGAACCTTACATATCTCTGTCAACTTCGTATTTCTCTATTCATTTTGTTCTCCCAACTATCCAGAAAAAAATCCGTATCTATTGAGATAAGCCGACTCACCGAATTGCCTTACTTGTGGATTTGTTCTGTCCTATGGGCAATGACTAATTCCGGATGAAATATACTTATGTGTTGTTCTGGTGACCTCTTCGATACATTTAAGTTTGAGGAACTTAGATTTGGGGCTTCGTAATCAGTCATTTCTTTTCAAATCGAAACACTTCTTTTCAGGCTTTAGGCCAGGCTTCGTTGTCCAGTCATTCTTCTTTCGCTTCCTGCAGATTCATTAATCGTTTTATATATACACTGTAACGTTACAATTTTCCGGGAGGGGAAAAATGTAAGGTCTAGGAGATAACTATCACGAGAACTGGAGGTCCCGGCTTAAGAGAAAAAGTAAAAGAAAAAGGAAAGGTAAAGTTAATTTAATAAATGTTAAAAATATAATTATAAGGCCAGGGAAACCGGGGTTAAAATGAAAGCCTCGCAGGTTTCTTTAAAAGAGCAGGTTATCAGCATACGTCGCTAAGAAGGGGAGTAGGCCTCCAACGAGTAGGCCTCCACATTGCCAGGAAGGGGCCTCAAGTCCGGCCTCCACGTCGCTAAGAAGGGGCCTCGAGTCAGGCCTCCTCGTCGCCGACCTCGGAGAAGTAGGTCGCGGTAATTCAAGGAAGGCAGAGGGCTGAAAGTCACCAGCCGTCGGCTTCACAAGCAACTGCAGACAATCACGTTATTATTTCAGAGGGCACAACCCTCTCACTCAGCACTATTAACTCAGAACCTCCTGACAAGGCGAGCACCAAAAGTAGACTGATTTGACGGCCCCGGCTCCCTTCTTTTACAGAGCAATTTTAACAATATTATTCTAAACATATTTTAAGAATATAAATTTATAACAAGGTCTAATATCTATACAACCTAACCTACTGGCAGCTCTATCAATAAATTAAAAATATAAAACCAAGGCTTGTCATTATCTGACATTACAAATTACAAAAGGTAAACAATCATTAAGAGAGCATAAAGACTTTCTTTTTTTTCTTTTTTTTTTTCTTTGTGATTAATAAAAACTTTCGATCGGTTACTAGTTCTAGCTACGGGACACTGGCAAGTTGCTGCAAAGAGCACAGAAAGCCATAATAAGAATTGAATTGACTTTCGATCGGAAAATATAAATTCTTTTTGGCTGTTCAGTTGACAAACCGTACAATGAGTTTGACAGTTTGTCCTTCCGAAACCTAATCCGAACCGAAACAGTCCGAAACATGACATTGGCGGACTAGTGGAAGCCTATCCACAAATGCCACAAGCTCTAAAAATTGAAGTTGAAGACTTTCGAAATGTAAAGGCCTAGGAATGCTACAGATAATGGCCATGCAGATACTTGGAGAGAATGAATAATAAAAGATTTAATTAAAAAACCAAAAGAAAGTAAAAAATGTTAAATTACAACACGTCTGTTTATCCAAATACTTTTGACCACTATGTTTTTGAGCAATCTGCACTAGTGGTCTTTATTTGTAAGTCTTGGTCTAACCTAACTCCTACCCGTAGCAAACAACTGTATATTTCTATGAAGTTTTAATATCAGTGTATAAGATCAGTTATCAACACGCACCTCATACTCTACCTCCACGTCGGATTCCCCAAATAAATGAAACTTCCATCACATTTCAATAGCTATATAATGTCTCATAAAATACAGGCTTTTTACCAAGTTTTTCTCTGTCAGTTTCCACATTTAACCGTGAATTAGAAGTCTCACATACATCATTATGTAACCTCGTCAACTTTTCACATTAACCATAGTTTTGAAAACGCTCGCGACATACATTCACCATCTTTTCTAACAAAACAACGTAACAACGTCAAGCTTCAGATGAAAATATATCTTAAAACTTTGGAAGAAGATTCATTTTCTTCTAGCTTGTTACATAAAAGGGTCTTTTAGAAACAAATTACGTTTTTACAACACATCGTGAGTTCGAAAGTTGGGCTTGTGAAGAAGTAATACCTATTCTTTACAACTCTGAGATCGCGATTTTCGACATTGGGCTTTGTGTCTTATCTAATGAATTATAACATAACTGAGATTGTGCTGAGGGTTTGTATTTTCCTCTTATTGCAGTGAAAATGATTGTAGTAGTGATAAAGAGTGATGAGATGTCGGCAAAGCATCGTTGGAATGCCAACCAAATTGTCGACGAGCGAGCGAAGTGTCGGTGAAATTCCTACTGAAAATGTATTGCCGGTGTAAAGTCGGTTGATTGTTACTAAAACAGATTGCTTTTGTGATGTAATGTCGTTAAAATTTTACTGTGATTATACTGTAATGTTGTTATGAATATGAGAGAGGATAACGGTAGATACAGTTCTTTGTAATTTCCGCAATATTAGATACCTAAGCAAAAATAATCCACGTGATGCTTATTGTATGCTTAAAAAACAATTTGAATACCTTCATAATACTCATTTGAATTTGAGATTAATAAAAATACTGTCGCATTCCACAGTATTCTATGACAAATCAGTGACAGCTTTAGCAATACGACTATGGATTGCGTTGCCAGTGAATTACGATTAAATATTTGGCAATTTTCAAATACTGTATTAAAACCACTTCTCCGTTTAATATTTATATTTATTTATACTAAGCTGGATTATAATAATAAATAGCATTGCCCTTTTGAATATGGTCCTGAAATGTCTTCCGAAGCACAGAAACGTTTGCAATAGAAATGCCACTACCATTTTGCGTCACGTTTGTCGTGGTACAGTAATACGATAGCCGTTAAGGCCAAATTCAAAACCGTATGTGTGGTTTGAAAATTGTCAACATAGCCTCCGTCTTTTTTTTTATAAATAAATGTTGTGGGACATTTTTTTTACACATCGACTTCTAGTATAAACTTGTACTATGGGATCTAGACGACTGATAAACAAACTTATTTATTTTTAAATTAATACATATCACTACATATTATAAAACAAAGTCGCTTTTCGCTGTCTGTCCCTATGTATGCTTAGATCTTTAAAAATACGAAACGAATTACAATGCAGTTTTTTTTTAATAGTTAGTGTGATTCTTATAGAAGGTTCTTATGTATAATTTGTTAAATTTTTGTATACACTGACCAAACTATAACGATATTTGTTGGGGATGTCGGAAAAAATAAGCCGTCTGGGAGCTTTCCATAAAAACGCTGCCTAAACCCTTTGAGATATAACAAAATAATGTATGGTGCAATTGTGTATCTAATGTAGGTCTACAAAAAAGTCCGCGAAGATTTATGTATATCTTATAAGAATAACATACTATATCTATTTTTATACTTTAAAAAACCATCAATTATAAAGCGGTTTTTTGAAGGCTATTTACACAAATATGCTATTAATCCTTATCATTTTTACTACGTTAGATGGCTTCAGCATTTCATGAAGATTATTTTTACACTTTACACCTTGCAAATTAAATGAATATCTTACGAGTTATCACAGATTCAAAATAAAGAGCAAATACATTAATTTCGTTTGACCATAATTCGACCGGCCCGTGCGGGCGTAGGTAGGTACTTGAGAGCAGTGAAGTACCTAATCAATGAATTTGGAAAATGTTCATACATTATTGTGAATGTGAAATTAACAAACAACGAGATTAAATGGGTGCCACGGGGTTCGAAGTATGTCACGGGCGAAGCCGGGCGGAACAGCTAGTTATACATAAAAGACACCCAAACTCCGAAACAAACATTTCAGTCACGGCAGTCGCATACACTACCACTGCGCCACGGTCCTTTTAACATGGTAATAGAGTAGGCAGCGCAAGTTTAATACCTATAACGTCCATAGGCTACAGAACCACTTTCGAAAAGGTGGGGTCTACTACCACCACAGTACTACAAAAATACAAACCATTACAGCAAAATTATATAGGTACGTAATACTTATACTAGTATAATAAAATCATAGTTACTGTAGGCAAGATGCCCTTCACCCTCTCAATAGTGGTATAACTCACACAAGAAGCGAGATAACACTCAAACCCCCCAAAGAGGCAAGATCACACCCGAACCCCCCTGCCCTGAACGAGCCTGCGGTAGCGGACAAAGTCTGTCAGGAGCCCTGGGGCTATCCTTCCGAGGGCTCACCCGGGACTGCTGGATGCAGATGAAAGGAAACGTGTGGTTTTAGTCGGTTGGAGTCCGGCATAGCATCCATGAGGATTACCACACGAAAAAAAAAAGAAAAAAAAAGATGTGGTGTCCTGGGACACCAGGTAGGAACGAAGTTAATAAAATTAAATAAAAATTTAAACAAATATAATATTATTAATTTTAATATATAAATCAGCCGTAACAAGCAATACGGGAGAAAGAGAAAGGTATTATACACTACTCGCTTGTGTATAGATTTGGCCCTGCACAATTATATCCTTTGCCAAATGTACACAAAATCGAGAAAAATCTTAAAGCAATGTTGTGAACATTACAAATTGTAGTTGTTACAAAAATATTGCGAGACAGAGTGGTTCCCATCAAAAACAAACACGGAATAAAAATACTCCATTCATATATCCAATACCTGTGGGTTCCGTAGCCAAAAAAAATACTTTTTATTAATTTTTTTATACCAAATTTCATTTTGTAATATTTAGAGAGCAATAGTGTCACTGTTGACTTATACTGTGGTTTAATAATATAACCCTAAACATGTGTTTTGACAATATTGAGTCTTTGATCTCCTCGATATTTTTACTTACCTGAAATTGATGGACAAAGAAAGGAACAGTGTGATAAGGGAACATAGCGGTATGGTAGAAGATGTAGTGACTAAGATAGAAAAAGGTATGCTCAGATGGTTCGGCCACGTGGAGATCTTGGATGAAAGTAGACTAACGAAACATATTTATCAGAAGAGTGTGAATGGGCAAACTGGTAAAGGACGACCTCGACGTACATATGTCAATTAAATGGAAGACATTTTGGAAAAAGGTCAGGTCAAGAGTACCCTTAACCGGCGTGTGTGTATGAAAACACTTATGAAAGTGGAAGACGCGAAAGTTGTATGTCAGGATCGTAGCAAGTGGAAAGAAATAGTCTCTGCCTACCCCGATGGGAGACAGGCGTGACGATATGTATGTATGTATGTAGTAAACGTTTTTTCTACAAGCTCTGCTCTTTTTTAGTACCTGTTGTACGGGGTAAAACTGAAAAATAATTTTTAAACATTGAAAAACGACTGACAAGATGCGGTTCTTGCAAATGGGCTTAATTTAGAAGCTCACAGTTATCTAAAAGACTAAACTGTCTTCAGGCTGTATCCCTGACGGGTAGTCAGAGAGGACAGATCGCAAGACTTCGCAATTTAAGCATACTTCTTTTGCTTCCTGTAGATTAATTAATCGCTACATGCATGCACTTCTGGGTATCTGAGTACTTTTGACTTTTTCGTTTTTGAGCAATCTGCTCACGTGGTCTTCATATGTAAGTGTCGGCCGACCCTGATTCCTTCTACCCTCTTTTTTCGCACAAAAAAATACAATTAGATGAATATGCTATTTAAATCTCTATAGATATCAACATATCGATCATTTAGGCAGTCAAAGTAGTGGTTATGAGATTGAAAATTGCAAAACCTATTTAACTATATTAATTTATAAAGCAATGTAATTCTGTCACACACGTCCATCTTCTCATTATACTTTAACACGTTCTCCTCACGTTAGTTTTCTGTAAGACATTTCCATAAAATATATATTGGTACTACTTTTTATACAGCCGTGGGGTCACCACCTGTTACGTAGGACATAAGTGCATCGAAATGTGGGCGTATAGTATGCCTCTGCCTACCCCTTCGGGGATAAAGGCATGACAGTATGTAGTATGTAATACTTTTTAAGACTGTACAATAATATTGTCATTATTTTTTTTTTTGGAATGTTCATGTGTATATTGACTATTAATAAAAATAACCCTTTGTTTACGGAGCCCTAACAAGCCAGCGAGCACTAGAGCATACGGTTTTCAATCAACAAAAACTATATTAGCTCGGTTGCAGGTCGCAGGTCGTTGACTTCAATGCCCTGCACTCTGTTTTTTTGTTCCACATTTGTATGAGATAATAGTTTGACTGTTGTTTAGAGTTAGTTAAGAATTGACTGCCTCTGTGGCGCGGTGGGAGTGTATCCGACTGCTACGCAAGAGGTCGTGGATTCGATTCCCACCCAGGGTAAAACTTTGTGTGATAAGCACGACGGTTTATTCTGTGTCTTTCTAATGTTCAGGCAGGTGTCATCACAAATCGAATGATTATAAATGCAATTCTATACATTTGTACCGTGCAACTTTGCTAAGTGCCTGTCGATGGCGCCGTACGTCGCCTTAAGACGTAAAGAGGTGAATTAATTCGTAACTTTCGAGTTAGTCTCGGTGGTTTAGTTGGTAAACGCGTCTGGTGCAATTAACCAGAAGACGCCGGTTGCACGAGACGGAAAAAAATTAAAAAAACGTAAAAAAAAAATTGTTAGTTTTCAAAACAAATTAACTAATTCTCTAGATACACTACAGAATATCTACGGTACTCTCTGGAACAGGTAACTACTAATACAATAAATTCGGCTGTTGAGTTGACAAGGTTTGAATCATAATAGAAGTTATGTTTCATTTCATTTCATTTTTCGGGGCTTCGGCTGAAAATTAGTGCTGTGGTCATACCTAGCATCGTACTGAGCCGAGGCCTTTTAGGCTTCTTTATATGTTTAAGTGTTTATATGTATTTATGTAGAGTGTCTAATAAATTAGTTTTATTTCTCTCTTTTGCTATGGCTGAGGCTTCAGATGAGTGTTTTTTTTTTATTTACGAGGTTTTCACGCTGTCCATATGTCTTAACGACTGCCATACTACTAGCAACCGACCCCAACGGCTCAATGAGCCTTTTGAAGCTCGCAAACGCTGACATGAAGACACAAAGCGAAAACTAACCATAATAAAAGTTGTTTAACGCAGTATCTTATACAGAACACTGAAATACTCCCAGCACTTCTATTTTACAACTGTATCTAAAACTAGGAAATCCGTAACAATTAAATTCAAGAAAGTAATTAAGAGACTGCATGTAACACTCATGTTGACACCAAACCTTATACAAGTGTGACTAATACAATCTGAACGGTTCCACAACACAGTCTTATGTAATACCAACATTTGTTCTACTTGGACCAATGTCTGGCTCTCTGCCAGTTCCCAAGGCCATGAACTTGTCCATACAGACAAGATTTATCACTTAAGGAAACAAGGACGAAAACAGTGAGAAAAATTGTAGTTATGTCGGCCTAAAACAGTATTGTGATTGTCAAAGAAAGATTTACATTGTAAGTTTCTGTACTTAAATTAGTTTGGTTTCATTTGCTTAGAAAATAAACAACATATATCTCAGCAAAATAAGCAAAATAGTGGCCCCGCTAAGTCAATGTTCTGTAATCGATCACTGCGTTAAACAACTTTCACTTGGGCTAGTCACGGGTGGATGACAACTTTAAAGCATTTACATTTACGTACGTTTCCGTGCTTCAAAAGGCACGTTAAGCCGTAAGTCCCGATTGCCAATAACATGGCAGTTGTTAAGCCAAATTGAAGCCCTTATGCCGGCGGCTTGAAAGATTTCAACAGTAGGTCGGCACAGCCCGCGCCTGACCATTTCACCACGGCAGTGGGCTAACCACCTACATACACATACAGTAATGCTTATTAATATTATCTTTTTTTTTCTCTGAAAGGGTAGGCAGGTGCTTGTACGTAATGTAAGTACGTCTAATATTCACCATTATTATAGACGTGCATGTACTCGTATGAAGCGATTAATGAATCTGATGGAAGTAAAAAAAGTAGGTATGCATGGATCGCGAAGCCTGGCGATCTGTTCTCTCTGACTATCAGTCAAGGACACAGCGTGAAGATAGTTAGTTATTATACATTAGAGGACCCGGTGAGCTTTGTGTAATTTATAATATGAGAACAAATACATTTTTTTTATGTGTTTAGATTACCTCTATAACCAAAAACTAGATTTTTGCTCGGTTTAACCAGCGACAGACATAAAACCTCCCTTTTTTTGTTTGAAGGTGGTATTTTACTTTTCTAAAGTATACCTATGTTATCCCATCCTAATTTATACATTATGGAGGTTAAAATGATAACATAACAGTTTGGTAACGAATTACAATGTATTTTCGGAATTGACTTTACCTTTTCACTTTACTTAACAAATGTATGAAAAAGTAGATAAGCATATTAATTGTGTAAAATTTCATTCATTAATTATTCGACATCCTCGGTGCCAAATCACTAATGGCCGGTTTCGATATTCTATTTTCAGTTAACCATAGATCGCTACCACAGATAAATAGTTGATTTCTAACTTTTGTGACAGATAGTACAATGTTGTAAGTAAATATTTTTATCTATCTTTAGTTATTGAAACCGAAATTTTCGTCGATAGGTACCGATGGTAACTATTTTGACATTATTTTAGACAATAGTAAAATAGTCAACAGTAATAGATAGGTTATTGAGACCGACCAATAATCGTATGTGGCAATGTAAGCGAGTGCCGCGCAGGATACGACCGTCGGAACAAAAATTTGTGCTATCTACAATGTTTGTTTCAGAGTTTGGATATTGTTTTAAATAAATAAATATTGTGTTTTGTTGAAGTTATACTTGTTTTGGCGCGTTAGCGAAAAATAACGAGAGTAACTTTTTCTACGATGCGCGCGCACACTATTAAAAAACCGACACCATGAAGTTAGCTGATTAGTGTTTCCATGACAACTTATAACAACATTTCAAAGTAGATTTCAAACACCCTGAAGTTAGCTATAGTCAACATTTTAGTTTTTTTTACAAACTTGGGACATGGCGAAAGATAAAAATTTAAAAAAGATTTTATCTTGTTAAGCCAAAGAAGTACGAGTATAACTTCTAACGCGTGTACATAAGTAGACACACACGATTTTGTTTTTTGCTAAACAGCGCCATCAATCTCAAAGTAAGCTAATATAAGCTTGTGGTATCGGATTTCGACAACTAATAAACATATCTTTGTGGGACATACATAATGTGGGACACTTTTCACACAGCGCCATCTAGCCCAAAGTAAGCTAATATTAGCTTGTGTTATGGGATCTAGATAACTGATAAACATACTTATATATTTCTAAATACATACATATTATAGATAAATAACACCCAGACACTGAATAAACCATCGTGCTCATCACACAAAGTTTTATCCTGGGTGGGAATCGAAACCACCACCTCTTGCGTAGCAGTCGGATGCACTCCCACCGCGCCACAGAGGCAGTCATCTACTTATATATTTTTAAAAACATTAATATTATACATAGGAAATATCCAAACTCCGAAATAAACATTTGCGGATCACACAAATATTTGTTCTGACCCGGAAATTGATCCAGAGACCTTAGCGCAGGATGCTTACTATGTATAATTATGTACTCGTATGTATTACTCAATAATTACAAAGCACTGAGTAAACCGGAATACAAGTGTTTTTTAATGTTATGAAAACGATCACTTTGTTAATCAAAAAAATAACCTTCGATAAGTTTTGACTACCCCGTCAGGGATACAGCTTGAAGATAGTTAGTTAGTTAGATATGTTCTGAAATTTAGGTACTGGTCATTACGTATGTATCGAAGTAAATATCACACAACTATAGCAATTTGTTCCAAGCGCCCACTCTTGTATTATATTCCCATATTTTTTAACTGCCTCTGTGGCGCGATGGGAGTGTATCCGACTGCTACACAAGAGGTCGTGGGTTCGATTCCTACCCAGGATTAAAATTTGTGTGATGAGCACGATGGTTTATTCTGAGTCTGGGTGTTATTTATCTATAATATGTACGTATTTAGAAATATAAAGTATTTTTATCAGTTACCTGGTTACCATTTTACAAGCTCTGCTTAGTTTGGAATCAGATGGCGTTGAGTGAGTTGTCCCAACGACTATGTAAATGTAAATCAGGGTTCCCTTAAGGGCAACTCTCATAAACTCGCATTTGTTTCCGAAGGGATTACCTCAAGGTTTCAGGGTTGGTCGAAAAATGTAGCAGACTTAATAGAATTACTTGTAATCCTGAAAGACGTACTGTAATTTGCTTTAATTGGTTAATCTCTAAATAGCCCTACTCTTCCTAATTTATCCGACGCATTGTTTTAGGGCCAAATTGAAAATTTGTTGAGGTAATTCGGGTTATATGATCCAGGCATTCAAATTTTATTACATGCTGAAATATTGTTCTAAATTTGGATATTTTTGTTTATAGTATGGATTGGATCATCTACTTCAAGAGTATTCTGATAGTATTTGTGTAAAACAATAGTAGTTTATTAAACTACCTTAATAACGTGAACACTTTAAAACAATGGTTGTAAAATTTTGATTTGATTTGTAAACTTATTAATAGCATTTTTAAAGTTGTTACTGTATGCGGAGGCGAGCGAAGCGAGCCATCGAAACTCTCCGTTTTAACTTCACTGGTACGGGAAAAATGCTATTGATGTCCGACTGTCCGTCCGTCCGTCCATTCAGCCTACAAGTCGCATTTTCATCGGATTTGCAAGCAATTTGGCATGGACAATCCTTGATGTAGCCAACAACTTTTAGCGAGGGGGTTTTTCGATCGGGGGGGGGGGGGGGGATTTGAGACAGGGTAGGGAAAATGGTCCCGTAGTGGTTGGCAAGAGCACTCAAAACGAAAACGATAAATAGAATAATTGATAAAAAAATAATATTACTCCTAGGTCTACGGTTCACAGAACCACTAGTTTATTTTTCTTTCATTGATTTATTTGATCTTATTTATTGATTTTGTGCTACCAGACTTATTGAAAACACAAACCTTATTTTAATGCCAAGAATTCAGTTACTCCCTAATGAAAGGATACCGAGGTTGTAAATCTCGCAGACGTACATTTCAGAAATGCTTAAATATGATTTCAGTTTATAAGAAGATATTCTACGTCATATGCTTAACAAAGAATAACTTACCTTATTTTTATGGGCTTAAGATATAAAATTTTATAAAATAATGTGAAGTCAGCGCAAAAATACTAAACAACACTGCAAACCTTGAATTACACGTCGGCGACATATCCGGTGTGTGACGGAACTCGATGTCTAAAAACTGCCACGTCTCCCTTTTACCCTCGTTTCCCCTCATTTTATTATTTTTATTTTTACGTGATATTTGTAAATATACAATTATTATTAGGTATTTACGACTTTAGTATCAAACACATATAATTTTTTACTACTTAGGCGGCAGACAATCACAACGTAGTCACCATAATCTACATGGATGCCTGCAATACCACTAAAAACTTTCCAAGAACCCCATACTATATGGTTGAGAAAACCCAGGCAGGGAGCTCATTCCACAATTCAAGCTTCTCTCGGACCTGGAAATTAGGACGTGTAACTTTGATTATTGAATTGAATTAGATTTATTTCAGACTAGATGACTCCCACAGCTTCGCCCAAAAAAAATTTGCCCGACTTGTCGACATTTATGACTACTGCTCTGATCGCCAGTGTAGTAGCGTAATTATATATAGCATATGGCCTTCCTCGATAAATAGGCTATCTAACACAAAAAGATTTTTTTGAAATCCGACCAGTAGTTCCTGAGATTAGCGATTTCAACCAAACAAACTCTTCATCTTTATAATATAACTAGATGACCCCCACAGCTTCGCCCGTAGAATATTTCGACCTCCCGTCGCACCTATTTAATCCCCTCACTTATTAATTCTACAATAATGCATAAAAATTTGCCCGATATGTCGACATTTATGGCTACTGCTCTGCTCCCTAGTGTTTTAGCGTAATGATATATAGCTTATAGCCTTCCTCGATAAATGGGCTATCAAACACAATAATATATTTTCAAATCCGACCAGTAGTTCCTGAGATTAGCGCGTTCAACCAAACAAACAATCAAACTCTTCATCTTTATAATATTATAATAGATAATAAAATCCATATATTGTTAGTATTATTAGTTACAATTCTTCTTATAAGTATGTTAGTTATAATTAGTAGCTTAATTTTACATTATAATAATCATCATTTAGGTCTGTAATGTATTTAGATATATGGTGGTCACATTACCATTGACTATATGACCGCTCCACTCGTTTGCCGAAGAAGATGACGATAAATGGCTGAGTATGATTATGTAGGTATACAAATGGCAAATTGATTATTGATAATTGAAAAATTTCAACAGCAGTTCACCACAATCTACTTGCCTGTTTATTTTAACACGGCAATGGACTCCCTATCTGTTACGTGGGACAAAAATGCTTAACGTGAAATGTAGGCGTATAGCAGGCCTCTGCCAACCCTTTAGGGATTAATGCGTGACTGATAAATAAGTAAGTAGATATGTAATTAAATTAAAAGTAGAAAAATGTTCATAAAATAATCGTAGAACTATTGCGTATGTTATGTTGTTAGCTATCTATACCTAGTCAGGTCATAAATTCTGTCACATGTTTAATATAAAATAATTGAAACAAGTTTATTCATTATGTAACCATTTATATACCAAAATGAACTTAACAAAATATAGATTCTTATGACAATAAAGTTTATTCAAAATGACCTCCGTGATTTTGAATACAGGCCTTCAATCTGCGCGGCCAGTCGTCTATCGCAGCACGAACGAGGTCCATGTCAATATCGGCGGCTGCCATAATCAAGGATGTCTTGAGTGACTCCAAATTGGGATGAGACTTTGAGTACGCCTTTTCCTCCAAGTGTTGCCATATCTTGTAATCTAACAGACTCAAACCGGACTGGAGGAGGGCCAGTCTTCGTGCCGGATGAAGTCAATTTCACGCGCCGCCAGCCAGTCTTGTGTGCTCTTCGCTCTATGAGTGCCTGTTATTGAACATGGTATGAGAAACAGGTTCCACAAGGTTCGTCAGGACTGTATTTTGATACACAACTGCATTAGTTTTTACCCCTTTCTCACAAAAATGTACCTCTGTTAAGCCCCAATAAGAAACTCCCGACCATACCATGAGCGAGGGTGGAAAATGACCTCGTTGGACACGCGGAATACGGTTGCTCGCTTCTTCACTACTGTGCGCGTACACCTTATCATTTTGTTTGTTGTAGCTCTCTTCTACGGTAAAAATATTTTCATCCGAAAAAAGAATTTCCCGATATTTTTTCCCGCGTACCGCTTCAACAAAGCGTGGCATCTCTTCAGTCTCAGGTCCATTAGACGAGCATTTAAACGATGTCCTGTTTTTCTTCGATATGACCGAAGCCCTAAGTCTTCATTTAACACCCTTTTCACCGTGGATCTGCTTAACCCCATCTGAAGGGCCAACAGTTTCTGCTTACGTTTGGGATTTCTTTGAATTCGCGCCTTCACAGCTTTTATCACTGCTGGAGTCCTAACAGATCGAGGGCGACCACTTCTTGACCTGTCATCGACACTAGAGTCTTCATTGTATCGTTTGATGGTACGATAAACGAATCCTTTGGTCATATTCAAATTTTTCAGTATGTCAAAAATTTGAATTGGCGCGTAACCGCAACGATGCAACGCAATAACTGCAAAACGCTCTTCTTTAAGCGTCCACAATCATATTTAAAAATGAGTAAAATTCTAAAAAGTATACATTTATATTTTCATGAACAATTCGTAATTCGAATTCAATAAACTTTTTTGTGGCCAGCATTCTAAAAGAAAAGTTTTTACTGTGTGACAATACTTATGACCTGACTAGGTAGTTCTGACGAATTGCTAATATTTTACAAACGTCCTTTTTTCAAGGATTACTACAAAACCAAAATTACAACGTTCATCAATGAAAATCAACCATCCTTCTGAGAAAGAAAAATCTTAACAAAAGACACAGATTGACAAAACGATTTCAATAACTGATTATTTTTCATTGTTGTATTTCAAGAATTACATTGTTATATTACATAGTAGATCTTTGAGCAATATGATAATGGATTTCGTAATAACGGCTTTACAAAACCGATGGCGCGATTCTGAAGTCCATAGAATATTGTATTTAGGAAGGTAATATTTTAGGGTAATATAAAGCAGGTAATATAAATCTTATATAAAATTACATACATACATATTGTCACGCCTTTATCCCCGAAGGGGTGGCAGAGGCCACTTATACGTCCACATTTCACCGTGTGCATTTTTGTCCCACGTAATAGGTGGGTCAGCCCATTGCCGTGTTGAAATAGATAGACGCAGGTTGTGACTAACTGCTGTTGTAATTTTTCAATCTGCCCATACAGTCTTCAACTTGGCTTAAAGAATGCCATATTTCTGGCAACCGGTACCAACGGCTTAGCGAGCCTTCCGAAGCAGACCGAGTTTGACTACGAACAGAAAGACTGATATAGACATACATAGCGAAAGTATATAATTTACTTACTATGATCGCCATTACTAATTGTCCGGAACCGGTTGAAGGGACAGGTCTACAAAACCATCATTAGACCTGTCCTTTTACATGGCAGTGAGACGAGGCCAATATTGGAGCGACACAAGCAGGAGCTACGTGTCACGGAAATGAAGATACTGTGGTGGATGTGTGGAGTCACGCGGATGGACCGCGTGAGGAACTCTCGCATCCGCGGCAGCCTTCACGTCCGTGACATTGCAGACAAGTTGCAAGAGTGTCGCCTTCGTTGGTATGGTCACGTCTTGCGGCAACTGCCGGGCTACGTAGGAAACAAATGTCAGCCCCGCCGGGTCCCGGTATGAGGGGAAGAAGAGCAGCATGAAGTGCTGGTTTGACGTCGTAAGAGATGACATGCGTGCCAATGGTCTCACTACAGGGGATGCCGACGACCGTGCGAAGTGTAGGAGAAAATGTAGGAAAGCGGACCCCGGGCGTCGCGAGACGCAACTAGGACAGACGCTCGGATAATAATGATAATCGCCATTACTAATTGTAGTAAAAAGTATTTATTTTAATCCAATACTTTAATAGATTCTTACACAACGTCTATCCCAAATTAATCGTTGCTTCGTCCGTTAGTCAGCTGGTGCACTGCTGGTAAGTGAGTAGCTTGGGCCCCGGCATTCTTAGTAGGGCCCTTTACACCCAGCATGGCCATACTTTCTACTTTCAGTCAAAAATCAGTAGTCCATATTCTGTTTCACTAAATAAAAGTTTAAAAGTGATCCTGAAAACAATTGATCACTTATTTGGCTTCGCAACCCGATCACCTCTTAAAAACCCATCTTGAACGTCAAATACTTTCCTCTAAAATAGCATTTAAGCCATATAAATGTGGTTTAATTAAAATTTTCGAAGCAATACATCAAACGCCCGAGTTTGTCTATATCCACAAAAGAAAATAAATATTTCTGCCGCCGGTGCATTTCAAAGCAAAAGCAGGAGATCCGCTTCTCTTTTACTTTCGTGATTAAGAAAAGTATTCAGGATTTGTACAGATTAAAAAATTATTCGAGTGTAGTTTGCTACAAGCTTGATAGAGCCTATTGTAATACACCGTTCAGGGTTCAAGAGTTGAATTCGTCTTTATTTAAAAAAAATAATTCTATAGGGCTATAGTACCTTTTAATGATTAAATATAATCAATGATTTGAAATCTATACCAATATTATAAAGCTGAAGAGTTTGTTTGTTTGGTTGAACGCGCTAATCTTAGGAACTACTGGTCGGATTTGAAAAATTATTTTTGTGTTCGATAGCCCATTTATCGAGAAAGGCTATGGGCTATATATCATTACGCTACTACACTGGGGAGCAGAGCAGTAGTCATAAATGTCAACAAATCGGGAAAATGTTTATGCATCATTGTACCATAGAATATATAAGCGACGGGATTAAATAGGTGCGACGGGAGGTCGAAATATTCCACGGGCAAAACTGTGGGGGTCATATAGTTTTATATATTCTAGATCCAGCGGTTTCAACTGTACATTGATCGATCAGTGACTCAGTTTCTGCTTTTACACATTTCTTTTGCCACTGTCACGCTGGATTTAAATTAACATGGCGCTCAAAGTGTGTTTATTTATAAGTCCACTGACCATTAGATAATAAATACAGTTTCTAGCAGCCCACTGACCTCAAAAACTAGTAAAATCCAAAAGCGGCCACGTAAATAAAAACTCTAAACCTCTGGTTTTGCTTGAAGCTGACCTGTGTACCCTCGGGGATACCTGTAGTACATGTAGTAAAAACAACGAAATATAAAATGGATTTAATTTTATATCTTCTACCTTATACTACTTAAGCTGTTTTTGGAATCTCCATATCGGTGATAACACTTTATATTATAAAACAAAGACGTCTGCCGCGTCTGGCTGTTCTTGATAAACTCAAAAACTACTGCACAGATTTTTCTGCTGTTTTCACTAATGGCTTTCGAGAAATGTTTTAGTACATAATTTGTTAAATTTTTGTCTACATTGCCTAAAATATATCGATATTTGTTGGAGGTGCCGAATAAAGCAAGCCGTTTGGGAGCTTTCTTCGAAAACACTGCCTAAATCCTTTATAACAATATTATGTTGGTGGAATTGTGTATTTTTGAAAGTTTTGCCATATAGCATGTGTTTATCTCTTAGGTTAGCATACTAGCTTACTATAACACTACGGGTACGAGACCGCGTACCACGAGTAGAAGTGGTAAAGTTTCGGGTACGGGATAACTTCACCACGGGTGCGAAGCTGTGGACTTCAACTAGTTTAATAATATTTTATTTTATTATTTATTTATTTATTTATTTATGTACATACACACAAAGAACATGACAGATAAACAACTAAAATTACGTACAAAGGCACTACTTATTTCTAAAGAAATCTCTTCCAGTAGGCCTGGGATAAGAGAAGTAAACAAAGAATACAAAAGATGTGTGCAGGTTAATAAACTTACATAAGCTATAGCTACATATATACATAATACCTAACTATATATATATATATATATATATATATATATATATATATGCCCAAATAAATACATATTATTGTAAAATGAACATACACATGTACTACTTTCTATAGTATAGACGATAGGTAGTGTTCTCGCACTCTTTTCTTGAAAGTCGAAATGGTACGACACTTATGAATATTAGCAGGAAGTGAGTTCCACAGCCTGGCCGCGTGAACAGTAAAGGATTTTGAATAAAAGTCCGTTTTGTGAGATGGACAATTTAAGCGAAAAGTGAGGTGTGACCTACATGGAACATCAGACTTAATCATGAAAGAGAAACGCTCCCGTAGATAAGAAGGATAAGAGGGATTGTGTAGGATATTATATAGAAGTAACAATATCCGAGTATTCCTACGAAGTCGGATTGGGAGCCACTTGAGATTTTCGCGAAACTGCGAGACATGATCATACTTACGTAGATAAAAACAAAACGAATGCACAAGTTTTGCAAGCGCTCAAGTTTATTTAAAAGCTCCTCAGTAGCATCCAAGTAGCAGGAGTCCGCATAGTCCAAAATGGGTTGTATAAGGGTTTGAGCCAGTGAGATTTTGGTTTTGAAAGGTAGGAGATTCTGAAGGCATCTTAAAGTGTGAAAAGTAAAATGCACCTTTTTACTTACAGATTCAATTTGAGCTTTCCAGGATAAGTTTTGATCTAATATGATGCCAAGATTTTTAGCAGTACTGCTGTAAGCTATAGGAAAACCATCAAGCAGAATAGGCGGAAGAGAAGCCGTATCTAGACCACTAAGCATTTGCCGGCTACCAATAATCATGGCCTGAGATTTGCTTGGATTTATCTGAATCCCAAACGACTTAGCCCACTGGCTAATAGCGTCCAGGTCGCGATTCACAGCAGAAATGGCGGTCCTATATTCGTTCAGAGCAAAATGACGATACAGCTGCAGATCATCAGCATAGAGATGGAAGCTAGAGGAAATAACTCGTACAGCAGAGTTGATGAAAACTGAGAAGAGTAAAGGAGATAACACGCCACCCTGAGGTACGCCAGCGCTGAGGCTACACCATTCTGAGTGAGACTCATTAAGGCGAACACACTGCGATCGGCCCCGAAGATAAGATTCAAACCAGGCCACAGCCTCCGTGGAGAAATTGAGGGATTTTAGGATTCCAAGGAGTATATCAAAATCCACGGAGTTAAAAGCACTACTGAAATCCAGTAGCACCATGACCGTGAGCGATTTTTTCTCCATGGCCCAACGAATATCATCCGTGACCTTAAGAAGAGCCGTCACGGTACTGTGACCAGGTCTAAAACCAGACTGGAAAGAGCTAAGGAGGTTATTCAGTGTTAAGTAACTTGAGAGCTGACGATGTGCTAAATGCTCAAGGACTTTTGAAAGGAAAGGAAGAATGGATATGGGACGAAATTGAGACATTTGTGTAGGATTTGGTACCTTGGGTAGAGGAATTATAAGTGCTTGCTTCCAAGCACAAGGAAAACAACCAGAGGATAGGGAAAAATTAAACGTATGAGTTAGGATGGATATTAAAGAGGATAATATGGGAGTGAACATTTTTAAGCCTAACTCATCGTTACCAACAGCAGAAGAAGTTATAGATAAGAGAGATTTTTTAACCTCATCCTCGTCCACTGACGCGAAATTGAATGGAGGACATAATGGTACCGGCAGTAGTGAGAGTTCTAGTAAGGTGCTAGACTTCGTGACTGGGTCAAGTGTTGTAGGCGAGATAGAGAAATGCTTATTAAGAGCACGCAAATCAACATCTTGACAATTCACTATGGGAGACTTACCGATGCCATTAGCCTTGAGAAATTTCCAAATTTTGGAGGAGTCATGGGTATCAAGAGATTTGTGAAAGTGGTGACGTTTTTCATCTCTACACAGACGAACGCAGACATTCCGCAAAACTCTGAAGCGATTGAAATTGAAATCCGTAGGATTACGCTTGTACAACCGTTTGGCTTTATCTCTTCTGCCCATCGTTTCCTTAATATCAGAAGTAATCCATGGAGCAGGGATGCTCTTTGCTCTTACTCGACGTTTGGGCGCATAACAATTGTACAAATCAGTCATAATCCCGTTGAAAATTGCAATCTTTTCATCCATACTGCCACGATTGACCACAGGCGCCCAGTCAATGCTACTCGCATCGCGTTCCAAAGCCCTCAGGTCCATACCCTTGAAATTTCGTAGCATAATAAAATGTGGACGACGCTTAGGTGAGCGGATAGAAAGAGACAAATAAATTAAATCATGATAAGAGAAACTGGCTGTGAGTTGACCATGGATAGCAACGTGATCTGGAGAAGAGACAATAATTAAGTCAAGAAGAGATGGACGATGATTAGGGACATGATGCGTAGCAGCAAGTGGCAAAATATGAAGGTTAGTAGAAGAGACAACAGATTGCAGGGAATGCGTACGGTGATCATCCTTGATGAGACAGGTATTGAAGTCGCCCATTATAACTACATGATTGTAATTTGGACAATGCTCATTGAGCAAAGTATCAAGTGTTTCGAAATAGTTGACATGCAGATCAGGGCTATAAAATACTCCAAGAAGAAGTTTACTATGCCGGACTGTAATTTCTATAAACAGGTACTCCGCTGATGCACTGTAAATAGGTGATGAGGCGCTAATAATTTTATATGGTATGTCATCACGGAGATAAAAGGCAACACCTCCACAACGCTTACCATTACTATCATTACGGATTAAGTATAAATCCGGGAAGAGCATAGAGTGTAGAGGAATGAGACGATTTCAGAAACGATTCAGATACGAAAAGTGCGTCAAGGTGGTCACTGCTAATGGATGCTAAAAGATCAGAGTGATGGAAAGGAATACTCTGGGCATTGATGTGAGGCTAGATTAAGATTTTTTGGGAAACCTGAAAAAATGGAGGATAGCTGATCGTGCAAGGTTTGGGCTGGAGAGTTATCACTGTCGTTACTAATAAAACTTAAGTTAGAGGAAGAACATGAGAAAAATGTATCATCATGGTCTGATATAAATGTCTCATCCATGATGCAACCAAGATTACCAATAGTTATTACTTTCTAGAAATATTATTTATTATTATTTATTTATTTATTTTATTTATAAAAAAAAAAACAAATGCTAAGCGAACACCCCACCCGCAAGCAATGGAAGAGATTTTATATAATATGAAAAGTAACTAAAGCGAGACAGCACAAAACATTACATAATCATAATAATAATTGACGCAGCTGTGAACCCTCTCAAAACTGTTAAATAAAAAATAAAAAAATGTACACGAAAAACTGACCTGAAAATATTAGCAGTACAACGAAAAACAACTGTCATAAGTTAACCAAAAGACTAGGTAGTGTGGCCATTGACACGAGAAGGTTAACAAAAACAAAAAAAAAATATATATGACGTATCTGTCATTGTCAAGCATCAACCAAACATTATTGCGCATCGCCATACCGACAATAACTTAAAAGTAACTAATACAAAAAGCTTAATACAAAAAGTGAATAATAATAATTTAAGGACACCACCGTCTGTGACGGGGAGTTATGAAATAACGACAGGTTACAACAAGCTCACAACTACGTCAGACTGACGGATAGTCAGTGGTATGAGTACTTAGCGACGACGGCTTCTCATTGATGGCTTATTAGATCCTGCCTGTGGAGGTGCAACCGGAACTTTCGTAGAAACAGATGGCCCTATCGGATCCACAACCGCCGTGGGAGCATCACTTTTGGAGCTATTAGGGAATTGTGTGATTAATGCTTCGAGTTCGGCTGCTGTTTCTATCTTATGTCGCACTTTTCCCGGAGTTATTATGTTAATGATGCCGCCCATTGTCCATACGTGCCTCATTAGAAAGTGTTTGCGCGCATTCATGAAGACACGATGTCTAACCTTAGTGAGGAACTCTGAGATAGTGTATCCAGTGCTTTTTAATGTGGTTTTGCTGTCCCACACTAAGTGACGATGTTCCACGTCGCGAAATCGAATGACAACAGGACGTGGCTTACCTCGACTGGTTCCAAGACGATGACACTCTTCAATGGTACTACTGTTTATGTCCGGTAACTGCATTTTGTTGGTAAATATGTTGACCACTGTGCTGTGCAATCTTTCACCTGACTCTTCTGCAACTCCATGAAGTAGCAGGGTATTACGTCGCAGAGATGTTTCAAGCCGATCCACTCCTAGTGAAAAGAGTTGTGCTTGAATCCTCAAATGACCCAGGGAATCCATAACAAAGGACTTGAATTCGTTAAAGTCCCTGGAGAGAGCCGCCAAATCACCATGCACTGAGGCAGCTGCTGATGTGTCCAGAGCCTTCTGCAACTTTGCCTCGTGTTTATGAAGACCTGCTGTAAACAGTGTTTCAAGCTCTTCTAGGCTTTTCTCAAATCGGCTATCCATGTTAATTGATTTGTGCTTATTTGTTTAGAAATGTAGAATCACTGAAATTTCAATTGTGTGGCGAGTTGAGGGGGGTCCAACAATAAACTACTGCATAAATAATTAATAAATAACTGGTTTTTCTATTATTAAATATAAATTTTTTCAGAGCTTATTATTTTTGATGTTTTTATTATGCCTACCCACACTTACTCTTACTCTTACTTAATATTGTTAGTTTCGGGTGTAAAATCCACCAAAATCTAAGGCACCTTACCTGCTAGCGGTATACCTGCTAACTACGGGTCACACGGCAATCAATCCCGATAATGCCAAGGCTCTAAATACAATATGACTTGGAGGCAACTCTGCACTCGTCCAATCCCGTAGTCATTTAGAGAATAAGGCAAAGCTGGCGTCCAAAATGCTCTTGAGTGCTCAACAGGGCGTGGCAGTTTACTGCGGAGCAAACACTGGTTCTCTATAAGTCGCAAATGCCGTCGCACATGAAGTACTGCTGTCACCTTTGGGCTGGTGCACCTGAATACCAGCTTCGACCTTTTGACTCGGTAGAAAGGCGTGCTATGAGGACTGTCAACAATCCTCTACTAGCAGGCGGTATTGAGCTCCTTCGTAACAGGAAATAATTCGCCTCCTTTTGTGTGTTCTATCGCCTGTACAACGGACTGTGCTCTAAGGAATTGGCTGTCTTCTATTATCGCATCGCTCGCCATAGATAAGATGTTCATCCTCACACTTTGATGCCGGAGTTCTTGTAAATCGTACACGGTTATGTCCGATAGAGGCTTTATTTCGCGTACGCTTAGATTGGGAAATGAACTCCCAGCTTGGGTATTCCCGAACGTCTACACTATGGGTTTCTAAAAAAGGGGTCTTAGAAGGTTTTTAAAGGGTTGGCAGTGCGAGTGCTGCACCTCTGGTGTTGCAAACGTCCATAGACTACGGTAACCACTTTCCATCAGGTGGGCTGTATTGTCTGTCGCCTTAATGAAATTAAAAAAATAAAAAAGGTAGGAAAATTGAAGGTACCACCTACTTCTAACAATCATTGACTGCCTCTGTGGCGCGGTGGGAGTGCATCCGACTGCTACGCAAGAGGTCGTGGGTTCGATTCCCACCCAGGATAAAACTTTGTGTGATGAGCAGGATGGTTTATTCTGTGTCTGGGTGTTATTTATCTATAATATGTATGTATTTAGAAATATATAAGTATGTTTATCAGTTATCTAGATCCCATAACACAAGCTAATATTAGCTTACTTTGGGCTAGATGGCGCTGTGTGAAAAGTGTCCCACAATATTTATTTATTATTTATATTTATTGGTCAAGTTGGATTAACGACTGCCATGTTACTGGTAACCGGGACCAACGGCTTAACATGCCTTCCGAAGCACGGAAACGCTCGTAAAAAGAAATGATACAAAGCTGTTACCCATCCGTAACCAGCCATAGCGAAAGTTGCTTAACGCAGTGATCGTATACAGAACACTGAGTTAACGAGCGCTTCAAAATTTGCATTATCACCGTTTGTAATGAAAATATAAAATATTTTGAAAGCTTTTGGTTCTATGGAACAGGTTCTAGTACTCATGGCATCTTTTATAACTGCTTTTCAGTTTTTTTAATGGAATTAAATAAATTGTAACATTCGCTGTCCCTGTGTTATTCGGTGAAAAGGAACTTTGTAGACCATTGAATCGCGAGTGAGATTTTGCCAAATTATTTTTTATGAAAAGAAAAGCTTTCGCTCTGGGAGGCAATTCTCGTTTTCTTCGAAATAATCTCGAATTCGAGTTCACTCTTCGAATCCTTTTTCGACCATAAAATCTCGTAAATCGAGATGGTTTTTTCGAATGTCTTATTCTCACCACCATTCGAACTAAAGTTCGAGATTCTTGTGTGAAATGTTGCCATTTAAGAACCATGTCACATTACGATGCGTTCCGTTCGACACGTTTCATCCGGTTTTAAAACGGTTACAACAAGACTACTCTTACAAAATGTTCTAAAAGTTTTTTAAACTTATTTTACACCTTATAAACAATGATTACGTATTTTATAGTTATTATTAAAGGAAATAATTTTGTAAACTGCATAATAAATGTTACTTAATGTATATTTTAAAAATTGCTTATACCGTCCCGTAAAATGAAAAATATTTGAATGTGTCACTGTCTCTGTGTGTTGTCTATATTATTGAAGACTGTAATTTGTAATCACAAATCAAATTGCTGAAATTTCCACATTGCTGAAACATCGTCGACGACGTGTTTGAAATTGAAGCGAGTTGCAATATGTTTTACACGTATTAAACTGTTAATTTATCACTCATTTTGATATTTATTAAATGTAAAAATGTAATATAATACTAATTTAGGGTCGGTCACTGAAGAAATGTCCAAAGATTATAGTGATTCGACTTCGAAATCTGCGTCTCGACTGCTACCAACCATTCGAAGCAACTCGAGTGGCTTCCCTTCGAGAAAAGTCGAGTTCGAGATTTGCAGAATAGCTAAACGTCAATAAAACTCGAATAAAGTTCGAATTAGAGATTTATCTCGAAATTGAGACTGTTTCGAAGGCATGAGAATTGCGGCCCTGATCTGAAGGATCTCGTTATAAATTTTTCGTTATTTGTGCCTGCGTCTTATAGCAGCAACTATTATGAGGTAACTCAAGCCAGGGTAATTATTTTTGTATTAATATGTTTTGAAGAGAAGTGTCACAGCTTCTTTTTAACATGGGTGTCAATTCGGTCTCGAATCGACTAAAACCATACGATCTCTTTCTCTATCCGTCTAGTGCTGAGCATCGCGGGAACTCATCAGATTTAAAAGCTACTTTTAGCAATAGAATGTGAGTCGTCACGGGAAGCCTGGTAGATGTTAAACATTGAATGAAATGAATGAAATAAAAAATACACACATACAAGCACACACATACACACACACATACACACACACACACACATAAAAAGTAAATAATAAAAAATAAAATATACGTTTCTTTTCTGGCGTCGCGACGCTTCTATACATTTTGTACGAAACGGACGCGGAATAGATATGGTGTTTGAACCACATCTGCGTCCGTTCTTTGTCTGATCTGTGTGACCATCGGCTTAGGTCAAAGGGGATGGAAATACAGACAGTAGACCCGTGCCCATGGCTGAGTGAATTTTTTTCTAGTATTTACTATTTTATAAACATTATACGTTGGTTTGGACACGTCCAACGAATGAGCGAGGACAGATTGATGAAGAACATATATTGTGCGCAAGTAGAGGGTAAAAGGAATCAGGGCAGGCCGAGACTTACATATGAAGACCACGTGAGCAGATTGCTCAAAAACGGAAAAGTCAAAAGTACTCGGATACCCAGACGTGCGTGTATGAAGCGATTGATGAATCTTCAAGAAGCGAAAGAAGTATGCATGGATCGCGAAGCCTGGCGATCTGTCCTCTCTGACTACCCCGTCAGGGATACAGCGTGAAGATAGTTAGTTTACTTAGTTTTTTTTTTATAAACATTGTTCAAATTTATCCCTAATTCCTCAGTGCCTTAATATACCCATTATCTACGTAAAAAAACACGCGATCTCGTAAACAAAAGTCTACTTCACTGCTCATTCCATAAATCAGACGTCGTTATGTTATAACATTATTTACACAAGTTCTTTTCCTACCCGCACTGGCCGTGTGCGCTTTTTAAGTCGTTTACCCATTATGGGTCTTAAGTTCTTAGATGGATGGTCGAAAATGGCTTGTATAATAAAGATTTAGTATATTGCTGTAATGGACAGACTTTCATGAAAATAGCCAACTTATGTGTTAAGAAAAATATTTTAAGTAAAGTTGCCCAAGCATTGTACATTAAAGCGTTTACCGATTAAACTTGGACCAAAGCATCTATGCATGCGTTCGGTGTAACTTTGAGAATGTTATTGTATGTCAGTTCGATTCTATTTCTTAACCTCACCATACATATAAGTACATACCTACATACATATTGTCACGCCTTTATCCCCGAAGTGGTAACACATTTCATGCATTTTAGTCCCACGTAACAGGTGGTGAGCCCGCGACATGCTGTTGCAATTTTCAAGTCGCACAAAAGGCCTTTAACTAGGCCTAACGACTGCCATTTTATTGGTGACCAGGACGAACGGCTTTCCAAAGCACGGAAACGTTGAATCGTAAATTCCACAAAGGGGTTATCCATCCAAGAACCAGCTATAGCGAATGTTGCTTAACTCAGTGATCTTTTTACAGAGCACTGAGTTAGCGGGACCAGGAGCCCTTACATATAAGTATCGGAATGAATTGAGCACTTTAATAGGTAGCCCTTTTAACTCTAAAATTATGTATTCAAATTATAGTACGATACTTGTTTAGAACGGACTTGCATTAAACATAATTAGTAAGCTACTATTTAACATTAAGTAGCGAATAAACTAAGACAAAAAAATTACGGGTTGCACTTCGGGATTGCCGATAGAAGTAAAAACTAAATTTATTAATAATTTTGAATTGAATGTTTTGAAGCGCTCGTGGCCCCGCGGTCTCAGTGTTCTGTAAACGATCACTGAGTTACGCAACTTTCACTATGGCTGGTACTCGGATGGGTCACCACTTTGTGGCATTTACATTTGCGAGCGTTTCCGTGCTTCGGAAGGCACGTTAAGCCTTTTGTCCCGGTTGCCAGTAAAATGGCAGTCGTTAAGCCTGGTTGAAGGCCTTATGGGCGGCTTAAAAATTTCAACAGCAGGTAGCCACAGCCTGCGTTTGTCTATTTCAACACGGCAATGGGCTCACCACCTATTACGTGGGACAGGAATCCACACGGTGAAAAGTGGGCATATAATATGCCTCTGCCACCCCTTCGGGTATAAGGCGTGATGGATATTTATATTAATAATTAATTTATCGAGACGCGTTCACACTCTGCAATACCTACATTCATATGCACACACTATAGCTGCGTCTCGTAACGGTGTCGCGAATCCAGCGAGATTTTATGGAAAACTAAAAGAAGTTTTCACTTCAAAATTGTGAAATGAAAGGCCGTCATTGCGTGCGGCTAGTGTCGCTATGTTTATGTACGTAGAACGTGCAAGTTTGATAAGGCGCTTGTTACTCAATCACACTCTTTATCCGATTTGGTTATATAGGCTACTTTTGATTTTATTTATAAGATTATGAGTCGATGATTTTGTGTCTGTTCGCCACGCGTTCGACTATCAAAATGCATTACAAATCAAATTGACGACACTCATACTAGGTGTTACTTGCTGCGAAATAAAAAATCGCACAATCTGATTTTTATAATGGCAACTTAATATTTTTTTACATTTGAAGTTTACAAACGAGTCTTAAGTACGGCCACGCCGTTATATATATTATTAGTATTATTTATCTATCACGCCTTATCCCCGAAGGGGAGGCAGAGGCACATGGTTTTACATTGTTACACGGCAATGGGTTCACCGATTACGTGAGACAGGAATACACATTGTGAAAAGTGGGCATATAATGGTGCTAATTCTGTTGTTGAAACCACTAAACTAAATTTCTCTAAAATTTTCTTATTTTTATTAAGAGATTGCCAAATGCTATTCTGTTATTATGTCGAACTTAAGTTGGTGATATCATAAATAGCATATAATTTGTATCTGATGTCACTAAAATTCATTTTATGTTATAAAATTGAACAACACGCGAAAAATGTACATAGACAGCCGAATGTAAATACATGCCGACTAACTTGGTGATTGAACTGCCTATGTACATTTTTCACGTTATAACGTTTTACACGTTTTCACGTTTCAAATGGTTACTAAAATTAATAAACGTCCCACTAAGATTAGAAGTTTTCACTAAAATTATTGTGAAGTTAATCTGACATCACTAAAATTCATTTTATGTGATAAAATTCAACAAAAAGTGAAAAATGTACATAGACAGTTCAATCACTAAGTTAGTCGGCATCTAAATGCATGTTTTGTAGAATTTTATCACATAAAAGGAATTTTAGTGATGTCAGATACAAATTTAGTGCTGTTTATGATATCACCAAGTTTAGTTCGACATAATAACAGAATAGCATTTGGCAATCTCTTAATAAAAATAAGAAAATTTTAGAGAACTTTAGTTTAGTGGTTTCAACAACAGAATTAGCACCATTATATGCCCACTTTTCACCATGTGTATTCCTGTCTCACGTAATCGGTGAACCCATTGCCGTGTAACAATGTAAAACCATGTAAAAATATATGTCAAATAAAGAAAGAAATTTTATTCTGTGTTATATGAAATGCACAGTACATAGGCACACAAAAAAGCCACAAAATTTTTAATATTTAACTAATATGAAAAAAATGTATATTTGCGACTACATACCCATAAAGAAATATATATGTAACCGGAAAATAACAACAACCGCAAATTTATAAATTTTCTAGGAAGTTTATAAATAACCTAACCCAACCTAACCGAAAGTTTATATATTTCCTAGATTCTTGTTTGGAAATTTATAAATTTGCAGTTCTTGTTATTTTCCGGTGACATATATAAAGAAAAAATTGTTTTTCAAAGTTGCAAAGACATATTTTTCGATTTCTATGTTTATCCACATATTTATATCCAAACATGGAAAGAACTTCAAAGAACTAGAAAGTTTCCAAACACAAGAAATTCAACTTTACGTAGCTTTCATCTATATAATAGCTGTTATCAGCCAACTCACACAAGTATCAAACAATTCAATACGAAATCACATTTTTCGCCGCCGAGTGCGATACAAAACGATATTTTTAGTTTCCGTTACCGAAAAACTTCTCGAAACTTTATATTGTCTCGCAATATTTTGCTGGAAAATATTTAGCGGGATTTCACATCATTGAAACAGCTTATAACCAGTTTTGGTCGGTTTTTCAACAGTTCCAACTGGAAGCTGTATTATTTTAGAATTCGGCGATTCTAAATTTGGCTATGGTCCAAAAATTGTTCATGATTTTTGAGTTTACAAGCGAAAATGGTAGTTTTTTTTAAAATTCAATTGGACGTAGAAAATGTAATTGAATTGTCAAGAGACAGTGATTTTTAGTGTAATGATTCCTATTAAGATCTCATTACTTAATCGTACCTGCAGGTGGCATAATATCTGTTGACTGACTGTAAAACGGTTGGGGGGTCAAACGGCACTCGGTTTCCACAAAGCTGACGATAAATCCAAATCACCACTGTTTCTACACCCAAAACAAATGCACGCTACGCTACAAGGTTTAAATGTTGAATGTATGGTATGAAGCAACTGGAACTTTTAGATTGCCTGTAACCCTTTCCCACAGGAACTTATTCTTGAAAGCAAAAGTAGCCTATATATACAAGGTATCTGTATACCAGCTATCAGTACACCAAATTAGATAAGGAGTTGGAGCAGTACCGACTCGAATTATGAAAAAAAAATGTTATAGTCTGTTTTACAAAATTTGTTTTTCATTTTTAATTGCTTCAAGAACGCACTGTATTTGATCAATCAATTCGTCGTCATTTGGGTGTTTAGCAATACTAACAAGATCTCTAAAGTACCAACTTCAAATTCCAATTGTCCCTTTTGACTGGCGACGAATTCTGAAGTGCCTTGCCTATGGGCTGCAGTTTCGATCCCCACGTGGCCGAACAGCTGTCGCAACTCGCACGTACGTGCGTGAAGTTTTCCTTTACCCGTTTCCACCAATAAACCTGTTTCTGAGATACAATATTTCATTAAAAGTAATTCAGGATGTTAGCTACCTCCATATCAAATTAATTTCAAATTAGTCCAGCCGTTTGAGCTTGTTGTAGTAATAAACAAACACACTCAGAATCTTTTGCCTATATAATACGAGTAACAGTACTGTAATACCAATAACACATATAAAAAACTATTTCAATTGACTTTGTTGCCAATTATGAACGAATAACTTTCTTAATAAAAGACTAAAACTAAAAACTCATCCATCAAAACTAGTAAATGTTATTACGTTATTCCCAATACTAAAAAAGATTTAGAATCATTGTATAGTAAATTGCTAAACTTTCTTGATTTATGGATACAAATAAATCGATAATGTTGCCTAAACTCCCCGTCAATGCTACCTTCATTATAAAACAACTTATTATCCTTTATCAAAACCCGTCAAATAAAGTTCAATACTTGCTTTGGGCGTTTTAAATGTTGGCGCTTGTTATATAGCGGTACCAGTAATCTGTCTAGTCAGTAATAACCACCATATTTTTGTTACATTTGGCCCCGCTGACTCAGTGTTCTGTAAACGATCACTGCGTTATGTAACATTCGCTATAGGTGGTTCTTGGATAGGTAACCACTTTGTGGAATTTACATTTGCGAGCGTTTCCGTGCTTCGAAAGGCACGTTAATCCGTTGGTCTCGGTTGCCAGTAACATGGCAGTCGTTAAGCCTAGTTGAAGGCCTTATGGGCGGCTTGAAAATTTCAATAGCATGTTGCCACAACCTGCGCCTGTCCATTTCAACACGGCAATGGGCTCACAACCGTTACGTGGGACAAAAGTGCATACAGTGAAATGGGGCGGGGGAATGGTATGCCTCTGTCTACCCCTGCGGGGATAAAGGCGTGACAATATGTATGTATGTTATGTACAACAATTTTCTTCTGAACAAGTTAAAATGTAAAAAAAATTAATGTACTATGTTTTCACTGCGAGCTAGGGGACCAGGACTGGTCGGGTGCCCTTTCGATCGCATATTTTTTTTCAGCATAATGTAGTTTGGCATAACAGTTTCAGCATAAAGTTTTCTTGCATAAATTATAATAAGCAGAGTGTTATAAACGCATAATGGTTTTATTGGCATAACATTAACTTACTCTAATTTTTTTATCATAATTTTAATCAGCATACATGTAATAGGCATAATTGTTATACGCCTAAAGATAATTTATCATAAAATACAAAACGCATAATGGAGGTATGGATAACCGTTTAAATCATAAATGAATAATAATTTGACTAAGAATATTTAAGAAATGATAAGACACCATTGAAAATAATCATCTCACTCATAGCCAAGTTTTTAAGCTGTAACTTATAAAACGATATTTTAAGTGTTATTAACGATTTTTTAGACTAGTCTTGAGCAAAGTCGTAAATAGGTACGACGACGAGCGAAGCGAGGAGGAGTGTTAGGTCACTTGTGACCACAACGCGCGAGCCGAGCGAGCGAAGCGAGCGGGCCGCGGCAGCGGCCGGCGATGCGCCAGAATAGAATCGCTCGTTTTAATCTACCTACTTTGTTTTTGTAATTTATTTATATATTCTATATATAAGTGTTTAAATTTTTAACTTCAGTAAAGTGACTATCAATATTTTTAATCAGTGGGCATTTCAATCTTAGACAGTTCAAGTTTAGATATATAAAAAGACGTGTGGCACTCGGAGACTGCCGCGGTGAAGCTATTGCATAGCATACCTTTGATATTAATTCAAGTTACACTAAAAAAAACAACACCCACATCCTCAGCCTCACACTCACACTTACTATCATCACGTCTCGATCCGTGCGAGCTTCGTACAATCGTACCATATAATATATGTACATACACGTTAAGCCAACGCTCGGCCGTACTCGGTGAACTTCGTGTGACCTCGTCTCGACCTTCGTCTTAGGTTTTTTTCCTTACGGAATTTCTTGATTAAAGCCCACTCAAAGCCCGCGATAAAAACTATGCAATAGCTTAATAAAAATATTTACTCGTTAACATTATGGTATTCTATATGAAAGGCTTGTAATCTTTATGCGAGAGTGAGTGATATGCCAATAAATGTTATGATTAGTAATCGTTATTGTAAAAAAAATTATGCGTAAACATTTTATGCGGGTATATCAATATTATAAAAAGGTATGGGAAAATAAAGTATGCCTAATGATTTATTCTGTTTGAACGTTATGCGAAACGAAGTGTATACCAAAAAACGTTATGCAGTTTTAAGTTATGCCTTGAAAATTTATGCAACCCAATACGGACCCGGGCTGGTCAGGGTTTTTATTTCCTTTCCTTTTAAGGGTACACCGGATTCTCTGGCTTTATACGGCGGGGAAGGAAAAAAATCATAATAGGTATGTCATCGGAAAGAATTCAACCATGGCATTCGCATACACTCGTCATTAGTCACAAGACAATTAAGTAATTGAATTACATGATATTTTAATTACACAAATGCTTAAACACATAGCCTCATACAAATACACAAAACCCTTACAATATTAACAATTCAACAAATAAGTAGAATTACAAACCACAATCATCCTAAATTACAAATCAATGCTTATTTACTCTAGAATTCCTTACTTAGTTTCCATTACAAAATCATTATTCAACATCCCAAACTGTCGCTCGTAAGGCTCGTAGCGACAATTTGATCATTAATACGCCCCTAAGATACTCATCTATGCAATTATATTCCGGTTTTACGATTCCAAGTGCTATTGTTTCGCTGTTATCTTGAATGGAGGCTTGAGATTTGTTTAAGTATAGATTGCTCCCCGTTCAAGAATGAAGATTAAATTGCTAGGTGATTCGCGAAAACGCTGATGGAAGTTTATTTATAAGATTTTAGATTGTTTTGGATTCAATGTGCACTTTAATTTTGTTGAAGGCAAATCCGTGTAAAGCATAAAAGTTACTGACTTATTTCTTAACTAATGGAATCAGGCATTAACAATATAAATAAATATCGTTGGGACAACTCACACAACGCCATCTGATTCTAAACTAAGCAGAGCTTGTACTATGGTAACCAGATAACTGATAAACGTACTTATATATTTCTAAATACATATATATTATAGGTAAATAACACCCAGACACTGAATAAACCGTCGTGCTCATCACACAAATTTCTATCCTGGGTGGGAATTGAACCCACGACACACGCAATGTCAAAAATAGCAGTCAGATACACTTCCACCGCGCCACAGAGGCAATGAAGCTGATGGAAAAAAACCATCGTAAAACGATAAAAATCGAGGGGAACGATTCCAATTACGTACAATAGATTCATGAATCCTGGTTTAATCTATCTTATGTTAATTTTTTTTTTTCGTCCTAGGCAGGCACGGTAAGCCGTTGTTCCCGGTTGCCAGTAACATGGCAGTAGTAAAATTAAATTGAAGGCCTTATGTGCGGCCTAAAAAATTCCAACATCAGGCAGCCATAACCTTCGTCTGTCTATTTCAACACGGCAATAGGCTCACTACCTATTACGTGGGACAGGAATACACATGGTGAAAAGTGGGCATAGAATATGTATGCCTCTGCCACCCCTTCGGGGATAAGGCGTAATAGATATATAATATGTTTATAATATTAGGTAATAATACTCCGAAGGCCTTACTGCTAGATGGTCCACAGACCCCTACAAAAAACAATATTTTCCAGGTTATTAATCACGCCTTAATCCCCGAAGGGGTAGTAGAGGCATATTTTACGCCCAGATTTCACCCTGCGCATTTTGTACCACTTAATAGTTGATGAGCCCATTGCCGTATTGAAATAGACAGACGCAGGTTGTTGCAGTTGTTGCAATTACACCGGCCTTTAATTTATCTTAACGACTGCCATGTTACTGGCAACCAAAACTTACAGCTTAACGTGACTTCCACATGGAAACGTTCGTAAAGAGAAATACTATAATATACTGCACCTCTGGTGTTGCAAACGTCCATAGGCTACGGTGACCACTTTGAATCAGGTGGGCCGTATGCTTGTCTGCCACCTTAGTGCTATAAAAAAAGCAGTCACCATTCGTAACCAGTCATAGCGAAAGTGTAAGTCACTTTGGCTATGACTGGTTACGCAGTGATCGTTTATAGAACACTGAGTCGATGGGGCCACGAGTGCTTGTATTAAATTTGTACTCACGAATTATTGTCAAAACTTACAAATTAATATTTTTTTAACCCCCGACGCAACAAGAGGGGTGTTATAAGTTTGACGTGTCTGTGACTCTGTCTGTCTGTCTGTGGCATTATAGCTCCCGAACAGATGAAGCGATTTCAATTTAGTTTTTTTTTTATTAAAGGTGACTTACGTGCGAGTGTTCTTAGACATGTTTGATGAAAATCGACGTTGAGCCGGTGAGAGATGGGAAGGGTAACCAAATGTATGCAAAATTATACTCGAGTGTGGTCTCAAATGAAAGAACGTTAACAACGGTAAAATACCATAATACTCGTAATATGTTCATTTTTACTTTTTAAAGGGAATTTAGGTTTTTGATTTTTATAATTTTTTTTTTGTATTTATTAATTGATGTTAAAGCCACATTTCTTTATATTCACTCAAACATTAACACTCCGGTCGCGTTTAATTTCGATTTTTCAATTTCCTTTATTATCGTATGGCATAGAAATTTGCATAACCAATATCCAGAAGACGTGAGACATTCCCTCCACCACCCCCTCCTACTCTACCTTTACCTTAGCTACTAAGATACGTATTCCGAGATGGAAGCTTAATCCTGGGATGGAGGATTCGACTTTAAGACTTTGATTGAAGACCTTCTATAAACGACTGCGGCAACCAAATTTTGTAGCCTACTTTTTAACCTACCGTCGGGAAACGTAGAGGTGTGAAGTGAAATTTCTTTATCGGCGTGGCGAGAAATTTTCTAGTTGTAAAAAAAAATCCTCACGTTTATCGGTTATGCGCCAAGTTGTTTTGCAGTGAAACTTCTTTGTCATAAGTGAAACTCTTTATCGACAATTGAGAGAAATTTAAAAGCTGTAAAAAAAGTCGTAAAGAAGCTTCACTTCTTACCTGTGTACTCTGGTACACACACATATTTTTTTATTACTGATTGTGAATCTTTTTTTTTCTTTTTTTAGTGTTTTCATAGTTGTTATGAAACCTTATATGGATTTGTACCATAGGATACACTTTTATTTCGTTGATACCAGCAGCTATTTGGGCTTATGATTTTCGGCTTTTTCGGGAGCAACTTTCATATGATTTTCTAACCTATTACTGTTTACTTTGGGCTAGATGGCGCTGTGTAGAAAAAATATGCCACAATCTATACTAGTAATAAAGCTTAAGTTAAACCAAACGGACAAACAAACTATTCAGCTTTATTATATTAGTATAGATTTTCTCAACTACGAATTACATACATACATACATACATATTGTCACGCCTTTATCCCCGAAGGGGTAGGCAGAGACATATTTAATGCCCACGTTTCACCGTATGCACTTCTGTCCCACTTAACAGGTGGTGAGTCCATTGCCGTGTTGAAATGGACAGGCGCAGGCTGCATCGACCTGCTGTTGAAATTTTTTAAGCCGCCCATAGAGCCTCCAACTTGGCTTAACGACTGCCATTTTATTGGCAACCGGGACCAACGGCTTAACGTGCCTTCCGAAGCACGGAACTGGGGTGGGTCTAAAGGGCCGAATAAATTTAATAAAATGTGTCTATTTTAGATGTTAAATTTGGAAGAAATTTTGAACCCGTTGCCTTTTTAGTGAGGTGGTAACAAAAAGGCTAAAAGGTCTTATGTGCTAGACACTAATTAGCACGACCAATTAAAGTCGGTAGTCTACGAAATAGTCGTAAATAAATTGAATTACAATTTGCAGAAACTTTAAAGTTGTAACATGTTTTCGTTATTCGAATCCGATCGCGACATGCTATTGCTTCGAATAAAACTCGCACAATATTGTATTTGAATTGTTGTCGGAAATGCTACTTACAGATTTCGTATTTTTGGCAGCTCGATCGGAACTGCGAGCGGATAAGATTTTGGATAGGAAGTTGGATTTGTCCTTGGTTTTTAAATATGTATATGCGTGGTCGCCTATCTGAAAAAACAAATAAAAAGAAAATATAAATTGTCGAACGATAATAAAGAATTGAAGGAGGATCCCACCCCACACCCTCGATTCGTCAATCCTAACGCACAACCGTCTAGGATAACCTCTACTAATTGTAACGGAGAAATGAGGAACCGAAGTCCTCAAAAAAAAGGATGTAGGATAGGTAAAAGGAAACCTTATCCTCCAGGTTGTCAATTTTTTTGTAATACTTCGCTTTAATAAAGCGTAGTATTGCAATAAAAGTAGGGAAAACTTGAGGAGTTCGGATCGTCATTCCTCCGTGACAATTAGTAGAGAGTTATCCTGACTGTTGTGCGTTAAGATTGACGAATGGAGGTTGTGTGGTGGGATCCTCCTTTATTATCCTTCTACCATAGATTTTCGCCATGTAACGCCCGATTCAATTAGTTATATAAATTGTCATCTAGCCCAAATAAAATTAAAAGCATATATATCTTACACTAAAAATAAAAAAAACAACTAACTAAACTTAAATAAATTAAGGGTGTTGTGTTGTGTCCCCACCAAGATACCCAACAAATATGATCATATCTCTGTTTTTTGGAAAAGACTCGAGTGGCCACCTATTCGACTTCGCCGGAATGCTCATATTCTTTTCTTGTTATACAGTATACCGTGCAACCCTTCTACGCCTATCTATCTCACGGAAAGTTTTGAATTCCTTCGAAAGGCTAGGCTACTTCATATCACGGTAATAATTTTGCTGTGGGAAACGCGAATGGGGCAAATTCACAACAAATCCGTTGATTTATATTTCGCCTTATTCGCGATAATATGTATGTATTTAGAATTATACACGTACTAGTTGACGCCCGTGGTGTGAAGTTGAGGCCTGTGAGGTGAAGTGAACTAGATAAAATGGAGCCTATATGTTATTCTGATGTGTAAGCTATATTATTGTAAAGCTTCATCAAAATCCATTCAATAGTTCTTGCGTGAAAGAGTAACAAACATACATCCCTAGATTGTTACAAACTATCGCATTTATAAAATTAGTATAAATTATTATTAGTTGTCGTATTGTCGTTGGAACTGGGGCTAGGCGGCGTTGTGGAAAAAAAATCTCTCACAACCATAAATAGCAAATAATTTTCATTTTACCAACCATGTTCACATCAGTGATCTAAAGTCCGAGACTACCAGGACTTTAGTTGGTCGTGCTAATTAGTGTCAAGCACATAAGACCTTTTAGCCTTTTTATTACCACCTCACTAAAAAGGCAACGGGTTCAAAATTTCTTCCAAATTTAACATCTAAATTAGACACATTTTATTAAATTTATTCGGCCCTTTAGACCCACCCAAGTTCCGTGCTTCGGAAGGCACGTTAAGCCGTTGGTCCCGGTTGCCAATAAAATGGCAGTCGTTAAGCCAAGTTGATGGCAATATGGGCGGCTTAAAAAATTTCAACAGCGGGTCGCCGCAGCCTGCGCCTGTCCATTTCAACACGGCAATGGACTCACCACCTGTTTGGTGGGACACAAATGCATACGGTGAAATGTGGGCGTTTAATTTGCCTCTGCCTTCCCCTTCGGGGATAAAGGCATGACAATATGTATGTATGTATGTTCAAATCAGTAGCTAAGTAAATAGAGTAGATAGAACAATGTTTTTGCACTGAACAAGTACGTAAGACAATTGAAAATGATCGTAACATTAAATTTACCTAACATTATTTTCTTGGCGTTTTATATCATAAGCGGTAGCGATTTAGGATAAAATTTCTTCTATATGACGATTTTGCTGCTTTAATTCGAAAGGTGAACGAAAGTGGTCACTGGATATTTGAAACACCAGTGGTGTGAAGAAGCTACGCCACTAACTCAGTTCTATAAACGGGCACTGTGTTAATCATCTTTCACTGTGGCTGTTCTTCAGATGACCACTTTGTGGCATATCCATTTTACGAGCTTTTTTGTACTTCGGAAGGCACATTAACATCTCGGGTGCTTTCTTAGATTTTAAATGTAACAATAAAATGTTGGACAGAAGGAATTTGATAAGAAAGCGCTCGTGGTCCCGCTGACTCAGTATTCTGTAAACGATCACTGCGTTACGCAACTTTCGCTATGGCTGGTCACGGATGGGTCACCATTTTGTGGCATTTACATTTGCGAGCATTTCTGTGCTTCGGAAGCCTCGTTAAGCCGTTGGTCCCGGTTGCCAGTAACATAGCAGTCGTTAAGTCAAGTTGAAGGCCTTATAGGCGGCTTGAACAACTTGCGTCTATTTCAATACGGCAATGGGCTCGCCACCTATTACGTGGTACAGGAATAGACATGGTGAAAAGTAGGCTCATAAAATGCATCTGCTACCCCTTCGAGGATAAGGCTTGATAGATAAATACAATAAACTGAAATTTTTGGTAACTTTTGAGCAAGCATGGTCTAGTTACAGTCGCATAAATTTTTAGAGTACTTACATCTTGTAACTTAGGCCATACACCATTCACAAGATTGCCTGAGGCAACATTCTGTCCTTTAAACACTAAAATGCACTTAGACCGCTTTCAGGGTCCGTCTGCTTTCCCGCTAACAGTAATGACTGTAGGAAGCTGGACGTATTTCTGGAACTACATTACCCAGTGAAAGATTAACTGCCGAGTGGTCTTGGCACTTGCTTTGAGGCGAAAGAGAATGTATGTCCGTAAATATAAATACGTCGTCTTTGGAAACTTAAAATTTCATGCAATCAAAATTCTCGAAATGTATTTTTTAAATACAAACTAACTGAAAGTGGTCACTGTAAGTTTTGGACTGTGACAACACCAGACTTGTAGAGCTATTAACTTGACTAATATTAAATTTTCAAAATGGCGCCGCATTACTCAAGAAAGGAAAGCCACGACCCGTGGGCCATTATTATAGGGGCTCTGATGGCGTCCCTCATATTGACAGTTCAGAAATATGCGTTTTCACAAAAGCCTATCTGCAGCCAGTGAACCATGAACATAGCCCAAAAGTTAAACGATAGTAACCTGGAACACTGTGCCAGTGCACGTGACGTGTTTCCCGTCTCTTATAATCCAGGGTTCTTCAAGTGGAGCGTGAAGAGGCACATCATTGGGCCGACAACTTGAGGGACGCTGTCAGTAGTCCTGTAGACTAAAAGAGTAGCCCTCAATTCGCTAGATGTCGTCGACGGTGTCATTTTAGCGAGCAAAATATAAAATGAATGTTGACAACAACAGATAAATACGCCTTTACGCCCGCGGCTACGACCGCGGCTTCGCCCGCGTAGAGAATTTATCCCTTTCCCGTCTCCCACAGGAACTGGTTCACGGGATAAAAAGTAGCCTATGTATAATTTATCTTCACGCCTTAGCCCCCAAGGGGCGGCAGAGGCATACCATATGCCCACTTTTACCATGTGTATTCCTGTCCCACGTAATAGGTGGTAACATTCTGATGTATAAGCCATATTATTGTAAAGTTTCATTAAAATTAATTCAGTAGTTTTTACGTGAAAGAGTAACAAACATTCATTTTTACAAACTTTCGCGTTTATAATATGAGTAGGATAAGTAACGCGTTTCTGGTAACAAATGCGCGAGTTACATTGATTACTTGCTCCTAATCATGCCCAACACAACATATATACATATCATCACGCCTGTTTCCCATTGGGGTACTATGGAATTCGACGATCCTGGCATACAACTTTCGCTTCTCCTACTTTCATAAGTGTTTTCATATACGCTCGCCGGTTAAGGGTACTCTTGACCTGGTCCTTTTCCAAAAGGTCGTCGATTTGATCGACATACCTACGGCAAGGTCGACCCCTACCAGTTTGCCCATTCATTCTCGCTACGTAAATTTGCTTATTCAGTCTCTTTTAATCCATTCTTTCCCCGTGTCCGAACAATCTAAGCATCCCTTTTTCTATCTTAGCCACTACATCTTCTGTCATACCGCAATGTTCTCTTATCACGCTGTTCCTTTCTTTATCCATCAACTTCACTCCAGCTGTACTGGACTGCCTCGGTGGCGCAGTGGTATTGCATGCGATTGCCACAACTGAGGTACCGGGTTCGAATCCCGGGACGGATTAAATGATCCACAAATGTTTGTTTCGGAGTTTGGGTGTTTCCTATGTATAATATGTATGTATTTAGAAACATATAAGTATGAATATCGGTTGTCTAGATCCCATAAAACAAGCTTATATTAGCTTACACTGGGCTAGACGACGCTGTGTAAAAAATAATGACCCGCAATATTTATTAATACCTTTATAGCTATACCTTACTAGACTTCTCATTTCCACTGCATTTATTTTGCTTCTTTTGCCATACCCAGCTTTCACTGCCATACATAAGCGTAGGGACAAGCACTCCTCTATGTACAGCCAGTCTACACAACTAATCGAATCCAACAAACAAACTAAACTATCCACTAAACTAATCTGTAACGTAATTTAGTTACAAATAATTAAGGATCAGTACATAGATACTGTTGTTCTTATTTTCTTGTAACTTTTGATTTTAGTTACAAGAAACTTAAACAAGAATTCTAAAAGTTACGAAAGATAGTTTAAATAACAAAGCCTACTCACAAAAAGTTGATCTTGAGCTTCGACAACAAAGGTTCAGATTAAACTAGGCTTAGAAACAATTTTAAAAAGCAATTAGTATGCTAACTATTTCTAAATTGAAATTTTAAAGTAGAAATCTTTTTCAGTCACGAGCTGGACTCAAACCAACGTCTTCTGGTTCAACGCGTTCACCAACTACACCACTGTGATCGGCTCGAAACGAATTAATCCACCTCTTTACATCTTAATGCGTTAAGCGTTCTTAAGGCGATGCGCCATAAGAACGCTGGTTCGAGTCCAGCTCGTGAATGAAAACTTTTTCCACTTAAAAATTTAAATTTAAACTAGGTTTCTCAAAATGATGATCATAACTATCGTAACACTGTCACTGATAAGATCGACCCGACCTAAGCTGATTCACTTGCACCTGCTGACCTAGAGGCGAAGATATGATTGAGAAAGCCATTTGTTTTCACACGTACTGTCATATTGTCACACCCTCTCCTTAGAGGATAAAAGTGTGACAATATCACAGTACGTGTGCGCAGAGGAATACTATATATTATATAATACTATATATAACAGATGAAGAGCTATTGCTGTTTCGAAATAGACAGGCGCAGGTTGTGACGACCTGCAGTTGAATTTTTGAAATTATTCTTCTTTTGTGATGAATGATGTGTCTGCAATGATGAGAGTAAATTTTAACGATGCGCGCGCATACCGTGACGAAAAACCGATACCATGAAGTTTGCTGATAAGTGTTTCCATGACAACTTATAACTACATTCAAAGACCAATATCAAATATTTAATCAACATAATATTACTTAAAACATACATTTACAACAAATTATTAAATAACCTTAAAAATATGATAATTTAAAATATATTAATATAAGGAGTCCCTTTAGGCAAGGTTCCGAAGATACTGGCAGCGTTCCCCCTTTAAATAGCTAGACTAATTCTTTGTCCGAGGTAGCTGCCTGCTCTTCGGTCTCCTGTGATGTCGACTAACCTTTTTGCTAACCTTCAAAGTAGTTTTCATTCTTGTGATGTTTTTTTTCTTACTTTGTCATTCCTGTTACAAACAAAGTTGGTGGTATATGTGATGAAATCCTTTTAAGACTATAGTAGTATAACTTGTAACGTGTGTACCTAAGTACACACACCCATTTTTTTAATTTACGTCTAAGTATTTAAGTAATTTTGACCTTTCTGTTCTTCACAATCTGCTTACGTGATCTTTGTATATAAGTCTCAGCCTACCCTAACTTCTTCTACCCTCTACTTTCGCACAAGAGATATTTTTCGTAAATTATTCCTCACTCAGTTGTTTAATGTGTTCAAATCAACGGAGCACGCCCTTATTCAGTTCATTGCTGTCATTTTTATTCAAACCTGCCACATTGCGTATCACTTCGTACTGACGCTTTATAAAATGATTCATATACTAGTTAGGTCATTTCCAAGTTTACTCAATATTAACTGAATTCTTCCGCATCTTAAGACACAACTTCATGTTGATTTTACGACTGACTCTTTACATTTCATTGCCGACTTAGTGTAACTAACAAAATTACTACTAGTAGAAGTTAATTGGTGCACAGAACGTATTTCCTTAGAATAATACCCTTTTTAAGAAGCTATGAGTTAATTACTTTGCTTCTTGACTTTCAAAAGTATAATACCGTAACTTTGTTTTCTTTTTATATTAAGATTTTTTCTTTGAGACTAACATATGAAGAGCAGATTGCTAAAAACGGAAAGGTCAAAAAGTACTTAGATACCCAGACGTGCATGTAGGTATAAAACGCTTAATGAATCTGCTGAAAACAAAAGAATTATGCCCTATTCCGTCAGGGATACGCGTGAAGATAGTGAGTTAGTTAGTTTTTGATTTTGTAACGTTACTATTTTCCGGGAGGGGAAAAATGTAAAGTCTAGGAGATAACTATCACCAGAACTGGAGGAGTCCCGGCTTAAGAGAAAAAGTACAAGTTAAAAATATAAATATAAGACCAGGGAAAACCGGGGGTAAATGAAGGTCTTGAAGGTTTCTTTAAAAGAGCAGGTTATCAGCACACGTCGCCAAGAAGGAGCCTCGAGTAGGCCTCCACGTTGCCAGGAAGGGGCCTCAAGTCAGGCCTCCACGTCGCTATGAAGGGGCCTCGAGTCAGGCCTCCACGTCGCCGACCTCCAAGAAGCAGGTCGCGGTAATTCAAAGTAGGCAAAAGGCTGGAAGTTACCAGCCGTTGGCGTCACAAGCCACTGCAGACAATCACTTTATTATTTCAGAGGGCACAACCCTCGCACTCGCACTATTCCTCAGAACCTCATCACAAGGCGAGCACCAAAAGTAGACTGATTTGACGGCCCCGGCTCCCTTCTTTTACAGAGCATTTCAAAATTTAAACAATAATTCTAAACATATTTTAAGAATATAAATTTATAACAAGGTCTAATATCTATACAACCTAACCTACTGGCAGCTCTAAATAAATAAATAAATATCCATCACGCCTTATCCCCGAAGGGGTGGCAGAGGCATATTATATGCCCACTTTTCAACGTGTGGATTCCTGTCCCACGTAATAGGTGGTGAGCCCACTGGTAGCTCTAGCAATAAATTAAAAATTAAAACCTAGGCTTGTCATTAATTGACATTACAAAATACAAAAGGTAAACAAATATTAAGAGAGCATAAAAACTTTCGAAATATAAAGGCCTAGGAATGCTACAGATAATGGCCATGTAAATAATTTGCGAGAATTAATAAAAAAAGATTTAGCGTAAGTAAATATACATTACAATTTCTACTTATGTCACATAGTGATATCACTAAATCTATATATATAAAAATGAAACCCGTTTTCCGTTGTCACGACATAGCATGAAAACGCCCTAACCGATTTGAAAAATTATTTTTTATTAGATTGCCCATTTATTGAGAAAGGTTCTTAGCTATATATCATCACGCCACTACACAGGAGAGCGGAGCAGTAATCATAAATATCAACAAATCGGGGAAAATTTCATACATTTTTGGAAAAGTAATATGCGACGGGATTAAATGGGTGCCATGGGGTTCGAAGTATGTCACGGGCGAAGCCGGGCGGGACAGCTAGTTGATAATAAAAATACTATGTTGACAGTTGGACTAGGCAAAAAAAATTGATGTAAGGGGCTGCACTAATATATCTAGGGCCCAAGTCGACTCACCTGCACATTGAAAACCTGATCAAAGAAAGAGGTAACGGCGTAGGCGCTCAGAATTCCACGAAAAGCCTCCGAAGTTACTCTTGGGTTATGTATGTGACCTAGCTGCAAAATATATTTACATTTTCGTTTCATATCATTCGTATCATTCATTCATTCATATCATTCCCTTTCATAAAAAGCATTTTCAGGGCCTGAGTGTCACTATGAGAGCACTGATGGCTATGACCGTTGACCTCAATTGCGGGTTGTCGTCTCTGCTTACCATCAGGTGGCTGACCAATACTCAATTTTACAGATATATCCCTCAAAGCCATGTATGCATTCCAGAACGCTACCGTACTACCTGCTGAATTGCTACTGAAATCCAGCATAGTTATTCATTTTATTTCTAACCATAGCTATCTATGGACTTATACCCATATATCGCCGTGTTATTAATATTCCGTGCTTTGGAAGGCACGTTAAGCCGATGGTTCAAGTAGCCAGTAACATGGCTAAAAAATTCAAAAGCAGGTCACCATAACCTGCGCTTGTCAATTTTTAACACGTTTATACATTACATACTACAACACATATTATACATAGAAAACACCCAAACTCCGAAAAAAACATTTGTGGATCACACAAATATTAAATAACACCACTTGTACTGTTCCATAACATTTACTGGACTGGACTCTCTAGGTCCAGTCGTCATATTGTGTACCTTTGAGAATGCCGTGAGGCGAAACCGGTCAGGTTTACAAAGTAAATGTTGTGGAACAGTACAAGTGGTGTTATTTAATATGTCATAAAAAAATGATCACACAAATATTTTTTCCAACCCGGGAATCGAACCCTGGACCTCAGTCGCGGCAGTCGCATGCACTACCACTGCGCCACCGAGGTTTACCATTTTACATGTTACGTGGGACAAAAATGCACAACCTACATTTGAAATACTCAAAATTTTGTGATTAATATCTAATGCTATTTTGTGCGTTAGCAAGTTACTCGTAATATAAATAAGTTTAAGCGTTAATAAATACAAAATATGGTTAATTTGTTTATTTGTCAATCACGCCTTATCCCTGAAGAGGTGACAGGGGCATATGATACGCCCACTTTCCACCGTCCATTCCTGTCCCACATAATAGGTGGTAAACCATTGCCATGTTGAAATAGACAGACGCAGGTTGTGGCTACCAGCTGTTGAAATTTTTCAAGCTATATGCATATGTACAATATGTGCCCAAAAGGCCTTTAACTTGGCTTAACGACCGTCATGTTACTGGCAACCGGGACCAACGATCTAACGTGCCTTACGATGCACGAAAACGTCAGAAAATGGAAATACCACAAAGCTGTCACTCATTCGTAACCAGCCATTGCGAAAGTTGCTTAACGTAAGGATCGTTTAAGAACACTGAGTCAGCGGGGCTACTAGCACTTCAGGTTAATTTGTACTTATATATCCTCGTATTGCGTGTAAAAAAAAAGAAAACCTAACCCTCCACTGCGAATTAGGTGTAATGAGTTCTGTACAACAAATTATGATAGATGGCTTTTTCGACCTATCTAATGTACGCGGGTAGTCTATTAATTTGAAAAGAGAAGTATGGGTTAATCGTTTGTGTTCTAATATTGGTGAATACATTTACTACAGCATGATGGATAGGCTAAAAGTAATTAGCTTGCTTTTGCAAAAAATACTGCATTTATTTCTTGAAATGCTTTCTGCTTTTCGGAGTGTTTATTGACCAGTATGTGCAGAAATGTCTTGGAGTATTCCCAGTTGCTTTCAAGTTTTTATGGAATTCATAGCCTAGGGTTCACTTTTTTTGACAGCGAGGAGCAGATATCATTTGACTTTTGTTTTTTGGCAATGTTTGGAGCTACTGCTGTTCGACCTCCTAACCCCATCAGGACATCTGCGTCGTTGCCTCGTCCGTTAGTTAGCAGGTATACCGATAGCAGGTGAGGGGGTTATATACAATGGAATGGGAGGTAAGGAGGTAATGGCTCCTAACGATGCCGAAAACCAACAGTCAAATGACAGTACTCAAGTTGCAAATCCAGGTACAGTTTAAAACCTACTTGGAATACACAAAGGGAATAAGAGATAGAAAGATAAAGCAGTATTTATGCCAGTAATATTGATATTTTTATGTAAAAGCTGTATTGTTACTAAAAGCTGTTTCTACCAAACAAACCTTGAAAAGAAACAGGAGACTTAAAATAATAAAATCTATCAATGTTTTTTTTTATACCACTGTGTTGGCAGACATTCGTACGGCCCACCTGATGGAAAGTGGTCACCGTAGCCTATGGACATTTGCAATACCAGAGGTGCAGCACTCGCGCTGCCGACCCTTTATAAACCTTCGAAGACCCCTTTTGAAGAACCCCATACTTTAGACGTTCGGGAAAACCCAGGTAAAAAACTCATTTCACAATCCAAGCGCTCGCGGAATAAAGCCTCTATCGGACCTAACAGTGTGTGTGCGCTCCGGACGCAAAGTGTGAGGGTGAACACCCTGTCTATGGCGATCGGTGCGATGATAAAAGGTAGCCGTGGGCATCATATCAAACAACTCCTCAGAGCACAGACCGTTGTACATGCGATAGAACACGCATAAGGAGGCAAAGTCTCTCCTGTCGCGAAGTGGCTTAATACCGCCCGCTAGTTAAGGTTCGTTGACAATCCTTATAGCACGCCCTTCTACCGAGTCAAAAGGTCGAAGCTGGTATTCAGGTTCACCAGCCCAAAGGTGACAGCAGTATTTGCTCTGCAGTAAAGTACTGCCACGCCCTGTTGAGCACTCCGAGCTTTTTGGACGCCAGCTTCGCCTTACTCTAAATGACTTCGGTATTGAACGCCACTAGAGATCTCAACACCAAGGATCCCAATACTATTGGAGATGGAAACAGGTGTGCTCTGAAATTGCGCTACAGTAAATAGGGCTTTTTTAGCGGTGAATGCATAAACTTGAGTCTTGGTAGCGTTAAATTAAACAAGATTTTGTCTACCCCAATCGGACACTCTAGCAAGAGTAGCCTCGATTTTAGACACAAGTTGTTCATGACTTTTTTCTACTGCAGACCGGGAGATATTGGAGCGACCCGTGTAATAAGTGTCACTCGTACTATCATCTGCATAGCAATGAATGCCGTCAATGGAGAGCATGTCATTGATATGCAGCAAAAACAGAGTGGGTGACAACACTGAGCCCTGCGGGACCCCAGCATTTATGGCCATGTAGTCCGAACAGCAAACGTCAACGACGGTTTTGATAGTTCTACTGGCCAAAAAGCTGGATACCCATTCGCAAAGTCCCCCGGGCAGTCCATAGGAGGGCAATTTCGATAGAAGACCAGGGTGCCAGACCCGATCAAAGGCCTTTGATATATTAAGACTCACTGCTAGAGCCTCTCCCTTACTTTCGATAGCCGTCGCCCAGCGGTGTGTGAGGTACAGAATAAGATCATCAGTTGAACGACCGTGACGGAAACCGTACTGCCGGTCACTGAGCAAGTCGTGATCTTCCAGGTACCTCAGGAGCTGTGTATTGATTGCTAGTCGTTCACCAAATCTGCCGATGAAATCAAATTTTATTTATGATATTCATTTTATCTATGATATTCTTTATCCCTGACGGGTATAATAAAGAAATTTATTATAAAAACTTAAATAAGTGTATAAAAACAGAAAAAAGATGATTTCTTTTTAATTAAACCTATCGTTAGGCAAGTATCTTTCATCAAAATTCGAACGTACTTCTGACTTCCTACATATTTAATGAACTAAAAACTACATAAAATGGTGAATGTGTTTTTAATAACACGTTCCGATTAAACCGTCGGTACAAATTAACAACACTATTAATAACTAAAATTTAAATGGCACTTCCAATAACATACGGAATCAAACAAATTAGTTCGCGGCATCGGAAACCGATTACCGGCCGATCGAACATCGATTAGGTACTAATGACTTAAAATTATATTTCTAACTTATTTGTGCACATTTTAGGGTTAGATACGTGTATATCGATGATTTGAGTAAAGTAAGTAATAAATTTATGAGAACGTGCGCGTGTGGGGGTTAGGTAAGGTATGTGGAAGATTTCAGGGAATATTTTGCCGTGCGAGGGTTGATAAATTGATTTAGAGTTTGAAGTTAAATGGTGGTTTCGCTTTTATTAGTTTCACCTGTATGTATGTTTGTCCGTAACCGACTCTTTTGGGCTCGATTTTTCCGTACTTTGTACGATCAGATTTAATTTAAATTTTGCACACTTATCGCCAGGATTCATCAATTTCTTTCTGGATACTTTGAATGAGAGTAAAAGAAAAAGAGCTAGTGCGCGAACTACGCATGCGTGCAGTCCCAGACCATGTCATACCAGACATGTCATCATATCAGACCAGTAATGCGCGTGCGTAGCATTGCGTGTTTTTTTGTTTTTTTAAACTATTATTTATTATCAAAATCATTTTATTACAGTAGCTTTTTAAAAGGGATATCAGCGAGACAGTAGCCATAGCTAGTAAACTATTTTGTTTAATAATTAGCTCGGAATAATGATGACACCTGCCTGATGGAAAGCTAAGGTGGTATTTACATGCTGCTGAAATCTTTCAAGCCGTCCATTAGGTCTTCAACTTGGCTTAACGACTACCATTTTACTGTCAACCGGAACCAACGGCTTAAAATAGAAATACCACGAGGTCGTAGAGTCGGCAGCGCGAGTGCTAAACCTCTTTTGTTGCAAACGTCCATAGGCTACGGTGACCATTCTCCATCAGGTGGGCTGTACGCTTGTCTGTCTGGTATAAAAAAATAACAACAAAGCGGTCACCCAGCGGTAACCGGCCACAGTGAAAGTTGCTTGACGCAGTGATCGTATATAGAACACTGAGTCCACGGCACTGAGTCATGATACATACTAGTTGACGCCCGCAGCTCCGCACGCGTTTTGAAGTTTTCCCGTTCCCGTAGGAACTTGTTCCAGGGATAAAAAGTAGCCTTTAATCTGATGTGCAAGCTATTTTATTGTAAAGCTTCATCAAAATCCCTTCAGTAGATTTCGCGTGAAAGAGTAACAATCATCCTTCTTACAAACTTTCGCGTTTATAATATTAGTAGGATAATATATGTATTTACGCCAAACCTACAGCTTTGTCCTAAGTTAACAATTTATCATGTAGCTTTTATGTAGCTATCATCCTACTTACCAAAACCTAAATGACAATAAAGACACTTTTATTAGAGTACCTCTTACCGAAAACTCAAGGTCAATAGATAAAGCCCTTTTTCCATCCTATCTCCCTCGGGACCCGGTTAAAACACCCTCGTTTCTAAACGCCACATACGCACGGATACACATTGCGAAGCTACGTGTCTCTTTGTATCCGGATATAACCGGATTACTCCAAGGGACGTATGGACCCTTCCAGTATAAAATAGTTAAAACCATTCTTGTGTTTTAAAATATATATAGGGATAGAAATTTTTAAGGGCTTCGGATAGCAATTATGTGGCGTTTTTTCGATTTGCAATCGAAGTGTATACGATATTCTTATTAGAAGAGGATTTTACCGGACCTTTGATCTTCACCTATTTGTTTAATGGATTATCTGACAAATAATGTTGGAAATGTTGCCAATTCACAGACGAAAAATGGTCAACCCTAAGTGTCAATGTCATGTCATGAGAAAGAAATGGTAAGTGACTTATATATTCTTTAATTTAACATATTTTCATCTAAAATTTATCATATTTACAGAAAATAATATAAATATAAACTAAAAAATGGGAAGTCGTTACAAGACTGACAATGATTCCACGACTAGGTGTCAAAGAATTTCTCCTCATCAAATTCAACTAGTTGAGTTCTTATAAGGCTTATGAACCTACAAAATGGAATGGAATGTCAACTTGTATGTGTCAACCTGTCAAAACTGAATTCCAGTCCGTATTCATTCAGTTTTGACAGCTTGACACATACAAGTTGACTTCAGTCCTTTTGCCTATAACTTCTTACATTATTGGATTAAAATAACTTATGCTACTACAGAATGTTTAGCGCTCTACAGAATCAATGTTTATGTTTTATATTAGATCGTAAGACTGATTTTATTTATTTTATTAAACACATAAGTCTTGTCGTACTTTATAGTGTAATATACCTACTATTTTTAAATATATTTTTACTGGTAAATAAAACACTTATTTGGTATTATTTTATGGCTTGGTTACTTGGATACCTTTTAGCCAAATCTTAATGATTTCATATGTTTTTAATCTTTTTATTATTTAAAATGTCGCCGTGCTCTACGTCTAAGTCAAGTCTAGTCTGTAGTCAAGGTCAGTCTCACCCCAGTATAGTAGTGGTTGTTATACTGCGGGATTCAGTGAATTTTATGTGGTAAGATTGAAAATCGCATTTCTCTGTTTACTTTTGTATAGCACCACTATGTACTGTTAGAAAATAATATACAGCAGGTGTCAGCCGTTTTGCCGCCTAAAATCAAAAATCCATTTGATTCGGACCGGGGCTTTGCCCAGTGACCACTGAGCTACCGGATTACACTGCAACAATTTAAAGTTTAATAAGTATTTTGGTAGAGTCATTGCCATCTATCAACATGCTTAACTTACTTATATTAATGAAATCTTTATTTGAGCTGATATCCCCTGTAGCTTGTAGGTGACATGTCACTTACAAGGTGTAGAAAAAAAAAGATATTTTGTAAATAAACAATCAATCTCTTCCACATATTGTATAACTAAGCACCTTATTTGAGCCTTTTAGTGGATATTGTTGTTTTAAGTCTGTATAAGTTAAGCAACAATATCCTATTTAAGTCCTATAGCAAGTATGTTCGGTTTGATCCGTATCTAGTTAACAATTTTTTTTTAACTACTTATACTGTTGATTGATGGCACTTGGTGGAACTTGCTACACATTTTGAATAAAAACACTTGTACTATTCCACAAAATTTACTTTGGTTGACACATATTTAAATATGTGTCAACCTTCAGACCTGTGTAAGGCGACACCCAACAGGTTAAAAAGTAAATTGCCGTAAGGCAAAACCGGTTAAGTTATAAACTAAATTTGATGGAATTGTACAAGTGTTTTTATTAAAAAAAAATCTTATTATGAATCTAAATAACAAAAACAAATGACAATAAAGTCACATTCCAAACGTCAAACAGCAACTCAGAAATGTCACATAAATAGTTACCAACAAGGTACCGTCACAAAACTCTCAAACGCATACTGTTGAGATAAAAAAGAATGCATTAGTATTCTGCCCGAAGCTTACCGACTTTTTTCTCTTCAAATAAACAAAGAAAATCTACGAATCTACATTTCCCTGGACAGTTGTTGAATGTAATTACATGTTCGGTGTTAACTTACACATGAATACGTCTCTTGAGGATTTTTGCGGTGCGTTTGCGAGTTGTTCTGTACTTAACGTATAAATTGTATTTACACCTATTGTTGTCTAGATTCCACAAATCGATTGTATATCAGTGTAAGAAATTTGTGTGTAAAAAATTTGATATATTTTAATAAATACACTTGTTGTCTTTAGATTATTTTGCACCCCGTACCACCTGTCCAACTCAAATAATCTTTACTTAACTAGATGACCCCCACAGCTTCGCCCGTGGAATATTTCGACCTCCCGTCACTCCTATTTAATCCCGTCGCTTATAAATTATGCAATGATGCAAAAAACTTTGCCCGATTTGTCGACCTACTGTTCTGCTCTCCAGTGTAGTAGCGTAACGATATATAGCCTTTAGCCTTCCTCGATAAATGGGCTCTATCTATCTATCTAACACATACATTTTTTTTCAAATCCGACCTGTAGTTCCTGCGATTAGCGCGTTCAACCAAACAAACAAACAAACTCTTCAGCTTTATAATATTAGTATAGATATAGAAAACTGAAGAGTTTGTTTGGTTGAATAAACGCTGATCTTAGGAACTACATTAGATTTTTTTTTTGTGTTGGACTAAATATATTCGACAGGAGGTCAAAGTATGTCACGGACGAAGCCGTGAGAGTCTCAAATTTACATCAATGCATTGAAATCTGCTTGATTTGTTGACATATTTTGTTACTGCACTAAGTTATTACACGAGGAAGCGTTTTGGTCCATAGGCTACGATGACCACTTTCCATCAAGCAACATGCGGCCCATGTTTGTCTGCCACCTCAGTGATATAAAAAAATGCTTTAAGTATTACATCTGAATAACTAGACTTTCTAATGGTGATAGACTATTTAAATCTGTTCATTAATTCTAAAGTTGACACCCACCAATGTACCACAAATATTGATTATCGGGATATTTGCCATGTCCATTTTCACGATAATCAATATTTTACTTGTGAATGACCATGATAGTTTCAATTCTTACACCAATATTAGTAGATTTTTTGTATTATCACGTCAAAATGGCGTCGCCCGCCTGATGGTAAGCAAAAACGACGACCCGTGATTGTGGCCGCTATCTCAACCCGCAGGGCTCCGATAGCGACTCTCATTTTGACGGCCCAGAAATATGCGATTTTACGCTTCTCTTAAAGGACCCAGGATTGTAAGAGGATATATAAAATCGCAGCAGCACTGCTGCGGCGTATATTTATATCCTTCCTAATTCTTTATTTTGGAATCTTTCCATATGCTTATATTTATACAAAAGTAAGGAGGTTTTTATGTCGGCATTTAAGTCACAGTATATTATTATTATTATACCTACAGTACTTCTATCAATCACACCTAATCCCCAAAGTGGTGGCCGAAGCATATTGTACGACAACATTTCACCGTGTGCTGCTGTGTGTGTGGGACAGGAATTGTCCTACGTAATAGGTGGAGAGCCCATTGACGTGTTGAAATAGACAGACTATGGCTACCTGCTGTAAAAATATTTTAAGCCGCCCATGAGGCGATATTTTAGCTTAACGACTGCCATGTTACTGGTAACCGAGACCAAAGGATTAAAGGTGTCTTCCGAATTACGGAAACACTCGTAATTGGAAATACCACAAAGCGATCACCCATCCGCAAGCAGCCATAGCGAAAGTTGCTTAACGCAGTGATGGTTTACAGAACACTGAGTCAGCGGGACCACGAGAGCTTTATATAAAAGTTTGGAATGAGTTCACTAGTACCTACAATAGCTAGAACTACGAGTAGTACCTGTGGCACCGTTCGCTATGTGAAAATTTCAATTTAAACGGTTTACTTATAGATTCGAAGTAATTGCTTTTAAACGAGGACATACAGACACAAGTGATAATCATAAAGCTTCCGGAATTTGTTGTTTGAGGATCGGAACTCCAAAAAATCTTAAAAATAAATATTAAACGAAATAAATTTGTAACGAAGTTAAATATTAATTTTACGTCCACCACAACAAGGATGGATGTTTTGTGAGTCAACGATTTGGATGCAGATTGTGTTTAATTAAAATATGGAGATTACAAATAAACGTTGTAGGTACCTATTGACCCTTGGGAGGCTTTTATGGACAATAGCTATGTTGATTAAAATGTAATTTTTGAATTTATACTTCTCTTGGCGCGTTAGGGAAAAATAATGGGATTAAATTTTTACGATGCGCGCGCACACCGTCACAATAGCTGACACTTTAAACTTAGCTGATAACTGTTTCCATGAAACCTTATAAGCACCCTGAAGTTAGTTGATAAGTGTTTCCATTACAACTTATACCTACGTTCAAAGTAGTTTTTATTCTTTTCATGTTACTTTTTTCTTAATAATATATCTCCTGTTACAAACAAAGAGTTGTGTTGTTGTGTACATTTTTAAAATAAATTAAATAAATTAAATTGTATAATTTAAATTATTATTAATAATATAATTTATTTTAAAAATTATAGTATTAAGAAACGTTCTGTAATACGGCCCTTAGAATATGAAACTGGCAAGAAATCTTAAGGCCAATCTTTATTATTATTTATAAATTATTAATAATTATAAATTATTAAAATACAGTATGTTAAACGAGTAGGGGCAGGTCTTAATCAGGCAATCTAATCTCCCGTGGTAGAAATTGAACCATAGACACCGATTTCTGTACAATTTAATACGAATTTTATACAAATTTATACTCATAATAATCTTTTATATGAAAATCTCGTATTACAGAGTGGTTTAATTTTCATAATATACTCGCTTCCAATCCTTCAAACATATAAGTTACAGTTCTCTACTATCAAATCTCTAATTCAAATTCCTCATTCATATTTAGACGTCAAACCTCACTTTATACAATGTATTTCATTGTACCCAAAGACAAAATATTTGACTCTATGTCCCTTTGTCTAAAACATGCTACTTACTACTTGACTTGGGGACTTTCGGCGGGAAGAGTGACAAGTGCGGACGATTGTTGTATATTATTTTCGAAAACTAGTTCATTTATCTTGTTTTATGTGCGGGAGTGGTGGTTTCTTGGAAATAAAAGTTGTGTTAACGTGCTATAGTGATAGACAATGATATATAAGCAGTGAAAGGCTGTTTTCTATCTTGCCGCCTAAAGTCTACTGAAACTTCAATATAAGAACCACCATTATACTGAGGGCAAGGACCAGGACCCAGTACTGAGGACTCGACATAGACAAAGACTGGACAGGACTAAATTAGAAGATAAGATTAAAGAAATATGATATAAAAAATAAGATTTGGCTAAAATGTCTTCGTAACCAGGCCATAAACGCCTATTTTTAGCTATAATTATAAAAAAAACTACTTGGCTTAGGGACGTGAACTTGTCTATTTTTTTATGACAGATACTGTTATGATAAACTCGTGTCAAATTCTTAATTCAAATTTAAATTTTTAAACTGAAAACGTTTTTCAGTTACGAGCTGGACTCGAACCAGCGTCTTCTGGTTCAACGCACCAGACGAGTTTATCAACTACACCACCGTGACCTGCTCGAAACTGACGAATTATTCCACCTCTTTATGTCTTAAGGCGACTTAATTCCAACATATTATTTCGAAAATATTTTTACTAATAAACTTACTTATCATTCACGACTTTATCCCCGAATAGGTGGCAGAGTCATACGATACGCCCAAACTTCACTGTAAGCATTCCTGTCCCACGTAAAGCTCATTGCCGTGTTGAAATAGACAGACTCAGTTTATGGCGAACTGCTGTTGAAATCTTTCAAGTCGCCCCTGGTCTTCAACTTAGTTTAACGACTGCCATGTTACTGGTAACCGGGACTAACGGCTTAACTTGCCTTCCGAAGCACGGAAACTAACGAACATAGGTACTAGTAAAGCTAACCGCAATTGATTTTGATACAAAGAGAATACTTATCAATGATGCCACAAATTTCACCCAATTACGGCAAAGAAAAAAGAAGGGTATTGAACTTAGCAATTAATTATTGTTTTTGTTTATATGTAAGTTTCAATAAAATTGTTTATTTTTAGTGTTGATTGCTGGCACTTGGTGGAATTTGCTAGACATACATACATACATATTTTGTCACGCCTTTATCCCCGAAGGGGTAGGCAGAGGCATACCATACGCCCACATTTCACCGTATACATTTTTGTCCCACGTAACAGGTGGTGAGCCCATTGCCGTGTTGAAATGGACAGGTGCATGCTGTGGCGACCTGCTGTTGAATTTTTTTATGCCGCCTCCAAAGCCTTCAACCAGGCTTAAGACTGCCATTTTACTGGCAGCCGGGCTTAACGGCTTAACGTCCCTTCCGAAGCACGGAAATTTAAATTTAATAAAATGTGTCAATTTTAGATGTTAAATTTGGAAGAAATTTTGAACTCGTTGCCTTTTTAGTGTGGTGGTAGCAAAAAGGCTAAGAGGTCTTATGTGCTAGACACTAATTAGCACGACCAATGAAAGTCTTGGTAGTCTCGGACGAAAGTCCTGGTAGTCTCAAACAATTTGCTACACATTTTGAATAAAAACAGTTTATTTACTCCACATTATATACTTTTTCACCTGACCGGTTTTAGATTACGGCATTTTATTAAAAAAAAACTAGATATTATATCTTACTATGGAAATATAATATAGATATTTAAACCCACTATCACAAAGTCCCGACTATGTCCATACTTAAATGGAATGTCGGGACAAAGTTTAAACACTATTTGAAACTTGTTAAATTTTGGACTAAGTCCAAATGCAGATTATAGTATGGTTCGTAGGCTTTAACTGAAAACGAGGTGAATACAATTAAACAGTTATTCAGTTCTGTGAATAACGCACTTCTGATATGTCATCTAACATTCAGAAAAGCAATACCGTAGACTAAACTAGGTGACCCCCCCAGCTTCGCCTGTGATATATTTCGAACTCCCGTCGCACCTATGTATACCTTTCGCTTATAAATTCTACAATAATGCATAAAAATTTGCCCGATTTGTCGACATTTATGACTACTGCTCCGCTCTCCAGGGAAGTAGCGTTATGATATGTAGCCTATAGCCTTCCTCGATAAATGGGCAAACACAAAAGGATTTTTTAAAATCCGACCAGTAGTTCCTGAGATTAGCGGGTTCAACCAAACAAACAAACTCTTAGCTTTATAATATTAAGTTTTTTTTTCTTTTTTACCTGTGTAAATCCTCATGGGTGCTATGCCGGACTCTTACCGACTAAAACCACACTGTGCCCTTCCATTTGTCTATGGCCAGGAGTCCCGGGCTTATAATATTAGTATAGATATGACCCCGAAGTTATATATTGTACAAAAGTAGAGGATAGAAGGAGTCAGGGTAGGCCGAGACTTACAAATGAAGACTACGTGATCGAAAATGAGTTTGACTTTTATTATACTTTTGTTTGCATTTTTATGCTTAGAAGTAATTATTATATAATATGCCTCTGCCACCCTTTCGGAGATAAGGCGTGATAGATAAATAAAAAAGTAATTTTAGATATTATTTTGAAACATTTACAAATTTTCATATAACTCCCTATCAAAAACTAAAACAAAATTTCAATAAACATTAGTTCTTTAGACAAACAGCGCTACAAGACGAAAATCAAATATTTATATGCGAACACAGTGGTTTAGTTGGTTTAAAGTCAAAGATGAAATAGTCTTTGACTTAAAACCGACTAAACCGCGGCCGAATGAAAACGTAATGATTATATTCTCGTCAATGCCACCCGCCATGACAGTTTACGCTAGCTATACCTACCTACTTATTGGTATGTATATTTGATTTGTAATCACAGTCCTGCTAACTCAGTGTTCTGTACATTTAATCTATCGGGAACCATAAGGTTATCCTTCAGAATCAGAATCATATATTTATTTGTAAAACATATAAATATCTATTGTGTGAAAGTAGAGGGTAGAAGGAGTCAGGGTAGGCCTAGACTTACATATGAAGACCACGTGAGCAGATTGCTCAAAAACGGAAAATTCAAAAGTACTCAGATACATGTGTGTATGAAGCGATTGATGAATCTTCAAGAAGCGAAAGAAGTATGCATGGATCGCGAAGCCTGGCGATCTGTTCTCTCTGACTACCCTGTCAGGGATACAGCGTGAAGATAGTTAGTAAAGTAGTACTATAATAATAGATGTCGAATACTATAAAGTCCGCTATGTTTTGTCCCAAGGACGTACAAATATTTGATAAACGGATTTTAGAGATTAAGCTAACGTCAAATTACAATAATAATCACAAATTTCAATTCAAATCAAATAGGTATATTACAACTCATATAATTTACAACTAAGTTAAAAAAGTTTTAAAATCGTTATAAGGCTAAGTTATGAGGTCATCATAATTTGCCTATAGCCGGGAGTTCTTTTTTTTTTGTAATTAATTATGACTTGGTTACTAAGACCTTTTAGACAAATCTTAATTATTTCATATTTCTTCAATCTTCTTAGTATCTAAAATGTCCCCGTCCTCTACGTCTTAGTCAAGTCTAGTCTTAAGACAAGGTCAGTCTCACCCCAGTACAATAGTGGTTGTAATACTGAGGTTTTCAGTGGATTTTGCGCGGCAAGAAATAAAATCGCATTTCACTGCATATATATCACTGTCTAGTTATTTATCATATTTTTAAGGTTATATTTAATGTTAATATTAAGTTAATTTAAGTTGATATTTATTAATATTGTATAATATATTATTTGTCTCTGTTTACAAATATATGATTTCACTGTCTTTCACTATAGCACGTTAACACAACTTTTATATCCAAGAAACCACCACTCCTGCACATAAAACAAGGTAAATGCAGTAGAGAAAATAGGTGTACATTAAGCGTCCGCTCTTGTCATTTTTCCCGCGTAGAATCCCGGGAGTTTCAACTCAACCTATCAGCCATAGACAAATGAAAGAACCGTGTGGTTTTGATTTCCAAACAAGAAACAAAAAACGCCAAACCAAATTTATACCATATATCTTCACGGCGCGATATTTGGACTCCATTATTCATGTTAATTGCTGCTATTACGCTTTAAAAAAAAACTAAATGTTACATGTCATTGCATAAATAAAATCTGATGTTAGTACTTTGTTTGGTTTCTATAGACATTTTGATTTTCAATCACGCCTTATTCCCAAAGAGATGGCGGAGGCATATTTTACGCCCAATTTTCACCATGTGAATAGGTGGTGAGCCTATTGCCGTGTTTAAATAGACAGACGCAGTTTGTGTTAAAAATTATCAAGCCGCTGTCAAATAAGGACTTCAACTTGGCTAAACGACTGCCATGTTACTGGCAATCGGGACCAACGGCTTTACGTGCCTTCCTTTCACGCAAAATCTACTGCATGGATTTTGATGAAGCTTTACAATAATACAGCTTACACATAAGAATAACACATGGGCTACTTTTTTTCACTGAAACTAGTTCCTGTGGCAATAGGAACGGGAAAACGTAACCACGCGGGCGACGACAAAGTAATAAATAATTTGGCACTTTTTAACATAGCGCCATCAAGCCAAACCAAAGTAATATAACCTTCTTCTGCTTTATAAATTCGTTAATATTTTACATAGTAAACACACAAACTTCGAAAAAAAAATTTGTAGAAAATACAAATATCTGTTCTTAGCCGGGAGTCAAACCCGACACCTCGCAGTCGCGCCGAGGCACCTTGCAACACACACAGCGAATAAAAGAAAACTTTACATGCAGTCCACGCTGCGGTGCATAAAAGTCTCCCAATAAAATTTAAGTTTACCATAGTTTACCATTTGTCATCATTTGGCACAGTTGTCTTATTGCTGGGTAATAAATAACTGGGCAATAAGACAACTGGATGTGCGCCAGATCTCTTTAGCTTGCTTTCCATGTCTGTAATTTATGGTCTCGTCGTTTTGCATATAAACATATAAAGCGGGATTTTATAAAGGCTTCTAGACAATAGGATAGATTTTAAAATTCTGTTCTGTAGTATTAGAAGACATTTTTTATTTACAAAAAAAACCTTTATTCCGGTAATAAACTGACGTTAAACTAATTTTAAATACATGTTTCTAATATTATTTCAAATAGTGCGCAAAAACAGCTCGCTGTGTTATGGCGTCGGATCTGATGTCACGCCTAGGTAAACATCAAATTGTATCTACGCGCAGTCTGAGGAAAATTAACAAAATTTTATATTTCATACGTTTAATAATGAATTCTAAGGTTTATAAGTAGCGCAGTAGCACACGCAGTATTTACAACCACATATTACAGAAACGAGAAACTATTGTTTACATAGGCGTGACTTCATGCGCTGTGATTTTTGTATGAGTCAAAATGGCCGATTGCAGTATTTTAATCTTTTATTTCAGTTAAAATCTTATTAATCACAAAGAAAAGTAAATCAGTCTTTTAAATCCTTTTTATAGGTAAAAATTAAAATAATTAAATCTTTCAATATTTTTATTCTGTCGTCACGCCTATTGTACATACATTTAATGTAGCCTAGAATCACCGACAAGGTCAATAATGGAAAATCTCATAGTGAAGAGAAGGTTAACTAAAATAAAACTTAGTATACCCACTTCTGTGGTCAAAGTGGTATAGTAGGGTCAATCACTCTTGCAGTATGTCAAAAATTGAGTGACCAGTAATGCACTGTATTACATTGATTTGAAAAACTAATTATCTTCATGCTGTTTCTCTGATAGGGTAGTCAGAGAGGACAGATCGCCAGGCTTCGCGATCCATGCATACTTCTTTCGTTTTTGCAGATTCATTAGGTAATCGATTCATACATACACGTTTCATAGGATTTGAACATTTTTTTGAGTGTGTGACTGTTTTTACTCAGCGCTGTCTAATCCAAATTAAGCTTTAATTAAGCAACTTGTGCTATAGGATCTAGATATCTGATAAACATAGTTATATATTCCTTAATACATACACTTTATCATAGGAAAACTAAAGAGATTTCCTATGAAAAAGTGTATGTATTAAGGACTTTCAAAGGAAAGAAATAACTTTTTTTTTATTCCGATCCGGGAATCAAAACTGAGACCTGAGTGCGTCAGTCACATACAATACCACTTAGGTCATCGAGGCAATGAATTAACGCTTACTACGTAAAGTGATTTTGGTGATTGTGCCAAGGGTCAAGTCAAACATCAAGGGGGTTTAAGCAGGCAGTGCGAATCCGACAAAAGAACAAAACCCTAAAAAACATCTTGTATTGTGTCAAGAACAAAACGTCTGCCTGGAATTTGGCCGCTGTATTGAAAACAACATGTCAATATCACCCATCTTCTACGCTCCTCGTAGTTTATATTCCAGACCCTGCCTCCTAAATTCTAATACACAAAACCGTCTGAGTTATTTTCGTAGTGGAGTGTGCTCAAATTACGTAGAAATGGGTATGAGTTTCTTTACGTGGGGTCTAACGTAGGGTGAGCATTTATCCTGATATTTGTAGATTATTTCGATTCCAAATCAACAACATTCGATTTACTTTGGATAAGCATTTTTGGATTAACTCTTTATTTATACTTCGAGAACATTGCCATCACTCTGCAAGTCACAATTTAAATACTCGTCAAGTTTTGCAAGGATCGATAAACTCCTATAGGACCCGTCTCGTACCCTTTTTCGGTAAGGGGCCTATCGACAACTTTGACACCGCCCAAATAACATAACCTTGTTTCTGAGCATGCATAGCTCGTAATGTACAAACATCTACAGTATGGAGTTCTTTGTGAGACTTGAAGAAGGTAGACAAAGCGTGTTGTCCTATCGAGAGCTTACCTGGGATTTCCCAGGTAAGATAGAAAAGGGAACTGTTTGGTTTTAACAGTAGAAAACTAGCACAATAAAACAGAGAATTTCCACTAAAAAAATGAAGAAAATGTGGGTTTATTAATGTACTTACTAAACAATACTCGTTTCCAACATAACTATGCAATTAAAGTGATTTATTCTCTTGCTTATTTTAGCCTCTCCAGGCCCTCCGAAAATAGCAATAAAATACTATTGAGGATTTTTAGTTCTGATTTGACAACCCTAGTCTCTGGTAACAAGATGTGTCACAAAAGCTATTATCGGTTATACACTGAAAGGCTAGTGAATGCGGCACGTAACAGCTTACAAATCGTAGTATCGTATCGTACATACCTGTCGTTTGTGATGCTGTGTTTAGTATGTGCTACTGTGGCAAGTTATATTTAGCGTAATACCTAGCAAAATATTAGAGGCTGAAGCGACCTTACATGCTACTTACAAGAGTGAGAAGTCAGACGTAAGTCTCTCATAAAATTCTGAATATTAAAAGTCAAAATAGCTTTAAATTATAGGCAAATATAAGTAGGATCCAGGCTCTAAATACAGGTAGGATTTGGAAGTAACTGGGATTACAATAAGATATAACCGCCTCGGTGGCGCAGTGGTAGTGTATGCGAATGCCGCACTGAGGTCTCGGGTTCGATTCCCGGGTCGGAACAAATATTTGTGTGATTCACAAATGTGTGGTCGGAGTTTGGGTGTTTCCTATGTATAATATTTATGTATTTATATGAGTATATAAGTATGTTTGTCATCTGTCTAGATCCCATACCACAAACTTATATTAGCTTACTTTGAGCAAGATGGCGCTGTGTGAAAAAAGTCCCACAATATTTACACAATATTCTATTTATATGAAAATATAAATAGAAGCACTACCTAGCGTACTACGTTATTTAGCCTTATAATTATTTCCCATGCTTCTATGAAAGAAATAAAGAAAAATTATTACTTGTCTACAAGGTCCAATGTGCAGTCCTAAAAGGATCGTCTTCCGATGGCATATTTTGGTGACGTCACGCGCGTATTTCAATTTGGTTACGTTTACGTGGTCACTACTACTTAAGAACTTTTCAACATTATCAGGGGTTCCACCGTACACCAAGTAACTCACCTGGCTATCTTAGTAACCCAAGATCCTTTTTGGATCTCATTTCTATGGACTAGCTGATGCACATGGTTCCGCCGACGTGATTTTGATTTCCGAGTAAAAGATTTCAGAGTACCATTTATCTGTATACAATAGTTTGAGCCAATTTGATTAATAGGTGAAAACGTTATTTAGTAACAAATATCCAAATATCTTTACCAACTTTTACACTAAATTATATTAGCAGGATGTTTCTTTTTCATGTGACTTTCAGCTTCTTGATAATATCATTTGAAATAAATTCCTCAAACACTCGTATACCTGTGATAAGTATTTCATTTCGGTCCATCTCTTATGAACTCCTAACGCAATAAGACGGGGTGCTTTGTGCGCGTGTGTATATGTATAGAGTAGCTCATAAATAGGTAAACCGATTATTTTTTAGTGTTTTGTAGCGATTGTTCTTGACATATTTGTAACATAGAACATTTTTTTTAGATATTAGCTAACTAACTAACATCATGAAAAAATGTTCTAGCAGGTTGCTGGTGTTTTAAAAATGACTTGTACCCAAATATACGAGGGTAAATCCAAAAGTTCGTAACCTGACCATGAAAATCAAAGAAACGTGGGTGTAAATTATTTTTTATTTTTCTACATAGTCACCATCTAGTTCAATGCACTTCTTCCATCTGAACTGCAACTTATTTATACCTCCAAAAAAAAGGGTTCCGGAAGGTCGTCAAAATAACCATTTACTGCATCTATGACCTCTTCTTTGGTTGAAAATTTCGAACCACCTAATTGTTTCTTTAAATTCGGAAATAAATGATAATCCGAGGGGGCTAAATCCGGCGAATAAGGTGGGTGGGGCAATAATTCGTAACCACAATTATGGATCTCAGCCATTGATTCGGCAGAAGTGTGAACCCGTGCGTTGTCTTGATGGAACGAAACTTTATTACGCAACATACCCGGCCGTTTTCTTTGATTTCTTCGCGAAGCCGTCGTAAAAGGTTAAAATAATAACTTGAATTTATAGTTTGGCCTTTTGGTAAATAATCCACAAAAATGATTCCCTTCGCATCCCAGAATACCGAAGTCATGTCTTTGTTACTCGAAAAAACGACCTTAGCTTTCTTCGGAGTGGGTGAGCCGGATCTTTTTCATTATTTCGATTGTTGCTTGGATTCGGGAGTATGGTGGTGAACCCAGCTTTCATCCATAGTAACAAACCGGGTTAAAAAATCCTCGGGATCTGCCTCAAAAAGCTCCAAACAGTCACGCGAAATTGTAAGCGAACGCGTTTTTGTTCGACTGAAAGAAACCTAGGCACCCAACGAGCAGAAACCTTATGGAACCCCAGTTCTTGAGTTATGATGTTTCGAATCCGACCATAACCGATGCCTGTGATCTCAGCTATCTTATTGATGGTCAATCTTCGGTCATTTAGTATTAGATCACATATTTTATCGATGTTTTCCTTGGTGGTAGACGTTTAAGGCCTTTCACACCTAGGATCATCTTCAACGCTCTCCCGACCTCGCTTAAACTCAGCTACCCATTTTTTTACACAGGTACAGGATGGAGCAGATTTTCCTAATGTGCTCACTATATCTTCATGAATATGTTTTGGTGATAGACCTTTTTTATGCAGGTACTTAATCACTGCGCGATGTTCGATTTTGTTATAAATAAATAAATATCCATCACGCCTTATCCCCGAAGGGGTGGCAGAGGCATATTATATGCCCAGTTTTCACCGTGTGGATTCCTGTCCCACGTAATAGGTGGTGAGCCCATTGCCGTGTTGAAATAGACAGTCGCAGGTTGTGGCTACCTACTGTTGAAATTTTTCAAGCCGCCCAGAAGGCCTTCAACCAGGCTTAACGACTTTACTGGCAACCGGGACCAACGGCTTATCGTGCCTTTGGAAGCACGGAAACGCTCGCAAATGTAAATGCCACAAAGTGGTCACCCATCCGAGGACCAGCCATAGTGAAAGTTGCGTAACTCAGTGATCGTTTACAGAACACTGAGATCGCGGGGCCACGAGCGCTTTTTCATTCTTGAAAATCTTTTCCGATACTCTTAAACAAATATCCACAAAAAAAGAATTCGCGCTGACTAACTGAATCAAACTTTGCTCACTTGCTACTGAATAACCATAGTACAGATGGAGGGTAGATTTAAAAAAAAAAGCATTGCTTTATCTATGGTAGGCCACGAACTTTTGGATCCACCCTCGTATTATTTTTGAGTCAGTTTTTCGGTTATTTAATTTTTGCTAGATATATCATTATTTTTTTGAAAATTATGTATTCTGCTCTGAATATTTCATAATTTCCTAAGTGATTACTGATGTAATGTATCTTGTGTTGATCTCGAGGAAAACCATAAATCGTGACCAAATGATACATTGGCTTTATGTGGTAGCATGTGCATTCTTTAGTAATTACAATATTATTTTAAAGCGCTCTTGGCCCCACTGACTCAGTGTTCTGTAAACGATCACTGCGTTAAGCAACATTCGCTATAGGTGGTCCTTTGATCCCACTTTGTTGAATTTACCGTCTGTAAGAGATTGCTCTTTAATGATACCGCCCTTTGTACATTTTTGAGATTTTCTTAACATGAGTGTTAAAAGTTTATTCTTTTCAATATTACTGGATTTAAAAATATTTCACATAAACCCGTAATATGTCTATAAGTATACATCTAATAGCTTGTCAGATCTTCGGCGATGCCAAGGAGGGATTGTGGAGATGCGATCACTTAGAAAATTGTGCGGCGTTACTATGGCCGACTGAATACGTAACGAAGTGATACGCAATATGGCAGGTTTGAATGATAGTGTCAGCATTAAGCTGGAAAAGGGCATGCTCCGTTGGTTTGGACACGTCCAAATAATGAGTGAGGAACGATTGACGAAGAATATATATTGTGCGAAAGTCGAGGGTAGAAAGAGTCAGGGTAGGTAGACTTACATATGAAGACCACGTGAGCGGTTGCTCAAAAACGGAAAGGTCAAAAGTACTCGGATACCCAGACGTGCGTGTATGAAGCGATTGATGAATCTTGAAGAAGCAAAAGAAGTATGCATGGATCGCGAAGCCTGGCGACCTGTCCTCTCTGACCTCACCGTCAGGGATACAGCGTGAAGATAGTTAGTTAGTTAATTATTTTCTTAAATCTCTAACCCTATCTTCTGATTAATTTCGATGCAGGTTCCAAGACACTCCAGACAGACAGACTGATCTCCTATGTCTTTAGATCAATCTAACATCTCTTGTATTGTGAACATTCAGAATAAGACGACTACTCTCCAACATAAGCACCGCAAGTTTGTTTGCCACTATAGTGACATAAAAATCTAACAAAAACGGAAAAGTCCTCGGATACTCAGACGCGCATGAACGAATCCACAGGAAGCGAAAGAAGTATGCATGGATCGCGAGGCCTGACTATCTGTCCTCTCTGACTACCCCGTCAGGGCGTAAAGATAGTTAAAACGTTACAAATAGTTATTAAGCAATCCTACTAATATTATAAGCGTGAAAGTTTGTAAGTATGGATGTTTGTTACTCTTTCACGCAAAATCGACTGTATGCATTTTGTTGAAACTTTACAATAATATAGTTTACACATCAGAAGAACACATAGGCTACTTTTACTTTAACAACTTTCTGTGGGAAATGGGAACGGGAAAACTTCACCACGCGTGCGTAGCCATAGGCGTCAACTAGTGTAAAATAAAATACCGTTCACATAAAACACAGTTCCTAATTAGCTGAATAATGACCTATGTACATAATTAATTAGCACTTAAGTATACAGCTCTATCACAACGGAATAAAGTCTATATTACCCTGTAGTTGTTTTGAGAGCTATCTCTTGTCTAGTTTACTAATTTCGTACGGGATTACTTAGCTAAATTAATGTTTTGGCTACTTGCTTACTGGAATTTCATTTTAAAGGAAGCTAAGTTAGTTCTACCTGTTCAGAATCCGACATAAATTTGAGAGGATCTCTGCGTAACAATTTAAGTCGCTTTTGTGCAAATACAGGTGCTTTGTTTAAAAAAAATAATAGTATAATGGGCTCTTATTACCATATCTTGAAAAGAAGTGCTCGTGGCCCGCTGACTCAGTGTTCTGTAAACGATCACTGCGTTAAGCAACATCCGCTATAAGTGGTCCTTGGATGCGTGACCGCTTTGTGGAATTTACATTTGCGAGCGTTTCCGTGCTTCAGAAGGCACGTTAACCCGTTGGTCCCGGTTGCCAGTAAAATGGCAACCGTTAAGCCTGGTTAAAGGCCTTACAGGCGGCTTGAAAAATGTCAACTGCATGACCTGCTGTTGACATTTTGTCTGCGCCTGTCCAAAGTACGGTTAATTTCAAATTGGTTCGATACGGTTCGGGTAGTTCAGTGGCTAGAACATTGCCCTGGTTAGGCAAAGGTCTCGGGTTCAATCCCCGTCTCAATTCTGCGAGCGTTTCCGTGCTTCGAAAGGCACGTTAAGCCGTTGTTCCCGGTTGCCAGCAACATGGTAGTCGTTAAGTCAAGTTAAAGACCTTATGGGCGGTTTGAAACGTTAGGGTGGGTTAGTAGTAGACCAACTACCCCAAGTCAACAAGTTAAGGAAAATTAGGTAGGTGAGAGCTTGAGAGATAAATTAAGCGACGAGACAATTTAAATACAACAGTATGTATATTAGATAGATTGAAGCGCTCGTGGCCTCGCGGTCTCAGTGTTCTGTAAACGATCACTGAGTTACGCAACTTTCACTATGGCTGGTCCTCGGATGGGTGACCACTTTGTGGCATTTACATTTGCGAGCGTTTCCGTGCTTCGGAAGGCACGTTAAGCCGTTGGTCCCGGTTGCCAGTAAAGTGGCAGTCTTTAAGCCTGGTTGAAGGCCTTATGGGCGACTTGAAAATTTCAACAGCAGGTAGCCTGCGTCTGTCTATTTCAACACGGCAATGGGCTCACCACCTATTACGTGGGACAGGAATCCACACGGTGAAAAGTGGGCATATAATATGCCTCTGCCACCCCTTCGGGGATAAGGCGTGATGGATATTTATTTATTTATTATGTATATTAGAATTTTAAGTACTTAGTTACATTCAGGGCCGGGTTCGATGCAATGATTCCGAGGAAATATTATTTAAGTATCAGTCTTGGAAGTCCCTCCGCGTGTCCGAGATGGAGGGAAGGACTTAGCTTGCGCTAGGAGGCGGCGGCGTAGGCGCGGCGCTGGTGCGACAGGACACGACGGCGGGCGAAGACGGGAAGAAGAGGAGATAGAAGACGAGACCCTGTGAACAAAGGAAAAGGTGTCAGTATGTAATTTTACATACCGCTAAGCGGGACACAGAGGAACTCCCTCTTTAACTCCCTATTAAATTGCATTCACAGGAACCCTTGTGATGTTCCCTCATCAACACGGCAAGAAGGTGGGTAGGCAACCGGTAACATACAACGAGTACGCTGCAGTATTAAATAGCATTTATAGAATTCCACTGTTTTCAAACATAACGTGATTTACTGGATGCCCTGTGAATGCTAAAATGTTAAACCCTGTAGAAATGTAATTATTAAAATTTTATTATAGGAGCTTAACCGGATCAGTGTAAGTGGAGAACGTGGCGAGATAAAGAGGTTGATGCGCTTAGAGTCAACCGTTTTATTTGGCCACTACCCACACCCCTACTCTGTCGACTAGTGAAGAGACACAACTGATCCCATAGTTTTGTGAATGAATTGACCTCACCAGTCGACAATAATCGACTAATTAAACAAAAAAAGAAAACTACATTACTAAAGTTTCAACAGCAGATTGCCAAAACCTGCACCTATCAATTTCAACACGGCAATGGCCTCACCGTCACCAGTAACAGAAATGCATACGGTAAATGTCAGCATATATGGTATACCTCTGCTTACCCCTTCAGGGATAAAGGCGAAAAAATAAAAGAAGTGTTAATAATAAATGAACCTCTATTTAGTAAACAGATACATTTTCACCATTTTCACGTAACGAAAATAAATTGTACACCAATTTAAATCAAAGTATTACAAGTTAATCTAAATGTATACAAACTTTATGTAGAGCTTCTCTGAAACTCTTACATCGACTCTAGAATACAAACGAGGATTAAAACGTTTTCACAATTAATAATTCGAAAGATTATAGCTCTATTTTGAATCTAGAGTACGTTGTAAAGCTTTTCTTTATGTAGACGAGGTTGTTATTCCCACTGGAAAGCACTGGGTTAAAATGAAAGCCGAAATGCCCAATATACTTTTTATAATATACATAAAGTAACTACAACAATGATTATTGAGTCCTTAAAATAATATTGACATGTAAATCTATAATATAATCGGAACACAAACAATGCGAGATTTAATATTCGTGTACAACGCCATCTATCGGTGTTGTGGTATTTTGTTTTAAATTCTGCTTACTTAAATCCTAAACATTATGCGTTATTTGAATAAATGCCGAAATTCTCGCAGTACTGCTAACTCGTGTTCTGAAAACGATCACTGTGTTCTACAACTTTCGCTGCAGCTGGTCCTCCGATGGGTGAGCGCTTACGGACTAATTATGAGTAATGAAAGCACTCATAACATAAAACCACAGGATTTCCTTCTACGAACGCTTTCGTGCTTCGGAGGGTTCCCAGTTGCCAGTAACATGGCAGTCGCTAAGCCAAGTTGAAGGCCTTATAGGCGGCTATAAAATTTACAGTGCCATTAACATGTGCCTGTCCACTTCAACACGGTAATAGCTTCACTACCTGTTACGGGGACGAAAATGCATACGGTAAAATGTGTGCGTATAGTATGCCTCTACCTTCCCCTTCAGGGATAAAGGCGTGGCAATATCATCATCATCCGGTCCTAGTTGAGTCTCGTGACGCTCGGGATCCGCACATGCATGTGCAAGCCAAAATATGTATGTATGTAAATGCGACCTCAAAAACAAATTAAATACACACATAGGAAATTTTGACCATCGAAACAAGATATAAAAAATTAAAATTCTAAACACAATACATTTCCCAAAATAGGCTTTCACTAAACATTATTTACGGCTCTACATTAAGTTTCCGTAACCTGCCGAACATCTAAGCGCCATAACTCTTAATAGTTCTGCCAAACAAACCAATATGTAGAGACGGCTTTGTCCATTCTCCGAGAGACGTGTCGCCTCTATAATCGTCTGTAATATGTCAGCAAAAAAGCTCGTATATATTCCGGTAGCGTCTCAAGACTAGTGTCGCCCTTAGGGAATAGACTGGACTCTACCTAGAGCAAAGAGTTTATTTTATTTTGTTATGTGGCGTCTAGAATTTTACGAGCACGTACTCCTTGTATTTTGTAGTTTCCTTATTTGGGAAATTGGAAAATGCTTTACCTCTCTCGCTTTATACCTACCAAGAGAGGGAAAGACGGGTTTTGTGCAGGATAGACATACATTTTGCAACGATGCTGATTTTTTGTGGGTACCGATCTTTTATCTGTATGTGATTTTTTTTTGTATTTGTTTTTTTTTTTATCATACTTTATGTACGGTAAAAAACGGTACGCAGAGACTATGTCTTTCCACTTGCTACGAACCTGGCATACAACATTCGCTTCCTCTACTTTCATAAGTGTTTTCATACACACACGCCGGTGAAGGGTACTCTTGACCTGACCTTTTCCAAAATGTCTTCTATTTGATTGACATAATGTACGTCGAGGTCGCCGCTTACCAGTTTGCCCATTCACTCTCTTCAAATAAATCTGTTGCGTTAGTCTACTTTCATCCATTCTCTCCACATGTCCGAACCATCTACGCATACCTTTTTCTATCTAAGTCACTACATCGTCTACCATACCGCAGTGTTCCCTTATTACACTGTCTTTCCTTTCCTTTCTTTGTCCATCAATTTCACTCCAGCTATACTCCAACTGTCTCGTAGTACTAACTAACTACCTAACTCGTGGTACTAAAATGTAGAAAATGGTTATTTTGTTAAACAACTTTTGGCGCATTTTGTAAATTAAACACAATGAATTAATAATCTGTGACACATTTAGTGAATCAAAGAGAATAATACTCGGAATTAATTAAAGCTGCCGTATTGATAAATGTTGGCAACCACTGACCTCCGCGTGATCGGACATAAATTTTCCCTTCGGAACCTTTCCGTTACCCCACTAAGCCCTGTAACAAACGTTTCGCTAAAACCTTTATTGTATTAGTATACCTTTTTTTAATGGCAAAATAATTAGATAGCTCTGACGATCAAATACATTTCAAAAAGTTCTTTACGACATTTTTTTAAAGCTATAAAAAAATTCTCATACGTAGATAAAGAAGTTTTACTTATGATAAAGAAGTTTCGCTTCAAAACAACATAGCGCCGTAACCAAATAATGTGATGGTATTTTTTCACTGCTATAATTTTTTTTTTAAATAAAGAAGTTTAACTTCAAAAATGAAATAAGATTTAAATATAAAATTATTTGGTCCTAAATTTTGTAGTCATAAAGCATCTCACCCCCTGTTACATGGGACAAAAATGCGTTCGGTAAAATATGAGCGCTTGCCACCCTTTCGGGAATAACGTAACTAACTTCGTGACTACAAGTAAGTATCTATAATTTAACACTAAATAAATAAATAAATAAATATCCATCACGCCTTATCCCCGAAGGGGTGGCAGAGGCATATTATATGCCCACTTTTCACCTTGTGGATTCCTGTCCCACGTAATAGGTGGTGAGCCCATTGCCGTGTTGAAATAGACAGACGCAGGTTGTGGCGACCTGCTGTTGAAGGTTTTTAACCCGCCCATGAGGCCTTCAACCAGGCTTAACGACTGCCATTTTACTGGCAACCGGGACCAACGACTTAACGTGCCTTCCAAAGCACGGAAACGCTTGCAAATATAAATACCACAAAGTCGTCACCCATCCAAGGACCAGCCATAGTGAAAGCTGCGTAACTCAGTGATCGTGTACAGAACACTGAGACCGCGGGGCCACGAGCGCTTCTATTATTCAACACTAATACAAAACTACCATCGTAGATAAAAAATCCCTCAATGACCCACACATGAATCAAACGGTCTCTGCATATTACCCTCCTAGGTGACCCCCTCCGGCTTCACACGTGACGAACTCCCCTCGCACCTATTTAATCCCGTTGCTTAAAAATTCTACAATAATGCATTAAAATTTTCTTGATATGTCGACATTTATGACTACTGCTCCGCTCTCCAGGGTAGTAGCGTGATGATATATAGCCCATAGCCCGTCTCTATAAATGGGCTATCTATCACAAAAATATTTTTTTAAATCCGCCAAGTAGTTCCTGTGATTAGCGCGTTCAACCAATCAAACAAACTTTTCGGATTTACAGTATTAGTATAGATGAAAAGTTGTGGTTAACAATGATTTTATCAAATTCTACGGTACATTAGACTTTGAATGAGCCCTAACTTAGAATAATAACTTTAGTGAGCGATGTTCATTATTACTAAATAAACGGCTTTACTCACGTGTATATTTCGGGATAGCCCGACTACGTTTCGGACCTAACGGAGGTCCTTCTTCAAAGGAGCCTCAAGCTACGTCGGAAGCTGCGCTGGCACTGCCATCTAGTCGGGCTATCCCGAAATTTACACGTGAGTAAAGCCGTTTATTTAGTAATAAAGCCCTAACTTATTTGCCGACATAAAGATAATGATTCCTCACTATTCCAACTACACACAGTAAATACACAAATCTGTACATTATCTGTATACTCGTACAAATAACTAGCTGTGAGTAAATATTAAATCATTGAGACTTGTAATTACTTCGATGTTTAATAACACGTATGCATAGAGAGTATGATGCCTTTTAAGTTATACGATATTCATTACTTCATCGACTGCCTCGGTGGCGCAGTGGTAGTGTATGCGACTGCCGCGACTGAGGTCCCGGGTTCGATTCCCGGGTCGGAAAATATATTTGTGTGATCCACAAATGTTTATTTCGGAGTTTGGGTGTTTCCTATGTATAATATGTATGTATTTAGAAATATATAAGTATGTTCATCAGTCGTCTAAATCCCATAACAGAAACTTATATTTGCTTAACTTGGGGTAGACTGCGGTGTGTAAAAAATACGAGAAAAAAAAATGACCCACAATATTACTTAGTGTGACGTCATGGCTACCTGCAGTCCAGCGCGGGAGCCAGGAGCGCAGTGTCTTGCCCTCGCGACCTTACGTCCTCCACAGCGAAATATATAACGGGCCGCACTGGCGGTCCTCGGCCCTTCTTCTGCTGTAGCTGCTCACCAGGTGAAGTCTTACTTCGGGACGCGTCTCAACAATCTTGCCTACCGAACCCACCCCTCATCATCTATCACCCTAGCTTATCTAAAACGTAAATTCTAAATTGCTTTGTATAACGTTTAATGAACTTAATAATCTCATGTACTTGCAAATGCATTTTTCCTTCATCTCTGTGCGTAAGTCATCCTAAATTCACCCTCAGCCTACCCCCTCAACGTTACATTGGTAAAGCGTAAGGACCGGTGAATTAGTACCTACAGACATTTGAAAGGCTTACGTCAATATCACCTCTAAGTGGACATGATAACTTAGGAAATAAGAATTTAAACTGTCATGATCATTCACATAAGTAAAATAGAATAGAATAGAAATATTCTTTATCGTACAACATATTAATATTTAGAAGTATATGGAATACAGGTTTTGAAATGTACAATGTTGATAAAATAATTATATTATACAATATTAATAAATATCAACTTAATATTAACATTAAATATAACCTTAAAAATATGATACATAACTAAAATATATTATTAAAAGAGGTCCCTTTAGGCAAGGTTCCGAAGATACTGGCAGCGTTCCCCCTTTGAATAGCTAGACTAATTCTTTGTCCGAGGTAGCTGCCAGCTCTTCGGGCTCCTGTGATGTCGACTAACCTTTTCGCAATTTCCTTAAAAAGCCTTATAGCGCTAGGACCCCACGGACCAAGAGTCTCGACACCGAATGGGACAAAATCATATTCGGAGCCAAGACCCCTGTATTTGAATGCTTTAGCTTTTTCAGCCGCTTCACAAGCCGAACCAGCTCTGTTGTCAGTTCCATGTAGATTGGAAGGGGCCAGCGTGTCTGAACAGGTTGCATCCTATACCAGCACCCGTCCCATCTTCCCTGGAATCAAACTCATACCGTCCGATGTCTTGCCATCGTCTCTTGCAATACCAGTTGGCTCAAGTAGACTTGGCACGTTGACGGTGGCAAGGGACCGGCGTAATAACGTTAAGTGCGGCATGTCTCGAGAAGCGGCCCGCAATTTTTTGGCATGACAGTCCGTGATGTCCTAACTTATCGACATCACTGCCACAGGGACATTTATGAGGAGCGCAGACCGGAACCCCAAGCCGTAGACAGGTTGCGTTTCGGAGCGTGTCAGGCTCAAGAAAAGTTCCTGTATTTGACGAAGGGTACGCGTGAAGCCAGTAGCCGGCCTCATGCGCACCCACGGCCAAAAGCCTAGCACGTGCCGAAACTGTACTACAGCTCAAAAGATTGTCATAAGTCAATTTTCAGCTTATGTTGATAAAAATATTGATTATCGGAATATTTACCATGTCTTCTTTCAATTCAATGTTGTAAAAACAAAAAAGAAATCGTGCCTAATATGCGTGTCGTTACAGTGACTATTGCGTGTCGTGATCGAGTTCGAGAAAACATTGGTAGTGGTGTTGTTCGGTGTAAACGAACTAGAAGGAGGGTAGAACGATATATGTGCTAGTGACAACATTTCAACCGCAGTGTCTCCAATTACTCATGATCATGGCGCTTGCAACAATGCTGAAATATGGAATGCTCGCGTGTAAAAGTTGACATGGAAAATATCCCGATAATCAATATTTTACTTATGATAAATAAATAAAAAATATTGTGGGTCATCTAGCCCAAACTAAACTATTTTAAATACATACATAATATACATAGGAAACACACAAACTCCGAAACCAACATTTGTCGATCACACAAATATTTGTTCTAACCTGGGAATCGAACCCGGGACCTAAGCGCGGCAGTTGCATACACTATCACTGCGCCACCAAGGCAGTTCATGATAACTGACGGGCAAGGATACAGTGATTTTGGAGTTCCGTATTTCAAAAGAAATTTGAAAAACCATAACCACCTTGTTGGATCACTAAGTAAAGTCTACGGTTCTAGAAGGTAAAAAAGTCAAAATTCTAAGTTAAACGTACAAAGAAGTCTGTTTATGACTCAAAAAACGTATTTTTATAGTACCCTTGATGGACAAGTCCAACTGGCAATAATATAGTAAGTGTCCCATAATCTTTTATTTTAATACATTATCCGACTACGACACGACTACGACAGACTTAGGATCTTATAAAATCGTGTAGTGTAATAACGCCTTGTGTACAATTATGTACGAGTAACTTTTGTCAACCTTTGCAATGTCACAGATTGCGCCGCTACGCATATATTTTAGAAATCTGTATCAAGTTTGAAGTTTGAGAGTTCATACATTAATTGAACTAATTAATTATGCATAACATTGCGTGAACTCGCCGTAAATTCAAACCACATTACGTTTAATAAATAATTCATATTTTAATTTATTCATTTACAAATGTTTTATATTTAAACAAATCGGTCTTAATTTGTGAGTAAACTAAGACTATTAATTGAGCGAAGCTCCCATGGAGCGACTTCAATGTTTTGTAACACCGGGCAGAACTTCGCCATTTCTTTTACGTTTTCGGATTTTTTTTCTGCTACGGAAATCTATTTAAATTATGCAGGTCGTGACGAAGCCCGAATTTCAAAATTCGATCTAATAAAAAAGTTATCCGCAAAAATCATGTTGTCTATGGGAAAATATTTAGTTTGATTTAACGCTTCGCTCAAATTTATGCTGCTAGCATAGGTTACACCTTTGCGACTGCGGCTACCTAGTTAAAAAAGAGAGAACTAGAAATGTAATACTTCTCATAAATTTCTTCGCATCGCAGTCTTCACGTTGTAGCGTTCCCAGAAGACTGGCAGCATTTCCACGTTGTATGGCACAGAGATTTTATTTCATTTTTAAATATGCGTACCGCGCTAAAAGAAGCCAGGGAGGTAGCGTAATTATATATAGCCTATAGCCTTACTCGATAAATGGGCTATCTGAAACAAAAATATTTTTTTTAATTCGATTAGTAGTTCCTCAGATTAGCGCGTTCGACCAAACAAACTCTTCACCGTTAAAATATTAGTATAGATTTATTTAGAAACTTAACAGTTACGTTACATATCTCATAGATGAAGTTAAACATTGTAATGGACTCTTAGCCTATAATAAAGATTATGTAAAAAACTTCATATACTAATATTATAAAGCTGAAGAGATTGTTTGGTTGAACGCGCTAATCTCAGGAACTACAAATCGGATTTGTAAAATTATTTTTGTGTTAGATAGCCCATTTATCAAGGAAGGCTATAGGCTATATATCATTACGCTACTACACTGGGGAGCAGAGCAGTAGTCAAAAATGTCGACAAATCGGGCAATTTTTTATGCATCATTGTAGAATTTATAAGCGGCGGGATTAAATAGGTGCGATGGGAGGTCGAAATATTCCATGGGCGAAACTGTGGGGGTCATCTAGTAAATAATATAATTTACATACAATTAAGTAGGTATAACTACTGGAGACAAAGTTTTTAATGGAACGTAATTTAAGGCTTGGTATTCCTGCCGAGGCCACGCTTTTGAGTTTTTTTAAAACAATGCGAATCGTAGAAGAAAGGGTTTTTGATTCTGAAAAAGAGATATATGTTAGTTAAGGATTTAAGCTAGTCAAAATGGCTTTCTGTTACAAAATCGAATAAACTTCACTTGATAGAAAAACATCCCAAAGTTGCCCCCTTTCAAAATGTTTTTTCAAAACCAAATCTAAACTACAGACAATTTTTATACACAACTATAGCTACTAAATATTTATAGACATAATGGCTTACTTTGGCTATATACAGTGATTTTTATAAAACAAATGTTTAAATAATATCAGATTCGCGACGCTGAGGCCTGATCAGTCGCGCGCTGGCGCTTACTGAGGTAGGGCCTGTGTTAGGTTTTTTCGTTGCGCTCCCCTTGCTATTTTTTCGCAATGGCATAGTATATTTATGAGAGCAGTAAGCATTCCATCATCATCCGAGCATCTGTCCCAGTTGCATCTCCCGACGCCCGGAGTTAGCTTTATATAGTGTATATATATGAGAGTTATATACGCAATGGACTCACCACTGGTGAATAGTGGGTATATATAATAATATGCCTCTGCCACTCTTTCGGAGATAAGGCGTGATAGATAAATAAAATTTAAGAGAGTTTTAATATAAAATAAAGTACCTACACTTCACAGAAGCGTTAGAATTATCCCTGTAAGTAATATAAAATTGAACCCGCTACCCGCAGGTTAAAAGTCAGTTATATAACCAACTGAGCCAGTGGGCCGGTCAATGTATGTTTACCTATAAAGAAATTTGATGAATAGATTCTGAAGCTTAAACATACCGACTGCCACTGGCTGAAGTAATCAGTGCAGTTGTTATATTTAAGCTTCGCTTCGCATAAATTATTACAATTATATCCAAGACCTTTGTTTTATGCTTTCAGTATTAATTATTTAAGTATATTTATAAATATATTAGCCACCACTTTATCCCCGAAGGTGTGGCAGAGGCATATTGTGGTGAGCCCAATGCCTGTGTTCAAATGGACAGGCTCAGATTGTAGCGACTCGCTGTTGTAATTTTTAAGTCGCTCAAAAGTTATTCACTTGACTTAACGAGTGTCGATTGCAACGTTAACGTGTCCTTCGAAGCACGATAACGCTGGTAAATGAAATGCTACAAAGCGGTCATCCATCCAAAATCCGAGAGAGTTTCTTAAATCAGTGATCTTTTACAGAAACCGGTTTTACGAATCCGCAATACAGTCGCTTTATAAGGACTGTAAGGCTTGCGTGCGAGTAGGGGGGGGTGTGTCACCTCTTTTTGATGTCTGTACAGGCGTCAAACAGGGTTGTGTCATGTCCGCCTGGCTGTTCATAGTGTATCTGGACAATTGCCTGCAGAAGTTGAAAGATTGTGATATGGGTGTGAATTTGGGTGACTTTTCAGTAAACTGTCTGCTGTACGCTGATGATGCGGTGCTCATGGCCTCATCAGAAGCCGACCTTCAGGCATTAGTCACCAATATGAAAGAGGAGTGTGAAAGTAAGGGTCTTCGCTTGAATGCAAGTAAGACTAAGGTTCCAGTATTTGACAGAGATGACGTAAGAACTAAATGCGAGATTAGGGTAAACCAGGAACATCGAGAGCAAGTGAATGAAATTGTGTATTTAGGAAGTATGTTTAGCGCGGATGAAAGATGTGATTCGGATGTAGAACGGCGAGTAGCTGCCGGAAACAAAGTTAACGGTGCTTTGTCCCAATTAGTAAAGCGACAAAGCATCGTAAAAGAAGCACGACTGACGATTCATAACGCAGTGCTAGTGCCAACTTTGCTTTACGGTAGCGAAACCTGGGTATGTCAGCAGATGCATGAAAGTAAATTGAATGCTGTGGAGATGCGATCACTTCGAAAATTGTGCGGCGTTATCTTGGCCGACCGAATACGTAACGAAGTGATACGCAATATGGCAGGTTTGAATGAAAGTCTCGACGTTAAGCTGGAATAGGGCGTGCTCCGTTGGTTTGGACACGTCAATCAAATGAGTGAGGAACGATTGACGAAGAATATATATTGTGCGAAAGCAGAGGGTAGAAGAGGTCAGGGTAGGCCGAGACTTACATATGAAGACCACGTGAGCAGATTGCTCAAAAACGGAAAGGTCAAAAGTACTCGGATACCCAGACGTGCGTGTATGAAGCGATTGATGAATCTTGAAGAAGCGAAAGTAGTATGCATGGATCGGGAAGCCTGGAGATCTGTACTCTCTGACTACCCCGTCAGGGATACAGCGTGAAGATAGTTAGCTAGTTAGTTAGTTAATAATCCCAACATTTTAACGCGAAGGTTTTTTGCGCTTTAGTGGATCTGGAGAAAGCATTTGATAAAGTTGTGAGAGAAACTCTGTGGTACTCGTCCGTGTGGCCTGGCTGGCCGTCTACACCATATCCGGGCAGAATATGGTGTGGACGGCCAGCTGTTGCTGGCGATACAGTCTCTTTATACGGACTGTAAAGCTTGCGTGCGACCAAGGGGGAGGTTCACCTGGCGCCTCTTTTTGACTTCTGTTCGGGCGTCAAACGGGCCGTCGACGGTCCGCCTGGCTTTTCATAGTGTATCTGAATAGTTGTACAAAAGTGTGGTTGCAAAAGTTAAAAGATTATGATGTGTTGTAAAATTGGAAATTTTACAGTACTTTGTCTGTTGTACGCTGATGATGCGGTAGTGATGGTCTCATCAGAAGCCGGCCTTCAGGCATTAGTCACTAATATAAAAATGAAGGTCTTCGCTGCATGTTAAACTAACATTCGGGTATTTGAAAAAGAAAAAGTAAGAACTAAACGCAAGATTTGGGTAAACCGGCAACGTTTAAAGCAATTGAATGAAATTGTGTACTTAAAGAGAATGTTTAGCGCAGATGGAAGATATGTTCTGAAGAACAACGGTGACTAGCTGCCGAAGACAGGAATATAACATTATGATTTTTTGATTTTAATATTACTTAAAAAAATAGAGTATAATGAGTACGGGACATTTCATTTTGGTACTTGTACATAAAGCCTAAATTTGTTATTAAATATATCATCATAAACTACTACTAATATTATTAACGCGAAAGTTTGTAAGTATGGATGTTTGTTACTTGCACGTAAAACTACTGAATGGAATTTAAATAAACTTTACCTTTTTTTTTCTGTGTTCTGTTATCTGCAATCAGTTCTACTATAAGCAGATTGTGTGAGGGTAATTAGGTGAGTGAGTGTGCTCTCCAGTGGGCACATCTCCTCGTTTATTTCCAATGGTCTCAGTCGTCACTGATATGTCTTTCCTTTTTAATGTTTTGCTATAACCTCGATGCGTTAGTTGTGAGGCCAGGGGATTGGGGTGATGTCGCAGTAGCCGGTGATAGCCTAGCATACAGTTTTTAATTTCGTCCTTTACCATAACTATATATTATATACAATAGCTTATCTATCAGAATAACACATAGGCTACTTTTTATCACGGGAACAAGTTCCTTTTGAAAACGGGAACGGAAAATCTTCATCACGCAGGCGGAGAAGTGGGCGTCAACTAGTATATCATAAACCTAAAATAAAATCCAACACAATAACAGAGATGTTCTATTTTAATTGCCACTGCCAATCATTTTTACTGTGACTGGGACTGTGATGGGTGTAAGGGGCCCCACCAAGATCTTCGGGGCCCAAGTCAACCTCCCGTGCTAGTGCGTGCACCTGCTGACTAACGGACGAGGCTCTGGCGCTGGCTTTCCCCTCTGGGGTTGGGAGGTTTGAGGGCGTCGCTCCCATAAAAGCCACCCGCCAAAACTAAATGGAAATGTACAATCGGAATGTAGCTAGGGATAGGGCGCCACCGCAAAACATCGCGCAGGAGCCCCGCCCGACTCCTGTGGCAAGTGGGCTAGGGCTGCCGTGTATCGGGCCAGCACGGCTAAAGAAGTTAGCCCCAACCCGAATCCGCTTCGCATCTTGGAACATTGGCACGCTGACTGGGCGTGCGGTAGAGTTGGCCGAAGTACTCTCCAGGCGGAGGGTGGACGTGGCGTTCCTGCAGGAGACTTGGTGGAAGGGCAACAGAGCCCGGCCCTTGCAGAACGGCTACAAGCTGTATTACACGGGTGCGCCTGGTGGGGAGAACGGGGTGGCCGTTGTGCTCTCCGAGGGGCTGCAGAGTGGCATCTTGGAGGTGAAACGCTGTAGCGACCGGCTTATGATAGTGAGGGTGCTTATCGATGGGATTATTACCCACCTGATAAGTGCCTACGCGCCACAGGCCGATTGTAGCGACGCCGATAAGATGTCGTTTTGGGGTCAACTCGAGGGAGTGCTTCGGAGCATTCCATTGTCACAGGGAATCGTTTTGGGCGGCGACCTAAACGGTCATGTGGGTGAGAGGTGTGAGGAGTTTGAGCGTGTTCATGGTGGTTTTGGATACGGCACCCGCAACGCTGAAGAAGAAACTATCCTTAGAACGTGTGCGGCTGCCGATCTGGCCATTGTGAACACGTACTTCAAAAAGAAATCCGAACATCTCATCACCTACAAGAGCGGGAGGCGTACAACTCAGATCGATTTCCTACTCACTAGGCGACACAGCATCGGCAAGGTGGCCAACTGCAAGGTCATACCCAGTGAGAGTCTTACTGCACAACACCGTCTCCTTGTCATGGACCTCTGCGTGAAGCCCAAAGGCAAACGCATCGAGCGGTGCCAGCGCCGCATCAGATGGTGGCTTCTTGATGAAACTAGGTCCCAGGAGTTCGTCTCAGCTGTCGGTGACAAGTGCACCGACACTGAAGGCGAACCAGTTCAAGATTACTGGGACAAAGTTCAGGCGGCCATCCTTGGAGCGGCGAAGGTGGTGCTCGGTGTGTCTAAGGGTGGACGCAAATGTGACAAGGAAACTTGGTGGTGGAACGACGCAGTCCAGAGGGAGACTAGGGAGAAGAAAGCCCTCTTTAAAAAGTGGCAAGCGACCGGATCTCCTGAAGACCGCGACGCGTACAGGGCTGCCAAGCGCGCCACCAAGAGAGATGTAGCCAGAGCCAGACGTGACCACTTACAACCTATGTATGATAAGCTGGAATCGTCTGAGGGGCAGAAGCTCATCTATAAGCTGGCGCGCTCCAGGGTCAAAGCGGCACAGGATATATCCAAGTGTCGCTGTGTAAAAGACCCTGAGGGCAACCTGTTAAGCGAAGACCTCGCGGTAAAGGAGAGATGGCGCTCGTACTTCCACGAGCTGCTTAATAAACAGCACAAAGAGGTGCAGCCTCCGGACCTCCCTCCGAATCAGGGACTAGTGCCACCGGTAACGCCTGGAGAAGTCCTGACTGCGCTTCGCCGCATGAAGAATCGGAAAGCTGTCGGACCCGATGGAGTCCCCATCGAAGCCTGGAAGGCGATGGGTCCTCGCGGTGTGGGCATCTTAGTAAACCTTTTTAACCGCATACTCCTTAGCGGGCAGATCCCAAACCAATGGAGACTGAGTATAATTACTCCAGTCTTCAAAGGTAAGGGGTCAGTGCAGGAGTGCGGGAGCTACCGCGGTATTAAGGTGATGTCCCACACCATGAAGATCTTCGAGAGGATTATAGACTCTCGGATCCGGCAGGAGTGTACTCTCTCGGGGTGTCAATATGGGTTTCGCCCTGGTCATGGGACCACGGACCCTGTTTTTGCCCTGAGGGTTGTCGCAGAGAAATACAGGTCGAAGAACACGCCTCTGCACTGTTTGTTTCTAGACATGCAAAAGGCCTTCGACTGTGTTCCTCGTGCGATGATCTGGTGGGCACTGCGGTCCAAAGGGGTTCCAGAGGTCTATATTGACACTATCCGGGACATGTACTGTGACTCCGATTCCATGGTTCGGACTGCTGTTGGCGACACGAAACCCTTCCCCATCACCGTCGGGGTACACCAGGGTTCGGTCCTTAGTCCGCTTCTGTTCGGTGTAATATTAGACGAATTGTCGGACAGCATCAGAAACCCACATGAGCAGCCTCCATGGTTGCTCATGTATGCTGACGATATTGCGCTGGCAGACGCGGACAGGGGCAGATTGGTTCGACGTGTAAAGGCGTGGAAGGAGACGCTTGAGAACGGCGGTCTAAAACTAAATGTGGCGAAGACCGAGTACTTGGCAATAAACTCGACAGATCCCACATCCGTCCGCATAGGCGGTGATTTGGTCGAGCGCACGGACCAGGTTAAATACCTGGGATCTGTTTTTCACACGTCCAGTGACATCGATTGCGATGTCAAGTCACGCATTGCTGCCACGTGGGCCAAATGGCGGGAGATGACCGGTGTCATTTGTGACCCTAAAATGCCGATCCGGTTGAAGGGACAGGTCTACAAAACCATTATTAGACCTGTCCTTTTACATGGCAGTGAGACGTGGCCGATATTGGAGCGACACAAGCAGGAGCTGCGTGTCACGGAAATGAAGATGCTGCGGTGGATGTGTGGGGTCACGCGGATGGACCGCGTGAGAAACTCTCTCATCCGCGGCAGCCTTCACGTCCGTGACATTGCAGACAAGTTGCAAGAGTGTCGCCTTCGTTGGTATGGTCACGTCTTGCGGCAACCGCCGGGCTACGTAGGTAACAAATGTCTGGCCATGTCAGCCCCGCCGGGTCCCGGTAAGAGGGGAAGACCCAAGAAGTGCTGGCTTGACGTCGTAAGGGATGACATGCGTGCCAATGGTCTCACTACAGGGGATGCCGAAGACCGTGCGAAGTGGAGGAGAAAATGTAGGAAAGCGGACCCCGGGCGTCGCGAGACGCAACTGGGACAGACGCTCGGATGATGATGAATCATTTTTACTGTGGCGTGCCAGCAGAAAATACATCGTCGATCTATCTTGGCGGGGGCTGAGGAAGCGTTGTGGTGCCTACGCGACTTGGCCTACCGGCCCTTAACAATCATGAATAAACCTACAAATATGATTGCAAAATAGATTTTCATAAGTCCTTATCTATTCGATGGATAAATTTTTAAATCAATTATTATGCTATATTTCTTATATTTTTTTTATTATTTATTAAAAAAAAAGTCTTAATCTATTCTTTATAAATAATTATTCGTCTAATTATCTCTGCTTTTTTTTCAGGTAAGAATGATTATCTTCGACAACTGTGTTCATGTCGGCTGTAAATCCTAACACATTGGTAAGTTGTAGATAATTTTCTTTGAAATAAAACTGTAGCACAGCTCAACTTTTATTTAGAAATGATACATAAAATAATATAAAGAATTCCTAGAATTTTATGCCTGTATTTTGTCAGGGTCTGTCGAATTGTATTCTCGTATTTACAACAAAATACTAGATTATTTTGTCGATTTTGTTAATAGTTCCCAAATAACCTCACTCCACCATATATTTTTTTCTGTGTACATAGCCATAGTTCGTATAAAGCCAGCTGAATGCTATTTTGTATACAAGCAGCTGGTACTAACGAGTTCTTCATTTCTAGCATGGTTTTTTATATACAAAAGTTTAATAATTAATGTCTTTTTTGCAACAGAAACGACGAACTCGTAGCCCAGTGCAGGCAGAGTCTCGTTGTTTTGTACTACGTTATGACGTTTCGTTACAAAATTTAGAGTAAGTTACTTTTGTATAAGCTTTTTATCAACTGTGAAGCGCTCATGGCCCCGCGGACTCAGTGTTCTGTAAACGATCACTGCGTTAAGTAACTTTGACTATGGCTGGTCCTCGGATGGGTGACCACTGTGCGGCATTTGCATTTGCAAGCGTTTCCGTGCTTCGGAAGGCACGTTAAGCCGTTGGTCCCGGTTGCCAGTAAAATGACAGTCGTTAAGCCTGGTTGAAGGCCTTATGAGTGGCTTGAAAAATTTCGCCCCAACTGCGAATGTCCAATTCAACACGGCAATGGACTCACGACCTGTTACGTGGGACAAAAGTGCATACGGTGAAATGTGGGCGTATAGTATGCCTGGACCAGGACCAACGGCTTAACGTACGGAAACAGACGGCAGAAACTAACGGCTTCCGATGCACGGAAACATTAGCAAATGTAAATGCCCCAAATTGGTCACCCAACCGAGGACCAGCCATAGTGAAAGTGCGTAACTCAGTGATCGTTTACAGAACACAAAGTCCAAGGGGCCAAGAGGGCCTATCTTATTTTAAGGTACACCAAAATATTTTTTACTACGCCTCATGGATAACTGACTTAAATTCGTTTTCATAAATTTTTCAGTTAACGTTATTAGGTAGAACAAAGTCAACTTGGTTCTTGTTTGACAAACATCCCCACTGATATATCCCACTTTTTGTTCCAGCTGCGGTTAAAACCAAGATGAATTCCACAATTTTTCCTTATTCAGTGAAATAGATTCTAACAATCATTCCTTTTTAGCCAGACGTTCGTAACGACAGCCATTTTGTTTAAGCGCCATTTTGTGCAAACTTAGACATGGAGCGAAATTAAGTGTCTGTTTTACTAAAATGAAATGTTTAGTTAGAAAATTTCTCTTTGTTGAAACTTTGTAATGTGCCATTTATTTTATTTTATGTATAGTTTTATTATAGAGCTGTCAAATTTTGTAACTTATAATATTACTCGTGAATACCCGCAACTCCGTCTGCGTGCTGAAGTTTTTTCATAGGAATTAATTAAAATAAATAAATATCCATCACGCCTTATCCCCGAAGGGGTGGCAGAGGCATATAATATGACCACTTTTCACCTCGTGGATTTACCTGTCCCACGTAATAGGTGGTGAGCCAATTGCCGTGTTGAAATAGGCAGACGCAGGTTGTGGCTACCTGCTGTTGGCATTCAACCAGGCTTAACGACTGCCATTTTACTGGCAACCGGGACCAACGGCTTAACGTGCCTTCCGAAGCACGGAAACGCTCGAAAATGTAAATGCCACAAAGTGGTCACCCATCCGAGGACCAGCCATAGTGAAAGTTGCGTAACTCAGTGATCGTTTACAGAACACTGAGACCGCGGGGCCACGAGCGCTTCGTAAGTAAGTAAGAAACATAATATATAGCTTATTCGCCTTTTTTATTAAATTAGTAACTATTAGAAGATAATGGATGCAAGTAGACTAACGAAACAGATTTATCAGAAGTGAGTGAATGGGTAAAGGGCGACGTCGGCGTACATAATGTCCATCAAATAGAAGACATTTTGAAAAAGGTCAGGTCAAAAGTACCCTTAACAGGCGTGAGTGTATGAAAACACTTATGAAAGTGGGAAAGTAAGTTGTACATATGCCTAAAATGCGAAAGTTGTATGCCAGGGTTGTAGCAAGTGGAAAGCCATAGTCTCGGCCTACCCCGATGGGAGACAGGCGTGACGATATGTATGTATGTAGTAACTATTTATCTCCCTCACATGGCCTATATAAGACCGTCCGCCTACCTAGTAGTAGGTTATCTTCTTTAACAAGACTACATTGTGTGACAATTTATAGAAGAGGGGGGAGGGGAGGGGCAATCGGCTGAAATAATGATGCCCGTAGTTTTGCTCAATCATAATAGAATTTGTCCAAAATAAAAATTTTCACGAAAGAAATATTTTAAGTAACGGTCTTTTATCGAACCCGTAACTCGATAACTCTCAATACCTTATCCAGTAGACTAATAATACAAATGTTATTCAATATACAATACAACGAGACGGGCTTGAACCAAATAATGTTGGAGCGGTATACAAATCCAATTTCATAAAAATAAACGTACTTGAAATGTGATATTCGTATTTATCGAATGCTCGTACAAAACAATGTCAGTCTGTGAGTGTACCCCGATCTAGTTAATTGGTGCTGGATGTGGCTTGAGAAATATTTTGATATTTTGAGTGTTGTCTGTATCAAAACCTCTACCGGAGACGCCAAAATTGGTAGTTAGACAAGATATTGTAAAAGATTTGATGGTACAATGAAAATTTTAGGGTCTGCAGCGCGAGTGTTGCACCTCTGATGTTGCAAACGTCCATAGGCTACGGTGACCACTTTATGGAAAAGTGGGCTGTATGCTTGTCTGCCACCTCAGTGGTATATAAAAAAAATTTTTCATGTAACTTCTATTTCTGTGCTTCGGAAGGCATGTAAGCTTTTGGTGCCATTAAATACTTATGCCGGCCTCCTACCAATAACAACTACACTCTAGTCTAGCTGCACTGAATGGCTCGGAGTCACGGGTGAGCACTCGAAAAGATAACCATAGAGCTCTTGACTCCCCCAGAGCTTACGACCCATGCTTACCTATTCCACAACATTTTTAAATGAATTGTTTACAGTATCAGCTATTTAGAAGCGCTCGTGGCCCCGCGGTCTCAGTGTTCTGTAAACGATCACTGAGTTACGCAACTTTCACTATGGCTGGTCCTCGGATGGGTGACCACTTTGTGGCATTTACATTTGCGAGCGTTTCCGTGCTTCGGAAGGCACGTTAAGCCGTTGGTCCCGGTTGCCAGTAAAATGGCAGTCGTTAAGCCTGGTTGAAGGCCTTATGGGCGGCTTGAAAATTTCAACAGCAGGTAGCCACAACCTGCGTCTGTCTATTTCAACACGGCAATGGGCTCACCACCTATTACGTGGGACAGGAATCCACACGGTGAAAAGTGGGCATATAATATGCCTCTGCCACCCCTTCGGGGATAAGGCGTGATGGATATTTATCAGCTATTTGATTGAATGAATTGAATGCACTATTGTAGTCATGGAAATCAAGCATGTTTATCATTCAGGCCTTATCCCCGAAAAGGTGGCAGATGCATATTATACGCCAACGAAATCAAGGATATTATACTTATACAGTTCCTGATAGAAACATCCGCCATTTTTGTTATCAAAAATAACTTCTAAGTTAAAATTAACGAATACAGTATGAATAATAACAAACATTTTTAGTTTTAAATACGTACATTTGTCATTTTCATTGTCTCTGTTTGTGGAGGGGGTTGCAAGGAGGGCGCTGGGCCAGTGATCCATCACGATCGCAGAATGTAAACATGTACGTTTGAGCAGGGTTGTGCAAAAAGATTAAAGCGTCTATTTAATTATCATATTTTGTACGAAAATTTAATTAATATTTATGTGCAACCATAAATTCGTCCAGTTTAGCACGTGTGGAGTGTATAATTTATATTCAAACCCTTCTCTTGAGGTAATCCTGTTGGTGAAAACCGCGTGACTACCATTCGGTAGTTTGAGAGAGACCGTGTGTCCCAGAAAATTCTTACGCAACATATTTGCACGATGTACGAACTTCACACGCGGCGGAGCCACGAACATTCTGTAGTTGTTTGATGATATCAAAGAATTGTAACTCGAATTTGAAACTTGGAATTCTTTAGCTCACGTGATTCCCTCGTCTTACAACTCTAGGATTTTTAAGGAAACGTGAAGAGGTATTTTATTAGACCATCAACTTAAGAACTAGACAATCATTGGACGCCATTTAACGGGCAAAATTTTAAACACTTTAATTAATGATTAAACAAACATCTGCTGAAGGTAGCAGACAAGAATTAGATTTCGATCCTATGTTAATGGTTTGTAAGAATTGATGTTTGTTGTCTTTCACGCAAAATCTACAGAATGGTTTTTGATAAAACTTTACAATAATATAGCTTACACATCAGAATAACACATAGGCTACTTTTTATCCCGTGTAAAAGTTCCTGTGGGAAACGGGAACGAGAAAACTTCACCACGCGGGTGGAGCCGCGGACGTCAACTAGTGACAAAATATTGTCATTTATTGCAACTCATTTCTTTTATTAACTAACACACCGTCAATAGTAAAAAACATTATAACCAATAATGTTTGAAGCTCTCGTGGCCCCGCGGTCTCAGTGTTCTGTAAACGATCATTGAGTTAGGCAACTTTCACTATTGCTGGTCCTCGGATGGGTGACCACTTTGTGGCATTTACATTTGCGACCGTTTCCGTGCTTCGGAAGGTACGTTAAGCCGTTGGTCCCGGTTGCCAGTAAAATGGCAGTCATTAAGCCTGGTGGAATGCCTTATTGGCGGCTTGAAAATTTTCCACAGCAGGTAGCCACAACCTGCGTCTGTCTATTTCAACATGGCAATGGGCTCACCACCTATTACGTGGGACAGGAATCCACACGGTGAAAAGTGGGCATATAATATGCCTCTGCCACCCCTTCGGGGATAAGGCGTGATGGATATTTATTTTTTATTTATTTTTTACAAAAATGTTTGACATCTTTGTTTTTATTTTATTTTAGCTTGACAACCCTGGAAGGAAAGGATTAGTGTGGAAGCGCTCCGGTGTGATTTGTTTATGATTATCTAAATCGGGCAGCTCCTCGAGCGCTAACAGAACCATCTGTTTTAGCCAAGCTTTTGATTGATTTGAAACAATATTACTCGAAAGGATTTTTACGTAAGTCCTTGATTAAAGGATTAAATACACCTTGCAGAAAACCAATCCTAATAAAGTCATCATCATTCAACCGTTTGTCCCAGTTACGTCTAGCGACGCTTGGGATCCGCTTTCCTACATTTACCCCTCCACTTCGCACGAACTTTGGCATCCTGTGAGACGATATCAAGTCAGCATTTCTTGGATCATATAACCCGGCAGATGCTGTATGACATGACCAAAGCTTCGTAGGCGACGCTATTGCAACTTCGGTTCGGTTTGTTGCAGGGTCCAACCGCGTGAGTTCACATATCCACCGCAGCATTTTATCTCCGTGTCACGATGGCGCAGCTCGTGCTTGTGACGCTAAAGTGTTAAAAGGCATTATATTAGGGCCTATAAGGCCGAATAAATTTAATAATATGTGTCTGTTTTAGATGTTAAACTTGGAAGAAATTTTGAACCTGTTGCCTTTTTAGTGAGGTGGTAACAAAAAGGCTAAAAGTTCCTATGTGCTAGACACTCATTAGCACGACCAATTAAAGTATTTGGTTTACAATAATGTATAGAAATTTGTATGCTTTATTAATCGAATTTTCTATCAGTAATGATCATAATATTATTGTACCTCAGTTTAGCTATAAACTTTTATTTCTTTAACAGCCGATAAACGCACATATTCTTTATTCCACCTTAAAAACATAAACCCTACATTATAACACAATCTGTAAGCTGAAAGCCCATTTCGAACAAATAAAACTACCAAAAATGTATTTGTGCCACATTCTGAAATCCCATAAAACATTTAATATCCTCTGACCACTGTTTACCCAAAGCCTTAACCGAATCAGAGAGAAACAATTTTGTGCTGAAAAAAAATTAGAGGAGGAGAGTGGGTATAGTAGGACAACAATTTTTTTTTATCAGATAACTCTACAAAATTTACAGAACAATAGGTAACTTTCAATATTGTTTAACAAAGCTTATGTACAATGCGAATATAATTAATTTATGGTTTAAATGTCAGGAGTATTTTTTTATAATAAATCGGAATGGAATGAGATTCATAAAGTAATATGTATTTTAAACAACTAAAAGGTGTGCAAAGAGAATGAATAAACACACTGCACCCAATACGTATAGTATAATGCCTTTTCTACAATTCATAATCACAAGTCAACAATTTTAATAATAGGGAATCCATATGAAATTATTAATGTTAGTTTTTATTTAATACCCTTTTGTTTAGGGGATCATAGTAGAAAAGTAATATTTTTTCGATCTTCTGGGGGTGGAAATCGGGGATTCTAGTAAAACGCGCTTAATTAAGTTACTAATAAATTCATTCAAAAAATTTATAAATTCCTTTGTGGCGCTGTCGTTATTACAGAGATCAAAACATTATGTAATTTTTAAAAATAAAATTATCTCGACTATCTTAATGTTGTGATTTTATACTCGTAGTATGAAGTAAGTGTTAAGGCGACGTACAAGCACATATTAGTAACGATATGTAAGCTTACTGTTTACTATTAAATGGCATAAACAGCCAACCATAAAAACTCCTACCCGATCCTACCTTTAAAATCAATATTCAGCCTATAAACTGACATGATTTTATAGGTTCCTTTCGGAAACTCCATAAAAGTTGTCCACAGTCATTCAAACAAATAAAACCATAACCGTATAAACACGAAACAATTTTCAGAAAATATAATATGAGAAGGAAAAAATGTGTTACTGTGTAAAGTCTGTGATTATAAAAATAGTTTAAAATGTACTGTTTTTCTGATAGATATTTTCTTTTAAAAATAAGTTCCTTTTTAAACATTAAATAAAAAAACATTATAAAATTAGTAGGTAGAGCATGCCTGTAGTTATCGGCTATGTAATTGCTTGTTATGACTGTCGATTTGAACATGGGTTATCTAACTATATCTTCCATAAAGCTGAAAGATGGGTTCACACATTTGGTTTCAAAGCATGAAGAAATTTATACGATGACGCTCATTTTATACTTTTGAAAAATACCTAAGTTTCATTGCTCACCTACATTTTAACATATCATTATTATTCTAATATAACATATCAGTGTGTTATATTCGTGTTACGTGTGCGTATCAGTGCTTCTTGCTCCTGTTGAAGCCTGTTTGCTACAGACAGTATGTCCATTGTCACTCTTCAGCGTTTTTGGCGCGCTTGTATACAGTAAGGTCCGATAGAGGCTTCAACGTAGAAAGTATTAAGTGTGCATAAGAGGTCTTAGAATGCTATATTGAAACGTCTGAAGTACGAGTATGCTGTACCCAATGTTATAAACGCAGTAACAGTATATTCGTTAATAACGTTATTAACAAATACACTGATAGTATGCAACGCAATAGTTTAAAAGTTAGTAAAGCAGTGACAGTATGAAAAATGCAAACATAAATTCTACAAAAGCAAGGATCCGGTTTTTAAATATTTATGTTATTTAAATATTACAACAAGAGGGCAATTTCTTTAAATAAATAAGCCATCTAACTAAGTAAAACAGGCCTTTGAAATCATGTGATATATTTTTCCCCACTCTCGCCGTATTGACAACATATTTATGTTTGTTTTATTGCATGACAGGACAGTTCATTTTTTCACAAGATATGTAAATATATCATAAATATTAAGAGTAGATGATTTATCATACTGAGCAAAAACAAATATGTTTTGTTGGGATATATGTATAGAATGAGTTAGTGGAAATAAATACCACATGCGACTTATATGAATGGAAGGGTAGCGAAGTGAAACAGGTCATGGATGAAAAATATCCCTGGGGTTATCCTTCCGAGGGCTCACCCGGGACTCCTGGACATAGACAGATAGAAGGGTAACGTGTGGTTTTAGTCGGTAGGAGGCCGGCGTCAGCATCCATGAGGATTTCCACACGAAAAACAAAATGGATGAAAAATATACAAAATAATTCGATAGAAATGATTGTGCTGCTATGGAGTTACTGTATCACTAGTGAGGTTGATATCCAAATGGATATCGTTCATATCAATAGCTTAAATCACTGTTAAAAAAATAGTGTGTGGGAAAGTGAAAAATACTTTACAACCCTTTCGTCTTTACTTAATTAATATACAAAAACAAAACATTAAATTCGGTCGAGACGTTCCGGATTCCCACAAACACTGTGGCACAAGGTTAACATTTTAGATAGCTCCGTGTGTGACGAACAAACTCTTTAACACTTGTAATGTTGGTCTTAAATAGTAGTTTTATTTTATTTTATTATTTTTGGGGAGCTTACATAATAATTACATGCCAATTACAAGCTTCCACACCACTTCCACTTTTTTTAGGTAGAAGCGCACTAAGAACCGATTTATCAAAGTTATTTAAAGTTGAATTACACCTGCGCTTAGAGTATACATAAGCACCTGCGCTATACGATAAGAAGCGGGCAACAGCCCCCAAATCAATGTAAGCATTATGTCCCACGTATCATGATTTTTTTATAGTTTGCGTCGACCGCCTGATGAAAAGCAATGATAATTGAAGGTTAGTATACATATAGTAGTAAGTTATCTCAGCCCGCAGCGCTCCGATAGCGACCCTATTTTGAAGGCCTATAATTATGCCTTTTTGCGCTTCTCTTAAAGGACCCTGGATTGTAAGAGGTCTCTCATCTTACAACCTACATAACACGTGGTGAGCCCATTGGCGTATTGAAATGGATAAGCGCAAGTTAGGGCGACCTGCTATTGAAATTTTGCAAGCCACCGGCGGCCTTCGATTTGATGTAACGAATGCCGTGTTTCTGGCAACCGAGACCAATAGCCTAGCATACCTTCCGAAGCACGACAACGCTCATAAATGGAATTGCCACAAAGCGGTCATCCATCTGACGACCATCCAAAGCGAATGTTGCTTAGCGTAGTATTCCGTTACAGAACTCTTGAGTTAGCGGGGCAACTAACGCTATGTAAACAATAATATAATCCAATACAAATAAAACATAAAAATTAAAAAGTTATTAATAAATGCTTCGGAAGGCACGTTAAGCCGTTGGTCCCGGTTGCCAGTAAAATGGCAGTCGTTAAGCCTGGTTGAATGCCTTATGGGCGGCATGAAAAATTTCAACAGCAGGTAGCCACAACCTGCGTCTGTCTATTTCAACACGGCAATGGGCTCACCACCTATTACGTGGGACAGGTAAATCCACACGATGAAAAGTGGGCATATAATATGCCTCTACCACCCCTTCGGCGTGATGGATATTTATTTATTTATTTAATAAATCATTTACGTAGCCGCTTCATAATGCGCTGTTCGACTTCAAACGCAAACTTCAACAGCAAAAGGTCTTTTACATTGTTATGACAGAAAAAAAGCAATCCTGCTTTTTTTCTGTCATAACAATGTAAATTTTTGCAAAAATTTAATAAATATTCTGAATAAATAAATATTGTGGGAAATTTTTCACAGCGCCATCTAGCCCAAAGTAAACTAATATATGCTTGTGTTATAGGATGTAGACAACTGATATATACATACTTATATTATTTCTAAATACATACATATTATTATACATAGCAAACTCCGAAACTGTGACACCAACGGACCGGGTACCTCCGCTCGACGGTCGCTACATCGCGCATACATTACTATTGCGTCACGGAGGCAGTCAATTATTTAATATTTCTCATTTAAATAAAGTATCTTCTATTTTTGCTTACAAATATACCATCTTTAAGATGCTTACGTAGTTTTTGCTATTATTCTATAAATTATGGGCTTTTGCAAAAAAATACAGTTTCTTTAGTCTTCAGTCAAAAATTTGTAATAGCTCTCAAAAGTTCAGCTTTTTTCAATATGGGAGTCATTTTTTTCAGGCACACAATAATGTTGTTACAGTAAATTAGTTTTGTGAAAGCTCTTGGGTTCCATTGTGATGGATAACCGGCACTGCTGCGTTATTTTCAGCCATTTTTTTCTCCAGTTTTCCCTTTGTCGGTGGAAAACGAAGGCGTGTTTTTGTTGAGTGAATGACATGGTATTTTCTGTTTCAGTTATTCAGTGCCCCGTTTGTAAGTTGAAGGTTAATTTATTACTTTGTTTGAAGACTTTGAGATGAATTTATACATTGATTATTATTTTATACATTTATTTTAGGCTACGGGGACCACTTTCCATCACGTGGGCCGTATGTTGTCTACCACCTCAGTGGTATAAAAAAAAGAGAATTATATTTCCTTTTATCTTTATCTTTATATTGATCTACGGTGCCCAAGCGACCTCAACGGGATTAGGAGGTCAGACGGCAATCGCTCCTAACAATGACAAAAATGAAAATTCAAATAACTACTTTCACATTTTTTTTATTAAAGTGAAAAAAGACAACCTGGTTCGAGACTGGGATAGAACCCGTGACCTTTGCCTAACCAAAGCAATGTTCTAGCCACTGAACTACCCGAAACGTACCGAAGCAATTTGAAATTCTTAACTATATTATTATCGTCATTTCAGAGAATGACCGAAGAAGTATGGCAGCTACTTTTTTTTATACCACTGAGGTGGCAGACAAGCATACGGCTTAAATGATGGAAAGTAGTAACCGTAGCCTATAACTACTTTAAACAGCCAAATTGAAGTGGAGCTAAACTCGAAATCCAGGTTGGAATTTTAAGCGATTGGGAAAACACTAACTCAATGAAGATATCTTGTTCTAATTTTTGATAAAAATGTTTTTTTTTTAATAACACCAATTATACTGTTCCGCGACATTAACTTTATAAAGCTAACTGGTTTCGCCTCACGGCATTCTCAAAGGTACACAATATAATCACCAATGTTGTGGAACAGTGTTATGTATTTGCAGTTACGAGTAGGTACCTAACTACATACATACATACATATTGTCTCGCCTTTATCCCTGAAGGGGTAGGTAGAGGCAAATTATACGCCCACATTTCACCGTATGCATTTTTGTCCCACGTAACAGGTAGTGCCTACCGAAGCACGGAAACGCTCGCAAATGTAAATGCCACAAAGTGGTCACACATCCTCATGGATGGGTGACCACTTTTTTTTTTTCGGCATAGCGAAATTTGCTTAACGCAGTCATAATTTATAGAATACTGAGTCCGCGGGACAACGAGAGCTTCAAAATGTTATAAAATGTTTTGTATAAATGTTGTGCATAAAAGTTGTCACAAAATAAATGTTGAATAGACGTTTCGATCTGATTTATTTATTTCTACCAAATATAAACTACAATACTAGTGGTGTTATTCTAAATGTGTAGCAAGTTTCACCAAGTGCCACCAAGTGCCACCAATCAACAACAGTATAAATAATGATGATAAAAGTGATGAACATAAATTTTGTAGGTAACGAATTAAAAACGTTTAGTAATTTTTATATGTAAAAAATCTAAATATAAAACTGCTAACTATCTATCTATCCGTCTATCTTCACGCTGTATCCCTAATAGGGTACTCAGAGAGATCCATGCATATTTCTTTCGATTCTTGAAGATTCATCAATCGCTTCATACATGCACGTCTGGGTATCCGAGTACTTTTGACTCTTCTATTCATATGTAAGTCTCAGCCTACCCTGACTCCTTCTACCCTCTATTTTCGAACAATATATATTCTTCGGAAATCGTTCCTCACTCATTCGCTGAACGTGTCCAAACCGACGAAACTAACACTGTAAACTATAGGCTTATAACAGTAGTATAAGCCTTCCAGCTTATGTTGGAGGCCGTGTTCAAGTACCTTTGTTAATACGAAGGCGACTAAGTACCAACAATCGTCTTGAGAGGGCACTTCGATCAAGCGTTTGACGCATTATAGCATAGCACTTGATACGTTGACATGACAGTGTCGTGACATACGAATCAATTGAAACTGGTTTTTATGATGATTTTCTATTCATATTCTTGTACATAGATATAGATAGGAAGTGCTTCTGGCCCCGCTGACTCAGTGTTCTGTAAATGATCACTGCGTTAAGCAACATTCACTAAAGGTGGTCCTTGGATAAGTGACCACTTTATGGAATTTACATTTGCGAGCGTTTTCGTGCTTTGCAAATTTTTCATACATTATTGAAAAATTTATTAATAACGGGATGTAGGTCACGGGTGAAGTTGTGGGGGTCAGTTACTATTATATAAATCTTAAATTCTAAAGTTCTTGGATAGCTATATTTTTGGTAAAGCAGTTACCTCTACAGAGGAAAATTGAAACGTTTTGTATACTGTATTTTGTAAACGTGGCAGAGGCATATTACCTGTCACCCTTTCGGTGATAGAAGCATGATTGATTGATAAATAAATAAATATCCATCACGCCTTATCCCCGAAGGGGTGGCAGAGGCATATTATATGCCAACTTTTCACCGTGTGGATTCCTGTCCCACGTAATAGGTGGTGAGCCCATTGCCGTGTTGAAATAGACAGACGCAGGCTGTGGCTACCTGCTGTTGAAATTTTTTAAGCCGCCTATAAGGCCTTCAACCAGGCTTAACGACTGCCATTTTACTGGCAACCGGGACCAACGGCTTAACGTGCCTTCCGAAGCACGGAAACGCTCGCAAATGTAAATGCCACAAAGTGGTCACCCATCCGACGACCAGCCATAGTGAAAGTTGCGTACCTCAGTGATCGTTTACCGAACACTGAGACCGCGGGGCCACGAGCGCCATTGATTGATGATGGGGGTAAATATACCTACGGTTCTAACAGATCTGTATTCTATAGACGTTTGAAACATCACTAACATCAGATAATTTATACTTTTGATGGCACTTGGTGGAACTTGCTACACATATTAAATAACACCACTTGTACTGTTCCACAACATAACTTAACTATCTAGACGCTGTATCCCTGATGGGATAGTCAGAGAGGACAGATCGCGATTCATGCATAATTCTTTCGCTTTCTGTAAATTAATATCATCACCTGTTATCCACGAAAGGGCTGTCAGAGGCACACTATATGCCCACTATTCACTGTAAGCATATTTGTCCTACGTACCGGGGTAACCGGGACCAACTGCTTAACGTGCCTTTTGAAGCACGCAGACGCTTGTAAATCTAATTGCCACAAAGCCGTCACTCATCCGTGACCAGTCATAGTGAAACTTGCTTAACGCAGTCATCGTTTACAAAACATTGAGTAAGCGGGGAACGCGGGTGAAGTTGCATTAGCTAGTTTTTGTATAAAACGTTGCTTTATTCTACTATAAATAACTCAGAGTCCTGCATTTTGATAAAGTTATGTAAAGTGTCATTCATTGGGGCACTTCATTAATCTTGCTGCTACTGGTGGACGGTTCATGGCATACTGTTGCAGCAGACCTACATCTGTGGAGCACCATTTCGCTCGTATTTAGTTTACACCGGATCACTTGAGAGGCTTCCAAGTAGGCTAGGGGAGACCGCACCCCACTTTTAAATTTTTCGGCAGGCCTGAAGAACACCGCAGTTGGCTAAAATTTTTAAAGTCATAAATCTCTCTCTATATGGTTTGGAAAAACCTCCATCGGCTTTAAAGTTAAACTTTTTGCACATAACGACTATAATACATTTAAATTTGACCATTTGAAAACATTTCCACTTTATGCTACTTGATCTTTAGAGGACAACGTTTGAAATTTTTTGACATTTTAACACATCGCAGCGTTCCTCGATTATGATGAGCAAAATGGCATTGAATAGACTTGCATGGACGCAAACTATCCGCGTATGTTACTCACTTGACTCATTTGCACCATCTGCGTGCTCAAGAGTATATCTACGGCCCCTTCTACAGATGTGGACGTATCCTAACACATTGAGTGAAATAGAATCAGTTCCTAACATTTCAAGAACGTTATCCTTCATAAATATATCTGACAGTGACTGATGGAGGAATAGGTCTGCATAGTTCCTTATTTGCTTTTGTCTTCTATAAAGTAAAAAGAAATAATCACATGTTTTCAAACAGCTACTTTCACACACGCTTATAGACATGCCTGCATATACACACACATTACATTTTTTGCACAATGGCATAATATAAACACACATTACATTTTTTGCACAATGGCATAATATACACACACATTACATTTTTTGCACAATGGCATAATATACACACACATTACATTTTTTGCACAATATTATAATATCACTCTATTTCCATCCACAGATTTAGAAGAGTAAGCACATCAAACATATTCCTTTGTTTGTGGTGTAATACTTTATCCTTTTCCCTCTTTTTATTTGTTGTATAACGCTATCTTTTTTTGTCATGTGTAGCAACATGTAACTCACACATAGACAGCGAACAGCGCGTAGCCTAATTTTCTACATAATGTCAACTATAGGCGCCATTTTTGAATCAGGAATTTGTTAGTGTTTTATGCCGAAGGGAAAATATTGTGTATATATACTTTAATAAAGGTTTTTTTTTGTAACGCGGGGAATGCCTTTACGCACCGTCATGACGGCTCCATTTAATAGGTGTGTGGGACTCCCGGCCCGTGAGAGAGGGGCCGTCCTACCCACTAAACCCCGCGGTGTTCCGCCTCACCTTAAAACCGACTCGCAGGGTAGGCCTGAGGTTAAATCACTGCGAGACTTAAATAAAGGTTATAAAAGTATAAAAAACATGGTGAAGTGTTGTGTAAAATTTTGTGATTGTGATGAAAGCTTTTCCTGGTGATTTCTTGTGACTGGAGCATCACAAGAAATCACCAGGAAAAACATTTCACAGTAATTGATGTTTTAGTTACGACTACGTGTTATTATTCTAAGGTTTTTATTCAAAAATGGTGATTCTTCTAGATGAAAACTTGTAAAGTAGTTAATAAATGGTTCATAGCATCTGTTCCAAAAACCGTTTGGTCGATATCTATATCTAAGATTTTTGTTAATTTACATACATTTTGTACTGTTACGGCATGTCAAGTACACAGGGACGAATTCAGTTCAGCAAATTGTTTGAAATGTCAATATCCAAAGTCAAGCTAAATGTAGTGCCCGATTCAATTAATTATGTTAATATTGTTTTAAGTTTCCTAAGGATACCGTTAAACAAGATGATTGGTTAATAAACATAACTTATGAAAGATATTAAAATGATATGATAGCTGAATGCGACCCTGGATTAAGCTACCTGTTTATATGTGTGAAATAGGCTACACTATTTTTCGCAAACGTTTGATCTGCTTACTCTTCTATATCTGTGATTTCTATCACAATATGTGTTGCTCACTCTATGGTTGCCGGAACAAGAAGGTCGAACCGAGCTCGTGCTGCCTTTTATAATGGCAATTTGGCCTTTATCAGTAAGTGGGGGCAAAATGTTGCCAGCCTGTGTTCCACACTTCTAGTTTATCATATTAAATATGAACTAAATTATTACAACTAGAGAACATATAATATAATAGATATGATAATACAGACATAAATTTACTATATTTATTAAAAGGTTGCTAACATATACCACGTCGAAACAATTAACTCACCTCACAAGGTGGGAAAATTTTAATAAAGGTGTTTGCAGACTCCTTTATGCATTAACAGTTTTAAATAAATAGATATAAGAATAAATTTGTTGCTGAAAATTCCGCTACGAAGTAAATTATACACTAGAGCTTCTGTAACTATTATAACATTTTAATGATTCAAGAACATTACGATTTATATGGAGGACTAGCTCGCATCCGCGGCTTCACCCGTGACGCACTTCAAACACCGTGGCATCCATTTACTCCATTTAATAGGTAGTAAATATATTTTAAAATTAATATAAGTAAGTTGTGGGGACTTAAATTAATTTTTATATAAAATTGCTGATAATTGTTTAAACCTTCATTTACATTCGTTCTTTTGTGAGGTAGATATAATTTTATAATAAATTGCTTGTGCAAGAATTTCTCTTCAACCAGACACACTTTTTTTTGGGTGCACCCCTTGCACCCAAAAAAAAGTGTGCAAGGGGTCCCACCAAGATCTTTGGGGCCCTAGCGACCTCACCTGCAAGCGGCGCACCTGCTGACCAACGGACGAGGCTACGACGCATTAAGGTATTCACGTGGTGATATAACTCCCATGTGGGTGCCAGGTGGTACAATGTGTTAGACCAGGGGGGTACCACCGTGCAGCTGTGACAAGACCCCAAGTACGTGGCTTTCAATTCGCTAGATGTCGCTTTGGCTTTCCATCAGGAGGGCGGCGTCACATTGGCGAGCAATAAAAAAAAAAAGAAAAAAAAAACTCACTCTTTTTAGGCACCCTGGGATTATCTGCGGGGAGAGCTGCTCACGAGTTTGTCCTGACCTATGGTTTCTCCCAACTGGTAAATTCTCACACGAGGATACCAGACAGGGAGAACGACCAGAGTGCATTGCTGGACCTCCTGCTGACTACGCGTCCGGACGGATACATCATCTCAGTTGATGCGCCGCTTGGCACATCATCGCGACGAAGCTGGTGGTGGCAACTTCTAAAATACGGTGTTACAAGTTGATATTAATTATGTCTGCTCCGCTCTCCTGGGTAGTAGCGTGATGATGCATAGCCTGCCTCGATAAATGGGTTATCAAATACATAAAGATGATTTTAATTCGAACCAGTAGTTCCTAAATTTAGTGCGTTCAACCAAACAAACTCTTCAGCTTTATATATTAGCATATATTTATTGAGTTTCCTTAGATTCTCTCTCAAAACACTTATGAACAAATAAGAACCGATTTTCAAATGGAATGCACAATTTATACCAAGTGGTTTAATTCTACATAATATATGAAGGTATAAACGTGACATGGACATTTATTTTCTTGGCTCCCTTTTATGTAGTGCTATCCTTCATGAGCTACGTAATATTTCGGATAAGCGCGCCTCCGTTTTTGCGTATATAGCTTGCAACAAGCATAGCGTAACAGAAGTGGGTGTTATTAAAATATGTCAGTCTGCATTTTGTTGTATTTACTACATTTAAAAAAAAATTAGTTACATGATGAAACAATTTCATATTTTTTATATAAATTTTGCCATATCTGACTAGATTGCCTTTCACAATTTTCATTGAGTTAGATGACATGTCGCCCTTTTGAAACTTCGCCTTAAGTCGAGTTGTATCTTTTAAACATATGTAGAGGCCATAATAACCATTCGGGTATTTTGCTACTGTGCCATTACAACCTAAGAATATAAATTTTACCGTTTTTGGAAACCACCCCTATTGAATGTGAATTAGAACTTTGAAATTTTATGCTATTTCAAAATCGCAGGGCTAAGGCTTGAACAGCAAATTGAGCGTTGTTTAACTAAAAACAGCACTTTTTCCGTTCTTTTTTAATATTTTTTCCCGAAGGAGTTCTGAAACGCTTCGCACTACTATCAGTCATAAAACAAATTTTGCTAAATAATTGTGATTCTAGGTCTGAAATTTCGTGATTCTAGGTCAACGGGAACTACCATATAGGTTTTAGACTATAGAGTACTTCTAGTTGACCTAGAATTGTCAACTTTGGTTGAAAGCAAAGTCTTATAGCACGAAACGCTTGTAAATAGAAATGCCGGTCACCCCTCCGAGGACCAGCCATAGCAAAAGTTGCTTAACGCAGTGATCGTTTACAGAACACTGTAGCGGGACACGAGCGATTCAACATATCTGTCTTGTCTATGGTGGATTTTCGCTTGTCTCGATTAGTAATAAGTTCATCACTTACGACACTGGAAAACAAGAGATGCCGCTAAAATTAATGGCACTTGTGATGATGTCAGTGATTATGTATTGGCTTTAAAGCTTTACCACAGAATAAGTAATAGTATTACGTACAGAAGTTTTACTCCCTAGCAAAAGTCATTTTTAGTTATGAAAACATACCTAGAATCGCTGCCTGCAAGCAAAATTTTAACTTATAACTACACGCGAACGTTGAGTTTTCTTTGCGCGCCAGAGTTTTATGACCGAGCTGTGAAGTCCGCGCGGGGTTGTCACTTGGGAAGTTTTTGTACCTAGTTGATATGAGCGCGACTGTCGTGCGAGCCTAGCGGCAGCAACAGCCCACTGTCATTAGCCGCTCCGAGCGGTACGCTGCCCGAATATACCTAAACTGCGGAGTGACACCCCCTGGCTTTACATTACATGCGTGCAATAAAAAGAAATTTTTACACCTCTGAATTAAATTCGAGCAAACGTATATTAAGACGACATGTTTCGAAATAAGTATGCAGGCTTTGCAAGCATCGCAAAGCCTGGCGATCAGAGGGTCGAGTCAACTATTGACAAGCCGTAGAATAGAACCAAAATCGGTGTTTTTAGCTGTCAAAATGTTAGTAGACTAACAAAAATGCAACTGACTGGCGCGGTACGTGTTAGTAGAATTCTATCAGCCAACCGATAGAAGTCTATTGATTGTAATAGTAGTCTACGAAAAACTGTTAAAATTGTACCGGTGACTCTATCTATTGAGCGACGATTTAGATTCTATTACGATATGATTGAAATAGCAGACAAGGTCCCCTGTTCTCTCTGACTACCCTAAAAAAATAATTTTATATTGATTTGTTAAAAACCGCTTCACGGACATCTATTAAATTTAAATATGACCACTTGGGAAGTATATCACTTGGATCAAAAAATAAATTCCCAAATCGATTAAGGCATTTTCGAGTAATCCGTAAACACAAAAAGAAATCGTCGAATTGAGTACATCCTTCTGTTTTGAGGTCTGACAAAAATACTGTAAAAGTATTTCAATTTACTGTGATCGAGACGTACAGTAAATCAAATTCAGAAGTTTCAATTACACTTCTTGAGCATACTGATGAACGCTTCTGTTTCGAAATGTCAACTTTCAAAGTGCTCAAAGTTACTTCAACAGTTTGGAGAGGGGATCTTTGGCGAAAATATTTTGAGGAGAGAGGCGTGTGTTACTGTCAGCTGACTTTGAGTAGGATAATTTCGATTTTTAGAGTGCAAACTTTTTTAAAGCGCTCGTGGCCTCGCTGACTCAGTGTTCTGTAAACGATCACTGTGTTAAGCAACATTCGCTATAGCTGGTCCTTGGATGGGTGACAACTTTGTAGCATTTACATTTGCGAGCATTTCCGTGCTTCGGAAGGCACGTTAAGCCGTTGGTCCCGGTTGCCAGTAAAATGGCAGTCGTTAAGCCCTTTTGAAAGCCTTGTACCTGCGCCTGTCCAACGACAATACGCTCACTACCTGTTACTTGGGACAAAATATGCATACGGTGAAATATGGGCGTATATTATGACTTTGCTTACCCATTCGTGACAGTGGTATAGTTTAAGGGGCCCACCAAGATGTCCAGAGCCCAAGCCAACCAGCTAGTGGTGCAGCAGTTAACTAATGGACGAGTCAACCACGTTGGGAGGTTAGACGGCATTCACTCTCAAAAATGCAGAAAACAAAACGCCAAATGAAAGCAACTCCTAGCTGCCAAACAATTGTGAACCTCAGGCCCCAAATTGAGGTGGCTTTTGGAAGCAACTGGAAAAACACTTAAGATGAAGTTATACTTTTTTTGGCGTCTTAGGAAAAAATAATGAGAGTAATTTTTAACACGCGCGCGCACACCGTCAAGAAAAACCGACACCATGAAGTTATCTGTTAAGTGTTTTCATGACAACATATAACTACATTTCAAGTAGTTTTCAAATACCTTGAAGTTAGCTATAGTCAACATTTGAGTATTTTCTACAAACCTAGGATAAAGCGATAAATATTTTTTTAAAAAAGATTTTTATTTTGGTCCGCCCAAGAAGCATAACTTCTAACGCGTGTTACATAATGACACACACTCTTTTTTTTTAATTGCGCAGTCCCCCACACTGCTACGAGTATATAAGTACATCATGCACTTATTTTAGAACCTTGATTAGAAGCGCTCGTGGCCCCGGCGAGTCAGTGTTCTGTAAACGACGATTACTGCGTTAAGCAACATTCCACCAGGTGACCACTTTGTGCAATTTACATTTGCGAGCGTTTCCATGCTTCTGAAGGCATGTTAAGTCGTTTGTCTATTGAAATATGGCAATAGGCTCACCACCTGTTACCTGGGACAAAATGCATACGGTGAAATTTGGCGTATAGTATACCTCTGCCTAACCCTTCGGTGATAGATTAGAAGTAAATAAAGAAATTGTGCTGAGACCGCACGCCACCACATTGAACCAATTTATCACCATTTAGTTAGAATTTATGGCATCGCACTGAGATAAACATGCGGTAAATTGTGTTCATAATCACCACAGACCACGGAATCTATATCACACGTGGCACACTTTTGCCCATAGTAGGGGACTAGAAGCAAAAGTAATTTAAAGAAATAAAATATATGAGTCCGAGACTTACATATGAAGACCACGTGAGTAGATTGCTCAATAACGGAAAAGTCAAAATTACTTGGATACCCAGACGTGCGTTTATGAAGCGATTGATGAATCTTCAAAAAGCGAAAGAAGTATGCATGGATTGCTAAGCCTGGGGATCTGTCCTCTCTGACTACCCCGTCAGGAATACAGCGTGAAGATAGTTTGTTTTTCAATTATTTCGAAAATTATTGGACTACGTATAGTACATATATACCATCATATAGCGTTTACAATGCGTCGCTTGTGCCTTATTATCGCCACGCCAAAAATCAGGTTTACTCCCGCCTATAGTTGCACCCTCGCCTATAGATGTACCCTCACCTGTAGTTGTTTCACATCAATATTACCGCGTGTCTTCAGTACGTGGAAGTAAAAAAGTAACGTACGCGTAAGACAGTATTTACGTCAGGCAGTACGCGAAAATTGCATATGCGGCCTGTCAGTCGTCATTTACGCATTCTGGAGGAAACTTACTAAAAAAAAAGTAAGAAATACCCAAATGTGCTGTGGTATGGTGTCATAATTATAGTGAAAAGGTCAATAAACAAAATTCTGATGATGTTACATCAGAATTTTGTTTATTGACCTTTTCACACGGTTAAGTAAAAATGACAGATTTTTATCAATTTTAATAATTGCATTGAAACCCAAAAACTCAACGATGCGACGCGTTACCTTAGAAACGCGAGGCCGCCATGTCCACTATTTTCCAATAGAAAGCCGTTCTAGTTCTATATTTATAGCGGTTCTTTTGCTATTAGTCCAAAACTAGGTAGTCTACTAAAACTGTTTTACATTTCACAATCACAACTCTCAAGCAGCAGAATAGAGACAAAATAGCTGTTTTTGGCTATCAAAATGTGAATATGTAATATGACTTAACATTATTACGAAAACTGACATTTTTTCTGTTGACATTGATGGACTATGTCTATTCTCTTCTGACGCGATTGAATTAGTAGACTTGGCCCCCAGTAATGGTTGTATGAAATGGTGTGAATAAGGCGCCTCTAGGGGCCGCGTGTGAGTTACATTCCTTGGTCTATGGTAATCACTCAGGGAATTATGGTAACGTAAGTTGAACATTACATAATCAAAATTGTTGTACAACCGACGTGAACATTCTATTACACTATCTGCCCTGTGGTGAAGTTTTCCTGTACCCGTTTTCCCGCAGAAACGTGTTCCCGGGAAATAATAGAAGCCTAAAACAATACTAATATTGTGGGACACTTTTTACGCAGCGCCTCTAGCCCAAACTTAGCAATAGCTTGTGTTATATGGTGCAGACAACTGATACAACATACTTTAAATACTTACATATTATAAATAGGAGTTTAACAATCACGCTGTATCCCTGACAGGGTAGTCAGAGAGGATAGATCGCCAGGCTTCGCGATCCATGCATACTTCTTTCGCTTCTTGTAGATTCATCAATCGCTTCATACACGCACGTTTGGGTATCCGAGTACTTTTGACTTTTTCGTTTTTGAGCAATCTGCTCACGTGGTCTTCATATGTAAGTCTCTACTTTAAATACATACATATTATAAATAGAAGTTTACCAATCAAGTTTTTATTACGTTCGGTGGCAGAGGCACATATTATGCCTACATTACACCGTGTCCATCTTTGTCCCACGTAACAGGCGATGAGCCCATTACCGTATTGAAGTGAACAAGTGTAGTTGCGGCGAACTGCTGTTGAATTTTTCAAACCGTTCATATGGTATTCAACTTGACTTTACGACTGCCACATTACTGGCAACCAGGATAAACTGCTTAACATGCCTTACGAAGCACGGAAACATAAATGTCAATGGCACAAATCGGTCACCCATTCAGTACCAGCCATAGCAAAAGTTGCTTATTGCAGTGATGAGCACGTTTCTCTATCTTATCTCCAACAATCTCAAATGAAATTGAACCCTAAATCAACATATTTATAAGTCAGTATTGGACTGTCAAAAGTACACTTCCCATCGTTTTCCATTGATTAATGGAGCCCAAGTGGGGTTGGCTACGGGAACCTGTTCATTTCCACGTGTCAATCACCAATGACACCTGTTACAAAGCGATGAGTAAGCACCTTTCGTTCATATTATCTCCTTCAATATTGGTATCATAATATTGAAAACTAACAATGTCATAAGTTAAAAAATATTGTTTTTAAAGTTTTTTAGGTCCGTATTCCAGAATGTTTCTCAATACTCGATCAACGCTTGACACTAGATTTTGCCTTATAAAATCTACTCTCAAGTGTTTCTTGAGTGTTGATAAACGTTCTGGAATACGGACCTTAGACTTTAATTTGGAGATGCTCCCAGACGGACGAACGGACAGACAGAGCCATTTTATAAGACTTTTATAAACTTTAGAGTTTGGATGTTTAAAACCGAATCATAATTCGTTCAACAGCTTTGGATCCATTGTGAACGAACAGTTAAATATTATTATTTTTATTTATCAATCACGCCTCATCCCCAATGACAGAGGCTTATTATACGCCCACTTTTCACCGGAAACCTTAGATCGGCAGTATCATCACCACATAGAGAGGCAGTTCAAAAATATTGCGTCATATTTTTAGCGTCTGGCAACATTAGTTACTTACATTGAAGTGAAAACTTAACAGTTTGAAGAAACGTCAACTTTATTATTAAATCAATGTTCATGGCATAGAACGTAGTGATGTGCTTATTTTATATTACAAAACGTATCGATATTTCTTTTGTATTTTTTTCAAATGATAAATACATTACGTAATTTCTAGAATTCTAATAAATTACAAAAAGAAAAATCACGATATATTTAAATCTCCTTTTAGGAAACGTGGAAATTGTGAAGTGTCTCATATTGTATAAAAATATTTAATATACATATTTTTTTCAAATGATAAATACATTACGTAATTTCTACAATTCTAATAAAGTACATAAAGAAAAATAAAGATATATTTATATCTTCTTTTAGAAAACGTTTAAATTACGAAGTGTCTCATGTTGTTGAAAATATTTAAAAAGTTCATTTCGAAATACGTCCGCAGAACAGGACATGAAAGTAAGATGTTTAAAAATATTTGAATATTATACCTTCTCTATTTGGGGTCACTAGGAGTATTACAAGTTACTGGCGTAAAAGGAAACTTGTAGTCAAAGTTCTAGTTCTGTTTATTACGATTAACCCTTTACGGAACTGTTCGTGTCAAGCGGCGCGTACATATAAAAGTATTGACATACATTCGTAAATACTATACAATTATACACATAACATAATACGATTTAAAATTGTGACCGTTTGTGTCATTTTTATTTATCTAGTATTCTCGTGCTTTGAAAGACACGCGAAGCCGCCGGTTACGGCTCCTAGTTATATGTAAGTAACGTTGAATCAAGTTTAAGAACATATCGATGGCTTAAACTGGTAAATGGTGAGCGCAGTATGTTTCTAAGTACCTTTTCGGAGAGCTTTTTTGTATGTATGAATGAATATATGTAAAAAATTAAAACTTCTAGCAATTTTATCGATATATCAACTATAGCTCGAGTTTCAAACTAAGGGCCAACCCTTTTCATCGTATTTTAATATCACTTTAAAAGCATTCGCTTCAAATAACAGATTTTAATTCAGCGAGTGAGCGTTAGTAAATGCATTTTAAAATAATCTCATTACTTATAATGGCGGCCATTATTTTATATTGACTTCAGAATTTTGACATTTCATTATATTTCATAATTATATTCGACATTTTGACGTTTGATTATATTCGTTGATTTAATATAAGGGTTCGTAATGATAGAAGTTTAGAGCTGCACAAAATGAACTCAGATTGTAATATTATTTACAGTTAGTATACAAAGTTTGAAATGCTTATTAGATTTTGCATCGATTAATATGAAAATTTATGTATACGATAAATTCTACTTATGTAATTAAAGTGAGTAGGGGATGCAAAATCAATTTTCGGCCTATCTTTCGTAGATCTCTTTAGATCATTTGATAGCTATCTCTTCATCTTACTGTATTTTAAGTTACTAGTTTATACCACTAAGGTGGCAGACGAGCATACGGCACACCGTAGCGTATGGACGTTTGCAACACCAGAGGTGCAGCACTCGCGCTGCCGACCCTGTAAAAACTTCTAAGACCCCTTTTGAAGAACCTCATACAGTAGACGTTCGGGAAAACCCGAAGAAGAAAAGAAGTTCATTCCACAATCAAAGCGTACGCGGAATAAAGCTCCTATCGGACCTAACGGTATGCGATCGCTCCGAACGCAAAGTGTCATGACATACAAAAGTAAATGCTACCTGAATTTGGAGCTAGTGATTCACTTATAATGGACTGCTAGAATCAGATATCATTTGCGACTGCATATCCCTGTCTGCGTCGTAGCCTCGTTCGTGGGCCCGGAGATCTAGGTGGGACCCCTTACACCTGATGTTTGAGAGGCAACTACATATATCATGATATATTTAAAGAAAAGCCCAAACTCACCGAAGATCATTAACGGCCAGCCCTTGGATCTAGAAACTTGAAATTTGCCACAGAGGATTGTTTTATAATGTAAGCAAGGGATTTTTTTTAAGGGGGTAAAATAGGGCCTGAAAATTAGTATGAAAATTAGTCGCTTTAGAAATAATATTACTTAGAATCTGTATGAGGGTTTTCAGTTATAAAATAATATAAACCAATTTCAGAATTATTTGAATATTAATGCCTAAAAGGGGTAATATAGGAGCTAAAAGTTTGTATGAAAATCCGTCACCCTAATGGTAATTTAAAAATTTGAATTTAGAAGTTAGAAATACAACAATATCTTATTACCACAGGAAACACTTTTTGTGCAATAATCAAATTTCACGCGAGTGGAACCGCGGGCATCAGGTAGTTTTTCTGTAAATATATGTATTTTATATTGTTCTTCTATCAATACTTGTCTATAAAATAAATATTAATTCAATACGTCATAAGCATTGTCATCTTACAGTGGGATCATGCCTTCCATTCTATGAGTTGACACAGCTACAAGTGTCCGGTGGCGCCATATCCGGAAATGCGGCTATGGCAGAAACCTCGTAGCAAGATATAATGGCGCGCAGCCTTAGCGTCCACATCCGGTATTCAACGCCAGAATCGTAAACGTTTCCGGTCTTTGGAACTTGTTAGAAACGTTGAATTGACAGATTTCTAAAAAAAAAGATGTTCTCTACTTTTAATTTTATGTTACTGCTTACAAAGTCATTTCTTCAACACATCGCTGTTTACAAGTTACGAAATGATATAAAGAGTACTTATTATACGACGAAGTGCAAGTCGGACTTCCCCCACCGAGAGTTCCGTACAAATTGTAAATAATTTCCCTTTGAATATTTTTTTATGATTAAATTACAATATAATTTATGTGAGAAGCGCTCGTGGCCCCGCGGACTCTGTTCTGTAAACGAACACTGAGTTACGCAACTTTCACTATGGCTAGTCCTCGGATGGGTGACCACTTTGTGGCATTTACATTTGCGAGCGTTTCCGTGCTTCGGAAGGCACGTTAAGCCGTTGGTCCCGGTTGCCAGTAACATGGCAGTTGTTGGGTCGAGTTAAAGACCTTATGGGCTACTTGAAAAATTTCAACAGCAGGTAGGCACATCCTGCGTCTGTCTATTTCAACATGGCAATGGGCTCACCACCTATTACGTGGGACAGAAATACACATGGTGAAAAGTGGGCATACAATATGTATGCCTCTGCCACCCCTTCGGGAATAAGGCGTGATAGAAAAATAATATAAATTACAATAATAAAATACCCTAATAACTTTGATTCCCTTAAGATTGTTGATTTATATGTTTTTTTGCGTACGTAAATTTTTAAATGTTTGATTTTTTTCACAGCTTCATGAGACCTGAGTTTTAATTTGATGCCGATATAAAGGGTCTAGGACAGACAGTATGACGGACAGAGGGACAATAAAGCGTTTTTTTTTTCGTTTTGAGGTAAGGAACCCTAAAAAATGCAAATAATTTTACTCAGGTAAGTACTGAAGTCTAAACGATGAAATCACAAAGCATCAAAGGTTATCACTTTGTGACAATAAAAAAATTCAGTGTTACCCTCGTAAAGGACCAAAAAAATCGTTTGGGAAGGGAATCTATTGTGTTGCGCGGCAAAAAGAATTTGATTTGTACTGTAACGGACAATGTTACCAGGTGAGAAAATTTCTATTCTGTACTTTTGATTTCTCGTTCATTCTTTTTTAACGTTAAACTTTAAAGTCTTTTGTATGACACTTGTTATAAAAAGATTAGGAATCACCTGTTCTACATGAAACTGACTCTTTGCAAATTTAAATTATAAGTAATCAAAAGGAATGCAAAATGTCATTTATATCGCCGCCAACCAAATGTTTTGTAAACGATTACTGCGTTAATCAACTTTTGCGGCTGATCACGGATGAGTGACCGCTTTCTGGCATTTACATTTACAAGCGTTTTCGTGCAATGGATGGCACGTAAAGCCGTCAGTCCCAGTTGCCAGTAAGCAGTCGTTAAGCCAAATTGAAGGCTTGAAAAATGACAACAGCAGATCGCCATAAGCTATGGGCTCATCACCTGTTACGTTGAACAAAATGCTCAGGGTATAATTTGAGCGTATAATGTGCCTCTGCCACCCCTTTAGTGATAAAAGCGTAATTATATTAAACAAGATGAACAACAAAAAATAGTAACAGTAACAGAAGATAGAGTAACGCCACACTACCCATTTAAAACTTATTCTTTAACATTTATCTCTATTCAAACGTTGCCTGTAAGAAATTGCACTTAGTGATAAGACTGCCCATTGTACATTTCAAAACCTGTATTCAATAAAATGTTAATAATTGGTGTACAATAAAGTACATATCTATTCTATTCTAAAAATGAATTGTTAGGAAAGCTTGACTTTTCCTCTTTGCTTTTCGATGCCGTATGTACGAGTATTTTATCAACGTCTCATAATCTAAACTTTATTCCACGAAACATCAGAAGTTATAAGTGTAAGGAGCCCACTAAGAACAACGGGGCACAAGCGACCTCACTTGCTAGCGGACTGCTTATTTCCAGTAGCAAAGTAAGAGATGATTTCTTGAGGCCGAGTCTACTATTTTCTAATAGAAAGCCGTTCTAATTCTATTCTATAGCGGTTCAATGGCGATTAGTCCAAAACTAGGTAGTCTACTAAAACTATTATATATTTCACAATTACACTTCTCAAGCTGCAGAATAAAGACAAATAGCTGTTTTTAGATTTTCACTATCAAAATATTAATATCAATAATGCATATTAAGAGCTACCCACAGGCGCTATACGTGTTAATAACATTCTATCGGCGATAGAATTCTATTGGAGCGCAATTGTAATTGTAAACTACGAAAACTGTCATTTTTTTTCTGTCGGCTCTCTATTGCCCGACGATTTCTATTCTATGCTGACGCGATTGCATTAGTAGACTTCGCCCCCAGTCTTCAAAGCTAAGTATGATTTGTAAGCAAGTGGAAAAAGACTAATATGAAGGAAGGAAGGACATAAATCATAAGTTACGTGAAGTTACCTATATTATCTTGGCTTCTTCTACACTACAGAACAACACACATTATATCTTTTTATGTAGATATCATGGAGTCAAACCAAGAGGCCGGCTCATTAGCAGGCGCTAGAAACCGTGTGCTTGACACAATAAGGCTACTGCTTGTTACGTCAAACAAAGTATATAGAACGCAAGTGTTATGCGGGTTTTAAATGAGGGGGATATGGAATGTTTTAGAAGTGAAACTTAGTTTTTCGGTTACGCGCCATGTTGGTTTGAAGTGAAACTTCTTAATCGACGAGTAGTTTTATTTTAAAAAATGTCGTAAAGAAGTTTCACTTCCTACATGTGTGTGTACCAGAGTAACACACAGGTAAGAAGTGAAACTTTTTTTGTATCTATCTCATGGACAGACATGGTGAAGAAGAGTTTTCAGCCCCGCTTGTTTGAGGTACTATCCCACCCCTCTAATTATAAAATGAAATTAAAAATGTTTATTCATATAGGTCATAAAGTAACACTTAAGAACGTTAAGATTATTGCTTCTACAATTACATTTATTGCCAGATTCGTAAAGTAATACTTAGGTAAAGCCTGAGGAAAATCCTGACAATGAAAGTCATGGCCACACTTTTCTAACCGCCAGTAATTACCACAATTAGTTTTATTTAAAATAATTATTATAAAAGATTTGTTGATAAATATGATAGTTTAAATTTCTATTAGTTTTATTTACATGATATTTCAATAAATTCTATAATAATGTGTTTATACAAATGAGAACGATTCTAATTGCCAGTTCCTAAGGCAGCCTACCCTTTATGAAGATGAATCTGGGAAGAAACTCCATGGATGCTCTATTAAAATGTAGGTATGATTTACAATAATAAACTTAGATTGTTTTTTCGAGTTATGTGAGAACCGTTGGCTTAACTTAGTTTGCCTTAAGTTTTGATAATTTTATTTGTAATATTTTAATCTTAATAATATTATAATTGCGAATGTTTGTGTGGATGTTTGTTACTCTTTCACGTAAAAACTACTAAATGGATTTTAATGAAACTATACAATTATATAGCTTATACATCAGAATAACACACAGGCTACTTTTTATCCCGGGAACAAGTTCCTGTGGGAAACGAGAACGGGAAAACAATACCACGCGGGCGAAGCCGCGGGCGTCAACTAGTTTTGATATAATTGCTATAACTATTATTATGGTAGTACAATTATATCAAAATATATAAAAAGGTGATCAGGTGATCAGTACCAACAGACACCACCCGTTCACTGGTATGACGCGTCATGGATATTTTAATGTGGGTGAAAACTTATGAATTACTTTCAAACATCAAATTTTAATCAAATTGCTCCTCGTCTCGGTTTGCCCCCAAAACACCTAAAACATCATTTTATTCATATATCATCATCTTTAACACAAATTATAAATCATTTAACAAAAGACATTTTCACGTCTTTTCTTTTCCGCTCATAGGATTAAGTCACATTTATATGATAATTTGTAGGTACCTAGATTACGCTTGTGACTCGGGTTTATATTTTGGTATTACTTTGGAAACAGAACTTCCTAAAATCCGGCTTCAAGAACCTAATTATCAGGGGTGTGGGGTAGGACAACCTCCACGTGGTACACCCTGGTAACGTGGACGACGATGTGCGCTTCTTTTGATACGCACGTCGTCGCCCACGGCCAATAGTCCACCAAGGAGGAGGCTGTAATGGACACTTCGGGTCGCTCCGACTACACTCTGCTTTGGGCAGAGCGTACTGAGCGGAGAAACCGCAGGACGTGTAGGCTCTCTGCTCACGCAGGAGCCTACAGGCATTCGTGTCAGCGTCGGTGTTGGGGAGGACTAGCCATCCTCCCCGCGTCTTGTAACCCCTGAGATCATCCGCAGCGACCCAACTGGTGGCACCAGTTGATACGCGGTGGTCCTAGGGGGCCGAGGGACTTGCCTTAATTGGCCGGCCCGCGACAAGGAAAAGTCTCTAAAACCCGACAGCGAAGTCGTTAAAACCTGTGGGGCACCTAGAGCACTCCACAGTATGCATCCCGCTCCCCGGAATGAGCGTCACCTGGGGAGTCGCCTTTTTCGTTTCTACTCATGAGACCTAATATGAATACAAAAAATGAAAAATCTCCACAAGGCCCGGGGGTGTGCCTCAAAACCACTCCCCAAACAGACGCAGAGGTCGCGTCGATTAGCGCTGAGACTGACGTGGAGTCAGTCCTCAATGTAGATACTCAGAGTGAGGGCATCGGTAGGAAGAGGGCGCGCACGGTAGGACCGTCTCAAGTACAAAGCAGAAGCTGTTCCGGAAGGCGAGACACGGCTACCTCGAGCGACAAGATCCGCCGGCGAAGCTGCCGATCACCTCCGCGGGTAGAGGTCGGGAAGCCAACCTCAACAACGCGAAAGGTCGGGCACCAAGGACACTGGTGCATGTCCCACCACTCCCTAGTGGCAGGGACAAGGACGTCCCTGTGGCGCGAGAGGTCCTCACTGCTCTTGCCCGTATATCTGACGCCATGAAAGGTGCCAAGAATGTCTCGGGCAAGAATAAAGTGGTGACAGGGTGCGTCACTGGCGCTACGAAGGCGTTAGAGGAGCTCCTCGCTAGGAGCGTCTCCGAAGAGAAGGCAAGGCTCAGATGCCGAGTGGCGAATCTGGAGTCTGAGCTTGCCGACTCCCGGGTACAAATCCGAGTTCTCCGGGAGGAGGTGGACCAATTGGTTCGTAGGTCCGCGGAGAGTCGGGGCGTTCAGGCTCCCGGGAAGATCCAACCAGCGCAGGCTGCTCTTGAAACTCAGTACATGCAGTCTGGGGCCCCTGCGCCGACAAATCCTGCGCCTAAGCCACCTCCCAAGCCTAAGCCAGTATTAGTACCCAGTATGGTGCAAATAATGGAGGCGATGGAGAAGCGTCTCGCTGTCCTCGAGAGTCGGGCGTACCGTCCACCGCTAGCACACGTGTCCTACGCGGCTGCGTCTGGTGGTGCTTCTGGCCCCAAGGGAAAGACCACTTTATGTCCGAAGCCGGCTGAAGTGAGGGGAAAAAGTAGCGTCATTCTCCCCACTCCAGCCAACGCTCCTGCTACATCTTTAAAACCCTGCAGAGGAATAGCTAAGAAAAAGGCAAAGGGCGCTAAAAAGCGGCCAAGAGGGCGGTCAAATTTGCCGCGGCGAAGGCGCCGAAGAGGCTCCGTGCCCCACGCTCCACTGCCGTCGTACTGACGGTGACATCAGAGGGGGTGGAGAGAGGCGTGGGATACGCCAATGTCCTGAGGAAGGTGAAAGCCCCTGTGGACCTCAAGGTCCTTGATATTACAGGTGGACTCCGATGCAAGACAACTCGCACCGGAGCTCGCCTCCTCGAGGTCTCCGGCGCCACCAGCGCCCCCAAGGCTGATGCTCTGGCAGCTAGGCTGAGAGAGGCGCTGGATGCGGCTGATGTCCGCGTCACCAGACCCAACGAATGCGTTGGCCTGCGCATCTCGGGTCTGGATGACGCGGCAACGGCAGATGAAATAATCTGTGCCGTCGTGGAGGCAAGTGGCTGTCCCAGTGACCAGGTGAGAGCCGGAGAAATCCGCTTCGGCCCCACTCCCGTAACCGGGTCAGTGGTTGTCAAATTCCTCGTCGCAGCGGAACAAAAAATTGCGGACACCTTGAACCTTGCACTCATTGCTAGGGGCCGAGGCTGCATCGCGGCAGATTACAACGGACTGGCCATCGTGGCCGTTTACTTCTCGCCGAATCGTGACCAGCATCAGTTTGAGCTATGGCTCCCTGAGCTGGACATCGTTCTTGCCGCACGTCTTCCTCGCCCTGTCTTGGTCCTGGGAGACTTCAACGCCTGGGCTCAGGCATGGGGCTCCCGGGATACCAGTAGCAGGGGGAGAATGTTGGAGGACTGGGTCACTACACGTGGCCTGGAAATCCTAAACCGGGGGAATGTCGCCACCTGGGTGCGGCGGGAGCGCAGTTCGGTCGTAGACGTATCGTATGCGACTCCTGATCTTGCCCGCCGCGTCCAGGGCTGGCGTGTGGTGGTGGAGGAGGAGTCGTCATTCGACCACAGGTATATTCGGTTTGACGTCTCCCCTCCAACTAACCTACCGCTGACAATCGCGAATCGTTGCCGCGGCGGTGTTGCTTAAATCCCGCAAGAGTACCGCTCCTGGACCGGACGGCATTCCAGGCCGAGCGTGGGTCCTGACTCTCGAAGAACTTGGGCCTCGACTGATAGGGCTCTTTAGCGCATGCCTCGAAAAAGGCCAGTTTCCCAGGGTGTGGAAAACGGGGAAATTGGTCCTGATCCGAAAAGCGGGGCGGTCGGCAGACTCACCATCTGGGTACCGGCCAATCGTGTTGCTCGACGAGGTGTGTAAGCTCTTTGAGCGTATTATTGCTGAGCGCCTCGTCGGGCATCTCACACGTGTGGGGCCAGATCTGGCGGATAACCAGTTTGGTTTCCGTCGGGGTCGCTCCACCGTGAACGCGATCATGCGTCTCAGGGCCCTGGCAGAGGAAGCAACATCGCGGGATGAGGTGGTAATGGCGGTGTCTCTTGACATCGCCAACGCTTTCAACACCTTGCCCTGAAGCTGCGTAAGGGAGGCTCTCATTTATCATGGAGTGCCGCCCTACCTCATGGGGTGTTGCGCGATCTGTTGCTCAGTGGTGTCAACGTAACATGTTACGCAGACGACACTCTCGTTACGGCGCGAGGAGCAACGCACCGAGAAGCAGCCTTAAGGGCCACGGCAGGTGTTGCTCAAGTCGCGGGTCAAATACGGCGTCTGGGTCTGGAGGTGACTCTTCACAAATCCGAGGCTCTGTGCTTTCACGGACCTCGGAAGGGGCTGCCCACGGGATCCAGCATACAAATAGGGGGCGTTAGCATCGGTATCGAGCCTTCGATGAAGTATCTTGGGCTTGTAATCGATAGCCGATGGAACTGCGGACACCGTTTCCGAAGTTTGGTCCCTAAGCTTAGGGGTGCTGCTGCCGCGCTCTCGCGTCTGCTGCCTAATATAAGCAGACCCAACGCTCCCTGCAGGAGACTCTACCTCGGGATCGTGCGGAGTATTGCCCTATATGGGGCACCCGTATAGGCAGGGAACCTGACGGCCACCAACGTGGCTATTTTAAATAGTCCGTTGAAGACGATGGCCGTCAGGGTGATTAGAGGTTACCGCACGATTGCGGTTGAGGCGGCATGTCTCCTAGCCGGAACCCCTCCATGGGACCTGGAAGCGAGGGCCCTTGCGTCCTTGTATCAATGGCGCAAGGAGGCGCTAGAGCGGGACTACAGACCTGTGCCCCGAGAAATCGAGGCTCAGCGATACCTGCTCCGCCAGGAGCTCATGGAGACATGGAAGGTGCGACTTGAGCAACCTAAGTGGGGACACACCACTATCGACGTGGTGAAGCCGGTCATGGAGGAGTGGCTGGAGAGGCAACGCGGTAGCCTCACCTACCGGATGTCACAGATACTTACCGGGCACGGGTGCTTCGGTAAGTTTCTGTGGCGTATAAACCGGGAGGTTCCAGACGAAAAAAAAAAAAAAAATAACCTATTTATCAATCACAACATCCATAAAATGACGGCTATCGTTATATTTAAAAAATAAATTAAGTTAAGGCACTCTAGGGTAGTAGCGTGATGATAAGTAGCCATAAATGGGCACCACAAAAAGATTTTTTCTAAGCCAAACATTATTTCCTGAGATTATCGCTTTCATCAAACAAACAAACAAACTCTTCAGCTTTAAATAATAGTATAGATATAGATTAGAAACCTATGTACCTAAGCATCTATCGGAAAAGAAGCGTGATGTATACTGTCCCTTAATCATACAATAAATTATAAACTATCTATGCCTGCATACAGTTATCAACATATAGTTTGCTTAAACAGCACGCATCATTAACTAGATAGGAGGGGAATAAAGTCTAAATGGGGGGTGTTTGACTTTTGTGTGATAACGTGCCAGGTGTTGCTAAACTTGGTGACAAATTACTGAGAACTTAGATATACTGTTGAATGGATGCGTCAATTTTTAATTTAACATATTATTATAGTTTAATAATTAATATATTTTGTAATTGAGAGTAGCGTACGTGGTAGTGTATGCTACTGTCGCGCAGAATTCTTGGTCTCGAATCCAATCGAATTATATAAACAATAATTTATGTAATTTTTCTTCTTCTTTAAATTATTGTTTATACAGTTGATCGATCGCCATAGACTGCGCTTGACCATTTTAACAAGGCAAAGGGCTCACCACTGTCACATTTGGGCACAGTATACATACAGTATGGGATTCTTCAAAAGGGGTCTTAGAAGGTTTTTAAAGGATTGGCAGTGCGAGTGCTGCACCTCTGGTGTTGCAAACGTCCACAGGCTACGGTGACCACTTTCCAACAGGTATGCTTGTCTGCCACCTAAGTGGCATAAAAAAAAAGAAAACCATGTAACCATGTTACGTAGGACAAAAATGCATACGGTGACATTGGGGCATGTATTATGCCTCTACCTACCCCTTCGGGGATATAGGCGTGATAATAATGTATGTATGTTGATTGATGGTACTTGGTGGAGCTTGAAAAACACTTGTACTGTTCTACTTATTTACTTTTAAACCTGGCTGGTTCCGCCTTACAGCATTTTCAAAGGTAAACACATAATTTTATGCATATAACGTGTCATTAAGTACAATATATGAAAGTCTCACAATAAATTGTTCTTTTAAACTGCCGCAGTTAAATCTTCTCACATCTTGGGTAAATTACCATACTTACCCTGAATTTACCCAACAAGTCGTTAAGACAAAAATTACGTACATTTGAGTATTCAATTGTTCCCGGGTTGTGCCATGTGACGTCACAATGTGGAAGAGTTTACGAAATTTATTCCGTGATGTCTGTTCACAGGATGTTACATATTTCTGTATCGGTTTTGAAAGTATGGACGGGATGAGAAAAAATGTTACGTGAAGTAAATCGCAGTTGATTCTGTTTGTAATGGGGTTCATTTTTCTGAGTAAGAAGTATACAAAACTTTTTTCATGAAAGAAAATACAAAGTGTTGAGTTCAAAAATTGGTAGAGTTTGTCAAATTATATTAGGTATGTCTCATATTTTTATATATTTTACACGTTGTAATGAGAACTTATTATTTTGATAAAATAAAGCGCTCGTGGCCCCGCTGACTTAGTGTTCTGTAAACGATCACTGCGTTAAGCAACATTCTATAGGTGGTCCTTGGATGGGTGACCACTTTGTAGAATTTACCGTTTTTTTGGTATTAAACCGTTGGTCCTGGTTGCCAGTAAAATGGTAACCGTTAAGCCAGGTTGAAGGCCTTATGGGGTGCTTAAAAAATTTTAACAGCCTTCGCCTGTTCATTCTCAACACGGCAATGGACTCACCACCTGTTACGTGTGACTAAAATGCATATGGTGAAATTTGGGCATATTGTATGCCTCTGCCTACCCCTTGAAAAGAAAGAGCGAAGAAGAAGGAGCGACAGCGGTCTAAGAGCGTCCCCACCTTTTTTACACGTATTTGTGTAAGTTTGATATTTTTTTAAAGGGGCGACAGCGATGGTGCTGCTCCTCTGGTGTTGCAAACGTCCATAGGCTACGGTGACCACTTTCCATCAGGTGGGCCGTATGCTTGTCTGCAACTTGAGTGATATAAAAATAAATCTAATGAAGACAAATAAAATAATAGTAGTAGAATATTTGCAATGGGCTTCACCACCTATTATTATGTGGAACAGGAATACGCGTGGTGAAAAGTGGGCAAACAGTATGTATGCCTCTGCCACCCCTTCGGGGATACGGCGTAATAGATAAATAATAATAGTGCAATATTTAATAAAACCACTGAATTACTATAACCGTTTTTAGACTTAAAGGTTAAATTAATAAAAAGGAATACAAATTCAATCTTCGTCACTAGACTTCGCGGCTTCGTGCTCTACATCATATCTTAGTATCTCCACAGCAAACTTCTAAAGCTCATAACTCAGTTAAGACTGAGTTTAGAGGTATACATGTTTTAGTAAGTTTGGTTTATTACACTTTTTGTAATAATAAAACCAGCTATTCACAAATCTCGGATTCAAATCCTCTACCGCGCAAATGTCATCAATATTTGAGTTCTATGAATATCGATGACATTTGCGCAGTAGAGGATTTGGATCCGAGATTTGTGAATTACAGCGCAGGCTTGGTCGATGGCCACGCGATAAAAAAAATGCGCCACCGTCCATACAAAATCTGGCTTTGCCCTTTCCAACAATCTCTGCAGTCTTCGCATTTTGGCATTCAGTAGTCAGTTAAAGAGCAACATGGATTCCACAACTTACAACCATATCCATTTACATATTATCAACCAGAATTGATAGCGTTTTTATTTCTCATAAAATCTATGAATAATTTCATCAAAAAATGTGGATAGATAAAAGAACAAATTACTTTATTTGCATGACAATTGGTAAAAATATTTTTTACTGTCCTTCATAGTAAGTATGCGGGTAATTGGGAAATTTGTGTGATGTAACCCTAAGAGAATAGAGATCCAATTAAGATTACCATGCAAATATTTTTTAAACAAATTGGATTTATCTTCATGTATCAGTATAATTAACTTAACTAATAAAAAATAAAATAAACTGTCTTTATTTTGCATAGACCATTTCAACGGCGCTTACAAAATGTCATACACTAAAACTAAAGAAAAAAATTGTATATTTAAAGTGACCACCGGTTCGGAACGCGGCCCACCTGAGAAGAACCGGCAAGAAACTTAGGAAGGCTTTTTTTTGATGGCCTATTCACAATTTTATGACTATAATATTTTATTTGCCAGCAGATCATTTCCAGGCATCCCTGTCCTGTAAATAGTCTTGAATAGAGTAATAACCTTTTTCACAAAGCTTTCTTTTAATATACTTTTTAAATTTATATAATGGTAAATTTCTCAGGTCACAGGGAAGCTTGTTGTAAAAGCGTATACAGTTATCCTCCATTAACGATATGGTAAAACCCCTTGACACGCTTGATTATAAGAAACTAGGTGTCCCCCACGGTTTCGGACGTGACATACTTTGAACTCCCGTCGCTCCTCTTTAATCCGGTCATTTATAAATGCATGTTTTATATACTTCTGGGGACTTCACGTGAAACAAAATTCTACTTACATTCACCGACGTTTCGAACGCGTACAGCGTCCGTGGTCGCGGCTTGACTGGCGGTGTGGGCCAATAATATGTATGGAGTTACAAAAAAAAGTTATTTTTTTGTGTGTAACTACCCTCCATTATTTTTATAATGACGGGTAAGGTACGTTAAGTCCCGAGTAGTATATAAAACATGAGTATACACCGCGAAAATTTTTAATTCTGCAATAATATTTAAAATTTGCCTGATTAGTCGACATTTATGATTACTGCTCCGCTCTGCAGAGTAGCGCTACTACTCTGAACTGTGAACGCGATATGATATACATGCATTCATACCTCGCTACGATGGTGATGCTCGTAGCCCCGTTGACACTGAGCTCTGTAAACGATCACCGCTTTAAACATCTTTTGCTGTGGGTGTACCTGAGATGGGTGACCGCTTTTCAGCATCTCCATTTACGAGTATTTCCGTGCTTCGGAAGACACGTTAAGCCGTTTGGTCCCGGTAGCAGCAACATGGCAGTCGTTAAGCGAAAGTTGAAGGCCGTATAAGCGGCTTGAAAAAACATTAACCACAGATAGTCACAATATTATTAATTAATTTTTTTATTGATTGCTCAAAAACGGAAAGGTCAAAAGTACTCGGATACCCAGACGTGCGTGTATGAAGCGATTGATGAATCTCGAAGAAGCGAAAGAAGTATGCATGGATCGCGAAGCCTGGCGATCTGTCCTCTCTGACTACCCCGTCAGGGATACAGCGTGAAGATAGTTAGTTAGTTAGTTTTTAGTAATTTTTTTATTAACTGTAAATATAGGAAAACCAGATGACGCTCGCGTAGAGAAATTTTCCCGTTTCTGTGATATACATAATATAAACACTAGACATAAAAACAATCTTTTAGTTCGCCACAGTCGGCTGCATAAGATTGGCGATTCTTTCCAGGGTAACTGTATACGCTTTTACAACAAGCTTCCCTGTTTCCCACAGGAACTTGTTCCCGGGATAAAAGTAGCCTATGTATTCTAATGTAAAAGCTATATTATTGTTAAGTTTCATTAAAATATACTCACCTTCGCATTTATAATATTAATAAGATTAAGATTATACACACTAAACTGTTTGACGAAGTTTACTTAAATTATAACACTTTTGCAATACAATTAACAACTCGTGAATATTTGTGTTTATTTTCAAGTTTACTTCTATAAAGACTTTAAAATTATGGTGTAAGATATAAGATTCAGCTATTTTTTTGTAAATAAATATTTATGCCTGGTTACTATGACCATTTTATTTCTTCTTGGCCTTCGTCTTCGTAAAAACGTTCGCAGTGAAATGCGTCTTCGTAAAAACGCATTTCACTGCGATACATTTCACTATAGCACCTTGACACAACTTTTATGTCTAAAAATCCACTATTTTTACAAATAAAACAAGATTAATTCTACAGTTTTAGAATATATATTATCAGCAAGCGTCCGCCATCGGTCAAATTCCCGCGCAATTTCTCAGTTAGTTAGTCTCAACAAGATACACAATCGTAATTTAGGCAAGGGATATATTATATGTCGACACTCCAATAGATGCATTTGGTCCCACATTTTTAAACCGCCTGAAGCTGTGTCTTGGTTTTCATATACATATCGGGATTCGTTTTCTGATTTCTGAACTAAATTATTTTGGCACTACTAAAATATAATTTGTTTGTGTATTGTTCTTGAATAAAAATAATTCCACACGATTTAACCTGACCAGTTACGCCATACAGCATTTTCAAAGATTGACACATGAAACACGTTGACAAGTATTTATATGCATCTACTTTCGAGAAATATCGCGAAATAAAATACGAGGTCCAACTATTTAATCAAATATCGATACAGCTTTTGACTTTTTGTGGAACAACTATCGAGTTGACAGTATGCGCGCTTCAATACAGTCTTATAGATATATGATACACAACTATATAGTTGTTAAACTACAAGTTGTATATATACGTACGCTAGCCCTTACACTTGTACCGATATAACTAAAGCTTTGTTAAGTCTGTGATTGTTGATGATTGTTTTGCTAAGTATGTCAGCATGACTGTAATAAGGGAAAAGAGTTAAAAGACATTTTTTATAAAAGGTAATGTTGGCGATATACCACGATTACAACATGCAGAGATTTCGTATTGCGATATATTTTTCATGATTACTATTAGTTGGGCGAGTTTTGTACCTACATTTAGCTGCCGCCTTCCTCACCAGTAAAGCCTTAATGTCAACATCAAGTTTGTTTACCTGTATAAAAGATAATGCTGTCTAAGTTTTCGAGTTCGAGTTTACTAATCACAGAATATCGCATCCCAGATCATTATGCATATTAAGTACTTCTTCGACGTAAATTTTGGTAGAAATTATACACAGTATTTACTATAAAATCGCTTCCGCTTATAGTGTAGGCCACAATCACAAATCGTACTACCCAGGCGTACGGAATACTTTGCGACGTTTGTTAATGAGTCGAGTTTTACAAAGTTCGGAGTTTGCGCACCAGTATGGGGTTAATAGCAAGTCTTTAACACTCGCTCATCACTTTGAACGCCTGGAAATATTGTGTCTTTTGACATTTAAAATTATATGTCAACACTGAGGGAATTGATGACGCCGTCTATAGAAAGTACGAGTACGCGCGCGCGTGTGTGGGTGTGTGTGTGTGTGTGTGTGGGTGTTTGTGTGTGTGTGTGCGGTGTGTGTGTGTGTGTGTGTGTGTGTGTGTGTGTGTGTGTGTGTGTGTATGTGTGTGAGTGTGAGTGTTTGTGTCAGAAATTACTTTCAAATTGAAAATTTATTTTTGTGTTGGATAGCCTATTTATCGAGGAAAGCTATAGGCTTGTAGTATGGTCAGTGTCAAAATGACAAAATAAAAGTCAAAATACTTACGATTTAGTCCAGTATATTACACTACTGCGTCTCACACAATTAGTATTATATTATTACACAACATAATCCATAATATTCAGAATGAGAAAATAGTTTATAGCACAAAAATAAGAAAAAAACGAAGTGTGAACCAACAGATATTAGAATTGTTTATAAGAAAAGCACATTAATCTGTACTAATATTATAAAACTGAAGAGTTTGTTTGTTTGTTTGGTTGAACGCGCTAATCTCAGGAACTACTGGTCACGCTACTAGTCTGGAGAGCGGAGCAGTGGTCATAAATGTCGAGAAATCGGGTAAATTTTAATATATTATGCGACGGGATTAAATAGGTGCGACAGGAGTTCGAAGTATGTCACAGACAAAGCTGGGGGTGTCCTGTGTGACCTATTTATTCATATACATCGAGGGTAACGGAACGGCCGAACTGGCTTGGAACGAAAGTACTGAAATATTACTACGTAAGGAGTACGTCATTCAGAGTGTCTGCACTAAACAAAAGGCTTAATAAATAAAGTATGTACCTTTCCACTGCACTATGAACAACCGGCGCTTATTATTTATGGATATATTTTTAAAGCAGTATGCTGACTTTCACATAATTCTTATCAAAGTCAATAAAATAAATAAAAAATGTCTTTATTTTGCATAGACCATTTCAACAGCGCTTACAAAATGTCATACACTAAAACTAAAGAAAAAATTTGTATATTTAAGGGACCACCGGTTCGAAACGCGGCCCACCTGAGAAGAACCGGCAAGAAACTTAGGAAGGCTTTTTTTTTGAAGGCTAGCAGATCATTTCCAGGCGTCCCTGTCCTGCAAATAGTCTTTAACGGAGTAAGAACCTTTATCACAAAGCTTGTATTTAATTAACTTTTTAAATTTATTTAATGGTAAATTTCTCAGGTCACAGGGAAGCTTGTTGTAAAAGCGTATACAGTTACCCTGGAAAGAATCGCCAATCTTATGTAGTCGACTGTGGTGGACTGAAAGATTATATTTATTTCTAGTGTTTATAGTATGTTTATCACAGGGTTTAGAAAATTGTGATAGATTTTTCTGGATTTACATAAGATTGGCAAAAATGTATTGTGATGGTACGGTTAGAATATTTACTTCTTTGATTTTTTCTCGGAGAGAAACTTTGGGGCCCAAATTATAAATAGCGCGTACAGCCCGCTTTTGTAGAACAAAAATAATATTTAAATCTGCAGCACTCCCCCAAAGGAGAATACCGTAATACATAATACTATGAAAATAGCTGAAGTAAACCATTCTAGCCGTATCCACATCTGTTAGAGCCCTGATCTTTTTTACAGCGTATGCAGCCGAACTTAACCTAGAGGCTGTCTTTTCTATGTGTGGGCCCCACTGCAAATTGGCATCAATAGTTATACCGAGGAGCACAGTTGATTCTACAAACTCCAACACTTGTCCATTCAGTTGAACATTGGCCGCAACTTGTTTTACATTTGGTAGAGTAAATTTTATACATTTAGTTTTATTTTCATTAAGGCAAAGATTATTTGAGCTGAATGAATGAACTACTCTTGCAATTGCATTGTTTACATCGTCATAGTTATCTAATTGTCTTTTAATTTTAAAAATTAATGGGGTGTCATCTGCAAACAAAACTATCCTATTCCTGTCCCCTACATAAAATGGTAAATCATTAATACAAATGAGGAACAATAAATAATGGCCCAAGTATCGAGCAGTGCGGCACAACCATAGTAACCATGGATCCTACAGAACGTGTAACATTAATATCGACCCTCTGTATTCTCTTGTTCAAATATGAAGACAGAAAGTCGAGAGCTTTGCCTCTTATTCCATAGTGGTGTAATTTTTTGCACAGCGTTTCATGTTGAACGCAATCAAAAGCCTTTGATAGATCGCAAAATATACCTAATGCATCGTGCTTGTCTTCCCAGGCTTCATGAATACATTTTATGAGCTCAACACCAGCATCGAAAGTTAAGCGCCCTTTCGTAAACCCAAATTGATTCGCATGAAATATTTTATGACTATTAAAATGGGATAGCATTTGATTCAAGATTATTTTTTGAAATACTTTGCTCAAAATTGGCAGCACCGACACTGGTCGGAAATTAGACGGGTCTGTAGCGCTGCTTTGAACAAGGGAACGACTTTGCTGTGTTTCATTAAATCAGGAAATATACCACTAGAAGCACAGTCATTAAACACAGTTGCTAGATGGAGCGCAATGACCTCAATTATACATGATGCAGTTTTGAGCAATAATCGCCAAAGGTCCGCGGTGTGTATTCCTGTCCCACGTAATGACGTAATACGTAGGTTGTGGCTTCCTGCTGTTGTAATTTTTCAATCTAACAAGGCCTACATCATGGCATAACGACTGTCATGTTACTGGTAACTGAGACGGCTTAACGTGCCGAAGCACGGAAACGCTCGCAAATATAAATGTCACAAAGTTGTCACCCATCTGTGACCAACCGTAGCGAAACGGTAAAATAAAATAATTTTAAATGCTATTCCGGATTAAAGCTTAGATATTTACGTATAAACAAATACAATACTATATGTTGAATGAAACTGGTGCTAATTCTGTTGTTGAGATCACTAAACTAAATTTCTCTAAAATTTCCTAATTTTTGTTAAGAGATTGCCAAATGCTATTCTGTTATTAAGTCGAACTAAAGTTGGTGATATCAGAAATAGCACTTAATTTGTATCTGATGTCACTAAAATTCATTTTATGTGATAAAATTGAACAAGACGTGAAAAATATACCTAGACAGTCGAATGTAAATACATGCCGACTAACTTAGTGACTGAATTGCTTATGTAAATTTTTCACGTTACAACGTTTTTAAAGGTTTCACGTTTCAAACGGTTACTCAAATTAATAAACGTCCCACTAAAATTAGTCTTAGTAAATTTTGTAGTTAGTAAATTTTGTGTGACGTTAAAGTTGTATCTGACATCCCTAAAATTCATTTTATGTGATTAAATTCAACAAAAATGAAAAATGTACATAGACAGTTCAATCACTAAGTTAGTCGGCATCTAAATACATGTTTTGTTGAATATTATCACATAGAAGGAGTTTTAGTGATGTCAGATACAAATTTAGTACTATTTATAATATCACCAAGTTTAGTTCAACGTAATAACAGAATAGCATATGGCAATCTCTTAATAAAAATAAAAAGAATTTAGAGAAATTTAGTTTGGTGGTTTCAACAACAGAATTAGCTCCACTATATACGTTAGAAATAAAACAATGCGTTAGACACGAATAAGCCGATTTCTCCAGAGAATTACCACCCTCTTACGTGCGAACAACTTTAAGGAGCTTTGTGGGAGTGCTTTACCAAAAGAATAGTACGAGCAAATAAATAAAACAAGTATTCAATGACACCTACTTTCTTGTTACCGACAATACTGTTCAAAATACGCAAGGTTAAATTCGAAACCCTCGTGTTCCTTGGGGTCTGCTTTTTGGCTATAACCTTTTTAATAAAGTAAAAAAGCAAAACAAAGGATCGTAAAAGAAGCACTACTGGTGCTAGTGCCAACGTTGCTTTACGGTAGTGAAACCTGGGTATGTCAGCAGATGCATGAAAGTAAATTGAATGCTGTGGACTGTAATTGAATGTGTTTGGACACGTCCAACGAATGAGTGAGGAACGATTGACGAAGAATATTGTGCGAAAGTAGAAGGAGTCAGGGTAGGCCGAGACTTACATATGAAGAACACGTGAGCAGATTGCTCAAAAACGAAAAAGTCAGAAGTACTCGGATACCCAGACGCGCGTGTATGAAGCGATTGATGAATCTTCAAGAAGCGAAAGAAGTATGCATGTATCGCGAAGCCTGGCGAACTGTCCTCTCTAACTACCCCGTCAGGGAAACAGCGTGAAGTAAGTTAGTTAATAAATTTAAAAAGTAGTCACAGTCGTTCTCTCGCGTCGAGATTTGGTGGATGGCGGACGCTTTATGTATATTACAAGCTGACCCCTGCGGCTTTGCCCATGTAATACTTTCAACCTATTTATTCCCATCGCTTTTACTTTTACAAAAATGTATGGTAATTTACCCGATTTGCTGACGTTTATGGTTACTACCCCGCTCTCCGGTGTAGTAGCGTGATGATAAATAGCCCGTAACCTTTCTTGACAAATAGACTATTCAACACAAAAAAAATTTCGCTTCTGCCTAGTAGTTCCTAATATTAGCGCATTCAATTAAACAAACAAACTCTTCAGCTTTATACTTCTACACTAATATTATAAAGAGGAAAACTTTGTTTGTTTGTTTGTAATGAGTAGGCTCATAAACTACCAGACCGATTTTAAAAATTCTTTCACCATTTGAAAGCTACATTATCCATGAGTAGCATGGGCTATATTTTATTATGGAAAAAAATAGGGATCTTATAGAATTTGGGTTTTTCGGACACAAGGTGTAAAGAATCAACCAGAAAAGTTACTTATTTTGCGTACGCTGCCTAAACTATAAAAGATAGATCTATAAAATGTGCTAATTCATTGTAGATCTTATAAATATCTACAAAAAAAGTCCGCGACACACTAAACCTATCTATGTCGAGTGAGGCACAACAACCATTTTTTTTTAAGTACCTTGAATTTTTTTTGGACTACCTTTAAACGCGTTTATTTTACTCATGCTATTAATCCTTATCAAAATAAATTATTTCATCACTAAGTACAGTTTATGTAGATGTACGTACGCTGCCTAAACTATAAAAGATAGATCCATAAAATGTTCTAATTCATTGTAGATCTTATAAATTTCGTATATGCAATTCTTATTGGATATAAAAAAACACGTATTAGTAATGAAACACGTGGAAGTATGTCACGGGCGAAGCCGGGCGGCACAGCTAGTAATGTATAAAGCTGAAGAGTTTGATACGTTAAGTATAGTTATAGATATCTATCAAATGATATAGAGTATAGATTATTTTCAAACTAGTGCATTTACCTTATTTTATGTGAAAAATGGCAGATTTTTAAACATAAAAGTGGTGACAAGGTGCTACAGTGAACGACATTGATATATCGTAATAAAATGCGATTTTACATCTTGCCGCGCAAACTCCACTGAAAGTTTCAGTAACGCTGCTACACTTAACTGGGACAAGACTGACTTTAACTTAAGACTATAATTGACTAAGACGTAGGAGATGAAGACATTTAGTATGTCTATGAAGAAATATGAATTACTAGTTGACGCCCGCGGCTCTGCACGCGTGGTGCAGTTTTCCCAGTCCCGTTTCCCACAGGTACTTGTTCTCGGGATAAAAAGTAGCCTATATGTTATTCTAAGACTTTTTTTCTAGCCACTGAACTACCCAAACCGTACCGAAACAAGTTATTTAAAGTAAAGGGTAATTCAGTGGCTAGAACATTGCCCTGGTTAGGCAAAGGTCACGGGTTAAATCCCCGTCTCAAACCAAGTTGTCTTTTTTCACTTTAATAAAAAAGCCACACAAACAGTTCTCGTGGAGAGCAGTCACACAGTTTCTCCAACAAAGGCCATATTGGTTGCTGTCCGTATGTACCTTAAAATTAGGTTGTAATAACTTAGAAATTCCAACCCAGACAAAGGCATACCTGTGCGCTCTGCTCAGAAATTGTCATTGAATGTGATAACTCTACAAACTAAAATATGGAGACGCTTGCATATAAATGTAAGTTATATCACCGGGAGTTCCTTTTGCCTAAATGAACCATCCTTTGACTCTATGTGGAGCAGCTCAAGTATTCAGTTCGCTAGTTAAGCCGAACACAAATACTTGAGTGTGTCGGCTTAAATACCAGATATGTTAGGAAGTGGTGCAAGACATAATCGGGCAGCGTTTTAATTGTTAACGCTTACTCTCATAAAATATTGTAATAATTTTATCGTAGACTGCCTCGGTGGCGCAGTGGTAGTGTATGCAACTGCCGCGACTGAGGTCCTGAGTTTGATTTCCGGTTCGGAAAATAAAAAGTTTCTTTCGGAGTTTGTGTATTTCCTATGCATAATATGTATGTATTTAGAAATTCATAAGTATGTTTATCAGTCTTCTAGATTCCATAACACAAACTTATATTAGCTTACTTTGGGCTAGACGGCGGTGTGTAAAAAGAAAAAAGTATCCCAGAATATATTATGTAGTTGCCTCGTTTGTTAATGAGCATGTGCGCCGCTAGCAGGTGAGGTGGGGCACCGAAGATCCTAATGGAACTCCTTACACCCATAACAATCTTATTTTACTTTAATTTGCGCTAGACAACTCTGTGTGACAATAAAAATTTAATTTTTTTCCCGTTAATTTGCTCACGCTAAATATTTTGGGACATCATAAACGTCAAAATATTTCGACGTTACAACTTGATTGTGTTGATGAATTGGTCTAGATATAAATTGGAATAAAATATAGCCAAAATATTTCTACTGATCTGATATTTCCAAATCTATGAACGCTTTAAACAGTTGTGTAAATAGGACTTTCTCATTTGATTCCTTTTTTTTTTCAAATTCAACTGTGCTTTTAATGTTCTTATGTTTTTTATTATTTTTTTATTTTTATTGTTACCACAGCCTGCGCCTATCTATTTCAACACGGCAATGGGCTCACCACCTGTTACGTGGGACAAAAATGCATACGGTGAAATGTGGGCGTTTAATATGCCTCTGCCTACCCCTTCGGCGATAAAGGCGTGACAATATGTATGTATATATGTATGTTTTATTGTTAGACATTTTTGCCTTTTATATTAACTACGACGGACGCCTGAAGCCAAAATACACTGTTCGATTAACTATATTAGTTCACTCGGAGAGACTGGATGTGGAATTGCACATGAGCTATATCGAAACTTACAAGAGCCCTACAACTAGCAGAGAACCTGCCAAATGTTGATTTGATTATTTAATACAAAAAATATATTTAAAAGCACTTACGCGTTCACCTTAACCTTCTGTTGTACGAACCACAAAAGTTTGAGGTGAATGCGTAAGCACTTTTGCTGCCTAACAGTCTTGATAATGCCTTGCGTGTAGGCCAAACACGTGTCGACATCGTACGACAATTTAAAAAAAGCGGAATATTGCAATAATAACATTTAAAACAAAATAATTATATTTTTTTTAAATGGTATTCCGCCATGTAACGCTTGATTTAATTAGTTGATTAATTATAAATAATTAATATAATTAATATAAATAATTAATAAAAGGTAAACAGCGAGAAGTCTATTTCTTAGACCAAACGCCAAGACTGAAGTCGCTAAGATACTTTGAAAATTGAAATACCATATTATATATATATACAAGTATATAACAGATCTTAAATATCCCAGCTTACTCTAAGCACATTCTCGATAATATTGAAATATTCAACGCAATTTAGTAGTAAGTAAAGTAGGTGATCCCAATGGACTAAACATTTACTAAACTTTGTAACGGATGGCGAGATAGAGGTATTATAAGTTTGACAGCTGTGTGTGCCACCCTGTAACTCTTAAACAGGTAAACCGGAACTAAGCCCTTACTTTGGAGCAGAAAAAGTGATTTCAGTACGGTCTAGTAGCTTAATGGTTACAGCATTGCACAGGTTAGGCAGAAGTCGTGTTGTTCCATCTTGAACCAAACTGTCTTTTTCGCTTTTTATATTAGCTTACTTTGGGCTAGATGGCGCTGTGTGTTTTATTTTTTATTGTTCTTGTGGCGATACTATTGATCCGCCAATAACTCAGAGTGGATTTGGTAGGGGTTTAGTAAGTCGGTCCACACTTAGGTACTATCCAAGTTTTGTAAGTGTACAAGGTAAAAAATTTGGTAACAAAGGCCGAAATGTCCAACAAAATTTATATGATAAAGTTAGAGTACAAAATGCTCTCTCAAAAAAAGAAACTTAATTTAACTATCTTCACGCTGTACCTCTGACGGGGTAGTCAGAGAGGACAGATCGCCAGGCTTTTTGATTCATGTATACTTCTTTCGCTTTCTGTAGATTCATTAATCGAATAATAATCATTAAGTGCTCTTTTTTTAACGTGTTTCTTTTTTTATCATGCCGGACACGAACTGGCTAAAACCACACGATCCCTGCCTATCGTCTAGTACTGGACGCCCCGTATAACTCCTCGGAAAGATGTCCCAGTACTCCCGGCAGACTTTGGCTACCACCGCGGCCTCACCTAAGGGTGCGGGTGTTATCCGACTTCTTGGGGGGTGAGGCGTGCGTAAAATTTTCCGGCAAGCGGTTTAAAAAGAGTGGCCATGAGTTTTGTTGCCAGGTTCTTCCTCAGACTATATTTTGGAGAACCTACTCTAAATGTAAATGTAGAAGCATTAATCTTGACGTTCATAAGTGTTAATTTGTGACTTACATGAATAAAGATATTTTCATTTCATTGGTATCCGCATTGCTAAGTAGCTCGAGATGACTGGTCATACCTACTCTTAAATTACTGTATATTATACAGTAAAGAAACTCAGCTTTTCGGTACGACGATATATGGATACTATGCCGATCTCCTACCGTCTAAAACCACACGGTGCCCTTACATCTGTCTATGACTAGTAGTCACGGGTGAGCCCTCGGAAGGATAGCCCCAGGGCTCCCGACAGACTTTATTTGACAACGCGGCTTCGTCTTAAGGGGGTTTGGGGGTAATCCCGCTTTTTTGGAGGTTCGGGTGTTATCCCGTTCTTTAAGGAGAATAAGTCTGCCGTCCCACTTCTTTAAGGGGGTGAAGGTCGTATAGATATCACGCTACGCCAACGTCTAAGGCCTGCTTCTGTAAGGACGACGAGCAGCCCACCCGCCGTCCTCAGGCCCCGGTCATGGAGGCCGGTAGACCTGGTCAAAGACTGTAAAACTTGAAAGGGAGAATTGTATCCAGCTCTCTCTTCTCCTTTTTTCCTGTAATATTGATGAGTATAAGCAGTAGAGTCGTATCTTCACTGCGCAGTTGCAAATCAACATCTCGTATAGATTTAAAATGTTTACCAACTACCCGTAACTTAGTTCTAACTTAATTCAAACCAAACGGTCTGTTTGTCTGAAAGCCGAGTTGACCTCTTAATCAGTTTACTTTGAATATTGAGCTTGGGATTTACACTTTAATTAGCAGGTCTAAGGTTGGGATTTCAATGTGTTATGCTGTTTAGTATTCTACTAAAGTTTGTGACCTTACCGGAGTACTATAAGACAAACTTGATAAATTTGAGTGACTTTTTGAAAATTATAATGTACTAGTTGACGCCCGCGTTTCCCTCAGGAACTTGTTCCCGGGATAAAAAGTAGCCTATGTGTTATACTGATGTGTGAGCTATATGGGTAAAGTTTCATCAAAATCTATTCTGTACTTTTTGCTTGAAAGAGTAACAAACATCCATTCTTACATCTTTCGCGCTTATAATATTAGTATAGATGACAAAGACGATTTAATCGCGGGAGCAAGTTCCCATGGGAAACAGGTACTGTAAAACTTCACTACCCAGGTGGAGCTCTGGAATGTAGGTTATCTATAAGGTTATGTTTCAGTTTAAGTTTATAAGGTTATCTGTAAAGAAAAATAAAAGTATAGGATATCATGGGCGTACCCAGGGGGGGGGGCAGCTGCCCTGGATTCGGTTCAGGTCCTCAACTTTTGTCGATAAAAGTAAAAAAAATAACTTCTAGATGTTCTTAAAAAGATAGATGCGAAAGACACAGGAGCATGTGATTAGGGCCTACCGTCTACGCCCAGCAGTAGACTGCCATAGGCTGATTTAATTGATTCATGGTCGTCTACATAAAAAATTGTTAGGGCTATATGTTATTCTGCCACGAACACGTCCGAAACCGTTCTGCCGAAGGCCCTCAGAAGGTACTTTTAAAATAACATTTTTTACATGTCCCCTTTTTACATGTATCCCTGTGGTATAATCCCCTAGGATGTTGTGTGTGATGTATATACGACGTTTAACGCCAGGCGCCCCAGGTAACTCCTCGGAAGAATGTCCTAGATTTTGTGGCAGACTTGGCTACCATCGTGGCCTCGCCTGATGATTTGATGTTATCCCACTTGCTTAGAGGTTGATTTGGGTGTTATCCCGCTGGTTGAATCCTGAGGAGTGCGTGAATTTCTCACGTCAAGACGTCGTCTTGAGCCTGTTTCTGTAAGGACAGCGGCAAGCCTGTTCCTCATACTTTTAAAAGCTAATTATTAAAGAAATTCTCTCATGTGGTGGCGGTGTTAAAATAGACAGACGCCGGTTGTGACAACCTGCTGTTGAATTTTTTTTTCAAATTTGCTAACTACTGCCTAGGTTACTAGCAACCGGGACCAACGGCTTAACATACCTTCCGAAGCACGAAAATGCTAGTAAATGGAAATACCACAAAGCGGTCACCCATCCGTAACCAGCCATAGCGACAGTTGCTTAACACAGTGATCGTTTACAAAACACTGCGTTAGCGGGGCTACGAGCGCTTTATGCTCTTAGGAAAATCGGATATGCCCCCCCCTGGCCCAGTTCCTGGGTACGCCCATGTAGGGTATGTTTGTAATTCCTAATAAACAGCTGTTCACTAAATGCATATGAAAGTTACATAACATTTTTTTTTTCTGTCGAACTGTCTGTCTGTTTGTTCCGGAAAATCTCTGTTACGGCTGGACCGATTTTAATTAAACTTTCACTAGCAGGTAACTGATATTATAAAAAGTGACTAAAGCTAAATTTGAACCCCGTGAAATTCGAACCGACGAAATGACAATAAAAATCCGCAAGTAAAAAATAAAATCTGTCTTTGGTCCAATAAATAAAACCCTCTGTCTCCTACGCGATACAATTCTCTGTTATGGCCCGCTAGCCATAAAACTAAGCCTGTAAAAGATACTCAGATATACCAAGGCCAATGGGCCATAAACCATATATGGGGTATGAAGCACCTCTTGTTGACATCGCGTGTCGGTCGCAATCTTCAACCTTTGACTATCAAGGTCAGTGTAGGAAACTCATGTAGTCATTCAGCAGTTAAAAAAACAGATAAGTGTGAGTCGGACGCGGCCACCGAGAGTTCCGTAATTTCATAAAATTTGCAGGTAATTATAAAACATATAATTTTGTGATGTTCAAATATATAATTTACTGATTTTACTATATTTGCAGTATAAGAAGGAGCCCTCGTGGTTCCGCGGACTCATTGTTCTGTAAACGATCACCGAGTTAAGCTACTTTCACTATGGCTGGTCCTCGGATTGGTGACCACTTTGTGGCATTTACATTTTCGAGCGTTTCCGTGCTTCGGAAGGCACGCTAAGCCGTTGGTCCCGGTTGCAATATTAACATGGCAGTCGTTAAGCCCCGTAACGGAAATTCAAATTCAGGCCTGCCTTAAAATTTTTCAAACGGCGGTTTGTAAAATTTCAACAGCAGGTAGACACAACCTGCGCTTATCCATTTCGACACGGCAATAGGCTCACCACCTGTTACGTGGCACAAAAATGCATAAGTAGTAATGTGGGCGTATAGTATGCCTCTGCCTACCCCTTCGGGGATAAAGGCGTGACCATATGTCATGTCAAGACTACTTGCCAAATATTGTTCCTAGAGACAGAGACGTGACTGATGCGTAAGTAATTTTATGGGTTTACATAAAATACGTTAATATTTTGATTTCTTTGAGTGTGTCGAAAAATACGTTTTTCGTGGCATATGCTAGAAGCTTGATTTTACACTCGAAAGAAAAAAAAAAAATATTCACGAATTCACGACAGACGTCTTCTTGTCTGAATGGACGGACAGACAGAGGGACGTCAAAGTTTTTCTATTAGAAGACCGTGTGTGTTTTATTTAAGGTACGAAAAAAATGTAAAAAACCTTAAAAAAAGCCACCATAAGGCCTTCAACTTGACTTAACTTGGCAACCGGGACCAACGGCTTAAAGTGCCTTCCGAAGCACGAAAATGCTCGCAAATGTAAATGCCACAAAATGGTCACCCATCCGTGACCAGTCATAGGGAAAGTTGCTTAACGCAGTGATCGTTTACGGAACACTCGGTCCGCAGGACCATGAGCGCTTATTTTTTAGTACTGTTTTCTGTAAATATGTTAAATTTTAAATGATAATATCCCATTATTTGTAGACGGCATTAAAAATATTTTTAGGTACGAAATCCTAGAAAGACATTTTAGTTACATATAAGTTTATTATTTTTTATTAAACTAAATCTAACTTACTAAAAAAACTATTTATCTATCACGATTTATATAGAAATTGGGACAAACACAATCTCTTTCAATATTTTTGTGCACGTATGGTGGTAGTGTATACGACTGCCGTGGTAAAGTCTCGGGATTGATACCTGGATCTTTGTTGTCTGGATTCTGATATTTGCAGTATGAACATTTTTTGAATTTATCAGTTGTCTTGATCCCATACCACAACCTTATTTTATTTTCCTTGCTTTATTAGAATAAATTTCTTTAAACCTAAACCTCAGCTTAGCTAACTTTGACTAGATGGCGCAATGTTAAAAAAAATATCGCTCAATTTATAAAACGTTTTCCTTTAACACTTTTTACATTTTCTTTTACACTTTACGATTTAAATTACATAAAGCTATAATATTTTGGTGTGTTGTGGCACCGTATTGTTCATTCTTAAACCATAAACAAATGAAGACAATTTTAAAGACAGACAACGCGGAACAACACACCCCTTTATATAAATTACCCCTTTTGTGATTGTACGTAATAATTTTAACGTCTTTCATACACCCTGCATGCTTTATTAACGCTATTAATTAATTTTCCTTAAGCGCTTCTGTGAAATAAGCATTTGGAATAATATGAAAGTCATGCTTTTGATAAGGTAAAAGGGAGACTCTAAAAATAAACTATAAAATTTATTAAAAACCGTATAATACCTGCAAGTTTGTCCACGTGGTTTAGAAAAATGAGTTTTGGGTGTATTCTATTCTCTACACTAATATTTCTGTGCTTCGGAAGGTACGTAAAGCCGATCCGGTTGCCAGTAACATGGCAGTCGTTAAGTCAAGCTGATGGCCTTATGGGCGCCTCGAAAAAATTCAACAGCAGGTAGCCACAACCTGCGTCAGTCTATTTCAACACGCCAATGGGCTCACCACCTATTACGTGGGACAGGAATACGCATGGTTAAAAGTGGGCATATAATATGACACTGCCACCTCTTCGGGGAAAGGACGTGATAGATAAATATACTAATATATTATAAATAGGACAGATATGTTTGTTTGTAGTTAACAAACACAGAACTGCTGAGTTGATTTAAAAAAATCTACTACTAGAAAGTCAATTCATCAGAAGCAACATAGCTTTATGTTTCTAACCAAGGAAGCAGATCAGTAAAAATAAATGACAACAAATCGGGCAGATTTTTATACATTATTGTAAATACTGGCATATATGGCTTACAAAGGAGTTGTAACAGATGAAATATGTCACAGGCGAAGGAGTGGGGCAACTATTATATATACAAGACGTGGAGGAATGGGCTGGGATGTTTCTCGTACACCAAGGGAGAATCCTACAACTAAATAAGTTGGTATAATTTTGACTGCCTCTGTGGCGCGGTGGGAGTGTATCCAACTGCTACGTAAGAGGTCGTGGGTTCGATTCCCACCCAGGATAAAACTTTGTGTGATGAGCACGATGGTTTATTCTGTGTCTGGGTGTTATTTATCTATAATATGTAATATATAAGTATGTTTATCAGTTATCTGGTTACCATCGTACAAGCTTTGCTTAGTTTGGTATCAGATGGCGTTGTATGAGTTGTCTCAACAACGGTCAAGGTCAAATTCTGTAGAAGGGGTAGCATGGAATACTGGTCTCACATCTGGGATGGCTCTGCCAGGTATCAGCTGGAGGATCTGGAGTTGGTCAAGAGGTGTACCCTACAACTGATGGTAAGCAACACTGTTCAACGTAATGTACGAGTAGCATGCTTGTTGGTGCATCGTCAACGCATGCATTTCGGAGAGTGCAACCGAATTCCACCCATCCGCGTTACTTTTATAGGACAGTTAGGCAAACTTGGCCAAAGCGCCAGGGGTACACTTTTTTTAACCTGTAGAAATACCCTCGGATGTTATGCAGGACTCGAACCGACACGATTTCAACCCATTAGACTATTGCCAGTAGGTATTTTTATTGAGAGTTTTGGTAGTGTTTCTCGGTAGTTGCCACGTCCAGTACTGCACATAGAAATTACATGGGGCACACTAGAATTTTTGCACTTCTAGTTAATCGGAACTATTAGAATTTCGAATGTTATATATTTGAAACGTTGCAACCTTCTTAGTAATAAGAAAAAAACAACAATTGGCGGGAAATCATTTGTCAATTACTTTTTATTTCACATTGAAGTTCTACGTACGCAATGAAAATGGAATTAAGCCGAAAAGATTTTAAAGCGATGATTTTTTATGATTTTCAAAGTTCTCTCTCTACGTAAGACTGTGCCGCTCGTCTTCTAAATGCTTTTCAGAGAGAAACTTGTTGTTTAAGCACCGTGAGGCGATGGTTTTCTGATTTTGAGAGAGGTCGAGTTTCTGTACATGACGAATTACGTGAAGGGCGGCCTTCAACTGCCGTCAACGAATATAATGTGGCTACTGTTAAGCGGCTAATTGATGAAAACCCGCGGACTACCTATGAGACAATTCAAGGACTATTGGGAATTGGTATGAGTCAAATTCAGAAAATTTTACACGAAGAATTGAAAGTTCAGAACCTTTGTTTTCGGTGGATCCCTCATGAACTGACAGCGGAGCAGAAGCGGGCTCGCGTGGAATGGTGCTCACAGATGCTACTGAAGTACGGCCACGGACATTCTAATGCTGTTGATGACATTGTCACAGGAGACGAAACGTGGATTTATTGTTTTAAACCCGAAAAAAACAGCAATCTTGTAAATGGGTGTTTGAAAATGAGAACATGCCAACAAAAGTGAGGCAGGCGTGAAACGTTGGTAAAAAAATGATCGTGTTTTTTTTCTCAGCTACGGGTCCAATCTGTACAATTCCACTTGAAGATCAAAGGAGTTTTAATGCCGCGGACTGGTATTCTACCATTTGTTTACCCAGGATGTAAGAAAAAGTTCGCGAAAGACGCCCAAAAAGCTGCGTTCTCCTACGTCATGACAACGCTTCTTCACACACGGCCAACAAAACAAAGTCATTTTTAGCTTCCGAAAAAGTACAACTCGTCACCCATCGTGCTCATAGCCCCGACCCAGCACACTGTGATTTTTGTATTTTCCCCCAAATCAAAAATTTTATGAGACCTGACCTTTACCAACTCCGAAGAGGTAGTGATAGCGTTCAATCAGCACGTAGAAAACATACCTTCAAACTGTGGCTCCCCTGATTTAAAAAATAGTTTGATCGCAGGAAAATTGTTTAAAATGTAAAGGAGAGTATTCTAAAAAGCAATAAACATAATATTTTGGTTATAACATGTTGTGTTTTTTAAGTTACGCAAAACTTATAGTGTGAAAAATGAAGACTTCAAACAATTCTTATGTTAAAATAAGTGTAAAATACAGGTATTAACGAGATCATACTTATTTACCTTACATTCAGTTTACTTTTGACCCCGGCTGGTGCAACCCAGTCGAAACGTCAAGCTATTTAAGGTAAATAAGCATGATCGCGTTAATACCTATATTTTACACTAATTTTAATCATGCAACGCAAATGTTTAAAAGTTTGTAAATCTTATGTTATCAAGGAATACGATTGTAAATACTTAAATTTGATAACTATTATTGTTCAATACCACATTACCAAATTCTTCACTTTTTTCAATAGCCTCCATCTTGATACCTAATACTTTCGCACGCAGATAGTATCAGATAATTTCACCAGTTTCACATATGATGCGCACCCCCTTTCCGTACTAACAGGGTCGTCCGTGTCTGGAATATTGAACAACCTCCAATTGATTTGTAATAGGCTTTTTTCGATACCGATAATTTAATATCCAAACGTGATTCTGTTATTATTCCGCGCCAAAATATAAAAAACACACGTATTCTTTTTTATTTTTCATTAGTGGCCTTTATCCCTTTTTTTAGTCGTACCTTTTTACAGCTTATCAATCAATTTGTGTAATTACACACATCAACACGGTCTAGGGATATTTTTAAAAAAGCGAATTACTATCAAAGTGTTAATTAATTATATGACATGTATATATATTATCTATAATATGTATGTATTTAGAAATATATAAGTATGTTTATCAGTTATCTAGATCCCATAACACAAGCTAATATTAGCTTACTTTGGGCTAGATGGCGCTGTGTAAAAGTGTCCCACAATATTTATTTATTTATTTATATTTAAAAGATACGTTATTTAATATTCTACCATTTTTTAATAATGGTTAAGGTACTTCGATTAAAATTTCAGGATTTTATGGAAAAAAATGAAGCATAGACGGAAACCGTACATAAATTAACTTTTAATTTATGAGTAAAAACTGAAAAAAATAGAAAAATCATTTAATTTGTGTTTATAAACTTGAAGTTAGTAGTCTGAGAAAGCGCCCATGATGTTCATAACACATCGGCAACGATTCGGCATGCTCAGAACAAGGTTGTCAATGTCTTGCTGCGGAATATTGTCCCATGTCCTTCTGAGGTGCGCAAAAAGTTGATCTTCTGTAGCCAGATTTTCAGGAACTTCCTTCAGAGCTCTTCTTTGCAGCATATCCCACGCATGCTCAATGGGATTTAGATCTGGCGATTGAGCAGGCCAGTCTAAGGCCCTAACATTGTGTGTATGTAACCAAGCTGCTACCGTTCTCGCCGTGTGTGCCCGGGCATTGTCGTGCATGAGCAGGAAATCTTGCCCCATTTGTGTTCTGTAGGGCAAGATTACGGGCCCCAGCACCTGTTGGACGTATCGTTCCGCCGTCATATTGCCCCGCACCCAAACGAGATCCGTCCGTCCTCCAAGGCGAATTCCTGCCCAAACCATAATTATTCCTCCTTGGTATGGGTGAACTTCCTGAGGGTTCTGAAGACGGCTCCATCGTCCAGGAACTTGGCAAACACGCGTCCTTCGTGAATCTGGATGGAAGCCGAACCTGGATTCATCCGTGAACAGCACATTGGACCATTGCTCACGGCCCCAGTCCACGTGGTTCCGAACCCATTCTAATCGTCGTCCACGATTGCCTCTCCGTAAAGGTGGGACCCGGAGTGGTCTACGAGAGCGTAGATTGCTTTCATGCAGTCGCCTTCTTACAGTTTGGTCACTCACAAGCACTTGGTGTTCCACTCGCAGCCTTTGGAACAATTGAGTCGCCGTTGCATTTGGTTGTGCTCGCGCAGTAATTTGCAAAAATCGGTCTTGTCTGGGGGTAGTGATGCGACTTGGCCCCCGGTGCCTCTCCGCTACTTCACCTGTGGCACGATAGCGTGTCCACAATCTTGAAATTACATTTTGGTGGGTCCCTATGGCCTCAGCAACATTACGCTGAACAGACCCAGCTTCCAGCATTCCCACAGCTCGTAACATCTCCGCCCACGTCAAATGTTGGCGTTGCATGGCTACAATACCTCAATTTTAACTTTATCTTTCGTTTAAAAATGAAAAAAACTGTAGTAACTAAACGTAATTCGTATTGTTTTCTAAATTTCGCACAAATGAAAATTCCCTCTCCTACACATCAAGACATTTTTATGCCACCGTAACAAAAGAATTTTCAAAAATTTGAATTTGGAATTAGTCTGAGATAAATTACAAACAAATCGGTGTATAAAAGATCCCAATGCGGCCAGTACTTTTCGAGTTATTTAATTGAGTATGAAATATCCCTAGACCGTGTTGATGTGTTTATTTTAAGATTTTATAGACTAAAAAACAATACTTTATTTACTGCTACGTCTCAGATGACTTATCAAGGAAAATTGTTATGAGGAAAGAAAACATCTATGAAAATATTTTCGTAAAAGAATTCCGGAAATGCTTTTTGGACTGTAGCCTGTAGACTGTCAGCTGACTGGACGTTTTCCTTATATAAATTTATCTTGTCAGGGTTGTTGGCTCGACCCAGTGACGTAACAAGCTAGATATTTTTGTGTTTTGTTCATTTCATATTGTTGTTGGTCACTAGCTGATACCTACGATTTCCTACGCTTGAAGTAAGAATATGTCCAGCCGTTTGAAATGCAACCTGAGTTATTTTAGATGACATCCAAATGTTTATCCTGAGGTTTCGAAATAATTTTGTAAAGCATTTAATATGCTGATTATACCACAACTTAATAAAAAAATAAATAATAAAATAAATAAATATTGTTGGGACAACTCACACAACGCCATCTGATTCCCAATTAAGCAGAGCTTGTACTATGGTAACCAGATAACTGATAAACATACTTTATATTTCTAAATACATACATATTTTATAGATAAATAACACCCAGACACAGAAAATACCATCGAGCTCATCGCACAAAGTTTTACCCTGGGTGGGAATCGAACCGAGGACCTTTTGCGTAGCAGTCGGATATACTCCCACCGCGTCATAGAGGCTGTCAAACTAACGGCACTAGAGGAGCAGGTTCTTATCCCGCTTGAGCTCATGAAATATTTTCCACTTTAAGCTATCTTAAGCTTTATTCTAATCGATCGTTAGTTATACTAATCGTTACATTAGTGGAATGTTTATAGGTGCAATTCTATACATTCATACCGTGTTCAAATTTACTCAATGCCGATAGTCGTCATCGTCGTATAAATCTGCAGGAATCGAAAGAATTTCGCATGGATCTCGAAGCGAAGTCAAATTACCTCAACAAACAATGTGATATTTTCTTTTCAAAATTACACGTGTCGCGATCGCGTCAGCGTGACGTCAGTTTTCCTTGTGCGATTAATACAGAGCTATGCCGTGCCGAGGCAGTCACGTTTCGGCAATTAACCACCCCGGGAGCACGGCAACCCCTCTGAATTATCGTCTACCACGTATCACAACCTTATATTGTATAATTCAGACTACGTGCATTTTCTTAGAAAGTACTTTTGCAGAATTTCGCTTCGGCGCGAGAATTTCGTAGCTCGTTATAAAATATGTGTTGAAATTGCCGCTATAGGTGTTTGAGGTTGCCAGTGTATTAAAATTAATGCACTCCTGGTTGTCATAGTTTGTAGTGGCTATGTTTTATAAATATTTTGATAGTCATTAAGTAGTGTTTTTTTTTGTGTAAGCATAAGTATGATTAAAATTGCAAGTTGAAGGCAGCCTGAAAAATAAACAGTACCCGTTACTTCTTTATACTTGTAATTTATTGGTCTTAGCTATATTTTTATAAGTACCTACATAGATATTAAATAAATAAAAAGTTGCACTGTGAACTAGAGATACATGTAAATGAAAAATGAAAATTTATTAGCGTGTTGAAAACTGTGTCCCGACTAAAGACACAGGTTATCCCGAACGAACAACGAAGACATTCAATCGCTTTCAAAATCATTCGTGAATTCGGAAACCTTACCAGCAGCGCTCAATGTAACTTAACCGCACGATTCACATTAGTTTCTGGGAATGATATTCATATTAAACAGGTACTCGTATGTATAATTATAAGCAAGATTATAAGCTACAACTACCGTAATGTGCCGAGGTATATAATAATATGGCGGATGTGTATATAGAATTGTTAACCCCGGTACTCACAACTGAGCATAATTTATGCTACATATGTGGAAATGTGTTAGCACTTGTTTGTGTGCGGCCATAAAAACAGCAGCGAACTATTTACAGAAATAGCGGGTGAAACTGCTTATGTAATTTCTACTTGTTTGTTCTAATATAATCCGTTGGTCCCGGTTGCCAGTAACATGGCAGTCGTTAGGTCAAGTTGAAAGCCTTATAGGCTGCTTTAAACATTTCAACAGCAGGTAGCCTGCGTATGTCTATTTCAAAACGGGAACTAGCTCACCACCTATTACGTAGGACAGGAGTACACATGGTGAAAAGTGGGTATATAATATGCCTCTGCCACCCCTTCGGCGTTAAGTCGTGATAGATAAATAAAATAAATAAATAAATACATTATTTAACTTTTTAAATAACTATTAACTATACTAACTATCTTTACGCTGTATCCCTAACGGGGTAGTCAGAGAGGACAGATCGCCAGGCTTCGCGATCCATACATACTTCTTTCGCTTCTTCAAAATTCATCAATCGCTTCATACACGCACGTCTGGGTATCCGAGTACTTTTGACCTTTCCGGTTTTGAGCAATCTGCTCACGTGGTCTGCATATGTCTCCGCCTACCCTGACTCCTTCTACCCTCTACTTTTGAACAATATATATTTTTCGTCAATCGTTTGTTCTTTTATTAGCATCCCGCAGTCTTCCTCACTCATTCGTTGGACCGTGTCCAAACCAACGGAGCACGCCCTTTTCCAGCTTAACGCTGACACTTTCATTCTAACCTGCCATATTGCGTATCACTTCGTTACGTATTCGGTCGGCCAAAGTTACGCCGCACAATTTTCGAAGTGATCGCATCTCCACAGCATTCAATTTACTTTCATGCATCTGCTCACATACCCAGGTGTCACTACCGTAAAGCAAAGTTGGCACTAGCACTGCGTTATTATATTATTATATTCGTGCTTCTTTTACGATGCTTTGTCGCTTTACTAACTGGGACAAAGCACCGTTAACCTTGTTTCCGGCAGCTACTCGCCGTTCTACATTCGAAACACATCTTCCATCCGCGCTAAATATACTTCCTAAATACACAATTTCATTCACTTGCTCTAGACGTTCCTGGTTTACCCTAATCTCGCATTTGGTTCTTACGTCACCTCTTTCAAATACTAGAACCTTAGTTTTACTTGCATTCAAGCGAAGACCCTTACTTTCACACTCCTCTTTCATATTAGTGACTAATGCCTGAAGGTCGGCTTCTGATGAGGCCATGAGCACCGCATCATCAGCGTACAGCAGACAGTTTACTGTAAAGTCATCCAAATTCACACCCATATTAAAATCTTTCAGCTTCTGCAGGCAACTGTCCAGATACACTATAAACAGCCAGGCGGACATGACGCATCCCTGTTTGACGCCTGTACAGACATCAAAAAGAGGTGACACATCCCCCCTACTCGCACGCAAGCCTTACAGTCCCTATAAAGCAACTGTATTGCCCGCAGTAGCGAGCCGTCCACACCATATCCGGGCAGCAAGTCCCACAGCGTTTCTGTCACAACGTTATCAAATGCTTTCTCCAGATCCACAAAAGCGCAGAAAACCTTCTGGCTAACAGCCAGAAATTTTTCCGCGATCAGAGAGAAAACGCTTGATCAATGCAACCTCTTCCACGTCGGAATCCGCATTGAGCCTCCTATAAATACCTTTCAGACTTTTCTTGCATTCTTGCCGTTATAATCTTTGCATACACCTTATTAGCTAAGCTGACCAAGCTGATCGCCCTGTAGCTGGAGCAGTTTAGGCGCGAGCCTTTCCCTTTGTAAATAGGTACTTCAACTGCTACTCGCCAGTCATCCGGGACCTCACCCGTCCGCCAGCACAAGTTGCATAACAGACATAGTATGATCATCTCAGCAGTAACTCTGTCTTTTCCCGCAGTCTTACCACATTTCATACTTCTTATCGCTTGTTCTATTTCTTTCATAATTAAATTCTTTCATTTAAATAACTATGTAATACTAATAAGGTATACGGTTTTAGTAACGTGTTGGTTTCGGAATAGCCCGACTAGTTTCGGACTTAATGGAGGTCCTCAATCAAGAGAAGAAACTGTTTTGTTAGTCATAATAAACGTCGCTAACGAAAGTTATTATTCTACTTGAATGACTATGGTGTCGTTTAGACTTTTCTTCTCACTACATCTCGCAGTGATATTCTATTATAATATTTATAACAACTAGTTAACTAACTAAGCTTATGGGCGACTTGAAAAATTTCAACAGAAAGTTGCTACAACCTGCGCTTGTCCATATCAACACGTTAATGGGTTGACCACCTGTTACGTGAGACAAAAATGCCTATAATAAAATGTGACGAATATATTATGCCTCTGCCACCCCTTCGGAGATAAAGGTGTCAATGATAAATAATAATAACTAACTAAGCTTATATGAGTTTTATTTAGATGAGACGGCGTTGTTTGAGAATATCTTAAATATTTGTATATGTATTAAAATTAAAAGTGCCGTATATTTTTTAAGGATATCAGACTAAATATACACTCAAAGCAATACCACGCTCAAAACAACCCTCGAGCATTCGACTGAAAAATGTTTCATTACTTTTAAACTATGTACTCTCCATTGAGTTAATATTGTACTACGTACATGGAGCAGACTGCGCGAACAAAATCTGTGCGCCACGCGCGGCGGTGCGGGGTTTGCGGGAGGAGGCGCCCGAGCCATAGAGTGCGACATTTCATGCAGAGGCGACACTTTGTTTATATTCTGCCTTTTGAATATGTAACTGGTTATATTAATTAACTGCATTATTACTTTTTGTCGTACGATAAGGTATTAATTATTAAATCAAGATAAGGGCCAACTTGGTCAATCTTATAATAGCTCAATAGGTATATCTACGTATCTTTTTTTATAATACTATAAATACTTTTATTATTCATAAGAAGTCTACAAATTTTGCCTTAAGATTGGGTACAAAAAAATTAAAGCCGTGTAATTTTGTAGACTATGTTTATTTAGTCTCCCTTAAACAATATAAGTTTGGTTTTGCCAAAATGTTTCTCGTGTTGAAATTTGCAGACTACTTTCATTACTGCTACTTACATCAATACAAGGAACAGCAGACTTCTTCAGAAAACGCCTTCCTGCTTTCGTAGTATATTTATCCTTTTCGCGAAAATGCAACGAACAAACATGACTATGATTGGATGGTAACCAGGTCTCTTCACTGCGGTTGTTTTGGACGAATTTTATCCAATTTTCCCTATCGTTACGGCCCAGACGTGGAAACCTTGAATAAACAAAATATTAAAATTTATCTCCAAATAAATAAATAGGTTATTTCAGGTCAGTATCCTAAATATGTATAAACATTAAATCAATACACCAATAAAATCTAAAAATTAAATAGGTTAGTAAGTAGTAAACCCGCCTATTGTACATACAAAGTTAATTTTTTTTCTTAGAATGTGATTTTTTTATGGTGTACAATAAAGAATATTTATTTATTAAAAAGTAAAGTCGTAGTAATTGCTTTTCATCTTTAATGATTTCACAATTTTTCAATGAATAAAAAGTCTATTCTGTTTAAAATTTGTAAGATTATTATTGTTATTATTTTTCTTTATGGCAAGCGGTGTCAATATCAATTTTACTTATTATACTCTTTGGGTGTCAACATGTCACTGATGACGACTCTGCCAATGTCAGATGTGTTATGGAAATACGTGTGATTACTTAAAAACAACATCAAATAATTTTTCAGATACATATTATTTGTTTCTCTGTATGCGTCGAGTTTGTTACGCTTGGTTGAGAAATAGGTACCTTTATGGTAAATAGGTAGGTTTATGGTAAGTTTTTTAAGTTGCGGCTAAGTTTTAGCCAAGACTCCGTTCTAATAAAACCAACTAGTTATAGGAATGTTTTTTTTTGAATAGATTATTATTATTTTCCGCTATAAAAAGATACTTCAGGTAATATTTACTCTTGTTACACACCCAATGTCACATCTTAAATGTTTAGTCTATGACGAATGACGCACAATGGCGTCCACAAAATTATTTTTCTAACTAACTAACTATCTTCACGCTGTATCCCTGACGGGGTAGTCAGAGAGGACAGATCGCCAGGCTTCGCGATCCATGCATACTTCTTTCGCTTCTTCGAGATTCATCAATCGCTTCATACACGCACGTCTGGGTATCCGAGTACTTTTGACCTTTCCGTTTTTGAGCAATCTGCTCACGTGGTCTTCATATGTAAGTCTCGGCCTACCCTGACTCCTTCTACCCTCTATTATTTCTTTTTTTATTTCTTTATTATTTCTATTTTTCTCAGATTAAGTTTTAAAATGATTTTCTAGTTACTTACCGATGAAAGGTTATTCCTTTGCACTTTGCTGTATTTCTTGAATTATTAGAGCAATATCTTAACACACACGAGGGCATACTTGGTGTATATTAATTTTTTATCTGCTTAATACAAATACGACTTACGCGCTCAAGAGCGACAAAGCAACTGAGTGAACTGTGGCTCATGCACCACAGTTGAATGGAGCACTGGCGATATAGGGCGGTGTCTTCTCTAGTACGTAGTACAATATTAACTCAATGGTACTCTCAAGCACAATGAATTCCGCTGTCTTACTGGCCACATAAACTTCTCGACTACCGCCCCTGGAATGCAATAAGATGGTAGACTTACGTTGACGCCTGAAAAACTCTAGTTTTTCAACGTTCTATTGTAATATAGTTTACTTAACACTTTTCTTATGTTCTTGTATTACAGAAACATAAAAAAATATATATATATAATATAAGAATTTAAACTATCATGATCATTAACATCAGTAAAATATTGATTTTCGGGATATTTACCATGTACAGTATCACGGAGTAACTAGCATCATGGCGCTTGCAACAGTGCCGAAATATCGGATGCTCGCGTGCAACAGTGGATGTGCCGCTGGGCACTTCAGATCACTATCTCGTTCGGGCGCCTCTTTCAAAGGCTGATCCACCCGGGCCCAAGGAGCCCAACTGGGATGGACTGCGAGAGTTCTCTGCATCATACCCGTGGCGGCGGCTTTGCTTCTCTTCAGATGATGTGGACTTCTGCGCTGCAGCAGTTGCTGAGGGGATCTTGGCAGATATGGAATTTTATATTCCTTACCGCTGGATTCCCGCAGTAAGGAATATAACATTCCATACCCACGTTTGAAAATACCGCATGGCGACACTGGTGAGGTTAAAAATTCAAACTATGGAATAGCACAGGTGTTATCATTCAAAAGTTTAAGCAAGCAAGCATCAAGTTCCTTTAATCAACACTATAAACCGATATTATTTTAGGAATATAAGCCTTGAAAGACATAATAGGTAATTTTCGAGTGAAGTAACTACATCATACAACTAAATGATTAATGGTAAGCACATTTCTCGTTCCCTGTAACAGAAACGTATACAAACGTTTTCGAACTAAAGTATCCATTGCTGTGTACGTAAAGCGTACGTAAAGGGTTTCACGCATAATTTAACTTTTGCAGCAATGGATTTAGTTAGATTTATTATATTTTGTCCAGCCTGTATATTTTATCTTGTTTGCGACTTTTAATAAATATTAAAATATGTACTTATAATAAATTATATTGAAAGCCTATTGTATTCCACTGCTGGACGTAAGCCTCGTTCACCCATACTCATTGTATTCCCGTATTTCAATTGGAACAAGTAGTTAAAAATCTATTGACCCCATTTCCCGGACCAACCCACCATCATTCCGTTTCATCGGGAAACGATTAAGTTCTGTGATACTCAATCTTTAACTTAACGACTTTTTTTATATTTAGCTCGTCAAAACAATGCTGCCCGCCTGATGGAAAGCCATGACGAACGAAGTCTCGTTCTACGCTGACTCCTGCTACCCTCTACTTTCGCACAATATAATTATATTCTTCGTCAATCGTTCCTCATTCATTTCTTGCACGTGTCCAAACCAACGGAGCATGCCCTTTTCTAGCTTAACGCTGACACTTTTAGTCAAACCTGCCATATTGCGTATCACTTCGTTACGTACTTGGTCGGTCAAGGTTATGCCATACAATTTTCGAAATGATCGCATCTTCATAGCATTCAACTTACTTTCATGCATCTTCTGACATACCCAGGTTTCGTTGCCGAAAAGCAACGATGTCACTAGCACTGCGATATGAATCGCGAGTCGTGCTTCTTTTGCGATGCTTTCTCGCTTTACTTATTAAGACAAAGCAACGTTACTAACTCGTAACTTAGATAATAACAATACTTTAGAAATTTTTAATTTTTACTGTTTACACTGGTGATTGATGGCACTTGGTGGAACTTGCTACACATCTTGAACTAAAACACTTGTACTATTCCACATATTTATTACATTACACTTATTTATTACCATAACGACTTAAATAATATGTGCTAACCTTTGAAAATGCCGTAAGGCGAAACCGGTCAGGTTTAAGTAATAAATAAGTGGAATAGTACAAGTGTTTTAGTTCAAGATGTTTTCATTTTTAAATTTGAATTTTTAAAGTGGAAACTTTTTTCAGTCTCGAGCTGGACTTGAACCGGCGACTTCTGGTGTAACGCACCAGTCGCATTTTCCAACCACATGAAATATTTTCAGACGAACTTTATATCTTTAATTCGCACCTTACAAACTAAGGGCCGTATTCCAGAAAGTTTCTCCATACTTAATCGACGCTTGAGAGTAGATTTTATAAGGCAAAAACTAGCTTCAAGCGTTGATTGAGTATTAAGAAACGTTCTGGAATACGGACCTTATTCAACCCAAAAATCTTTAAAAAGCCTTTTAGTTTCGAATATTTAAGGTCAACGAGGTTGTAAAGGTGGCAAGGGGAATGTTAGTTTTCATCCCTCACCCGTTCACTAAACGTTTTAACTTAACTTTTTAGTGTTTCTCAATTTGCGAATTCAGTTGAATTTAGGGCTTTTAGTAATTTAGTTTCATTGTTCACCGCTTTATTTGATTTTATTTTCATTGTTAGCGCCCCTTGCCCCGCCTGACTCAGTGTTCTGTAAACTGCGTAAAGCAACATTTGCTATAGATCGTCCTTGGATGGGTGACCACTTTGTGGCTTTTACATTTGCGAGCGTTTCCGTGCTTCGAAAGGCACGTTAGGCCGTTAGTCCCGGTTGTCATTAAAATGGCAGTCGTTAAGCCTGGTTGAAGGCCTTATGGGCGGCTTGAAAAACTTCAACAGCTGGTCGCCACAGTCTGCGCCTTTTTATTTCAACACGGCAATGGGATCACCACCTATTAAGTGGAACAAAAATGCATACGGTGAAATTTGGGCGTATAGTATGCCTCTGCTTACCCCGTCGGGGATATAGGCGTGACAATATTCATGTATGTATGTTTACCGTTGCCTGACATTTCGATCGGGAGGCATAGGGCTGGGAAATTGTGTGATTACAAAGAATTGTCCCCAAGCGGTCACAATGAAGTGGTTTTAATTGAGATTCAAATTGAGAGGGATTATCGACTACTTGCATGAAGATCCAAATGCTAGTTTAAAAATAAATCAAAAAGACATAGACATTTTTCAGGCAGGTTGTGGCGACCTGCTGTTGAAATTTTTCAAGGCGCCACTAAGGCCTTCAACTAGGCTTCACGACTGCCATTTTAATGGCCACCGGGACCAACGGCTAAACGTGCCTTCCGAAGCACGGAAATGCTTGCAAATGTAATTGCCACAAAGTGGTCACCAATCTGAGGACCAGCCATAGTAAAAGTTGCTTAACGCAATGATCATTTACAGACGGCTATTGCAATATAGCCGAAACGTCGAGAGGTGAGAAAAAGTTAATATATTACGCGAAAAAGACCCGAATAACATAAAATGCATAGTATAAGTCGTGTGAGTTTAAAAACATTATCGTTTACAGAGCCAGCCAACGGGGCCACGAGTGGTTTAAAGATATAACAAGTAATGAAATAAATAAGTATTTTTCGACATTTTCATTCACTGAACATTCTAATTCAATAAACGCTCGTGGCCCCGCTGATTTAGTGCTCTGTAAACGATCACTGCGTTAAGCAACTTTTACCTATTTTAGGTCATTAGATAGGACCACTTTTTAGCATTATTAATACGAGCTTTTCCGTATTTGGGAAGGCACGTCAAGCGGTTGGTCCCGGTTAGATTGTTTCTTGGTTACCAGAAAATGACAGTCGTTATGCCTGATTGAAGGTGTAATGGGTGGCTTGAAAAATTTCAACAGCAGGTTGTCTCTGCCTACCCCTTCTGGGATAAAGGTGTGACAATATGTATGTTTATATGTGTATGTATGCTAATACAGTGCCGTCTAGCTGAAATCAAGCTTATACAAGCTTGTGTTATGGGATCAAGACAACTGGTATCGCATATTAAAATTTATGTTTATGATAGAAAATTTGTAGGCCAATATTTGTGTATTTAAATTGTTTGTTTCAGAGTTTCATTTACAAATAAAGTTAGAACATAAATACTTATAAATTTCTAACAAAGCCACTAAATCTATCTCCTTTACTTTCAAAAATATCACTAAAGATTTTGGCACTCAATCGGTATCAAGTCTTCCCTAATACAATTTATATCTCATAAAACATTATGTGCGCCATCTTACAATCTACACAGCTTCAGTAATATCGTTCATAAATTTTTCATTTCTAAAACATATGTGACTAACTTTTCATTTTTCGTGACGTATTGCTGGATAACAAATGGCTAATTCTAAAAACTTTTATATGTTGCAAAAATATAAATAACTTGTCTGGCGTTGGTGAAGTTAATGTTTTGTGGTTGCTCATTTTAGTTCTTTAGGATTATGTTCTTTATAACTATCATCACGCTGTATCCCTGACGGGGTAGTCAGACAGTACAGATCGCCAGGCATCGAGATCCATGCATACTTCATACATGCACGTCTGGGTATCCGAGTACTGGTTTTATTTCTTTATTTATAGTTCTATCTATCTTCACGCTGTATCCCTGACGGGGTAGTCAGAGAGGACAGATCGCCAGGCTTCTGGTTAATTACAATAATTAACTTAGACTAGATATACAAGAAGCGCTCGTGGCCCCGCGGTCTCAGTGTTCGGTAAACGATCACTGAGGTAAGCAACTTTCACTATGGCTGGTCGTCGGATGGGTGACCACTTTGTGGCATTTACATTTGCGAGCGTTTCCGTGCTTCGGAAGGCACGTTAAGCCGTTGGTCCCGGTTGCCAGTAAAATGGCAGTCGTTAAGCCTGGTTGAAGGCCTTATAGGCGGCTTAATAAATTTCAACAGCAGGTAGCCACAACCTGCGTCTGTCTATTTCAACACGGCAATGGGCTCACCACCTATTACGTGGGACAGGAATCCACACGGTGAAAAGTGGGCATATAATATGCCTCTGCCACCCCTTCGGGGATAAGGCGTGATGGATATTTATTATTTATATACACAACCAAGTAGGTATAGAAGATATTCTTGTGTATTCATTCTCACAAAAACCATGCACACATTAACCAAATCGTTCCATTTATCAACAAACAAATCACATTCAGGGTTGGACAATAAGAGGGCATTGAGCATCCTTAAGGTTTCGACAGACTGGACAATATTCTCATGCAACAGTTCGGCAGAGTGTAAGAAATTCATGGCGGCTGTTCTGAAGTTCTGTTCTCGTAGGACATACTAAATTAAAACAGGTTTAAAACGCAATATATTATTATAATCTCGTAGCGATCGTAGCCCTGCTAACTCAGTGTTCCGTAAAAGATCACTGCGTAGCATCTTTTGCTATATCTGGGGGCCGAGTCTGCTATTTCAATCGTGTCGAAATAGAACCAAAATCGTCGCTCAATAGAAAGCCACCGGTACAATTTTGACAGTTATTCGTAGTCTACTATTACAATCGTACTCCAGTAGACTTCTATCGGTAGGTCGATAGAATTCTACTAACAAGTACCGCGCCAGTGGCCGCTACTTAGTTGCATTTTTGATAGTCTACTAACATTTTGACAGCTAAAAACAGCGATTCTGGTTCTACTCTACGGCTTGTCAATAGTAGACTCGGCCCTCTGATCGCGCTATATACACTCAGTGCTCCGTAAACGATCACTGCGTAGCATCTTTTACTATATCTGGTCCTAAGATGGGTGAACACGTTGTAAGCTTTATTATTAACGAGCATTTACGTGCTTCGGAAGGCACTTTAAACTGTTGGTCCCGGTTGCTGTGTACTTGTAACTTCGTCTTTAAGCCAAGTATAAGGGCTTATGTGCTGAAAAAATTCAACAGTAGGTCGCCACCTGGGTATGTCATAAGATGCATGAAAGTAAGTTGAATGCTGTGGAGATACGATCACTTCGAAAATTGTGCGGCGTAACCCTGGCCGACCGAATACGTAACGAAGTAATATGCAATTTGGCAGGATGAAAGTGTCAGCGTTAAGCTGGAAAAGGGCGTGCTCCGTTGGTTTGGACACGTCCAACGAATGAGTGAGGAACGATTGAGGAAGAAGATATATTGTGCGAAATATAAGGACCACGTGAGCAGATTGCTCAAAAACGGAAAAGTCAAAAGTACTTGCATACCCAAGCGTGCATTTATGAAGTGATTGATGAATCTGAATGAATAGTTACTGAATAGTGAGCGTATACTATACCTCTGCTAACGTTCTCGGATATAAAGGCGTGTTATTAATAAAACATTATTAAACACAACCTTACGATTTCCTTTTTTTTTATTCAGTTTTCTTTAACAGGGACTGACGCGAAGCGTATATCAGCAGTCCCATCGTACCCTAACCCACAATTTGTTGTCTACGAAATCTATGAATACGCAGACGTGATAGACGACATGAACTCAAAACGAGCTCCTGCATCATCGCCATTAGGTTGCGATAGGATTTTATGGAAAATACCTACATCAGCTCTGTTTAAATTCAAGACCCTTATCAGACTATTTCTAATTGATTCATACCGGCCACACTCCATATGTAAATGTTGCAGATCTTCGTCCACTACACACTCCTCATAACAAGGGGAGTCTGTTTTCTTCATGAGGAAAGTATACGATTTTCTTTTTACGGCTCTCTTTCAACACGTAAACCACCCCTGCACGCTTCCAGCAATAATTGCATATTTCCTCTACACGTACAAGCTATACTTCTCATATGCATGCTTAATATTAGCTTCACAATAAAAGGCTTTAGCCGAATACCAAAGGCCCACAATATGAACGCCGCAACATGTATTAACCCTGAGTGGAACTTTATTAAATTCTTTGCCGACGTTTCTGTCGAACAAAACGAACGGGCAATTTATCTTAAAAGGTAATAATTCTAGCGATAAAGAGCTATTATTTAAATAGATTTTTTGTCTTTAATTTATTCGTGTGAGTGGTAAACCCTTTTGGCTTGGTTTTGTCTTATTTACATTAGAGTAAAGTAGACACGGCAATAGGCTACGCCAACTGTTACGTGGGACAAAAATGCATACGGTGAAATGTGGGCGTATAGTATGCTTCTGCCTACCCCTTTGGAATAAATGCGTGACAATATGTTTATATATATGTTAAAGTAGAAAAAACTAAAGTTGTATGTCAGGATCATAACAAGTGGAAAGCATAGACTCTGCCTACCCCGATGGGCAACAGACGCGATGATATGTATGTGTGTATGTGTTTAAAATAATCCTTATTACTTTCGTATCATTCTTTTTGTATTGTCGTTTATAAATTTTACAATAATGTATTAAAAATTGCCCAATTTCTTGACATTTAGCATTACTAATCCGCTATTTTTTGGTAGTAGATTAATGATGTACAGCCTTTCTCAATAAATGTGCTATCTAGTACAAAAAGGTTTTTTCGATTCGACCCAGTGGTTCCTGAGATTGTTGCGTTCAACTAATCAAACTCTTCAGTTTTATATTTCAGTAATTAACAATTTCGCGACAGTATTCATACTTTATACATTTTGTTCATTGGATTGCTTATGACTAACCTGAGCGGTTCAGACTTTTAAACCCCTGCCTATTTAAACAGCGGCTCTGTGGGTTCCAAATATGTTGTCGTCCATGCAAACCATGCAGATTCAATATTCGTTTCATACATGCACGTCTGGGTATCCGAGTACTTTAGTAAATTAATATACATACATACATTTTGTCACGCCTTTATTCCCGAAGCGTTAGGCAGAGGCATACTATACGCTCACACTTAACCGTATGCATTTTTGTCCCACGTAACAGGCGGTGAGCCCATTGCCATGTTGAAAATGGACAGGTGCAGGCTGTTGCGACCTGCTGTTGACATTTTTTGAATCCGCTAATAAGGCCTTCAACCAGGCTTAACGACTGCCATTTTACTGGCAACCGGGACCAACCGGGAAGCACGGAAACGCTCTCAAATGTAAATTCCATAGAGTGGTCACCCATCCAAAGACCACCTATAGCGAACGATGCCTAACGCTACGAGCGCTTCTTAAAATTAATATTAAATTCTACTTAAATATAAATTTAAAAGCATTTTTAAAGCATTGTCACGCCCAATATCACTGACTACATTTTATTAACCCTTTTCGATAAAATTTGCGTCTGGAATGTAACAGGGTCCATTCGACCCCATCTTTCAAGAATAGTTCAAGTTATGAAGGAATTTTTCGATGAATACTTTATTAAACTTTTTTTGAATGACTAAGTCTTTTGATACTAGCGGTTTATCCGTTACTTTATTTTAGGCAAAATTCTTTTTCGTAATATTTTGGTATTTATAAGCAACTAGTTGATTACCGTGGCTCCGTCCGCTTAATGAAGCTTTCTAGTTGCGATTTCCCACAGGAACTTATTCCCGCGACAAATAGTAGCTTATGTCCTTTCTCGGGTCTAGGTTATCGCTCTACAAAATTTCATTTAAATCGATCCAGTAGTTTTAACGTGAAAGCGCGACAGACAGACAGAGTTACTTTCGCATTTATTATATTAGATGCGTAGAATTGGGGCAGACAGAATTGAATTTCTCATCCACAACAAGCCAGTAGTTTTATTGATCCCATTTATATACATAGGTGGTGGTAATAAGCCTATTGTCACCGTCACCGTGTGCTAATCAACTATTCTGAAATTCCTGGGTTCAATTCCCGGGTCGGAAAAAATATTTATACGAACATTTGTGTTTGTTTTGGAGTCTGGGCGTTTCCTATGTATAATATGAATGTATTTAGAAATATATAAGTATTTGTTTATGAGTCATCTAGATCCCATAGCACAAGCTTAAAGCTTAGTTTGGGCTAGATAGCGCTGTGTGAAAAGTGTCCTATGGTATTTATTTTATTTTTAATTCTATAAACCGAACCAATATTCCAACAACATGCACAACGCTTTGTATCATTTCCATTTATTTGGGTTTCCGTGCTTCTTATGGCACATTAAGCCCTTAGTCCCGGTTGCCAGTACAATGTATGGGAGATACGAAAAATTTCAACAGCAGGTCGCCACAATCTGCGCTTGTCCAATTCGACACGGCAATGAGTTCACTACCTATTATGGGGGATGTTAGATCTGGGGCTTGTGAATACGAAACCAAATTCTAACAATTAAAAATAAATATATTTGATAGCTTCAGTTCAATGATAAGTAAATATATGTCTTAAGCGAGTGCTGTAGAACGGCCAAGTGGGGCCCGCGTCGACATGGTGGTGGAGGGCGGTGAAGAACCGGTTCTGCGCTGGCTAGTTGCGTTCCGGGTCCTAATGTGTATTTGTTTGCTTAAACAATCTCCGCCTCCTTGAAAAATGAAAATTGTTGCTGCAACTATCATGGAAGATCGATAAGAGGGCATATCCTGTCAATTGCCCGTCTGACGATTCCCTTGGTTCTTGTCTTGATATCTGCTAAACGGCAGGCGCCATCAGATCCTTTGAAGACAGTAACAATTCTTCCCAATGGCCACTTCATAGGCGGACTGCTTTCATCTCTGATGAGAACCAGTTGGTTGGGCTTAACATCAGGATATCTATTCTGCCACTTTGTACGTTGTTGAAGCTCACAGATGTATTCACGGCTCCATCTGCTCCAAAAATGCTGCCTTGCCTGTTCCATAAGGGCATATCTGTGGAGACGGCTAGGATTTGCGTCTTGTAGATCAGGAGCAGGTAATGACGTCAGAGATCTGCCTATAAGGAAATGCCCGGGAGTCAAAGGGACCTCCAAGTCGGAGGATAAAGGAACAAGAGGCCTTGAGTTCAAAATAGCCTCAACCTGACAAAATAAGGTGGCAAGCTCTTCAAAGGTGAAGTGAGCGTTGCCAGCTACTCTTTTTAAGTGAAATTTTGCTGACTTTACAGCTGCCTCGTAGATGCCACCAAAATGTGGAGAATATACCGGAGAAAACCTAAATTTTATGCCATCGTCACTTAGTTTAGACACAGCGTTAGAGCAATTATTGACAAGAGCAGCGATTTCCCGACTTGCCCCAACGAAATCGGTGCCATTATCGCAAAAAATCTCACGAGGCTTTCCTCGCCTCGATATAAAGCACCGCAAAGCTAATATAAAGGCTTCTGTGGTCAAGTCACTCACTAATTCAAGATGAACTGCCTTGATCTTAAAACATATAAAAACACACAAATAGCATTTGATGAGCCTTGCGCCGCGTCCCTTTCTATTTAAAATCATAAATGGACCTGCATAGTCAGTGCCTGTTATTTCAAAAATAGATCCAGGTGACACTCTGACAGTTGGTAAGTTACCCATAATCTGCTTCGCAACTGCTCCTTTCATTCGTTTGCACCTTAAACAGTCATTGCATATTCGCCTAGCTAAACATCGACCTCCGATTGGCCAGTATTGCTCCCTGACGACTGAAAGAAGCAATTGCGGTCCTGCGTGCATTAATTTTGTATGAAAATAGTTCATAATTAATTCTGTATATTTATGTTTGCTACACAATACAATAGGATGACGTTTATCAAAACAATAATCTGAATTGTCCAACCTTCCGCCAACTCGAATCAAACCTGTCTCACTGTCTACGAATGGCGATAGATTGTACATTGCAGGTAACGATTTAAAATTATTTTTATAAATAGTGAAGCTTTCTATTTGTGAATAATGGGCTAGTTTTAACTCGCTATGCTCTAACTCTTGTACAGTCAAAGGCCCAGTGTACTTTTCCTTTTTCCTGGCAATGTTAAAAAATCGGAAAACATCATCCTGTCACGGTCGCCAACTTGTTAGATCTGGGGCTTGTGAATACGAAACCAAATTCTAACAATTAAAAATAAATATATTTGATAGCTTCAGTTCAATGATAAGTAAATATATGTCATAAGCGAGTGCTGTAGAACGGCCAAGTGGGGCCCGCGTCGACACGGTGGTGGAGGGCGGTGAAGAACCGGTTCTGCGCTGGCTAGTTGCGTTCCGGGTCCTAATGTGTATTTGTTTGCTTAAACAGGGGACAAAATGCATACGATGAAATATTGGTGTATAAGTATGCCTCTGCCTACCCTTTAGAGGATAAAGGCGTGACTAACAAATATATATGCATATTGACTGCCTCTGTGGCGCAGTGGGAGTGTATCCGACTGCTTCGCAAGAGGTCGTGGGTTCGATTCTCACCCAGGATAAAACTTTGTGTGATGAGCACGATGGATATTCTGTGTCTGGGTGTAATGGTTTATAACCACTAACTATACAAGTAATAAAGTCGGACACACTCCCACCGCGCCACAGAGACAGTGAGAGGATATTGTTATATAAAAACATTGTCATCGTTTAAAAAATGTAATTACTGTATTATTTGACCAATACTTAGTATTATTAATTTTGACATAATGTATCTCGCCCCTTTAACTGCAGTGTAGAAAGTATTAGTGTAAAAGAGAACCACTATATTTATTTCTCTATTTACCCTCTATTGAAATTATAGAAGCGCTCGTGGCCCCGCGGTCTCAGTGTTCTGTAAACGATCAATGAGTTACGCAACTTTCACTATGATTGTTCCTGGGATGGGTGACCACTTTGTGGCATTTACATTTGCGAGCGTTTCCGTGCTTCGGAAGGCACGTTAAGCCGTTGGCCCCGGTTGCCAGTAACATGGCAGTCGTTAAGCCTGGTTGAAGGTCTTATGGGCGGCTTGAAAATTTCAACAGCTGGTAGCCACAACCTGCGTCTGTCTATTTCAACACGGCAATGGGCTCACCACCTATTACGTGGGACAGGAATCCACACGGTGAAAAGTGGGCATATAGTATGCCTCTGCCACCCCTTCGGGGATAAGGCATGATGGATGTTTTTTGAAATTATAGCAAAGATTGCAGCACCCGCTCAGCAAATGTAAAGTAGAACGCCCCCACGCCTACAACCTTAAGAAGGTCGCGAGGAGGGACTATGTGGAATTTGAAGAGAGAGAGAGATAGAGCGATAGAGAGAGAGGTGAAAAATTGGCAGTTTTCGTCCAGCTATGAACTGCTACAGACCGATTGATCGAATGACTCGCATCTGTTAAAAAGAGACGTTAATTTATGATTTTCCAACCTTCTCAACTTATATTCTGTTTAATTTCGATGCGGATTACGAGACATTCTCCTGGGACTTCACCGGATTCGAGATCGGTGTAATTTTCTGGGCTTGGTCATTGCTGTAGACCTTGGTTTACAGGAGTCACAGTAATGGGAATGCGGGTAGGATTAGCTGTAATACAATCTAGTCAAGATATTAAAGCGCTCGTGGCCCCGCGGACTCAGTGTTCTGTAAACGACCACTGCGTTAAGCAACATTCGCTATAGCTGGTCCTTGGATGGGTGACCACTTTGTGGAATTTACATTTCCGTGCTTCGGTAGGCACATTAAGTCGTTGGTCCCGGTTGGCAGTAAAATGGCTGTCGTTAAGCCTAGTTGAAGGCCTTATGGTCGAAGAACAGGGGTGCCCTTTCGATCGCATAATTATTTTCAGCATAATGTAGTTTGGTATAACTATTTCAGCGTAAAGTTTTCTCGCATAAATTATGGTAAGCAGAGTGTTATAAACGCATAATGGTTTTATTGGCATAACATTAACTTACTCTAATTTTTTTATCATAATTTTAATCAGCATAAATGTAAAGGGTATAATTGTTATACGCCTAAAGATTATTTATCATAAAATACAAAACGCATAATGGAGGTATGGATAACAGTTAAAATCATAAATGAATAATAATAGATAGCGGCCGGCGATGCGCCAGAATAGAATCGCTCGTTTTAATCTACCTACATTCTTTTTGTATTTTATTTATATATTCTATTTATAAGTGTTCAAATTTTGAAATTTAGAATAGTGACTATCATAATTTTTAATCAGTGGGCATTTTAATCTTAGACAGTTCAAGCTTAGATATAAAAATAAAAATATGTACTCGTTAACATTATGGTATTCTATATGTATGGCTTGTAATCTTTATGCGAAAGTGAGTGAGATGCCAATAAATTTTATGATTAGTAATCGTTATAGTAAAAAAAATTACGCGTAAATATTTTATGCGGGTATATCATTATTATAAAAAAGTTATAGGAAAATAAAGTATGCCTAATGATTTATTCTGTTTGAACGTTATGCGAAACGAAGAGTATGCCAAAAAACGTTATGCAGTTTTAAGTTATGCCTCTAAAATTTATGCAACCCAATACAGACCCAAAAACAGGTCGCCATAGCCTGTGCCTTTCCATTTCAATACGGAAATGGGCTCACAACCTGTTACGTTGGCCAAAAATTCATACAGTGAAATGTGGGTGTATGGTATGCCTCTGCCTACACCTTCGGGGATAAAGGCGTGACAATATGTAGGTCTGTATGATGTGAGGTGTGGATATTGAAACAGTGTTCTTGCAGTTTTGTTTTACTAGTATTTCCCCAGATTTTTATAAGTTAAGATATTTATAGATGTAAAACAAGTATATTTACCTCCTGGTACTACGTGGCCTACAGTATTGTTCGAGTGGAGTATTTCTGCAAAAGTCGTTAATAGTGGCATGGGTGTCATAAAACTTAGCAACAGGCCCTAACTCGCGTTTTATGGCCCTTAAGGGCGCGGTGTGGTGTATGTTAGACCTATATAATATAATGTTCCTGAATAATATAAAGCTTTGGTTTCTACTATAACCGAGACACGAAGACATGTGTTGTTGTCTTTCTATTTATAGTTGCGCAGTTTTTTTTACCTGTTACGTGGGACAAAAATGCATACGGTGAAATGAGGGCGTAAAGTATGCCTCTGCCTAACTCTTCGGGGATAAAGGCGTGACGATATGTATGTAAGTACATATGTAAATCTGGTAAAATGAAACTCTAAATGTGGTACTAAGGTCAAAGCTTGATAACCACTGAACCGATTCGGTTATATTTGCTTTCAAACATTCGCTGTATGCCAACAAAAATAAAATAAATAATAAATATTGTGGGACAGTTTTCACACAGCGCCATCTAGCCCAAAGTAAGCTAATATTAGCTTATGTTATGGGATCTAGATAACTGATAAACATACTTATATATTTCTAAATACATACATATTATAGATAGATAACACCCAGACACAGAATAAACCATCGTGCTCATCACACAAAGTTTTATCCTGGGTGGGAATCGAACCCACGACCACTTGCGTAGCAGTCGGATGCACTCCCACCGCGCCACAGAGGCAGTCAAAGGCATAAGTTAGAAAAAATTAAAAAATAAAATGGGGAGGACAGCATTTCAAAAATTCATTTAGCATATTTGATCAGAAATCAATAGATTATTGCAAAATTAATAAATCATGGCGTTGAAAGTAAGTCACGGATGAAGTCACGAGGTGCACCTTGTAAAAGATAAATATTGGTATTCTCTTTTTTTTTCCTTTTATTAAAGGAACCGCTCGTGGTACCGAGGACTCAGTTTTCTGTAAACGATCACTGTGTTAAGTAACTTTCGCTATGGCTGGTCACGGATGGGAGACAACTTTGTGACATTTACATTTGCGAGAGATTCCGTGCTTCGAAAGGCACGTTAAACCGTTGGTCCCGGTAGTAGTAACATGGCAGTCGTTAAGTGCGTTCACACAGCGTCATCTATGCTATAAATAGGAGCTTCATTAAGATTTTCTTTACCCAAAACCACCTCACATGCAAGTGGTAGATAAACCTGCTAACTAACGAACAAGTCTCTAGTGAAAGCAGTGTGACATGGATAGGACGTCTGATGGAAAATAATTTAGTTCGAGAGCTATTGAAAGCGACTTCCAATAGCTCTCGAACTAAATTATTTTCTCCTACAAATGAGTTTATATAAAAAGGATATATTATTATATTAAAGAAAAAAAAACTACTCGGGTCGGGACGGAATTTTATCTCGTGACCTTTGCCTAACCACGGCAATGCGTTAGAGCATCTGAGCTACCAGAGTCGTGTTTATTCAAAGGTCACGAGTTCAATAAAAAAGAAAAATTTCCATAAAAATAAAAACCTAAAATTATATGGAACTAAGCGACCCCCACGGCTTCGCCCATGACATACTTCGGAACTCCCGTCGCACCTATTTAATCCCGTCGATTATAAATTCTACAATTATGTTCAAAATTTGCCTGATTTGTCCACATTTATAATTACGCTCTCCAGGGTGATGATATATAGCCTTCGTCGATAAATGGGCTATATATATAAATATACACAAAGAATTTTTCAAATCCGACCAGTTATTCGTGAGATTACCGCGTTCAACAAAAGAAACAAACTAACAAACTTTTCAGCTTTATATATTAGTATAGATTAGCAAACATATTAAATAATATAATTGTTTTAAAAAATATCTATGAGAAACTTAGCATTCTAATTGTTCTAAAATCTAATGAGCAGTTGCATAAAAACTTACTAACTGACTTTATTACTTAACAAATCAAGGCAGTCGTTATCTAATCTATAAAATATCTACCGTCTGCAACCATTTGTCACACTCCTAAGTTAATAAAACCTTTCCAAAGTTACATCAGAATTCCAAAAACGTAGTGACAGCCTGAATTACAGCCTGAAATGAAAACTTTCATTGCCATTCGTAATAGGAAACGATTATATTCGATTACATAAAGTCGCATTTGTCATAATAATCGAGTCGAACGATACGATTTTACATGATGGTTCATCATTTGGTGGTTTGTTCACGTTGAATTCTGAATTTTCGATCTTAACCACAGGGTCTGGGTAAATTTTAAATTTTAATATTATATTTTTTTCACAGATTGAGTGAAGATGTATAAAAATTGTTATTTTAAATTCATTGATATCAGTGAAGCGCTCGTGGCCCCGCGGTCTCAGTGTTCTGTAAACGATCACTGAGTTACGCAACTTTCACTATGACTGGTCCTCCGATGGGTGACCACTTTGTGGCATTTACATTTGCGAGCGTTTCCGTGCTTCGGAAGGCACGTTAAGCCGTTGGTCCCGGTTGCCAGTAAAATGGCAGTCGTTAAGCCTGGTTGAAGGCCTTATGGGCGGCTTGAAAAAATTTAACAGCAGGTAGCCACAACCTGCGTCTGTCTATTTCAACACGGCAATGGGCTCACCACCTATTACGTGGGACCGGAATCCATACGGTAAAAAGTGGGCATATAATATGCCTCTGCCACCCCTTCGGTGATAAGGCGTGATGGATATTTAATTTAATTTTAATTGACATCAGAGTTGCTAAGTAGCCCTATAGATGCTCTGGGGTCTCTCTGAGGTTATAATCTTAAATGGCCGTTACAAGTAAAGAATTTATTTTGTTAAAGAAAATGTTTATTGTTTGGCATTTATAAGGAAATAAAATAAGCACCATCTAGCCCAAACTAAGCTATAAACTTATACTATAAGACCTGGACAACTGATACACATACTTATATATATTTCTAAATACATACATATAATACATGGTAAACACCCAAACTCCGAAACCAACATTTGTGGATCACACAAATATTGGGTCCGACCCGGGAATCGAACCCGGGACTTCATGCGCCGCAGTCGCATACACTACCACTGCGCCACAGATGCACTAATTATAAATAACGATAATAAAGGAGAGGAGTAGGATCCCACCACAAACCCTCGATTCGTCAATTCTAACGCACACCGGTCAAGGATAGCCTCTACTAATTGTATCGGATTAATGACGAACCGAACTCCTTAAGGAAAGGGATGTAGGACAGGTAATAGGTAACCTTGCCCTCCAGGTTATTAAAAATGTGCAATACTCCGCTTTACAAGGTGACATTAAGTCGACACGTGTTTCGCCTACACACGAGGCATCCTCAAGACTGCCTGGCAGCACGCCTTTATTCCCGAAGAAGTGGCAGTGGTATACTACGCTCCTAGTTTTCACCGTATACATTTTAGTCCTACATAAAAGGTGGAGAGCCGTGTTAAAAATGGACAGAAGCTGATTGTAGCGGCCTGCCATTGAAAATTTTCAAACTGCTCATAAAGCTAGTGAGCGCCTTGCTTTAGTTTGCCTAACAACTGCCATGTTACTGGTAACCGAGGCCATTTCCAGAACACCGAGATGATAGGGCTAGCTCCGTGTTTTGTAAATGGTCAGGATCAAGGACGGTTTAAATAATTGTAACTAACTAACTATCTTCACTCATATTTATGATATTTTGGGTCTTATTCGCTACTTATATTATTAGGCACAAAGCCTACCTTATACTTCCCGACGTTTCGGACGGATTACACCAGCCGTGGTCACGGGTTGACTCGCGAATAAGACCCGAAATATCATAAATATGAGTGACAATCGCGAAACTTTAAAAACATTAATAACTATCTTCACGCTGAATCCCAGATGGAGTAGCCAGAGAGGACAGATGCCCAGGCTTAACGATCCATGCAAACTTTCGCTTCTTGCAGATTCATCAATCGCTTTATACATGCACGTCTGGGTACCCGAGTACTTTTGACTTAAATAATTGTGTTTCAGTAAAATGTTTGTTTCAGAGTTTGTATGTAAGTTTTCGAATTTCTTCGTTACATTTTTGAAAAAATGTGCTTATCCAAACCATTGCCCTCGGAGTGACAGCAATTTTTTTTAGGAAACTGCATCTGATGAATTTTCAATACCGATCAGTTCTTGTAAGACATAAAATTAAATAAATATTATGGGATTTTTTTTCTTACACAGCGCCGTCTAACCCTGTGTAAGCTAATATAAGCTTGTGTTATAGGATCTAGACAACTGATAAACATACTTATATACTTCTAAATACATACATAGGAAACACCCAAATTCCGAAACAAACATTTGTGTATCAAACAAATATTTTTTCCGGCCCGGGAATCGAATCCAAGACCTCAGTCACGGCAGTCGCATACACTACCACTGCGCCGCCGAGGCAGTAAAATAATGATAGTTATTTATACAGATTCACATCAAAGTAGTGAAGAGTTGGTAGCTTCCGAGCTTTTAAACGTCGGTAAAAAATCTGACACCACTAAACATTTATTCCAAGAAGGCGGCATCACATTTTTTCAATAAAACACGAATGCTATTTCACGAATTAGCATATTTCATTAACCCTCTCCGTTCAAACTCGAAAAGCCTTTGTCGAACGCGGGTCCTTTCGACTGAGGAGGGTTGAGGTCACACGGGGACAATGGTAGCGTACCTCTGTGATCAAACTTGCCCAAATGGATAGGGCGTTTCAATTGTGTAGAGGTCCTTGTAGCGATTGCTTCCACATTTCTTTTTAAATAAGCTCTGTTTGATTAATTACTTACATTTGTTATCCGGGTTATAGAGCTTTTATAAATTCACAAATATATAGATGCGAATTTATAAAACAAGATGGGTAGACTCAAAGTTGAAACTGAGAAATAACAGGTATTCTTTTCTGTGGTGAATCAAAACCCAGTTAAACGAGGTTTTGTAAATATTTACTGTTTATCAATCACTGAGACTGAAAAATATTTACTGTTTATCAGTCTTATCCCCAAAGGGGTGGCAGAGGTATATTATACGCTCACATTTCACTGGATGCATTCCTGACCCACGTAATAGGTGAAAACTCATTGCCATGCACATTGCTGTTAACCTTAACAGCAATGTGCACGGCAATGCGTGTGTCTGTGTTTGTTAACAAAAATTAAGCCAAAAATGTGCCTTATATGACAAAATGATTTCTGGAACCACAAACCCTGTCGACTTAAAACGCAATATTAAGAAATATGGCAGTTGTTTAATTCAGAAGTAACGTGGCACTTGTTAAGTCAAGTTAAAAACCTTATCGGCGGATTGAAAATTTTCAACAGCAAGTCGCCACAACCAAAGTACATCACAACCTGCGCCTGTCTATTTCAACACGGCAATGGGCTAACACCTGTTACGTGGAACAATAATGCATACGGTCAAATGTGCTCGTAGACTATGAAACTGCCTACCCCTTCGGGGATAAAGTCGTGACAATAAGTATGGTTCAAAAAAAAAAAATTGCCAACCTTTACTGGGCGGAGATTTTTGAAAAGCTGTAGAATATTGTTTGACCTGTATTCTAAAAATCACATAATTTCGGTTCAGTATTTCAGGAATATGTTAAAAGTTATTCAACGTTATTTAAACAAACCCGTTTCTTTGCAAAGACAATCTTCATTAACATTAAAATTACAAATTCTGTGAGTAGTATAAAAACCGACCAAGTTCGAACCGGACTCGTACACGCAGGGTTCCGTGCTAGTACGATTTAACCAATGGACGCGTGATCTTACCGTTTGCGTCTATACCCCGCTTGCCAAAAGCTTAGAAATTTTAGCCTCCGTCGTCGTTGCTGTTTTGCGGACTCAGTCTATCGTACGCGCTTGGAGTGTAATATGTAAAGAAAAAATTACGAAATGTGCTGTGAAATGGTGTAAAAGTTATCGGTCACAGTTAGCAGACAACTAATGTACAACTTGATTTGTCGACATTTAAGACAACTGCTCCGCTGTCTAGCGTAGTAGCGTGATGGTATATAGCCTATAGCCTTTCTCGATAAATGGGCTATCTAACACAAAAACATTTTTCGAAACCCACCTTTATTTCCTGAGATTAGCGCGTTCAACCAAACAAACAAACAAACTCTTCAGCTTTATAATATTAGTATAGATAATTATATATATATATATATATACAATCAATGTCTTAATTGTAAATTTTCAAATTAAAATGTTTTCTTACAAAGTTTAATTGAATGTTGTTTTTTTTTTCAGGTAAATGAATATGAATGAAATGTGATGATGAAAAGCTGTTTTACATAAGTAAGTAAATAATATAAATAACTTTACGGGTTAAAAAATGTTTTGCTTAATAGTTTGCGATATTTTATATCCTTACTAAAGCTATTTTACAAAATTTTTACAAAGAAGACTTTTACAATCATTGTATATGTGTTCTATAAATAGAAGTAATCTATTCGAAATAATGTACAATATTAACAATTTTTTTTTATTCTTGTACCCTAGATATTAATTTTTATAAACTTAAAAATGTATACGCAGTTTTTTTTAAACGTTTTTTTATCCCCTCGAATGCTCTTCCGGACTAAAACTGCAATTACACATTCATTATTTTATTGCCGAGCCCCCCCGGGATACTTCTCAAAAAGACTTCCCAGTGTTCTATTACATCCTGACTTGAAATAACAAAACAATAATGTTTCAGTCCTTATCAACTAGTATAATACGGCAATGGACTCACCCACCACCTATTACGTGGGACAAGAATGCGCAGGGTGAAATATTAGCGTATAAAATGCCTCTGTGGCTCCTACGATGATAAAACGTGATTGATAAAACTAGTCATCAGCAATTTTTTTGCAAAAATCTAAATTTAAAAATGGGTAAGCATTTTTTAATTGATTTTTGCAAACGCATTTCTGGGGTTATTCACCATCTCGACACGGGAGGCTAAACACACGTGTCATCAGTTGGTGAAACTCCAGTAAAAAATATTTATAATTTCGTCATCTGGACACGCCAGGATTTTTACGCGTGTCCACAAAGTGAAACTTAAATTAAATACTGTAATGTTTTCGTCAACTGGACACACGTTCATATTTTACCCAAAATAATGACAAAGTACAGTCACGTAGATAATTTTGAGTCGTAATCTCTGTATGTATCACTTATAGTAAATTTAAAATAATTTAAAAATATATTTTATAATAATATGCTATGATTTAATGTTTATTATTATCAGTGACATACCTTAAAAAATACAACAATATATTTTGATGAGTTACATTGTATTTCTGAAATGACTTTCCTATGACTGTGTGTGTACTCTATGTGATGATTTTTAGTTATTAGGTATATTTAGATTACAAATTTGTATATCTTTATTCGTTATTTCTGTGGAACTCGAAGTGATAGTTTAAATTACACAATTACTTGGTGTAGACCCCGGCTTTGGCCGTGACTTTCTGCGAACACCCATTGCACCCGACAATTCTAACCTATGCTATTTATTACTATCAAATACTTTCATATCAACCTTGTTTCCCTATTTTCCCTAAAGGGTGGAGTTTTGGTAAATTCTGAAACATGTGTTTATTTCTTTTCAGAAGCAGGCATACACAGAGATTTGATATTATTATTATCATCATCATTGAAAATTAAAAATTCTCTTTTGACACACAAGAAGGTTTATAGGTAAAGTTTTGCTAAACAGTAAACCTGTAACCTGATATAGATAATATCTATATCAGATTACAGGTTTTAGGTTGTAAAGTTTTGCTAAACAGTAAACCTGTAACCTGATGTAGATAATATCTATATCAGATTACAGGTTTACTGTTTAGCAAAACTTTTCCTATAAACCTTCTTGTGTGTCAAAAGAGAATATATACATAGTTACATGTTTCTAACTATGAAAATTACGAATTTTGAAATGACTGTTTATCACTTATTAATACCTTTTTTTAAGTTTCTTCTTTTAAGGGCATATTTTTATAAAAAATCAAGTTACTAGGTGTTTCATCTGGGCGTAGAAAAATGAGTGATTCACCTCACAATTTTATCAATATATTAGTTTTACCTCCCGGCTTTGCCCGTGACTTACTTTAAACTCTCTTTACATCCCTCTGACCTATGCCCCTCATTATTTTTCAAATATATTCAAATATATAAATCCTGAAACATATGTTTGTTTGTTTTTAATCATAAGCAGGGATACAAAATATGATATGAAAGTTTTGAAAATGAAGGATTTTCTAATAAATTAACAACATATATTTTTCGTAAAACCTCGATACATCTGTACATTTGTTTGTAACCTTGATAAACACCTGTTGCATCTACCAAACTTCTAATTCATGCCCCTAATAAGGTTTAACATATTTTCATAGAAACTGAGCTTATTGTTATTTTATAACAATAAAAAAATTCATAAATTTAAAAAATCCGGAAATATATATTTCTAATTGTTTATTAGAAGCAGGTATACAAATTTTGAAATTTGTTTCTTTGAAAATGAAGAATTTTTCATTGAAATAAGAACCCCTAGTTTACCGTCTTATAGGTAAAATATTAAAAACCACGAAGCACGACTAAATTTATTCCTAAACAGAAACACGAGCACATAATTTGATATACCTAATGATGATATACCTAATTTGAAATACCTTTGATAATGTCGAACTTCTATACAAGTACTTATCCCTTATTTTACCCCCTTTAGTAAGTGCCTACATTATAAATATAGCTTACCCTATAAATTTTGACAAGGGCTTCGGCTGGGCGTTGCTTATTAAGAATGAGTCACCCAGTAATTTTATTATCCATTTATTTGAAATCAGAAAGAAATATGCGTAATTGCATGTTTCCAACTTTGAAAATAATGACGTTTGAAATATTTTACATGAACTTACCTCATTTATGAAATCAATGTATGAAACCATTCTTAACATGACTGTACATTTTTTCCTCTCGGAAGCGCTCGTGGCCCCGCGGTCTCAGTGTTCGGTAAACGATCACTGAGGTACGCAACTTTCACTATGGCTGGTCGTCGGATGGGTGACCACTTTGTGGCATTTACATTTGCGAGCGTTTCCGTGCTTCGGAAGGCACGTTAAGCCGTTGGTCCCGATTGCCAGTAAAATGGCAGTCGTTAAGCCTGGTTGAAGGCCTTATAGGCGGCTTAAAAAATTTCAAAAGCAGATAGCCACAACCTGCGTCTGTCTATTTCAACACGGCAATGGGCTCACCACCTATTACGTGGGACAGGAATCCACACGGTGAAAAGTGGGCATATAATATGCCTCTGCCACCCCTTCGGGGATAAGGCGTGATGGATATTTTTTACATTTTTTCCCAAAAATCTTAGGTATGTCCAGTTGACGAAAACATAAAAGTATTTAAATTAAGTTTCACTATTAGGACACACGAAAAATCCTGGCGTGTCCAGATGACGAAATAATAAATACGTGTGTCCAGCCTCCCGTGTCGAGATGGTGAATAACCCCATTTCTGCGGCAATACTGTTTCTCTGTCACGAAGTGGCTCTTAAGTGCAAAAATAGCATCTACATAGTTTAAAACACAAATAAGGTAATACACTTCTGCCTCTTGCGGTCTTGGTGAGCTTTAAGAGGATAAAGTATAATAAATATCATATTTATGGCGAATATTATTTCTTGATTTGTACAATGGAAAACATACAATTTCCAAACATCAATCGTTGCGGTAACGCTTGAGAGGTGTCTTATCAAAGAAGGGGAGTTCCCCTTTGTGTTATAGAAACGTCAGTTGTATTCTGTAATACGATTGACAAGTTTGACAGGTTCTGATTAAAGCAAGTGTCGTATTAGAATTTTTGTAGTAACTTTTTTCTGGTAAATAAATATTTATTATATTTGTGGATGGTCAAGTTGGTATGCGGGAGGGTGTGTAGTATAAATAATGTTCCTATTTAAAACAAAAGGATATTAGATTATAACATGAACTAGAGATGCAAAATAGTACCTTTTAAGATTTGATATTGCAAAATAGAAAACGTTCACTGAACTTGAAAATAAATAAAAATAAATATCCATCACGCCTTATCTCCGAAGGGGTGGCAGAGGCATATTATATGCCCACTTTTCACCTTGTGGATTCCTGTCTCACGTAATAGGTGGTGAGCACATTGCCGTGTTGAAATAGACAGACGCAGGCTGTGGCTACTTGCTGTTGAAATTTTTTAAGCCGCCTATAAGGCCTTCAACCAGGCTTAACGACTGCCATTTTACTGGCAACCGGGACCAACGGCTTAACGTGCCTTCCGAAGCACGGAAACGCTCGCAAATGTAAATGCCACAAAGTGGTCACCCATCCGAGGACCAGCCATAGTGAAAGTTGCGTAACTCAGTGATCGTTTACAGAACACTGAGACCGCGGGGCCACGAGCGCTTCAATTCGCTTCGTTTTCGCTTCGTTCTCATTAATTTTTTTTTTTTCACTGAACTTGAAGAGGAAATGTCAAATTTTAAGTCAATTTTGCTAGAGTATTGAGAGCGCAATTTCAAGGGCTCGTTCTGGTTGGCTGTGCTGGAGCATACTGTAGTATATTTCTATGAGTGTTTATATTAATGTGCAATAAACTTTATTTTATTCTATACTAGTTGACTTGGCTTCGCCCGCGCATAGAAGTTTTCCCGTTTCCGTTTCCCACAGGAACTTGTTCCCGGGATAAAAAGTTGCCTATGTGTTATTCTGATGTATAAGCTATATTATTGTAAACTTTCATTATTTTTTTTTTATAATATTCTTAAGATTATACGTTTATTGAGCTGTAAATATGTACAAACAGACATTTCAATTTTATTTATCTTTATAGATGTGTTACCTATAAATTCACTACTGTGTGAATTGACTATTTTTACTTTTTACATTTTAGCGTAAACCCCTTTTTGTATCCAAATCCCCGTAAAGTACGGACTGCTGACAGGCTGTCAGGGGGAGCTATAATTTAGCATTTTACGGAAATGTCGGAAACGAGTGCTGACGTCTGACCATCCTTCATTTTCCGGCCCTTCGTCAAATTCCAGCCGTAATCAGTAGCAGAGATTAACTCAGGTCTTATATATCTAGCACGCCTTATCACCGAGGGGGTGGCAGACCACTTTTCACCATGTGTATTCCTGTCCTACATAATAGGTGGTGAGCTCATTGCCGTATTGAATAGATAGACGCAGGTTGTGGCTACCTGCTGTTGAAATTTTTATGCCGCCCATAATGCCTTCAACTTGACATAACGAATGCCATGTTACTGGCAACTGTGCCCAACGGCATAACGTGTCTTCCGAAATCAGGTCTTAGATCTGGTGAAGTCCCTTAATACAATTTTGTTATGACTATAAATTAAAGGATATCCATGGTAAATATAATAAAAACTTGGTAAACTAATAGTCTAGTTGTTAAATTACATAAGCACCCTTTATCGTTACGCACACCACTAAACCATTTGTAATAAAAGGAGCAATTGAAAAAAAGACGTGTGGAACTCGGAGACTGCCGCGGTAAAGCTATTGCATAGCATACCTTTGTTTTTCTTTGATTTTAATTCTAGTTACACTCAAAAGAAAAAAAAAACACACTCACCCTCACCCCTCACTCTTGCCTTCACTCTCACAGTCACCCTCATCCTCACCCTCACCATCACCCTCACACTCACTATCATCACGTCTCGATCCGTGCGAGCTTCGTACAATCGTACCATATAATATATGTAAATACACGTTAAGCCAACGCTCCGCCGTGCTCGGTGAACTTCGTGTGACCTCGTCTCGACCTTCGTCTTGGGTTTTTTTCCTTACGGAATTTCTTTATTAAAGCCCACTCAAAGCCCGCGATAAAAACTATGCAATAGCTTAAAAAGAACTGCATTTAAAAGCCACACAGTGACCCATTCTTCAATAAATAATTAAAAACGCGTATTTTGAACGAAATTGTAGTATTAAGTAAGAAGTAATATAGTATGAAGATTGACAGTTGCTTTGTACTAAACATTTGGCGCCCTCTACAATGAACCATTTCATAGTTTTCTTTCCCATTACAAATAGTTTACAAATAGTGTAATTAATACAATATCGTAATTAATCTAATCGCCTTAATATAATAAATAATAAAAAAAATAAAGAATATATATTGTGCGAAAGTAGAAGGTAGAAGGAGTCAGGGTAGGCCGAGACTTACATATGAAGACCACGTGAGCAGATTGCTCAAAAACGGAAAGGTCAAAAGTACTCGGATACCTAGATGTGCGTGTATGAAGCGATTGATGAATCTTGAAGAAGCGAAAGAAGTATGCATGGATCGCGAAGCCTGGCGATCTGTCCTCTCTGACTATCCCGTCATGGATACAGCGTGAAGATAGTTAGTTAGTTAGTCTTAATATAATCGCGATAGATGAGATTAAGGCGATATATTATATTATTAAGTTTTTAGTGTATTAATTATTTTTAAATATTTGTTCACCTCTCGATGTTTCCGCAATATTACAGTAACAGACAGTATATGTAGTAAAATAATTCTTCAAACGAGATTTGAACTAGTATTATTTTTAGATTTATCTATTACGCCTTATCCCCGAAGGGGTGGCAGAGACATATATATTATATGCCCACTTTTCACCATGTGTATTCCTGTCCCACGTAATAGGTGGTGAGCCCATTGCCGTGTTGAAATAGACAGACGCAGGTTGTTGCTACCTGCTGTTGAAATTTTTAAGTAGCCCATAAGGACTTCAACTTGGCTTAACGACTGCCATTTTATTGGCAACCGGGCCCAACGGCTTAGCGTGCCTTCCGAAGCACGGAACTGGGGTGGGTCTAAAGGTCCGAATAAAATTAATAAAATGTGTCTATTTTAGATGTTAAGTTTGAAGACATTTTGAACCCGTTGCGTTTTTAGTGGGGTGGTAACAAAAAGGCTAAAAGGTCTCATGTGCTAGACACTCATTAGCACGACCAATTAAAGTCCTGGTAGTCTCGGACTGGAAAATGGAATAGGTATTAAAAGTTGTATTTAATGACACTGTTAACCATAGTACCCATAGTACCCAAGGTTTGTCTTTAAACGCTTTTAACACTAAACCACTGATCATTTCTTTGTAAATAGAGTTTTAATATAAAAATCTATCTATCTTCACGCTGAATCCCTTACGGGGTAGTCAGAGAGGACATATCGCCAGGCATCGCGATCCATGCATACTTCTTTCACTTCCTATAGATTCAGTAGCTTCATACATGCACGTCTGGGTATTCGATTACTTTAGACTTTTTCGTGAAAAGAAAATTATAAAATAAATAAATAATAAATAAAATTATTCGATTACTTTAGACTTTACCGTGAAAAAAAAAATCATTGTATTAATTCAAAAATTTATCGGACACAAATTAAAGCACGAATTTTTGGTCTCATCTGAATATCTATGATCGAAATGAACGTCTATTTCACCCTCCCATCTAATCTAAAATCTCAAACACAAACATCCAATTATTTATATTTAATTAAAACCATTTTCTCTCCGTTACCATTCAATAATATTTATCGTGCTTGGCCTCAAACTTTTACTAATTAAATTTGGCGAAGTTTTGCGAACGCTTGAGGCGTAGTAAAAACATCAATGCCATCGATATGTTCGGTTTTTGCAACTTGGCTAACTTGGCTAGGAGCTGCCAAGTGGTTTGACAAAGTTGGCCGTCATTGCCTAACTACTTGGCGTTGATACGCACTTTCTTGTGATTGATTGAACTTTTATGGGTCGTTTAATTAAACTAAATCTTTCCTTCTTTTATTTTTTTTTCACTTTAATAATTTTGTGGAATGTCATCCACATTGCGTGATTACAAGGAATTGTCTCCAAGCGGTCACAATGAAGTGGTTTGAATTGAGATTCAAATTGAGAGGGATTATCAACTACATGCGCTTTCAAATGCTAGTTTGGACATTTTAATACACTAAACATTCTAATGCATTAAATCACTCGTGGCCACGCTAACTCAGTGTTCTGATAACGATCACTGCGTTAAGTAACTTTCGCTACAGCTGGTCCTTGGATGGGTGACCACTTTGTGGTATTTACATTTGCAAGCGTTTCCGTGCTTCAGAAGGCACGTTATTCTGTTGGTCCAAATGCCAGTCAAATGGCAGTGGTTAAGCATAGTGGAAAGTAACTGTGCGATTTATGTATATATTTTGTTACTAAATATTAAAAAAGAAATCATTACAATATATTGTGTTATTTTAGGTTATTTGAATGCCTCATTAACGTAGTTATTGGTATTATATATTGTTATTTAAAAATATTTGAGAACTTGTCCCACGTTTCAACAAATTTCACACTTCAGCGCTTAATGGGTAAGCACAGGCCACACAAAATGAACTTTCCTATTCAAACTGCTGAACCTTTATGAAGCGACATGTGTAATCCAACATCCAGTTCAGAGTTCTCCTCACTCAAAGCGGTACTGGCTCTGTGCCACGCCATTTTTCAACAAAAGTTAACTGAATATGTAATTGTGTGTCTGAAATGCCTGTTTAATAAAGTTTCCAGGCACCTGTGTCCCTGCCTGGGCGAACGCCAATAGTGATGGAAAAACAAATGTCATATTATATGGAGTTTGTGAAATATTGTTAGGATCGGGCCTCGTTTGGCAAAGGAAAGGCACTAGATTTTATAATGTAATGCACATCTGGGTATCCGAGTATTTATACTTACCGTATTCGAGCAATCTGCTTACGTAAACCTTATAATCACAATATATATTCTTACGGCCGAATACTGAAACGTCACTTAAATACAACGCACAGTGGAAGGGCTCTCAGATTACAGTATCCCTCAAAATTTAAGTGGTATACCACTTAAATTTTACAAAGGCTACTCAAACGATTTGCAGGCATAATCAGCTAAGCAGCCGCCAAATAATTTGCGTCATGGCAACATTCACGATGCCTCATTTTACGCAACAGTTTTGGACTTAACAATATTTACAATGCTACTTAATTTTGTTAAAATAATAGAAAATAATAATAGTTTTATTTGGTACACAATGTAATTTCTATAATGTTCTGAAAGAAAGGTTTTTAAGTTATGTATAAGAATAAATAACTTAAAAACTATTTCGAAATTGAACGTAAACATTTGCTGACCCAATTGTCGTAGAACGAAACGTTCAATTTGATTGAAACCAGTGACATTAGCGTGACTTGTAAACATTTTTCAAAAATAAATTGGGAGACGGAAGAAAAACATTGGAATGTACTTCTTCAGCAGGCGTTTGTATGTAGTAATATAGTCAGCACAGCAAATACGCTAACATGAATAGCCGCTATCTCCAAGAATTACCAAATTGACAAGATCACTATCATCAAATTGCGTTGATAGTTACTGTTTATTCTCCACTTGTTTTTACAAAGCGTTTCAAGACTTCTACTAAAACTTAATGTAGAAAAGGAAAGATGAGAAGGGATATTAGCATAAGACATTTATCTTTCTTGTGTGGTGTGAGGAACACAGTTTGGTCGGTATATATTTTTCATCTTTGATGTTTTTTTGGTCTGTTATATAATAAATAACTTTTACAAGTGTTCTATTAAATGTCTGTCTTTTTAGTCCCAAACAAGATTTTTTTATTTTATACAAGTTGACGCCCGCGGCTCCGCACGCGTGGTGAAGTTTTCCCGTTCCCGATTCCCACAGGAACTTTCTCCCGGGATTAAAGTAGCATTATGTGTTATTCTGTTGTGTAAGCTATTTAATTTTAAAGTTCCATCTAAATCCATTCAGTATATTTTTTCGTGAAAGAGTAACAAACATCTTTACTTAAAATCTTTCGAGTTTATAGTATTAGTAGGATTTTTTACTAATAATAAAGCTGAAGAGTTTGTTTGTTTGGTTGAACGCGCTAATCTCAGAAAATACTAGTTTTAAATTAAATTTTATATTTTATTAAATTTAAAAAATCCTTTTGTATTGGATAGCCTATTTATCGAGGAAGGGTATAGACTATGTATCATCACGCTACTGCCCTGGAGAGCGGAGCAGTAATCATAAATTTCGACAAATCGGGCAAATTATGCATTATTGTAGAATATATAAGCGTCGGGATTAAATAGGTGAAACGGAAATTCGAAGTATGGCAAGGGCGAAGCCGTGGGGCTCACCTAGTATTAGCTATTTTAAAAGTACGGTGGATAGGTAACCCCTGTCCTTACAGATACAGGCTTAAGATGACGGCTTTACGTGAGAATTTCACGTACGCAATACGTAATATGCGCCAGGCAATACATTTGTACATTGAGATTGAAAGCTGTGGATAAAGTACAATGGGCGGCCTTATCACATAAACCGATTTCTACCAGGCTTAATTTTATAGACAAAACTAGGAGTCGTAAACCATGTCCGGAAGGGGACAGCTCCCCTTCTGCCCTCCCCTGGGTACGCTCATGGAATAAATTATCCAAATATAGAACTGTCTCATTGGAGATACGGAACTGAGCAGGAAACTCCGCATCGTTGCATTTTTTGAATGTATTTAGGTTCTCTAGGTTTCGTCGGCAGACGGTCAGTCTTTCATGGTCAGAGAGTAAAAAAAGCGAAGATAAAGACATTTTTTAACTCTTCAATATATTCAATTCCAGATTTAGGAGACCTCTCGACCACTCTTACATTTAGGGGTCGTACAAATCAGTTCGACAGGTCATTTGACAGCTAAATTAAATTAAGTGGCATTCCAGTATACGAATTTTACATTGAGTGGCGTCTGAGCGCAACTAACCTGAGTTCATCTTAAATTTATCACATGCTTAAATTTGATGTTTGAGAATACGAATTGAGTATTTAGGAGCTGCCTAAACATTCAAGATGCCGTTAGATATTTGAGTGACCATTCAGTATACGGCCGTTAGTCAATCATTCGTCACTCATTCGTTGAAAGTGTCAAAACCAACGCAAAACGCCAGCTTAATGCTGTCACTTTTATTCAAACCTGCCACATTGCGTATCACTTCGTTACGTATTCAGTATTTATAAATAACATACCAACACTATTACATATTACACACCTAACACTATTTTATACATATGTGCGTATGACGCATATGTAATGAAAATGATTATTTAATAGCTACATACATCAAGAGAGTTTAAATAGTTTCACTACATTATAAACTTAAGTTACTTCTCTGAAACTAGGGGAAACATGTACCAACTGCAGATGGTCGCCTATTAATATAATTCTCGTAATAGACATATTCACATTAGATGACATGACTGAGATGCTTTGGCATGCTTTTTGGAGTGAAACGTCTTTATGCGCATGAGGGTAATAGCGTCACGAAGATATGCAACGTTTTTGTCCAAGAAGAGGAAGAGTGCGAATGAGACAGAAGTGAGTAAGCAAGGGCGAACATAGCATGCGAGTGAGAAAAATCAAGAGAGTTGGTGAGATAGAGCTAACGGCGCATCACGCACAGTGTCCTGGAGCGAGAGATGGGATAGAGCTAGTGAGAAAGATTGAGAAAGAGTAAGGGAGATTGAGAAACAATACACGCTATTGGTTGATGTATTCGTTTAGTAGATATATAAAATATTAGAACTTAAAATGGCAATTCTGTCGCTTAACGTCTTGTGCAGTTAACGCAGATTTTTTATTTAAAATAAATAAATATCCATCACGCCTTATCCCCGAAGGGGTGGCAGAGGCATATTATATGCCCACTTTTCACCGTGTGGATTCCTGTCCCACGTAATAGGTGGTGAGCCCATTGCCGTGTTGAAATAGACAGACGCAGGTTGTGGCTACCTGCTGTTGAAATTTTTTAAGCCGCCTATAAGGCCTTCAACCAGGCTTAACGACTGCCATTTTACTGGCAACCGGGACCAACGGCTTAACGTGCCTTCCGAAGCACGGAAACGCTCGTAAATGTAAATGCCACAATGCGGTCACCCATCCGACGACCAGCCATAGTGAAAGTTGCGTACCTCAGTGATCGTTTACCGAACACTGAGACCGCGGGGCCACGAGCGCTTCAATTGCGCGATTTTTTATTTATTAACATTATCATAATTAGTACGTTTACAGTGAGTTTAATTTATAAAAAAACATTTTGTAAGTCGTCCTATACTAAGCACTTATTCAGAGTAAGTAATACCTTTGCCTGTTGTTTTGTTTGCAATGTTCTAGCTACTGAACTACCCGAATCGTACCGAAACAAGTTGGGATTCTTTACTATATTGTAATCGTCATTTAAGAGTATGACCAGAGCCATCTATCGAGTTACTCAACAACTCGATACCAATGAACAGTGTTACAACCATTTTTAAACATTGATGCGATGGACTCAATCAATAGATATTTTTTTAAAGCTTTTAGAATGCTAACTTTCACTTTTTCTTTTTTACTTTAATAAAAAAATATGTGAAAGTATAGCATACTAATTGTTTATCCAAGAAATTTCCAATCCATCTATGTAGAGTAAAACCCCTTAAGGAGTTACGAGAACGTGAACAATGAAGGTGGGACCTTCATAAAGAATTAGCGCCAGATATCTATAAATATAAAAAATATTATTTATTAGCTGTCCCCGCGGCTTTGCCCGTGACATACTTCTAATTTTAACCCCCGTCGCACCCATTTAATACCGTCGCATATTACTTTTACAAAAATGTATGTAATTTTGCCCGATATCTTGACATTTCTGATTACTGCTTCCCTCTCCTGGAGTGATAATATTTACACATACTCTTGAGCTTTATATTTTAGTATAAATAGTTATCTGTGAGTTAGTGGAGTAATTACAAACGCTCCTGGTGAATTCGAAACTTCAAAGAAAATTTAAATAAATCCTGCAGCGCAAATACGGTTACATCACTAGCAAATTTATATGCAGAGATGAGAGGCTGATAAAATTTGTCTAGCTCTTGCCACTACAGGGAAGCGAGCCGTGAAATGATAGTGCGGCCATTTTGCTAGTTATTTTTAATATATCTAGGTGCACTTATTTATTTTCATAACTTTTCAACATACTTTGAAAACCAAACGTTTACGAATATTAAATAAATATCGTTGTTGGGACAACTCAGACATCGCCATCTGATTCCAAACTAAGAAGAGCTTGTGCTATGGTAACCAGATAACTGATAAACATACTTCAATATTTCTAAATACATACATATTATAGATAAATTACACCCAGACATAGTATAAATCATCGTGCTTATCACACCAAGTTTTATCCTGTTTAATCCTGGGTGGGAATTTCACCAATATGAAGCTACATTTTTCGTGAGTAACAAAAGCTATATTGGGTTTTTCATAAAATTTGGGTTCCGTATTAATTATCGAATAATGTAACACAAGGTGTAAAACAATACTCATAAAATTCCTTACATCGCGTACCCTGCGAAAACTATTTATCATACGAAGATTCACGAAGCTGAATACATTTACGCCTTTGCCTAGGAGCGGATATAATTTATAAGTTTAAGAACCAACGCTTTAGTGTGCCGTTGTAAATGAAATTTTTAACACTTCAATCAAAAATTAATAACATAAATATAACAAATATTAATAAGTATTAGTTTCTTAGAATGTTCTAAATTTAAATTCGGTTGCCAGTAAAATGGCAGTCGTTAAGCCTGGTGCCTTATAGGCGGCTTAAAAAATTTCAACAGCAGGTAGCCACAGCCTGCGTCTGTCTATTTCAACACGGCAATGGGCTCACCACCTATTACGTGGGACAGGAATCCACACGGTGAAAAGTGGGCATATAATATGCCTCTGCCACCCCTTCGGGGATAAGGCGTGATGGATATTTATTTATTTATATTTATTCTAAATTTAAAATAATGAAATATTTGATTTTTCCCTATTATTTCCCTAAACAAATTTGACTAAAACAGGAAAATACAGTAGAGTGGAGCAGTAATGATAACTGTCGGCAATTCGGTCAAATTAATAAACAACAGGAATAAATAGGTTCTAAATTCAAAGTATATCACGGGCGAAACCGAGAGGCTCAGCTAGTTATTTTTTAATTCTAACAATGTTAGGTTTGATTCAATTATTAACTAGAATTTATTAGTTAGAAGCACTCGTGGCCCCGCGGTCTCAGCTTTCTGTAAACGATCACTGCGTTAAGCAACATTCGCTATTAGTGGTCCTTATATGGGACCACTAATAGCGAATGTTGCTTAACGCAGTGATCCACGGTGACCACTTTGTGGAATTTACATTTATGAGCGTTTCCGTTTTCCGGAATGCACATTAAGCCGTTGGTCCCGGTTGCCAGTAAATTGGCAGTCCTTAAGCCTGGTTGAATGCCTGAAAAATTTAACAGCAGGTCGCCACAGACTGCGCCTATCCATTTCAACACAGCAACGGACTCACCACCTGTTACGTGGGACAAAAGTGAATACGTTGAAATGTGTGCGTATAGTATGCCTCTGCCTAAAGCCGTGACAATATGTATGTATGTATTTTATTGAGCAAATGTCGCCAAAACTTTATAAGGGATTGCGTTCCAATAAAAAAACTAGAAATTACTCTAAAGGTAACCGAAGTGTTATCAGAAAAACGGCAAAAACTGTGTCAATTTCTGTACTTATTCGCGGACACATATTACAACAGTTAAAACAATCCCAAAGAAATTAATTCTTGATGATGCTTTTACTCACACATTGATGAACTTAATTTTGATGTTTGACATGAGTATCAACCTTAAAAATTCCTCTATGCTAATGCTGATTTGGCAAAGTGTTTAGTTTTTTTCATATTTTATCAAATGTCATCGATATTAGAGTTCTATGAATATCGATGACATTTGCGCAGTAGAGTATTTGGATCTGAGATTTATGAATTACAGCGCAGATATGCCAATAAAGTCGAGGAAAACTTGTATGCTAAAGTGTGCGGTCTTTAGATGGAATGACAATTGTATGCTAACATTAAAAATAACTATCTTTACGCTGTATCCTTGACGGGGTAGTCACAGTGGACAGGGGGGTCAAATCTACTAATTCAATCGCGTCAGAAGAGAATAGAAATCTTCGCTCAATAGAGATCCGACAGAAAAATATGTCAGTTTTCGTAGTCTACTATTACGTAAAAGTAGCTCTTAATTTGCATTTTGGTAGCCTATATTAATATTGTGATAGCTAAAAACAGCTATTTTGTCGTAATTCTGCTGCTTGAGAAGTGTAATTGTGAAATGCATAATAGTTTTACTAGATTACCTAGTTTTGAAGTATAGAACTAGAACGGCTTTCTATTGGAAAATATTAGACTCGGCCCCCAGATCGCCAGGTGTCGCAATCCATGCATACTTCTTTCGCTTTCTGCATATTCATTAATCGCTTCATACATGCACGTCTAGGTTTCCAAGTACTTTTGACTTTTCCGTTTCTGGCAATCTGCTCACAAAAAAGATGCTATGATTAAGAGATCGTAATTTCCATTAATAACTTTTATATTCAAATATTACTGACCTTTAAAGGGCCCTCAGATCAGCTAAATTATAGTTTAAGTTAGACAATAGGACTCTGATAAGGGTTAGCTTTTTGCTTACAGGATTGGGATAACCTCGTGAAGGCTGACCTCTATTTACATAGGTTATATGTTATCGGGTAGATAAAAGATTTTTTGTCCTTAAAGTCTGCGTTTTATGACGGCAATACGTACCATCACCAAATTGACTGACTCGGTGGCGCAGTGGTAGTGTATGCGACTGCCACACTGAGGTCCCGGGTTCGATTCCCGGGACGGAACAAATATTTGTGTGATCCACAAATGTGTGTTTCGGAGTTTAGGTGTTTATTGTGTGTATATTAACAGGTTAAAATCTAAATAGAGTAATAAAAAGTAAGTAATCGAAAAAGTATGATAACAACAGAAGGTGCACGATGTTACAATGAACTGCCTGCTTCGATAAAAAACTTAGATTCATTTTATACATTTAAAAACAATTAGCCAAATATATAATAGAAGATAGTAAGTAATATTTCACCTCACTAAAGCTTAAAAAAAAACATTTTTGTTTAAAATATATATATATATATATATATATATATATATATATATATATATATATATATATATATATATATACATACATAAATACATATTGTCACGCCTTTATCCCCGAAGGGGTAGGCAGAGGCATGTTAAACGCCCACGTTTCACCGTATGCATTATATATGCATTCGTCCCACGTAATAGATGGTGAGCCCATTGCCGTTATATTATTATATATATATAATAATGTAAAAAGTAATAAATAATAATGACAAATGCAAAATTAAACCCAAATATTTGCTAGAATAGCGATCATTAAATTGGTTCTCGGGGTCGAAGTATGTTCAAAGCCTGATTATGTAACAAAAAAAAAGAAAAAAAACACAACACAATATACCTACTCACTGGAGTTAGGTGCAATATGTAATTTGACCTAACTCCATATTAGCATTGTATTGTTTCCTTAAATATTTGCACAAATGTATTTTAGTTTTACCTACATTTTACCTATTTTAAACTTATTTGTTTGTAGTTTGTCTAGTGATGACGGACAGTGATATACCTCTATTGTTGTGTAAAAATGTTATCACATAAGTGACAAGCGTCTTTCGTGATAATAAAGATCTATAAACCTAAACCTAATAGAGAAGGAGCGTCAATTTTTTAATTCGCATATATATATATATATATATATATATATTTATTTATTAAGATAAAATTATTACCAAAAAACATGAGTTCAATGAGATTTTCCATTGAAACCAAAAGCACGCGCATGTTGATAATTTTAATTCTATAGATACATTTTTAAAGCAATTATTTTGCTAAACTTCTCGTATTTTTTTTATAAAGTGCAAAAATACAATTCGGTTCAAGACAGGGATTGAACCTGTGACCTTTGCCTAACCAGGGCAATGTTCTAGCCACCTGAACTACCCGAACCGTATCGAATCAAGTTAGGCAAAGGTCACAGGTTCAATCCCTCTCTTGAATCGAATTGTCTTTTTCCACTTTATTAAAAAATTATGAGAATTTTAATTCTTATGGAATTATAAAATATCATTCTATAGATTCGTCCTTTTCGCAATTTTTTTCTAATTTTTTTACTTTTTCAGTCCTTTCTCTGATGCTCCGCTCTAATATATGGTGCTAGGAAAGCTTTATGCTTAACAACTGCATCGACTTATTACTAATTAAATATATATTGGACCCTGGATCTTAAACCTTCTAATCCAATTCAAACTGGCATTCAAAATTAAACAATAGCCCAGCATCCATACACGGATATGTGTGGATTTCCTCAAGAGAATTACCTACCTACTGCATATTGTATCTAAATTATTCAAAGGCCCATACAGGACTATGCTTTTTAATGGAGTTTTCGTGGGTTTGGCTATCTTCTGTGTAATTAAGCAAATCTACAAAGGGTAGGAGAAATAGTTATTATCGTAATTGGTAAGTAGGTTTATTAAACATCGAAGACTTTACCACAAGGCAATTTATAAGGGCTAGTGAAGTTAGATGGACCATATAGTAATTATAGTAATATGTCATGAAATTGTCAATCTCACACACTCAGGCACACACTATAGCATCGTCTCGGTAACGGTGTCGGGAGTCCAGAGATTTTATCTCATACATACATACATATTATCACGCCTGTTTCCCATCGGGGTAGGCAGAGACTATGGTTTTCCACTTGCTACGATCCTGACATACCACTTTCGCTTCTTCTACTTTCATAAGTGTTTTCGTACACGCTCGCCGGTTAAGAGTACTCTTGACCTGGCCTTTTTCCAAAAGGTCTTCGATTTGATTGAAATACGTACGCCGAGGTCTACCCCTACCAGTTTGCCCATTCACTCTCGCCACATAAATCTGCTTCGTCAGTCTACTTTCATCCATCCTCTCCACGTGTCCGAACCATCTAAGCATCCCTTTTTCTATCTTAGTCACTACATCTTCTGTCATACCGCAATGTTCCCTTATCGTGCTGTTCCTTTCTTTGTCCATCAACTTCACTCCAGATTTTATCTCATCTAAAAATATGTGTACCGCGCTAAAAGAAGTTTCACTTCAAAAATATCTTTCGCCGCTATAGAACATCTAACAGATATAGGTATAGGTATAAAAAAAGCTAACGACAAATCTATATATATAAAAATGAATCCCTATTTCCCTTGGTCACGCCATCACGCGTGAACGGCTGGACCGATTTGAAAAAAACTTTTTGTATTCGATAGCCCATTTATTGAGGAAGGTTCTAAGCTATATATCATCTGGCGACTACACAGGAGAGCGGAGCAGTAAGCATAAATGTCAACATTTCGGGGAAACTTCATACATTTTTGGAAAAGTAATAAGCGACGGGATTAATTGGGTGCCACGGGGTTGGAAGTATGTCACGGACGAAGCCGGGCAGGTCAGCTAGTTTGATATAAAAATAACTAAGGTAAACATAATACAGCTGAAATAATCAACATTGCATTAATAGTATCCAGTTTTTACTGTCAATTAAATAGGTATGTTGTTAAGATCTAATCTAAGACACAGGCCTAGTCTAATTTAAGAGACAGGGTTTATTTTTCTTACAGTAATACAATATTATGTTAGCACTTATCTGTCCAAAAGTGGGATAACACCCGAATCCCCCTAAGACAAGACCGCGTTGGCGGATAAAGTCTGTCGGGAGCCCTGGGGCTATTCTTTCGAGGGCTTACCTGGTACTTCCAGCCGATGGAACGGCACTTCATGGTTTAAGTCGGTAGAAATTTGGTGAAAATCAGATTTCGTCTGATACATATAAGCACTATTGTTTTTTACTGTAATATGTTGTGTGCTTCAGAAGGCACGTCAAGCCGTTGGTCCCGGTTGCTAATAACATGGCATTCGTTAAGTCAAGTTGAAGGCCTATTGGGTGATTGGAAAAATTTCAACAGCAGGTAGCCACAACCTGCGTCTGTCTATTTCAACACGGCAATGGGCTCTCCATCTACTACGTGGGATAAAAATACACATGGTGAAAAGTGGGCATATAATATGCCTCTGCTACCCCTCCGGGAAAAGGCGTGGTAAATCTACCACTGTAATAATTCCTTTTGTTCTTCTTGTAAATAAAGTATTTTTCTTTTAGTATCAAGTTAATTTTATCAGACAATCAAATAAAATGCCAAGAATGTTGATTACAGGTGGCGCTAGCAGTAATGACACCCACTAGTCAACAGGTTTATTCGCTTGTAAAAAATATTTCTGAGGTAAATGAGTTTAACTTAAGCGTAAAAACCTTTTCATTTAAGGAAATTTAGAATACATTTACTTAAATTAATCGTTGTGAATTCTTTGCATAACTGTTTGGGGATACGGAAAAAATACACAGCTGTATATTTATTTTATTTTAAGATATTTGTTAAAATGTGTCAAATGTTACACACAACACAATACCATTATGACTGCCTCTGGGGCGCGGTTGGAGTGTATCCGACTGCTACGCAGGTGGTCGTGGGTTCGATTCCCGGGTCGGAACGAATATTTGTGTTATCCATAAATGTGTGTTTCCGAGTATAGGTGTTTCCTATGTATAATATGTATGTATTTAGCAATATTTAGGTATGTTTATAATGCAATAAAATTCAAAATTTATAAAACTTGTCGATTATTTATCCAATTCATCATACTTATTTCAATACATGGATAAAAATAAACAAACTGACAGCATTTACACGGACTTTCGAAAGGCGTTTAACAGAGTGGATAACAAAATTTTGTTAATAAAATTCATCATACTTATTTCAATACATGGATAAAAATAAACAAACTGACAGCATTTACACGGACTTTCGAAAGGCGTTTAACAGAGTGGATAACAAAATTTTGTTAATAAAATTTGCTTTTAATGGGATTACTTTATTCATCATACTTATTTCAATACATGGATAAAAATAAACAAACTGACAGCATTTACACGGACTTTCGAAAGGCGTTTAACAGAGTGGATAACAAAATTTTGTTAATAAAATTTGCTTTTAATGGGATTCGCGGTAACTTGTGGCGCTGGTTTAAGTCCTATATAACTAACCGTACACAGAAAGTAGTATTGAACGGTCATGAATCCGACTTTGTTACAATCAGTTCTGGCGTACCACAAGGTTCCATTTTAGGACCGTTTTTGTTTATAATATTTATTAATGATATTAATACTCGCTTCAAATTTAGTAATTTTTTGCTTTATGCTAATGACCAAAAAATATACCATGGGATCGAACAGGTGGAGGACCAACATAAATTACAAGAGGATCTTGACCGATTTTTAGATTATTGTGTAAAAAACAAACTGTCACTAAGCATTAACAAATGCAAAAACATGCTCGCTCATTGCCCTCCAGCCCTGCGTGGGCCTTGAGCCAGAATAAGGAGATTTCCTTACCCTCGGCCAATCCGCGCTGAATTCCGGCCCTGGTCTCCACTGCCAAGGGATGGAGGGCATGATGGTTTTACTACCGTCAAGAGAGCAGCATATATTACTTTCACGAAGAAAAAAAACGTTTACAACTTTAATTACAGCCTATCTGGATTGCCCCTTGATAAAATAGAAGTAATCCGAGATTTATGAATCATTTTAGATAGTAAGTTGAGTCTGGACATGCACATTGACACTATTATTACTCGTACCAAAGCCTTTAAAATGTACGGATTTGTGGTCCGCTCCAGTGCAAATTTCACACAACCATCTACTTATCTTAACTAAACTAACTAACTATCTTCACGCTGTATCCCTGACGGGGTAGTCAGAGAGGACAGATCGCCAGGCTTCGCGATCCATGCATACTTCTTTCGCTTCGTCGAGATTCATCAATCGCTTCATACACGCACGTCTGGGTATCCGAGTGCTTTTGACCTTTCCGTTTTTGAGCAATCTGCTTACGTGGTCTTCATATGTAAGTCTCGGCCTTCCCTGACTCCTTCTACCCTCTACTTTTGAACAATATATATTCTTCGTTAATCGTTCCTCACTCATTCGTTGGACGTGTCCAAACCAACGGAGCACGCCCTTTTCCAGCTTAACGCTGACACTTTCATTCAAACCTGCCATATTGCGTATCACTTCGTTACGTATTCGGTCGGCTAAGGTAACGCCGCACAATTTTTGAAGTGATCGCATCTCCACAGCATTCAATTTACTTTCATGTATCTGCTGACATACCCAGGTTTCACTACCGTAAAGCAAAGTTGGCACTAGCACTGCGTTATGAATCGCCATTCGTGCTTCTTTTACGATGCTTTGTCGCTTTACTAACTGGGACAAAGCACCGTTAACCTTGTTTCCGGCAGCTACTCGCCGTTCTACATCCGAATCACATCTTCCATCCGCGCTAAACATACTTCCTAAATACACAATTTCATTCACTTGCTCTAGACGTTCCTGGTTTACCCTAATCTCGCATTTAGTTCTTACGTCACCTCTTTCAAATACTAGAACCTTAGTTTTACTTGCATTCATGCGGAGACCCTTACTTTCACACCCCTCTTTCATATTAGTGACTAATGCCTGTAGGTCGGCTTCTGATGAGGCCATGAGCACCGCATCATCAGCGTACAGCAGACAGTTTACTGTAAAGTCACCCAAATTCACACCCATATTAAAATCTTTCAACTTCTGCAGGCAACTGTCCAGATACACTATGAACAGCCAGGCGGACATGACACATCCCTGTTTGACGCCTGTACAGACATCAAAAAGAGGTGACACATCCCCCCCTACTCGCACGCAAGCCTTACAGTCCCTATAAAGCGACTGTATTGCCCGCAGTAGCGAGCCGTCCACACCATATCCTGGCAGCAAGTCCCACAGCGTTTCTCTCAACTCTTGTACGGCCACAACTTGAGTTTGCGGTACCCATTTGGAATCCAATCCATGATAAATACACAAAAGCCCTAGAAGCATTTCAGAAAAAGTACCTACGGTGTATGCAGTACAGGTGTAGTCGGGAAAGACTTACTTATAAACAACTGTTGGTGAAATACCAATACACAACATTGGAGCAAAGACGCCTGTATTTGCAAGCAATACTACTATATGACCTCTGCCACAGCCACTACGATTGTATCGCACTAAGTAGAAAGATAAAATAAAATTAATAAATATCCATCACGCCTTATCCCCGAAGGGGTGGCAGAGGCATATTATATGCCCACTTTTCACCGTGTGGATTCCTGTCCCACGTAATAGGTGGTGAGCCCATTGCCGTGTTGAAATAGACAGACGCAGGATGTGACTACCTGCTGTTGAAATTTTTCAAGCCGCCCATAAGGCATTCAACCAGGCTTAACGACTGCCATTTTACTGGCAACCGGGACCAACGGCTTAACGTGCCTTCCGAAGCACGGAATTTAAAGATTTGTTACAAAATACCATCTAGAACTCACAGCCGTAACTTGCACAAGTTTTTTGCTATATTTAGATGCCGAACTGAGGCTGCTAAGCGTTCGCCATTGTATCGCTTAGCAGATTCATACAACAATAACTTTAATAGTATGGATATAATGGCGACCCGTCCAGGCTTATTTAAAAAAATTTTGCTTGAGAGATTAGCTGTAATTTGATCATTTTCGCACCTTCATCGCACATTATTTAAGCACAAATTTAATTGTTTTACTCACATTAATGTCTTGATTTAGTTTGAATATTGGATTTGTGATGGAAATTAATTAACTGTTATTGTAGTAAGTATAAATGAAAGAAGTTGGATTAGTGTAAGTTTGTGTAAATTCATGATGAGAGTATTTCAAATTTAAACAATTTTAGATTACCCGTTACTATTGTCATCAATAACTCCATTCTAATCTTGAAGAGCGAGTGTTTGCGCACTTGCTTTACTGTATAGGGACTATGTTCTGTAGCTTTAGATTAAGTATTATAACTAAGGTTTGTGTACACACTGTTTCTGTTTAACAACCTAACATAATGTCAACAGTTATCAATATGTGGTAAATGTCGCTGGTGACAGAATTGCCACTATTATATTGTACCACTACTAACACGATATATTGTGTCACTATTTATTTACCAAAATAAATAAAAAAAAAAGATTAAAAACTTTGCTTTGGTTTTTCTTTATCTTTCTCTGCTCTTCCTTCAATTTCCTTCTTAATTTTTTCTCGTTTTCGTGCATAACCATGCACTTTCGAACTTTGGACCACGTTTAAAGTTTCGGAAGCTTGTTTAAATCAATTACACAAAATTTCATCCAGACTTTTAAGAAAGTAACTTAATAAAAACATGATTAATTTATTTAAAAGGGACATCCCCATACATTGAAAACTAGATGTGGGTCATTCCTAAGGGACCTTAAACTTGGTATTCGATATAAATCATGATTATAACGAAAGTCCTTTTAGAGAAACCCGAAACCTTAGATAACAAGTAGTTATTAACTGGAAGTAATAGGGATATTTAGAACATTTTGTTGGCCGACCGAATACGTAATGATGTGAAACGCAATATGGCAAGTTTGAATGAAAGTCTCATAACCTGGAAAGGGCGTACTCTGTTGGTTTGGACAAGTCCAACGAATAATTGAGGGACAATGGACGAAGAATATTTATTGTCCGAAAGTAGAGGGTAGGCGAAGTCAAGGCAGACCGAGACTTAGGTACATACGAAGACCACGTGAGCAGGTTACTCAAAAACGGAAAGGTTAAAAGTACTCGTATACCCAGAAGTGCATGTACGAAACGATTAATGAATCTGCAGCAAGCGGAAGAAGAATGCATTGATCGCAAAACTTGGCGATGTATCCTCTCTGACTATCCCGTAAGGGATATAGCGTAAAGAAGAAAGATAATTTCTTGATTTTGGCATTGCTGTAGCCGAGAAAGTCCAAAAAGAAGAGGTCAACAACACGGGACAGATTTTGCAGATTCATCAATCGCTTCAAAATTCCACGTCTGGGTATCAGAGTACTTTTGACTTTTCCATTTATGAGCAATCTGCTCAAGTGGTCTTCATATGTAAGTCTCGGCCTACCCTGACTCCTTCTACCCTCTACTTTTGCACAATATATCTTTTTCGTCAATCGTTTTACACTCGTTCATTCTCAATCTTTCAATTTTAATTTCGTTTTGTTTTCAAGTCAAAAGTCATCTTAAATTATAGTATGTTCAATTTTCTACGTTAATCTTCTTTATTTAAAATAGATAAATTATTCTTCTAGATAGCAGCGTATTCATGTATAGGTTTGTTCAAAGTTCTACTGCAGTAAAATGATGGTAAATTTTATTGGAGTTAGGTTTATGTGGATTTTGGAAGGTAACAGAAAATGCCGCGATTCACTGAGTTATCCAATTTCACTACACTTGTGCACGTTGTGGAAGCTTTTATGTTTTAGCAACCATCATTTTTACACATAATCACTCGAAAATACACTAGTTTTGAGAATTAATAAAAGAGTGGCGACCGCTTCCTTCGCTGTTTCCGCCAAAATCCGTTGTTGACCTCTAACCTGACCCCATACTATACCAAAGACAAAGTTGTTCACAACTCGCCCTATACAAGTTACAAAAGTTGGGTACAATCACGGACGTATATAATTGCTTCCTAGAAGAATAAATAATCGTGTATATTGATAATTATAATAGTTACTAGCTTACACACGCAGTTTCGCCCATGACATATTTTGAACTCCCGTGGCATCCAAATAATCGCGTCGCTTTTACTTTTTCAAAAACCGGTGAAAATTGGCCCGATTTGTTGATTTTTTTGTTTAGGGGGCGTCCATTAATTACATGAGGCGTTTTAGAGAATTTTTCGACCACCCCTCCCCCCTTGGTGAGATATCGTAAGATTTTCCTCAAATCCCTAATCCCACGCGAGATTCTTCAAAACTTCTATTTGGACTGTAACTGTGTTGGATTATTGAGAAAAACAAAGAACCTGTCCGCGCGTCGCTTTTATTCGACTCTTTACGCCGCGACATTGGTCGAGCAGCGAAGTTCGAACGAATACGACAAATACTATTTTCACAGATTTGGCCATATTTTATTCTAGAAATAATTTTTCACGCAATTTTACACTGCAAGAAAAATAATTACATGATATTTGCGAAGACACCCCTTCCCCCCTAAGTGAGATTTGGAAAGATTTAGCATGATCCCGTCCTTCCCTAGAATACCTCACGTAATTAATAGACGCCCCTTACGGCTCCGCTCTCCTGGTTAGTAGCGTAATGATATATAGCATATAGCCTTTCTCGATAAATGGACTATCTAACACAAATATATTTTTCAATACGGACCAGTAGATCTTGAGATTAATGCGTTCAACCAAACAAAGAAACAAATAAACTCTTCAGCTTTATATATTACTAGGTGACCCCCATGACTTCACCCGTGACATACTTCGACCTCCGTCGCACCTATTTAATCCCGTCGTCATAATAATGTCACAATAATGTATAAAAAATTGCCCGATTTGCCGCTCTCCAGGGTAGTAGCGTAATATTATTTGAAATCCGACCAGTAGTTCCTGAGATTAGCGCTTCAACCCTACAAACAAACTCTTTAGCTTTATATATTAGTATACATGTGTAGCAAGTTTCACCAAGTATCATCAATGAACAGTGTAAATAACCAGAGGTGTTCACTTTTCAATCTATACAAAAATTTTCCTGTTTTATTTTTATTTTATCTACAAAATTATCCATGTCTGTTTCTGACCGAATCGTCCAGTGGGATCGACCCAGAGCCTCTATTAAAAAAATGAATTTTATTGAGAAATCTCAGTGTAGCCTATTATTCTAAATCTAAAAATTCCTATTATAATGCTGAAAGTATCAAATCAAAAAAATGGTTGGATATCCTCAGAGTACTTTCAAAAACATTTACATGTTTTCATTTCAGAATGTTAAAAGCAAAATGTTGTTGGACAAAGTGTTAATAGTGACTAACTGACCACCATACTGAAAAACGACCCAAAGTTTTGATTTATTAGTCTCTAAATCATAATAAAAACATAAAACGGAGAAGTGCTCGTGGCCCCGCGGACTCAGTGTTCTGTAAACGATCACTGCGTTAAGCAACATTCGCTATGGCTGGTCACGGATAGCATTTTCATTTGCGAGCGTTTCTGTGCTTCGGAAAGTACGTTAAGCCGCTGGTCCCGGTTGGCAGTAACATGGCAGTCGTTAAGTCACTGAAGGCCTTGAGCTCTAGGGCGGCTTGAAAAATTTCAACAGCAGGTCGCCTGCGCCTGGCCACTTCTACACGGCAACATGACGCACCACCTGTTACGTGAGACAGAATGGCTTACGGAGAAATGTGGACGTGTAATATGCCTCTGCCAACCCGTTCGTAGATAAAGGTGATAATGACAAACAAAAAAAATGTCTATTCTCGATAAACTCAATAACTCCTGAACCGATTTTTCTACTGTTTTCACTAATGGATAGAGTGGTTCTCGAGGAATGTTTTCGTATGTAATTTGTGATGTTTTCTTGTATTTATTAGCTAAAATATTACGTTATTTGTTTCTAGTTTTTAAACCTTTTGAGATATAACAAAATAATGTATGGTTTATTTGTGCATTTTCTATATCTACTGAAACGTTCGTGATGGCATAATGTTTATCTCTTAAGGATGACATGCTAGCTTACTATAACATTGGGGAAAATGGGTACGGGAATAATTCACCACGCGGGCAAAGCCGCGGGCGTCAGCTAATAGTTTAATAAAGACCTCAAACGCGCGGAACGGAACGTAATATATAAGTTCTTTAACATAGCGCTAATATACTATCTCGTCCAACCAGTCATAAGAATTTTCAGCTTTACTTAGGAGAAATTTTAAATTGAAAAACTTACACCGAACTTTTGCTGAGGCTATCAAAAGTATTATTAGAGTGCAGCTGAAATATTACCAACCTCTATCATTATCATCATCCAAGCATCACTTACGGTCGAATTTGACAAAGATTTGTGTTGCAAACGTCCATAGGCTACGGTGACCACCTTCCATCAGGTGGGCCGTATGCTTGTCTGCCACCTCAGCAGTATAAAAAAAAAGTTTTTAATCTTCAATTTTCAAAAAACCGATTTATGTCGTGTCGATGCATAGTCGTGTCTACGAGTAATTTAGAGTTTTGTTTTTAGTTAAGAATTTATCTCATTTTGTGTATTACGTTGTTGTTATCATCATCTGAGCGTTTGTCCCAGTTGCATCTGGCGACGCCCGGGGATCGCTTTCCTACATTTTCTTCTCCACTTCGCACGGTCGTTGGCATCCCTATAGCACCATTGGCACGCATATTATCTCTTAAAACGTTAAGTCAGCAGTTCTTGGGACTTCCCCTTTTACCAGGACCGGGTGGGGACGTCATGGCCCGACATTTGTTCCCAACAAAGCTGCAAGATATAGCCATACCAGTGAAGGCGACACTCGTGTAAAGGTATGGGACCCTAAATTGTCTTCGTGTATCTACAGTGAAACACCAGGTGCACGGTGGAGGTTGTATGACCGAAACTTAGTCCTATTTACTTAAACTTAAGTTATAACAATAAGAAATATATGAACAAAACCCCGTTTACTTGAGAATGTATGTTGACGCAAAGTTAATCCCGAGAATGACACAAAAGTCTCCACTCATAACTTGGCCCCGGTACACACTGCCGGGACAATACGGGCGCAGATAAGTTGTGGTACAAGCTACAAGATAATTGCGAGTTTAAGTGAGAACTATCATAATGCGAGTACAATAAATATTGTTTATATACACTCATTGATCTTTAAAATCCTTATTGAAGGATAAGTCAACGTTAATTTGACGTTATTCTATATTTCTTTTTTTATTCGCCATAACTGCGAAATCGATTTTGTAGGGTATAAGGGCCTCATTAGATCTCCGGGACCCAAGTGACGTTACCCGCTAGTAGTACAGTCACAGAATAAGTAACAGTGCTACGTACAGAAGTTTCACGAACGTTGAGTTTTCTATGCGCGCCAGAGTTTGATGACCGCGCGGGGTTGTCACTTGAGAAGTACAGTACCTAGTTGATTTATTTAGAGCGCGACTGTCGTGCGAGCCCAGCGGCATTGGCAGTCCAATACCATAAGCCGCTCCAAGCGATGCGCTGCCCGAATAAACCTAAACTGAGGAGTGACACCTGCACTGCTGACAACGAGCGAGGCAACGGTGCAGGTGCCATTACGGAGTTGGAAGGTCAGGCGGCAATCGCTTCTAACCACGTTTTAAATCAAAAGGCAAAAGGGTAGTTGTTCCTAGCGGTCTAATAAAAGTTAAAGATTCCGTAGATCTTTCATATGTCGCTCCATAAAAACATGGAACTCTCTGCCAGCGCACGTGTTTCCCTCCTGAAGCGTGAAAAAGCATATTTCTAGGCCGTCAAGATGAGGGTCGCTATCGGAGCCCTGCGTGGGTTGAGATTGCGTCACGGGTCGTCGTCTATGTTTACCATTGAGTGGGCGACGCCATTTTGACGTGCCACATTGATTTTCTCCAAGGCAGAATTATGAAGCACCAGTTGTTTCATATTACTGTTACTCCGGTAGACTAGTGAACAACTTCAAACGTCATTTTCTGGACCTTGAAAGCCTTTATAGCAGGCTAAAAAGCGGTTTCAGGCCTTTTCAGGGGAGGCTCTATCACATACTAAATTATCCAAATTTAGCACCAGTTGCCGATGTTTTAGGCGCCTGAAACATGTTTTTAGTGCGTTTCAGGCTACCCCCTATCACATGCCATCATAACCTGAAAACCCTTTTCCAGGCGTTTTCAAGACCCCTTATGGGCCTTTGAGGTCCACTTTAGTATATAGAGAATTTTCGAGAAGGAGTGACAAGGATAGCACTATTAGAAAGAGAGAGCTTTACTCAGAACATTCCAGAGCTAGTGGACAGGGATAGCACTATTAAAAAGAGATAGCTACACTCAGAACATTCTAGAACTATGTGATAGAGATAGCACCAGAAGGGACAGCAATAGTTCGAGAACTTTCCGGCACATACCGAAGGAGCAACTACATAATATCGTGTGGAACATTCTAGAGAATGTACCCGAGTTTAGGTACCCGAGTGTAGGTACGAAAGGAATTCTCCTACTTTATACACGCCTATTATTGTTCTGGAACGTCAGTCCAGAACAATAATAGGTGTGTATAAAGAGCTTAGCTTGCGGCTACGAGACACTCCTCTTTTGAGTATGCGAACAGTGTAAATCGAAGCTAAATAGTGCGGTAGTGTTTCAGTGCGAATATCTAAGCGCAGAGTTTGTGTTTAATGTAAATAGTAAAGGTTGTTCTTTTATTATGTATCGAATATGGCAGGTTTGAATGAAAGTGTCAGCTTTAAGCTGGAAAAGGGCGTACTCCGTTAGTTTGGACACGCCCAACGAATGAATGAGGAACGATTGACGAAGAATATAATAATATTATGCGAAAGTAGGAGTCAGGGTACGCCGAGACTTACATATAAAGACCACGTGAGCAGATCGTTTTAAAACGAACAAGTCAAAAGTACTTGGATACGTGCGTGTATGAAGCAATTGATGAATCTTGAAGAAGTGAAAAAGTATGCATGGATCGCGAAGCCTGGCGATCCGTCCTCTCTGACTACCCCGTCAGGGATACAGCGAGAAGATAGTTAGTTAGTTATTTTGTTTAATTTTTTATACCACTGTAATGGCAGACAAGCATACGGCCTACCTGATGGAAAGCGGTCATCCAAGCCTATGGACGTTAGCAACACCACGCGCAGTTAATTTAGTGTTGTAAATAATTGTGTTGTTGTTTTTTTATAGTAATAAAAGTGTTTCTTTTTAGTTTGTGGTATCAGTGGCAAATACCTATTAGTACCCACACCCTACGAACGTAACAATACTGCTGAAGAGAGAAGAGAACTGCGAAATCGGTTTAATATTTTAGCATTTTTTATAAATCGCACATACGATGAATCAACAAATATAATCCATTCCGCTTACTCTTGTGAACTGCGCCACACCCAGCTACGCCAGCGGAAGAAACTAATTCCTTAACATGGCTGGAACTTTATTCGTTAAACTTCGGCAAGCCGTCACCCACAGTGATGTCGCGTCCCCGTTATTTTGTTATCACGTTATCTGTACCAGTATTGTGGGTGCTTTCTACCCGATTGTACGAACCACCAAGAGGGTTATGTGTATTATAGGAGTATTTTTATCTATCTATCTTCACGCTGTATCCCTGACGGGGTAGTCAGAGACGACAGAGCGCCAGGCTTCACGATCCATGCATACTTCTTTCGCTCCTTGCAGGTTCATCAATCGCTTCATACATGCACGTCTGGGTATCCGAGTACTTTTGGCTAATGAAAAATGGAAATTTTTGAGCAATCTGCTCACGTGGTCTTAATATGTTAGTCGCTGCCTACGCTGACTCTGAGTAGGAGTATTTGTGGCCCCGTTAATACAGTGTTCTGTAAATGATCACTGTTTAAGTATCTTTCGCCTATGGCTGCTCCTCATTTGGATGTCAGTCCCTGCTTTGAAAGTCACGTTAAACTTGGTCCAGGTCGCTAGTGGGTATTATGGCAGTCTTCATCCAAGTTGAAGACCTTATGAAAAATTTTAATAGCTTCAATAGCAAGCAGCCACAACCTGCATATGTCCATTTCAAGACGGCAATATGCTACACTACCTTACGTGGGACAGAATAAAATTGGTAAAATGTGGCCGTAAGGCAAAAGCGTACTGCTTTTGCCTTACCTTTTGGCTTGATATAGACGTGACTATAAGTTTGTATCGCTGCCGATACAAACTTCGATTACTTATGATATAATTAATGTTTTTAAACTTTCGCGATTGTCACTCATATTTATGATATTTCGGGTCTTATTAAAATATAATGTTTTGAAGTTCGTGAAGTCGTTCTGATTCTTAACTCATGTTCTGAGTAGAGTAACTTTTCAATGTTGCTTTGGGTTTCAGAATGTAATGGTTTAAATTAAAAGTTGGATTTTCGTCACAAAAATCGTGACTATTATTGTCATAACCGTTTTCGTTTAGCAATGCTACATTTTAAAAGCAACCTCATATCCCACAGGGAGAGAATACACAGTGAACAAAAAAAATTACATTCCAAAAAGTATAATTGCAAATTAGGCTGTGTCCAGTAACAATGCAAACAAAAGAATTAAATTTATGAGATATCTTCTGAAGAGAAATTTGCAAAGAAAATTTCACTTATTTGCCATAGAATAGGGGGTTACCCCATATATCACTGTAAGCGGTTCGGTGAGTAACCACGACGCCCTTGGGTCCAATACTATTGTACCCCTAACCTACATTCAGAACCACATTTTATTTATTTACGTACATCTGAATAATTTAAAGGTATATATTCGTAGAACATTCGGTTCTTCGCCAAAAGAAAACGTAATTTGGTAGAGTTATAGTTGTGTTAAGTTCTAGTGTGTTTTACATAATACGGCTGTTTAGTTAGGATATGAAAGTTTACGTATTTCCGCCTGAAATCCCTCGGAGGGTAGTTGAGATGTTATTGCAACCATATTTCAACTGTTATATGCTTTAGTTTCACCTATTAGTGGGAATCTGTGAAAAGTTTTATTTGAACGTTGCTACTCTCGAGCGTAAAGATAAAATCAAAAGAAAATTTATTAAAGCATTCGAGCGCTCGTAACACGGTTATCTCAGTAAGACGTCGCTGCGTCTTTTTGCGAGTATGTTACGCAAATAAGGCGATGGAGAGGGAGCGGGTGAGAACTCTTCGACTACCGACTTCGACTACTACTCTACAAGACTACCGGCCTCGATGGGTCTGAGGACGGTGGATGGGCAGCTCGCCTTAGTCAGCGGCCTTGGCGTGAGAGCTACACCTACACCCTTCACATGATAAAAAGCGGGATAAGACCCGAACGGCCTGAAGATGTGGCCGTGTTTTCGGATATGGTCTGTCGAGAGACCTGACTCCTGGCCATAGGCATACGGATGGGAACCATTTGGTTTTAGTCCGTAGTAGTCCAGCATAGCATCCATGTGAAATTCTACACGTAAATAAAACTCTGAGCAAAAATATATTACATTAATTTTTAATAAAATGAAAAAGTCAATTTGATTCGAGACGGAGATTGAACCCGTGAACTATGCCTAACCAGGGCAGTATTCTAGCCATTGAACTACCCGAACCGTAAAGAATCAAATTGAAATTCTCTACCATATTTTAATCGTCATTTTAAGAGTATGATTAATTTAAATTTATGTGAAATTTAGCATAATAATTGCTTAAAAAATTATTCAATATATCACATTGTTCATAATTATTAACTTCAAAACAATCAGTCCATTGTACTGTAAAGCATATTCAATAAGCTAATATTACATTCTTGTTTACTTCCTCATATAACACCATTTCACCAGCGTCCAAGTACCAATAAAAAGTCTATCATAATAAAACACAGCTGCATCGACGAGATAGGTACCTAAAACCAATTGGGGTTCGACACTTGGGACCGGTTTTAAATAAACAGTACCGGACGGTAGGGGTAAAGTCATGAGAGGAGCGAGTCGTGATTAAATGTACAAGAGCATTGGGATATTTAGATGGACAAAGTCACCTTGAAGCGCTCGTGGCCCCGCGGTCTCAGTGTTCGGTAAACGATCACTGAGGTTCGCAACTTTCACTATGGCTGGTCGTCGGATGGGTGACCACTTTGTGGCATTTACATTTGCGAGCGTTTCCGTGCTTCGGAAGGCACGTTAAGCCGTTGGTCCCGGTTGTCAGTAAATTGGCAGTCGTTAAGCCTGGTTGAATGCCTTATAGGCGGCTTAAAAAATTTCAACAGCAGGTAGCCACAGCCTGCGTCTGTCTATTTCAACACGGCAATGGGCTCACCACCTATTACGTTGGACAGAAATCCACACGGTGAAAAGTGGGCATATAATATGCCTCTGCCACCCCTTCGGGGACAAGGCGTGATGGATATATATAAAGTCACCTTAAGGGTATAGATGATAACTGAACCATTATCGCATGGAGGTGAAAATTTAAACTAAGTTCATTTAGAATTCTCAAATTAAAAATGTTTCTCTCAATTTTTTTGCCCTGGGGAAGGGGATTGGCTTTGGGCCACAGTGACTAGGCCGGATGATGTCAGGGTTTGTTTTTAGTTTTCTTTCTCTTCTCCATAGCTGTCCTTTAGTCATCAGGAGCACCATTTGTAGGTGAAGTTTGTTTGGGCCCCGAAGATGTCGGTAGGACACCATTGCAACACAGTTTAGTTGGTCAAGTATATTAAGAAACCCAACCAGGATTCTTTTTTATGTTGGTGTTATCATGACTAGTTAAAGATAAAAAGCTTACAATAGAGTGTTTTTGGTCTGCACATTTGTCACTGAAATAGTGGTTATCGTTATACGGAGTCGGCGCAGTAGCGACCTGTCACGCTTTGTTATGCGACGTGGTTAAATACGGAGGATTAGTGGTATAGTGCTTATTATTATATTTGACAATTTTGACGTTAACATTTGAACTTAAATTATTTGGTTTGTCACCCTCGACCTCACCTCTTTGTATCACAAACTTTATTATTTCTTACATTATTTCATCATCTACAATTTCAATCTATCTATCTTGTGCACCAAAAAATATTTTAGGATTATACCCAAGTTAAAGAAATAATCTAAAATTGTAACAGTTTGTCTGGTGCTTCCAAAAACTCTCTGATTTGCAACGCAAAGTTAAATTTACTATTTTTTTTCTATTTTTGTGTAAAAACCCTCATACATCTACATACCAAGTTTCAACAGTATAGTTCTGATAGTTTCGGATAAAAGTGACTGTGACATACGGATGGACAGACAAACATGACGAATCCATAAGGTTTCTGTTTTCTGTCATTTGGCTACGGAACCCTAAAAAGGAATCCTTTTAATGCTTCCGCTACAACACCGCTAAACACAGAGTTTAACCTTATCCGGCCATGCTTTAAAAATGCCGATCGCTAAATATGAATTCCTATTATCATAGCTTTTAGTGCAAACGGTAATGGATCAGTGTTATTTATGTCTTTGCGCTTGTTCCCGTTTAATAGCACAAAATTATTTTTTTTATTCATCTGACTGGAAATGGAAAGTTCATTGAATTTCTTGAATATATAAAAGTTAGTGATAATTTGTATATTCATCACGCCTTTTTTTTTGAAACGGTACCTATAGGATTAACATAGCCATGTCCTTACTTTACAAGTTATATTAAGCCCCTGTTATAGCTAGTTATTTGCCACGGTAAAGCTCCCTTTTGTTGAATATATCAAGCCGCCAGTTCTTCAAATTGACTTAACGACTACCATGTTAATGTTTTTAAACTTTCGCCATTGTCACTCATATTTATGATATTTCGGGTATTATTCGCGACATATATTATTAGGTACAAAGCCTTCCTTATACTTCCCGACGTTTCGACCGGATTATACCAGCCGTGGTCACGGGTTGACGGTTGACGGGTTCAGTGACCACGGCTGGTGTAATCCGCTATATGTCGCGAATAAGACCCGAAATATCATAAATATGACTACTATGTTACTAAGTCAATTATCATGGCGGCTTGAAAACATTTATGGGACACAAATACATACGGTGCAATATGGGCGTATAGTGTGCCTCTGCCGACCTTTTCTGAGATAAAGGCGAGAGTATATGTATGTATTAAGTTACTTTTAGGGAAGAAAGAATTTGATAAAAAGGAATATATGGCTTTACAGTTACACTAAGAACAGCTCAGCTAATCATACTACACCGAATCCACTTAAATTTTATTCATTATATTATTTTAACACTCATTGGAGTTAGATTAAACAATGTTGCTCGCATTCTCACTTGCGGCCCTTATAAAGACGTTATTAAAATACTACGTACCAAATTTACGTCCGGCTGTAGGTGAAAGTCGCATATACATCCTGTCGGTTGCGTGCCATTTCTTTGTAGTAATTATTGTAATATTGTACGTAAAGGGTGACGCCCGCTGGTTTGGTTTGTTTTAAATATGTAAAACAGGGCGTCTCTAAAAGGACGAAGGCACGCGATTGATATTGCACCATGCAAACCTCTATTTATAGGCTCAACGTACTAACACTAACCGGAATGTATATCTTCCAAATTGGCTGTTTTGTAAGGGAAAACGATACACTCTTTGGAGCGTTAAGGGATAATGTAAACTTAAAAAACTAAACTAAACTATCTTCACGCTGTATCCCTGACGGGGTAGTCAGAGAGGACAGATCGCCAGGCTTCGATACTTCTTTCAGCTCAGGCATGCATACTTCTTTCGCTTCTTCAAGATTCATCAATCGCTTTATAAACCCACGTCTGGGTAGCCGAGTACTTTTGACATTTCCGTTTTTGAGCAATCTGCTCACGTGTTCTTCATATGTAAGTCTCGGCCTACCCTGACTCCTTCTGCCCTCTACTTTCGCACAATATATATTCTTCGTCAATCGTTCCTCACTCATTCATAATGTAGACTGTAGGCTAAAATACAGAGATCCATCAAAGTTAATTCGTCCTCTGCGAAATACTTCTCTCTGCCAGCAAAACAGTTTCATTATGTCAATAAAATATATTATAAGCTACCTAAGCAAATAAGAGAATTACCTACGCGGCAATTAAAATCGACACTGTACAGGTGGCTCTTAGAAAAAGGTTTTTTTAGCGTGAAGGAATTTATGGAGACTAAATTTAATTATCTTGACATTGTACATTTACATATTGCAATAGTTTTGACATATAACTCAATAGAGATGGATAAAGGTTTTATAAACTTTTGCATGTTGGACATAGTTTCGACGAAGTATGTGGGACGCATCATATATAATATTGAACCAACTTATCAAACCATACTGATAGCAAATAAATTTAATTTAATTTTCATTTCATTTCATTGATTCCTTGATCTGTGATTACCGCCATTTATCATGCCACTTAACAATTAGGATCTTAATCACTACATATTATAAAACGAAGTCGCTTTTCGCTGTCTGTCCCTATGTATGCTTAGATCTTTAAAACTATGCAACGGATTACGATACGGTTTTTTTTAATAGTTAGAGTGATTCTCATAGAAGATTTTTATGTATAATTTGTTAAGTTTTTGTATATATTGACCAAATTATAACGATATTTGTTGGAATGTGGGAAAAAATCAGCCGTCTGGGAGCTTTCAACAAAAACGCTGCCTAAACCCTTTGAGATATAACACAACAATGTATCGTGCAATTGTGTATCTAATAAAGGTCTACAAAAAAGTCCGCGACGACATATGTCTATCTCTTAAGAATAACATACTATATTCATTTTAATACTTTAAAAAAACAGCAATTATTAAGCGGTAATTTGAAGGCTATTTACACAAATATGCTATTAATCCTTATCATTTTTACTACGTTAGTTGGCTTCAGCATTTCATGAAGATTATTTTGTCCCTTTACACCTTGCAAATTAAATGAATATCTTACGAGGTATCGCAAATTCAAAATTAGGCGCAAAAAAAATTGCGGGTAGGTAGGTACCTAGGTACTGGAGAGCGGAGAAGTAATCAATGAATTTGGAAAATGTTCATACATTATTGTGAATGTGAAATTATTAAACAACGGGATTAAATGGTGCCACGGGGTTCGAAGTATGTCACGGGCGAAGCCGGGCGGGACAGCTAGTAATATTATAAATGCGAAAGTATGCGAAACTTCCACACATGTGTTACTCTTTCACGTAAAAACTTATGAATGGATTTTAATGAAACTTTACAATAATATAGCTTATACTATAATAACACATAGACTACTTTTTATCCCGGGAACAAGTTCCTGTGGGAAACGGAAACGGGAAAACTTCTCTACTAGTATAAAATAGCTAAATTACTTAATAGGGAAAAATATTTCATTAGTAGCAGCAATTTCAATGTAACCTTTTTTAATTAATTTTCTTAAGATGATTTTTATATTCACAAATTACACTACGAGTATAAAGATAATTAGATGAGTTTGTGGAGTGTTAATTTGATTTATATTTTTTTTTTAAATTTTTTTTTTGATTTAATTGTTAATTTGATTTATATTTTTTGATTATTACGTGGGACAGGAATCCACACGGTGAAAAGTGGGCATATAATATGCCTCTGCTACCCCTTCGGGGATAAGGCGTGATGGATATTTTATTTTTTGTTTTGAACCTTCTACCTAGAGACAAGCATAATAAGCTTTATAAATATCACTAGCTGACTTCTGCGTCTTCGTCTGTGACATACTTCGAACTCCCGTAGCTACACTTCATTCCGTCGCATATTTATTATGAAAGTTTGCCCGATTCGTTGACATTTATGATTACTGCTCCGTTCTCCTAAACAGTAGCGTGATGTTATATAGCCTATCCTCCGATAGCTAGCTAGATAGCCTTTCTCGATAAATGGACTGACTATCCAACACGAAAATATTTTTTTAAATCCGTCCAGTAATTACTGAGATTAGCGCTTTAAACAAACAAACAAACTCTTCAGCTTTATATATTAGTTGGCACTTCAAGTGTAGTTTTAATATTGTTGGATTTTTTACCACATTTCCAAAATGAAAAAAGGATCTATAAAATCTTTTGTGATTTTCGGCATGTTGGCAGCGACTGCCATCTAAACTCCCAGCCAGTGAAATTATCTAATGTTCTACGTTTAAATTTCAAGCACTTTACAGTTTAAGAAAAGAGGTCGTTTGAATACCTTATGTTTATTTTCCTGAACACTGTTGTGAAACAAAATTACTTTCTGCGTTACTATAACATACATACATACACACATATAACCACGCCTTTATCCCCCAAGGGGTAGGCAGAGGCATACTATACGCCCACATTTTTCCATATGCATTTTTGTCCCACGTAACAGGTGGTGAGCCTATTGCCGTGTTGAAATGGACAGGCGCAGGCTGTGGCGACCTGCTTTAGAAATTTTTCAAGCCGCCCACAGGCCTTCAACCTGGCTCAACGACAGCCATTTTACTGGCAACCAGGACCAACGGCTTAACGTGCCATCAGAAGCAAATATAAATTCTACAAAGTGGTCACCCCTCCAAGGACCACCTACAGCGAATGTTGAAAATTGTTTACAGAACACCGAGTCAGTGGGGCCACGAGCGCTTCTCTCGTTACTGTAATACCGATTCCTTTTAATAACGGTATTATTTTTAAACAATATTTTTCTATGGGATTATACTGTAATACCGATTCCTTTTAATAACGGTATTATTTTTAAACAATATTTTTCTATGGGATTATAATTTTATACTTAAAATACTTTCAAGATCTAAATTATAATAAACATTCGTGCGGGATATATTTATTTTATAATGTTGTTTCTCTGTTAAGTGCGTCATTTCGTCACGCTGGAATATTCGCAACAAAGTAGCTGAGAAATTAACATAATCTAAATAGAACATTAAATTTTAATTATACTTTATGGAACATGCCTAATGAAACTATATTTACGCGAGTCAAACTTCGTTGAACGAGAACATATTTTGCGGAACATATTTTTTACACGCCGCCGTATTGCCCATAGCACAGATAATAAAATATAATTCTTATACCCAAAGCAAGCTAATACAAGCTTGTGTTATGGGATTTAGACGACTGATAAACATACTTATATATTTCTAAATACATACATATTATACATAGGAAACACCCAAAGTCCGAAACACACATTTGTGGTTCGGAGCACACAAATATTTTCTCCTACCTGTCGCAGCAGTCGCACACACTACCACTGCGCCATCGAGTTTTAGAACTGAGACTTGTTGTACTAACTTTGAAAGGTGCAGGACAATCAGCAGCTGCCTACGTCCAGTTATACTTTCATATCCTACATACAATTTTTTATTCTATCGTGAAGGGGTAGGCAGAGGCAGCGGTATTTAAATACCTACGCCGAAGTTTCACGGTTTTTATGGCACAGGTTGTGGTGATTTTCTATTGATTTCTTTTTTCAACTTGGCTTAACGAGTGCCATGTTGCTGGCAACCTAGAAGAAATGGCTTAACATGCCTTCCGAATCACGGCAACGATCGTAAATTCAAAAACAACATAGCTGTCGCCCATCTAAGGACCAGCCTCCTTAACGCAGTAATCGCTTACAGAATAATGAGTTAGCAAGGCTTCAAACGTTTCAAAATCTATACTGATATTATAAAGTTGAAGAGTTTGTTTGTTTGTTTGGTTGAACGTGCTAATCTCAGGAACCCATTCACAAAAATAATTTTTCAAATCCGATCAGTAGCGACGGATTTGAAAAAAATGTTTTTGTGTTTGATCGCCCATTTATCGAGAAAGGCTATAAGCTATATATCATCATGATACTTCCCTGGAGAGCGGAGCCGTAGTCATAAGTGTCGACAAATCGGACAAGTTTTAATGCATTATTCTAGAATTTATTAGCGACGGGATTAAATAGATCGAAGTAATAGGGGGGGGGGGGGGGGGGGGGTCACAATATGTTAAGTTTATTTCTACTTTTGAAAAAACATACGCGCCTTTCGGTGAGGGTAAGCTGGAATTAATTCCTAAACACGTCGACGTTTTGACAGGGTTGGACCTATCGTGGTCTAGTCTGTGTATATGTATCGGGGTATACTCGTATTGCCGTGTGAAACCCCTTTCGATGCAAAAGTATATCTTCTACGCGTGTTAGTATAAAACAAATGTTAATCATTTCTCAGTCTTCAATAGATTCACCATATGGACTTTGAGTTCACCTGTTTTATAAATTTTTGAACACAAAAGACATCACTACAATCAGACCGCTCATCAGATACTTTGGGAGAGTAGCATTTTGCGAAACGTGCGATATAATATGCCAAGCAGTTTACAAGTAACATCGAGAGTAGTTTATTATGCGGGTCTCGTGGCATTAAGGGTAAATTTTCGTGCTTTTAAACGTTTCTGCCATACATATTACTGGAATCAAACACACATGGGACCCGTAGTATACTAGTACCGAGGTGCTTACTTTTTCTATGAGGATTTACACCTAGTTGCTTTTCGGGTCTCCCGCTTTGCAAAGGAGGGAAGAGGCGTTACGTTCTCTTTCCAACTTAATCAAACTATCTTCTGATTAATTTCGTTGCGGGTTTCAAGACATGCTAACTTCTTTTAGGTCTTCACCGCGTTCGAGCACGGTGTAACTTTTGTGGTCGTGGTCATTGCCGTAGATCCTGGTTAACAGGAGTCACAGTAATAGGAATGCGGGAGGGATTAGTCCCAATTAAAAAAGAACAAAATCGACTGACAAAGATCGTGAACTTGTATGAGTAAGTTTATGAAACGGTCCTTGCAATGCGTCAGTTCACTTCCTTATTGCGTAAAACAAATAAAACATGTCATTGGCCCGAATATGATTGATTTAATATTCGTTTTATTGTTTCAGGTACTGTTACACCATCATAAAGTGGATGTCGTAAGCGTAAAACGTAAAATTTTGGAAGTAAAAGGCATAAAAGCAGAATAATAATTATTTGAGTACCGTTTTTGTTAAATGAAACTAAGTTAGGCCTTTTATGTTTTTCGGGTGATTTTCGCGAATTTTTTTCATTTGAATTTTTCCCACCACTCGACGTTTCGGCTATATTGCAATAGCCTTGGTTACGAATAGACTGGGGAAAGTGGTGGGCAACATCATCTTGTACGTTAGTACTTTTTAGTTACTACCATACTACCATATCGATGCGCTCGTGGCTCCGCGGTCTCAGTGTTCTGTAAACGATCACTGAGTTACGCAACTTTCACTATGGCTGGTACTCGCATGGGTGACCACTTTGTGGCATTTACATTTGCGAGCGTTTCCGTGCTTCGGAAGGCACGTTAAGCCGTTGGTCCCGGTGGCCAGTAAAATGGCAGTCGTTAAGCCTGGTTGAAGGCCTTATGGGCGGCTTAAAAATTTCAACAGCAGGTAGCCACAACCTGCGTCTGTCTATTTCAACACGGCAATGGGCTCTCCACCTATTACGTGGGACAGGAATCCACACGGGCATATAATATGCCTCTGCCACCCCTTCGGGGATAAGGCGTGATGGATATTTATTTATTTATTTTATCACTGCGTTAGGCAACTTTCGCTATGGCTGGTCACGGATGGTTTGTGTGGCATTTACATTTGCGAGCGTTTCCGTGCTTTGGAACGCACATTTAGCCGTTGGTCCCGGTTGCCAGTAACATGGTTAGCGTTGAGCCAAGTTAAAGGTCTTATTTGCGGCCTGAAAATTTCAACAACGGCTGCCTGCGCCTTTCCATTTCGACACGGCAATAGTCTCACCACCTATAACGTGGGACAAAAATGCATACGGTGTAATGTAGGCGTATAAGTTTTTAGTTTACCTCTGCCAACCCCTTCGGGGAATAAAGGCGTCACGATATGTATGTATGTAAGTATTATCTCAAGTGGTTCGAAGTGCATAGAGTATTCCAAACTCTTAAAAAAAGTGTTAAATGGATTTCACTTCCACAAAATAGTTTTATTACGTGCTATAGTGCCAATTTGAAATACTAGGCTTTTTGACATAAAAGCCTCGGACTCGACTATTTAAAAAAAAAAACTGAATAAATAAAATAAAAAAAGGCACAGGCGTGTGCTGCATTCGGTCCAACCATAGGCATTGAACACGCATCGAATAACTTAATACTTTTTTATTTAGCTACGTAAAAATGGTGAAACTAGTGTACTTTTCAGCGTGTATTATAGAACTTCTGGCGATAATGTAGCTTACGACTAAGCACAGGTCTTTCTAGTACCGCACCTCTGGTGTTGCAAGCGTCCATAGGCTATGGTGACCACTTTCCATCAGGTGGGCTGCATGCTTGTCTGCCACCTCAGTGGTATTAAAAAAAACCTTAAGCTAAAAAATCTATTCATGAGCGTTTCCGTGATTTGCAATTCGCGTTAAGCCGTTGGTCCCCGTTGCCAGTAATATGGCAGTATATAGTACCTATATAATGTGTTAAGAAAACCCTGTCCGATCCGTGAAGGTATTGGTAGGTATCGAGATGTGATTTCATTCGTATAATCCTTTTTAGAGATTACCCCAAAAAATTACCCTAAAAATTTAAAAAATAAAAATATCCATCACGCCTTATCCCCGAAGGGGTGGCAGAGGCATATTGTATGCCCACTTTTCACCGTATGGATTCCTGTCCCACGTAATAGGTGGTGAGCCCATTGTCGTGTTGAAATAGACAGACGCAGGTTGTGGCTACCTGCTGTTGAATTTTTTCAAGCCGCCCATAAGGCCTTCAACCAGGCTTAACGACTGCCATTTTACTGGCAACCGGGACCAACGGCTTAACGTGCCTTCCGAAGCACGGAAACGCTCGCAAATGTAAATGCCACAAAGTGGTCACCCATCGGAGGACCAGCCATAGTGAAAGTTGCGTAACTCAGTGATCGTTTACAGAACACTGAGACCGCGGGGCCACGAGCGCTTCTAACCCTAAAAATTTACCCCAAATAAAATAAACTAAAAATTAACGTAATGTGGTACCTAACATGGCAGCACAGGGAAAGGGTTATTCGGAAATGCAAGGTCAAAAGGTCAGCTTACACCTGCCGGCGGTTTCTTTTGATAACACTCGCCCGGCTTCGCCCGTGACATACTTCGAACCCCATGGCACCCATTTAATCCCGTCGTTTATTAATTTCACAATAATGTATGAAGATTTTCCGAATTTGTTGGTTACTTCTTCGCTCTCCAGTACCTACCTACCGCACGGACTGGTCAAAATAAGTAAATATTATCTACATAAACTGTACTTAGTGATGAAATATTTTTTTTGATAAGGATTATTAGTATGAATAAAATAAAATCGTTTAAATGTAGTCCTAAAAAATTCAATATTTTAAATTAAAAAATGGTTGTTGTGCCTCACTCGACATAGATAGGTATAGTGTGTCGCGGACTTTTTTGTAGATATTTATAAGATTTTCAATTAATTAGAACATTTTATGGATCTATAGTTTAGGCAGCGTACGCAAAATAAGTAACTTTTCTGGTTGATTTTTTACACATTGTGTCCGAAAACCCCAAATATCTTACGGAACCCTATTTTATCCAAAATAAAATATAGCCTATATTACTCGTGGATAATGTAGCGTTCAAATGGTGAAAGAATTTTTTAAATCGGTCTTGTAGTTTTTGAGCCTAATCATTACAAACAAACAAACAAAGTTTTCCTCTTTATAATATTAGTGTAGATACACTCGTCGCCGCATGCCAACAAAGGTGTTGTCAGTTTTTGAAAATTTGCTATATTTTAAGGAAACTGGATTAATTTTGAATCTAAAAACACGCATTTAAAAAAATTATAACTAGTTCATACTTATAAATAATATGATTTGATAAAGCGCTCGTGGCCCCGCGGTCTCAGTGTTGCGCAACTTTCACTATAGCTGGTCGTCGGATGGGTGACTACTTTGTGGCATTTACATTTGCGAGCGTTTCCGTGCTTCGGAAGGCACGCTAAGCAGTTGGTCCCGGTTGCCAGTAAAATGGCAGTCGTTAAGCCTGGTTGAAGGCCTTATAGGCGGCTTAAAAAATTTCAACAGCAGGTAGCCACAACCTGCGTCTGTCTATTTCAACCCGGCAATGGGCTCACCACCTATTACGTGGGACAGGAATCCACACGGTGAAAAATGGGCATATAATATGCCTCTGACACCTCTTCGGGGATAAGGTGTGATGGATATTTATTTATGATATTTTTTTTTTTGATTATGTTATTGAAGTGCATATGTGCCCCTTTCGGGTCGGACAGGGTTTTCTTAACACATTGTATAGGTGTACCGCTTTCAAGTGAGGTCAAGTGAGGTCGTTTCACTCTGTATACTTTAATAGGAGTTTCGTCATAAACGGCATAGTAATCTGGCCTTGCTACAAATATGCTCAAAATAATTACGTAGCATCTCAGTCTGCTAACGAATAGTGTCATATCAGGCGCCGCTGTCAGGCCATAGATCTGAAAGTGGCCAGGGGGCCGAGTCTACTATTGACAAGCCGTAGAATAGAACCAGAATCGCTGTTTTCAGCTGTCAAAATGTTAGGAGACTATCAAAAATGCAACTGACTAGCGGCCACTGGCGCGGTACGTGCTAGTAGAACTCATCGGCCGACCTATAGAAGTCTATTGGAGTACGATTGTAGTAGACTACGAAAAAAGTCTAAATTGTACCGGTAGCTTTCTATTGAGCGACGATTACGATTCCTTTCTGACGCAATTGAAATAATAGACTTGGCCCCCCAGATGATGCGCAGTAGAATCGTTTCTTATTACACAAAACAAGAATGACAATCGACTTCGCACGTTTACTCGCTCTGAAAAAAAAGAGCCTTTTTTTAAATAGTTATATTTTTTAAAGCTCATGTTAAATTCCTAAAATCTTTATAGCCTTGGGTCTATCTTTTTAAAATGCATGATTTTGTTTTATATTGCACTCTTACTGATAAATTAAAATTACTTAATTAAGGTCTTATGGGCGGCTTGAAAAATTTCAACAGCTGGTCGCCACAGCCTGCGCCTGTCCTTTTCAATACGGCAATGGGGTCACCACCTATTACGTGGGACAAAAATACATTCGGTATAATGTGGGCGTTTAGTATGCCTCTCTCTCGGAGATAAGGCGTCACAATATGTATGTATGTAAATATTCCACAACAAACTCCCTACCCATAAAACAAGTGAGCACCTAAATAACCTTTTTATAAATTCAGATTGAACGTGACACGCGGTACACAATCAGTTCATAAAACCACCGCCATATTTAAATCATTCCGAACACGTCGTTCATATTTAAAATTTTGAATGTTGTTGAACAAACTTTTCGGGCTGTATACAATTACGCTGAAAATTTGGTGCTATTCATTCCAAAAACAATTACTTATATTTGTTTCTCTACAGTATATCCCGGTCGGGGAAGGGAGACCGGTGGGTTTTAAAAGGTTTATAAAGCGTCGGCAGCGCGAGTACCTCTGGTGTTGCAAACGTCCATAAGCTACGGTGACCACTGTCCATCAGGTGGGCCGTACGCTTGTCTGCCACCTCAGTGGTATAAAAAAAAAACACTGGATCTCATAGTCCACCCCTACAATTGCATTTTTAATATTAGAGACTTAAAGTAAAATCACAATAACGCGGAAGATATTTTGGATAAGGCATAAATAAAATCATTTTTAGATTACTCGCCTATATTTTCATATAGTGACACACATTGTGAACATGCACTTGGACCCCCACAAGCCCAGTGTCTCGAGCTCAAACAATTTAAAAAATATAATTACCAATTAAATTATTATATTTGCGCCGTTTTTTCTTATTTTACACATAACGTTCTGAATTTAAAATTAAAATGAATTTAAGGTTGGACTTATTAAAATTATGCAGATGGCAATTTTCACAGCGATAAATGTTGTCATTTAATTTCTACATAATTAAGCTTGTTCGATGTTACAGCTTAAATTTAAATTGGTAATATTGTTACTTAAAATACATTTATTTACTATATGAATCTATAATAGAAAATAAATATCTAGCTTTCAAATGAAATTAGCTTCATTTCTTATTTTGTATGGGATAACATCTGAGGAACACAAAAGTTTGTAATCAAATAATCACAAAAATAGGCATATAAATCATTGAGTTAATATTGTACTACGTACATGGAGCAGACATCGCGAACAAAATGTGTGCGCCACGCGCGGCGGTGCGGGGTTTGGGGGAGGAGGCGCCCGAGCAGGCCCGAGCAGGCCCGAGCCATACGACTTCGCGCTCAAGAGCGAGAAAGCAACAGTGAACTGTGGCTCATGCACCACAGTTGATCGGAGCACTGGTGATATAGGGCGGTGGCTTCTCTATGTACGTAGTACAATATTAACTCAAATGATATAAATATGGTTTTCACGCTTATTTTAAAGGATCCTAGAATAAGTATAAAAGAAGGGAAAAACGTGCGTCTGCATAGGTCCAGGTTTTGGTAAAGCGAAGTTAAAAAGAGTACCTATGGTATAATTAGAAAATCATAAATAATATTTAAAGGTCTTTTCAAAGCTTTTAAAGTTAGGATTTTGATTTTCGTGCACCCCGTGAAATCCGATAACACGATAAAAACTAGTGTGTCAGTTCAGTAATTTTAGGGCCAAAACACAAGCATTTATTGAAATCGGATGGAAGAAAAGCATCTTGCCTCTTTAAGCGTTCACAAAACACATTAAAGAAAATTGAATAACCTTGCTTGAATTACATCTGCGCTGCTTTTTTGAGTGTTGTGGGACGCCTTAAATAAACAAAATAGATGAAATCTCCGTGAAAAACATTGTAAGTGCTATTATAACCATGAGTTTGCACACAAACTTATGGTTAACTGTCGACTAAGGGTTTGAAACTAAAGTCGCTCAATGACACTTAACTTCTTTCATGTTTTTGTTATTTTAGCAGATCTCAATGCCGAGGAAGTTATACATAACCGTAAAAGATACGATATTAAGCATCTTAGAGCAGATAAGAACTCAGACAACTTCGTAGAAATTGCTATAAATGTAAATGAAAGTACATTTTTCTATCTTATATTTTATTACCACTGAGAACGTTTTGTATCACAACCAACTGAACTATATTTTAATTTTACAATATTTGTTTCATCTGAATAAATTAAATTATTATCTCTATCGAAAGCTAAACCATATATATTTTTCATATCTAGTATTTTTTTGAATCCTTCAAATTTACCATCAGCCAAAACTCCTATATTGGTACACATATAAGTATCTCCTTCGTTATCTTCTACAATTTGTCTAACTGTTATAAGTTCTGATACACATTCAGCTGCCATTTTTTCATTATCATATTTAAATAAACCTGTTTTATTAGCATAATATATAACATTACTACTGGTCACATGAAAATGATCAATTTCGATGCTTTCGAATTCCTTCACCTTAGCAAATTTTCCATCATATTGGATATGCAATTTCTGATCTGGGTAGCTAATGTAAAATAAATTCTTTTTGAAGAATAAAGACCAAATATTTTTCCCTTTTTCTTTATAAAAGTCTGCTAATTTTGTTAGCATATTATATTTGTAAATACCATCACTTCCTCCTAAGAAAATATCATCATTCAGTTGATCTATGGCTACGGAACAGCCTCCTTTTATACCAGCTATGGTCTGGTACTCTTTTGTATCCAAATTATATTGACCTAATTGAAAATCTACATCTGAGTAAGACTCAGGTAGAGAATAACTAAAGAATAGTATATTTGATGACTTGTGTACATTCAAATTGTATGGCCTTCCAAGATTAGACCAAAATACTTCCTGGTCATACCAGTTATCTCCAACTTTTAACCTGTTGCAAGGTACCTCTGGGACTGCGTGGATATACTGTGTCAGAATTGTTAACAGGAGACACAAGGCACAAGCCATTTTGTAATATCTGAAAAAAAAAATTGTGTTACATATTTACAGTAATGAAAATGAAAGTTTCTTACTACTAGAAAAAATTATAGAATTTAACCATTTCAGTTTGCTACATAGTTAGCAGATATCCATTTTTAGTTTTTCATCCGAAAAAATCTATCATGGTGCAATGAATCCTGAACGCTAAAACTAGGAATTTAAAATTACTTAGATTATTTTGTGCCTGCTTTTAAATTAGTTATTTACTTGTAATTTATTTAATTATATTGTACTACATACATTTATTAATTTATTGTTCATTATATCTTACACCAACGACTACCCACTATATTATTGGTTTTTTTTAATATGTGTCCGTCCAAAGATTGTCTGTAAGAAATTGCCTTTAGCGATAAAGCCGCCGATTGTACATATCAATATACCTGTGTAATCCTTTACTATAATATTGTGATTGGTGTACAATAGAGAATATTCTATTCTATTCCATTCTACACTCAGTTTCTGACATCATGTTTTGTATCATCAAAAATAGTATAGGTAGTAACTGGACACGAACCAGCATCTTCTGGTTTATGTACGAGACGCGTTACCAGCTACACCACCGAGACCTATTTAAAACTGACGAATTAATCCATTTCTTTACGTCTTACGGTGACGTAAGGCGAGGTACCAGAGTACACAGGTAAGAAGTAAAACTTCTTTACGACATTTTTTACAGCTATAAAATTTCTGTCATACGTCGATAAAGAAGTTTCACTTTTGATAAAGAAGTTTCACTTCAAAACAAACATAGCGCGTGACCAAAAAACGTCACGACCTTTTTTTACAGCTATAAAAATTTTCACAACGTCGATAAAGACGTTTCACTTCAATAATTATTTTTTCTTTATTGTCATTCCAAATATATAGATACTGGTACTAGGAACATGTAAGTTGATTAAGAGGCAACAGTATATTAAGATACAAGTATATAACGATACTAATGACTAATGAACCAAAGGCGAGGGCGTAATGGACCCGAGAGTGGATTGATTAACACATTTACTGAGGATATATTTCATTATAATAATACGTTAATAGAGGTACTGATGACTCCGCCAAACCTGCTAATGATACAGATATTATAAACTATCCTATTCTATATATTCTCTCTATTCATATAAAATAGTAATAAATAAAAATATATTTGAATAAACCATTAATATTAGTTTTGCAAAGTTAAATGTGAACTTAGAAAATAAGAAAAGAAAAAAGTTAAAAAGTTTCAACAGCAGGTCGTCACAACCTGCGCCTGTCCATTTCAACACGGCAATGGACTCACCACCTGTTACGTATACAGTTACCCTGGAAAGAATCTTATGTAGTCGACTGTGGTGGACTGAAAGATTATTTTTATTTCTAGTGTTTATATTATGTTTATCACAGAGTTTAGAGAACTGTGATAGATTTTTCTGGACATACATAAGATTGGCAAAAATGTATTGTGATGGTACGGTTAGAATATTTACTTTTTTGAATTTTTCTCGGAGAGAAACTCTGGGGCCCAATTTATAAATCGCGCGTACAGCCCGCTTTTGTAGAACAAAAATACTATTTAAATCTGCAGCACTCCCCCAAAGGAGAATATCGTAAGACATAATACTATGAAAATAGCTGAAGTAAACCATTCTAGCCGTATCCACATCTGTTAGAGTCCTGATCTTTTTTACAGCGTATGCAGCCGAACTTAATCTAGAGGCAGTCTTTTCTATGTGTGGGCCCCACTGCAAATTGGCATCTATAGTTATACCGAGGAACACAGTTGATTCTACAAACTCTAACACTTGTCCATTCAGTTGAACATTGGCCGCAACTTGTTTTACATTTGGTAGAGTAAATTTTATACATTTAGTTTTATTTTCATTAAGGCAAAGATTATTTGAGCTGAACCAATGAACTACTCTTGCAATTGCATTGTTTACATCGTCATAGTTATCTAATTGTCTTTTAATTTTAAAAATTAATGAGGTGTCATCTGCAAACAAAACAATCCTATTCCTGTCCCCTACATAAAATGGTAAATCGTTAATATAAATGAGGAACAAGAATGGCCCAAGTATCGAGCCTTGCGGCACACCCATTGTAACCATGGATCCTACAGAACGTGTACCATTAATATCGACCCTCTGTATTCTATTGTTCAAATATGAAGACAGAAGGTCGAGAGCTTTGCCTCTTATTCCATAGTGGTGTAATTTTTTGCACAGCGTTTCATGTTGAACGCAATCAAAAGCCTTTGATAGATCGCAAAATATACCTAATGCATCGTGCTTGTCTTCCCAAGCTTCATGAATACATTTTAATAACTCAACACCAGCATCGGAAGTTGAGCGCCCTTTCGTAAACCCAAATTGATTCGCATGAAGTATTTTATGACTATTAAAATGGGATAGCATTTGATTCAAGTTTATTTTTTCAAATACTTTGCTCAAAGTTGGCAGCACTGCCACTGGTCGGAAATTAGACGGCTCTGTAGCGCTGCCAGCCTTGAACAAGGGAACGACTTTGCTGTGTTTCATTAAATCATGAAATGTACCACTAGAAACACAGTCATTAAACACAGTTGCTAGATGGGGCGCAATTACCTCAATTATACATGATACAGTTTTGACCGATAATCCCCAAAGGTCCGCGGTTTTCTTAATTTCGATACATTTAAATGTTTTTACAATGTCCTGAGCACAAATATCTGTGAATACAAATGCATCCCTGCAACAAAAAACAGATTCTTCTAATAAAAGTTCAGCGGAACTGGAAGACGCTTGGAGAGGTTTTGTTGTCAATATAGGTACATTTTTGAAAAAATGTTCAAACTCCGTCGCCACTTCCAGGTCCCCTGTAACATGGCAACCATTTACTTTTAAGTGGAAATCCCTTTCAGTCACTAAAGATCTACCGCATTCAGAGTTAATGATGTTCCAAGTCATTTTTATTTTATTTACAGAATTAGAAATTTTATTTTTAATGAAGTTTGACTTAGCAAGATGACACGTTTGTTTAAATATCTTTGAATAATTTTTAACATATTCCTGAAAGGTTTGCCTAAAATTATATGATTTTTCTGAATATAATTCAAATAATTTATTTCTACTTTTAAAGATACCTGGTGTTGCCCAGTCACTGAAAACAGGACGACCACCAATCTGTAGTGTTTTTGAGGTAAAAACTTTGCCAAACTCATCATTAATCAAAGTAAATAAGTGTTTATATGACTGGTCTACACAAGTGAAGTAAGGTAGATATGGTAATCTCTTTAATACATTTTCTTTAAAATTATTCAAACGACTTTGGTTAATTGGTACATATTTAATTTGTTTTTTGCTGACTTTGTTACTACTATTAGGAAATTTTATCCATTGGCCACGATGATCTGACTCCACAGGATCCACAATACCTTTATCTAGTATAGGTTTAATATCAGTAAAAATATTAAAAAATATATAAATATCCATCACGCCTTATCCCCGAAGGGGTGGCAGAGGCATATTATATGCCCACTTTTCACCGTGTGGATTCCTGTACCACGTAATAGGTGGTGAGCCCATTGCCGTGTTGAAATGTACAGACGCAGGTTGTGGGTACCTGCTGTTGAATTTTTTCAAGCCGCCCATAAGGCTTTCAACCAGGCTTAACGACTGCCATTTTACTGGCAACCGGGACCAACGGCTTAACGTGCCTCCCGAAGCACGGAAACGCTCGCAAATGTAAATGCCACAAAGTGGTCACCCATCCGAGGACCAGACATAGTGAAAGTTGCGTAACTCAGTGATCGTTTACAGAACACTGAGAGCGCGAGGCCACGAGCCACGAGTAAAAATATTATCAATACATTTTGCACTGGTGGCTGTAATACGAGTGGGTTCTAAGAATGTACTATGCAGATTAAAGGATTTAAATACATTTTTCATTTTATTTCTCTCTGATGGAGTTAATGATGTATCTAATATATCAACATTAAAATCTCCACAAACTATTATAGATTTCTTAGAACATTGGCATTTGAACAGTGCTTCTTCAAGCTTTTCTTCAAATTTAATGTACGGAGCTTTAGGGGGACTGTATACGCTTAACAAGATGAAATGCTCAAATTCAATACTGGCAATCTCAATAACTCGCTCAATGGAGAGGGCTACTAAGTCTTTACGTTCTTTAAATTTTAACTTTTTATTAATTAATATTAAAGAGCCTCCACGTTTAGAATGTTTTCTATTGAATCTAATATTATTCGCAACTGTTAAATGAAGAGTATCCTAGCAAAGAGGCAGATGGTTCGTTACTATCCACAGCAGGTCGGATATCAAAAATATCATCAGAGGAAGTGCGGGAAGCCATTAAATCCATGGCCAGAAATAAGGCAACGGGGCTGGACAACATACCTGCTGAACTGTGGAAAAAGTTGGGGCATAATGGAGTGGTATACCTGACTCACTTATTCCATAGGTCTCTGAATGATGGCATGCCAAACGAATGAAGAAAGAGCTATCTGGACCCATTTTATAAAAACAAAGGTGATGTCAGAGAATGCGGAAACTACCGGGCTATGAAACTCATCTCTTAAACTTTTAAAATCTGGGAGCTCGTCATCAAGAGGAAACTCCTCGATCTTGCGACACGAAAATCAGTGTGGATTCGTGACTGGAAAGTCAACCGCTGACGCTATACACTCTGTCAGGGTTCTGATGGAGAAGAATAGGGAAAGAGGAACCGACTTGTATATGGTCTTTGTCGACTTGACTCAGAAAAAGCTTTCGACAGAGTCCCCAAAAAATTAATCTGGCAAGCACTACAAGCACAGAACATATCCGAATATTACGTCAATGTCGTCCGAGACATGTATAAAGGAGTAACTACCCAGGTGCGATGCCCAGCCGGAGTGAGTGAGGAGTTCAAAGTATCGGTCGGTGTTCACCAAGGGTCGGCGTTGAGCCCCCTGCTCTTCAATCTAGTTATGAATCACTTAACAGTGGAATTACAACTGCCCCCACCGTGGAACCTACTCTATGCAGACGATATAGTTCTGATAATCGAAGATACGGATGACCCTCAGAACATGCTAGAACGATGGAGAGTAGCGCTAGAAGAGGGCGGTCTCAGAATCAGTAGACAGAAGACCGAACATCTACATTGTAACTTCAGCAATAGCAAGAACTCCAACGCTCTGTACCTGCAGAACACACCTCTTCAACGGGTACAAAGCTTCAAGTACCTAGGATCCATTATAACCGCCGATGGAACTATGGATGCCGACGTCACACATCGTATTAAAACCGGATGGATGAAGTGGAAATAGCTAACAGGTGTGCTCTGTGACCAAAGGATGCCAGTGTCCCTTAAGGGCAAGGTATACAAGGCTGCGGTCCGACCCGCGATGCTATATGGATCAGAGTGACATGTCACTTAAAAAGAAACAACAAGACAAACTGCACGCCTCTGAAATAAGAATGTCACGCTGGGCAGGTGGAGTCACACAACTGGACCATATACAAAACAAATATATTCGCGGCAGCTTTAGAGTAAGACCTATTACTGACAAATTGGTTGAACGTCGGCTCCGATGGTATGGCCACGTGATGCGCCGGCCACCTGAGCATATGACCCGCCATGTTTTGGACATTTGGACTCCGCCTAGAACCCGAGGCAGACCCCGTCAAACATGGATTGCCACAATTAATAAAGACCTCAAAAACGAAAATATATCCACAGCGACGACCCAGGACTGAGCGTCCTGACGAAGACTAACTTGACTGTCTCTGTGGCGCGGTGGGATTGCATCCGACTGCTACGCAAGAGGTTGCGGGTTCGATTCCCACCCAGGATAAAACTTTGTGTGATGAGCACGATGGTTTATTCTGTGTCTGGGTGTTATTTATCTATAATATATATGTATTTAGAAATATATAAGTATGTTTATCAGTTATCTAGATCCCATAACACAAGCTAATATTAGCTTACTTTGGGCTAGATGGCGCTGTGTGAAAAGTGTCCCACAATATTTACAAAAATATATATTTACAGGAGAGCCGACCCCAAATAATGGGATAAGGCTAGGAGACAGAAGAAAAAAATTATCGATGAAATTTTTTAATAATAATGTTATATAATCTAAACATAAAATACAATATTTACTTTTACATTTACTTACTTGTCGAGGAAATTTTCAAAATCCATCACAAAGAACCAAAATGGAATCAAAACCTGGAACTATACACAAACAAGACAACCAAATTCTATAAAATTCTGACACATGTTTCTTTAGCGGAATCATATGTAGAATGAGTCTAATGCTTTATTAAAAACTTATTGAGCCTGTGTTTGATTTGTCACCTATGAGAATAATTCAAACAATGATGAATAAAACAATAGCAACCATCCTGTTTTGAGAATCGATTACAATATGTATATATGTCCTTGTAATAACTATCCATATAAAAACAAATAATGCAGGTAGGTTTTATCATGAAGATGACGACATATTGAAAAAAGCCAGACCAGACTTGTCCACCGAGGGTTCAGTACTAATATAAACAAACATTTTATAGACATTATCCATTTGAATATCTTATTTACGATTTTAATTACAAATGTAAAGCTTTATATTTTACAATTTTAATTATCCTTATCTTGTTTATGTATTTATTTCCAATAAACATCTATCATTAAAGGGATTTCACCTAATTCAATAGTTTACTTTATATTTTACATGTATCCATATTCAAAATTCTGGTCACCATAAGCATCATTAAATTTGAACGTTGCTAATAAGTAGAGAATATAACCAAAAAAATATCGATTATTAGATTTTTTTTAAAAATTAAGTCCGTTGTATAACAAGTATAATTAATAACTTATTTTTTGTTTGTGCCCCAATGGGCACAGCTATCTGTGGAGACCATGGGATGCTGGAGATCCGAGGCAAAAATTTTAATTGGGGCATTTGAACGCCGAATAAGGGAGAAAACAGATATATACGTATAACAGGTATATACGTATAACAGGTATATACGTATAACAGGTATATACGTATAACAGGTATATACGTATAACAGGTATATATGCTATTCAACGTGGAAACGCGGCTAGTGTTATACCTTTGGACCAGGACCGGTCAGGGGCGGGTTATTTAAATTTGACAAGAAAATATGAAATGAATTGACATTTTGTTTATTAATTTAATAAAGTTTATTAATGCTTTCTTATTAAAAAAATTATAAACTGAAGAAAAAAACTTACAAAGTAGGCAACAATTTTCGCGTAAATGAAAGTTTAATTGTGAATATTACCGTTTTATTGTTACCTTCCGTCAACTAAACGACTTGACCTTTTCCCCGAGGGGTATGTTGTAATTAATAGTGTAGTTTATAATGACGTGGCGTTTTGAAGAACCAGCGTGTCATTACATTCATGTTCTATTATTTGGACAATTTCATAGTTCTAGGACCTCGGGGAATACCCTATACAATTTGGTTTTCTTGTATAAATATAGCTTACTAGATGATCCCCCCGGCTTCGCCCGTGACATACTTCGACCTCCCGTCGAACCTATTTAATCCCGTTACTTATAAACTCTACAATCATGCATAAAAAATTGCCCGATTTGTCGACATTTATTACTACTGCTCCGCTCTCGAGTATAGTAGCGTGATGATATATAGACTATGGCCTTCGTCGATAAATGGGCTATCTAACACAAAAATAATTTTTCAAATACGACCAGTAGTTCCTGAGATTAGCACGTTCAACCAACCAAACAAACAAACAAACTCTTCAGCTTTATAATATTAGTGTAGATTGCAGCATGAACGGCTGTGTCCTTTTTAAGTTAACTTTGAAGTTTAATTTTATCACATTTTCAACTACACACGTTTTAGAAATGAAGAGTCTTGACTGACAGACGGACGGACAACAAAGTGACAAAATGATCCTATAAGGGTTCTGTTTCTTTTTGCTTGCGAAGTACAGTACCCAAAAAGTAATAAAGGTCTTGCCGAAACTACTGCCACTACGGTTTCCATTCTAAAACCTGAATATCATTATCAAAGCATCGACTTGAAAGAACTAAACTCAGGAGGTAGGAGGATTCAGGGTAAACAAATACTTACTTATGAGAACCACGTGAGCAGATGAGATGAGGGCACGCACACGGTTAGATCCATTAGAGGCTTTATTCCGCGTACGCTTAGATTGTGGAATAAACTCCCTACCTGGGTTTTCCCGAACGTCTACCGTATGTGGTTCTTCAAAAAGGGCCTTAGAAGGTTTATAAAGGGTCGGCAGCGCGAGTGCTGTACCTCTGGTTTTGCAAACTTTCATAGGCTACGGTGACCACTTTCCATCAGATGGGCCGCACGCTTATCTGCCTCCTCAGTGGTATAAATGAAAAGATTGCTCAAAAACGAAATGTCAAAAGTACTTGGATACCCAGACGTGCATATATGAAGTGATTAATGAATCTGCAGGAAGCGAAATAAGATGGATCGGAAAGCTTAGCGAAAAGCCCTATCTGACTACCCAGTCAGGGATCTGCTGTCGAACCTGATTGAGGCTATTACTATCAATAGTCTTGTGGACTTTGATAGCCTCAATTTGATAGATGTCTCGATGGCTTTTCATCAGACGAATGGAGTCATTGCACAAACATTTTGTCACGCTATTTTCCGCGAAGGGTTAGGCTTTACGTCCACATTTAATAGTTTGCGTTTTTCACGTAAAAGGTGCTGAGCCCTGCGGTTGAAATTAAGCCGCCTTTTATTAATTTCAAGCCGCCTTTAACATCTTTAACTTGCTTAATGACTGGCTACATGGACCTGTGGCGTATCGTACCTTCCGAAGCACGGAAACGCTCGTATGAAAAAATATTGTTTAGCTATTTTGGCGAGGAAATATAAAAAGAAAAGTTAAACACGTTTTGTTCTCATTATAAGCACTTTTTTATTGCTATTTCTTTGGTCATACATATACTAAAGCTTTTAAAACATAAACTAGATTAAAACGAATGCTCTAATTGCCATTGTGCTTTGTGCAGAGTAAGTTTAATATGCTCTCATAATTTTCGTAATACTAAATTAAAGAAGTTTTAATAGCTTATGTAATAATTTTGTACGTCGGTTTTATAGACATTCATAAATCCTACTATAATACTGTTTGCTATAGCTAATTCTAAACTGGTAATACTAAATTTTATATTTATCCCTTATTTACGTCCTTAGGGGTAACAATTCGCAAAACTCCTACGTGTTAAAAGGAACGCCAATGCGAAGTTTGGACTTCATAGCTCCGTTAGCTCCATGGATTTCGTGATTAATGAGTCAGTTAATACAACCCCTGTTTTAAATACCTAAAACGAGAATATAACTCCACTGGTAGTGCAAGGCCTTGGAGACTACCAGAGTAGTCAATCAGGTTGGTCGGATTCTTATATGCCACATTAATGGTTTAAAATAGTTTATGGTAGAATCAACTCTTATTATTTTATCCCTGGCCCATAACTTAATTTATGAAACAACTTGATTAAGTATTACTAATTGAATAAATTGTTATATATTGTGCAAAAGTAGAGGCTACTAGGAGTCAGGGTAGACCGAGACTTACACATGAAGACCACGTGAGCGCATTTCTTGAAAACAAAAAAGATCTAATGTACTCGGGTACCCAGACGTGCATGTATGAAGCGATTCAAGAATCTGGAGAAAGTGAAAGAAGTATGCATGGAGTGTGAAACCTGGCGATGAGTCCTCTCTGACTGCGTGAAGATAGTTACAATAAATTGTGTTTATTTTACTGACAACGTTTTTTCATTTCTTATAAAGTGTGATGATATTATTCTGTAAAGACAGTAGAAAATTTTCCGTCCAATTTCCGTGGGATCTGAATTTAAAAAGTATTCTAAGACTTTTTTCCTTAATCCAATAATATTAATCCTTTACAGTTATTTTATATTTTTCCTTCCTAAAATCTGTTAGGAAATTAATTCGAAAGCATTTTTTTAAATGCAGGGATTGTATTCCTGTAAGTAGGTATTCACATAACTAGACCACCAACAAGTTAGTAGTACAGTCACGAATTTAGTTTCGAAGGGGTAGGCACACTTACATCTCACTGTATGCATTTTTGTCCCAGGCAACAATCAAACATTGAAACAATGAACAATTCAAATGGACTTCAAAATTGCCGTGTTCAAATCGACAGGCACAGGTTGTGACTATAAGGGGGCCGAGTCTGCTCAATAGAAAGCCAACGGTACAATTTTGACAGTTTTTCGTAGTCTACTGTTACAATCCGATAGAATTCTACTAACGCGTACCGCGCCAGTGGCCGCTAGTCAGTTGCATTTTTTATAGTCTACAAACATTTTGACAGCAAAAAAACAGCGATTCTGGTTCTATTCTACGGCTTCTCAATAGTAGACACCGCGGCCCCCTGCTGTTGTGAATTTTCAAGACGCACATCAGGCCTTGAACTTGGACAGCGACTGGCCTTTAACATGGCAATTGGGATCGTCGGCTTAACGTGCACTCCAAGGTACTTAAACGCTCGTAAAATGGAACATGGCCACAATGCGGTCACCCATCCGAGGACCAGTCATAGCAAAAGTTGTTTAATACAGTGATCGTTTACAAAACATTAAATTTGCGGGACCACAAGCGCTTCAGATTTATTATTATGACGATTATAAGTGTAACACATGGAATTAATATCCATCACGCCTTATCCCCGAAGGGATTCCTGTCCCACGTAATAGGTGGTGAGCCCATTGCCGTGTTGAAATAGACAGACGCAGGTTGATAGACAGACGCAGGAAATGTAACACATGGAAAATTTTTGTTTTCTTTATTTAATTGATAATGCATTTGTCCAAAATTTTATATATATGCATTGTCTCCCACTCCCTTAGTTTATCTTTTCATCAGTTGATCAATTTTCAGTCATCACAAGCTTACACTACCTTCATTGGATTAGGAGACGTTGTAAATATTTATTTATTTACTTAATTAACTTTTTGTTATTCCAACTGTTATCCTAATTCGAAATTTGTTGCAAAATAAAGCTTCAAAGTCTCGTCGACATCGTGGCGCAATATAATAATCCAAATACTTACATTTTGAGCGGAAATCTAAACAGAATTAAGTTATTCAGTAAATGATTTCAAATTTTCCTTAGCAAGAATAATTAACAGTCTTTGAAAGCTCTTTGAAACTTTTGTAAGCGTGGACTATATTAACGAAGGCTGTTTAAGTGAGTGAATTGTGTCAATAAATGAAGACGTAATGTTTTTGAACAATTAAAGTAATATTAATTAATACAATTTAAACAGACATTTAAAAAGAATTATGCATCTAATTTAGCTCAG